>CM053158.1:16252500-17502500 GCA_028571685.1 Heterohyrax brucei
GCAGAGGAAGCTCCACCCTGCACCTGTGGCTGAGGGAGGGGCTGCCTGAGAGCATCAGGTAGCAGGGCAGCCATCAAAAGGCCCTCAGCAGGCCCAACATTCTTAGGAAACGCCTGGACAAAACCTGTTGCTCCTGAATCCTCGAGACTGGCATTCGTGCCCCAAGGTGCCAGGAAGCTGAGGCAGATGCCTGGCTTGTGCCTTGCCTGTACTGGCCAGCCTGGCCTCCTTCACAGTACACAGCAGTTGGTGAGGTGGCACTCTGGTTCTGGATCAAATTGTCTTAGCCTCCGCGGGGGGGGGGGGTACAGTGGAGGGGAGGCCCTGGTCCCTTAATGGCAAAGGGCTCAGGCAGACACAGCTACCTCTAGCTATGTTCCTGACAAAAGAATGGGTGGCTTTTAGAGACAGAGACAGAAAGTGAGGTACAAGCAGGGCAGGGCCAAGGGCAGGGTGTACAGGACAAGTATGCCTGCTTGCAGCTCAAGTATCCCCAAGTGCCAACTCCTAATCTGCAGGGGGCCTAGGAACCTCACTGGGATCTGATCAGGTCCCAGCCCCAGCACTGTCTGTTGCCACTTTCTGGTCAAATGTTCAAAGGCCCAGGACACCACCAATGATGCTACCCACTGACTCTATGGCTCAGGTTGCCCAGGGCCACCACCCTGGCGGGTTCCCAGGCCATGCCTAGACCCCAATTCAAACACAGTGAGTGTACTGCTGGATGCTGCCTTTGGACTCGGCATGGAGGCCCTGTGCCTCCAGCTGCTTGACTACCAGGGTAGTAATCAAACCAGGGTGGCCACTCGTCTCATGAGGCTTCACCACCTGCTCTGCCCTGTCTGGAGGTTCCTCATCCCCAGGATGGCCTCAGCTGAGCTCCACCATCATTTCCTCTGCAAAGCCACCTGATTCACCTGCTTGCCCTGCTCTGGGGTATCTCCTGCAGGACCCAACTCTCACTCCTACCCCTCGAGGCAGGACTTCTCGGGCTGCTCAGCCAACACCGGGGTAGCGAGTGGAGCTGAGTCCAGGGGAACTGCACAAGAAGCAGGCAGAGGTGGTCAGAAATAGCTTGGACCTCTCCCACCACCACTCACCCCTCAGCATGGGAGCCGCCTGCCAGCTCTACGAAGACAAAGCTTTGCCCAGCCTGGGGGAGGGGTGGGAAGAAAAGACTCAAGAGGCCCAAACCACCCCACCCCCATTCAAGTGCTAATGAGCTCCAGGCCGCTGTGAAAGCCGGGGGCTGAGGGTGAACAGAGCCTGGGGCCGCCTGTGCACCAGCACACCTGGTGCTCACAGCCCTGCCATACCCCCAACCTCAGGTCACCATGAAGGCAGCTCAGCCCCCAGAAATAAGGCCTAAGATCCCCAAGACAGTCTGTTACTCCAGCTGGCCCCAAGTGGCCTCAGTCTACCCACACAGCCTTTTGGGGCAGGCCGGGGGATGGGTGGTTGTTTCCCAGGGCCTCTATGTTATCCAGTCTGACGCCAGGCCACCTCTAGGTGAGGGAGACAAAGTCTTAGCTGTGTGGGTGTCAGGAGAGAACCCCTTGTCTATTTCACCCCTCCAGGATTTAGCAGCATGGGAGGTTCTCTAAGTGCACACCCATGGCTGTTAGGGGGCACTTCTGTCCCCAGGTTATGGATGGACAGCGCACTTCTTGCCAGGGATTCACCTGACACTGGCTCTCCTGGCCAGTGCACGAGATGGAGGCGGAATACAAACCCATGTCTGTGCGGGCAAGGGCTGGTCCAAAGGAGGAAAGTCTTCCTTCACCAGGTCAAGAAACTCCCACCCATGGCCTGGGAACCTAAGCCTCCTCATTTTTGCTAAACCAGTCTTCTGCCCCAAGGCCTGACCTCAGCAACCAGAGGACCCCTCCTCCAGGAAACTCACCCTTCACGAGCACCACCAGCTTCTTGAGACAGCCAGACAGTAGCACACACTGTCCCCTCCATTTGGCATCTACTGTGTGCCCAGTACAGCTGGACTAAGGGTCTGCACACAGCAGGGGCCTATGGCTGGTCAGCTAGGAAGCCAGCCAGGATCTTAGGCCAGCTCTTCCCATCTATCTCCGTTTAGGGCAGGCCCCAAGCAGTAGCCTCAAAGTACTTAAGCTCCCCCCTCAAGCTAAGCCCTGTTCATGGAGCTCAACTCATTCACTTTATTCTTGCCATACATATACACTCTGCAATGACAGCCTACAGGAGCAAGCTGGCCTGGAATCCATGGCCATGGGGCAGCCCTAGTCCTGACATGGGGCTCTCTGCTGGCCCTGGTGCCAAGATAGTCAAATGAATCCCAGCCTGTTGAAGGCTTTCCTCTGGGAAGCCAGCCTTCACAATCTGCCAGGGGGCATGGCCTGGGCTGGGCTGGGCTGGCAGTAGG
Organism: Heterohyrax brucei; assembly: GCA_028571685.1. Classification (NCBI taxonomy): domain Eukaryota; kingdom Metazoa; phylum Chordata; class Mammalia; order Hyracoidea; family Procaviidae; genus Heterohyrax; species Heterohyrax brucei. Next base: position 16,254,896 of record CM053158.1, read on the forward strand.
CAGCCTCAGAGAGCCCAAGGAAGACTAGGAGACACCAGGCTCTTAGCAGGCATGCACAGGATGGCTAGATCAGTCACTCGGTTCCATGTGGTGGCAGAAAAGAGGAGCCCTGCAGCAGTCCCCAAAGAGCCTGAGCTGCAAGGAAGAAGGCAAAGCCACGCTCCTATGTGAACAGGTAGAACTCCTGTTGTGTTGCTGTGTCCAGTAACAGGATGCAAACTGATCAACAAGAGTTCTACACACAGATGGTAAGGGCTGCCCTGAGGTGCAGATAGAGGCTGTGGCGGGGCCGAGGATATAAACTGAAGAACTTTTCCTCTCGGTCCTTGCCATCTGCCCCTGTACACCAGACTGTGTGGCTCAGTGCCCACCATCTTACTCCTCTATCTTCCCATCTCCAGCCCCAAGTTCGGGGGATACTTCCTTCATTCCATAAACAGATGAGCCCACAATAAGTGCCAGGTTCTACGCTGGGCACAGAAATAAATAGGACCCCAACCTGTTCTTGCCATCTCAAAGTAGGGATAGCTTTGATCCCAGCAGACACCGAGCTCTGATGGTGGAAGTACTAGTGCTCAGTGCCAAAGAAGGTGCTGTACCCAGCCTCCGTGGAGGAGGGAGATTAAGGAGGGCTTCCTTGGATGTGATCCGTGAGCCAAGGCATCAAAGAACAAGCAAGTGGCCGTGAGTGAGTTAAAAAGAAAATAGGGAAAAGTACGCCAAGAGAAGGGAACAGCGGGTGCAGTGGCCCAGGGGCAAGACACAACTTTTGCTGTTTATACTCTGAATCCTTCATGGTGGACATTGTCTCTTCTTTCTCTGTAAGGCTGCCCACACAGCTCACCCTCAAATGTGAGACATCCTACCCTTGCTCTAACTTGTTTTCTTTCCCCTTATTCTCCAGCCCAAGACCCCAGATTCCATTTGGGCCCTGCCTGTCAGACACACTGAACTGGGTGGTGGTGAGGAGCTAGCATCAGCCCCTCTGCTTCCCCAAGCTGTCTGGGAAAATTCTCTTGCCACGGTGTACCACATCTGCTTCTGCTCCAGTGACGGTCTATACACACACTGGCAGGGCTACCTGGGACAGGAGACAGCCAGTATGTGGGTGGGGCAGCAGGCGTGGCTCTGGCTGGGACAGAAGGCTGGCAAGTGCCCAACCTGAGTCCCGTTGCCTGGACAGTCTCTTCCGCTACATGGGACAGGTGCCCAGCAGTCTGAACTTGCCACACAGCTAGGCACCCATTCTCATCTTTTACCTGGATGGGGAAGGCTCAGCAGCAACTCCTCCCCAGGCAGTCATGGCAGACAGACCAGGTCCTCAGTTTTAGGGAGAGCCTGGTCTCCCAAACACTTACAGAGAACCCTCTGCAGGGTCCTCCCAGTCCTCACCCCACAACCCAACCTTCATGAGTCCCTACTCTCCACTCTCCCTGACCCGGGCCCAGGCACTCCCATGGCTCAAGCCTAGGAAACCCACTTCAGGGAGGAAGAAAAGGCCATAACAGCAGGATGCTGGGACGGGCTCCCTAGGCTAGAAAAGGCTAACCTGGCCTGGACTCCTGACTGCTGTTGTCCCAGTGTGGAGAGCTGCTGGGCTCCACCTGGCCTGTCCCCAAAGCAGAGCTGGTCTTCAAGGGACAAAGTCAGCTGGATGGGGGCCCTTCTGTTGCCAGGGCACACAGCAGGCAAGGAACCCTGTGCCTACTTCTGCTCCCTCCCTACTGCCCCATGAGCCAATCCCACAATCTCCTCAGCCACCATAACGACCAGTCAACCCCGGGACAAAGCTGGCTAGAGGTCCCGGGCTGGGCACCGGGTCGTAGCGGTACCGGAAGCATCCTCCTCAGGCCCAGCGGCAACCGGGCAGCAGAGACCGGCATTTCGCCGCGTCGACACCCACCCACTGCGGCCGCACTCGCAGCAGCAGAGACAGGAAGAGGCAAGCGCCCAGCGCAGAGCAGCCCGGGGAGGCTGGGCCGCCGCCCCTTCCCGCCCCTTCTCTTCCTCCCCGCGGCGGCGGATGCCATTTTGAAACCTCCGGGGCTATGCCCCCGAGGCCGAGCCCTCAGGGACAGTCAACAGACCGGCCTGTGACAGTCACACCGTCTCTCAGCCCCAAGTGCTGCCTGAAAACCCCAGATTTTCATAGCCTGGGGGCCCAAGGCGGCTTAGGGGCCGAGGGGCCACACCCCCCCACAGAGTCCAGCCTCCAACGTCACAGCAAGGGCCTCCTTAACCCTCTTCCCCCAAAGCACGAAGACTGCTGGGCCCCACACCTGCTCCCCGTGGGAGGCTGGACAGGGATGCGCAGTGGGCCTACGTCTCTGCAAAAGGCCGGCTCGGCTGACCTGAGACACCTTGGCCTGCCCCGAGCTCCTCATTCAGCTGGCCCGTCACTCTCCCCGACAAGGACCCAAGATTCGACTGGGCCACTCTCTCTCTCTCCCAGAGGCCGAGTCCCAGCCCTTCGGCCCTGACGTGCTGCTTTGGGAAGCCCATCACCCGTCAGCAGATTTACTTGGCCGGCCCGCAGGGGCAGCAACATGTCGGCTGTCTCACCACTTCCACTTCCCCCATCCCTCCAGCAGCCACCATCTTCCCCGGCCTTGAAGGCGGTCGCAGTCCTCACTCCCCACCCCCCAACTCCCTCCTCTTCCCTAGAAACCCAAGCCGCCCTCCCCGATTTCGCCCCTAGCCAGCCCGGATGGGGCTTAGAAACTTGAAAACAAACAGCTAGCGGAACCTCGAGGAGGAGTCTCAAGGATTGGCCCCCTCCCTGAGCCTGGCCCTCTGGGTCTCGCTCCAGTCCCGTGGGGGCCTGCCTAACCCAGCCTGGGTCGTCCCCTGTCCCCTAGGCTCCCTCCTTTCTCCCCCCGGCCTACCCAGCGCAGAAGGGGTGGGAGAATACGGAGAAGGCCACTCAGTGGGAGGGGACTTAAGGGAGGAAAAGCAGACCACAGCAGGAGTGATGCCTGCAGAAGGGGACCGCAGGATCGGAGATAAAGGGCCTCTGCAAGTTTGGGGGTTCTGGCTAAAGAGAGTGCACATAAAGCAGTTACAGATTTTCAGTCGAGAGATCCCTTGGGTATGGAGAGCACAGGTGGAGGATATAGTCAAGAGTAGAAACGCACACAGAAGGGAAAGGAGACAGCGGGTGGGCGCCAGGATAGGTCTGGGGATGCTCGCGTAGAATAGAAACACTGGGAGGCAGGTGGGAAGAACAGATACAGCCTGAGGGTAGGGCTGGGTGGAGTTCTGGGAAGGATGAAAGGGTAGGGCTGAGGCTCTGAGGATATGAGAGATTGGTCAGCCAACAGCGAACAGTCAAGCAGGGTTCTGGGCAGCTGATATTAGTGGCTGGGTTTGGGATTTGGGAGTCTGAGATAAGTTCGGGGGTCTGATCTAGAGTCCTCGCTACGCCTCAGAGGTCTAGGCAGACCCAGAGTTTCAGACCCTTATTTGGGGGGCCGGGCTGGGATTCTAGGCTTGGCCTCGGAGTTTGAAGCCCTCGTGTGGAAGTTCGACGACCTTGTCTGGGGAACTGGGCGGGAATCTGGGGTGCGCGGCCTCACCCAGCAGCAGCAACTTCACCTCCCGCGCCGCCTTTTCGCCGTCTTCCCGTAGGTTCTTGTCGATCATCTTGGAGCGCTCGGCCGCCGCCTTGTCCTCGGCGCTCACGGTGCAGCCCATCCCGCCGTCCAACCGGCCTGGCCACCTTCCGGCCCCCAATCGGCCCCCGGCCCGGCTCGGCCCCGCCCGACCGACTCCGCTCCCGCCGCCGGCCCTCTGCGGGCAGCTCTCGGGTCGGCAGTTCCGAGCGTCTGCGGGCGGTGCCTTCCCCGCCGCGGCGCACCGACGGCGGGGCGGGGCGGGGGTGGGGCCGGGACGACAAGGGCCCGGGACTGGGCCGGGGCGGGTCAGGAGGCGGGGCCACAGAAGACCTGGGGCCCGTGATTGGCTCGAGGGCGGAGGGAAGGGCGAAGCTAGGCGCAGCCCAGACTCGGGTCTGGGCTGGAGGCGGAGCCACGCCGAGGAAACAGCACTAGAGGTAGAGCCCAGCCCGGGATTGGGCTGCCCGCGCGCTGCAGGCGGGGCGGGGCCCGGAAAGGGTTCGGTACTGTGCGCCGCGAGCTCTGCGGCCCTAGGGCGAGGGAGGGCGGATCTAGTAGCCTGAAAGTGGGATCCAGTGCACCTCACCGGCTCGACAGGAACCTGCCCTCCGAGGTTTTGCGAGTTCGGTGAGTGAAGTGGAGGAGGCATGACTTCCTCACTTACTAAAGTTAATGAACCCATAACCTTATTTGGGAATCTAAAGAACTCTGGAGCCTTCCTGAATTGTGGTTTTTCTCAATCTCAAGGCAAATGTTGATTGCCTGTACACCACTGTCCAGGCCGTCTCCTTCAACTAGGGAGCCGTCTTCTGTTCATGCAAGGCTTATCCATCCTTCTCTGATCTGCTGGGAGGCGTCCTCCTTCCTACAGACAGCCATCCTGAACTACAGCCTCGGATGTGGCAACCGCGACTCAAGGGACAGAGACAGCTGCCACTGCAGTTCTGGAAACTGAAGTGGCCTCAGTACTGTGGCCTGTCCTTTCCATGGTCAGCCTCTCTTTGACCATGGCCACAGCTCCAAGGTCTGTCCTCCCACAGCCTTTCCCCAGAGGTGATGGCAGCCACCATATGGCCTGTTCCCATCTACTCTGGGCATAGGTGGAGTGGGAACAACGTTTCTAGCTGCAACATTTCAGTCCTGCTGCTTTTCAGGAGGGGCTCACAGCCCTGACCTGGACAGATCATTTGAAGGTTTTGCCAGAAATACTCAGGAAGGTGTCCTGTGGGGCTTCAGTGCCACAAGCCTGGGATGCCTAGGCTCAGAGTGGGAAATCCATTAAGTCAGGTGGGGGAGCTGGCCACCCCAAACCCCCTGTTCATCACCAACCTCCTCCTGCCTATCCTAGCACATACCTTGTTCCAGCTCCCAGTCCTCAGGCTCTCCCCTCTCCCTGAGTATCTGTGCATCACTATTTGAATTGCTCCCTTTGTTTGAGGAGGCATTGGACTGTAGACCCTTCAAGGGTTCCCCAACAACTCCTTCCTGCCAGGGGTCAAAGCTCAGGCAGGCCTTGCCCTAGGCCATCAAAAACATGGCCCACCCCGGGACATATTCTAATATAAACCTGGACACCAATAGAGATTGGCCCTGTACATTCACACGGAGGCCCAGCCTCAGCATGACTGGAGTCCACAGAACACGCTATAAAAACGGCTGCACACAGCCACTAACGCAGCCTCTCTTTGCACAGACACAAGCCCAGCTCCAGGGCGGGCCTCTTCCCTGGTAGCCACGCCCCAAGCCTGAGAACTGATCTCTTTCCTCAGGCCTCCCCAGCCAGCTCCTAGCAACAGCCAACAGCTCTCATGGTTGCCAGGCAACAGGGAGAAACTGTCAGCCCCTTAGAGGCCCAGCTCTCCAGAGGTAGTTGAGACAGAGACCCCAATCAATGGAAGTGGGCAGGGCAGTACCACTGAGGGCAATAGACAGGTTCTGTGGCCCTGCTGGTGTTCTGGATCTCCCAGCCAACCACCCACTTCCAACCATGTGCTCCTCCTAAGAAGTCTATCAACCTGCCCTTCACCCCAGTGGCTACATCTTGTCTACCTCCATGGGGTCCCCAGGGCTCTAGTCACACCTCTGCTTAGCAGTCCAGTCACACACCTCTCACTCCAGGGACTCAGAACCCAACTTGGGCGTCCCTAAACTGCACTCTCATCTGATTGCCAGTTCACATCTACCATTGCTCACAAAAGTCACTCAAGACACACTGGACACTTCAAATGCATGTTGTCCAGGGCTAGCTACATACCACCCCCTCACATCCCTATATCCTGTCAGCCTCTTCTCCTCCTCAGTGTACCCTCAAATTTGTCCTTGTTTTCCATCTTCACTGTCCCCCATTGTAGGCCTCCAGCCTGGCTCTTCTGTTCCTCTTACAATCTAACTTCCACATGGCAGCAAAGGGGAGCCTGGTGAAACAAATTATATCACTCCCTTGCTCACAGACCTTCCATGGCTCCCCAGTGCCCTGTGGATAAAACCCACACACACTGCTCTGGATTACACAAGATATGGTAGAGCGGCCGTTGGCAGCAAGAATTCTAGGGACCAGTCTGCAAACTTGCCAGATATGTGACTTTGGACAAGTGTCAGAAACTTCCTGTGCCTCAGTTTTCTCAACAGGAAACTGGGCCTAACCCACTACATGGCTGAGGTTAGGACTAAGAGAGAAAAAAAAAAGGATAAAATGCTCAGAACATGTCTGGCACATGGAAAGCCCTCGGTAGGGGTGAGATGTTATCATCATTTCTGTAAGACCCTTTGGGAACTGTCCCTGCCCCTCAGTCTGCCTCATCTCCCTCTACTTAGAACCCACTAGTACTCCAGCCACCTGTCCCATCTTTTATTCCCTGATTGTGACTCTGCTGTCCTGGGGCTTCTGCTTCCCCAGTCCTACACCATCAGCCTGGTGGTGAGTCTTTCCTACCCAGGTCCCTGACTCCAGGCCTTCCGCTGCTTGGAGCTGCTCCTTGAGGATGGCAGGTAAATACTTGTTATGTTGAATGATTACACAAATTCTCCCTTGCTCTTCCAGAGAGGGGTTCCCTATCCTGGGACAGGTGTAAACTCTTTCTGCTGCCCCTATAAAAACATTCACAATAGTTGTGTGTGCAAAGAGAAAGGATACTAACTGTGCCTAGGAAGGTCAGGAAGGCTCTTTTTTTTTTTTAATAAAAGTACTTACTTTTTGGGTTGTTGTTCAAAGATACACAGCACAACACACCAATTCAACAATTTCTACATGTACATTTCAGTTCACATTCCTTTATGACTTGTTCCTTCTCCATTAACATAAACTCACTGCCCCCTAAGCTTCTCATCTAACTTCAAATTGCTGTTGTCACTTTGATCCCATATAGTTCTTTGAAAGAACATGCGCTCAAGGCAGACATTCTTTACTAATTAAGCTCAAGCATGCATGGTTTGGTTTAAAGAAGACTTCAGAGGATATTTTTGGCTTAAAGTTTAAAGATTGTCTCAGGGTAGTAGTTTCAGGGTTTTATCCAGCTGCAATGGCTCCAAAAAGTCTGAAGCCGGGGAGCCTTCTTGGTAGATGGGATACGGGGAGTGCAAGAGGGAGATGCGAGAGAAAGACCTGGCGTTCTGTTCTCACAAAGAGTGCAGCCTAAGAACTCCTATGGGCAGGTTCTACTCTGTCCTACAGGGTCCTTAGGAGTTAGAATGGACTGAGTGACAACAACAACAGAGGAAGAAGAGCAACAAGGAAGAGGGAACAGCACAGGCTGAGGAGGTAGAGCTGAGAGTGTGGGTTTGGGGAAAGGTCAGCAAGAAAATCAAGGGGCCAGGAGGTGGAGAAATTCTTTGCTTTACAGCTGAGTCAAGTGAGGACCAGGGGGCCGGTGCCTATCCAGGATCACTAGTGAGGAACACTACCAGCCCCCTGGTTCCTTCACACCTAGGAAGCCAGGGCTCGTTCCAGGAGAGGCCGTTTTGGGGGCAGGGGATTTTGCTGCCAAGCTAGGGACTCGTGGTCACCCGAAGAGGCATGACTTGTCCCTATTATCAGTGGCCCAATACCACCTAAACTAGACCACAGAAGACAGTGACAGGATGTCCAGCAGAGCTGAGGGCAGCACCTCAGCTGGAATGGAGAAGAGGCAGCTGCTAGCTAGCAAGGACAGCCGGGACAGCCACGGGGCTCGCCACAGGCCACAGAGCAAGTCCAGCTTGTCCTGAGTTCCTATGGTGCATGTCCCTGAGCAGGGTGAGGAATGAAGACCCCTTGGGGCACTGACCCCCCAACCCACAGGCTCCAGGAAGAGGAAGCTGCCAGCACTTCCCCAAAGGCAGTTTCGGGTGGGTGTGTCTGCTTCACCCGTCCTGCCCTGAGTCTAGCAACAGGCAGGATCCCACCAGAATGTTGAGAGCCTGGGATTCTGATCACTCTACCTCCATGGCTCCCAGGTAGCAGGGGGTCCCTGGCTGAGGCCCTGTAACCACTAAATCACAGCCTTGCTGGCGGGGCCTCTCCCTGCTGCTTCTGTTTGCAGACCTCAGTCGGGGGAGCTCACTCACTCCCTGTAGCCCTGAGCCAGGCTCCACCTTCCTGCTTTTTGGCCCAGTGGCAGTTCTGAGATTGGAGTGAGCTATCCTGCTTTCCCTTCCCCCTCCCTACTAGGCCTCTCTTCCCCAAAAAGGAACAGTCCCAAGTCTGGGGCCCCTCAAGGTCCAGGACCCCCTTCCTAGCCATCTAGTTCCTTCACAGATGGTTGGCTTTAGCCTAAGGAATCAGGCCCCAGAACTCCTCTCCCAGAAGTATCTGAATGGGCTAGGGGGCCCCCACCTGAGTGGGGGTGACCTTCAGGGAGAGCTTGTCTGTTCACCCACTGTTTACTGTGAACCTTTTAGATGCTAATGTACTGAGAACCCTGGGGTGAGTGAAGCCGGATGGGACGCTGCATGTCCGGAGTAAGGAGTACACCAAGGTAGTAAACAGGGAAATGAGGGTGGCTTCAGAGCTACTGGAAATGCTGGTGGTGTAGTGGTCGAGAGACTACTAACCAAAAGGCTGGCAGTTCGAATCCACCAGGCACTCCTTGGGAACTCTGGGGCAGTTCTACTCTGCTCTGTAGGGTTGCTGAGTCAGAATCGACTTGATGGCAGCAGGCTTGGACTTGGGCTGAGAGCTGCTGAGGCATGGGTGCCATAGGGAACAGTGAGGAGGGGTCCTTTAAATCATGAGAAGGGATCGATGGTGTGGCAAGCCAGAAGTGAGAGCCAGGCTGAGAGAACAAATGTGAAGATCCTCCGGGGCAGGAAGGAGTTGGATGTTTCTAGAACAAGAAGGAGGCCGGCCTAGCCAAAACTGTGAGAGCAACAGGGACAGTGCTGAGAGGGGAGACCAGCACAGTCGGCATAATGATCACACAGGGATGCCAACTGCAAAGAGAACTTGGGGCTTCTTCCTGGAGCTCTGTGAGGCACCAAGGAGAGTGGGGCAGGCGGGAGGTTCCCACAGGAGGGCTGGCATAAGGTTTGGGTGAGAGCCTGGAGCACATCTGGCCTTGCAAATCCAACTGGTCCTGGCTCTATTCCTGGTCTGTATGGGGGGCAGGGAGTACTGTCCAGGGCACTGAAAGGGAACCCAGGAAGTCGTCAGAACTTCTGGGGCAAGGTCTAAGTGGAGCCTCTCTCCCTGTCCTCAAAACAGCTCACCGTCCAACCTGCCATGCGCCTGCTGCTGTGCCCACTGCATACACAACCTCTAAAGGCCACCGCCCCTGGGAACCCCAGGGTCCTTCGAGATCCCAGGAATTGATAATCAACCCCATCCCCAGGAGCCACTGCATTGCTCAAGTTGTTGCCAAGCCCTCCCTGCCATGCTATCCAACAGCTGGGGCTGGTGGCCTCTCCTGAGGCTCGTTATGGCCTTCATCAGCCCTGCTTCCTGGAATTTAATTTAATGAAGGAGCAAAAACAGCCCTAAATGAAGGTGATGCAACAGCAAGTGGCCCAGTGAGGTGCACAGCAAGGTCTCCACAGCCCAGCCACCCGAGGTCAGGGGCTGCCTGTAGACAGTGATTACAGGGTGGGGTTAGAGGTCTCCTGTCTTGAGTGAAGCTGGTCACTGAACCCTGGGGACACAGGACATTGCTCTGTGGGGCTACAGGGAGCAAATGTTGCAACAGAAGGCATCAGTATGGTTGGGGACTGCTTCAAGCTGGTAGAGAAAAAGCTTCTGAGAAGCTATTAGCCAGTGCAAAGGCCCTGAGGTGAGGCCTAGTGTGGTAGGGTGAAGTAACAGACCAGACTGTGGGCTATCAATAAGAGTGGAAGTCAGATGGGGCCAGATCATCATGCTCATGGGGCCAGGGGTTTAAATTTTACTTCAGATATGACGGCAACAATAAGATAGTCTTAAGGCAAAGAGATACAACTGGATAGTTTACAGTCCCTCTGCCTGCTATATGGAGAACGGTCCCTTAAGAAAAGAGAGAAAGCAGAGCTTCAGGGGGTGGCACCATGCAGCAAAGGAGGTGGAGATGCTGGAGTCAAGGCCTATAGGGCGCAGGTTGTCTAACCTCCCTAGAGAGAGAAACAGTGCAGAGGACATGGAAAGCTACACGTATCTGGGCAAGTTCTGCTTCCCTGAACAGGGTTTGGGCTGACCCACGTCTCTATAAAATCGGTCTAAAGGGGTCTCCTGACGCCCCCCCATCCCTGCCTGTTCCGTTTGGACATTTCTCCTAGAGTCTACCTCCCACTTTGGCTTCTCTAGGAAACCTTTTCTACGCTGCCTTGGGTTGAGGTCTGCACAGAGGTCCTCAGGGACCCAGAACTGTCTTACACAAGACAGCAGGCGGGTAAGGCCCAGACGTAGGGCAGGGAGCTCTGCAGCGTGCAGCTTGGTAGACAGGGTTATGCATACCTCCTGCCCGTCGTCTGCCATCCCTGTCCCCGGCCCCTTAAGCCCTGCGTATCTTCGACCCCTGTCTATGGCCGCCGCCGGGTACCCCCCACCATGTCCTCGCCTGTCGCCCCCTGCTCCCGCCCCCAAGGTCTTGTTCCCTCGCCCCTCCCACGGCGGCCTCCACCCTCTCAGGCTGCCTCCCGTGGCTCAAGCCGGAAGCTGCCTTGGGGAGCACCCCCTCCGCCTCTTCCGGGGCTTTTCTAGGACCGAGCACAGGATCTCAGTGGCCGAGGGAAGCTGGGACGCAGCTTCGCGAGGCAGCGGCGCCCCCTAGCGGGACATAAGCGCAACTCAGAGAAGACGTCAGCCCAGCCCCCACCTCCCCGCAAACACCTCTCCACCCTGCTGTCTTGCACGGCTGTCAGCCACGTCTGCCCTCTCCCTCGTCCTGCCTCTTGGCCCTGACCCCTGCCTCTGCGAATTTGCCCCTCCTAGGCTATCGAGGCATGCCCCCGCAAGCAGGATCCGTTTTGCGTCCTCTCCAGCTCCGAGCACTCCACCACCTTCCTACTGACCTCTCGGGGAGGCTGACCCCAGCCCGCCAGGCCGTCTCCGGGCCATGGCCACCCTCAGCCCAACCTTAGCACGTGCTCTTCAAACCCACCTTTCTGCTTCCGCGCGCTGTAGGGTCTTCACTGCCGGACGCTTCATTCCAGGACACTCCTCAGCCTCCTTCTTCATAAGGGAGATTCCACTGTGATTTGGGTGACTCTTCTGAGAGGTCTCCTCACCTGCCTCTCGATGAACCGGGTGGCTTCAGTTCCAATTGCCTGTCTCTAGCCCAAGGGCCAGGTTTGCCCCGGGGGCTCCCGGTGCCTGTCTGGATTTGACCTCAGAGCAACACAAGGAGAGGGGTTGGGAAATACTAGGAAGGACTCTCAGAAGGCTGGGCCAGATCTCCCTGTGCTCCGGGACCCCTCCAAGGTCAGGTAACTAATGGGTGGGTGGGCTCCAGCTTGACTTGCTGAGGACACAGCCCAGTGAGGGACAGACTGGCAGTGCTGCGTTCAACCGCTGCTGTACACTGCGTGAAGTCTTGGTCATTTCCCTGCTGCCTTCCTGCCGGCTTTGTGCCACGTGCCAGCCGGGAAGCCTTCCTAGATTGCCTTGGAGCTTCCGCAGCCTGCTGTCTAGCGATCGCTCACTATCCCAGCCACCCCCGGCCCAGCTACGTGCGGGTGGGATTCCGGGGAACCCAGAGTCGGCCGGGGACCGCCAGGGGGCAACAGAGGCTGCTTCCCGCGGAGCTCGGGTGGGATTAGGTCGCTGTCTAATCCTGTCCAGGTCCCGCTGTGACTGGCCCAGCGAGTTTGCAGCCTTGTGTGGTTTTGAAAGCAGTTTTGTCCGTTCACATTTTTTCCAAGGCCCTCTTGCTACTTTTTCTTTCTAAGCAACTTTCAGTCAATTATTACTGCTCCACGTTGCGTGAAAGAAAGTCAGTTGCTGAGTGATTTTAAACCAGAGTCAGGACAGAAGCCTGGATGAGTCCCCTAGGTCCCTCCACGTCCTCCTAACTGCCCCTGGCTGAATCCTGGACACACAATGTCCCTAGCCACTAGCACTTAGCCAGACTAGTGAGTGGTCGGTCAGCCCATACACCTCCTTGATGCCCAGCCCCCACTATCTAGCATCCACCTGTCTTCAGCCCAGTTCCTTGGGATCCTAATCCCAGAAAGTCTTTATCTACCTCCAAGCCATCATTTTACCAGCTTCTTCTGGTCCTTCTCCTCCTTTTCTCCCAAAACTAAACTACACCAAAGCCACTGCCATCGAATCAGTTCTAACTCATATCTGCCCTATAGGACAGCACAGAACCACCCCATAAGCTCTGAAAGGCTGTAAATCCTTACAAGAGCAGACTGCCAGACCTTTTTCCCGCAGTGCAGCTGGTGAGTTCAAACCACCAACCTTTTGGTTAGCAGCCGAGCACTGTACTAGAGAGCCATCAGGGCTCCTGTCTTCTCCTTAGTCCACCTTAAAAGCCTCTGTTGACTATTTGTTAGCCCCTTCTGCTCTCACGTCATGCAAGTTGACTACATTTGCTCTTTCCAGTCTCAGCCTCCCACTTCTTGATACCTCCCAGTCAGGGTGTCCCTGTTCTGGATTGAATTGTGTCCCCCAGAGAAAATATGTGGAAGTCTTAATCCCTGTGCCTGTGAAAGTGACCCTACTTGGTAATAGGGTATGCTTTTCTTGCATCAATGAGGTCATATTGGAGTAGGGTGGGTCCTGAACCTAACCCTTTCTGAGTGGTGTCTAATGAAAAGGGAAACCAGACATAAATAGTGACACAGGGCAAGAGATCATTTAAGGATCCATCTTCAAGCCAAGGAATGCCAAGAAGTACCCTGGGCTGCCAGAAGCTGCAAGAGACGAGGATCAGTCTTTTCCTGGAGGGGGCAGAGCACAGCCCTGCTGCCACCCTGAGTTCAGACTCCTAACCTCCAAAACCAGGAGACAATAACTTCCTGTTTTTAAAGCCACCAACTTGAGGGGATTTTTGTTACGCCAGCATGAGGTAATTGAGACACCCTTCCTCTGTGAAACTGCCATGGTCAGGGACCTCAGTCATCAGCATGATGCTGAGTGCGGTGGTCTGTTCCCCACTCTCATATCCTCGGCAGTGTTTGATGCTCGCTTGGCTCCCAGGTGCTCACCTCTGCTGGTTTCCTCTCACCTCCTTGCTGCTCCTGTTGGCTTCTTTGCCAGTTGTCTGGTCTCTTCCATCCCCCAGCAGTGGGGTATTCTAGGACTTGGTCCTGACCACAGCCTTTCTCTGACTGAGCTCGTCTCCCCAGACTCACGGCTGTAAACACCGTCCACTCACTTGCCTCCTCATCCAAGGCTCCAGTGCTGGCTTCTCTGCTAACCTCCAGTCAGTGGCCAAACTGGTAATTCCAAGGGACACCCAGTCATCATCTTGAACTCTTCATGAGCATCGCTGGGACAGCAGGCCCCTCCCTTGGCCTCCTGCAGTAGATGCAGTGGCTGCTGTGTCCCTCCCGTAGCTTCACTACACAGCGTTGGAACTACTTTTGACTCCTCTTTGCCCCTCAGCCCATGCCCAAATGGTCAGGAAAGCCTGCCATTTTACCTCCTGGACATGGCCAGTGTTCCATCCCAACTTTGCTACCCCCTGTGCTGAGCCACCCACTAATGTCTGTCCTGAACGACTGCAGCCTTGGTCCCTCGCCTTCCTCACCCCAGAGTCTAGCCTCGGTGCAGCAGCTGGAATAATCCACCCCATTTAACACTTGAGGTCACTGTCAAATCAGATCCTGCCCCCTCCTCTGTTTAGGACCTGGCATTGCTGATTTCACAAAGAGAAAAATTCAAAGTCCCTATGGCCCCATGTCTGCCCCCTACTAGTTCTCACCTGCTGTTTCTACTTTCCTGTTTCCCTGGCAGCTCCGGCACAGGTCTAGGGCATCCAGCAGAGCGCTCTGGCTAGAAATTCCCCCATGAGCGTCCACGTGGCTGCCCTGCTTCCCTCTGCAAACCTGTGATCAGCAGCCCTTTCCCAGTGGCCAGGCCCACTCTGACCTCTCCTCTCCCCCAACCTGCATGTTCCCTATTCCCTTACCCTACCCTTCTTACTTCCCATAGTGCTAAGCCTCTTCTAACAGATGAGTAACCTAGTGATTGGGCTTCCTCTTTCTGGTCTGAATCACTCACCTTAGAATGCAAATTCAAGAGGGCCGGTGTCTTCAGTTTTGCTCATGATTCTATTTACAGCTGCTGGAAGACTGGCTGGCTCGTAGGAAATCTCAATAAACATGTGTTGAATGAGTAAGTGAATCCCTCTTTCATGGGTAGGAAATGTATATGTGTGTGCAGGGCGAGGAGGGTACAGGCTGCACAGAGAGGACAAAGCCCATGCTTTTGCCCCTTGTCCTGGCCTCTGTTGTCCATTTTTCAGACAAACAGCCATAAGAAATACGGCGAGTGGAAACAGAGAATATTTTGATGGTGGACTGCAACTTGTCTGTATTCTAAACAGCACATTTTCAAGGGCAAATGGAAAAAAAAGAAATAAAAACCTGGGGAATTCTTCAAAGCATGCAAAAATGCTTAATGGCTTTAATCCCAAAATATTCCCTGAAGTCTTCTTAAAGCCAAACAATAGTTTAACTTAACTAGTCAAAAAGGGTAGCCATGAGCATTACACTTTTCTAAGTTCTGTCTAAGAACAAAACAAACTCACTGCCATCGAGTTGATTCAAACTCACAGTGACCATGTAGGACTGAGTGGAAGTGCCCCATAGAGTTTCCTAGGAGTGCCTGGCAGATGTGAACTGGAAACCGTCTGGTTGGCAGCCATGGCACTTAACCACTGTGCCACCACGGTTTCCATGTTCTATCCATGTGGGCTCAAACTGATAACAGCCACCCAGAAGATTAGACAGGAAGTTCAGAGGACAGCGAGTTTATGTTAATGGCAAGAACAACTCCGAGGACAGTGAGAATGGGTGTACAACTTGAAGAACATCATCAATGTCACTGAATTGTAAATGTAGAAATGGTTACATTGGTGTGTGTTCCTCTGAGTATGTTCTCAACAACAACAAAATGAATAAATAAACTTGAAAAAAAAAAAAAAAAAAAGAACACTTAATGATACTCAAAGGCCCACAGACCTATCTTCTTGGAGACTGAGTGGCTGGAGCTTGACAGCCAGGGATGAAAGACACCGATTTTCAGTCAGTCACGTAGGCACTGGATTTTTGGATTGAGTATAAATTGGCTACTTTGCCTGCATCTTGACCCCCAATCCTGCCTCTGGAGCCTGCTGCCCACCAGTTCAACAGGAGGGGGGCTGGCTGGGCAGACCAGGGTGGCCTCTCAGGGCTGGGAGCCTTCTGCACATGGTGTGTTGGGGGGTGGGCACTGTCAGCGCATCCTGAGGCCTGAGGCAGGCCTGACATCTTAACAAGGTTCAGCCAGTGTTGCTGCTGCTCTGGGCTGCAGCCTTCTTTGGATGGGGGCAGTGCTAAAAAAAAGACCCCTATGATCTGCTTGTGGGGTGGACCCTTCCTTTCACTGCCCCTCTGCACCAAAGCACTCAGGGGCCTAGAAAGGGCTATACATATTATATGCGAGGCTGTCAGGTCAATTCTGACTCATGGCAACCCTATAGGGTTTTCAAGGAGCACCTGGTGGGTTTGAACTGCCAACCTTTTGGTTAGCAGCCACAGTACATAATCACTATGTCACCAGGGTTTCCACGGAAAGGGCTATGGCCCCATTTTCTGGGCCAAAAGCCAGGAAACCACAGAGGGCAGCCTCTCATGCCAGGGTTCCCTGGTCCACAGCCACCTGTTGGTCAATGTCCAGGCTCTTTCCTGGGGCCATGGAGCTCTTCTGTGAGTCCCCAGGCTGGAGTCAGGCGTCTGAGACTGAGGAGAGCAGGACTCAGGAAGCCCCCTTCTGCCCAGCTGGCACTGCTGTGGGCCTAACAACCATGAGCTTGAGGAAGTTCTTTCTCCAGGGGGTTCCAGAGCTGACAGCTGCCTTGTAAGCTCAAACTGGATTTTTCTTGCTGTCCTTTTGCTGGCAGCCTAGCCGGGTGCAGGGTCTCTCCTAATGAGAATTTTGTGCCAGGGCTTAGGCAGCTCCATCCCACTGGGCCCCAGCTGGTTCAGGCCTGCAGGAGGCAATGGGCAACTTCCCAGCCCCACCAGGCCCAGGACCTGGGACTACAACCCTTCCCTACAGCCCTCAGCCTGTCTTGGGCCCTCCCCCTGCCGACCCTGCTCACACATAGGGAGTCACTAACCCACCTTTATTCTCAGTGGATTTTACTATTAATAAAAAAGATCAGCCCAACAAGGCAAGGAATCCCTGGGTTTTTATCCCCAGACTTGGGGATTTGACAGAGGGTTGACAAGACAGTTTGGGAGTCAGGGGAGGGGAGGATAGGGGGCCCTTCCTGGGGCTTCTGCAGCTCAGCTGCCCCTAACTCAGACCCTTCCTGGAGCTGCTGGGGATGCACCTCACGTTGCCTCATTCCGGAGGCCTCTCTCTGTCCCACTTCCTAGGGCCTCATTAATTCCTCCCCACCTCACCTCGTGAGAAAGCAGGTCTGTGCTGAGCCTGGCCTGGGCCCAGAGCTGCGTCTGAGCACTGATGGTTGATTTGGGAGGCAGGGGGTAGGGTAGGGTGTTGTGTCCCCACCCCTATCCCCGGAAAGGGGGCAGGGGGACTTCTATCATGCCTGACCTCCACACTACCTTCCAGGAACCCAGAAGTCATACAGCTTAAGAATACAAAACACAGCTGGTCTTATATATAATATTTATAAAAGGGGGCTGCTAGCCTCCCCACACCAGCCCCAGGCTGGCCCCTGGGATCTTTGGCCACCCAGGTACGGGGACACTCTGGACCCAGCCTCTCCCTTCTCCCAGCAGTGGAATGTGTGAGCTGTGGCCCAGGACCCAGGCTGGAGGTGAGATGGGGGCTGGGGAAATTTCAGCCATTCCAGGACTGGTGAAGGGGTAGGGTAGGGGTCCCTTGAGGGAGCCCGCATTAACTCCACTCTCGGCAGAATCTGCTGGCTCTAGCTGTGAGGCAGAGGGCCCCTCCTGGTGGGGGATGGGAGAAAGGGACAGAGGTGTTCAAGGGCCTGAAGCCCAAAACCAAACCGACTGCCATCGAGTAGGTTCCAACTCACAGCAATCCTGTAGGACAGAGTAGAACTTCCCTATATGGAATTCCCAGGGAGCACCTGGTGGATTTGAACTGCCAATCTTCTGGTTAACAGCTGTAGCATTTAACCATTTTGCCACCAGGGTTTTCAGGGGGACTGAAAGGGGCCTGGAAATCAGAAGGAATGAAGGCAAGGATGCTGGGGAGATGAGGCCTCAGGGCACAGACCCTGGCCCTAGCAGCAGGGTGGGCTATGGCAGCAGGCCTGGGTTCCAGCCTGTGTACCCCCTGGGGTGTGTGAGCTCTGAGGCAGTGGCTGGCTCTTAGTGTATGCATCTCTGCGAGGGAAGATGAGGGGCTTGGCAGCATCGGAGGTGACAAAAGAGGGCAAAGGGTGCATCCCTACCCCGACCTCCAGCTACGGTAGCTCTGCAGCAAGGTGGTGGCCCAAAGGCCTTGGTCCTGGCTCTTTAACACAAGAACTTCTACAGAGAGGATGGGATGTGGGGCACGGCCAAATGTCATCGTGTTAACCTTGTCCTCCTGCTTTGTGGCTGGCCACTGGATGGGAACAGGGGCTGGACAGTCAAGGCAGTGGTGCTAGGCTGAATAGACAGGAGAAGGGCACTCTAGTGGCTTCCTCCGTGTCGGCTGGTCCCAGAAACCCAGTCAACGATGATGAAGCTCAAGCTCATGATCATCAGCAAAAGACCAAGCAGGGCGAAGCAAAGGGCCTGCAGGATCAGAGGTCACTGTCAGGTCTGAGGTCAAGACAGCCCCTTAAACCCTAACACCAACCCACCAAACTCCAAGTCCCTCGCACCAGGATTTTAGGGGTGGACCTCGCAGGCTCCTTCTCAGTGGGCATGATGCGGAAGTAGAAAATGGCAGGGAAGATGAAGATGAGGCATGGGGCCGATGTGGCACCTGTATGGAAAAAGGCATGGTCACTGCTGGCTTATGTCCACCTGTCTGCTAAGGCATAGAAGTCAACCCTGCAATGAGATCCAACATCTCTTATTTGGGGAGTCTCATCTAGCTCCCAGAACACGGGGGAATTATCCCTAGCTAAACTTGATTCTGAGAACCCACCATCCCCTCTTCTTGTCCTCTGTTCATCAGGATAGAAGGATACTGCTGTTAGTGTCAGGAGGACCTGTCAGTGAGTGAAATTAGCATAGAGGAAAGTCAAGCCAAAAGTTGGAGAGAGGCAGAGCTTTGAGGATACTGTGTGGGCTTCTGGATACAGCTATTCCTGAAGGCTTTTCCATTATTGAACCAAGTGATTCTTTTCTGCTTAATTCATTTTGGGTAGGATTTTGGGCCCATAGAACTAAGAGTCTTGCCATGATCTCCAGGATAGTTAGCCCCCAGATCTGTGCATCAAGAGGTGTGTTGGGGAGCCAGTTTCCTGAGTTGGGTCACCCTAAAGATGCCTCAAGAATTTCTGACATTCCAGCTCACCGTCCACAGTTGGGAGGAGGCAGTGGACCAAACATCAAACATGGAGTCTGGTGGTCCTTGGGAGTCAAGCTTCTCTCACTCACCAGCTGTGTGTCCATGCTGCTTCCTTAATGACCCTGAGATTCATCCCCACATGTGAAATGGGAACAAGACCTAATAAGATCCTGTGTGGAAGCCCCTGTCCCCTGGGCTCCCTCTAAACCCCCAGAAAGAGCTAGTCTAGACCCTGACTCTATGATTCTGAGCCCTTAAGGAGATTAAAATAGACCTAAAGACAAAAGGTCAGAGGGGAGGCCAAGCAGGGCACATGGCCAATGACCATCACTTAAATATAGGGTGTGAGCTTAGGGATCTGCCAGAGTTTGGAGAAGACAAATTCTCTGGGGAAACATCATCCCTCGTACATAGCACAGCCAGACACTCACCAATGACCCCAAAGATGCCCAGGATGTTGGGGGCAAAGATGACCAGCAGGTTGATGAAAGTGAGCAGGCTGATGGCGATGAACACGTGCCGCAGCCAGCTGAACTCCTGGTTCTGAAACAGTATCTGCTGGATGGCCCGGCGCACCTGGGGGGCAGGGGGTGGAGAGCCATCAGCCCACAGGTCCCATCAGCTCTGCCCCCCCACAGGACTGGCACCTGCCCATTGGCTCACCGGGAAAAGAACAATTGGCACTGTGAGTGTGACTGCCGTCAGCACGGCCACGCGCACACACAGAATCAGCACATCAAATGGGTCCACCTTGTTGTAGGTGTGCAGCAGCTCTGACTCCACCTGGTCTGTGGCGGGCAGGGAGGGTGGTCAGCAGGCGACCTAGAGCAGGGTGGGCCCTGTGCTGCCGGGCCAATCCTGATACTGTGGGGAGCGGCACTCAGACTCACCTCCACAGCTGCAGGACACAGTCAGGCATCACACACCTAATGTGCACCTATAGTATGCAGGGTGCCATGGCCAGTGGCCAGCCCTTTGCCCCCAGCCTGGCCTCTGTCCCCACCAGTCCAGCCATACCGTAGAAGGTGAGGTAGCCGAAGAGGGCAGCCAGGAAGTACATGACGTACATGACGGAGATGGACAGGTTGGAGATGTGTTGCATCCTCCTCTTGGTGGGGCTATGGAGTAGTGGGGGCGGAGGATGGGGCTGGTGCCAGCTAGGCTACAGTGGGAAAGCCCCATTGCCCTTGGGATCTTCCTGGCACTACACTGTCACCATCCCATACCTGTGGGAGCCTCCTTCTTGTTCCCAATCCACCTCATGGGAACCAGCAAGATCTTTGATAAAATGACTCAGCTCTTGTCACTACTTCCCACCCTTGGGACCACATCTATTCTCTCCAAGACAGCCCCACCCATCCCCCAGTTATAGACACCTACTCCTTGAGCTCCGTATAGATGGGCAGCACCTCAGGGTGGCAAACGAAGGCGAAGGCCATGATGGGGATGGTGTATGCCGTCTGAGGAAACATGAGGACTGGGTTAGGATGACCCCTACACTGTCACTGGGTCCCCTGCCCCCACCTGGCCTGTTCGCACATGCGTGTTGAGTGTGAAGTAGCTTGGGGTGCAGAGTGCTGCAGCCTCAGGCTCGATCTGCAACTGGGCCTCTTCTTCAACGGCCTCCATGTGTCTTGAGTTGTCCACGATGTTGGTGAAGTTGAGAGGCAGCGGGCAGGGCACATGGAACTTTTTGTAGATGACCTGGGTGGGGATGAGGGTATCAGGGCCAGGCTAGGCTACCTGGAAAGTCACTGTAGGGTGACATCTAGATCAGAAATGGGGGTGCTGTCCTGTAATCCAGGCTTCCCTGGGGGATCTGCCATCCCTCTGACAGAGGACTTCCCTGGGGAACCTGCCCTCCGTGACAGTGTGGAGGGTGACTCACTGCAATTAGGAAGAAGACCATGCAGCTGAGAGAGAAGCCGCTTGAGTAGCCCAGGTAGCCTACAAAGTGGAATAGGGCTGTGAGACTGGGGAGCCCCTGCCATGCTCGCTTACCATCCCCCTGACCCCAAACTACCACTCACCAAGCTGCCGCATCAGCGCTAGGGGTAAAATGATGGTGACAGAGACTAGGATTACCAGGTAGTTTCCATTCACGTACCAGTCCCTGTGGGGACAGGAGCAGGAGTCAGAGTTAACCTTTTCAGCCCAGGGTAGGGGTACATACCTCCCCTAATCAGGGTCACCAGGGATGCTACTGAGAGACCTTTGAAGAGTATTTGCCCTCAGCTCTGAGTGTCCCTTTCCCTATCTACAAAATGGGTACCATCCCGGTGTCCTCCTCATGGTGATGTGGACTGAGGACTAGCCTGATAACTGTCGTGATTATATTACTGCTCGAGACACACAGCTCTGGACTTAGCTGCCCAGAGAGAGGACCCGAAGGCCTGAAACAGAAGAGTGGGGTGAAGGGACCTGGCTCTGGAAGGGGGCATTTTCCAAGGGGGTCTCAGGATTTGCCAACTTTATGATCCCTCTTAGCCTCTGCGTCTTGCATCTCCCTTTCCCCCCTGGAATAGGCATGGGGTACAGGGAGATAAGGAACAGGACCACCCTTCAAAGGCAACCCCAAAGGCCAACTCTCTGGGGAAGGCATCTAGCTCGTTCTCTCCTGGGGGTGCCCTTAGCCTCTCAACTCCTTCACTTGCCCAGGCTGGGCTACAGAGGGTACAGCTGGCTGTCTCCTCTCTGCTGCCCACCCATGAAATGCGGTTGGTGCCGAAGCAAGGCTGGCTTAAGTGATGTGCAACTGGGACACCCTGGGTTTAAGCCCTCGGTGGGGGGAAGCGGGGGACTAACCCCCAAGCCATGGTCAGGAATAGCAAGTGCTTAGAGCTAAGCCTGGAGGCTCTCACCGCCCCCCCTCCACTCACACTCACGGGCTGGGGCCAGGGCCAGGAGGACCAGCTTCCTTCGCCTCACCAACCCCCACCCCTACCCACACACAGCCCCTCCCAGATGCGACCCTGCGTGTTTGATGACAAGTGTGGGCTAAATGTTGGCTCTGCCAGCAGCCCTCCATTCCCTCCACTGGTGATTTTCTGCTCTGTCTTCTCTCCCAGCAGCGTGAGCCCCCAGGGCCAGTGTGTGGACGTGGAGGGATGGACTAGGGCCTCCTGCCCTCACCCAGCCCCTCCCCACCCTAGGGCTCACGAAGTTTTCTCCAGGTTCAAGAAGGTCTGTATGACAAGGGGCAGCTCGGACTTGATGATGTACAGGTAGCTGGACATGGCTGGGGTGGAGGTGGGGGCAAACAGGACCTGGGATTAGGCAACCAGCCAGCCTGCAGACCTGTCACCCCCACCCACCGCTGTCCCCTGGCCTCACCACCGATGTTCTGCAGTGTGATGGCTATGGCTGCAGCCAGCTTCCCCGGGGTCCCAAAGGCACGGTAGCCCAGCTGCTCATAGGCACGGATGCCTGTGGGTACAGGGGTCAGGACAGTCAGGGGCATTTCACAACACCATGCCCCCTGCTGAAGACATGGTTTGAGCCTCACCCACGATCCCTGAGGACTTGAGCAGCAGATGGATAGAGTAACTGGAGAGCAGAGCGACGGCTGTCAACAGGAACCTGGGAAAATGGATGACAAGAGGCCACTGGGGCTCTCCAGGTTGGCTAAGGATAGTAGGCTCCAGGAGACTTGGGTGTGTAGCCCCTAGAAGCCTGGGCCCCCAAGAGGTGCAGCAGAAACTCAGCAGACCCCAGAGGTGTTGAACAGTCCCTGTGTGACCCAGGGTGGGACATGACCCAGAAGTGGGCCCTCTGACCACCTACTGTCCCTGTGGCCTTGGGATGAGCATGTTGTCCATTCAGGCTGCAGGGCAGAGCCCCCAGATCCAGGACAAAGTGTACCCACACGAGGCCTGGCCGTGGGGATTTGGCCATCACGTGTAGGTGTGGTAGAAGGACAGACTCAGGCCTGTAAGGCAGGCCTCATGTCCTGACCTCAGAGGGTTTGCTTGGCAGTGAGGTTTATTTGTCTGGCCGTAGGTATGTGTTTTGAGCTGTGGTTTGAATTGAGCGTAAGAAGTGCCCACCCACTGCAGTCTGGGCCTAGATATGGGGAGTTGGCAGGTCCTGGGAGGTCATGGTTGGCAGCTTGCTGGGCTCCCAGTCCCTGAGTCTACCTTCCATAATATTGGCTGAGGGCACTCACAGGAAAAGGATGATGCCTGTATTGGCCATGGCATAGGCGAGCCCCAGGATGCCACTGCCCATGATGGCGTTGCTGAGGTTGAACACTGACATCCCGAATGATGTCTTCCCTTCAAACTGCAGGCACCAGCGTGGGACAGGGAGCGGTGGAGTGAGTCAGCACGGCATGGGGCACCATGGCCCTCCCTCACTGCCCCCTGGGCTTCCCATCACCCATGCTCCCAACAGTGCCCCAAGCCCCCAGTGCTGCCCCAGCTCACGTCAGTGAAGTGTGGCTCCTTGTTTGGGCTTTTCTGCAGGTAGTCCTCGCCTTCAACAAAGCTCCGTCTGGGGCCCTCGAGTCTGCAGGCGCGGGTAGGGTAGGGGGCTCAGCTCTAACCCCTTGCTCTGTCCCCCTTCCCTGCTCTGCTCCATCCTGAGCCATAGCTGGGTCCCTCCTCTGCTCACCTCTGGTTGTCCACCATGGAGGAGGTGACTGGGAGCAGCCCCTCTGCGTGTTTGCCGTTGGGCACCAGCTCCACCATCTCCGTCTGCATAGGTGCCTCCATGGCTTGGGCAGCACCGCCAGGAGCACTAGTGCTCACACCAACAGTCAGGAGTCTGTAGAGCAGATGGTCCCCTGGTTATCTCCTGATTGGGCCACAGCCTAGCGTCCCACACAGAGCCTGCAGCCAAGGCACACCTCCCTGGGGGTCACTCGTAACATACGTGCATGTATGTAGCTCCATCTGCTGCTTCCTGGGACCTGCCTTCAGAAAGTTAAAGCTGCAAAAACTGGATCTCCCAGGCCATCCTGGCAGGACACCTCAGCCAGTATGTGACTCCCTTTCCAAACACACACTAGCCCAGACAAACCTTAGGAGCCTCAGTTTCCCAGTCTGTGAAGTGAGTGCCAGCTGAGTGACCTGAGTTCAGAGCTCAGTGGCACCAGACTCCCAGATACCGAGTCCCAGCTGCCCTGGGCCCACGCTGGAAGTGGACCCTGGGTTGACTCTGCCTCCCTGACAGTAACACTGGGAGATGGTTTCCTGCACTAGTCTCACATGCTAGGGGCCTCCTGGCCAGCCTAGAATGGCACTGCCCGATGGCTGGAGGCCTCGGGACAGGGTGAGGGCTGTGGGCCCTGTTCCCAGCCGCCCGGCGGGCACTGTTGGCAGCCAGAACAAAGGGCCCTCTGTGGGCTGAGAGCTGGCGCTGGGAACAGCAGGCGCAGAGGCTAACCACCCGCCACCCCCCCGGAGCCAGGAGGCCTGAGGCAGTGCTGGGTGGCTGGACACCTGGGCCCTTCCTGCCTAGCTGTGAAGGGCTCTTGGTGGGCCTTCCAGGAAACAGTGCTCCGGGGCTCAATTCCCTGGACCACACAGACCTTACCCTTCACATAGCCCTGACCTCAGGGTTATGTATCCTGCCAGGCTCTCCTCCCATGCCAGGGGACCCTGCCACCAGGTGCCACCTTCCAGGAGCGGACCCTTTGAGCCAACTCCCCATTTTCTGGAGCCTTGGGCAAGAGCTCAAGGTTCTGAGGGGCTGGAACATGGATCAGGCCCCCCTTGCCTATGCTCAGGCCTTGGCTCTGCTCAGCCTTGAACGAACTAGCTGCTTCCTCACCCCCACTGCCCAGACAACTCGCTGGCCCTTATCCCATCACTGGGGCCTGGTGCCACCTACCCTGATGCCCAGAAGGTGCCTGGGCAAATTGCCCCCAGGGTCTGTGAGGACATCCTGGAGGCCAGACCTGCCAGCAGGAGCACCGAGGCCAGGGAGGTGGTAGGACTGCCAGGCAGGTCAGCCAGAGTCCGGTCCTGAAGCCACAGCACTCCCTCCGTTTGAAAACCCTGAATCCTGCCCTGAATCCCCCATTCCCACTTCAGACTCTGGTGGTCTCAGGTCTGCTCTTGAACCTGGACTTAGCATTCAGACTCAGACTCAGAACTTCAGGGTAGGAGTGGATGGGGAGGCCACACCGTACTGACCAGAACCACACTGACCAGAGGCAGTCCCACTACTGTCCCAGGGAGCCCCAGGTCAGACTTCAGAACCTGGGCATATTGGCATGGGGTCCCCACACTGGGCCTGTTGGATCCCTCCAATTTGTTCTCCTTCCTTTGATGCCCTCCTCTCCTACCAGCACGTCTCCATACCCCCACCCCCTACTGCCTGCCGAGACCATGACAATCTGTTTTTTTTTTTCTATTATGACTGAGTGAAGATGTACATTCCCACATAAATTTACATGTCCAGCTATATGCAACTTCCACTGCTCTCCCTGCCCGGTGACAGCACACTATTCATCTCTGCTCCATACACGTCTCATCCTCCCTTTCCCCTCCTCTCCATCCATTCTCTTTCCTCCAGCCAGAGGTCAGCAGGATGATATCCTATAGATGCATAGAACCATAAAGTGCATCCAATATATGGTCACTCTGCATCGCCAAATCCAATCCATTTGTGTCTGAAGAGTGGACCTTCGTTATGATTTATGGGCAAGGGCAGCATCAGGGCCAGGGGCCATGCTCCCAGGGGAATGCTGAAACCACTGGACCATCAATTGAGGTCTTTTAGTGGAGATCTCAGGGTGTACCCCTTTTTATTCTTGTGTTGCCAGTGAAACTCAACTTAGTGAGCTCCATCGCAGCTATCACCGGTGGTGGCCGGGCACCATTTGGTTCTTCCGGTCCCAAGTTGATGTAGGCACCCACTCATGTGGGTCTCTCTATCTTCTGGGTCGCATGACAATCTTAATGTCTCTTCTGGAGCTCTCATTCTCTAGACTAGGGCTCCAGAGGTCACCCTCTCTGCATGCCCAGCCACAAGCCTTGCCATCAGCATCCCCAAGGGTCCCACTTGGGTATGGAGCATATAGATGTCTGGTTGCTAGAGTCAGGCACTTAGCAGGGGTGCCCTCACCCGGCCCCCCTGCCCTGGACAGGCTGGGACAGGCCCTCAGAGTGTGCTGAGTTAGCAGCCTGGACAAAGCACCCTTCTCTGCCTTAATATCCTTCCCTGGCAGCCAGGCACTGCCTCCAGGGAGACCACGGCCCTCAGTATGGGCTGCTGGGAGGGGCCTGAGGTCCTGGTTCCAGGTTTCCCATCCCCCAGCAGGAGGTGGTATTAGACCTTCAAGGCCTCGTGGCTATTATGTGCAACCAGTCACTGCTGGGTCTCAGACTGGCCTGAGATCCCACAGAGGACGTGGCACACCCCTCCTCCAGTGGCCTCCAGTCTGCAAGAGACAAAACCCCTAAACACACCACTCACCCTATACTCCCACTGCAACTGAGTATGCTCACATAGTGCAGGAATTCAGTAAAAGGGAGAGGAAGGAGTCAGGGAGGCTTCCTGGGGGAGGAGTGGTGATAGAGTCAGTCCCAACATATGGAAATGAGGAAAGAGTGCTGCAGGCAGAGGACACAGCACAGGCAAAGGCCCTGTGGTGTGGTGTGAATGTAGATGGCAGGCTATGAGGGTGAAATGAGTTCTGCTGAGTGTGCCACACCACAGACAAGCCTGTTGGGGCCTTGAAGGTCAAATAAAGGAGTCTGACTTCAGTGTAGGTCAGGGCTGAGGGCTGGGAGACCATGTTGGGGGTTAGTTCTAACCTGGCATGTAAGCCCAGCCATTTCCTGGAGCTTCCAGCCCATTTTCAACCACTCCAGCCCCTCAGGCCTGTCAACTCCCAGACTCCTTTGCACCACAGACTCCAAGTAGACTCAGAGGAGGACCTCTGTGCAAAGAAAGCTGCCAGCAGACCCTAACCCACTGTGGGAAAGCCCAGAATGAACATCCTGAGTCTGAGGTCCTGCCCAGCCCTACCTTGCTGTGTGATTGTGACAGAGCATTCCCTGCTCAGAACCTCAATGTCCCCTCATCCCCCATGAGATTTAGCTGGCACTGGGGGTGGTGCAAGGAACCTCTCTAAAGTTTTCACCTCCAGAATAGGCCACAAGTACCCAGAGAAGGGTCAGGCACCAGGGCAGAGAGTTCACTGTGATCCTGCGTGGGTCATCAGAATGTCATTTGTGACTGACGGCAGCATGGCCCAGGGCAGTAAATCGATGGCCCAGGCCACTGCCCTGGGGCCTGTTTGCACTGCAGAGAGATAAGGACCAGGAGGGAGCCGGCAGCTGCACGATGGTGCAGCAGGTGATGCCTGCCCACGCAGGCATCAGAGGGTGACAATTCCTCAGGCACACCTCAGCAGGTGTTGCATTGGGCTAATTAAAGACTCGGAGGCCCAGGAATCCAGGCCAAGGTAGGGCAGCTCCTGGTGTCAGCCTCTGGGTTCTGAGCCACGGCTCCCTCCCTGATGCTCAGGGACATGAGTGAGTCTGCAGAAGAGGGCAGCCAGACCACAGGAAGGCACCTACAATGTCTCTGTCTCAGTTCTATGGCCACATGTACTGGTAGGGGCACAGATCCAGCAGAACGTTCTGCCATGGCCCCAGATGTCCTGAGCCTGGGCAACCTTGACCTCAGCCAGATCTCACGGGAGGGGCAGCTGGCCTGGCTTGAGGGTCCACTGTGTTTATCTCTGGGGGCTCAGGGATGCCCCAGTTCTAGCTCAGCCCATTCTTACCACTCCCCTCCTTGGCTGAGTCAGGGTACCTTCCTAGCCTGGCATCCAGCTAGATAGCTGCTGCTGTGTACACGTGCTTCCCTGGACCTTAAAAGGAAGGTCCTCTACTTCTAGGACAAGTCAGATGATGGAGAGACAGATTCAACTGATGACACTTGAGTTGTCCGTACTCAAGGAATAGCTACAGGTTTGGTGGGGTGCTGGTAGCAGGTCTGAGGCTTGAAGAAAGGGTGTATAGAACAGGGGAAGGTACCAAAAGTCCCCCCCTCACCTCTCCCCAAAAGCACAACTCCAGATTTTGACCCCAACAGAACCCCATCCACTACTGCCTGACCACAGCAACACTGAGGGGCCAGTATGTAGCCAATGCCAGTTGGTAGTGAGAGGCAGGCTGCAGAAAAGAGCAGAGGCCAGGGAAAGGCCCAAAGCTCCTTGTACCCGCCATTCCTTCCTCCAGCTCCCTGGGCCTGTGAACTGGGATCTGTGCCTCTGTGCTCTAGGCATCCGGAGGTATCTGGGAGGATCTGAGAGTCCCACAGCTGGGGCCGGAAGGCGGACTTTCCTGTGGCAAAGAACATTTTCTAGACATCAAGGAGGTGCTCAGACTTGGGTCTAGCCCAGCTATCTAGGACTATCCCCTGGACCAGCCTTTGACTCTGCTTGCTCAGGTAGAAAGGCTGCAGCCAGAATCTCTTAACTTGGACTGGTTTAGAGCCAGCAACAGCCTCCTTCCCCCAATTACCAGCCTGCAGAGAGGAACGTGTAGCCTAAGGCCCAGCAGAGGCAAAGGACAGGACATCACGTGCCTGTGACCCCCAGGGGCAGGGGAGACCCTGAGCCAGGCAGCCCCTCCCCTTTCCTGCTGACCCGGAATTCCCTGGAGGCAGCCAAATATTTGGACAGCCGGACTCCTGGCCCCAAAGAAAGCAGGAGCAGAGGCTTGGGGCAGCTCAGGACTCTTTGGAGACCCCCATAGGGGGCTAAAGGCAAGATTAGCCTGGAGGCAAGGCACCACCCAACATGAGGGAGGAGCAGAGAAAGGCAGACAGACAAGGAGAGAGAAGGGACAAAATTTGTACAAATTCATTAGGTGTCCACGCATACCAATCCAGAGACACAGATGCAGACAAACACACCCAGAGAGACAGACATTTCCTGTAGATTCAATAAAACCAAACCTATTGCTGTTGAGTCATTATCCATTCATAGCGACCCTATAGACAGAGTAGAACTGCCCCAGAGTTTCCAAAGAGCACCTGGCAGATGTGAACTGCAGACTTCCTGGTTAACAGCTGTAGCATTTAACTATGTCATCAGGATTCCCATAGGTAGGTGCATAAAATTTCAAACAGGAAGACTGAGAGACAGAGACAACCAGAGAGGGCAAGAGAGTGACATAATGAGATGGCCAACAGATCAGAGATGGACAGACGGAGCAGGAGACTGACAGACAGTAAGGGAGCCAGGAGTGATGGCCAATGAAAAGCAGAGAGAGACCCAGGAGGACCAAGAAGGGGAAAAGGAGTCAGAAGCTTCAGGCAAGCGGGCAGCAGGCCCAGTGGCACCATGCAGATGGCCAGGCAAGACTCCACAAGAAGGCTGCCACCACACACTCAGGTTCTTATAAGGGCAGCTATTTCCCTATCAGCCAGGTGTAGGGACATCCAGAAAGTGGGGCTGAGTCCACCAGGGCCACAAGGTCAGGTCCAGTTGAAAACTCAGAGCTCCCAGCTTGTCAGCTGCATGATGGGAAAGACCTGTGCAGTCGGCGGTCATTTGGGGTGACCCTCATCCTTAGCAGCTATGCCTGTGCACAGACGTGCCGGCTGAGGGGCTGGGTACAGGACGTGGCCTGCAGAGCGGAAATTCAAAACCAAGCCACCCCAGGCAGCTGGCCGGAAAGCTCCTCCTGCCCCAGCAGCTGGTCCTTCCCTGTGGTTCCAGAAGCACCTCCTGGTCCTCCAGAGTACCCATGCCACTGAATACGCACAGGGCACATAGTAGGTGTTCAGTAAATGTTGAATAAACGGAATGGGTTCAAGGTATTCTCAAGCCCCAGTCTCAGCTGCTCCAAGTGTCTGCACTGAAACAATCCTGCCCCAGTATCCCCATCCTGCTACAGAACAGACTGCAGTCTGTCCACAGACGCCAGCACTGCACTTCCTCTGTAGTCAGTCATCCCTCCACCCCTCAACATGTTTCACTGTCACACTGAGTGTCTGTTCCAACACCCACACCAGACTTCCTGGGCCAGCTTAGTTTAGCTCCAAATCTTTCTGTGACCCAGCAGCCCAGAGATCATGGACCACTCAGTCTGTTCTTCTGTACCGCAGTTTCTCCATCCACCCAAGATTCTAAAGCTAGAATCATAGGCACAGGACAGAAGCATTCGACTTCCATGGTCCCACCACCTGGAGCCCTGGACTGGGGACTTTTTGTGACGCAGGCCAAAAAGAACAAGCATTCAGGAATCATGATTGACAGGTTAGTGAGGACCTTGGCTCCACCGGCCCAGGTGGAGGTCAGTTGACGCCCTTCCTGGAGACACAGCCCCCGTCCCCAGAGACTGCCATTCCTGACTGCAGTCAATTCAATCCACTCAGTGATGTGTGGGCCTGGCTTCATCCAGTCCAGCCCTGACCATCTCCCCTCCCCCAGGTGAAACTTGCAGGAAACTCTCCATAACTATGCTGCAGCTCCTCTCCTCAAAAATGGCACAGTTCTCATTTGTTGTGTTCTATATATAGAAATATCCACATACACGAGACCTGACAATTAAGTTTGCAAACTTAATTGTTCTAAGTGCTACCTATATACCTCATTGCTGAGTATCACTAAGGTCACCTTCAAAGTACTCCCCTTAAGAGGCCATGCACTGATGCCAGCCCCTAGTCCACCCACCCTTCAAAGCAATTTTGGAACTCTTTCTGGAATGGCTATTTCTGTACATGGTGGCAATGTAGCAAGTTCATAAACTTAATTGTATAGTTCTCTATGAGGCATTTTTTAGCCAGTAAACAAATAACTGTATTGGAACACCTTTCCTACTCACTTGATCTGAAAGGAAGACATATTGATGACATTCAGGACCTCAAGGGTAATGTGACAAGAGCTCTGATGGTCCATTCCAGAAAAAAGAGTTCCAAAATTGCTTTGAAGGGTAGACTAGGCACTGATGCCGGCCAGGTGCATAGCTTCCCAAGGGGGAGTACTTTGAAGGTGACTGTACTGATATTCCACAATGAGGTATGTAGCACTTTTTCTAGGGTGAGTTCACAAACTTAATTGGCAGTCCTTGTATAAAAAAAAAACATGTAGGGGACACAGTTACGGAGGCTTCCTAGACGTGACCAAACAGCTCGTGGAACTGGTCCTGGCTTAAAAAACTTGGGATAACTTAGTCAGTTGACATAGTTCACAGTGCTAATGCTCTACCTCCTGGTTTGGTGAGCAGTATCTGGGGTCTCAAAACCTTGCAAGTGGCCATGTAAGATACAACTATTGGACTGTACTTGTATGGAGCAAAGTGAGGATGAAGGAAACCAAAGGCTGAAAGAAGAAACTAGTCCATGGGACTAATAGCCTACATGAACCACAACCTCTTTTTTTTCTAATATATTTTTTTATTATGATTGAGTGAGAATATACAATCCTATATAAATTTGCACACCTGCCAATGAGTGGCTCCCACTGCTCTCCCTGCCCGGTGACAGCACACTCCTCTTCTCCGTTCTGTACATGTCATATCCTCCTAACAATCTCCTGTCTCCTCCTCTCCACCCTCTCCCCCGCGTCCAGTAAGAGTTCAGCTGGATGACATCCTATAGATGCATAGAACCATAAAGGGCACACCATGATATGATTGCTCTGCATCACCAAGTCCAATCCATTCCTTTCTGAAGAGTTGACCTCCATTCTGATTTATGGACAGGGGTAGCATCAGGGCCAGGGGCCATGCTTCCAGGGGAACCCCAAGGCCCCTGGACCACCAATTGTGGTCTTTCAGTGGAGAACTCAGAGTGTACCCCTTTTTATTTTCTGAACCACAACCTCTTCTAACTGGAGACCAGAACTAGACAGCGCCTGGCTATCAATAGTGACTATTCTGACCAGGGACACAATAGAAGGTACTGGAAAGAATGGGAGAAACATGTAGAACAAAACTCAAATTCTTAAAAAACAGCCTGACCTACTGAACCAATACAGACCAGAGAAATCCCTAGGACTACGGCCCTAAGATATAACCTTTGGACTTGGAATTGAAGCTATTTCTGCAGGCCCCCTTTCAGCCCAATAACAACTTGGTTTATTAAATAAACAGTATCAACCTTGAGTAATGTGCTTCCTTAAACGATGAACCATAGAGACCAAAGAGTCAGCATTTACCCTAAAAGCCAAGTTGAAAAGACAAGGAGGGGAAGGGAAGCTAGATCAATGAAAACAGAACCAACAGGATGGAAATAACGAGAGTGCTGACACATTGTGTAAACTATAACCAATGTTATGGAGCAAACTGCATAAAAATTGTTAAAAGGGGACTTAATCTGATTTGTGAACCTCCACCTAAAGCAATAAAATAGTATCTTTTAAAAAATGAAACAGTCCTGATCCCTCTAGTTTTCTGTCCCTCAGACTGACAGCCCCCCAGAGATTTGCTTCATCCTCATTAGAAACTGAGCCAGACCCAGACCCCAGGCCGTGCTGAGGAAGAAGGGGTAGAAAGTGGTAGGACCCCTGGAAGGGCCGCATAGTGGCAAGAGGCAACAGCGGAAGGAAGGACAGATCTTACAGGTTGAAGGAAGGACGGCTATAGATGCAGGAGCGAGTCTTCCAATATGATCCCTAGGGTGCTAGGGCCTTTAACTTTGCTTTCCTCAGTCCTGTCAGGGAGCCCATACCTGGGATCTGGGCTCAAATCACCAAGTGGGGAGAGGGCAGACTCCCACAGGCTCCGCCGCCGAACTCCCCTTCCTCGGGTGTAAACAAACGCACGCATTCTCTATGGCCAATCGGATGGGACAATCCGGTGGGGGTGGGCTCATGCAAACGAAGTCCGGGTTCCTTCCAGGCCCAAGAGGTGCGGGATCCAACACCCTGCTAGGGCGCCGGGCAGGGAGGAGGGCACAGCTGCGCACTGCACTAAGGCTGGCGAGCCACGCGCGCCCTGCGCTTACGGTGCCCGCTGGCCCCGCTACAAATGGCACAGGCTCTGAGGCCAAAATGTATCCCGCGGCCCCTCAGGCTGCCCGGCCTGATCTGCCCTCAAGCCCCTGCCCAATGCAGACGGTATAAATATACTCGGATTCCCAGCGTGCCAGCTGGGCTGCTCTGTCAGGCACCCGTCGGGGCAACGCTCCAGGGCCATTCCCGGGCCCAGCTTGAGCCCCTCTCCAGAGTTCTCCCCAGTCTGCCCCCAAGGGCCCTACCCCGAAAAGCCCCTCGGGTGCCCCGGACCCCCAACAAGGCATTCTTGTGGGCTATAAATTGTGGCCTCAGCTCCAACCTTCTGATGTCCCGCCCGGCCCGGCCGAGAGGCGCTGAGACGACAAGGCGCTCTTCCCGGGACCGCGGCTCAGCCCTGGATCTGCGTCCCAACTAGTGGGTTTCCAGGTCTGCGCCCGGAGAGCACCGAGCTCAGGCTCGCGGGAGGCGGAGGCGCCTACCCGGGTGGAGGCGGACTAGGGGAGCTGTCCAGAACCCGGTCACGGACTGGAGGGTGCACAGCAGGGCTGGCCCCGCCCAGTGCCCCTAGAACGGGTGTCGATGTTGCCAGCGGTACCTGGGCTAGCGAGTGGGAACTTACCGCGCTCTGCTCAGGGCCGTGCGGTCAGCTCGGCTCCGGGTTGAGCTCCGGCGGGCCGCGGCGACTGCGGCGGCGGGGGGATGAAGGGCGCCCGGCCCCGCCCCCGCCCGCCCCCGGCCCTCCAATCCCAGGCAGCCCGCGGGAGGAGGGGCTGGTCCGGGGAGAGGCGGGGGCGGGAGCCGGGGCTGGCCCGGAGCGAAAGAGCCGCCCCAGCGCGGAGGAGCCCCTAGGCTGGAGAACAGCTCTCCGGGAGGGGCTTGCTGGGGTCTTGTTGGGGGACAGCCTTCAGTACCAAGCAAATTCTCTCGGAGGTTTCTAGGTGCCCCCTTAACGCCTGAAATCCTCTGCCCTCACCTTCCTGCAGCCTGAGTGGGATTTTCAGACCAGAGGACTGGGACTAACACAATGCTTAACCTAGGTGGACTGCTTGGAGTAGCAGGCAACTCCCAAGACCAAAAAAAAAAACACTTTCTCCTTGCCTCATCCTTCCAAACCAGGGGCATGGTGTAGGTGAGGGCTCCAACAATCCCCTGTCTTCGCTCGACTTACTCAGAACAGATGGACACTGAAACAGACAGGCGGAGGGGCGGTGAGGACCTGAGGAATCAAAGGCTGGCTGGCTGGCTCCGCCTAGCCCGATACCTCCCTGAACTCTCTCCACCCTCCACCCTTCCACTCGCCGCGTGTCTTCTAAAGGTGTAGATGTTGTCAGCCAGGCCATGGGAAACAGGAGCTGGGATCTGGTGTCCTGGATGGAGGAATTTTGAGTGGCCTGACTTCTGGCTGCGGGTTCCTATCCCACCTCTCCCTGCTTCCCATCTAGGGCCTCAGTGCTCAAGGTGGGAGGCAGACGTCAAGGCCCCCGGCTCAGAGAACCTGAGGGAGCTGAGGAGGTATGAATCTTTAGGCTGAGCAGGGTGCCCTGAGCACCCAGGAAAGAATCAGAGGCTGCGAGAGGAAAACACGTGACCACAAGGCTTGGGATTACTAACAAGCTTCATTTAACATCTTGGTTAAAAACATACTTATGCACGTATTTTGGTTAAAAACACTCACTTATGCATATATAGGTTAAAACACAGACAAGCACAGACAGGAAAAAGTGCTAGCAAACCCAGAGCTCCCCAAAAGGCTACATTAGTTTTATTAATTTAAAACCATACCCAGGTTCACACTGGGTCCCGCAGGGACTGTACAGTCAGTCATCATGTCAGTATGTCACCACTTACACTACTCTAAAAGCAGGTCCGCCCTCTAATGAATCCGAGGATTGGCTGAGCTCTTATGGTTCAGACATCAGAGGAGTCTGGAGTGGGATTCTGTGATGGCAAGGTATCCTGGAAGTGGGTCTGCCAGGGACAGCACAGGGGGTACCCTGGCACCAACAGAAGACTGCCACAGTCACTTGAACCAGGCCTTCAGGGATGAGGCTGACCAAGTTCAGGATCAGGTCACAGCATATCAGCAGACCAGTGGACACAGACTCTCAGGAGACAGCGCACCGTAAGTCCAGAGTGCTGGGTTTTTTTTTATAATAGTGTGTAAACAAGTTATTCACTTGGTTTTGATCCTCATCATCCAGTCCATAAGTCTTTTCTTCTGGTATCTCAAGTTGTTAACTTCTTTCTGATTGGGTCCCATCTCTAACATCTCTCTGCCCATCTGCTGCTGCATCCATCTGGTAGTTGTTTTACTCTGTACTTCTTCGCCTTGACTTTGCATTTTCTCACCACCTTACTTAGCTTAAGCACAGCCATTTTGTATTTCAGTATTTGGCCAATTGTTAATTTACCTTATGCTTACGACTCGAAAGTACTTGGCTTTTTTTTTGGCTATCGCTACGTTTATGACAAGACTCCATTTTAGTATGCATCCTCATTACACCAGGCGACTTCCAGGACAGCTGTCTGCCTTGCTTCTTGGCCACTGGAACTGATCAGATTAATCTCACAGCCTCTGCTGCTCCTAACCCAGCTGGCCGTCTCTGTGTTCTATCCGTTCCTTTTCCTGGTGCTGGGGGAGTGCCCTCCCTCTGCCCTGGGCTGGGAGTCAAGGCTCCTGGATTCTCTTCCTGCTGACTCACGGAACCACCACAGCCACGCACCAGAGTGCCTCAGTTTCCCTCTGTGTCACAGGAAATTGCTCTGACTTTTCCTTTGATCTGGGGAATAATGGGTGAAGAGGAAATTGTGAGGGAAGAACAGGAGGTTCAGCCTTGGCTGGGAAAGCTAAAAGCTAAGGTGGTGGAACAGTTGTATCCCTGAAAACCTGACAAGAGTTGCTGCTAGAGATTGGGAGATACGAAGGCTCCGGCTTTACCTCCTGTCCAGATCAGAGCTCACCTTGGTCACAGGGGCCCTGGGATTTCTGCCCTCAAAAGGGGCTTGAGGACTGTCCATGGGACCGTCAGCTAGAAGAGGTGCTGGTCAGTGTCTTTCAGGCCTGTCCCCATCTGATGCTCACAGAAACCACATGCAGAGTAGGATGACCCTAATGGCAAGTCCAGGTCTGAGAGGCCAGGCTTCCTTTCAAGGTCACTCAGTGTGTGGGTGTTGGGGTCCTCACCCCAGACTAGGAGGAACAAGGTCTGACTGGGAGGCCCAGAGTGGGAGTGCCATGGGATCCCCGGGCCTGACCAGTTGTGGCCAGGCTAGAGGAGGGGCTGTTTGTTGTTGCTAGGCCTGGGCCCAGGCCAGGGCAAACATGTCTCCGAGGCCTTTCCCACCACCTGCTGCATCTCCCAGCCCAGCCTGCAGTGGCCGGACAGCTGAGCAGTCAGGATGGGGCTCTGAGAGCTGCAGGACTCCTTCTTTCAGAGACTGGAAGGAACATGTATCCATGAAACCACGGCTCTGAGGGCGACCACCTGGGCTGGAAGTTTGCAGAGCTTTATCTCAAGCTGTTTATCCAGCCTCTGCCTCCACTTCCTGGTCTTGTAGAAACTGAGACACAGGCCAAAGAGTATACCACATACAGTGGGCTAGATGTGTCCTCCCTCTGCAGTCTGAGAAGGCAGCTCTCCGCTAGCACCCGCTTGGCCTCTGGTTAGGCAGCCCCTCACCACACATCCGCTGCTGCAGGCCCGCTGTCCACAGAGGACCCCCAGGCCCTCTCACTGCCACGCCCCATCTGCACGGCAGCTCCAGTCTCCCCAGCCCAGCCTTGGTATCCACTAGCTCTCTTGCAGAACTCTGCCTCACACCTCTCTGGCCCTGACATTCCCTCTCTGTCTCTCCCATTGTCTGGTTGGCCACACTCGTGTTTCTGTTGTTCCTAGAACATGGTGGCCTTCACACCCCCATGCCTCTGCTCTTGAGGTTCTCAGGGCTTGAGGTTCCCCACTTTGTCCAACTTCTGTGGCAGTCTCCTAATTGTTCTTCAACACTGAAATGCAGGATCACACCCAAGGACACTGCCCAAATATTCCTGTGCTCCTTGTGCCCATTGCCATCCGACCCACGTGGCCCCAGCCTCAGTGTCTCCAAGTTGTCGTTGAATGGTCTAGTCAGGAAATCTCCTGCCAGGTTGGAGGGGCATGAATCAAAGAAGGATTGACAGATGAATGGCTGAGTGGATGAAAGGTGGGATGGATGTATGGAGGGATGGACAGATGGACAGATGGATGAAAGCCTGTGAGCTTGAGTCTGCTAAGGGGAGAGAAGGTACATACCAGAGTGGGAAAGAGAAGGGGCACTTTGGATGGAGGAAGCAGCTTGGCCAAAGGACTGGAGGTGGGAAATGAGTGTGGCATGAGCTCTGACAGGTGAAGGGTGAGAGGAGGGTGGGACACTTGGTCTGAGTCAGGTTGCTGTGGAGGGTGCTTGAAGGCCTTCCAGGAAAGGGTGGTTTTCACCCTGCATTCTTCTTCAGCATGAGCGTGGTTCTAGTGACACAACACAGGGTTGTAGAATGTGGCAAGAGGGGCAACCCTCTTGTCTGGCCATTCTCAGAGCTGGTGACCTTGCTGAGGCCTGTCTCTGCAGCCCTGGCCCTCCTGCTTGCTTTCCTCTGAGATCTGGCCTCCAGTTCCTCTGGTCACTGAAGCAGCTTAACTAGCTCAGGTCACATGGGCCATGCCATTGCCCAGGGGGAGGACCCAAGACCCCAGTGGCCACCCAACCAGGCTCTGACGTCAGCGGCATTAACTGTCCGCCAGGCTTGTCTAATCTCTGGTGGGTGGCTGGATGATGAGGTTAGTCTTGCCGGAGCTAGAGCTACAGGCTGTGGGGGCCTTTAGGGTCACCTTCAGTTTGCAGGTCAGGTAGGGGTGAGGCCACTATGCCACTTATGGGCCCACCCTCTCTGATGCTGTGTTCTGGGCTGTGAGTCAGGCATTGGGCACCCATTGATCCTGTTTCTTAGGGTATAATTACACTGATGTGGTGGAGAGGGCCAAGGATGCTTCAGGCTGGGAGATTCAACCCTCCCCTCACTTGCTGGCTATGGACAGGGCAGCTGGAGGTCAGCCAGCACCCCTAGTCTGGTCCTGAACTCCAGAGCCGGGGTTAAGAACCATGAGTGAGAAGGGATTCCTAAAGGGTAGGATCTAGCTCCTGCCACATATTCAGGCTCCTCTCTGCCTGCTGCCCAGAAAGGCTGGGGAAGTCATTAGCTATCTTCTTCCAAGATGGGGTGTTTGTGCAGAAGACCCTGCTGACTTGCCTCTCCTGACAGCTTCTGCCCTCTCTAGCCCACTACCTCCATCTTCTCGAGACCTCCTGTCCTCTGCCTGATCTCCACTCTGAATCCTGCTCTCATTGGCCCTGCCCCACCTACTCTAGTCAACTATTGGGGCAGAGGGGCCAGGCTGACAAACAGCCCCAGTTCAGCCAGGCCTAGAGCACTCAGGCCCACTGGTCCAAACGCAATCCACCTGAGTAGCACAATGTGGCTGCCCAAGCCCGTCCTGGGCTCCTGGTGCCTGCTCATCCATTTGGTGTTCCTCCCCCGCTAAAATCTGGGCTCCTGCCCTCTCGTCCTGCCCCGGGATCCCAGTTCCACCCTCCACCTGGTTGTTGAGGATGCTATCTATGCTCTGCCTTCTGTGCAATTCCAAGTATCTGTCTGCCTCTTGGACATCTCCCCCAGGTGCCCACAAGTCACAGACTCAGCTTGTCGGATACTTGAGATTCTTTCCCTCCAATTGGCTTCTTCTTCTGCAGTACCAGCTTGTAGGGGGGTGCTGCATGCCCTTGGTCAGCTGCGTGGACTAAGACCCTTGCTGCTGAGTCTCATGGCTTGCAGACTTTGGGTGCCATGCGAGTGATGAGGACATAGCTTCTGCCTCATGGACCCAGCCCCAATTCTCTCCTCCCCTATGTCCACATCAGCCCCCCCCCAAAAATGTGGGTGCTACACTCCAATCCCAGCCTTGTAATTATGTCTCAGCTTCCAAGGTCTACATGATGCCCTATCTTCTTCTGGAGAAGGCCCAGGTCTTCAGCTTGGCATTCGGCACCTGTCTACCAGCCCTTCTGCCCCCGTGCCTGCTCCACTAAACTGTGGCCCACAACCATTTCTGCTGAACAACCTGTCCCTCAAAACTCCTTGAACCAAAGCTGTCCCTGCAAAGATTTCCTGTGGCTCCTCTCCTTCCATGAGCCACCCTCAAGAACAACAAGTTGGTCCCATGCTCCTAGGGTGGCCCCCACCAACTCAGGCCAGCCGTTTCTCCCTGGAAGGTGTCATTTTCCCACCTTGTGTTTAACTCAGCACTGGGCACTTAATAAATGCCATGACTCTTGATAGCTACCTGCCCCCTCAGCACCCCTAGAAAGGACAGCTGGGCTGATGCAAAGCTTTATTGCTGAATCTGTGCATGTAGCTTGAAGGGAGTACGAATCATGCCCTGGCCTTGCCAGACAGAGGCTCCTTGTCCCCAACTGCAGCACAGACTCCAGTCCAAGGACATCAGCGAGGACTTGGTGTTTGCTGAAGGAGGAGGGAGTAGGGATGTGGGAGACATGGGCCTGTAGTCTTTGATGGTTCAGGCATGGCCCTCGTTTTCTCTGCCAGGGAATGGGCCCTGAATAGAGGGCAGAAGAAGCCACTGACAAGGATAAGAGGGTCACTGGGGTTTGCTTGTGGCCCCCACCCGAGTAGGCCTCTATGGACACAGTCTGGGCCTCCATCCTGTCCTGCACCCTCCACCTGGTCTGATCAATGACAGCTGGACTCTGCCCCAGCCACCCCTCAGGACTGCTTAACCATTGGCCACAGTTGGTGTCAACAGACCCTCCCTAGTAGACCTTCCTCTTGGCCTTGGCAGGTGTTGGGGGTGGGTGGGTGAGGTGGGTGTGGATCTGGTATCCAAGGACGGGGCGGGGGTGGGTGGGTAGACTTTGAGGGGGGAAAGGGCTGGGGGTTACTATGAGCCTAGCATGTGGGTAGGGGCTCAGTTTGGGTTTCTCCCTAGCACCAGGGTTTCCCAGGCCTGTCCCCCTACTCAGAATTCATCTACATTGGGGCTGCACATGCCAGAGCTGGCATGGACTTTGGGCCTCTGAAGCTGCTGGGAAAGACAGCCACTGGCTGCTGGGTAGACAGGTGACAATTTTGTCACATGGAGGTGGTGGGGCTGGAATGGCCTGATGGTAACCAGTGGGCCTGCCCACCCATTGCCCTCTGCCCTTCATGAGACTCTGGGAGAGGGAGGGCTATTTGCTGAGCGCAGACCCCTCTCCCATGGGGCCTTTATGTGGGGGGGAGCTGCACAGTCTGGCCAGTTGAACCCGGCCAAGTCACGATGAGCTCCAGCTGCCCCAAGAGCTGCCTGCTCCTAGCTGAGGCTGGTTGCGGTGGGTTCTGAATGCCAGTGCAGCCAGGCAGTGAAGGGCAGGGCTGGGATTGGGGCCTGTGGCCTACCGTGGGCCTTATGGTTGGCAGGAATCAGGGTTTTGGGTCTGTGGTTGGTGGGGCCATGGGCTGGGGTCCAGGAGTCCAGGATGCATGGTGGGGTCAGGGGCGCTGGAGCTACAAGGTAGCTGGGGCTATAGAAGTTCAGGGCCAGAGAAGCACATGAGTTCAGGCACCTGGGAAGAGAAAAGGGAACAGAGTCAGTATCCCTGTGCCTCAAGATAATTGGGTACATAGGGAGGGGCATTCTAGTGGTGGGCTAGAAGTTAGGACACCTGGAGGGAGGAGTAGTTGAAATGGGTGGAACCTGTGAGCTAGTGGAGGGAGTGTAACAGCAGGGTAGACAGAGTTTGAAGTGCCGGAGTGGGGTCTGGGAGTTTGGGGCGGGCGTCAGGCAACAAAGCGGGGTGGGAGAACGAGGGCGGGGCTTGGAACAGTAGGAGGGGCTGATGATCCGGAACTCAGTCTGCAGTAGTGAGACGAGGTAGGGGCCTGGGGGCGGGATTCGGGGCACATAGCCGTAGGGACAGGACAGGGGGGTGCCCCTAGTTGCGGAAATCCTACCTCAGAAGAGCCCGCAGTCTTTGAGGTTCTCCTTGATGATGATGTCGGTGACAGCGTCGAAGACGAACTTGACGTTCTGCGTGTCGGTAGCGCAAGTCATGTGGGAGTAGATCTCCTTCACGTCGCGCCGCATGTTGAGCTCGAGGAACTGGACCTTGATGTAGTTGCCCGCGTCCTCGTACGTGTTGGGCCCTGCCGGGGAAGGGGGGTTCTCACTGCCCACCCTATAAACCCTCCAGCGGGTGTGAGGGATGCTGGCAACGACAGTGCGGCGGGGGCGTAGCCTGGCGGGCGTCTCACCGTCGTAGTCTGGGAAGCAGATACTAAGGTGAGCCTTTTTGATTTTCTCAGTGAACACGTCCTTCTTGTTGAGGAAGAGCACGATGGACGTGGTGGCGAAGTAACGGTGGTTACAGATGCTGTTGAACAGGTGCAGGCTCTCGTGCATGCGGTTCTGGAGGGGGTGACAGGGACTGCTAGGGGTCCGGGGAGACGGCCGCCGCTCCCACGTGGGCCTGCCTCACAGGCCAAGCCCTCCCCCCAGGCTCTTGGGCTCGCAGAGCCTCCAAAGGGCTTCCCCTACGGGACGCCTCCAGGGTGGGTCTGCGACCTCAGACGGGGCTGCCGGCTGCCTCCGCGCCTTCACCACTGGCTCGCAGAGGCTCCTCCTCCCGCAGCGCTTTCCCTGACAGCCGGCAGAAGCCTTGCCTACCCCTCAGTCACTCGGATCCCTCTTGGCACTCACCACTTCGTCGTCCTCCACCAACACCATGTCGTAGGCG
Source organism: Heterohyrax brucei (assembly GCA_028571685.1). Classification (NCBI taxonomy): domain Eukaryota; kingdom Metazoa; phylum Chordata; class Mammalia; order Hyracoidea; family Procaviidae; genus Heterohyrax; species Heterohyrax brucei. The sequence goes on from CM053158.1 coordinate 16,296,294, forward strand.
CTTAGCGCGGCGATGAAGATAATACAGGTCACACCCTCGAAGCAGTGAATCCACTTCTTGCGCTCGGAGCGTTGCCCGCCCACGTCGAACATCCTGTAAGGCGGTGGGGATTCCCACCCGTGTCTTCAGGCCCCTGAACGCACCCACTCCTCCCCATGGGGCGCGCACCTGAAGGGGCAGGAACTTTGTGCCGGCAGAGTGGCCGAGAAGGGGGCAGGGCCTCTCCTCTTCTAGTGAAGGGGCCTCCAGGACACAGCAGGGCTTTGGAAGAGCTATCCCCGGGAAGGGCCCCGGACCAAAGGTGTGGGGGTCTTACCGGAAGTTGAGATCCTTGAAAGAGAACTGCGTCTCAATGATGCCAGTGGTCTTGACTCGGGAGCGCAGTACGTCCTGCTCAGTGGGAACGTAGCCTGGGGTCACCAGGCGCTCCAGGTCCGAGAGGTAGCTGCGGAAGACCCCGGGGTGTGAATAGAGTGGTGGGGCTGTAACAGGGCCCAGCTCGCGCCCCACGCTCCACCTGCGCGCTCACTAGCCAGCTGAGTCGTTGAGTTGGTACTCCGAGGCTCGGTCGAAGCAGGCCTGTATACCCGAGTCTTTCCACAGCCTCTGGATGATATCCGACATCTCCTTGGGCATGGTGCCTTCCTCGATGGTGTCTGCCATGTGCATCAGCTTCCGAGCATCATCCTGAAGATGGGGAAAAGGTGCTGATCACCGTGGCCCGGGACCCTGCTCTGCGCCTTAGGTGCCCAGAGGCCACATGCAGCCTGCCTACACACCTGGCGGGCAGAGTCTCCATACTGGATGTTGAGTGTGGTCATGGCACGCACGATGGAGAGGATGGACTGCAGCGTGTTGCCGTAGATGATGGCAATGAATTCTAGACACTCCTCCAACGAGTACCCGTCCTGGTGAATAATCCTGCAGGAAGGGAGAGCAGGCTCAGTGCCTGGCCAACGAGCTGATGTAGGGGGCAAGCCCAGAGCAGGCACCAACCCCCAGGGGCCTTGGGATGAACAGGGGCACTCACTTCATCTGCTTGACAATGGTGCTCTTCCCCGACTCACCAGCACCTGGAAGGGAAGCCAGGCCTCAGAGTCACACCGACCACCCAGATCTTTAGCAGAAGAGGCTGAGGTACCATTCCTAACCCAGTCACAGCTGCCCCAACCCCATGCAAAGTAAAGTCTGACAGCTCTGCCAGAAAAGCACTTGTAAATGTCAGAAAAGTGGCAGAAGAGGACCAGCAAGGGGAGTTAACGACCTTAGCTGTGCCTTTGAGCCCCACCCCACCCAAAGATCCTGGTGTACCGGTACCAGTTTCTGTCAAGACACTCCACCTCACACCATGTCAGAGTAGAAATATGCTCCATAGAGTTTCCAGTGGCTGAATTTCCAAAATTAGATCACCAAATCTTTTCTCAAGGTGCCTGTGAGTGGACCCATACCTCCGACAAGCACGTTAACCATCTGCAGCTACCCAGCGACTCCTGGTGTAATCATTAGGAGCCACTGGGTACTTTTCAACTCGTAGTGACCCCATGTGACGGAGTAGAACGTCCCCATAGAGTTTTACGGGCTGTAATTTTTACAGAAGGAGCCCTGGTGGCCCGGTCAAGAAAGGTTGACGCTTAGAACCCACCAGTCTGCTGCCATCGAGATTTACAGCCTACCCATGGGGTAGTTATACTCTGTCCTATATAGGGGGTGCCATAAGTCTGACTTGACTCGACGGCAATGGGTTTTAATCTTTACAGGAGCAGATGTCCAGATTGTTCTCCCGTAAAGCTAATGGTTGGTTCACAGCCGAGCGCTTAACCGTTTGCGCCACTCGGGGCTCCTCAGCCTGTAGTCTGAGGCCAAACTAAATCCTGGAGCGCCACCGTGTGTAAAATCATAGTATTGCATCCAGGGATTATTTGAACTGGATCAACCTTCCGTTTTCATCCAGACGGGGACTGGGGCACACCCCAGGCTCAGAAAGGAATTAGCGCCTTTGGGTGGGGAGGAGGACACAGAGGACTGAGCTCCTTGCCACCGTGGGCACAGAGCACAATTGATGGGATTCCCAGCTTAGCCTCTTTGGCTTCCCTGGAGTGCCTTGTCTTCCCTCTGCCCTCCTCCACCTGGCCAAATGGAGCCTGGAGAGCTGGGGTGGAGACAGCTGGCCCTTTTTAAAACAGCTTGTTATTTCCCTTAGTGGGTAGGACAGTGGCCAAGAGGTAGGCCTGGGTCACTATCACCTTCTCTCACTACCCTTGAGACCGTAGGAATGGCTTAACTATTCTCTACTGGGTCTTAGTGCCCCTCTACCTGCTGTGAAGGTCAGCCACTGATAAAGCTGTGGTGCCCCAGGGCTACTGTCTATGGGTCTAGGTGGTCCTAGAGATTCCCCATTCTCAGGACTGTGACTTTCTCCTTTCTAAGGGAGCAGCCATATTGTGGGGATCCTACGGGGCCCCCAGTTTCTGAGTCCCTGCCTAGGAGGCCCATTAAGCCAAAGGCTGGAGCTTGAGGGAGCCCAGCCAGGGCACAATAACACCTTGTACCATACACACTTCTGCACTGGGGAGGTTACCTGCGAGTCATGGTGGGTCAGCTCAGGCCTTATCAGGCCAGGATGCTCACCCTCTGCGCTGCCCAGTCACAGACTCCCTCTGCTTGCCAGGGTGTCCCAGCTTCACAGAAGGGCCTCTGCCTTCCCTCAGGCCACTGACCTGCTGGCCACAACCCCATCTGGGCCCATGCCCCTACCCAGAAGTAGCAGTTTCACGGTTCGGGCATCCTTCTCAGCATCCTCTTTTAGTTTCTTTTCCAGCTCCCTCGAGTGCTTCTCCTCAGCGCTGGCTCCAGCCCCCATGGTCCCAGAGGCAGGTGAAGGGGCAGGGTGGGCAGGTGACTCTTTTGTATGGAGGGGATCCCCAGAGCCAGGCTGTGGCCAGGCTCTGGCCTCCCTAGATGCCCTTCTGGTCCAGGGCTGGTGACCAACTGGCTCTCCACAGGCCAGTCCAGGCCCTGGTGGGGGGATGCTTAGTGGGATTTGGGGGCTGGGGTGCCCAAGAACCAATCAGAGCCAAGGACAGGTGAATCCAGCTCAGCCCCCCAACCTTTCTAATCGGGCTGGCATGGCCCCAATCCCTTAACTGCTGACTCTGCACCCTCTGCGCCCCACCTCAACATTCCAGAAGCAGCCCTAGAGAGAATTCTACCCCCCCACCGTGAGTTGGGAGGCATGTGCAGGCCTGAGAAAGGGGAAAAGAGGCCCTCAAGCCTGGGGATGGGAGCTAGCGGTAGGAGGGTTGTCTCAGGCTGGGTCCTCTAGAGAAGAAAAATCAGTGGAGTACAGACACACACACACACACACACACATACACACAGACACACACACACAGACACACACACAGAGACACACAGACAGACAGACACACAGACACACACACAGACAGACACACAGACACAGACACACACACACACACACACACACAGGGCCTGCCAATTAAGTTCATAAACTCATCCTAGAAAAAGTGTTACATGCATCATTGCTGAATAGCATCACAGTCACCTTCCAAGTACTCCTCTTGGGAAGCTGTGCACTGATGCCAGCACCTAGTCTACCCTTCAAAGCAACTTTGGAACTTTTTTCCTGGAATAACCATCAGAGCTGTCATTGTATTACCCTTGATATCCTGAATGACATCTAAACGTCTTCCTTTCAATATTTCCTTTATCTTTGGATAAAGAAAAAATTCACTGGGGGCCAGATTAGGTGAGTAGGGAGGGTGTCCCAATATAGCTATTTGTTTACTGACTAAAAACTCCCTCACAGAGAACTATACAGTTAAGTTCACTGACTCGCCACTATGTCACTGTGCGCAGTAGCCATTCCAGAAAGAGTTCCAAAATTGCTGTGAAGGGTGAACTAGGTGCTGACATTGGTGCATAGCTTCCCAAGGGGAGTACTTCAAAGGTGACCACAGTGATATTCAGCAATAGGGTATGTAGCACCTAGAACAATTAAGTTTGCAGACTTACTTGTCAGACCTCACACACATGTATAGAGAGAGATTTATCTGAAGTGGCTGATGGGTTGTGGAGGCTGGCATGTCCTAAGTCCAGGGGTCAGTAGTCAGGCTGGAGGCTTCTCCTGACTCATAATAGCTGCAGGGGCTTATCAACCCAAGGGCAAAAGGTCAGATGGCAGGCTACTGGCTCATGGGAGACAAAGACTGACAAATTCAAGATCAACAGGTAAGACAATGGGCCATGGGCTCATAGTGGAGGCTGATGAATCCCAAGACTAGTAGACAGTACACCAGAGCGCTGGCTCAAGTTCCAAAAACTGAAAGTCAGATGATGCTGAGCTAGCTCAGGATCCAGAGCAAGAACAATGAACTTTGCTAGAATGTCCATGTATATATATTGGGTGCAGGCAATATCCCTGAAGAAACACATGAGATTGTATTACTTAAAGGAGAGCACAGAACACAGAATAATTACATCAGATCACGAAAGAGAGGATAATTATGTGATACCAAGACTCATGGCTTAGCCAAATTGACACGTAACTTCAACCATTACAAAGGTGAAGAGGGAGAAGCACGGAGCGCTCGTGGCCCGCCCAGCACAGTGCTCAGCCTGCTCCTTGTCTTGCTTAAAGTTCACATCAACTCTTGGGAAACAGGTACCTGTATCATCAGCCTGATTTTCCTGATGAGGAGGTAGAGGTGCAGAGAGTCATATAGCAGGTGACTGAGCTGGGCCAGGTGACTCTGGACCAGGGTTCCACACTCTGCAAGAGCAGAAGAAAAATGTGGCTACTGTGGCACTGCATTTGCCCCATGCCGAAAGCTAGGTCTCCACTGGCTTCCGACAAGACAATGACCTGACTCATCTGCAGGTGTATGCCTGTGTATACCTGTCTGCTTGTCCTGTATGTTTGTGTGGGCAGGTGTGCTCTTATGTGTGGGTGCATGCCTGTGCCATGTATGTTTATGTACATGTGCGCACATGTATGTACATGAGAATGTATGTGTGGGCATGCTTTTGTGCATTTATCTTCATAAGCAAATGTGCTTGTATGCATATTTTGCACAGGCTGGTACAGTTTTATGCATGTGCATGTGTCCACAAACATGCAAATGCATGGACGTGTGTGATGTGTGTGTGCGCACTTGCATTAGTGTGCCCTGTGCATGTGGCAGTGTTTGTGCATGCAATATGTTTGTGTGCCTGTGCATGCCTATGCCTATGGAAGCATGTTCCTGTTTGCATGTGCCTTTGTGTATGTGTGTATGTCTGCACACACACTTACACGTGCCTCTGCCCACATGTACATGTGTACTCGGGTCCAACAGAATCTCTGATCTGCAGAGGTGGCCAGGCTCTTCCAGAGAATATTTTGTAGGCTTGTTGTCAGACGGGGAAACTGAGTCCTAGAGCAGGTCATGCATTCTCAGGGGACAGAGGTGTGGGGTTCACCTGCCCTGCTCCATCCCATGTGTCCTCTAGGTCCTGTTTACCTCACCTGCAGTCTGGCATCTAGGTGTGCATCGGGGTGTGCTGGGGTGCACTGCTGTGCAGGAGTGATTTTCACTGAGCACACAATGGTGAGCTCCTAGGCTCTGGAGACTGCCTCCCCTAATCATAAGAGCTGAGCTCTGGTCTCTTAATATCCTCTCCAGGGCCACTTAGGTCTTCAGGATGGACTCCCAGAACCCTGGCTTTTGAGTCACTCAGCTCTGCAGCAGATATGAGAGACCACAAGGGGGAGCCAGGGCCCCAGACGTGGAAGGTTGACTGGCTGTAGGGGATCAGACGGGAAGCGGCTAGCGGGCACCTTATTCAGGGAGGGGAAATGTATCTGGGAGACTTTCATTTGTCACTTCCAGGCTTCATCTCCATTCACTCTCCCTAGCTGTCCATTGTGAGTGGGCCCATCTGTGTTCACCTTCCCCAGCCCTCCACTGTGAGAGGGTTGGTGGGGGGTCTCTATAATCCATGACACTCCCTGGGGTGCAGAGTTCAGGCAACCAACCCAAACCTGATTTCTGCATATTAGGTTCTGCTGTTAGGTGTGGCCCTAAACTTCTGCTCCTTCGGGTCCTTGCGGGAGGGGGCTGAAAGGAAGGGGAAGGAATTTAACCAGATTCTTCGCCCGGAGCAATTGGACTGGGAGGGTTTCTGCTGCCTTGCCAACTCTGCGTCCTTAAGGCCCCACAAGAGGCCAGGCACAAAGTAGAACGGGAAAGCAGCGGTAGAACCGACGGAACTATTGAAGGAGCCAACAGAACCCGAGGCAAAAAAGGTCCGGGCACTGGTAGTCAGGCCTTGTTGGGAGGCGGCAGAAACTGGAGGGGCATTCGCATTTGGGACCTGGGCTAAGCTGTCACCTTCCTACCCCCCAAGGAGAGAAGCCAGAGTCTAGTCCCAGAGCCAGTGTTTATTAGCAAGATGGAACCCCAGGGCACCATGGCCTGGACAGCAGAGGGCTGCCAGGAGCCCCCACCCACCTACGCATTCACCCCCCAGAGCTATTTACACCCATTGCCTGGAGTGGTGGGCAGAGAGAGAGCCCCTTGGAGAGGCCCTTGCAGGCCCTGGGCCACCAACATGGCACCCCTTCTATCAGAGCTGGGGCACTCCCCGCAGCCCTACCTGTGCCTGGCCCCTCTGCTATTCACCCAGTCCCAAATCAGGGTGGCACAGGAAAAGTTAGAAGATGGGGTAGCCTTGTCCTGGCTAGGCAGGCAGAGGGCAAGGGGCTGAAGAGCTGTCCTACCCAAGCGGGATTCCTTTCCTCTGTCCCCAATAAATAGAGAATAAATACCTAGGAAGGGGCTGCTCTCAGGCTGTGTGCTCCCTCCCAGGCAGGGGCCGGCATCCTGTGACAGTCCCTTGTTCCCTCCTCTGAGTGCACCTGAGTCCATCCCTCCCACCCCCAGTCTCCAAAACAGTCCTCGAATCCACGTCTGTGCCACAGCACGGCTTGACTGCACACATCAGCACAGGTGTGCTGTCTGTGCCCCGTCCAGACAGGGCTTCCTCCCGCCCTGTGTCCTGCAGATGCTGGCGGTGGCTGTTGAGCAGGTTGACTCCCACCTGAGTCTGGGAACTTCGTGGTCTTGGCCCAGTCCTTCCCACTGGCCGGGCCTGATGAGGTGGGCTCTGTGTTTGGCTGTCTCTGATCACCACAGATCCAGGTTCTGGACAATGCTGCCACAGAGGGAAGCTATATACAACCCACCAATAAATACTGTCTTTGCAGGGCAGGGTGTGCATAGAATATAGATATTTTTATATATTTATATATATATATATCTTTTATATTAAAAGGGATGAGGACTAGGCTAGCCCACTGCAGGGCTTGGATGGCTGGCCTCATGTGTCCGGTGGGTGGTGACGGCGGTTCCGAGGCTTTTTCTGGTCCTGGAGCTCAGAAGGCCTGGGTGCCCCTGGGGCCTCCCTGGGGCTGGGGGGCATATGGCGCCAGAAGCCCTGGCAGTACTGGTGGATGAGGCCCACTTCCGGCTGGGCCAACAGTTGGGCTAGCTCTTGGTAGGGAGGTGTTGGGGGCCCTGCGCCTGGGGGCGGTCGGGCACTTGCGGCTGGTGGTGGGAAGAGAGCAGCATGGACGGCATCCTGGCCCAGCACGTGCAGCTGCACCCGCGTGACGACGTGCTTAAAATTGTTCTCGGTGGCTGTGCAGGAGTAGAGGCCCCGATCACCAAGCTGCAGGGCTCGAAGCAGCAGGCCCTGCTCTGTGCGCAGGAGGCGGTCCTCTGTGCGAATCTGCCGGGGGAAGGAGAAAGGGGTCAGGGGCTGTGTGATCACCTGTGGCCCGTCTAGCCAGCTCTCAGATCAGACCACCTTTGTGGCCATTCCATGTAAAGGGACACATGTGAAGTTCCTACAGTCTAAGAGAAACCTGTGCGAGTTTCCATGGAATGAGAGGCATCTGAAAAGACATTTTTGGACATCCCATGTCAGAAGAGGAGCTTCATACAATAAAAGAATTTCCTTTTGACAGAGTACATAGGCCTGGAATTTCTATTTTATAAGAGTACACAAATAGGGTGCCCACATAGAATTTCCATATAAGGAGGGATGCCCATAGGACCTTTCCGTAAGACAAGAGTTATACTACAGAATTTCCATCTATTGGAGCTTACCCATGTGACATTTCCATACAACAAGGTATGAGGTATGCAGCAGTGGGGTTACACATGAAATTCTCATGCAAAGTCATGCCTATAGATGGTTTCCATACAACGAGACTCACCCCAATCATTTCGACAGCAGGAAAGGGGCTTGGAAGGGGTTTCATAGAATGCAGGCTGCCAGAGGCTAGCTCTGGACCCCATTTCAGCCACTTGGAGATTCCACTGTGTGAGGGACCCCAGCACCTGCACCCAGGGTACAGGACTGGGGGCGGGGAGACTCACCTCTCGGCGCCGGTCTCCGGGATCTCGCTGAAACAGCCACTTGATGGTCGCCTGGGGTGACCGGGGCTGGCACTCGAGGAAGGCTGCACTGCCTGCCACACCGTACTGCACAGACTGCACTGCATTCTTGTTGGCTGTGCATTAAGAAAACACTGAGTGAGTACAGCCTCACCTCTGGGAAGACTGCAGGCTAGCCAGGGGCTGGTCCGTGGAGCTCACCCAGAAAGGCTGGGCTACTAGGCATCATTCCTTGATGGGGTAGCTGGGGACATCTCACTAGAAAACCCCAAGCCCTCTTCCCACCCACTGAGCGTCTGAGAAGTCTTACAGTGAGGGCTCAGTGAGCAGCTATGGGTCTCAGGGTGTGAGGTGCGCCCAGTGACGACGCGTCTCATACTCACCATTGGAGTTGAACCCACGGCACTGCCTGATGGGGTTCCCATGCCTGACGTCCTGCCGCCGGCTCCGCCTGGGTAACGACATCTTTTGAAGGAGTGTGCCAAGGGGAGCTGCCCCTCCTTGTTCTCTGTATCCCCAAGACCCCAGGGCAGTGTGGTGTCTTGCCCATAGACTCCCCTAAGCCATTGTCACGTCTGCCTCCAGACCCTAGAACATGGCCTGGGGTCTGGTGGCCCAAATCCCAGGATCCACACCTCTTAGAAGATGCTGTGTAGCGGGAGCAGGACTGGCCATCCCAGGCACAGTAGGGGTCTCGGGCAAGGCAGCAGTCAGCACAGGCAGCCCCGTATGCTTGGCAACGGTGCAGGCTCAGGTGTGTGACACCCACAGCTGAGGCCACGTACAGTTGTTGCTGAGGGTGAGGTCAGGGACCTGTCAGTTCTTTGTTCCACAGCCAGCCCTCCTCAGCAGTCAGCAGGGCCCAGGCTCCTTCCCATGCCAGTTTTGTGCCTCAGTTTCCCCACCCCTGTTCCTAGGATCACTATGAGTTGGAATCAACTTGACCCCACTGGGTTTGGTTTGGTTTTGAGTATGCCTAGGACATCACCCCAAAGGGACGCAGATCCCACCCCTACCCTGAGCCCACCTTGACAAAGACTCACCCGTTTGGAAGAGATGGTCATGGTCTTAACAGGTGCCGGGTCCTGGAAGAAGGAAGGGAGCAGCCTGGCACCCTGGGAATCCCTCATAACCCTGCCCTTGAGGTCTGAAGTCAGGAGCTTGGACTGAGACGCAGGTCTGGGTGGGGTTGCACCTACCTTAAAGACCTCCACCTCCTCAAGCATGAGCTCCTCCATCTCCTGGTCGTCCTTGGGCAACACGATGACCTTCTGTACTGTCCCACGGTCTGGAACGGGCCAGGCAGGGCCTCAGTGGGGCTGAGGGGGCTGGGGGAGGGGTACCAGCCTCAGCCCCTTTCCCTACCAGGGCCCAAACCCCGAGGGTAGCAGAGCACAGGTTGTGTGCCAAATTTGAAGGGTCTCCCCAGGACGAGCACCCAAGTATTGGTCTGAGATGTACTGACCGAGGCAAGAAGAGTCTTGGTCAGAATCTGCTCTCCCATCCCAGGCCCTTATTCTGGACTCCAAAGTGAACAGGACCCAAGAGTTATGTCCCCACGCTGTGTGCACTGACACACATCTGTGGATCGGTGTAGCCTGCAGGTGTCTCCTCTGCTATCCTGTCTACACCCAGGTACCCCCAAAGTGCCCCTGCTCCTGACTGAATGGAGATGAGAATGGGGTCTCCCCACCCTGGCCTTAGCTACCCTGGCAATAGGGAGAAGGCTCCAGAGGACAAGGGTGGCAGAGTTAAGCTGGACCCACCTGCAGCACCCTCTAACAGGGCAGGTCCCAGCCCCCATGAAGCATCGCCCCCCACCCAGTGGGCCCAGCGTGGGAGGGGGCTGAGAGCAGCAGTGGGTACCTGTGCCCAGGAAAAGCACCTCATAGCGCCCATCGGCTGCATCCACCTGGTCCACGGCGACGGTGGTGAGCCGGTAGGGGACGCCTGTGCGGACCACCAGGGGCCGCCGCTGCAGTGGGTACACGGCCTGGTACATGAGCGGGTGGCTGCGCATGAAGTTGATCACTTCGTCAGGATAGTCCTTGGTGGACTTCATGGATGGTGTGAAGGTTCCGCCAGGGCACTGTCGGCAGGTGGCGGTGTCAGTGCCAGCTCACCCTGCTGGGGCACACTGAGCCCACTGGCTTCAAGGAGGGGCCTCTGCACTGTCAGCCCCCCCACCTCCACATGCCCCTCTCCTCAAAACCCCCATCCCGGCTTCCATCCTCACATGCCACTCTCTATGTAGGGCCCACTCTAGCCAAAGTTCCAAGGTCCCATGGTGGCCAAATCCCATGGTCGCCTCATTAGCCTCGAGCACCCTGACCTTGCTGAAACAGTCCAGCAGAGCTGGCCACTCTCTTCCCACATCCTCACACCCCATCCTGCGGTCTCCTTCCTCTCTGGCTGCTCCTCCCAGTGTCTGTCCTCTTCTTCCCTCTTAGCCAACCTACAGGTCCCAAGGTTCCTAAACACACTAGCCACACACCCCTTCCCAGATGCTGTTCCCTGGGCCTCAGCCTGTCCCCTATCCCTGCCAGTCTAGTTCTGGTTCATCCTTCCAGCCTCCGGGAGGATGCTTGCTGAGACCAGCCCCGCAAAGCTGACCACATGGAACTGTGCCTACTTGCAGACTCTGCAGATCACGTCGCTCTCCTGTTTAGACCCCTGTAACATCCCCTGTGACACAAGATCAAGTGAAGCTCCTCATCTGGCCAAAGAGGTCCTGCCAGCGTGCCCACTGCCCACCTCCTTGCCCACTGGGCTCCAAGCCTGCCTCCCAGCTTGTCCCTCTGACCTTCACTTCAGAAACACTACCTGTGAGGGCCCTCAGAGCAGCCCACCCAACCAAGCCTGCCATCTTTGTCTCGGGATCCTGTGAGTCCTTTCAGAGGTGACCCTTATTTGTGTATCACGCTCCACCATCTCCAACAGTCTGTGAGCTCTGTGATGGTGAGGACCATGTGTGCAGAGTCTTGCCTGAATCGGGACACTCAGAAATCGGGAGAGGCAGGGGACGAGTTGGGTCCTCACCGTGCCGGGCCGAGGGTAAGGCATCTTCCCTGAGAAGGGCATCCACTGGTAGTTGGGGCCCTCCTTGTGGGCAAAGGGCCCATTGAAGACCATCCGGATGTCAGCCATGGAGTAGACACACACAGCAGAGCCTCGGAACACGGAGCTGCAGATGGGGACACCGCTGTTGTGGGCTGGGCGAACCTCCAGCCCAGGGGCCCTACCTGGCCTGTTCCCACCCCACAGCTCACCATCCCACCAGGTTGGGGTCCTCCACAAGTCACAGCCCCCCAAGCTTGGCCACACTTGCTTAGCTGAACTGGGCCCTGGTCTCACCCAGAGGAGATAAACACAGCATAAATGACCGGGTTCCTCACGTCCTGAGTCTGTTGGACAAACACATCCTCTGGGGGCAGAAAGAAAAGGAGCTGGGAGGGTGCCTTAGCTAGGAGCCCCACGGCCCTGCCAACTTCTGTCCAGGGGGCCCATTGAAGGCATTCCCACTCCCCATCTGTCTGTCATCCATCCCTTCTGCAGTGGTCACAGGACCCCCTCTGCCCACCAGGTACTCACGGAGCTCATCAAAATGGGTTTCAATGCCATCCTCGCCAGGCACAGAGCAGACTAGCCGCGCCTTTAGGAACGTGCTCCACTTGTTGACCAGGCAGCAGTGCCCACCGTCATCGTTCTAGAGGGAGGGTTCAGGAGTCAGGTCAGCTTACTCACCCCCATACCCTGCTGGGCAAGGCTGATGGGAGCCAGAGCTGAGCTCAGGGGGGCTGACTGCGGCGCTCCACCGGTGCTCACCAAGCAGATGCGCCCGATGCGGGCGTACACGGCGGGGCTCTGAGGGGCCTCTGCCGACCGCTCCCGGAAGAAGAAGTAGAGCTTGTCGTCATTGCGCTCCGCACTGTCAGGGATGAGCTCGGCGTGGATGAATGAAGGGTCTGAGGGCAGGTGGGCCATCAGCTGGGCTACCACCTTCCTCCCACAGTGCCCCCTTGCCCAACAGAAGCCCTGGGCATGGGAGCACCCTTTCTCAGATGAGGAACTCGCCACTGTCCAGCTAGTCACACGGCTGAAGATTTTCCTGTTCGTTTTCTACGTGACCTCCCAGACACCCTGGCCACCTAAGGTCTTGTAGGCTGTGCTCACCGTTAAGCCACCGGGAGTTGTACTGGTCTGTGCGCATGGCCGTCTGCTTTCCGAGGGTGCGGAAGATGGCTGCATCAGTGCCCATGAAATCAATGTACACACCGGCGTAGAGCTCCTCATCTGTGAGGGGGCCAGTGGTCAGTCAGGTGTCTAGCCTTTGCTGAGGTATGGCCTGACCAGGCCTAGGGCAGGGCGCTGTCTGCCTCCTCAGACTGCTTAGGACAAGGTCTCCAGAAGTGTGTAGGTATGTAACTGCCTGAAGGTGGGGCTGGGTGAGGGAAGTCCTGACTAACAGTAACGGCCAATTCCTGTGGTATAAATGCTCCCAACACAGCCCTTTCAAGCTGTTAACCTGACTTCACTGAAAGCTGGGAAGAGCTGCAAAGGCCACTGTAAAGTATTTCTACCCCAGAGGTATATACATAGATGTAAATAATCCCAAGTCCATAAATACTGTGTGTTGCAAAAAATAATAAGTAATCAATTTTTGCACATTAGCTTTGTTTTTAATACAAGTTATTCAGTTGTAAATTTATGTAATTTTTTGGATAATATTTGTGTTTAAGAGCTGGCTCACAAAATTTCTGAAAATCTAACCATTGAGCTGGCACTGGGACAGCACGCCCATGGGACAGGCCTTGTCTCTGCTGTCAGGCTCTCTGAGCTGTGCCTAGTCCCAGGCTCTGCCATCAAGCTGGGCCACCTCATTAGCCACGAGGACAGGATACTGGCCACTTCTGCCCAGGGCCTGTCTCAGGCTCAGAGGTGGCGTGGTGCCTGGCAGCTGCTCTGACAGGCAAGTTTGGGCTGAGAAGGTGGAAAACAGACAGAGTGCAGGTGCCTATGTCAGATGGGGGACCCTGACATAGGGGTGGAACAGCTGCTCTTGAAGCAGCACCTCTCCTCAGAGAAGAGACCCCAACTCTCCCAGATACCTGCCCAGACCAGAAACATGTTCTCACCTGCTGGTCACAGGGCCAGAAATCCCCACTGCTGCCTCCTTGTGGGTCTTTCCTGTCTCCCAGACACACTGAGAATGTGCTTTGGGATACCCCCTCACATCACCCCCAATCCAGACTTGGCTTGACCTCTCCAGGCCTCGTGTGGACTGGGGGCCTCTGGGCCACCATATGTGTCCAGGACTGGGCCTGGCCCCTCAGCCTCCTCACCTGGAGAGGCTGGACAGAAGGTCATACCACCTGGTCTCTGCCCCTCAGTTCAACACCTGGGGTCTGGCCTGTTTCCTGACTTGGCCACCCCCCACTAGATGGGGACCCCCCACCAGAGATCTGGTTCATGCTCTCTGCCCTAGAATATGTATTGGTGCCCTTCCCCCCCCTCCAGAGGTAGAGGACACGACACACTTTTGGTTTGTAGCACCAGGGTTGGGTGGGGACACTCACTGATGAGGGCTGAGGTCGTGTCCAGCTTGGGGTCGTACGGACACTTGCCTTTCCCTGACTCAAGTTTCTCAGGCTCCAGGTAGAAGATGTAATCCTGCAGGACAGACAGGGGCTCAGCACCGTTTAAGCTGCTCCCAGAGCCAGGAAGGGCAGGGATCACCAGATACCCAGGGCAAGAGTGTGTTCTTGGGGACATCTTGAAGCTCCTGTCTGCATCCCCCAGATCTCATTGGGCTTGAGCTCCATCATCCATCTGGATCTCCCAGGGCAGGGCCATGCTGTGACTTCCAAAGGAGGTTCTTTCTGGTCTCAGGTCTTAGAGGGCTCTGCCTCAGGTGCCATACGAGGGGCATGAGATGGGCTGATTGGGATTGAAGCCCCTTCGTGCCAACTTGCTCAGGAAGTCTCTTGACTGAACCCCTCTGGGACCACAGAGGTACAATTCTTTGGATCAAGGAGGGCTTCAGAACTGACTAGTGCAGCGGGTACTGACGGAAGGCCTGGGGTTCTATCCTTTGTTAATAGATCCAACCAGGCCAGAGGGCTCTGAGGTCACTGTGTCCCCAGGCCTTATGCCCTACCTGTGGTCCTCAGAAAGGACCAGTAGGTCATGGCCTTTCCTCTGTCCCTTAGTAGAGCCCCCACCTCCACAGCTGCCCCCAGGGAGCCAGAGCTGGACCATACGGAATTCCCCAAGTACCCTCCGTGTGCCTCCCTGCCCCTCCCTGCCCAGCCCTGAAGATGCTAGGAGGGAGGCTGGTGAAGGCAGTAGGAAAACCAGAGACAGGAGGGAAGGGGACAAGGACAGCAGCACAGAGGCAGGAAAGAGGAGGCAGCTGGCGGTGGGGATGGTGATGTAAAAGTGCACACAGGCCTGCTTCCAGCTACACTCTGCACACACCGGGTCTGCACACACAACTCAGCACACGCCACAGCCAGCACTCAGAACCACTGCTCACACCCAAGACACGCATGCTGAGTCTGGGCCCATCCTGCGCCGCAGCACACCACACACGCTCCAGCTACCACGTGTTCACCATTCACGGCAGCCCCTGTCCCCGCCCGCCCCTGCCCAGCCCCAGCTCCCCCAGCCCAGTCCCAGGGCACAGCTAGTAGACAGCTCTGCTCCTGCCACACCAAGGGAAGAGTGTCTGTGTCCACCAGGTGGTCAGCGGAGGAACAGCTGTGCCTGAGACCACTGTGTCTGATTGCATGTTCGGGCCGTGGGCTCACTCTGGGCACTCATCAGGTGTGAGTGTGAGACTGCACATGTGCAGACCCCACTGTATGCTGGTGTGTGCTCATGTGTGTCTACACACATGTCTGAGTGGTAGCGACTCAGCTGTCCCCAGGGTCCTGTCATCCCCACCTGGTAGTGCCATGACTTCTTGCCTACAGGGGTCACTCTGAGGCCAATATGGGTAAAGCAGAGAATGCTGTCTGAGTCTGCAGTCACTTCAAGTGGCACTGAGGTCCCAGAAAGCCCCTAGGCAGGCTGGCCTGGGGTGTATGTTCCTGGTCACAGGCCCAGCATGAGCTCAGCTCAGAGCACTGCTGCCTGGTGAGGGCCTAGAGGGATGAGGCCCACCTGGCGTGGGGCTCTGGGCGTCGGGTGGAGGGTACCATCGGTGGCTCTGCTGCCGCGGCCTCTCACCACCTGCATCGGGGTCCATGGTGTGGCCTGAGGAGACGAGGAGCAGGGTTAGAGCTGTGGGGGGCGGGGGCTGGGGGAGCGGGCTCGGGCTGCCGGCCACTCACACCATACGTGCCAGGCACACACATGAGCACATGGGTCCCAGAGTACACATATGCACATGCAACTACACACACACACACAGGCTTAGTACATGCCTGCACACACATGTGCTCCTTTGGTCCGTCACACTCACACATGCCCCATGAGGTCACACTGGCTCTCACACACACACCCACGTGGAAATGGAAAAGGGCAAAAGCAGGCAGGGTAGAGCACAGCTGGGCAGGGGCAGCTCCCCAAGCCTCCTGGACCTGGGGGTAGAAGGCAGTCTCCCCAGGTCACATGGGGGGAGCCGACCCAGGCTTCTAGCCTCCTGATGCTGAGGCTCTGCCTGATCCTCTGGCTTGGCTGCAGGGACGCAGCCCACAGGCACAGCCGAGGGGACCAGGCAGACACAGGGTGAAGAGCTCCGGGAGGGTCAGCTCGCTCTTCCTCATACCGACCTGTCAGGAAGGCAGCGGTCAGCCCCATTTTCAGGGGAGGAGTCTGAGGCTGAGACCCAGACTGGTGAGTGAAGCCACTTGCCCAGGGTCACAGGTCTGGGAAGTGGCAGGGCTGGGGTGTTCAAGTCCATCTTGCCATCAGGACCCTGGAATGCAGCCACCAGTGGAGCACAGGGCCAGGGTGGACATGGCTTACCTGGGCACGGCGGCCTCGGTTCACATAGGTGCACATGGGGTTGTAGGCGCCTGTCCCACACACGTACAGGTGTGTTCGGTTCCAGGGTTGGATGAGCCTGACGAAGTTCCCGCACTCGCCCTGGAGCCAGAGGGCGAGCCGTGGAGGTGACAGTGCCTGCCCAGCTCCAAGCCCTCCCTGGTCACCGGGGACCCCATCCCACCTGTGGGTCCCACAGCACTCACATTGCCATCTTTGCCTGAGAGCACGCACTCCTCGATGCGCTGTGGGGAGGCGGCCCAGTGGATCTGCCAGAGATGAGGGGTCAGAGGGTGCCCCTGCTGGATAGGGCCCCTGGCCCCAGGGCCCTCATGCCCCACTTCCCTGCACCTGCACCGGCTTACAATGAGGGGCTCGCGGTTGATATCATGCAGGTCCAGGGACAGCACGTAGTCCTTGCTGCCCACGTACATGCGGTCATGGTCCTCATCCTTGAGCAAGATTCGGTAATCAGTGGTGTTGAGCAGGAAGTTGAAGAAGTGGGCGGTACCTGTAGCCTTGAGCTCTGAGGATGGGAAGCAGGGCAGCAGTTAGGACCCTCAGAGAATGCCCTTTGACAGTGGGGGGACAGAGGCCTGAGGCTTTTCTCAGGGCCCCCATTCTACCCTCAGCCTAAGTCTCCAGGTCCCCCACCAGAGCCCACTGTGGCCCCTCTCCAGTCCCTGCCCAAGCTGGGGAGCAGAAAGTGGGACAGGCGGGAAGGGGTCACACCCAAAGCTAAACCTCTGATTCATCAGCCGACCAGTCAGTCTCTGGGTCCCAATGAAAAAACAGTGGGCACGTGACAGCATCAAAGGCTCTCTAGACTCAGGGGTGCGTTGATGCTCCCACGCTCAGGGTGGGGCGAGCTTCCCACAGGGGCTTAAAAGGGTTAATGAGCAGGTGGGGGGTGGGGCCAGGGGCAGCCAGGACAGGCATGGCCCTGCTGTCTTGTCCTCACCTAAGCTGCCCCCTACTGGCTGAGAGCAAAGCTGGCACACAGCAGGGTGACCACCAAAGGACAGTGGCAGCACCTGCTGGAGCCACACTGCCTCACAGGCCTCCCACTTCCTCTAGGCCTGCAGATGGAGGCAGGGGCTCACAGGTTCTTAGTGGGTCCACCTAGACAGCCCAGGCTGGCTCCAGAGGCCAGCAGGGCAGTCATTCCCAGGAAAAGAGGCCCTCTACCTTGTGTGCAGAGGCCCCAGGGCTGGGGACAGGGTCCAGTTGAGGCTTCTGCTTTCCCTTCTGTAGCCTGCACCTCCCGGGAGCCCTGGCCCTCCCACCTCCAGGTTGCTGGGGAAAAGCCCTCCTTTCTTGGGTAAAGCAGAGGGGACTTGGCCAATTGTAGGCATAGGACTCCAGGGAGCTGGGAAGCTGTCTCTGGGAGGGCAGGGTAGGGGTGGCAAGAGGGATGCCCCCTGGCAAGCCCCTCCCCCACACCAGCTATTTTTAGTTCAGCAGGAGAGGGAGGACTGTATTGAAGGGGATGAATGTTCACAAGCGCAGGAGGCTCTGGAGAGCGTGCGGAGGTGAGCCCAGGCACGCACACGTGCACATAAGTGTTCTGCGTCAGAGCAGGTGTTCACCAAAGGGATCACACACATGCCATCTCCCTTCCCTATGGTTGGGAACTCATTCCACAGGAAGGCAATCCAAGGCAAGGCCTGGGCCAGCCCCAAGACACCAGAAAGGGGAGAATAGCTGAAGTCTAAGGCCCTGGACAGCCCTCAGGTGGGACCGGCAGGTGGCCCCATCCCGTTCATCGAGGTCACCCTCCACTCAGGACAGCTGTCCCTGACTGGTCTGGCTGACCCTGATCGCTGCTGTGTGCTGGGGATCCTGGGGAGGGCCCAGAGAGGCTTTCCCTGAGAGCCGTTTCCAAGAAGAACTCCAAGACGGGTGTGGGGTAGTGAGGTAGGCTGGGGCCAGGGGGCTCCCACAGCAGCCCCAGAGCCCTTGTCTGGTGCCAGGACCTCACTCAGAGGGCTGTGGTGCAGGAAAAGGCCTTGCCCTGCCTAATCCTGATCTGTGGCGACAAGGGAATACAGGTGATGACCTTGGCTAACCGCTGGGACGCAGGGACGCCGAAGGATCAAAGGGCCGATCCCTGCCTGGCTTCAGCCTTCACCAGCCTGTCCGGCGGCACCTCTGAAGTCCCGGGCAGGGCAGCCCAGGCACCTGTCCTGCACCTGTTGTTGGGCCACTTGGAGTCTCCAGCCTGGCCACCCGGCCACAGTGACAACAGGAAAGTAAACATTCCCCCACCCCCAGGGCTGGGAAGTAGCCAGAAAGGAAGTAGCGCTGCCAAGCAGAGCCCCCCCTGTCCCCCGGCTGGGATGGCCTGCCAGGGGTTATTTATACCCTGGCTGGGGGCATGGCCTTGATGGTGCCCTTAGCCGTCCAGCTGGGCTGAGGGACATTTTGGGGGCAGTGGGAGGGGCAGAGGCTCATATAGGCACCTTCAGACAGAAGCACTTGGGGTGAGAGAAAGCTCCAGATATCTAGCCCCCGGGGACCCAACCAGTCAGCAGACCTATCCTGCACCCCTTTCCAGGCTTGGGCCTCCATAATCTGGGCCCTCATCCTCTGCTGTGCCATGATTCCCAGGGCCCAAGCCCCATTTCTAAGCCCCCAGCCAGAGCCAAAAGCCCCAGCACCCCCCAGCTCAGATCTTTCTGTGAGCAAGGAAGGACTGGGATCATTCAACAGATGAGGAAACGCAGACCTAGACGGGGGGCAGTATACTAGCTTTGAGCAACATCCTGTCTCTCAACCCTTTGCCCTGTTCCTCGCCCCTGAGTCCGTCCCTGGACAGAGGTGAGCGGGCAGGGGGGCAGGCTCTATCCAGTCACCAAGCACCTACTCTGTGGGAAGCCCTGTGTTCATAATATCTAATTTACAGATGGGAACATCAAGGCACGAAGAAGGGAAGTGACATGCCAAGGTGCAAGGATATTTGTGGGACTCCTACCAAGGTCAAGGGCCCTTTAAGTCATAGGAGGGCAGACCCAGGGGAAGCCAATCCTGCTGGAGACAGCCTCTTCAGGAGGGCCATGGCCGGAAGATGACTCAGGGCCCTCAGGACCCCTCCAGGTGGCCGCAGGATGTGGCGTCAATGGCTCTCGTCATAGGACATGACACTTTAGTGACTGTGGAAACTGTGGTGGTACTGGGGCTCTCATGGGGTTAGAATGGGGAAGGGGTAGGACCATGAGTCAGGAAACCCCAGAGATGGCTCAGGCTCTGGCCTGGGCTTTGTGACCCCAGTCAGGGAACTCTGGCTCTCTGAGCCTGTTTCCAGTCTATACCACCTCTTGGGGACTTTCTAGTACCGACATTCAAGGTGATCTTGAGGGGACAGTCCTGCTCTGATCTTAAGGAGGTGCTTACAGCTGGGCACTCCTTGGGTCCTCCTCCCACCCATACTTTGTGGGTGGTCTCTGCCTTTGAGGCGGGAGAAGGGAGAGGGATGGGGTTCCAAATTCTTTCTCCAAAGAAACATCTCCCAGCTGTCGCCATCTCTGGAAGAATGCTGTCCCATTCCTATCTCATGTCCTAGTGCTCAAGAGGGGCGCAAAGAGGGGAATGGGGTAGGAAGGGGCTTCCTGCTGACTCAACCTAACTCCAGCCTTAAGGAGTATGATCCCCCAGCCTGTAGGAGCACAGCTAAATTCCAAATCATCCACTAACTCACCCTATAGAGTGGAAACTGAGGCAAAGAGAGGTGTGTATTTTCCAGGATCACAGAATGAACTAGGTGTAGGGCTCTGGCCTTGCCAAATCATGGCCGGAACATTAACCTCACTTATAACATTGGATTATAGGGAAGAACTGAAACCTCACAGCTTTGTACTCCCGGCTCCACGGAGGGAGAGCAGGGCAGGGGATGGATAAGTGGGTTGCAACCTTGGCTAGTCCTGGGTATCCTCCTGAATATCAGCTTCAGTGTCAGCAGGGGCCATGTCTCACTGGTCCTCAACTCCCCTTAGGGGCAGGGACTTGGGCCAAGAGGACCCAAGGGTGCAAAGAGTTCTCAGTGAGGTGAGGTCAGGGCTGCTGTGAACTCAGTCGGATCATGTCCTCAGATCTGTCTTCACCTTTGCCCTACTTGTCCCAAGTATGGCTACGGCATACCTGGAATATCACAGGAATATCATACACAGGAATATCACCCCTCCTCCAACCCCATAGCAATGCTGGAGGAGGGTCCTGGGCACAAGCGAGTACTTTGGGTGTGCCAGGACTCAGGCCTTGATAAACTTTGAGTTCCAGGCCCTCGGGTGGGGGGATGTGACTGGGTGACATCTTCTGGGAAGGGCTGCACACCCTCACCCACACTAGGCACAAGCTGGGTGGGGTGACATCCGGGAAGGCCTTTCCCGTCAGCAGGAAGGAAGAGCCTTTTCTGGTATCAGCCGCCTCATTTCCGCAGATGTTCACAGCCTCTACCTCTCCCTTGTAGCCATCAGACACTCAGCGTTCTGGCCCAGAATGGCCTGGCCAAGGTCCAGGGGGAGGAACATTCTTAGTGCCCAGGGCTTAGTCCTGGGGTCTCTGTTTATTCATCTTTGGGAAACAGTGGACAATGCCTTAGTTTGAAGGAGGTAGTGGGCGGTCACAGGCCCTGAGGAGGCGGGTCCATAGCCCTCACCTTCAGACCCCCAAGTGGGCAGTGCCCTATCCCCCCTGCTGCTTGTCTCCAGGACACCAGGTCAGCTGTCAGCGAGGCAGGGGCTGCTGCAAAAAGGGGGTCTTGGAGCAGAGGTAGACATCCCGCCCCCTTGGTTACAGCCCCGCAGAGCAGCAGGCCCTGACTGACAGCATCACCACCCCTGGTTGTGCTGAGTAATGGGGAGATGACGGACAGGCCTCTGCAGCCCAGCCCTGACCTCTGACCTCACGTGGGCTGGTGCAGCCCTAATCCCTGAGCTGCAGAGAAATGCTAAGGGTGAGGGCTGCCTGACCAGGGCCTTTGTCAGTCCTGGGAAGGCAGACCTCCTGCCCTTCTGAGGAGGGAAACTGAGGCAGGGAAGGATATGATGGTGGTAGCAGCAGCGGTAAGGCCCAAGCAGCCTCTCCCAGACACCCTCACAGGCTTTGGGGAGGGGTGGCTCTCCAGTCCTTTATCACTTCCCCAAAGCTGTGAGAGGCCTCCAGGGAAGGCCTGGGGACTGGGCTGGCCCCCTGGCTCCTGGCCTAATCCCCTTTTAATGAGCGGCCAGCCGGAAGGCCTCAGCCTCTGGCCACAGCCTGGCAACCCTGTCAGCCCCAGCCAGGCCGAGTTGGGGGCAGGGAGGCCTGAAGCCTTTGCACACACCTTTCCCCTGTTCCACACGTCAGCCCCACTCCTGACATAGTGCCTAAGACCCCAGCCACTGGCCCAGTCAACTCAGGACCCTCGGCATCTGCAGGAAGATACATCAGGGGGAAATCCACCCTGTGCCCCCGTGGACCCTCTCCTGGACACTGACCATCTATTCATGCCCAGGTCCCACTGGGGCAGGAGAGGTGGTTACCACTGACCCGGGATCCCCCAGTCTCTTTTCACACTTGGATGAGACCTCCCTGGAAGCCAGGTCCAGGGTTTTGTGGTGGACTCAAGCTGCTCCTCCTGGGGGCCGGGGTGGTTAGGGGGAGGCTCCAGGTTCTTCCAGCCCCAAGTCTTCCAATATCTGCCCCCCATTGTTACCACCCCTGAGCCCTGGTTCCTCAGATTGGAGACCCAGAGACATCCCCAGGATCCACCCCAGCCCTGCCCCCTTCCCCATGGCAGGTGAGCCAGGTCGGTGCCAACAAAACCAATTACAGCCGCTCTCACCCAATTAGCAACTAATTATGGCCTCGTAGCCCATTCAACATAATTAACATGTAAATGACTCTGCGTGTTTATATTCAATAACTGCTCTGATTGAATTTAATTTAAATGTCTGAATTGGAGACCCTGTTACCTTATTTTACCATCTAGAACTGCCATTTCCTGGGACGTGTTTGTTCCTCCAGGAGACAAGAGTCAAGGCCAGACTCACGGGACATTCATGAGGATGGGGAGAAGCCACTCTGACCTGGGGTGTCAGGGTGGAGGAGTAGGTGCCAGCTCAACCTTGGTGCCCTCAGCAGTGCTAAGCAGGGTAGGGATGGCTGCAGTCGGTGCCACATCCCTGAAGCGCCTATGTCAGGAGTGTTGGGAGGTGATGAGGTCAGAAGAACCCCCCAGAGGGACCCTCAAGATGGGAAGTCCTCTGGTACATGGGGCCCCTTCTTAAGGACTACTGTAAACATTCCAGCTGTTCAGTAAACACTAAGGCTGAGCTGAGCAAGTCCGGCCGCCCACTGAGCGGAGCTCCATGCGCTGGGGATGCTTCCCTCCCACTTTGGGGGTTGGGGGTTGGGGACTTAGGACTGGCAGGCCCAGGCATGCTGTTCCCACGCCCGTTCCGCCCCAGAGGCCACCTGCTCCGCCCAGGAGGGGATGACCTGGGGGCACACTCCTCAAACAGGAGAAGCCAGAGAGAAGGGGCAGCAGGTCACTCTCGGCACACGGCCAGCCCGGAACCAGTGGTTCCACACCTCCCTCAAGGATGTCCATGGATCTGGGCCTCTCTGCACCAGCAGGTGGGGGCCGCTCCCACTTTGGGGCCTCCACTGCCCCCTGCCCCCATGGCGCCCGATCATTCTGGGTCAGGGCCGATGACTCAGGGGCCCGGGACCCTCACTGGCATTCATGGTTGGCTGAGGGAACACCTTTGAGCAGTTACCGGCAGGGCAGTCAGTGCTCCAGCCAGCTTGGAAGTGTGACTAAGCGACCTGCTGCTGTGTGGTAGCATGGCCCAGTGCCATGAGAGGGGTGTCCTGGCCAGGCAAGCAGCTCACACAGCCAAATTTGGAGGGGTGGGAAAAGGGGTCTGTAATGAGGGGCAAGGTAGCATAGATAGATTTCTCAGGTGGGGAGAGGGCAATGGCCAATCAGAGCCTCCAGCTCCAGCCCAGGACCCAGCCCTTCTCCCACATTCCAGCCCTGGCCTGGAAACCCCTCACTCTTTCCTCATCTACCACCACCTCCTCCTCCTGACTTGCAAAAGACAACAAACTCTCCATGGCTCATAAATCACCCAGACAGACAGCCCAGGATGCAACCTTCAGGCCAGTGGGTGTGGAGATGCTCCTCTTGCCCCTGGGCCCAGCCCCCACCTCTGCTGCCCTCCCTGGACTCCTGGGGTCTCCAAAACCCCTGCACACTACCCACCAGAGATTTTCAGGATATGCCAGACAGCCTTGGCCTCCTCCCCAACATTCTGATGGGAAAACTGAGGCACAGGACAGAAAAATGTGAGCTCAGGGTCAGTTTCACAGGATGAAGTACAGCTGGGTCAGAAGCCCAGGACTCAGTGGTTAAGGGGGCCCTGGGCAGAGGCCCCCTGGAAAGCCACCCAGCTAACTCTAGGTGCTGCAGAGAACCCATGAGACCTCCAAGTTCTAGCCCCTGCTCTGCCAACTATACAGTGTGACCCACAGAAGTCACCAGAAGCCAGCCATGTTGGGTGGCCAGCAGATACAGTCAGTAGACTTGGCTCATGGAGGTCAAGAGGGCTTTGGATTGAGCTGCACAGAGGAAGGCACAGGTCTGTAGCTGGGGAACCTCAGAGGAAAGAGCATGTCCGGCTAGGAAGCCAAGGAGGGAACAGGGTGGTGATGCAAGGGCTAGCGGAGGAGAGGGGGTAGGAGAAGGAGGGAAGGAAGGACAAAGAATGGGGAAGGGGTCCTGGATCCTAGGCCAGCAGCCCCAGCCCAGGCCCTACCTCTTGCTAGGACAGGCTCCATGTTCAGGGTCCAGAGCCCAGGAGGACCCTGGTGATTCTAGCAGCCTCCACCCTCTCCCTGATCCACAGCATGGTGTGTAGTGGGGGCTGCAGGCCTGCCAAGCTCAGGGATCCATGTGAGCAGGGCTCTGGACTCAGACCGCAGCCTTCTGGTATCCAGGCCTCTGGCAGAGGCTGCCTTGCTATTTCTAAGAAAAATGCAGCAGGAATCCTCTGCTTCTCCCAGGCTCCAGGGGTCCCTGGAAGCAGGACTCAGATTCCTGGGACAGCAGCAGGCCTGGTCAGCAAAACATGCTCTCAGCTCAGCCATGCAGGTGCCCGAGTGGGCAGTCAGATTTTGCCACGCCTGAACAAGAGCCAGGACAGCATTCTCAGTGAGGGCCACTGCAGAGGACCACATGCACCAGCCAGGCTGGAGGTTTATCTTGGAGGAGCCACCTCCAGAGCTTCCACACCCTCCCAATGCCTCTCAGTTGTTGGATTTTTTCCCAATACATATTTAGTATCACTGCTGTGAGAAAAGAGCTTAAAAACCACAGTCCAAACTCTACATCCTAGAACCAAAAGCAAGATCCAGCCTCTCACTGGTCACCAGAGGTGCTATACCACCCACACCCCCTGTCCTTGCCTCAGCTTCTGCTTTTCTCCTTCTATAATCTCTCTTCCCTGCTGGAGGCAGTTGCCTCCAGGAAGCCTGCCTGGATGCTCTTGGCAGGAACTCACCTCCTGATCCAACTTCACAGTACTCAGGTCCCTACTGCAGCTCTTTCAAGATGTCTTTTTTACCAAATGTTAAAATTCTTAAGGGGTGGGGATGCCTTGGGGTACCCCTCTAGATCAGCGTTCATGGGTCAGCGAGACACACTTCACCAGGACCATAACCACACTCATGCACTCGATCTTCCTGACAGACCCATGAGAGCAGTACTATTATTACATATTCCCATTTTACAGAAGAGGCAATAGGAACTTAGAAGTTAATTATCCAAGGGCCATCCACAGCTAATGCACCCCTGGGAGGAGCAGATGGCTAGCATGCTCAGCTGACCTCCGAGATGTTAGACTATGGAATCCACCCAAAGGGTCCTCAGAAGAAAGGCCTGGCTTCTGAACACTCAGCCACTCAAACAGCTCTGGAGCACAGCTCAATTCTGACACACATGGGCTTGCCATGAGTCGGACTCGACTTGATGGAAAAAAAACCACAGTCAGAATGCAAGCAAGGCAGCCAGAGGTCTCAAGATGCTGCTTCCACTGGCACCCATACTTTATGTAGAGGACACCAGGCTAGCAGAGGCAAAGTCACTCACCAGAGGTCACAGAGCTGACCAGGGTGGAACTGGGGTCTGTGTGCCTGATATCCGCACCACCTTCACCTCCACAGGATGCCTAACAGAAGTGTCCCCACTCTCTGCCCCTGTGAGGGGCTGGAGATCTCTTGGCATTCAGGGGCCAGGTCCCCCACAGCCATGTAGATGTCACCATCTCAGGAGAGGCTGTAGGGTCAGAGGGTGCACAAATACAGGTGCAGCCAGTCCAGAGCCCACTCAGAGGCATGCTGCCGCCAAGTCCCAGGGTGAAAGATGCCTTCGTGGGCGGGTTGAGATTTTTATCTTGGCGGTTTCTCTTTAAATTCTTTACGATTACGAAGCAGCGGGGGCTGCCAAGGAACATGATTTACCCCTTGAGCATGCACTGGCTCCTTCCTCGATGCCAAGGGAAGCTGGAGCCAGGGAGGGAGGGATGGGCGGCATGCCAGGGAACCAGAGACAAGGCCTGTGCTGCTGAGGCCCCACGGGTGGCAGTCCCGTCTGAAGCTTGGCTGGACCTGGAAGGGCCACGGCTGAAAGACCCAGCCCTTGGCCTGACCGACTCAGGCTGGACCTCTGGCAGGTTCTCTCGGGCAAGCAGAAGGATCCTGTTTCCACTTTCCCCAAAGGTTGACTCCTGGCCAGCTGGGGAAGGGCAGACTCCAGGGCCTCCCAACTCCCAAAGCGGCCGCTTCTGAAGTCCCCTTTCAGGAGTGAGATGACTCCCATTTCCTGGAAAACCAAGATCCCAGATGCAGAGATTTGGACTCAAGTTCATGCTCTGGGTCTTCCTTCCTCTCTCATCACGGCCCATCCCGGAACACCGGCCCCTCCCAGGCCAGCCAGTTCCAAACCCCCTTGTGGCTTTCAAACTCACCTGACCCCTGTCCAGCTCCCTGGCCTGATCCCTGGTCTCCAAGTTCCCAG
Organism: Heterohyrax brucei; assembly: GCA_028571685.1. Classification (NCBI taxonomy): domain Eukaryota; kingdom Metazoa; phylum Chordata; class Mammalia; order Hyracoidea; family Procaviidae; genus Heterohyrax; species Heterohyrax brucei. The sequence continues at coordinate 16,322,799 of CM053158.1, forward strand.
ACCTCCTCCCCTACCCCCCTGCCTTGGTCTGGCTGGTCCAAGAGTCCCTGGGGGCCCAGAGCCAGCCGTTGAGTTCTACACCCCCTCCTCCCCTAGCTAGGCCAGGCCCACGGTCCACCAAGGCTCGCCTCCACCCCTCCTCTACCCCCTCTATGAGGGAAGTAAACAGCTTATGACCCCTCCCAACCTCTCTTCTCATTTCCAAACAAGGCCATCTGGTGACTTGGGTCCTTTGCTACCACATGCGGACGATGTGAGTGATGGTGCTGTTTGGGACTATTAGCCCCACAGGCTGGACTGCAGTTGGAGGGAAGGCAGTGAGGGGTACAGACACATTCACCCCCACAAGCAGATACACTCCTGCACTGAGCAAGCCAGTTAGGGCAGGGCTGCCTTGAACACAGGAGCCTGTTTCTCTTTTGGGCCCTGCTTTTCCCCATCTCTGAAGTAAAGGGGCTTCCTAGGAGATCCACTGAGTGAAGGGGCTGAGGTGGCCCAAAGCTGGATCTATAGTCTGGAAATAAGCAAACCTAAGCGCAGATGCTTCAGCAGATAGGATGAGGGGAGCCTGCCCAGTGTGACCCCTGAGGTTGGGAGATTGAGGCTGGCATCACAGGCTCCTGAGACCTTTCATTCACTCTCCATGCTCGCAATCCTGGGAAAGCGACCAGAAGCCAACAGAGCAAGGTTCCTCAGTGAGTTGGGATGCCACTCAACCCTTCTGAGCTTCATTTTTCATCAGAAACCCAGGCAGACCCGTTAGGCCTTGGGGGGATCACTCCTTGGTTAGCAACACAGATACCTACTATTATTTATGATTTTCATTTTTCCTGACCTCACCTGGCAAGGGTCTAATCCTTTTTCTTACTCCTGCCTCAGTTTCCCCAATAGTCCAGTCATCACAAGACCTCCTACCCACACCAAACACTTCTTGGCCTCTAGGCCAGGCCAAAGCCAGCCCAGGTCAACATAGGTGTGTGGTCGGGGAGGAATTCCTTGGATAAACTAAGTACTCTCCAAGCTGAACAAAGGCTGGTAGGACCCACACCTTCTTGCTGCTGCTGGAGGTAGTGCCCAGAGCCATGGGCCCCCCTTCTAGGGGCAAGGTCATGCTGCCTGAGGCCACATGATGGAGGGAAAGGGGAGCTTCTCATGCCTTGGATTGCAACTCTGAGGGGCAGGGACGCTAGACCCAGGCAAGGATGTGTGGAGGAAAGAAGGCCCCACTGACCAGGCTCTCCAGCCTCAAGCATCCACAGGCTCTCAGGTGAATCCAAGAAGACCTCACGTGATCCTGGCAGCCTTCCTCACTTGACCTGACCTTGGCTGTACTGTTGATGGAAGCAAAGGACATGGGCCATAGATATACATAAATACTCGTTGCCAACGAGTGGATTACAACTCATAACAACACTATAGGACAGTGAAGAACTGCCCCATAGAGTTGCCAAGGAGTACTTGGTAGATTCAAACCACTGACCTGTAGCTACTTTTTTTTTTTTTTAATTTGTCAAATATTTTATTGTGCTGTAAGTGGAAGTTTACAATCCAAGTCAATTTGTCGTACAAAAGTTTACACACACACTGCTATGCACCTCTAGCTGCTCTCCCCACCCTGTGACAGCACACTCCTCCTTTCTGCCTTGTCTTTTCTATGTCCATTCAACCAGCTCTTATCCCTCGCCGCCCTTTCTTCTTGCCTCTGAACAGGAGCTGTCCAGTTAGCCTCCTGTATCTACTTAAGCCAAGAAGCGCACGCTTCACCAGTATCCTGCTGCGTCTTATGGGCCAGTCCAATCTTTATCCGAAGAGTTGCAGCCATAGCTCTTAACCACTATGCCACCAGCATTTCCATGGGCGACAGGAGCACCTCCAAATCTGACTGAATCCTGGGCCCCACCTCTCTCAGGCCCTCCCAGCTCTAGATCTGGCCAGGGTGCTCAGGCGGATGGGTGGGCATCAAGCCCAAGCCCAGCCTGGTTCCTGCCTTTGTTCCTTTATCTGCCTGGGTAGCATGGCCTCTCAGGCCAGCACCTTCCGCTTAGGGGGTCTGGCCCAACCCAGGCTAGAAATGGCACCTCCCAGCTATCGCAAGACCCAGGGCAGGGGACAGGGATGTCTAGCCTCAGCCCCTGAGGCCCAGTATGCCAGCTACTGTATCCATCTGCTGTACAGATGGAGAAATTGAGGCAGAGCTTGAGTGAGCACCCATGCTTCTGTAAGCAGCCTTCTCTGTGCTCTTGTGGTTACCCTGGTGGGAGAGGCTTCCCTTTCCAAGGCCTGGCCTGTCTATGGGATTCTTGTTTCTCTAGGTGCTGGTCTCTTTTCTTACTCCACAAACACTTGGCAATAGTCTACTGGCTACGAAGAGCCACTTTGTATACCTCACCCAGCTAGGACAATCTAGCATGGAGTGATGTGCAGAGCCTGGCACACAGTAGGTGACAATGACCAGCTGAGTGCCATTGTCCTTTCAGCCAGTTTGACTATGAGCTCCTCATTTTGCTGCGGGTGGACCCCCTAGTACCCAGGGCAGGGCTTCACGTGTAATAGGTGCTCAAGTACCTGATGAACTGAAGTGACATCTGAAGATAAAACTAGGACACAAAGTCAAGTGGGGAGCAAGGAGGGTACTCTGGGCAAAGGAATTTGTGTATGCAGAGGCACACTGGCCCCTGAGAGGAGTGACCCCAGGCATTATACAACCCCACCCAAGGCTGTGTCAGCACCACAGGGCTGGCCACCAGCCTGGGAGGTGAACGGGGCTTTTAGTCACTGCGGGTGTCAGCTTCAGAGCTAATTGAGAGGGAATTGACCCGATGCAAGGCGCTGTGGGCGCCGGCAAGGCCAGAACTCCAGGGTTCTATTTCTGGCCATGTCTCTGCTGCTGCCTGACCTTGGCCCTACCCTTGTCAGAGCCTTGGTTTCTCTCTCTGGGAAACAGGAACAAAAGTCTTTGCCCCTGGAGGTTCGAGAAGGTTTGAAAGGAGCATGCAGAGACCTCCCTGTGTCTTGCCTCTCCTGCTCCCCACCACAGGACTCAAGGATGATGACAAAAATAACACCCTGAGTGAAAGCCTGGGCCCAAGGAGCCCCGGGGGTGCCACTTGCCGTGGGTGGAGCATCAGGGGTGGAGGGTTTGCTCCTTTAAGATTTATTAATTGGCTCTAAGGAATTCCACCAAGGGAGGGTGTAGATATCAGCAGAAAAAATATCTTACCTCCTCAGGGCTGGGGGACATGTTGGGAGGTGCTTAACATCCCAAACTGATTTAACTCCTTTTCCTGCACATTTTCATGTCCTCCACAGGACCCCTTCTGAGCACATCGTCAGAAATCCCCAGAAGCAGGTGACTGGGAACAGGATATCAGAGACAGCTCATTCCCTCTCCTTCTAATGAGTTGCAGGGGTGGGCTAAGGCCAGGGGAGGGGCCCTGCAGGGGGACGTGGTAAGGTCGGGGCTGGGCCTTGGCTGAGCCTGAGGAAGGAAAGCAGGGCAGTCCTTCTCCGCAGCACTGCTTCCCGGAAACGTGGCCAGCCAGAACTGGGTGGGCCCCGCCCTGGGCAGGCAGCTGGACCAAGTGGCCTCAGGCCAGAGAGGGGCCGAGGCTGAGGTCTCAGCAGTGAGCCTAGGTGCCCTGCGTCCCAGCCCTGAGAACAAATTCTTCCGATAGCACTCTCAGGGAAGTGGCTGGTGAGTGAGCCACCTGGACCCCCCGAGAAAGTGCAGTCTAACACCTGTGTTCACCCTCCCAGGGGCAAGTGCAGAGGTGAGAGAGGGCCCAGTCCCTCACTCTGCAGACTCCAACCCATCATCCAGACCTTGCAGTGACTTCCCAGGCTGAGTGCTCACCGGGACTCTCAAGAGGGTACACTGTTCCTGAAACCTCCCCAGGTAACCTGCCCACTAGCCCCTCAGCTAATAACATCCTCCCTGATTCTTGGGAATCCTTTCCACCCAAAGACACACAAGAAAAGTTCCTTAAGCACCCACACCCCAACAGAGCAGGCTTCCTGAGGCCCCAAGGGCTGCTGGGTTGCTTGTTGCTCTGTGCTGACCTGTCCAGTGCAGGACTGGGTGCAGAGCACTGGGAAAGAAGGACCTTAGCAAACACTGATTCAGCATCACTGCACATAGAGAGACAATGTGCAGACCCTGTGTGACCCAGTCCAGGGTCTCTCAGTCTGACCCTGGAAGGTACCCAGACTCAAGACCCTTCCACCAAAATGTCTAAGTGGTCCAGATTCCAGACTTTTCATTCCCCCCTCCCTACACATACACATACTCAGGGCAACCCACATAGCTGCAGTTTGTCTTTTCTTATTGTTAGCCAAGCCATTAGTGTAGTAATTATTATGAAAAAAGATGTAGAGTACATTGTGGATATTATCTAGCATAAAAAATACCCATTTGTCCTTTTTTTGCCTCAATCTCTCCTCTTTCCCACACAACAGGGCCAAGTGCTACAAGCAGAAGATGTCCCCTAGGGAAGGCCGAGACAGCCTCTTACCTTTGAATGAGAGCCGGACCCGAGGTATGGCCTGCAGGAGGTCCTGGATGGGGGCAGCTGGCCAGGCCCCAGTCAGCAGGGAAGCCCAGAGGAGGAGACCAGCGACAGGCATTGTGGGAGGGGCCTAGGGCCCAGGAAGCAGGCTCAGTTCTCTGGACACCTGGCAGGAGGAACCAAGTATGGCACGTAAGAGGCAGATGAAGGAGTCCCATCCTACCAGCATGTTCCTATACCCATGGTGCCTGTTTTCCCACCTCAACAAAAAGGAAGATAGGCATCTCCTTGCCTGCACCCCTAGCCTGGAGCCATGAGTGCCCCACGGTGTGCAAACCTCATATAGACTCAGTTGTCTGAGGTTTCAACAATGGGTCTGAAGCGTAGACATCAGTAGGCAGCATGGGGTCAGCAGAGCCCATGAGGGCCACTGAGGAACCAAACCCTCCCCCTCCCCGCTGAATTCATTCACAGGACCCAGACGCCCTAGGCTGTCTCCCCTGCAGCCAGTCCCACAAAGGGGACTGCTCCTTTTCTCCCCCAACTTGAGGAGTGGGGTCTGTCCCGCCTGCTCCAGCCAAACCTCTCCTCCCAGTGCAGAGAAACCTGGACCTGATTATTAGGATGGAGTAGGGGCATGGCAGAGAGTGGGGTACAGCTGGGGAGGGGTGCATGGAGAGATGATGAATAAGACACTCACAGACAGGCCAAAGTGAAAGACAGACAGCACTGACCAGAAGAGAGGATGAGCAGGGCCTACTTCTACTGAAATCATAGCAGGAGGGATCCAAGTAAGACAGGCAGAAGGACTTCCTGCCAGGGAAAAGTTTCAGCCCTTCTTAGAGGAGTGAAGAAGAAAAGCTAGACTGGGGCAGTGTCTGGGCTAGCCTCAGTCACCCTTGCAGAGCCCCAACCACCAGAAGGTCCAAGTTTTGATTCTATGTTTTTCAAATATTGTCTCCCCAGGCAGGCTGGCTGTTGGATAAACGCAGCCCAGCACCAGTTGTCGGAACATATTGCTCCCTCCCGGCACAAATCAGCGCCAGCTCCCACCCCCCAGCAAAGCCGCATGTGCTGGGGGCAGGGGCACCACCGAGTATGACAATGAGAGCCCCATCCTCAAATCTACCCTGCTTAGTCTGTCTCCCATGTAAGGAACAACCCCAGGCCCATCCCTAGGATCCTGGGGTGGCTGTAGGAGTTTTTAGGGCTTGTCACTCCCCTGCTGAGAACCCTGCTCAGTGCTAAGGCCAGGCCCAGACTCCACATTTGACTTTCAGGTCTCACTCATCAGGCCCTGGTGCTCTCCCCCAGACTCACCTCCCCCAAATGCTTGCCTCTCCTGCCAAGGCAAACCACTCACGGTTCCTCAATTAGGAAGTGTGGGCTTCAGGTCTCATGGCCTATTGCCTATGTGTTGCCCCTTGCTGGGAACACCCGTGTCTTGAGTGCCTGGCACTTCTCTCCTGTTTCTTCAAGATCTCCCATCACTGGATGCTCTCTCCTGGGGAGGCTGGCTGAGAGAGGGGAGATTCAGAACCAGCCTCTCCCCCAGGCTGCTGGGGCATAAAGCTAGTGTCCACTGCAGGGCAGCCTCTGATGGGGGGGGTAGGTTGGGAGAATGGGCTGCAGAGCCACCATCACCCTCAGGGTACACCTGGGAGGTCTCCACTAACAAACGTGGATGTACACACATCCACACTTACATGCTCATACATGTTCTCAGAAGCGTGCATTTGCTCAAGAACTTGACCTGCTGGTGGGGTGAGGCTCACAGGAGCTGGGAGAGACTGTCCTGGCTGGAGAGGGTGCAAAGCAGCATGGGCCCCTCAGAGAGCTTTGGTCCGATCTATCACGGGGCTCAGGTCCACTACCCCACCCCATGTCCTCATTTCTCCCAAATCCTTTTTCATGGGGACAGGGTCAGGGTCACCAAGGACATGGCTGGATGCCTCAACCTATCTAGAAAGATGAAGGGACTTGCCTCACGGAGACCTCCCACAAGGCTCTGGCCCTTTAAAGGAGTGAATAGGGGACAGTTCAGTCTGCTGGGTCCTCAGGCTCCCTCCTAGGCAGCCTAGGAGGTGGTGGAGAAAAAGAGAAGGAGGAAGAGGAGAAGGAAGGAGAGGGGGAGGGGAGGGCATTGTCTGCAGTCACTCAGATCTGTCAGCCCCTAGAAACCTTCCATTCAGCCCCAGCCCCAGGGCTGCCCCCAAGTCTGGCCAAGCCCAGGTGGGTGGACAGAGGAGGAACAGCCACCGCCACCTGGGAGCCCACCAGGAGGAGAGTCTGGAAAGAGGAAAAGGAAGGCTGGCGGGAGGGAGGGAGGGAGCGAGGGAGGCAGGCAGGAGGGAGGGAGGAGGAGAGAGGAGGAGAGAGGGAGGGACGGAGGAGAGGCGCTCAAACAAAGAAACGAACTGGGGCTGACAAGGGGTGCAGGAAAGGGGCGGCCGGAGGAGGGGGTCCGGAGGCACCTGGGGCGGGGCAGAGGGCCAGGTGGTCCAACTGTCCAGCCCGCCCAGTCTCGGAGGGGGATGGGGAACAGCCTGCCTCAGGGAAGGGAGGTTGGCTCCAGCGAGCTAAGAACTGCCTGGATGGTAGGCAGTCAGGCAGAAGCAGGGGCTGCTGGGGAACGCAGGGAGGGAATTATTAACAGCCCCCCACCGCCTCTCCAGTCCCTTAGATACCCCTCTCAGGCCAGAGCTCTTTCTTGGCTCCTCGGCCAGCCCCTCCCCCAACACCCCATGGACCAGGAAGCAGAGCTTCCTAGGGCTGGGGCTGAAACCCCCTTACTTGACCAAGGTTTTCCAGTCAAGGTCACCGCTCCATCCTACCCGCCCCCGTAAGGTATGCAGAGCAGGGGGGCCAGAGGCTGGGTAGCTGGCTTTCCCCTTCTCCTCTCCTCACTTCCGGGCCTGGCTCCCTCAGAGCTAAGAGGTAGCAGCCAGTGGTAGGCAGACCAGTGTGTGTCCCGCTCTGTCCCAGACCCTGTACCCCCACAGGGTCCAGACATACCCTCTGGGCAGCTTGAGAAGAGGCCCTAGATCCATCCAACCTCCTAAGCTCGGACCAAGCCCTGGATGCAGTTTCAGTTTCCCCATCTCTGCAACTAGGCAAGGGGCTAATTGGGTGAATTCAGAAAAGATTGAAGCCACCAACCTGGCCCAGCTCTAGGGCAGACACACAAGTGCCTCAGTACTGCCCCCCACTTTAGACGTTAAAGGGCTGGTGGCATCAACAAAGCTATCTCAAGAATTAAGAGTTAATTTGCTCAGCCAGGCTTACAGCCCTGGCTCCCACCAACCTCTCTTGCCAGCCCTGCCTCATTCCTGGGCTGATTCCACCTGCTGGGGGCCAGCCCAACAAGCCCTGGTGTCACCTGCCTACTTCACTGCACGGTTCTCAGCCTGCCCCGACTGGAGTTTGAAAACCCATAGGCTCTCCCAGCTCATCTACACACCCCAGAGACAGCCGGCCCCCTAATCCAGGCAGAACTGGAAAAGCAAACCCAAGCTAGCAACTGCGGGTCAGAAGGTAGGCACAACACAGTGAGAAGTGCCTAGGGGCTGGCATTCGTGACCAGCACACGTGGAGGGTGCCAGTACAGTGCTTCTTTTCTGGTGAACCCGGTCCTCAAACTGAGGCAGGGCAGTGGAGGAGGGCGCTGGTGGGAGAGAACGCTGAGCAAGAAGAAGAGAGTTCCAGACTCCAGCTCCAGAGGCGTGGGGGTGGGGTGTAGGAACGCCCACCCACCCACAGCCTTGCGGAAAAAGTTGCTTCGCACACTGGTGACCCCGCAGGCCACATTACCCACACATCCCCACGCCAATCCCGGACACAAGGGGTCTCAGCACCCAGAACAGGTATGACGCCCATCCCAGTTCTATTGGCCCTGCGTTTGAGGGCAGTCACCTGGCCCGCAGAGCTCCGCGCCCGGGACGCTTCTACAGAGTTGCAGCTCCGCGGGTCCCGGAGGGGTCGGGGGTCGGGGAGTGGCCCTGTCGCCTGCCCTCTCCCTCCCTGCTCCGGTGGCACTTACCTCTCCCGCAGCGGTGGGGCCTGGGCGCCCGGGAGGCGGCGGCGGCAGCGGAGCTGCTTTTAGCTCGCCAGCCCGCGCTAACGGCCTCCCGGGGCCATGGCCCTGCCCGAGCCCTCTCGCCGCTGCGCCTGAGCTGGGGTCCGCGCCGCGGCCTCTCCTAGGTGGGTTGCACAGGCTCCGAGCGCGTCAGCAGCCGAGGCCCCGGGTCCCAGCCCGGGCCATGGGAAGGCTCAGGGGCGCTCGGGGCCGCCTCCCCTGGGGTGGGCTGCGGGCGCCCCCTGGCCGGCGCCCCGAGGGCACATTCCCCGGCGCGGAGCGCGGGCGGTGGCGCGCGTTCTGCTTTGGGGCGCTGCGCTTGGCTCGGCCCAGAGGCGTTGCGCTCTCCTGGCTGCTAGACTCAGGCCGGGCGGCCGCGCTGTGTTGCACCGCTCCTCGCGGCGCGTCGTGGCCCTGCGCTGCGCTGCGCTGCGCTGCACTGTGCTGCGCTAGGGGATCGCCGGATCGCAGCCGCTCGCTCTCTCGCTCGCTCTCGTCTCGCGGCTGCCGGCGGGACAGGGAGCTGGGAGCCGCGAGGGGAACGCCGGCAATTGGCCGCCCGTGGGCATCATTTGCATAGCGCGGCCCCGCCCCTCCAGGCCCGCCCAGCCCCACCCCCGGGGCGGGACCCTCCGGGCCACCGCCCCGCCCCTGCTCCACCTGTCCGCGGGCTGGTCTCGGAGCTCCCACGCGCTAGGGCCACACTCCACCGAAGAGGCTGGCTTGCCCCCTGTGGCCGCGCCCCTGCCCTTTCCTTGCAGGTGGTGCCCCCGCCCCGCCCTGGCTTTGTCTCTCCGTGGATACACTGAGCCTGGTGTTTACCCGGGCACTCAACTCCCTGGCGGGAAGGACGAGCGCGCCGGGGAGCAACAAACCAGCGCTCACCTGCGCAGCCCCTGCCGCGTCCCTCCTCCCCCTCACCGCTGGTCGCGCCCCTAGCCCCGCGCGTGAGCCCCGAGGCGCGAGCCCCGGAACTGCCCAGGACGCTCAGCAGGTGGCGGTGCAGTCCCTGCAACAACTGGCACCGCTGGACCTGCCCGCAGCCTCTGCCTCCAACCCAGGCCAGGCCCTGGTAGTTGAACCACAGGGTTCTATCCAGCCACTCAAAGACTCCCTGAAATGCCCTCAGGTATCAGCCCTGTTTGAGGTCAGTCTCCCCACAGACCCAGCAAATACTACACCTTTAGTTCCAAATCCCAGAGAAGACTGGTGGGCTGAGTGCCTCTCCTAAAACGGCCACATACTTTCAATTGCCCACTGATGGCCCTAGAGCCCAGCAACTGAGCAGGTCTACCTTTGCCCCAGGGAAGAACCTTTCCTTCATCCCCACTCTCAAGACCACGGCGTCACCAGCCAGGACCAGAGTCGCAGCCCTGCCCCAGGCACTCTCCTGAAATCCCTAAGGACTTTGGCTTTCTCTGTCTTGTCCTCCTCCTCCCTCCTCCAACTTCCTTCCTCTTCCTCACTCTTGTATCCCTTCCCCACCTCTTTCTCCTCTGGCTTCTCCCCCGAAATCTTCCTTCTTTTCTCCTTCCTCTTCCATTCCTCTCCTCTCCCTCTGCTTTCTTCTCTTCTTTCTCCCTCCTCCTCTGTCCATCCTCTTGCTGGCTGAGGAGACCCCCCAGGAGACATCTCTCCTCTGCTCTTTTGACTATCCACTACAAGTGCAGGGTGGGGGTAAGGGTTAAGGATCTTGCTGCAGGCCTCCTGACCCAGACTGGCAGCACTTGCCTGCAGGCGCCAAGCAGACCCTGGGCACTTGGGGTGAGGAAACAGCAGGCTGGAGTTAAGCGGCTGCACTGACAGTGACTGCACCTCTCCCATCTGGAATGCCTTGTTGAAAACACTGGGAAACTCCCTCCTCATTTCCTTCGCCAGTGGGGTCAGCCCTGAAGTCCCTGCCACTTCACTACCATTGCTATGGTTTCCAGTACCATCTTTTCCATGCTGGTCTCCCCATAGCCCAGCCACCTCTGTCACCGACCCTAGAACCATCGTTGTCACCCTCACTAAGGAAGAACTAAGGACTCACCAAAGATTCACAGGTGCTAGGTTTGGAGCAAAAGAGACACAGCTGACCTGTCCCACAGAGCTCCACCCAGACACACAGACTAGGCCCCAGGACACAGGGACCTCGAAGGGACAGGCAGGGGGAGGGAAGAGAGCTAGTGCGGGTCTGCAGCTGCATAAGTGGGATGCCAGTTCTCTCCTAAGCAATCTAAGAAGGCTGAACAATCAATGTAATGAAAAATGGTGAACGCTCACTGCACCCTTGCTCTGGGTCAGTGCTGGACTGGCCGTTTACATTTCTATATATACATATTTAATATTTTTCCGTGTACATTACATATTGTATAGCCTCTCGTGATTTTGCAGTTTTGTCTTCTGTTTCACCCTGAACCCAGCCCTGGGCACCAGGTTGGAAGGCCCTTCATTTCTCTCGGGGTTTACTCTCCTGCAGGCTCCATCGGGGGAGAAGTCAGAACTACTGTCCTCAAAGTACATGAAGAAGTGGAGACTGGGAGAAGTGAGGTGAGGCCTGTAACCACCAGGCAGTGATGCTGGAGAAGGAGGCATTTTCAAGATCTGTGGGAAGATTCTAACAGAGAAGGGAAGGGCCATGAGGCCCTCAGAGGGTCAGGGTCTGCAAGCCACACAGGCAGTAGGAGGGGCTAGAGATGAGTGCTACAGCCTCTGCTGGCTTATAGCAAACAAAACAGAAAAACTCACCGGCGTCCTGGAGCAGACTCTGACTCACAGCAACCCTGGAGGTTGGAGTAGAATGGTCCCACAAAGTTTCCAAGGAGCACCTGGTGGATTTGAACTGCTGACCTTTTGGTTACCAGACATAGCACTTAACCCACTATGCCACCAGGGTTTCCAGGATTTCCATGTGGAGTTCAATAAGTCTTTATTGAATGAGCAAGAGGCTAAGAGAACAGAAAGCCAACTCCCTTCCCTGTTACCCAACTCCTCTGCCACCCATAGTCCTGTCCTCCCATTCAAGAGCCATTCAGAAGTTCCAGTACCACCTGAAAGCTGCCCAGGATTCTCTGCGGGATGATGTGAGGGGAGGTAGACAGGCTGCCTGACTTCCCACTGGCCAGGCTCTTCCCTTGCTTTGTGGGACACTCAGCTCCCAGCTATCTTCATGGCACGCTTCTCTGCCTCCTTCACAGCTCACCCTGGTACCATTCTAGACATGTAAGAGTGGGAGGCAGGCAAGAGATGGTTAGAGCAAGTCTAGTTTCCCCAGTGACCTAGCCTCTGGGGTCCATTCCTAGGGCAGCCATCTCCCTTTTCCCAGAAGGGCTCTGAGGGTCTTGGGTGGCACCCTGGCCATATGGCCAGGGCTCATAGCACAGCCTCTCAGACCTTCTAAAGTGCCACAGGGCCCTACAGTGGGAGTTGCAGTGGGGAAGGAATTAGCCCGCTTCAGTCCAGCCCCTGCTCTCTGATGGTGCTGGCATCAGGCAGACGAACTTGAAGGCTCCCTCCCCAAACCCCTCAGCCCTTTGGACCTGGCCCAGTTTTTGTTCCTGGCAGAGTTTCTGCCTGTTTCTCTTCCTCCTGGCTCTTCCTAGCTGTTGTAGGGGGCTGAACTGCAGTCTCCTGGCCTCATGCTGCCTGTCCATCCTCTCTGTCATGTCTGGCCTGTCTCAGTGGACAGAAGGAAGCCTGATGCACTGGGTGACCTCAAGGAAGGCCCTGTCAGTCTGACACTTGCATGTATGTACCTCTGCAGGGCTGTATGTACCTCGAAGGCCTTGGCCTCAGAGGGTACCCACATGCCCAAGGATAGATGTAACAGCTACATGGACACTCCCTTCTCTGACCTAGTCTTGGGGGAACCTGTTTCCCGGGCCTAGCTGGCTGAGCAGGCCCTGGCCCGCCCAACCCCAGCACTGCTGGCTCAGGTTTCCTCACTTTCTGGTTTTCTCATCTCCCCTGCCCCAGGCGCCGCTGGCTCTCTGCCCTGCCCCCACCCGCCCGGAACTGGATCCCAGATAGGGGGAGTGTTAGGAAGGGGCCAGTGAGGGGGTGTGGGGCTGCTGGTTCTGCAGCACAGAGAGGGGGCAGGCAGTGAGGAATCACCATGTCTTAAGCCAGGATGGGTTTCTGCTCAGCCTTATCCTGTCCAGCCTGCCCCTGGCGCTGGCTCTGAGCCCACCAAACACTAGAATGATCCACCTCCCTGGCTGCTCCCAAAAGCTGCCTCCAGGTCTTTTCTGCTGTTATCCCCTGGGTCGGTAATGCTCCTCCCAGGCTGCAGACCACTAGTGAAAACGCTGTCTTTCCTCTAGATCACAGCCCCATCTTCTGCCCCTGTCTGCAGGAGCGCACAACCTTCCTTCCTGAAGCTGCCTCAGTCTTCCTTTCTCTAGTTGAGCCTCTCAAGCATCCCAAACCTTTCCAGGGAGCTCTGTGCTCCATCATCAGTGGGTCTTTGCACATGCTGTTCCTCTGTGCCCAGAATACCTTTCGTGTTTCCTTCCGGATCTGTCAGGCCTCTGAGCACACTTCACACCTTCCGGGAAGAGAATCCTAAGGGTTGGATCTGGTGTGTCCTTGGGCCCCTGCAAGCCCTGCACCGCCATCCAGACTCTAAGAGATCCTGGCTGGGCCCCAGGCCCATGTGAGCCTGTCAGCAACTCTTTTTCACGTGAGTTCAGTGTGAATAATACAGAGTGGGACACAAGGCTCCGAGACTCTCACGTGTGACCCCACACCCTCTTGTCGTGTGTGTGTGTGTGTGTGTGTGTGTGTGTGTGTGGTGGACAGTGAGGGAGGTGGGCTCAAGCATGGCTGGCTTTGCAGTGACCCATGACTGTCCGCCAGCCCGAGCACATCCTGTTTAGACAGAAGCCAGACACAGCCATCCCTCACCCTCTTGAGCCTGCCCGGCCCCTGCTAGGGAGCTGTGTCCTGGGTCTGCAGCTCCATCCTTATCTGTGTTTGTGAGAGGCCTCCTGAAGAACAGTTAGAGGCCAGAATTCTAGGGTTTCTCTGCCCCCACAGTAGAGGCCTTGTCTCTAGGTGTTTGGTGCACAGGGCCCTGGGTCAATAACGGTTGGGCAACCCTGGCCACAGTTGGGGGTAGAGGAAGCTGAGGAGACCAGGCCTGTGTGGAAAAGACCTTGGATCTGGAGCCCAACCTGGGAGCCTCCCGCCATAAGCTCCTCCTTGGTTTTCTTTTGCTGGGTTGGGACAGCTCCATCCTTCCAGCTGCTTAGCCAAAACGCCCTGGAGTCAGCTCAGATTGGCTCTTTGTCTCATATACACTGGCAAATTCTTTCAGTTTTAGCTTCACCTTTAAAATACACAAACCACGAGGTACCTGCTTTTCACCTTCTCCCTAGGCCACCAGCTGTGCAACCACTGCCTATGTGGCTGTCACTTCCTTGGCCAACTTCGTCTCTTGCCCGGTGAACACAGAAGCCTCCTCACTGGGCTCAACTTCTGCCTTGCCTCCTATAATCCAGTCAACCACTATGCAGAGGAACCCCGTTATGGAGGGTCAGTCCTGTCTCTCCCCTGCCCAGTGTCCTGTGTGGCCCCTACCTGGCTAAGAATCAAAGGCAAATCCTTAGAGTGGCTGTCAAGGCCCTGCCAGTGAGTTGTCCAATCTGTCACCTCTCTGACTCATCACCTCCTCATCCTGGCTATGGCTTACTTACTCTACAGTCCCCACAATACACGCCAGCCTCAAGGTAGCCTGCAGTGACTGTTCACTTTGCCTGGACGCCCTTCCCGCAAACACCTACATCCCCTCTCCTGCGCCTCCTTCAGGTCTTTGCTCAGATACTATCCGACCCCTCGCCTCCACCCTGGTGTTTCTGACCTCTTGCCTTTCTCTGATTTTCTCCTCCCAACGTACTGTATCATTGGCTAATTTTGATGGTTGTTGTTGATCACCCCTCTCCCCAGTTCTGCAAGACTACTGGCTCCAAGAGGGCAGGGGTCTTGTCTGCTTGTTGCTGTCCTCCGCACTCACAATGGAGACTGGCGCATGGTAGGTGCTGAATGACTAACTGAATGGGGCCAGTGAGGTGGGCAGCTCAGCCCACGGTCCCTCTGCTCTGAGCACAGCCTGTGAGCTGCTTCCCGTCTTCATCTGGAGGCCTCTGCTCACACTCACCTGGAGCTGAGACTGGGGTAGGGAGGAATGCTCTCTTGTTCCCTTTTCCCTCTACTTAGAGCTGGGCTGATGAGAGAATGTCTCAAACTGCAGCAGCAGGTATTCAGGGTAGACTCTGCTTTAACTTACCAGGCAGTGAGGTACCAGCTACAAGCTGTCCAGGAGCAAGCATTCTCTGTTAGGCAGATGCTACCCTCAAGGCCAGGGGAGACCTGGGCACCCCTAACACACATATGTGAAACTGGCTGGGACACGCTCTGGTGCTGTGGGGTTTCTGGCTGCCTCCCAGGTCCACATCTGCTGCACACATCCCTTCCATGTGTCTGTGTGGCCATGGTTCTTGGGGGAAGGGCAAGGAGCATCCTGCAACAGGCCTGCAAACTGGGATCTGGACTTACTTAGTTCCAAATGACTTGGGAATGTCCCTTCCGTGACAGCCACAGTGTGGCCTCCTCTGGTCCCCAATTCCCAGCAGGGAAGTGGGGCCCAGATGAAAGCAGCTCGTAGGAAGGAGGGAGGTACTAGTGGACAGATGCTGGGGACCCTGCCAGCCTGGCCCTTCTTCCCACTCAGGCCTGGCCTCTGCTTTCCCCAAGCCTGGCTCCAGGTCACCGCCTGAGGAGGGGACGCAATATGAGGTCACCATCCCCACTCTAGACCAGAGATCCGAGTCTAGAGTACCCCATCTAGGTGTCCAGTCACCTTGAACCAAACAGCATGGTACCTCTGTGGCACAGCAGAGCTGGGCCCAGCCAATGAGAAAAGCTTCCTCCAGAGTATCATTCCTTATAGCTGGGCCTCGGATACTCAGAGTGCGGCTGGAGTAGTGGGGTAGGGTTCATCCTAGGCAGATGGGGAGCTCAGTCTGCTACCACAGTGACACTTTTGCTCCCTGTGCAATGGCTGGCAGGGCAGTAACACTATGACTATGCTCTCTGCCCTGGGTTCAGGTGCCTTCTGTCCAGTTAGTTTGATTTTCAAACGTTAACTGGGGCAAGCTTTAGCTGTAGCTGGCCTCTGACGCTGCAACCTAGATACTAAGGACTCTGTATTGTTGAGTCTTAGGAAGGATTAGGCCTCTGACCTACCTTGGCCAGAACATCACTGTGTACCCATTTCACAGAGGGGACTACTGAAACCTTGAAGAGCAGGGATCTGGGCAGTCCCCTCTGGGGATTCTGAACTAGGAGCCTCTCAAATGTTGGGTCACTGCCTCTGAAGGATAAAGGACGAGGCTGCCCTGGGACTAGCAAGGCATGGCATAGCCTGACTTGAGATTTTAAAGGATCCCACTGGTTGCTGGGGGGCCAAAGGGGAAACTGTCAGCATCCAGGGGTGAGGGGACAGGGGCCTGGCTAGATCAGTGGGGGCACCACTGGGCATCTTGGAACTAGGTCAGTGTTCCTTCCTCCTCCTCCAGAGCTCATTCAGCAGGACTGATCTAGAACTTTGGAGAGGGGAGAGAAGTCTCCTTCATGCCTGCACCCCACACCTGTCTGACCTCTGTGCCCTCCTTCTCCTGCGACAGTGGTTTAAGCTTTAATCCCAAGGACATGTTTCTGCAAAGTTCGTGTTCGCTGGCTGCTGGGAGGAGCAGGGACCAGCCTAGACGGTGGCATAAGAGCAAGAGAGCAACAGAAGGATGAAGGGGGCAAGGCCTCCTGCATGGGGACAAATCCAGGCTCCACCCCCATCCTGCTGGCTTCAGCACCCCCAAACAAACTTGGTGAGGTGGGCTTGTCCTGCCACCTGGAGGAATTAATTCATGTGACTACAGCCAGCCTGAGGATCTATTGCGTGCCACCTCTGCTTCAGTCAGGGTCACATAGCCGACAGGCAAGAAAGTCTCTGGGACTCAGGCAGCGCCTTGAGGAGTCAACTAGAGCACCCCCTACCCTCCCATTTCCAGACAGGCCCTGATTCCCCAGGACGTTGGTAGAGGCAGCTAACCCCAGCACCAATTGATGGTGGGGCTCCTCATAGTCTCTGGGGCAAACCTGAGGCCTGAAATGTCCATGTCATGTGTCCTAGACAGCTGAGTTAGGTTCTAGCCACCTAGCTAGTACTCCTGTCTCTTGGCTTTCCCTACCTCAGTGTACCCGTGCTGCGATAGAGCCAAGTACTGGGGGGACTGGTCTGTTGGTCCTCAGGCTGGCCTGCATCTTACTCACTTGAGGGACACGCCCCATCAACCCCCTCTCTCGGCCTCGGCTTTTCACCCTAAGAATGGACTGTCTCAACCACTTGCCTGTCCCACTGTGGCTGTCCTACTAGCTGAATAACCCTGACAATTAGTACCTCCCAGTCAAGGACATCTACCTCTAGCCTGAGAGGGGCCTCAGCCCCCTTGAGTGGCCCAGAAGTTGTATCTTTAGTGGTGACTCAAAGCCCTGAGTTGACACAGAGCCTGAATAAGCCCACATTTCCCAGTCATGGGTCCAGGTCTGGGTTCAGGCTGGTCCATGAAGGTCCTGCTCTCCAGGGAGGAACCAGACAGGCTGTCTGGAGCCCATTCTCTGAAGAACACTGGCATCTCTTGCTGGAGTATAATCACCCAGTGAAGGGCCCAGTCTTGGACCATCACCTTGACTAGGTCTTGGGTACTGTGCCCTTGGGGACACAAGGTAGTCTAGGCTGGACACTATTATCTTAGGAACTTCAGGTAGAGAGGGGATCCCAAAGAGAAGGTAGGGCCCAGGATGAGGCTGGGACACAAGGTATGAGAGGCCCACACTGGCCAGGATTTGGGAGAAATTCTGACAGTGTTGAATTCTTCTGAGCCCCCACCTACTTCCAGCTGCTCATGTTGGAGCTTGTTGGGCAGATACCTTGGGGCTCCTAGATGTCTAGGCAGATGACAGCTGTGTGCCTTTGTTGTCTGTTGCTCAAGGGCAGTCCCCCCAGGGCAGTGGAGACTCTGTGGCCTGTGACTCCTGGACTCTAGAGGGCTAATCCTTACCCATCTGTTCTCCCCACAGAACCACAGGATGGTTCTGCATCTTTGCACATCAGGGGCCCATAGGGTTTCATCTGCCTACTATCTGACACCACTTACCGTCTACACTGATAGACCTCAGATCAAGGTGCCACTTGGCAGGTTGGGAACCATGGTTCTACATGAGTCCCTTGGAAAATCTGAGCACAAATCAGCAAAGCCATTTGCCTGCTATGTGGCCCTGGCAATCAGTTGGATGTATCTCTGGAGGACTTCTGGGCAAACTCAGGGCCTGGAATCCAGGTCACCATGGCCTGTCTGGACGTGTCTTCAAGTCACTTCTGGGGGGCCCCAGCCTTGTCATACCTAGCACCATACTGCTTCCAGGCCTTTCCCCAAGCTATTCTGCCACCAGTAATGCCTTTCCCCGAGTCCCTAGGAAGGTTCTCTAGGCCCTTCTGGTCTGAATCCAATGCTACTTTCTCCAAAAACCCTCCCCTATAGCCCAGCCAGTGCAGTAGTCTCTGCCTTTGGGCTTCTGGTGTAGGGAGACTGTTCACTCTGCCCTGTGTCTTGGTCATTCATTCATTTGGAAGACACCGTGTTTGGACTGTGCCCGAGCCCCAAGCCCCAGTGGGTCTGGTCCAGTTTCTCCACCAGCTAAAGGTGCAGAGCTGACTCAGGGAGAATGGGCAAAATGTGCGAGACTACTTCTGAGCTGCTTTGGGCAGTGGGCAAAGAGCCATCAATTTCTTGCCCAGTTCTCAGTGGGTACACATGCCCCATACCACTCTCTCAACTGCTAAATTCCACCTGAGTTTGGCTTGACTTAAAAAAAAAAAAAGGCTCTGAGGAGGGGCAGTCTAGGTTTACATACATGGATCTATGGGGTAGAGGCCACCTCAGGAGGGAAAGTCCTGGGCGACATAGGGTTGGGGTTTTGCAACTTCCTGCCTTTGAGGGCTGGAAGAAGGACCCCAGACAGGAAATGGGCTGGGATCTAGAGCAATGTGGACATCAGAGCGTGACCTGGGCAGAAGTGGAAGCTCCGTGTCCACGAAGCCACTATAGCTTCTGAGGAAGTGGCCACACGGCCAGATGGGGGTGGGAACTTGCAGACCTCTTTGAGCCTCACTCTACCCACCCAAAAGTTAGCGCCAACAAGACTGAGGCGTGGGGGGTGTCTTCTGCCATCAACAGACCTCCCTGTACATTTTCTGGGCCCCACTTTCCTCATCTGTAAAATGAGAACAAGCCACTCCCTCACAGGGTGCTGGCAGGATTGAACAAGCCACCAAGAGCAGATTGTTGAGAGCAGCACCTGGCACGTACGACACACTCTACCTGTCACCTTCTTGTGACTCACCATCCCTCCCTAGTATGTGACAGGGAGATCAGATCCATAGCTGGAATCCGCACACGGGCCTGCCAGGAACTGCCCTGCCCTGGGCTGGGGCCCCAAGAGAGTGGGTAGGTGTTTGTCTTCTCTCTCAGCAGAAGGGTCCACTCAGACAGGAGCAGCCCACAGCCACACAGCTTTGGTTCCATCTCTTGTCGCCTCTGTTTGTCACATCCAGGCCCTGTGCAGCAGCTCACAAGTTTACACGTAGCATGGTGGCTGGAGCCTCGCAGGCAGAAGCATCCTCACCATTCTCCCCCTCCCTGAGAGAGGGCCCATATTCAGGTTGCCATGGGAACTTGGTGCCAGCAAAGTAGGCTTCTTGGGTCTCCTGGGCCCCACGCCTGACTCTCTCCTTAAACAAGCCAGCCCCACTCCAGTCCTGACCCCAACATTCTGCCCACAATTTCTCTAAATATTTGTAAACCTGGAGCTATGAGAATTGGCAAGGTGATGAGGTCACACCAGGAAGGGCTCCTAGGTCAAGAAGGAGGTGTCCTGGCAGGTACGTGGATAGAGGACAGAGGGATCGGGGTTGGGTGGGTGACTCAGTCAGGGAGGACTGCCTAGAGGAGGTGACACTGGTGTTAGCCCCTAGAGGATCAGAGATCTCCCATCTTGAAGGGAGGATTAGAGGCTTGACTTGGCATGGTATGTCCTGGAGGCCAGAGCACAGATGCCACCTTGAGCAGGACTCAGACAGTGGAGGTAGACTCCACTACTGATGGGCATGAGAGGACAGGGGCAGTGGCCATGAAGACCCAGGGCTGGTCTCAGCAAACAGGTAGAGCGATGGTAGATGTGGGGCAAGGCCTGGACCAGAGGCTGAGGCCAGGTGAGGAGGCAGCAGTTGGACCAAGGAAGCGGATGGGACTAGTCAGATGGAGAGTGGGGGTACAAGGAGTGAGGTCAGCCCTGTACACGGGGCTGGGGTGGAGGACTCCTGGAGACCACCAGCCTGCAGGGCCTTCATGCCTCAGAGCGTAGATTGCTGGTGCACGGAAGCCTTGATACAGATGGTGTTCCCGTAGACTCACCACCCTCCCAGGCTTACTGCTATCCTCCTCTGTGCACCTGGATGCCAATCGGGAGCGTATCTTGGAGGTGTGGGTTACTTCTCAGAGACCCTGCCTTAGCACCCTTGTTTATAAGTGGTGAAACTGAGGCCCAGAGAGGAGGGCTTCCTCAAAGTGCCAAGGGGCTGAGGGTTTGGCCTTCCACAAGCTCCATCAGCCCCTTCTCGCAGGCTCCCACAGGTGAGAGAGGGTAGGCTTAGGCTGCAAGCTGGATTTGAGGTATCCTTGGAAGTCTCCAGAAGCCTTGGTAGTGGAGTGGTTAGGTTGGCAGTCTGAATCCGCCAGGCGCTCCTCGGAAACTCTATGGAGCCGTTCTACCTTGTCCTATAGGGTCACTATGCATCAGAATGGACTGGAAGGCAGTGGATTGGGTTTGGTTTTGGAGACCTGGACCTGCCTTCCAGAGCCCTCAAACACCACTCCAAACTCCTTGCTGTGTCTCCTCCTGAGGGACCCCAGGCTCAGCAGAGCTTCCCCATGCAGCACCCAACTCCTGAAGGGCCCTCCAGTCTGCCTCTGTGGGCTTACAGGGGTCCTGGGCTGGTCCCTGCCCTTTCTCTGCCAGCCCTGTGTACCTGTGTAGGAATGCCTGGCTGCATGGACTGTGGCTCCTCCAGCATGTTCTCAGGGAGGTGGGCCTACTGAGCTGGGGCAGAGACAGAGAGGGGTGGGAAGAGGGAGCCAAGTGCGGTGGCAATGGGGAGGCCTGCAGGAGGACACAGCCTAGCCTCTCTCCCCTGAGGGGTTGTCTGTGCTCTGCACGTCAGGTGGGGCACCCTGCTGCCCTGCCCCCACCAGGTGTGGGGCTTCCAGCAGCTCAGAGGCCCCTTTGTCCCTTATCTTCTCCACCTCCTTGGTGGTAGCATCCAGATAAGCATCCTATTTGGGGCTGAAATTCCAGCCTGGCTGCCCACTCTCCCCCTCAGGAGTCTGGGACCCAACTCACCAGCTGCATACTCTTCCTGGATGGCCCTGCTCAATTGCATATTCTCCTCTGTACCCACACAGAGGTCTACCCAGAATCCCACTACGCACATATCACATGCACACAGGGAGTTCTTGTTACCTCTTAACCCTTCCTGTCTCCTCCATTTGTTGACAGTGGGACACTTTGAGGCTCCTCCCTGTTCCTCTATTTCCACCTCACACATTTGGGGGTAGGAAGGTTTGTAGATGGCCCCTGGCCTGAGAGTGGGACCTGAAGCTGAAGAGCTGCTCCCTAACCGACCCCCTAAACCTCTCAGGCAACCCTCAGATGCACAAATACCCCCGAGGCTTCTGAAACAACCCCTCTCCGGAACCCTCCTCTGTCTCCGTCTCCCAGCCCGGTCTCAGTCTCTCTCCTTCCCCGTCTCCCCCCTCCCCCCTCATTAAGCCTCCCAAACCCGCCAGCTCCCTGAAGCAGGAAATTGCATTCTGCCAAGATTAAATGGACTTGAACGCCCTGCCTCTGCCCGCAAGGGAGGGGAGCTGAAAGGAGCCAAATTTATTAGGAGTAGGGGGGCACCCGGGACACTGAACCCCAGGGCAGGGAGGACTGGAACTCAGAAGGGTTGGGTATTTCAGGACGGGCTGGGGTCTTTCTGAAGGGCAGAGGGGAGAGGACAGGGCCTGCAGGGAGGCAGGAGCTGGCGGGGATGGCCTCTCCAAACTCTTCTCGCTGCGGGAATGCGAATCTTGAGAGGAAGGCACTCCCTGGGGGTGGGGGCCGGATTCTGATTACTCTTCCAGAGTGGAGGGGGAGTGCTGGGGGGGAAAGGCCGGGAGGAAATGGTGATTGGGAGGTGAGAGGGGATGCATGTCAGGTTGAGACCCAACCAAGGGAAATGAACCTTGGGGTGCAAGGTGACAGGAGGAGGTGAGACTCACTGCTTTTTGGAGCACCCATGGGGAGGGGCTGGGACTCCTCTCACTACCCTCTACCTCCATCCCTCCCAGCGCCCCCCCCACAAAGTCTCATGGCCAAGAAACAACCAGGCCAGTTGAGGACCTCGGTGTGCCCCTTAGGCCCTTGGAGGGGGATCTTGCTCAGTCCTGTAAGCACCCAGGGTACCACTGCCCCTACCCTGCACCCTCTGAAAGTCGCCTGTCCAGAGACAGAGAACACTGATTCCTTGTCTCAGGAGCGATCTCATCATTTAGGGAGAAGTGCACTGAGGGTCCCCAGACCCCCTCCATGCTTCCCCAGGTGGGTGATGTAGGGGCCGAAGGTCTGTTCTGAGGGGTACCAGGCAAGGAGGGCCTGAAGAGCTACTACCTCTGCTGCCCAGATAAGCACTCTGAGGCCCAGAGAGGCCACTACACCCCAGGTCACAAGGTTTCCCTCCAGGCCAGTTCCAGATGCCAGGGGAATGAGGAGGGGCAGTGCCCTCCTTGGGTACCTGCCCTGCTCTATGCCAGGCCTTCAGGGCCTGGTAAAGCCACTTGGACTGGAGTCAGGGTGGGAGGAGAAGGAAGGGGCGCATAAGTTCCAAGCTCCCGGAGCCTCTTCCCTGGTGCACCCACCCTGGAGAGTCATCACTGGGGCATCTGCCCTGGCCCTCAGCTCAGCTCCAGTACTTACTGAACAGCCACCTGTCAAGGCCAGAGGTAGGTGCTGGGACACTGAGGAGGACAGGTTGCACAGTCAGCAAGGTGGCAAGGAATGGAAGGAGGCCATTTGTATATGAGGCTGTCTAGAGAAGGCCTGGCCACGGGGTGCTGAGAGCATGTCAGTCTGTCTGCGTGTGGGCAGGGAGTGGCCAGCCATGAGGCTGAGGGTGGGGAGTCCATGCAGGCACTGAGCAAGACTGGGGCAACACTGCTGTGGGAATTTGTGTACACGCCCCTGGACACCCCTGCCTCACCTCAGCAGGGCCCCAGCCCCATCAGACTCCAGAATTCTGTTTGTTCACATGCTGCTGACAGTCTCATGCAACTTGAGCTGGGCAGGTTACCAGGAAGGAGGCCTGCTCTGCCTGGTGGCTGGTAAAGAACGGTCTTCACCTGTCCAGACGTGAGGAAGCTACTCCTTGTCCCCTGGGAGGGTGGGCAAACTTTGGGGCAATTGTATCGCTTAGGGATTGGGGGGTCACCTGAAAAGTCCCCAGAGGAAGACAGACCGGTCTCTGAGCAGGGGGAGACTGCCGAGGCAACAGACATGCTGCACCTTCTGGGAAGGAAAGCAGCTAAGCACTGATACTGATGGGGTGGGGAGGATCCCCCACAGGCCACCCCCAAACTGCCAACCCCTGGGCCTGAATATTCCTGGCCACTTCCTCATTACGTTCTCAGTCTTCAGTTGGAGCCTATCAGCTGATGGTGAGACTGGAGCAGACCTGTCCTTTAGGTCACTTTTCAAGCTTCCTCTATTCTCTGGCTCAGTGAGTCCACAGGCGGCCAGCCCCAACATCCACCCATTGTCCCTCCCCAGATCTGATCTGCCCCGTGTTCCTGTGGCTGGGCTATCTGAGCAGCTGACACGACGACTTATGCTGTCCTCTCTTCTGTAGTCACCCTATACCCACAGATGGTCAGCTTCAAGAAGGGAGAAAGGGCCCTTCACTCTCCTGCACAGAGGCCCATCCAACCAACCACACTCCCCTGTGGGCCAGGCCGGCTCACCCTGGAAAAGCCTTATCCTGGTAACCTGCATTGGTGCCCTTATCCCAGTGGTCCTCCCTGGCCCAGTGTCCAGCTTCGTAGGCTGTCTTGACCACGAGCTGTGGGTCTGCCAACAAGTCTCCTGCCCTTTCTGAGCCTTCAAGTTTCCCTAGATCTAGAGCAGGGGTGCTTACAACACCTCAACCCTGGGTGGAGGGGGCAGGTGCCAGCCAAAACAAGGACACACAACCTGGGTCTGTGTTGGCTCTTCCACAGCTATAAATAGTTGCTGGCATTTTCTCAGCTTCTCTTATAAATGCCCACCTGGGAAGGTAGACCTCTGAGCCTGAACCGGGACCAGTGGATCCATGCAAGGAGCCAGGCTCCCAGATGCTGTTTTGGGAGGAAGAGTTTATTTTGTAGGCTAGCAAGCAGGAATTCAGAGATATTGACCTCAGACTGAGTCCCCCATCTGCTGGAATAAGTACAATTTTATACTTACATATATTTATTTAGGGGTGGAGGGAGGCAATGGGCAGGATCAGAAAGTTTTAACTATTCCTGGTTCTACTGATTATTTAATACGAGGTGGGGATAAAACTTAGCAGAAATGGTCAAACGGACCTCCGTTTCTGAAATGGGCTGGGCTATGGCCAATGATGGACATCTGGTGATTTTTAGTTCCTTGGACAGTCTTTTGGTCCGCGACATGAGTTCTCTTGCATTATTGAACATGACGAGCACTTGTTTGTTGGTCATCGTTGTCCTGCGCACGTCTAACTACTATCCGGTTAGATCTGACATCATCTGGGGCTCTTTAGAGAATCTGCAAAACAGCTTACAGGAGGGAGTGAAGTGGTGGGGGAGGTGACTAGACACGGTCTGAAAACCAGCGGAGCACTAATTAATTAGCTGTTCTAACCTCTAAAGTCCCCCAACAAGTCCTGATTCCTGGTCCTTCAGCCCCAGGGACCTTGCTCCAGTGAGGCAGAGAAATTGGGGCTTTCTCAAACCTCAGGGGTCACGCCAATTAAGGAACACCCCTGGTGGAGTGTGAGGACTGCTCTCTGTGAGATGTGTATGCACGGGGTGTGTGGGACAGAGTGTTTGCTGGCTCTGACCCTGGAGGAGAGGAAGTGCCAGGAATCTAGCCAGTGCCCAGAGCCTAGGCCGTCAGGTGTGCTGCACTGAGCTACCTCCATTTCCATCCTGCTTGTCCTGCCCAAAGGGATCAGCCCTGCCTTGTGCCCCTCAGCTGACTCCAGACAGGGGCTTGCTGCTGGACAGGCTGCCAGAATCAGCAGGACTTCTTGAAGGGTCTGTCTAGCCAGACTTTGCTCTGACTGATACCAAGCCCTCAGAAGCAGGTCACAGTAAGTAGGTCTCCCCAGACACCTGCTGCCCATAAGGGAAGCTGCCCTCAGCCCTGCTCTCCAGGGTGTCAGGCATAGTCTTGAGTGTGGAGGCCCAAGTGGAGCTGTATATAGCATGATTCAGAGACAGTTTCCTAACACTGAGGCCTCTTTAGAGGAGCCCAGGTGCTGACAGACAGAGGCTGTCCAGCCCTTCTGGGTTTGATAAACCCTGGTGGAGATGATGAGCTACAGAGCAGGTACCTGGGAGATAAGCACCCATCTGCTGGAGACCCTGAGGTGCCTTCCAGCCGACCAGGGAGGACCAGAGTGTCCCCATCTCAGAGATCCCTGATCCCGACCCAGGCTGGGTTTGTGCTCTCTCATGCTCCACCAGGCCTAGGGCTTCTCTTGTCTTGAGCCTGGGAAGAGCAGGGGGAGAAGGCAAAGTGGGCAGATGGTAGGTAGGTGGGCCCTAACATTGTCCATCCTGGTCCCCTCTGGGGGCCCACTGCCCTCTCACCAGACATCTCTGGCTCACCCTCTCCTCCCCTGTTCCTTCTAGCAGCTGACAGGAGGATAGGAAACAGTTAATGATATCAGTCATTGAGAAGCATGTCGCTTTGTCTGGGCTGGTGGGGCCTATAGGGCTGGTGGGAATAATAACTTACATAAAGTGTCAAATACAGGCTTTATGATCCTGCACGTGGGGGGTTCTAGACCCAGGTGTTCAGGCAACATAAGGGCCTTGGGAAACCTGGTGGGCAGGGCACAAGGGAGCCCCTCCTCCAGCTGGGGTGGACCCTGGGGCTGGGGCTGCTTTCTAATAAAGGAGATTGGGGAGGGCCATGCTTATCTTAAGCCAACTGTCTGGAGTCTGGGACTTCCCTGTCTTGAGTGAGACTAGAGTAAGAGTGGGCAGGGCCTCAGACAGCCTGGGCCTTAAGCCGGGATTTCTCTGTAGCCTCCCAAGGTCAACAGCCTACTTCTGCCCATTGAAGAGCTGCTTCTGCAGGATCTTGGCTTGGGCCCAAGGCACAAGGAGGCTAGAAGCCACTTCCCTTTGGCCTTGGCATCTGCCTAATGATTCTGCAGTCCTGGGCTTTGGGGATGCGATAAGAAGCATAAGACAGAGTTGATGGGGGAGGTGGGGGTGCCTCCTGCTGCAGGACCCTGCCCAGCTTCTCCGTCATCAAAGCCTCTACTCTGGGGCAGGCCTCACCTGTGACAGTACTGGCCTGCAGCAGGGACATAGCAAAGTATGAAAGGGATAAGCCAGCACCAAACAGAAGTGGTGCCTGGGGCTAGGAGAGGGCCCTGTCATACCCCAAACCCATCCACTCTGTTCCAGGGGCACCCACCTGTCTGTCTGTGGCTGTCAGCTCCTCTTTACCCAGCCAGAAAGCAGGGACGAGATGCTGGTCCTCATGAATTTACAATGACCAGACTTAGTGAAGCAGGTGCCCAGGAAGAGAGGACTCTAGTGGGGAGGGGGAGCAGCAGAGACTGGACAATGTCTGCATTCCCCTTCCCTCCATCTTGCTCCTCAGACACTCTCCACCCAAATCTGGCCAGCACAGGGTTCCAGTAAGCTCCTTAGCACCAGGATGCAACATAAACAACATCTGTCCCCTATTGTCCAGGGGTCTGGGTGTTGGTATCTTGAAATGAGCCCTGGGGACGGAGGACGCCTGCTGACTCTCCTGCACCTTCATGGACACAGTACCACTCAGCCCTTAGTCAGGGCTCTCAAGGGTTCTGGCCTGTGCCTGTCCAGCCATGGAAGACCTCACCTTCTCACCATGAACATCAGGCCAGGATGGAAAAGGGAGCAGGAGGAGGCCATTAGAGTTTGGTCTGGTGGAGGAGTCAGGGAGAAATAGGGGCTGAGTTTTCCTAGAAGCCCCTCTGACCTTCCACCTCTGGCCAGTGGCTGTAGGCAGCCCCCAACCTAAGATTCAGAAAAGAAAAGAGAAGAAAGAGGTGTCTGAGGATGAGGATCGAGGGGTGGAAATTACCTCAACTGAATTTTAAAAACCCCTGGCTGGTTGCCATGGTAACAGAAAGGTACATCCCATTGCCATGGTAACAGGCAAACACCCGAGGTCTGCTGCTGGGATTGGGGATTTGGGATGTGGCCGGAGGGGGTGGGAGGAGGAGGTTGGGCCTGGGCTACAGCATCGGAGGTGGGCGGACTGCCCAATCTGGTAAGCCCCATCCCCACCTTTCCAAGGTGGCCAGGTCAGGCTAAGTGCTTCTTTCCTGGCTGTGGGGTCAGAAGAGAAAGGATTGTCAGGAGTAACCCTCTCACTCTCCACCCCCTACTCCTATCTCTTAGAGTTAAGGATAGGACCCTCAGCCTGTGTAGTTTGGATCCTAGCCCAACAGAGTCTGGGAGCTTGGAAACAATCCAACCCAGCTCCTGGCCTCAGGGAGTGTCTCAGTCTGGGAGTCACTATTACCCATCACTGGTCCTGGGAAAGGAATATGTGCCTAGGAACCAGCTCCAGGATGCTTAAGCAGCTACATGGCACAGGAGAGGGCTGTGCAACACCTGGAGGGTTGCTGTTGCTGTACAGACTTGGAGGATGACCACAGGCACCTGGACGGTGGCCAAAGGCACTTGGAGGATGGACACAGGCACCTGGTAGATGAATACAGGCACCTGGAGGATGGACACAGGCACCTGGAGGATGAGAACAGTCACCTGGAGGACAGACACAGGTACCTGGAGGATGGGCACAGTCATCTGGAGGTGGTGGTCATCTCCTTCACAGAGGAGAAGACTGATCACTAGGACCCTGGTTTAATGTGAGAATCCAAGGAGCAGTAGGAAGCCTCCTGCTCCGTCACCACTGAGGATACTTACAGGAGTCCTGGGACACTGTGGCAGCCAGAGCCACAGATTACATTAAACAAATTCTGATGCAGGCTCAGAACAGGCCTGTGCAGCCATGCAGTCCCAAGTGACCCTCTTCACACCCACATCCTCCACAATGGGGGTTGGACATCCAGGCTTACTGGCCCCATGACCCGACTGGCAGTCTGTCATCAGGGTCAGTCTCTTGGGTTACCTACTGACACCGTAAGATACATGTTAGATGCACCTGGGAGCAGCGTGGCTCTTGGGGTTTCAGACTTTCCCATTACCGTGTAAGCGTAGCTCAGATTCAGAGAGAAGATGGACTGCCTGTAGCCTTGGTGGTGGTGGTAGTATGTGTGTGCATGTGCTCAGGATGACAGTCAGCAAATGCATGTGTATGTGTGTCTACCCTCCCAGCCTGCCAGCCTCAGGAGCCCCAGCAGGCTTGTTAAATAGAGATTTCCAGACCCATTCTCAGACCACCATTCAGTAGACGGCATGGCCTGGGCATGTGGGTTTTGAGGAGACACAAGAGCAGCAGACAGGCTGGGCTCTCCTGGGCTCCTAGGCAAGCTGCATAACGCCTTGGGGAAGGACTCCACTCCATCAGTTACCAGGGCAAAGCAGCACTCAGACAGGAAGCCCCTCCTTCAAGACACTGCCTGAGCCTGTTCATCCAAGAGGCTGTGTGATGGGGTGAAAGGGCGGCAGAGCCTTGTTTGGAAGGGCTACTCCAGCCCAAGGTCAAATCAGTGCCTCAGATGGAGCCCCCTTCATACGGAGCCCCTCCCAAATGCCTGCTCCAACAGCCCCTCTCTCAGGTAGGAAGACGGAGACCAGAGGAGGCCCAAATTGCCCAGGCTCCTCTGGTCTAACCCTGGACAAGGGAGATGGAGATGGATGGGGCTCAGGGCAGCCCCTTGGCACAGCCAGGTTAAGGAATCCTGGTGGACTGCTTGCACCTGTGGCCACAGGGCTTCTGCTGAACACAATCACCACCAGGGCGTCAGTCCTGCCCTCTGCTGTTCATACCCGCCCTGGCAAGGCAGCAGACTGAGAGAAGCAGGCACCTGGTTGGGATCAAATGAGTCGTAAACACCTGGGCCTGTGGCAGCTCCATCGCCCCAGGAAGGTAGATGGGAATTGCTGCAATTGGAGCTGTGCTGTCTGGGCTCCGCTGCCAAGCTGTCTGCTGACGGGAGCAGGGCACTGTGTACCTGGGCCACATCTCTCGCTCCCCCTCATTCATGGGCACATATGTGGGGATCGCAGAACCCTCTTTAGAAAAGGTGCCCTTGGGCTGCTCTCAGACTAGAAGAGCCCCAATTCTGCATACCTATCCCTTGTCCTGAGCCCCAGAACCTGAGTCATGCCTTGCTGCACCCCAGGCTGGTGCCTGATGCAGCAGACAACCCAACTCTGTACCAAAAGGAACTCTAGTGGCTGTCTTCAGGGCTCCATCAGCCAACTCTGTGGACTGCTGTCAGTGAGCTGGAAGGACAGACTAGGGGTCCCAGGAAGCAGGAACCAGAGAGCAGCGAGGGAGGTCGGGCTCCTCCCCAGGCCTCCTTCAGCTGCCCACACTGCTTCATTGCTAACCTTGAGCCAGTTTGGCAGAGCTGGGCCCCATACCTTGAGGGGTTTAGAATCCTCTGGCAGTTGCAGACTCCATGGGTCACCCTGGACCCCACCCTCTGGGCCAAGAAAAGCCTGGGTTCCCCCTGGGTTTATCATTAATGACGGTCTCCTTTCCAAGTCAAGGTTGCTTTTAATGCCCTGCTAAGGACTGACCCTAAATGTGGCTTCAAGCCTACCCTGGGCATGGTAGTTGTTCACACGAGTGGGATTTGAACATGCCTCAAGTATGTACACAGGTCCCCAGTAAAAGATTTACCTCCAACCTGAGTTGTTACTATGACCCAATACAATATTTACTCACATCTTGGGTATCATATTTCATACAGTTCCACGTCATAGGACTCGGGGCAATATTTATTTATGTCCCTAAACCAAAAACAAATAAATAAAAACCAAACCTGTTGCCATGAAGTTGATTCTGACTCATAGTGACCTTACAGGACAGAGTAGAACTGCCCCCGGAGAGTTTCCAAGGAGTGCCTGTGGATTTGAACTGCTGACCTTTTTGGTTACAGCTGTGGCTCTTAACCACTATGCAACCAGGGTTTCTATTTATGTCCCTAGAACATCAGTATTTACACCCATCCAGGTATACACACCTCCCTACAGACTGGGAGAGGTATGCTGCTCTCCTCCATGGGTGCAGTGTACATTCATGAATTCGGGAGAGTTGGTACCAACACACCAGTGGCTTTTTTTTCTTTGGTTGCTTTCTTTTCTCATCTTTTAGGTATATTTATCCATACTTTGGGTACAATTCTTAGCTATCTTCAGAGAGTATTATTCGGCCACGTGGTAGGAACGGTATTCACCCACCCTCACGTAGACTGAGTACAGTGCCACACTTAGTACACTTACCTACACCCTCACACAATGTTGACTCACACTCTGGTCCAGTGCTTACCCTGTACTCAGGTTGACTGTTCAGTGATAATACTCAGGTACAGCACGTGTCCACATTCAGGTATACTGAGCACACAGCAGGGGTGTTCTGCCCTCCTGCCCCTGGAGCTTTCTGGCTCTTCTGCTTTTGCTCCTGTACCCAGGCACCTAGGCACCCAGGCACCCACATAGGACTTTGTATGGGAGGGGGAGGGGAAGGAGGGCTGGTCAGCCAAGAAGAGCACTGTCCTAAGTCATGGGCAGGAGAACCCTGGGAGCTGATGACAAGGCTGCAGTTTCTCCTCTGACACTGTCACCTCAGCGGGGTGTGGAGTTGGCCCTCTTGTGAGCCTCCTTGATGTCCCCTGGCCCAGTGCACTCTTGGCTTGGAAGGTGACGGGAGCTGGAGTCATCAGGACATGGAGAAAGCCAGAAGCCAGGGCAACAGTGGGAGCTTATGGGTGGAGTTCATGTGCAGTGCCAGTGCCGGAGGACCCAGCCTTTCTGGGGACACCAGGGTGACCACAGACTCAGTGAGGGGTGGAAAGGGTGTGGCATTTGGCAGTGTGGCCCATCAGGGAGGTATGCCTCTCACCCTCCCACTCTTGAGTCCACGCCCCCCTCAGCCCCCTTTTTCCTGAGCCTGTCCCACCTTCTCCCCAGCACGGGGCCCAGGAAGCCCACCCAGCCAACTTGCCCCTACCCAGAGCCCCCACACTGCAGACCCAGCTCTGCCCCCAGAGTCCTGCTTTGAGTTTGCCTCTCTCTTCTGCTCCTAGGACAAAGGTTTAGGCTAAGACTTGACAGAGCCTGCTTATCTCCTCATAAATATTTATCAGCCTTGAGGGGTCTGTGCCTGCAGCTGGCTAGGGCGAGGGGTGGGGCAGATGCTACAGAAGGATCGATCAAAAAGCCCTCCCCTAATGAGGGTTCCGGGAGAGCAGAGTGCCACCTGGACCTTGGGGGCCTCGAGGCGGGGGAGGACAGATGGACAGCGGGACAGTCAGGGGAAGCCTGAGGGACTTCAGCATGATTCGGCTCCTAGACCTCACTGTGTACCCCAGGAATGTGAAGGGAGTGGAATCAGAAGAGGCCCAAACTGCAGGAGACACGTCAGCCTCCTCCCTGCATGTGGCTGCGCTCCGCTCCCCCAAAGTGCTCCAGGATGGGTCTGTAAATCCTTTCTTCTCTACAACCTGCTCACACCTACACACCTACCAAGCCCTTCCACAGATACACTGTCCCCACTGAGCTGTGCCCCCGGTCCTGTGCTCTATATCCCATTCTCCTTGGGCCCTACCCTCCTTTTCCCAGAATTATGTCCCCTCACAGATATTTTTCCCCATTTTCCATCCTCCAGAGCTGTGCTCCTCCCAACAATTTCCAGAGCCCCCTTAGGCCACCATGAACCCCTCTGTCCTTGTCTGGTGGGACTCTGACCACAGGTGCCGGAATCGCTCCTGTGAGCAGAGGGGATGCCCCGCAGACAGTACCTTCAGCATCTCAGTTCCAGCTCTCTGTGTCCTCACGTGTGCTGTTTCCCTGCCCCCCCAGTCTCCCTCATTGACATGCTGGTGGTACCCACAGGTGGAATCAAAGCCCTTTGCGCAGAGCAGAGCTGCACAGCTGGGAGCTGGGAGCTTTCTTTGTCTTCCAGGTCCTGGGGAAGTAGGGGAGATAGGGACAGAGAGGGTCCACTGGGGGGCCCCTGAGTCTCCACCTCACTGCCACAGGCAGGCATAGCAGAGGATGGAGGGGGCAGCCTGAGCCAGTGAACACCCCCAGTGGATAATGAGGGGCCTCAGGGGAAAGGACAGCCTCAGGCATGGCCTGGGGGGGATGGCTGCCTTCCAGATCCCAGGGCTCTCATTAGTGGAAGCCTGGGTGGGAGAGGCAGCTAAGTGGGTCACCCTCCCTCTTCCAGTCTGCCTGACAGGTGTGGGTGGAAGGGAGGATTGTCAGACTGTTGTCCCCCATTGAAGCTGACCCCACCCTAAACACCTTCTCCTCCAGCCCCCCTCACTGAGCCCCTTGCCCATTATAGACCTCTTGCTACCTCTCAGGCCTGCCCACTCTGGGCCTCTCTCCCTCCCTGAGACCCCCTTTGTGGGCCTCCTCCCCTCCCTGAGTCCCTGCTCCTGAGCCCCTCCCTCTCCCTGAGTATCTGCCGCCCCCCCCAGGTGCTGGCCCCTCCACCAGCCTTCCCATGGCACCCTCCAGACTGAGTCACACCTGGGAGAAATTGAAATCTTAGACTCTTCCCCACCCCCGCCAATGAAGCAGACATCCCTGTCCAGGCCGTGGAACTCAGTAAAACACAGCTCCCCTGGGGCTGGCTGAGGGCTGTGCCAGAACAAGCATCCAGGTTTGGGGGAGAGAGTGGGGTAGGGTGTGTAGTGGGCTCTAGGCCAGTGCTTCTCTGCTCCCTGTCTACATCCCCTGCAGCTACCCAGCCCTGGGCATCCACTTGGGAGTCCAGGCAGGGCTGGAGCTCCCCCTTTTGCCCCTACAGCTATGCCAATGATTCTGGCATGGGGGAGAGCATCTTAGAGGTAACATATCCTTCATGTAGGGTGAGAACATTCAGAGAGACAAGGGCTTGCCTGGGTCCCCACTTGCAATTAATGAGGGCCTGACAGGCAGTCTGCCAGCAGCCTCTGTGCCCTCAACCCTGCAGTCTTTAGCCTGGCCTCTGATTAATGACCTTCTAAAAACTACCCAACTCATAGTGACCCTGTAGGATAGAGTAGAACTGCTCCATAGAGCTTCCAAGGTTGTCATCTTTATGAAAGCAGTCTGCCACATCTTTCTCTGAGAGTGGCTGGTGGGATCGAACTGCTGACCTTTCTGTTAGCAGTTCATCATTTTAACTACTGTGCCCCTAGATCCAGATCTATTGCCATTGAGTCAATTTTGACTCAGAGAGACCTTATAGGACAGAGTACAACTGCCCCAGAGGGTGCGTGGTGGGTTCAAACTGCTGACCTGTTAGTTAGCAGCTATAGCACTTAACCACTATGCCACCAGGGCTTCCACTGTACCCCAAGGGCTCCCTAAATGACGTTCTAGGTGCCCCATTTCCTGTTGAAGCCATCTTCCTTGGGCTCTGGATTGGAGACAGTCCTCTTCAGAAATGTCTAGTCCCACTGAGGGCAGGGGATAGAAGGTGGGTGACACTCTGTCAGCTCCACACTGCCAGGATTTAATTTGGGGCAGAGAGCTGAGGGACTCTCCTGGTCCCTGCCGAGCCCCACCTCAGTACGATCCTGACTAAATCTTTAATCTGCAGGCTGACTAAATCTTGTCTGGCTGCACAAGGGTTAATCTTAGGGTGCCCCCACCCCCACCCACGTATGTGCAGGCAAATTCCAGGAAGCCTTTCCATTAAGGACAGCTCAGCTCAGAGCAGATTTCATTTACATTAATAAGAACCAGAAAAATCTGTGGGACATGGGGGCGTGGCTGCTGCTCACGTTTTTTGCATCTCAGTCTAGTGGAGGCTGAGGAGCTCAGGCTGGGGCCCCTGGGCCTGGAGGCATCGGTGCTGGGGTTCCTAGTTTGAGCAGGGAGGTAGAGCCCACTTCTGTCCTGGGAGGTTCTTGTCTGACAAGGGCACAGAGCCCAGCTGGTCAAGAAGATGCCCAGCCTGAGGGGCAGTGGAAATGACAGACCAAGCTGACCCTTAGGACTCTCAATCTGAAAAAGAGATAGCAGAACCCAGTTCTTGGGTGGAGTAAGACAGCAACACGTGGAAATGACCAGGGTCAGGGGTTAGTGCCCTGGGTTTTGAGGGCAGGGGGCTGTTGGGCTCTGTTAGCCAGGGCTTGCTGCTGCCTATGTCTGAGTGGCAGCTTACAACTGTTTGAGAAGTCACTACCTCTCCTCCTGACCAGGTGTGCCGGTGGGTGTTACAAGGGAAAGCACAAGACACGGAGCCTCTGGCCAATCCATTTTAGGACTATTGTGTGCATTCCTCAGCCTTCCTCTCCCTCCAGCTCTGACTTCCAGTACTTTTGGACTTACTCCACACCTGAGATCAGGCTCAGGAATCTGTTCTGGGTGAGACCCCAAAGAGTGGAAACTTTGAACGGACTGCATGCACGGGTGTGCCTGTGCCTTGGCAGGCTTGGCCCCCCCCCCCACTTGCCCAGCAGCTTGCCAGATCCTGCTTCCTTCCTTCAGGGTAAAAACTCTGATGATTGTCCCCTTGGCAGGGGCTGGGAAGCACATGTATGCAGAGGTGAGCGTCCGACCCATGCTGCCTGTCATTGGTGTGGAGACAGGTACACATGTGCCTGCATGCTGCATGCTCATAGTCAAGACGGGGGTGTTCAGGTATCTACATACTGCACTCCAACATACATCTAAGCTGGATCACTGTGTGGGCCTGTATATGCACGTGCACACACTGCATGCTTTTGCGTGTGATAGGCCTCCCCTCAGGCCAGCCAAGGGTGGAAGACAAAGTGGGAAAGCAGGGGCCTTGATGCCCTCCACGATTTGGGTCCAGCCCTGCCCTAGGCATCCTTAGGAGCTTGGCTATACTGGGTCTAGGGTCCTGGGTTGAACCCAACCATCAGGCTCCCACACCTGCAGCCCTCCTGGGCCCAAGCCCAGGTTGGGGGGAGGCTTAATTGCAGCCATGAATCATTCTCAAATAGCTCCTGTCCACAGAGGTGGGGGAGGGGAGGGAAGTGATGCCAGTCCTGTCTGGAGCTAGGATCCCTGCCGGGGGGCTCGCCTCCCTGGGGCCCTCTCCTCTCTCATGGCTGTGGCCTGCCCCATCAGCACTCAGGATTCACCCAATGTGCTGCTTGGCTGTTTTATCTCAGTGGCTGCTGGCAGGATGAAACTGACTCCCCCAGACCCCGCCATCCTCTTCCATGTTATCTTGCCCCGCAGCCTCCTCCCACCCATTTTGGCCGTACCAAACCTCTGCTGCTTCTCTTCCCGGCATCCTCCTGGCCTCACTCTCTCGGGAGTTGTCTCTCCCTGCCTCCTTGTCTGTCTTCTTGCTCCTGAGGGCAGTGGGCTACCTCCAATGGCATTGGAGGTAGCCCACTGCCCTTCACTCTGCCACGTTGTCAGGAGCATGTCCCCCCAGAGCCCTAGCCTGACTCTGTGCTTACAGCAAGGGGCTTATCTGCAGGGGCCAGCTGGGTGAGAGCACCTGTGTTGGAACCAGCTCAGCATTCACTCAGCAGCCTGGGAACTGCTGGCAACTGCCAACTGCTTTGAGCCTTGGTTTCTCTTAACATGTCATGCCAGTGGTGCTGGGAGCTAAGAAGGATGGGAGCATGCCTCCTGTGGGGCAACTCCCTTCTGGCTAGGTGTCGCCTTCCTTCAACAGGGCTCTGAACAAAACCCAAGTCTGTTAGGTGCCCTCCCCCTGACCCCTAGTGGCTGGGATGAGAACCTGTGGGTATCTGTCTCCATCCAGGAGCCCCAGCAAGCTCAGCTCTAACTCCATTTGGGCCACAGCAACAGGCCTAGGTGTGTTCCTCCAAGAGTATTTTCATGAGTCAACAATCACACAGATGAGAGACAGAAATTACTTATTGGGGTTGGAAAGAATTGCTAAGGGACTTAAACACTTTCTATGCCCAGGGCTGAGTGCTATGGGGACAACCCCCTTCCAGCCAGTGGTGGGGGGGCATTCCTCAGGATAGGGAACTACCAGGAACCTGAGTGCAGAGGCCACATACTTGGCACCCTGGTGTGCCCAAATGGATGACAGAGTGCTGCCACCTGGTGGCCATCAGCAGCATGGCACCCCCCCTTCCTCTAGGGTCCACCCCTCCCACATCCCACCTGTCCCTGAGGCCATTTGTCCTTCCAGGATCACGGTTGCTCGGCTCTGGGCGCCCTTCAGACCCTTAGCCAAACTAGACATGCCTGAGGAGCTTAGACCAGGCCTGGCCACTCATCTGGGCTTTGAAACTTGTTTGATGAGCGGCCACGGCAGCTGCTCTCAAAAGGCCTTCGAAGTCCTGCCCATTACAGCAGCTGTCCAAGCCAAGGGCAGTCTGGACTTATGATCTAGGGGATCGGAGGCTCACTCCAGCTCTGCAAGCATCTCCTCCAAAGTCAGTCTTTCCCTGGTGGGGACATGTACCATTCTTGCAGCACCTCATTAGACATGGCCAGGAGCAGCAGCCCTGTGGGTGGGCCCATCTGGCCCTAGAGTTGGCAAAGCCATCTGATGGGCTAGCTCTACAGAGGGTGAGAGCCACTTAGCCCTGGCAGGATTCCCTTGCATATACATGGTCTTGCAGGATGGACCCAGGCCATAACCTGGAGCTGCCAAACCTTGAGAAATGGGACCACTGGTCCAGGTTAAGGGGTGAGGACTGCAGTCACTCGGCTGTTTACCGGTGACAGGTGCAGCCGTGGAGGAGCAGACTGGTAATAAGAAAGCCCCCGCCAGCACCAACAGCTGACCCTACGATCTAGGTAGCAGTTCAAG
Source organism: Heterohyrax brucei (assembly GCA_028571685.1). Classification (NCBI taxonomy): domain Eukaryota; kingdom Metazoa; phylum Chordata; class Mammalia; order Hyracoidea; family Procaviidae; genus Heterohyrax; species Heterohyrax brucei. The sequence goes on from CM053158.1 coordinate 16,359,711, forward strand.
GGAGAATAGCCAAGGGAAAGGCCCACAGGAGGCACCAAACAGGGCCTGTCAATTCAAGTGCACTTAGTTTGAGAGTCAATTCAAGGCTCAAGCTGGCTGATGGAGGGCTCCCCTGTCAGAGTGCAACTGTGACTTCCCCACAGAGGAAGTTCCAACTCAGCTTTTGAGGACAGTGGGGTCTATGTAATTAATGGCATCCTGGATCCCACTATGCATGTGCCTGCTTACCTGGACACACTTTCCAGGGCAGCTGTCAGAAGTCTTATTTCAGCCACTTGTGACTGCTCAAGCCCAGATGCTCTGAGTGCCTGGAGGAGGGCCTCCTCCTCTTCCCAGGGACACCCACACTGGAAGAGTGAAAACTGCTCAGAAAGTAAGTTCCCCACACTTGGGGCCTCTGACTTTGCCTCGTCTCCCTGGCAAAGCTCTGTGATGAGTAACTGCCTTGTGAGTCCCTCCTGAGGGCCAGGCCTGTCTAAAAACAGGGAAATGAGGTCATCCACACAAATTGTGGAGGTCTAACTTTTAAGAACAAGTCTGCCCTCCCTCACTGCATGCGAACCCACGGAGCCCAGCACTGGCAGTATGGGCACATTATCACCATCTCACTGGGTCCCAGGAGAACCCCTCTGTCCCTGTCACAAAGGGTGTCACTGGCCAAGGATGAAATGATCCCATTTGGAGTAGAAAACCCTGCAATGTCTCTGAGTACCTCCTTAGCAGATATAAGAGAGGTAAAGGAGTGCTGCAGAGGGAGAGACAGACTTTCCGTTCCTCCATCCCAGAGAGGCTAGACCAGGTGTCACCTGTACTGTAGCCCACAGGGAGGTTCTGCCCTGCTTCCCAGAAGAGAGGCCACAGAAACTCGACAAAGTGCGGACACTCAATAAAGAAAAAGCTGACTCAGTTATGGCTCTAAGTTTCTCCAAGTTTTAAAGTACCTCCACAAACTGAACAAACTGAACTTAACAAACTGAACATAATTTATAGCTATACAACCCTGAATATGCTGGACTTCAAAAGTTAAGCAGGGCCAAGCCTAGTTAGTGCGAGGAGAGGAGAGTGGCTGGGAATAGTAGGTGCTGCTATCGTGGGATAAAAAAAAAATATCCAAACATGGATGATGGTGGTAAGGAAAACACCATAAAAAAATACTTGTAAATAACTCCTAACAAACTGATTTTATCACCAGGGTTGACTGTTAGTGCTTTGCCCACCCACTCACCCAAGAATAAAGCGAGACAGCGTCATTTTTCAAGGTATTTCTTCTGTAAAGGAGCCAGAATTGGCAACTAGACTGAAAATCTTCCAAAATTCTGTACAAATGTGTTAATATACAAATATACAAGGCTTTTGCCAAGAAAAGACAGCACAACGAAAATGACAGAGGCGGCTTTGGTGTCTCACACCACCCAGGGCATCTCAACAACCTCCCCGGAAAGCAGGGGCCAACGGACCACCACATAGGCTGCACATGTAAAACACACTACATTACACTATGTACACTGAAGTATAAAAGATCCACTGACCCCTCTGGCCTGCTACAATCCCTCTGGCAGGAAGGAAGCCATTCATTAGACAACCCACATTAGGGGGCTCCTTTAAGGTGGAAGGAAGAACCCCAGGAAATGAAGTGGTTCACCCTAGAAACTATTAATAGCACAGGTGTGCCCTGAAAGAGGCGGTAAAAGTGAATTCAGAAGATGGACCACTTCTTCCACTTCTTGGAGCTCCTCAGCAGCTCCTGCTCAGTCTCACTCCATCTCGGTGAACCGGGCAAACATGGCTTTCCGGACTGCATCTTTGTAGGAATCAGCACCTGACAACCCATATGCGCTGCCCTTCGCACCTAGGCCAGCTCCTTTCAGCCGTACTTGAGCCTGAGGGGACAAAAATGTTGTCAGCAGCTGCCAGTGAGGATACTGACTGGCTCTCAGCCCTCTCATCACACCCTCTCCTTATGGGGCACTACCACCCACCAGGAGAGAAGTGTTTTATATGAAAACACAGATTCCTATGTTGGAAAACCTGCAGCCAGTTTAAAGACCAAAGGGACAAAATAGCAGAAGCCAGAAAGAGAGTGCCACAAACACTTCCCCCCTTAAATGCCCGTCAGCGAGCACCCCAGGGACCCCCATGAAGCAGGCACAGATTACTGCGTTTGCCAGGCTGGCCTACATCAGCAGAGCATGCACAACGTAAACATGACCTGTAGTGTCTGGCCTAAGCCACACTGCAGGGACACAACAGGATCCACCACTAGCGGAGCTCTTGCCAGAAGACTACTGGGGAGTGGATGCATCTGACCCTTAGATTAGGTCTCAGTCTAAGCTTTGACCATCTAAGTGATTATTGTGGAAGACAATCCAACAAAGTTCAGTTTGTTCCATACATACCCAGTAATCACTTAGAAAGAAGCCAAGTCACTGTAGTTGCTATTAAACCAGACTAAGCTACATGGGTCTAAGTTGCTGTTAAGGGAAGTATTCTCAATGATAAGGTTTGTCTACAGCAAAGGAAACAGAAACACGGTCTTCAGGAGAAAATGTTTTACCCGGACATAAAAAACACCAGAAAATTCCATCTGGGGTGCCATACTCACTCCTCCCAAATAACAAAGAAAAGGCACGAGGGAAGGGTACAGGAGAACATGAATCCCACTTGGTGGTAATGAGATCACCTGGCTGAGGAGGCTACCTCCGGGTTCCAAGACCTCTGGGCACTCTGATTACCTTCTAACCTCCAGAACAAGCCCATAAACCCTGCACCCAGTGGAAGCCAACCCCACAGCTCACCTCAATGGGGGCTGTGATACCTTGACACTTCCTTCCCAGACCTGAGCCTTCCCGCCAGCCCATGGCCTGCAGCATCTTGTTGCCGATGTTACTGTGGTCAATGCCATCTTTGGTGGGTTGCTCATAATTCCTGCCAGTGGCAAACACACAGTTATTTAGATAGCCAGCGCTCCAGCTAACAAACTGGAAAATGTGCATAACACATACACAGTGTCAGCATCAAATTGCTTCTTGCGCTTGGGCTCTGGAGGTTCCGGAATGCCATACTTCTCTCGTCTTTCTGCAGCTCGATCTCGGTATTTCATCTATGTGAGAGAACAAACACTGCTAGCAATACTCACAGACTTTGATCTTTAACAGACCAATGCACCTATACTTCAAGATACGGCCTCAACTATCTTTTTTAGGCCAGAGTTTTAGTCTTTAGACTGGTCTGAAATACCAAAATGCCTTTGGTTTTCTTCATTGTACTTATCCATATCTAAAGCATCAGGTTTTTGTACACGTGAACTGTGCACAGAACCTGGGCCAGAACCATGTCTCTAACCAACATTTATATATAATTAACCACCACTTGTCAAGCTCTTGGAAACCCAGGTGGCACAGTGGTTAAATGTTATGGCTGCTATTCAGAACGTCCGCAGTTCGAATCCACCGGGCACACCCTGGAAACCCTATGGGGCAGTTTTACTGTCCTATAGAGTTGCTTTGAGTCAGAACTGACTTGACGGAAATGGGATTTTTGATTTGTCAAGCTCTTCACTTAGCTCTCTGGGCCACAGGTGCTTCCTACCAAAAAGAGTACAGCCTTCTAAAAGAAACAGAAGGTAGAGTTGCCCCCTCCTCTCAGCATCTGGACAGGCCACCTCCAAGGACAGATAGCACACCAAGAAAACATCCAGAGACTGCTGAACAGTCCCTGAGGAGACGGTACCATAAACAGTGGTAACAAACAGGATGGCAAGAGCTCTACCTACAAACCCCTCAAGGTTATTTCAGAATGGGAAATTTCAAATGACCTGCAAGCCAGCACCCACTGAAGATAATTTTTAACCTACAGGCTTCTATTTCCAATCACCTGCTCTTCACCCTGCCTTATCAATCACTAGCACTGCCTGCTGGCTCATTACCAGCCTCACAGGCTTCTTGTGCCTTTGCCCACAGGCCCCGCCCACCTCTCCCTCCCACACACCTGCGGTCACCTCACACTCTGCAGTCTCCTGGGCCTCATTCAAAGCTGCCCTCATCATCTGTGAAGGTTTCCCTGCACAGGCCAGTCAGGAATTATTCTAAATTCCAGTGAGTGGTGAGCATTCAGGATCTGTGACCAGTCTTGAGAGAGTGCTTTTGTCTTAAACACCTTCATCAAAGGACAGGAAGGGACAGTGTGTGGCTCACAAAGCACATAAACGACGGGGTCCAGTTTACAGTGACCCACACTGACTAGAGACCATGATGTGACAAATCCTTCCACTCTGCCCCTGAGCTGCAAATACAAGCTAAAAAGCAGATACTGCAAGATGCTCTCCTTAGTGGTACCATGTCCCCCATTCACCTCTCTCTCCCTCAGTTCCAAGGCTTCCAGCTCCTGTTCACTCAGCCTGGATCGTCGATAGATGTCCATGTTTTGCTGTGTAAGAGATTTTATAAACACAGTTAAGAATTCAGGTCACTCTGATTCGAAATGTCACAATACCAGCAATTACCTAATGCATTCTAAGAGCTAAAGCCCAATTCCATACACTAGGGCACAAAAACCAGAGCCCAGTTTCTGTGGAAATGCCATGCTCTTTCACACCCTAAAAGGCAATCATTCTATAACACGGATTTACTGAACACTGCCCACAGCCATGGCAGTCCCATCCCTCCCAACCTCAAATCAGTTCAGAAAAACATGGCCACCTTGTGCAGGTCTGAAAGTTGTTGATGTCTGACCAGGGCATCTTTGTTTGGGAACTGGCGCCGACAGAGCAAGCAGGCCATCTTCTTCCAGTCAGCGAGCTTCTCTTCCTCACTTTCAAGTCTCTCCACTAGCTCCTCCTCGTTGTCACTGTCACCACTGTAAGCAGCAACTAGACCTCTCTAGAAACAAAAAGAGGACGCGTCACTGGAAATGTACAACACGATGACAGCATAACCTTTAGTAGCCCATCACATTTCATCCAACTGTACAGAGGAGCAGCCAGGATCCCCCAAGTGCTTTGCCTCACAGTCTCCTGCTTTCAAACCACTGACCACAAATGAAAACCCAATACAGCAGATCTGAATAATGACCCACCCAAACTAGTGGCTAACAAGTAAAATACGGTTTTTCTTAGTTCTTTCTGTCCAGATCATTAAAACTCTCTATTTACAGATGCAATGAAATCCAATTAACTGAGCTTAGGAACTGAAGCCGCATTTACTGCTCCATCTCACTGGCTCTCACGCATGCAAAACAAAGCCCTAAACATGGATTGTACGTGCAAAAGATGTGCCAAACGCCCACCAACAGTGACTGCACCAGCTCTGAGTGGGAACCACATCATGCCAACATGCAGTTCAATTCAAAGTGAGAAATCAACCACAGAGCTGGCCTTTAGAATGCCGGCGTCCTTGCTTACTTTGAGAGGATTCTCCTCGTCTCCATTTCGCACCAATTCCGGGATGAGCTGCTGCCTTTCAGCTAAGGTTCCCTGGGAAACAAAGAACAGCCATGAGCCTCAAGTCTTACTGAAGGTCCCACTGAGAAGCATGGCCACTGCTGCTAGTGTTACCTTCTTCTCAAAGAGAGCAAAGCCTGCATCTGCTGCAGCAGACTCTCTCCTTTCTTCTTCCCTCAAGGAATTGACAGGTTGAAAGCTGTTCTTAAAATTTTCTTTCTGCTTGTTCAAACTCTTAGCCCAGCGTTCCATGTCTTTGGCAATCTGATATCAGACAAAAATAAGCAAGACCAAGAAACATTTTAGAAACTTTGAAAACAATTCCTTGTGCCATGACAATGGCCAACTGAGGATCCTACCTCAACCACAATCCCTGTAACAAAACCCTTCAGACTCCTACCTACAAGTATTCCCATGAGATGGTATCACAGAAGACAAAAGGAACACTGCTCAAAAGTGACTGGGGCTTTTGGGAGTTTTTTCCCTTGAGTTTACAAGCAAACTGGGTAAGACTACACATGACAACACTAAAACACTGTGAAGTGCTTTAAGAACTTAACATACATAAAATGTGTGTTACAGAGATTTCAGGAGTCCAAATAAGACTGACTCTAGGTGCCACAATCCCAACATTAAAAATTAGGATTAGTACTCCTAAGAGAAATATGGGACCCCTGTCATATCATGCTCTTACCTGTTGGGCTGTTTTACTCTTGGGTTTCTCCTTCTTCTCCTTCCCCTCTTTTGCAGGAGGCAGACCAGTCTGCTGGTGGGAGCTAGACTCTGCAGCTGGCACATAGGTCTCCTTCTCCCCATCCCAGTAAAGGTACTGCTGGGTTAATGAATTGTAGTAGTACTAGAAAAAGAGCAACATGTCTCACTCCTTTCCACTGACAAGCTACTGACACAAACCAGGTGGCCAGAACAGGTGGTTCATGAGCTTTTAATCACATATCCTCCATGACAAGCAGTTAGTGGTTCATCATCAGATGTATCCGTATAGTACCCTCTGTATACCCAGGCAAGACGCACTGGTGATGCAGTGCTCACAGTGCTCAGCTGCTAACCAAAAGGTTGGCAGTTTGAACCCACTGGCTACTCCATAGGAGATACATGGCAGTCTGCCTCAGAAACCCTATTGGGCAGTTCTACTCTGTCTTAAAGGGTGCAGTGTAGGGTACCAGACACAGGGTTACAACTTTTATGGCTGCCAAGGAGAACTCCCTAGGAAATGACCCAACTTTACCAATGAGAAGTGTAAGAACCATGCAGAGGCTTGGTCTGGTCATACAGACCTTAATACCTTGTCCTCTCAGAAACCACAGGGTATCAGTAGAGACCGGGCAGCTATAAATTCCAAGTTTCTGTCAAAGTGTTTCTTTTACTATTCTATGTACACAGCTCATGGTCACAAATAGATACTTATTTATGGAGTGTTAAAGCTGCTTTTCCTCCACCAAAGATAAAATAGCACTCCACAGGATCTGCTAAATTCTACCCTCAGAATATCAAGAATACTCCAACTAAAACTGAGACACAAAAGGTCACATACTCTATGACCTTTTAATTGTGAAATGTCCAGAATACACAAATCCTTATGGACAGGAGGGAGATTAGTAGTTGCAAAAGGGGTGGGGAGGGGGGATGAGGGGCTGACTACCTAATGAGTATAGGATTTCTTTTCAGGTGATGAAAATTCTAGAGTTAGATAGTGGTGACAGTTGCACAATCCTGTGACTATACTAAAAATGACTGAACTGTACACTCTAGGTTATTTGAATCTTGTTTCAATTAAAAGAGATACGTAAGGAGAAAAAGCACAAATTAAAACGTCAAATTAAAACATCTATGTTTTTTAAAACCCTAGTGGCAGAGTGGTTAAATGCCATAGCTGCTAACCAAAAGTTTGACAGTTCAAATCCACCAGGTGCTCCTTGGAAACTCTACAGGACAGTTCTACTCAGTCCTACAGGGTCACCATGAGTCACAACTGACTCAGTGGCAACAGGCTTTTTATCTTGGTTCCTACACACAGGATGGCAGCCACCTACAACTTCTAAGTGGATAGAACAATTTATGGTCACAGAAGCCACAATGTTAATTATGGAAGGGGTGCAACTGATCAGTAAGGGGCAGGAAGGAATTTTTCAGCAAGGCAGGCATATAACAAGGAGTGGTTACATGAAATGTACAAACGTAAACATTCAAAGAAACACACACTTCACTCTTGTCCATTTTCTCTATCTAGGTTAATACCTCAAAACATTCTTTTTTAACCTTGAAATAAAAAATTACCTCTCAGTGGCCTTTGAGAAGGTAAAACTAAGCTATACCACATTCAGAAAGTATAATCAAATGGAAAGTGCTTGGCATCGCTTGCTCACGTGTGGGGAATCTCAATTTCCTGCCTCATAAACAGACTATGGCGAGTTAAGACATTTCTAGCAGAATTAAGGACACAAACAGTTTATTTACCTGTGAGTTGGGGTCATAGTAGAGTCCTGTTGTTGGATCATAGTAATACCCTGAAGATTCATCATACTGGTAAGTAGATGTGTCAGGCACTGCTGCAAAAATAATTCAGCAAACAGTCATTCCAGATAAAAAACTGGCTGTACTTTCAATTCTCAGCCACTGAGATGTAGCAGGCCTTAATGCTCTTCTTTCTCTCTCATCCCCAACTGTCCCTCTGGCACCCACAAAGGGAGTGGAACTCGTATTAAACAAAAACACTTAGGACCTTCCAAGTGTCCAATAGCCCCATGAGGTTTGGCTTACCATATTTGGTACCAGGAACTACACCAGTAGGGGAAGCAGCTGGGGCCTGTGTACTTGTGCTAGTGCTAGGCTGTGCTTCCTCAGTCTGGAAAGAACAGCAGCTTCAATATACTTTCAACTGTAATGTCTCTTAAGAGAACTAAATCACTGCAATCATCCAGGAGGAAGGGTTCCCTTGACATACACACTGCAGCCACAAGCTAAGCAATCCTTGAGCAAAACACATGCTTCCTCCCTAAAGTTCAAGTCAGAGCATGCAGGCAATATAAATACGTATAAACATCTGGAATCTTTTAAAACATATACATACGAATAAAACTACTCTACTATCTATCTAACACTACCAGACACAAAGACAAAATAGTGGAAGGTGTGTGTTATTCACTCTTGGTTTATAGGGTAGGAAAGGAGAATACTTGTACAGCAAAACAAAGTTCCCCCAACAGCCACCAGTTTTGTAATTAGGACAACAAGATTACCGGAGAGCTGGGCGGATTGGAGGTTTGATTATACAGCTGGGGACTCTGGGATACAACAGCCGCTGAGGTGGTCGTCACTGCTGTGCCTGATGATAAACACAGGGATTAGGGAGAGCTAGGGCACTGACCTCCAAGCCAAATACCTTTACCTGTAATGCCCAATCTAGCCTCTGTCTCTGGCTATGTCAGTTCTTAATAACCTAATCCCCACTAAGTACCCCTGAACTTACAATACTTTTAATTTTCTTATGATCCTATTAGAATCTGACAGTCAAAGTTAGGGATTCTGTATTATGGATACAAAAAAGAAAAAGGAAAGAATCCACATACGAGGCTGCGAAAAGATTTAACTACGAGGCTTTACAGTTACTTTGAAACAAAATTTGGAAGCCAAGCTTCTTACAATCATCCCTCTGACTGATGTCTAGGCACCAGACTCCAGGGATACAGCCTCTCTGCTCACTTGTACCTGTGGGTACCTATGATTTCTAACACCACAGAGAGGGAATCCAAAAACCAAACCTACTGCTATCCAGTCGAATCAGACTCATAATAACCCTACAGGACAGAGCAGAACTGCCCCCCAGTTTCCAAGGAGTGCCTGGCAGATTCGAACTGCTGACCTCATGTTTAGCAGACACAGCACTTAACCACTACACTATCAGGGTTTCCGGAGACAGAAAACAGTTCGATTTCACGGATAAAAAGTGACTGTAACATAGTCTAAGATACACGTATCAGCTCTGGATGTACACAATCATAGTCTTCTGCTAAAACCTTAGGCACAAAGTGACAACCCTGAAAGTGCCTCTCATCTTCTTGCAGAGAAATGGACTCACAGCTCTGGGTCTAGTTAAAACATTTGGTCAGAGCTTCTCAAATGTAGCTGCTCAAACAAAAAGTACGAGAGAGACAGAAAGTTTACTACCTGATGCAGATGATGCATCAGATTCCAATCCTCCAGCTTGTTGCTGATAAAACTGCTGGTAGTCCTGTGAGTACTGAAGAAAGTCCACCATTAAAGCTGCTGGTCTCCAAACTCCAGACAGGACAAGCAGGATGCTGGTCAAGCCCACCTACCTGAGCATACTGGGCATAACCATCTTGGCCTGGCTGCAAGTAACTGTAGTCAACAGTGCCTCCTTCCCCACTCTGAGACTGCAAAACACCAACAGAAAACACAAACTTAGTGAACGTCAAGAAAGAAAAAAAGCATTCCCCAAAACGTCCTAAGTCAGCTTCTAAGACACAAGCACAACAGACAAAGTCTCCTCCTGTAATCTGGGCCACCACCACACCACCGTGAACAACAAAGAGCCTCCATCTTACCTGGGTGGACGACCACTGAGCAGCAGCAATGGCTGTACTAGCCACAGAGAAGGCGCTGACCCGGTTACCATCAGGAAGGACTAAGTCTCTGAAACAACAAAGATTCAATTATTTGACTCTACTTCAGTGAGAACCTCAATCGTTGCCCCAACACTGCTAGAAACAAAGCAATTCATTCCTGCCTGCTGGCAGGCCTCAAAACACCAGCCAGGCCCCTTGTTCGGGCAAGGAGGGGTCTCCACAGACAAATTCCTCAATGGGCAAGTGTTCTTGCAGCAACACCATCCTGCCTCATGCCCTGCCATCTAGTAACTCCCAAATCGGATGAACAATGACACTAGAAAAGGAGAATCTACAGTACTAAACTCTATATACATGACGTTATTAGCACGTCACTCTGGAAGGAAACAATTCTTTCCAGATGGGCTTGCCCTGTAACACAGCCGCTTGCATAGCAGATACTCCCACCCATCTGCCGAGCTTCCTTTTGTCCTGCTCTGAGTTTTGTGGTTAAGTGCCGTCACCTGGTTACAGAAGACAGTAAGGCATTTTAAGAAGATGAACATCTCCCTCTCAACCATGGCAACTAAAAGGACAGTGTCTCAAGGCAGAGAACATAGGCTCGGGGTAGTGTGCAAAGCATCTCTGGATAAGTATGATGGGGGAGTCTGGAGCAAGTATGATGGAGCTACTCACTTTCTGGCACTTTTTGCAAAGTCAACCCCAATAGTTTTGCCATCAATTTTTAAAGGAGGATGGAGACTCTGTAGTATCTGAAGCAGCTGAGAAGCATCCTGAAGAAGAATATGAAGAAAAACAAGTTTGCTGTACATTTGAAATCTCACCCTAACCCCTACCCCACTGAAAGAAACAGAGCTTTCTATCAAGGGGGGCAGGGGAAGATCAGTGATTCACTATCCGATTTGCAGATATGAAACTCTGGGGGAAAGAAGTATCTCTCTTTCCTCCACGACATGAAGGTCTTCAGTGTTATCAAACGACTAAATCTAAAATAAAGGAGAAAAAAGACTAAACTATGGTGTAAATGGCAGTTCTTTACAGGTATACTTATTTTTACTGCTTATTGAGTAAAAATAAGCACTTACTTTTATTGCTTATTGAGTAAAAATTTGGCACTGAAATAACTGTTATTATGTAGCCTTGAACCTGGAGAGGCAGGAAGTTCAGGAGCCTTGTGACTCAGTATCACAATCGAACTAACCACAAACCACATCCACTTCTTAAAGCTACATTTCTTTTAAAGGTCTCACCATTGCAGAAGACAACTGCACAAATGCAAAGCCTCTGTTCTGCTGGGTCTGTTTGTCTTTTATGAGGCGAATGTTATTGACAGCCAATGAAGCATAGGGAGACAGCGCTGTCATGATGGAATCCACCACAGTATGCGGAGCTATGTTCCGAAGAATGATTGCTGGGAGGAAGACAAGTGTGTTCAAGTACAAACAAAATCCATTTTGGGAGATTTCTAGCATAACTTTCACCTCTACACTGCAAAGATTCTAAAAACCAAACTTTTATGGGACAACCTAAAGATGCTACTGACTGTTAGAAAAAGGTACGAGAACAAAAACATTTACAACTGAGGTCACCTTGTAACACAAAGCAAGAGCACACTTAAACTTACTGTCACAGTAGTAATCCACAGACTGAACTGACTCTGTGGTTCCAGGGGGTACCTCCTGTTCAGAGTCTGTAAGGAGACAGAGATGCCCAACAATTGAAGACAAGGGAAAGAAAATCTATTTCTAGTGAAAACAAAACAAAACATTAGAATCCCCAAATTTTTAAGGATACCCAGGGTTGTATTATTCTTTTACGTATTTGTGGCTATCACAAAAACTTCATTAACCCTGAATGTCATCATCAGCATCTACTTAACCTAAAACATTTAAATAAAAATATCTATGCTACTTGTTTAAATGCTCCACAACTATACTCTTCTCAAGTTCACAGACAACAGCCTTACTAGTTAGGTTTTAATGCATATGCCAAATAGCCAAACTGAGGCTTACCAAACTTGTCGGCTCCACATCGGAAGCATTTTAGTCTTTTCCTGAAATTGTTAAGGCAGCACTGAAAAAGCAAGTTTCACATGTAATTATTTCTCACATAAGGCCAGGCTTTCTAGTAGTAACATGGGCTTGAGCAACAGGGCTAAGGGTGAATCTAAGTAACCAGTATGAAAAAAGCAAGAAGTGATAACATGTATCACTGACAAAGGAACATAACCTAAAAATTCAGAATGTTACATTATTTCAATTCTTCCAAGAAAAAAAATCTTAAAAAAAAATATTTTATTTACAATCCAAGTTGATTTGTCACATAAAACCCGGGACGCACATCTCTGTGCCACTCCATCTGCTCTCCTCACTCTGACGGCACACTCCTCCTTTCTAATCAGTACTTCAGGTACTCCTTCAACCAACACCTGTCCCCTCCTCTCCACTCTCCCTTCTCTCCTCTAGAGAGCTGGTTGGACAGCGTCATATATACATTGAGCCAAAACATACACATGCCACTGGCATCACTCTGTCTTACAGTCCAGTCAGATTTTTGTCTGAAGAGTTGGCCTCAGTGCCGGTTTAAGCTTCAGGCTAGGGGCAAGTCCAGGGGACATGTTCTCAGGGGACCCTCAAGGATGTCAAACCATGAAGTTTGGTCCTATAATAGAGTTCTAGATCTGCACTCCCCTTTTTCTCATGCTGTATCAGGGACTCTACATTGTGTGTCCTGTCAGAGCAGCCTTGGGTGGTGGCCAGGCACCATCTAGTTCTTCTGGTCTCATTCTAACACAGTCTCCCAATCACACAGGCCCTTCTGTCTTCTGGGCTCATATTTTCCTCATGTCGTTGATGTTTTTGATTTTCACCTGCTCCAGGTAGGTTGGGACCAAGTGATCTTCACAACTTGCTAACTTTTAAGACCCCAGGTGCCACTCATCAATATGAGATACAGAACACTGTCTTAGAAAAAAACTAGTTATACCAATTAACCTCAGTGCCCCCTGAAATTATGGTCCCCAGGCCCCTGTCCCTGCTATTCTGTCCTTCAAACTGTTGGGTTGCATACAGAAAATCTTTTAGCTTAGGATGTAGTGCAGTTGTGCTGATCTCCCTTCTACCGTGTACTGTCTCTCCCTTCGCCTAACCAAATTCCTACTGACTATCTCATCTATGACTATCCCTCTCTCTCCCTCCCCACTTTTGTAGCCCTCTAAGATTATTTTCTTCTGTGTATAAACCTTTTCCTAAGTCCTTATAATAGTGGTCTCATACAAAATTTGTCCTTTCGCAGCTAACTGACTTGACTCAGCATAATGTCTTCTAGATGATTCCAGGTTGTATCTCCTAAAATCATTGTTCTTTATCACTGCAGTGTTCCTTTGTGTAAATACACCATACTTGATCCATTCACCTGCTGACACGCACCTAGGCTGATTTCATCTTTTTGCTATCGTGGATGTGCTGCAACAAACATTTGCATGCATGGATCTGTTCGTGGGACAGCCCTTACTCGAGAAAACAAAATTTTAAGGCATTTGGAAATAGAATTCCACTTTTATCAAGTTGGGAAAAGCCTACACCAAGTCACTGCAAAAATCTTCCCTTAAATGACAGACGTACTTTACGGACCATCATACAAACACAACACAAACCGGACGTGGTCCAGTCCATCAGCTATGGAACACATGGAGAATAAACTCTTACAATGTCAACGTCAACATCTAAGTTCAAAACTGTGTGTTGGTGACATAACCATCACAGACCTCACACAATTTCAACAGGATCAGAAGAATTTTTGTAATTCAGCTACGAAATCGTTGAAAGTTGCTATACCTAGAATTTTATAAAACACTGGGATAAGAATCTGGATCTTAATAAAACGAAACCTCTGGTGTTCTAGTGTTCCTGTCCTCCAGTATTAGCAGAGAATGACCATGGCAAGTCACAAAACACAAAAATCATGATAAAATCTGGTGATTGTGCACTTACCACTTTTCTTGTTAGGACAGTCAAACAACTAGAAAACCAGAATTCTGATGGTATGTCTACCTGGGAAGAAAATATGCTTACCTTGTTACAAAGCCAATCTTCAAACTTAGGTCTGGGATTGCTGTAATGCATTGCAATGTGCTTTCCTTGAATCACCAACTTTTTCTGTAAAAAAAAAGAAGCAGTTAGTTATTTCCATTGTTAAGAAGGTGTGTCCATTTTCCCAGGGCAGAGCACACTTCGGAAAAATCAGTGCTCTGGCATTAAATGGACAACATACGGGGAGGACCAACCACCGCCACCTATACTCTGCCCATCCAATCTTCAGACAGGCAGTAAGAGAATGGGATGCAGAGTAAAGGGAAACCGAGTCAGGGAGTGCTGAGAAAGCTTCCGAACACTGACATGCACGAGGCCGTTGTCTCCAGCAGAGACAGAAGTCCTAACATTCAGCATTGACAGACTGCCCGAGAGCGACAGTCTACTTCAAAAACAGAAGCCACAATTCTCCCAGTTCTGATGGTCTCCTACTTTAGCCCTTGGCATGGTGTCCTCGGGCTTTGCTTCACTTTCCCCCATTTCCCATCCTTACAAAGTAAAAGACTTTATGATACCCCTTCCCAGAAATCTTGCTTCAGGATGTGTCTTTTGGGGGACAATGGGAGGGCAGCTCATTTTTAAAGGGAATCTGGTTACAAGTCTTTCTCAGGAGGGACTACTCTGAATGCCACCAACTCTATCACAACTAAATGAGACTTCTTCCTGCCTACAGCCACGTAGTGCCCTACATGACAGATGTACCTTTTCACTGAAATGGATGGTACTCTCAAGATGAGTAACCAGGAGGCCAATGAAGTTTCTTCAAGGGGGTAGGAAAAGTTCAAACATACATACACCACTTCATTCTTTCAATTCAACCATGTGACTAAAAGGGGCTCAATTTTAAACAGCCAAGACTCTGAGCCGAATCTTGCCAAGAGTATATTTAGCACCTGTTCCCCAAAACCTTCATTTAATAGGAACAGCTTTCTTTCTTTTTGGGGGGGTAGGAGGGGAGCATGAGATAGTCTGACACTATCAGAACAGATTTAAATAGGTCAGACATCTACATTTTTAAAAGGAGCCTAACCCCTTTAAATACACACACTGCTGAGCATTTGGTTCTTGTCCATCCTAGGTCTAAGGTGTGTTCTGAACTCTGTCTCTGCAGTATCTAAATGCACGACTACATGTTTGGCCAAAAGGGAAAAGTTGAAGGGCCACTCACTCACTGTGACGTGCAGAAGCAAAAATAAAGTAGCTGGGAGATAAGTCAACAGATCATCCCACCAGGAGGGATGTGTGCTGGGGAGACGCCAAACTACCACTGAGTCCCTAATCCTATTAGCCTTTTATTTCTGGAGTGAATTTGAACTGTAATGAAATATTACACATTAATATAGCTTTGTATACATTAAAATTGTGAAGACCTAGAATGTTTTGTAACTTTTAAATTCTTAGGATTTTTAAACTCCCAAGTAAGTCATTCTGACACATACACTATGTCAAACAATGGTGTTATGTTAAAAAAAAACAGCGTGAATTTAATTCACACTTTTTGTGGGTTAAGAAAATGAGAGGCCTAAAAACCTGACAGGTCAGTTAAAATGATACCCTCATTAATGAGTCTTGTTATAAATTGCAGTTTGTTACAAATCAAATATACCTCTTATTTTTGGGTTACTCACATCATAAAAAGGCTGCATTAAAAGAAACAGTGAATTTTGTCAACTTTCTAGAATGCACTTGGTTTTGGGTATTTGATACTGTGCATTAGTCCAGTTCTTACAACAAATGTTATTTAAGTGCCAAGCACTGAACATCATCATGGCAAGATCACTTCAGTTAATGCTACATCAAAGAACCATCTATAATTTGCTTTGAACAGACTTTAGAAGACATTCTCAGGGAGATTAGAATGTTAATGCCACTCTAACTAGATTAGAGACAGAAGCAGATGGCCTCCCAGGCTAAGCTCATCAGAATTATTGTTCATAAATTCCACTAGTTTCTTACAATGTCCCTAAAATCCACCTTGGCAGCTGTGCCTCCAGACGGCTTGTGCTCTCCAGGCAGAAATAAGGAATGACTTTAAAAAACAAAAAGGTCTGCCACATACGTCTATTACGTTCTCTTCACTACCCGAGAGTACACTAGTCTAAGCTTACTCTCAAAGGACATAATGAACAGAATACAATTGGGCAGGGAAAAGGGGAACATGAAGATGTTTTCGTAGTTATCAAACAGGTATCCAGTGGTTAAGAAAGCCCTGTCAGATTGCCATGTTTAAAGGCAGAGCAAATTCTGCAATGCAGCCATCCTTGGTTCTGTGTCTAGTAATGTCAATTTTAATATATACAAAGCTCTTTTGGTTTTAAAGTCACTCCTTTGGAACAAACCACTCCTTCAACCTTTTTAATTTTAATTGTACAGACTTGTTCCATTTTCATCAATATCTAGACTTGGTGAGTGAAGCAACCTGATTGGCTTCCATCCAGCTGGTAGCATCTTGCAAGTGATAAAACTCCACGAAGGCGAAACCACGGCTTACACCTAGAGACAGCATTCAGATATAGACGGGATACTCGTGTTAGTCAGTTCCTTTATAACAGGTGAATCTCTCTCCCACTGCTTCAACACTGCGTGACAAAGCCAATTGGGAAGCAGCTTTACAAATGTGACTTGACTTGGGGATCTTCTTGATACTTTGCCATGGCAAGGAACCAAGCCGCCTGAGCTAAATGCCACTCCATTTGATTCCACGCTTAAAAAGTAACCATGCAACCGACTACAGTCAAACAAGTAGTTTATAATACCACTACTTACCGAAGGGAAAAAAAAAAGGCCCTAAAAACAAAGTTTTTTAAAAGTTCCTCAGATGCTCTCTAAAAGTTTTCAAACAGTCACATTCCTTAGCCATGGCAAACCTTTCATTCTGAATTCATGTGCTTGAAGATTGGGGGGATCAGGATGTTCTTTAGGGACTGAGGTGGGAATGGGGAAGAGAACGAGAACAGCAGGAACCAATCAAGCTCTCACCTGTTTTCCTCTTCATCAACCTCACATCCGCAGGCTGAGGGCCTTCAAAGGACTCCATCATTTCTCGAATCTGCACAGGATTTTACACAGTTAAAGTTTCAGCCACATGCTACTCCACATCAAAGAAAGTTCAAGGACTGGGGAATACACCAACTGCTTAATTAAGTCAAGTTTCAACTTTTTAACTTCGATCATCAAATACAATTATCCTATAAATGGAAAGAAAAACTAAACATTTCTCATAGAGATTAATACACCCAAGTCTTGGAAGGTGTTCATTACATGTCACCTGATCATTTCCCTCACGTGCACATGTCTGTATGTTATAATGTATGATTCTGCTGAAGGGATGAAGTCCCTCAAGCCTCCCTTCTTTAGCCTGAATCTTACGGTCCTTTTGTTCTAAAGGATTCAGCCAGAGGATTTGTCTTTGACTTCTGATCAAAAATTAAAAGTCAAATAATGAAGAATCCCCTGAAGATACACATTTCCAGCGCAGCATCTTAACACAATTAATTTTCTTACATTTACATTAATGGTGAAATTAACAAAATGCATTACACTCTTAGGCACCTAATACTAAAAATAAACATTAACTGGGCCTAGAAGAAAGTATCCTGACTGACAGGTTTGCTGGGATGTCAGACTAAGCCCGTATATCTTCTCTTTGCCAAATATGTAGAAGGCACCAATACACCCAGGAAGTATAGGCTCAAATTTGTGAAACAGTGATCCATAACACAACATTACTGCCACAGCCAGATGCAAAGGATGCAGGATTAGGTAAGTACTTCCTCTGAGGTAAGTGCTGCACACAGCAAAACCTCACCACTGGATGATGGTTCATGCTTGGTAACATAACTGAGACACAGTTACCAAAATAACTGAAGTTACTACACTAGCAGTGATATAGCAGCATGTACCAAGCAATATACATGCATACATACACAACTACGTATGTAACAAATTAAGGATTGTTACTTGCAAGGTTTACAGGTCAGGGGGAGATTAAACTGAAAGAAACAATAACAAAAAGGTGATACAGTGTCACACCCTGGCACTCCTGAGGGATGGGCTCCAGGACCCTGTGGATGCTCAGATCCTTTATATAAAATGGCATATTTGCATGTAACCTATGCAGGTCCACCCTTATACTTTAAATCCCCTCCAGATTACTTATAATACCTAATATGATATAAATACTATGTAAATAATCATTATACTATATTGTTTGGGGGAAAGAAAGGTCTGTACATATTCAGTAGAGATGCATCCACCGCAGGCCTACTATGAGTACTAGAGAAACTGAAGATCTATGAAATGGCAAGAGGCACATCTACACATTTCATTCACGTGGATTCAGCACAGTGCTCAGCCTGCAGCACATTCAAGTTTTGTTTTTTGGAACTTTTTTAAATCTTCTTGAATAGTTTCACTCTCTGGGGCTGGCTGAACCAATGGATACAGAATCCATGGATATGGAGAGTCAAGTTATTAAACTCCTGACAAGCAAATTGAGATCCTGACAAGAATTTCTACTTGGACTAGCCACTCCTGTTTCCCTGAAGAAAGCCTAAAATACACAACTCTTACAATTCTGCTTCATTATCAGCACGGTGGCCCCCCAAAGTCAGCTACGATGCTATTCTCATCAAACCTCCCAAGGCCACATGCCTAATAGGCTCTTCCTTGAGGGGACAGTTAATCAAGAAGCAAGCCTACCTGAAACCACACCTGCAGGGTTCCTTATCTCTTCTAATCCCAGAAGCTTACTGCTGCCACCCAGGCTCAGCACTCATTAGCTCTAGCCTCCCCATCTACCCACTATCACTCTTTTCCCTTCATAATTCAAACCTGCATATCTCTGCTACCAGAAAAAGTGTTCATTAACTTTGTGTTTTCAACGTTCTGGCACCGGCCTCAAGAGCACCTTTCCTCTCTTCAAAAGATCCCTGACTCCAGTCAATTCAAGCTAGCAGCTACGCCTTGCCCAGATTCTCTATCTTTCCACTGGCAGGTCTCGTCATGTGATTCCTCTGCCTGGAGAGTCCTTCTACCACAACCTCACCCCAAACTCCAGCAGACCAAAACATTTCTATCCCTCAAGAATCAACTAACATCTCCACGGAGGTGTTCCTTACCTCTCCGAGCTAGTAACAACCTCCCTTGAATAAGCTTCCCGAGCCCTTCAGCAGTACCTCAACCAACATCTATTCCTTTCTCCTCAGCATTACCATTATCTGCAGCCCTGGATATTCAGTCTATGTTTTTATGAGGCAGGACCTATGACTCTGTGTCACTGTAACACCTAGCAATATGCACAGGGTGGCAGATGTATAGCAGATTGCAAATAATGGAATGATTACCCATTATCACCTCCAACACCACATCTCATTCAGTTACACTAGTCACTTCCGGGACTTAGAAGCCCAAGGCTGTGCAAACTCAACCTTCAGCTCCATCTAAAATTCAACTAAACTTAAGAGTACTACTCTGAAAACTCCAGGATAATAGATACTGGGGCAGTGTTGTGCCTTTACGTCTTTCAAAAACATCCTTCAAAATCTCTTCACATTCATTTCATCAGTCACACTGGCTAAGCATCCTACTGTGTTCAAGGTTTAAGGGACACAGAGATGACAGTATACTCATCAAGAGTACAATGAGCATTATGAATACAGTGCTTTGAAAAGCAAGTAAAGAAGAGAAAATTCTGCCAGGTAGATCTAAAAAGGCCTCACATAAAGAAAGAGCTTTCAGCAGAAGAAGGCATGCTGAAAGAACAACGAATACACTGAGTGTCCCAAAGGGGAAGCAGACAGTGGACGGGGCTAGAAAAAAAGTGTGAGGACCAGAGATGCTGCTGAACATGAGGGAGGGCCCCACAAACCAAGGACCTTACTGACTAGATGGAGGAGACAGGAGACATATTTCAGAGGTTTCAAATGAATGGCAGTATTTCCATCATATCAAAGTGTGGCCTGGTTAAGGAAAATGCTGTATTTTAATCAATACATCCTCATCTAATAAGTAAACAATTCAATAAACATGTACTGACTTCCTTCTACAAGCTACTGAAGAAACAAGACCAGCACTCCGTATTCAAGGACCTTCTGAAAACTACATGATTCTCAAAGCTTAAATATAAATAGGAATTTACTCTGAACCAAGCTGAGAGAACTCTTATCCTCAAGATAAAATATATCACACTGGCTGAGATATTAGCCTGAAGTAAAACAGTAACATGAGAAAACAATGGCAGCAGCTCCAGGCCCAGCTCCCACTTGACTGCTCAAGAAGATGGTTTTCCCTTACATCGCTCTCTGTGATGGTGATGGGAAGTCCACGCAGCATGATGGTCTTGCTTTCCCTCTCGTCACTGATGTCGTGCCGGTAGTCATGCTCACCATAGTCACCATCTGAATGGTAGCCATCTTCTGATCGGTCACTATTTCTTCTTTCACGCTCCCTCTGATTTATGGGAAACAAAATTGCAATAATGAAAATCACTCTGAGTTCATACCCTTTGATCCAGGCCCTCTACTCTTAGGAAGATGCTATGGCAATAGCAATATCTACAGATATTTTAAGTTAACAAAACATTTAGCTCAAAAGAATGGTTTAGTAAGTACCTCAAAACACAGCACCATTACCCGTTACACTATGAAGACTATATACACAGAAAAATTCCATTGTTTAAGTGGAAAAGGAGTCACACGGCCAGAAAAATAGTAAATAAAATTACGTGTGTATACTGAAACCAAAATCAAGCCCATTGCCACTGAGATGAATTCTGACTCACAGCGACCCTACAAGACAGAGTAGAACTGCCCCAAGGAGTTTCCAAGGAGCAGCTGGTGGATCTGAACTGCCAATTTTTTGGTAAACAGACGTAGCACTTAACCACTACACCAATAGTGTATGTTGAAAAGAATGTTACAAGAAAAAAAAAGAAAAAATGTTAAGATGACTGTACATCACATATATAAATTATTAAAACTCCATTATCCTGTCTTTAAAACAGAAATAACCCCTACCTGGTGGAGTTACTAATCCAAACCCATCCCTGTTGATTCTGAATCATAGTGAATCTACAGGACAGATATCTGTCCCACCGCATTTCCAGGGACGTAATCTTTTCTTGTTGTTGTTATTAAACTTGTGCTTCAAGTAGAAGTTACCAGAAGTGATCTTTACAGAAATGGACGACAATATCTTTTCTCCCACAGGGGAGCTGGTGTGTCTGAACCACCAACCTTCCGGTTCGCAGTCAAGGCCTTCATCACTGGGCCACCAGGGCTCCTCTGCAGGGTTACCAAGCCCAACTCACTGCCACTGAGTAGATTCTCACTCAGCAATGTTCATGTAAATCAAGCGGTCAACAAAATGCCTGACTGAGCACTATGTAAATACTGGCTGGGTTTGTCCTCTGGGGTTATTAGTTGATATACATTTCAAAATGATAGATGGTTTGAATATAATACTCAACAGGTGTCACTTACTCAAGTCAACCAAATCTTAACAGTTGTATAGGACAAAAATCTGTGCATATCTGTAAAAGATTTCCATACTTTATGTACTTATCTCAAGAATGCTGGCAGGTTTTGAGATGAAATTCTTAACTACATAAAAAAGATGCAGGTCACTTACCTCTGGACTGTCATAGTCTCGGTAGTCATCGTATCTATCACCCCTCCGATCATCACTAGATCTTTTGTAATCTGAGTCCCTCCTCCTGCTTCTGGATTCACGCTCATCACGTTCATCTCTGTCTATGATGGAACCGTACCTTCCACTACGCTCTGTTCTACTCACTCTGCCAAAAAAAAGTAATTTTCACTTAATCTAAATTATATCTGTATTTTTAGCATACATGTTGCAAACACACAAACCCAATGCTCACTTTATAACATATATCCAAAGAGTGCAATGTATTTATTACAATTTATTATCTAATTCCAGCTTACAATCAGTTGGAAAACACCTACATCCCTAAAGACAACGGTAATTCTCAGGAATTTATGTTAAGTCTGAAAATACAGCTATTAAAAGGGTTTTGAGAACAGGCCAGGTTGCCCAAGTTTATTTCTGTGTCTCCCCAAGCTGGTAGTCTACTTATCAGCCCTTTCCTTCCAGATTCAGCAATTAGCGACCAAAGACAGTAAGAAATATTAAGATAGACTTCCTAAGATAGAGCACCCTGGCTCATCCAGTTTCAGGGGTGCGCCTACTAGGAAGTGGACTAACAACCTGGATGAGCTAAACTAATGTTTTTCATTTGCTAAACGTAACTCGATAGCCACCCAAACACCTAGTAACAAGAGGCTTAGATCCATTTGACCACACGTACAAACAGTTCCTTCATAAACTGTTAACCACGTTCATAAAACTACTGGACAAGCACAAGATAAAATTTATATGGGCCTTGTTTAGAGTACGAAAAAGAAAGCAGCAACAAGTAGTTCAGGACTACATGATGACATGAAGTACGCGGTGTGACACTGCTAGTTTAGTAAATAATTTGGAACCCCAGACTGCTGATACTATATTAAAATAATTGATCTGTCACTGAAACATGCTCACAGTAGACAAGTATGTACAGGTTGTGTGTTTCAATCAATGTTCTGAAAGGGAGTATCCAAACGCTCTCATCTCAGTTCCCCACTAACTCTGTATCATTTTTTTCTTTTTTCCTCCCAGGTAACACACAGTCCTGTGCTTCTCAGATATCTAAGTCTAAACTGTCTTTTGGTTTTCAGGGAACAATAACAAGAACTTGCATTCATGACTGTTGACTGTAACGAGGCACTGTGTTAAGGCGCCAGACTGCGTGATCTCCTGGCTTCAGCCTGTTACTATGCCCATGTTTCCTTCTTGCAGTTTGTTTCCTTCTTCTAAGGCATCACAGAGGTGGCAGTTTACCTCTTGCAGACCCTGGTGAGAACTTCTCTGTACCAGGCATAGTCTTTGCCTTTTACAAGGACCTTTGACAGCACATTTTACTTTCACTGATACAATGTTCACAACAGGAACCCTCCCTCAGTATCCTACTCCACCCAACTCATCTGCCTAATTCCGACCTGCTCTTTAGCCGCCTTCACCTCAGAGAATACTGTATCCAGGAAGCTTTCCTGGCTAGTCCACGGAAACACATGCTTGCTGTATATTCCAACAGCACAGGTCACACAGTTCAATTCTCTTCACCAGCTTGTGCAAGCAGGATCATACAGGACTCACTTTTGTATTCTTAGCATCTAGCAATGCCTACTACAAAATATGCTCAAATATTTATTTGATAAACAATTTCTAATAGTTCAGTTCTCACTGAAAGGTTGACACCATAGACAGGATTCAGTAATTACTTACCGTTTGTCTGAACCCATTCTCCTGCTAAAGGTCTAGCACACTGCTCCAAAAGGTTCAAATTTTCTTTTTTCTAGGAGACAAGATCAGTTGCTGCAAATTTGAGAAATAACACTTAAGTCAATCATTCGATAAGACAGGATACTACTGAGGGCTGAATTTCATCAGTGATAAAGGTGGGGGAGGGAGTGATGGGGACTCTTAACACATATTAAAACCATGCCAACATTTTAAAAACAAACAGCACAGCAGAAAGATGAAATAAACTTTGAAATCTTAGACACTGCCTTCAGTAAGAAAGCCATAAAAGGGTGCAGCGAGAAGAAGACTGCTTCCTTGCTCTTTGGGATTACAAAGCAAAAAAAGGACAAAGCTGCAATCAGTTTTCTGCATTCTAAATCAAACCAACTCGCTCGTAGTAGCTGACGGTTAAAACATTTCATCAAAGAGTTTTTAATAATACAAATAGCAAAACAAAACAAATCCAAAAACTTCTGATGAAAAATTTACAGTCTCTTAGAAACTGGGATACTGAGCTAACTGAAATTTATTTAAAAACGCAACAGCTGATCCAAAGCTATTTCAACCTGACAGGATTTTAAATCCTCAGAAACAATAACCACCACGTCTCGAGCCAGGCCCGATCACCACGGGCCACCAAATGGTGGCCAGTCCGGGCCCCGCCGCTTCCCGGCGGCGATAAACCTCACCCAGCTCGGCCGCGCTTGATGAGTGCGAGACAGCGTAACCAGATACAGCCGTCGGCGGCGTCTGATCTAGCGCAGACGTTTAACGAACATTTGTTGAGTTAAAAATGGAAGAGATCTATCCGGGAACAAGGGCCCTGGACAGAATCGCTGGTACCTCCCCGGGTCTCCCCGAGGGGGAGGTGGACCCACCTCCGCGGGGTGTCGCAGCCGAGATGGCGGCGCCACGGCCTGCGCGCCCGAACCGAGCGTCCGGCCTGCCCTCTTTTCCTGCACAAGCTCGCACCCCTCCCAGAGGTTCGCACGCCGCAGATTCGCCTTCCAGAGAGGGTAGATTCAGCCGCCGCTGCACGGTGATGGCGGCTTGAGACTCCCGGGACACCTCCGAGGCGTGCCCGAAGGACGGGCGACCGCTCCACTGTTCAAACGGGCTGGGCTTCCAGAGACGCGTCCCGGCAGGGGCAGACTCAGAACCCCAAAAGAAGCGGGTTCCAGGCTGGGCTGGGGGCGCCCTTCAGAAAACTGACAGCACTGGCGGACAGAAGGGGCGCAGCCTTCCAACGTCTTGGGTCTCTAAGCCCCTTGAGACCAGGCTCGACTTGGTCAGCTGCTGCACGGCAGACAGGGCAACCCGAAAGCCTGCCTCAACGGCAAAAACTGCTGGTCGTTATGCACGGCCGACGCACTTACCCCCAAGAGGGACCGAAGCGGCAGCAGTAGCGGTTCTGCGCCCCGGAACCTCCAGCCGGTTTCAGCCGCTCCACAAAATGGCGCCGCCTCCGACGGCCGTCTCCTACCCACAGTCCCTCGCACCTCCCTCCTCTCCCACACCCCGCGCACTCGCCTCCTGTCGAGGCGTCCAATCAGCGCAAGTCCCTGGCTGCGCGAGGGCTGCCGGGAAGTGTGGTCGTTGGGCCGCCTGTCACTACACCCGGTGTTTGTTTCTTACGAATTTTTTGTTCCTTTGCTTCTGAACCAGGACAGAGTTGGCCGTTTGCCTTTTTGCAGACCCTGATGAGAGCTCCTTTTTATTAGGCACAGTCCTTTGTTATAAGGACCTTAGCACATTTTACTGTCTCTGACGCAATGGTGAACATAATTTACTCCTGCTTCAAAAGAAGGTACTTTTTAAAAATTTCCTATTGCGTTACTGCACACTAAATTACATTACTGTACCAGATACTTTACAAACACTTTTATCTTCATAATCTATAATGGCTATTAAACCCATTTTTCAGGTAAGAAAACCGCGGTATATGAAAATTAAGAGAGTTCTAGAAGGCAGATTTTCAGTGCCTGAGGCCCTTTAAGGAAAAAAAAATTGTTGCCCTCGAGCTGATTCCGACTCAAAGAGACGCTAGAGAACAAAGTGCAGTTATCCCATAGCGTAACGCCTGCTGGATTCGAACTGCCGACTTTTAGGGTAGCAGCTGAGCTCTCACCCGCTGTGCCCCCAGGACTCCATCTTTAAGGAAATGGCTCAGGAGAGTAATTTTCCGGTGTTAAGTTAGCAACTAAGAAGCCCTCGTTGCGCAGTGGTTAAGCTCTGGACTGCTTAACCTAAAGATTGGAGGTTTGAATCTACCAGTGACTCTGGTTATCTGCTCCTGTAAACGTTACAGCCCAGAAAACCCTATGTGGCCATTCTACTACGTTGCATAGGGCCGCTATGATTTAGAAGTGACATGATGGCACACAACAACAATTTAACATCTACTACTTGGAAATCGAATTGGCATCTCCCGGTTAACCCAGCCAAACCCTGTCTGTCTGCTCCACAGACTTCTCCAGCTCCGTAAAAAGATGGCAACTCCAACTACTGAGGACAAAAACCGTTAAGAGTCATCTATGATTCCTTTTTCTTGCACTTAACTTGGCAGAAAACCTGTTGATTCTACGCCAAAAGATACCCAGAATCAACCACCTGTAGCTGCTTCCATTGCTGTCCATCCTACTTAAAGCCATCACTATACTTGATTTAGAAAAGCAGGTCACATAACTAATGGTGGAGCTGGGACATGAACTACAGTCATGCATCACTTCATGTCCATGATACATTCTGTGAAAAAGGATGTTATCTTATTTGGATGTTGTGCCAACCTGCCTAAATCTTGAGCAACAGCATTCACTAATAACCTTTGTTTCACAAATCAGTGCTTCTCCTTTGCCTTCTGCTGCTGCTTTCACTAGGACTGGTTTTGCTGTGTTTGCGAGCTACAATGCAATTCACAGAAATGTTTTTGAAAGAAAATTAAATAGATAACCTTATAGCACTCAAGAGATGCCCAGTACAGGAGATCGGATGCTGAAGTCGAAGAGTTGAAGCATATGCTATTATAAACTTTTTTATTTATAAGTGGTGAAAGTGCACATTAAAATACCAATACAAAGTACAGTACAGTACATACATGAGCAAGTGACACAGACATTATGACTACCAAGACATATGTATAACAGTTTATATATGTGCAGTGTCATTTATAAAAATGGTACAGTGGAGGTGTCTGACCTCCTCTTACTTCACAAGGGGCAGAGTCAAAATCAACAGTCCATTATTGATTGCTTCAAAGTGGAGGTTTGGTGTGCCTCCTTCCAGCCTTTTAACACCCCCTAGCACTTTCTGCTTCTCTGTTGGGTTGGATAATTTGTCACAGTGGCCACACAGAACCCACAGATCATATAGCAGGGTTTATTAAGAAAGTAACAGGTTACAATTCAGGATACAGTTCTGTGATCAGGACAGGCTTAGCCACACACTCAGGCAGCCCTCTACCCCTTGACCTAGCCTCCACCCTAGTTGAACAAGTGTTTACAAAGCTCTTTAGCTCTGCCAGTAAGTGCCTGAAACCCTGGTGGTGTAGTGGTTAAGTGCTAGGACTCCTAATCAAAAGACTAGCTGTTAAGTCTATCAGATGCTTCTTGGAAACCCTGTGGGGCAATTCTGCTGTGCACCACAGAGTTGAAATTGACTTGACAGCAATGCTGTTATTGTTGTTTTTAAGTGCCCAGAGGCATCTGACTCTTCCGCTAAGTCTTGGCCTTTAAGGTACTCAGCTTTCTCCCTCTGTGGGTCAGCAAGCCTGGCTCTGCCATGTGCCCAGGGGTACCCTACTCTACCAGCAAGCCTCCCAGTCAGAGGCACTCAGCTTTCTTGTTCTGTGGGCTGGTAAGCTCACCATGCTCCAGCCTGCAACAGTGTCTCCTGCTTCTGCTGCCCTTTGTTTACCTGTCACTGCTTCTCATCATCTTAATGCTTCCGGTGTTATAGCTCTGCCTCCTGGGTCTAGGAAGGTCTCAGTGCAGTGATCCTGGCTTCAAAGGTAGCATTCAGCTTTATTATTAGAAAGGTATCCAATTCCTTGGATGGGCCACAAGCACTTCATTTGCATAGTCCCACCCACTTATTTGGCGGGAGTTTCAAAGACTATGGCTAAAGAGCCATATCCAGCAATCCACTGCACCACAACAACTATATATCTGGCAGCACAGTCACTTTGTTTACAAAATACATGATACACATTGTGTGCAGAAAGCTGTTCCTTTAGCTGTCTGGTTATGTTTGAAAGGTCCCATTGTCCCACTCTCTGATCAGGATTACTGAACTTTGCTATAAGTTTGGAGCCCTGGTGGTGTAGTGGTTAAGAGCTATGGCTGTTTACCAAAAGGGCAGCGTTCAAATCCACCAGCCACTCCTTGGAAACCCTATTGGGAAGTTCTCCTCTGCCCCATAGGGTCACTACGAGTCTGAAATGACTTGGCAGCAACAGGTTTGATACGGCCACTAGAATGTAAACTCCCGAAGAGCTGGACTTTTGCCTGTTTATGGAAAAACGGTATGGGGATGACATCTGACCTCCTGTAACTTCACAAGGGGGAAAGAGAATCAAAATCAACAGCCCAAGCATGATTCCTGCGAGGCAGAGGTCAGATATGCCCCCTTTTTCTCCATCTTTACCAATTTTGACACCAACTGTCCTTTCCAAGGCACTCTACTTCTCAGTTGTTTAATTCATTGCGATGGCCCACACAGAACTCACACACAATACTCACAATTATGGCATTTATTAGGGACGTAATAGTTACAATTTAGGCTCACTAATACCCAGGATACAGTCCTTCCATAAAGACAGCTTCTTTCCGGTCATGCTCACAGGTATGCTTCTTCCTGGCCCTCAGCCTCTGCCTGAAGGCACTCTGCGTTCTCTCTGCTTTGGCTGGGAAGCCTACCACTCAATTTCCTGCTGCCAACTTTCAACTGCCAGGTGTGTGCCACTACTTCTCACTGCCTTTGGTATTATAGCTGTCTCTCTCGGTTCCAGGAGCTTCTCAGTACAGGGATCCTGGAGTCCAAACAATGTGTTGGTTCCTGGCTGTTTTTCTTTGGTGGTGGTGGTGTCCTTTCTTTCTTGCCTTTGGGAAATTTCATGCCCAGTGAGATGGCAAAACTGAACCATCTTGTCATGGATTGAACTGTGTCCCCACAAAATGTATGTGGCCGTTTGGCTGGGCCATGATTCCTAACATTTTATGACTGTCCTCCATTTTGTGATTTTCCTATGCTGTATGTTAGAGAGGATTCAGGTGGGACTGTAAATCCCTTCCTAAGGTCACCTCCCTACTCCTTTGTAAAGAAGTTTTCCTGCAGTGTGGCCTGCACCACCTTTTATCCTATAAGGGATAAAAGGAAAGGGAAGCAAGCAGAGTTGGGAGCTTCACACCATCCAGAAAGCAGCACTGGGAGTCGAGTACATCCCTCAGACCCTACGCCAGGATGCTCCCTGACTAAAGAGTTATGCAACACCAGGACTTTCCCCTGATTTTGGAGTTACAGCCTACCAGACTGTGTAACAATGAACATTTCCTTGTTAAGGCCATCCACTTTGTGTTATTTCTGTTAGAGCAGTACCAGATGACTAAAGCAAATCTCCTTGGTAAATCACACTGATCTTGTTTGCACAGTCCCACCCAATCACTTAGGTGGACATTACAAGACCATGGCAGGAAAGGCCACACAATGGGAACCACCACACTGTACTGCACTTTAGTTCACTACTCCATCACCAATGCGTCTACTGGTAACTAGCACATAGGCACTCAGTAAGTACATGATAAGCAAATTAATCTAGTACGCTAAGGTGTTTCAGTTATGATGTGAAGAAGCACGGACCCTTGGACCAAAGACATGTTTGGGCCCCTGACTGGTCAGTAAGATGATAGTTTTCTTATGCATCCAGCTAGCATAATTTGCTATTTATGATTTTACAAATATAATTTTAAAAAGTGTTTGAATTACTTCAATATAAATCATTTTTTGGTCACACAGATTGAAAAGTTAGACCTCAACAAGGCAAAGAAAGAAAAGTCATGAAAAACTACACCTATACTGGACTCTTTCTTTCTAGGTAAGAAGAAACTTCTCTGTGAGTGAAAGGAAATCAGTGAAGAAATCCCCAATCAGGAGTTTCAACTATTCCATAAAACCTTTTTCTCAGAAAAGCATCTTGAAACATGTTCCTAACTACCGCTTATCCTTTCCTATCAAGGGCATTAAGTGACTGACACTGGAAACTCGCCATAACTATGGAGTCACAGACCCTTTTCATATGGCCTTTCTCACCAGTCTTGTAACCTGGTGGAACAAAGCAAGGTGTTTGTGGCCCACCATGGGGACTAAATAGCTTGCTAATAAAGTGCACAGTACCCCAGTCAGGTAAGACCGTGCAGTTAAGGTGTACAAAACCTTAGTGGGGGAATTGGTCAGTTTTGCTCCCACACCAGGCTTAAGAAGAACCACTGAGGTGGAGAACGGGGAGATGACTATCACTGACAGGAGCAGCACATCCTCTGGACCTGGGTCCCTATGCTGAGAACTTCCTGGACCCAGGTGACACAGTGCTGTAACACCATACAGAAGTAACAAGAGTGACATTGGTGCCATGATGGAAGAGCTGCGGGGGTCCTTTCTGACCTGGGAGCTAGGAGTCTTTTAACAGTTGCCTGCACAGGACAAAGTGAGGTCAAGGGGTGGAGAGCCAGAGAGGCCTGCTGGGAGACAAGTCTGAGAGGAAGTTGTCTTGATTGAAGAACTGTGTGCTGAGTCACTTCTGATGCGAAGTTGTACCTCATTACTTCTTTACTGAACTCCCTAACTGCAACAAATTTTTTGAACCCAGGAGGCAAGCAGAAGGTGCCATGAGAAGGACAGCTGTGTTGGAACTGGTAAAAGGTCTGGAGAGAGGAGTTATGTCTGAGCTGCCCTTCATGGCAATCAGCCTTGGGCTGCTGATGCTGATTCTCTCTCCCTCTTTAAGTTACAGGTCAGATGGCTCAGTCATAGCATTTCTACAGTAACTAAAACATGAGACTAGATGGGGAGATAGTAGTATCTTTGGATTCTGGAATGACAAGGTAATTTATCTTCTCTCCCCAGTATGTATCTAGAAGGAGCACCGGTGGTGTAGCAGTTAAAGAGCTTGGCTGCTAACTGACTGATCTGAACCCACCAGCCACTGCGTGGGTGAAAAACGTGGCGGTCTGCTTCTGTCAAGATTCACAGCTTTGAAAACCTTGTGGAACAATTTTACTCAGTCCTGTTGGAATCTATGAGTTGGAACTGACTCAACAGCAATGGGTTTAGGTTGGTATGTATATTATTTCTTCTTACTTTTCCATCTATATAAACTTCTGACTTTTCATCTATATCATTTATATATATACTTACAAATTGTGTACTACATATGTGTGTACATAAACCTTTTTATAAGCAGAAAAAAGTTCATCTGACCACAGGAAGCACTTAAATTACTTAAAGAAAAAAGTTAAGCAGTGGATAGATGATGCAGATGTCTAGAATCCAGAACCCATTAGGCTGACTAGCCAAAAGTAGTCAACTGCCTCATCCCCTAAAGCACTTCTGAGCAGCCCTTCAGTGCTTGTTCAGCTGGGCTCATCATTTGCCATAAAGGTACATGGTTGTTTATCAATGGCACAAATCATCCTCAAAACAAACTTCAGGGAGGCCCCTAAAAAACAGATGGACTCCATCTGGTGGGAGTGCCACCCTCCAAACTGCCTCTAGCTGCTAACCTCATTGGGACATGGCCTTGGTACCAACCACCCCAAGGAGACGCTATTGTGCTCCCAAACATCTGCCTGGGAGCTGATTCCAGTCTGGAGAAGCCTAACAAGTCTGGTAGGTAAGTAAGAGAAACAAAGACAATGAAAGAGTTCTTTTTAGGTTTGTATTTTAATAAACTCATGTATTCAATATAAAGGACAGTGCTTTAAGATTGCCTTTCCTAATTTTTTTGATGTAAAAAAGTTGTTTAATGATTACAGGTCTTTAAAAAAAAAAAATCTCTCACCACTTGGCAAAAGAAACTAATTCACATATTTTGGCCCCAGGCTGGGAACCACTGCTATATAAGATAAAGACTAAGGGGAGAACTCTTACCCACACCAAGAAAATAATTTTTTCTCTCCCAGATGGGTTCTGATGAACTAAAATACACAACCAAAATTTAATGCAAGTATTTCCCATAGGCCTATAAACTCTGCATTATTTATTCGTTTATTACACAGCTACTGTATTAGACACTGTGCCAGGCCCTAGGGATTCAGTAGTGAAGAAAACAACCCAAGGTTCCTACCCTCATGTAGCTGGCATTCTCATTAGAGGCCTCAGTGAACTACCAGGGACATTGTAGGGTGATGCATTTTTCACGTCCACCCCTACTTTAGGCCTTATTTGCAACAGCAAAATGTCTATTATAAAATCAAAGTAGGAAAAAGACTAGACAGTGGGCCAAATCAGTCTCTGAGGTCTGAGCTTACACACGTTCTTCAGGAAGGATGCTGCTGCCCTCAAACAAGGTCAAGTCACTTATCGCACCATCTTAACAGACTGCTGCATTTCTTCCTCAAAGCTCCCATCCTATCACTAATTGTTCAGTATCAGTCCTCTCCAATGGACAGAGTCCCATGAGCACAGAGACTGACACTGGCCTTACTCTAAGCCCCAGTAAGGAGAGTAAGCTCTCAAAACATTTACAGAGTGGCCACTTACTAACCTGATAGTGCCTCTACTGGGCAGCCAATAACCTGGCCCAACTAAATACCCTCTACAAGTATGTGGCCCAGAGCTCATGCTAAGCCCAGTAAGAGTTAGAAGAAGAACCTTGTCTGGTGCATTCAGAACAAAATTGGACCATATTCCAAAAAGGGTGTGACCTACACAATGAAGAGCAGACAGAATATGAGACAGATGACTGCGATGGATACACCTGCAGACCATCAATTACAGCCAGAAGGACTCTTGCTGTGCACCTGTCCAGAGTTGAATGGCTCAAATCACCCATCTTCTGTAATGCTGCCCTAGCTGTAGCAAGCCCATAACCTGAGGCTCTCAATTTCAAACCAGTGTGCTCAGAATTTTGCTTTCCTTTCCCTTTTGAGGGGTGAACAGACTTATTAAAGGTTGAGAGAAAGGGATGTGTCTGGACACAGCATGGTAAACAATCTAATTGACATTTGTCACTCCTGTTGATCTCGCAAGGCCATGTTTGTCCCCATGGCATATTCCCACCCCCTCACTGCCTGGCCATTTCCCTCCAAAAAGGCCAGATTCTTTTTTTAAAAAAAAGAAAAAAACAGAACAAAACAATTCAATCCTCCTTAGTCCTGCCTTATGCAGTCAGATCACACTCTAAGATCTGGGGTTGGCAAACCACAACAAAAACCAGCCTGCTGCCTCTTGCTGTAAATAACGCTCACTGGAGCACAACCACTTGTTTGTGTGTTACTTGCGGCAACTTTTGTGCTGCTGTAGCAGCAGAGCTAAGTAGTTGTGACAGATCATCTAGCTCAGAGTCAATACTGACTTTCTGGACCTTTACAGGGAAGTTTAGACCATACAGATGCCCTTCTAAACACTCAATTCTCTTCTTAAGAAACATTTTTCCTGAGACAACTACAAAGTACAGCTCTTACTACTATAATATTACTCTGAGGAATTATTTGGAAAGTATATATATATAAAAGAGTCACAGAATACAGTCCTTTTAATTGCAAAATGAAAACAAAAACAAAAACAAAAAACCCTTACTTTTAAAGCAAATTCTGTGAAATGGCAATAAGCGATGATGATGGGGAAACTGAAAGCGCCCAAACACCCGTTCAGAGAGGTTTAGCTATGGAGAGAGGAGGGACTGGGACACTGGCAGGAAGGGAATGGTTACATCTACTATGTCGTCTGTGCTCACAAAGTGTAAAGCACCAAGCACTCTGCAGGCACTCAGAAAAAGCTGTCCGGCTGCCCCCATGACAACAGGAATGTCAGAAGAGGACTTTCAGACATCTGATGAATGACTAGTAAGCAAACATGGAAACATGAGGGACCCCAGCGGTTACCAAAGAAGTAAAAAACAACACAGAGATGCTGTTTTCACCAAGCTTAAAAAATACTTCTTAAAAATCAGACAGCACTCACAAAGGCTAGGGTTCAAAGGTCACTGCAGTCCCAAGAACTCACCTGACAGCAGGGCTCACTGTGCTACTTGGTGCCATTTCAACATGACTGCAAATAACCCACATCTAGATACTCCCTCTTGCCCACTGCCAGCTTCACCTCTCACCCATTTTTTGGGGAAAAATGTAACAAAAAATAATCACATTGAAAAAAAGTTTATTTAAAAAAGTTCTAGCAGCAAGAACAGTAACAAAACAAAAGGAGACGGACAAACAAAACAAGAAAGAGGTTGTGTCCTGTGGGACTTGTCAGCATTTTTTTAATCAAGTTCTTTATACCGAGCAAACATGACCCTCCGCACAGCGTCTCGGTAAGTCTCGTTGGACTGTCTCTTGCTAGTTCTTCCTGGGGTCCCCACACTGGGGCCCCTCAAGCGGCCTTCAGTCTGAAAAACAAACACAAACAGTGAAGTGGGTCCTATGTATTAACTAGCCTCAGGGCTAGTCCTGGGCCACCAACATTTCTGAACCAATAAGCCATCAAAGACCTTTGCAATACCCTCTCAGAGATGACTGTACGTTCTGTTATTGGTTCCCTGGTCCTTTCTATCAAACAACTCTTCAATCTCAACCTGCCTGAATCCTACACTGCTCACTACTTACGATGTTGAGAGTAAGGTGAGCCCCTTTCTAACGTCTTCCTCCCTGTTACCACTGCCACACAAACCAAATAGGGCCCAGCAAGCTTAGCTATGACCCAGTGATAAAGACCAAGTATAAGCCCTCAAATCCTGTACTTGCAGTGAAAAAATCCACCTACAATGTCTCAGGCCACAGAATGAGAGAAGTTAAGAGTACACTCAAGGTTCATGCCACCCCTAACAAGATGGAAACCACTTCACCTCCTCTGCTGACGTCATGCCAGGCTGGCCATATCCCAAGCCTGTACCCTTCTTCCAACCAGTGGCTTGCTGGACACAGCCTCCTTTGCTGCTATTGTCGACACCTTCTTTACCCACAGGTTTACGATCACTGCAAAAGAAGCAGACATTTTTAGATGTCATCACTTTCAAAGTGACCTGCTTATAAGCCTAATAAAAACTGGTTCTCCGAGTTCAGATTTGCCTGCTACAGGTACATTAAATGACTCCTCTAAGTGCCTATGAACTATGTACTAGGCTTTGTCCTGGGGCTACAGAGATGATCAACACGTGGTCCTGCTTGTAGGGAAGGATGTAAGAAGGACATATCCACAGAAGTTTACAGCCCATCAGAAGAGTGGGTATCTGCTATGGCAACACAAACTCTGAAGGGCATTAACAAAGACGAAGAATTACAATGGAGGGTACATGTGAGTTGGGTCTTGACAAATAAGGAGTCTGTGACCAGGAAAAAGAATGGGAAGAAAGGGTGACAGGGGCAAGGAGGAATGAAAACACACTATCTGTCCAAGAAAGGAGCAGGAGGAACTGACAAAGCTAAGGATGTCTGGGGCCTGACTGTGAAAAGCCTTGAGTATCAAGGCAAATCATGCCTCTGGGCTTCGCCCTTCAGGTAAGGCACCTCTGGAGCCCAGGCTTCCTTCTAAACAGGAAAGAGCAGATTTCTGCTTACAAAGTTATTGGTAGCAAGGTAGAGAATGAACTGAAAAACCAAAGAAGCAAAGACTGAGCAAAAAGCCCAGTTTGGAAGTGATCTACAAGGGGTAGTAAAGAGACTAATGAGGGATTTGCCACTTAGTAAATGTGGAAAGAAAGGAGGAGGATTGGGTCAAACTAGGTACACAGTGGTGCTATGATGTTAGTAATCTGACATAGGAGCATCAGAGGTCTAGCCGGCCTGGACTCCAAGAGGCAAACAGAAAACATACACCTAGTTTGTGATGGGGGCACAGATTTGTTAGCTTGTTGGTAAGAGGTCTTACACAACTCAGGTCAGAGTGTACAGCAGCAAGAATAAAGGAACACTGAAGAGAGCCTTGGAGAACATCTAGACTTATCCAGAAAAGAAAGAGAGCTAGGGGAACTACTTATGAAGGGAGCTGAGAGTGAAGAAGAGTCTCTTCTGCATCTAGCCTAAGCCTAGTCCCCCTATGATCACTACTCTGTTTAAAATCATTCTATGACCCATCACTGCCTTTAAAATAGTCTAAGCATGACATTCAAGGTGACTGGATGTCATTCAAGGTATATGAATGTCACAAACTAGCCCCGT
Organism: Heterohyrax brucei; assembly: GCA_028571685.1. Classification (NCBI taxonomy): domain Eukaryota; kingdom Metazoa; phylum Chordata; class Mammalia; order Hyracoidea; family Procaviidae; genus Heterohyrax; species Heterohyrax brucei. The sequence continues at coordinate 16,395,574 of CM053158.1, forward strand.
CTGCTGGGCTGATCTCATCTCCTGTCACTTAACAATATACCCCCAACCTTTTGTCCAGTCAGGCCACTTCCAACTCCTCAAATGTATCAAGACCACTCTTTCATCTATGGTGTATGGCAAGTTTGTTTTAATTGACATGTCCCCCCCACTTCCCCACTGGATTTCTATGTCTGTCCTATGGGACACAGCATCACCTAAGCCTTCCTCATTCTGTGCACAGTCAAGGACAATCTAGACCTTATTCACCTAGTATTCCTTACACTTAGTGCAGTGCCTGCATGCAATGGGCTATCCACAGATTTTGCCTTACTCTGGGCTAACCACCTGGGAAGTATCCAACTGGAAATCAGTACAGGAGGCTTGAGACCACACATCTGTATTAGCACAAGCACTGCTTTGGCATCCCCATGTGAGAATGGAGGTTCACTACAGAAAAGCCCCAGAGTGTTACATCAGATCCATAGGAGGGTACAGCATAACTGATGAGGAGACAAAGGCTTCCTGACTATAGCCACACCAACCCTGACTTTTAGCAGCTGAACCAGCCAGCGAATCTTCTACGTAAACACACATGTTCCCTGTGTAAAAACAGGAAGTCAAAGGCCTGGAGTGACCTCATGCTCAAGGAGCTCAGACAGAACCTGCTTCTCCTAACCTCACCTCCCCAAGGGAGAAACCAAGTAGCATGGCTGGAGAAGATGATTTCACCATTAAGCCTTGAGGCCTAAATTGAGTGAGGCTTTCCAGGCTTACCTGTCAGTTTCCCTGGTGTACTTAATCCGCTTCCGTTCTGGAGAATCAAAAGATTGGAGCTTTTCCCTGCGTTCATTGCCTCTTTCTTTAAACCTGCCCTGTTGGTAAGCAGAAGAACAGACCTAAGCCTCCCACTGGCAAGGGGTAGGGATGTGGAGGTTTTATCCCCTTCCTGACAATGCTTTTAATGTGAAGGGAGCTCAACTGGCATAGCTCCTGGGATCTCATGCACTATTCCTGAGAAAGCGGTGTGACTTCTTCAACAAACTGGGAAAAAGTTGACATGTTTGGCTCAGCTGTTTTTTCCTACGCTGAGAGGTAGGCACTCTCCAACAGGCCTCCATGGGCAGATTCTTGACCATCACAGAAAACCTGCCCCAAGCTGTGATCAGGCAAGTGTGTCTACTTATGTGGCCTAGGCAGAAAGTTCATTTACCTCTCATAATCAGCTACTTAGTGTTTAACAGTAAAAGACACTATTTGAGCAGTCCTATCCAATGCCTTCTCTAAATTATTCCTTGATGTTCTCAACAAAGGACTGCTATTTATTGGGCCCACCTGGAGAACCTAATACCACGTTTTTTAATATCAACTTTACTGAGGTATAATTCACAAACAATAAAATCCACCCAATGTTTAAAGCAGTGTTTAAGTTTTGAGAAATGTATACACTACCTTTGGGGCTTCTCTGTTCTGTATTCCTGTAAAGAAGGATTAGCACAGCCTACAAACTCCACAAACTCCTACAAACTCCAGAAAGCAAATGGAGCTTGGGTCAAAGGGACAACAAGTTACCAAAGTTTACCTCCCGTTCTCTTCTCTCCAGATAGGCTAGCTCCTGTTCAGACTGTTTAATTTTCCGATGAATTTCCAGGTTTTGCTGGGAAGAGAGGGATTCTATCAGTAGAGATGTAAAAAAATAGGTCCTAGAAATGCCTCTGGACTTCTCCTGATGGTTCCTTTACCGAGCTCTTTTCAGTGACTAGCCTTTCTAAATCCCTGCACCCTGCAAGCAACAATCCCTAACTGGTCTTGCTTTAGTCTCACCAATGTGAGCCCAAGTTCTAATGCTGGACTGTCACACAGATTAAGAAGCCCCGAACAGCGACTATACAGAGAGTTGATTCTTTGCACCAGGACACTGCAAGGAAAGGAAAGGTACGGGAGTCCACTTCCTACTGTCCCAGGGCCAATTCAGTTTGTGGATTCACTAGATCCCTGGCTCCTTCTACCTGAAACGATCTTTTATCTCTTTAGTTGTTTATTAGCATTTTCACCAGAGAGCTGAAATTCAAATGTGTCAGGGACAGAAGGTCAAAGCAGTATGACAGCCAGTCTGTTCCAGGGACAGGAGGATCTTCTTTGAGTCCGAGGAGCTTACAGAGCCTCCTCAGAGGCAGCTGGTAGAAGAGGCATCCATACTACCAAAAGCAGAGCTTCTCAGCTTTTTAGCTCCATTAAGACTTTGGGTTCTGTACTGACAGAAAAGTCTAAATCCAACCCCTTCACCTGCTCTTGCAGTATCTGTTAAAGAATGAATGTGAAACTCATTACCGTATACTGAGAACACAGGTCCATCTAGGGGCGTTACCTGTCTATAATGTGGTTCCTTGGTTAAACCAAAAAACCAATTGTCAAGCTGACTCCGACTCACAGCTACCTTATAGGACAGAGTCGAACTGCCCCATGGGGTTTCCTATACTACCTGTATGGATACAGTCACTGTATATCCATAGGACATCTCAAGAACAGCTGTTGTGCTATGGCTTATACCAATAACTCACTACATGAAACCATGGCAGAATCTGATGTACCTTTGGGGAAAATGGCACACTGTCAAGAGCCCTGGGGGCACAGTAGCTAAGAGCTCAGCTGTGAAACAAAAGGTCGACACTTGAATCCACCAGCCACTCCTTGTAAACTCTACAGAGCAGTTCCCTCTGCTCTACAGGGTTGCTGTGAGTCAGATTCTACTAACTGGCAGTGGGTTTTCAGGGCTTTGCACACTGTCAGAGCTGGATGACACCACATGAGGCACCAAGTACCAAAGACAAGGGGTTTATCTGAGGTTACATTGTTAGGCTCATGGCTGAGCTCAGATAGCAAACACATGAACTTCCTACTCCAGCTCTTTCTCTCCGGCCTTCTGCACACCCCTCCATGTTTGGTGTGCCAGCCACAGCTGTGCTGCATGCCTTGGGTTAAAACTGAAGCTCCCTGAGAGTGAGCACAGCTCCAAATGTAGAGCAACTCGTACACACAAAGGGGAGGAGCAGTTGATTCTTGAGTGATTTAATACAGACAGGGGAGATAATATAGGCTGAGGGGGACAGTATGAGATGATTTATTCCCAGCAATAATCATCGAAGGTAAGCTTTAACGTTTGAAAGACCAGGGCCCCTTTCCCTTAATTACCTTGTGGAGGTCTGAAAGCTGCTGGTGTTTGATGAGAACTTCCTTATTGGGAAACTGCCTTCTACAGAGCAGACAAGCCAGTTTATTCCAGTCGGTGAGTTTGTCTTCTTCATTCTCCTTTTTGGCCAACTCCTCCTTTTGCTGGGGCTGTGCTGTACGAGGCTGCGGGGGAGGAGTCTGCTCCTCCTCCTCTTCCTCCTCATAGTCACTGTCTCCTCCGTATTCACCAAGAAGACCAATGAGTGGGTTTACCACCTTAGGCTGGAAGGGATTAACACCAAGCTCAACCTATATTTGGGGCCAATTTTCTGGATATTCTCATATGAGGTATCATTTCTTTCTGTTTTTTGGTCGAAAGAGAACCAGGTTCAAAATGGGCCCAATGACCACATTGCTCATTTCCCAAGTGGAAGCAAGGTGACTCAAGTTTAACCTTGCTCCCTGCTTACAGAGATACGCCAAAGATGTTTCCTTAGAAGTTATTCTAGCAAAAGAATAGTGAAGAGAAGGAGGAGAGGGAACAGGCACAGAAAATAGGGAAAGAGCCTAAAAGGGCAAGGTACCCAGCAGAAGAGCTAACAAAGATTTTCATGTCACTATAATCCACAGAGGAAAGGAAAGATAGCTATCATAATACTGCTACTGATGATCTGAAATTATACTGGATTTCACTGAGACCACTGTAACCCCTGTAGCAAAGGGGATTTAGGAGGGAGACTAAAAACCAAAGGATGAACACTTAGGTAAACAAATCTAGCTTCTGATTAAAGTAAAGTCAAAGGCATGATTACAATAAACTCCAGTGTGCTGAATTACTAATGTGGAGTTTGCTGTGAGTATTTAACAGTAGCTTATAAGAACTGTTAAATGATGCAAGGTTGCTGGTCTATGAGCAATCAAAATAATAATTGTAATAATAAAGCACTGTCATTATTGTTATGTATTTGTATTCACTCAGAATCACTTGTGATTAGCTCACCCTACCGCTTCGAGTCATCTAAAAAGTGGGTGCCAATGTCAGCATCACGCATTCTGGGCAGGCAGGCAAATTATAAAGATGGCTACTCACACACTTTACATCTAAAGGATTCTCATGCAGTATCAAAAGGCAAGAAACATTAGGAATAGGAAAATAGGTTTCTTTGGTCATGTATAGAAGAATTAACAGGACCAAGATTATAACTTAACAAGGGCTTAGCATCCCCTAGTGGGAATGATGCAGGTAAGAGAAAGAGGATGGATACCTGCCTCTGATTCTCCAGTAATATCCCAGTAAAGTTTACCCCATGCTTATACTCAAGAAGAGTTCTTGTTGGTGAGACACGGAGAGCTAAAGGACAAATACTGGAGTGAGGTATCAGCCTTTGAGCTTCCTTTCCCACCAATAACCATCCCCAGCCCTATCCTAGGCCATCAGGCGAGCCTTACTGGAGGGGGACTCTCTTCCTTCTTCACTGTGGGAGGCAAAGGCTTCTTAAAGACATCTTCTGGGGGAGATGTCCCTTCATTGACATTTTCCTGAAACTGATCAAAGCCAGAGGTAATTCTTACATGATATTCAGTCATAAAAACTGGGTTAAGAGTTAATCCTTTTGAAATGAAGTTGCTTTCTCAAACTTCATACGTTATAAAATACCCATAATGTTGCTACAGTGATTTTGAAAATAAAAAAAATCTTTAAAAAGTTAACATTTAATATACACTGATTACTGTATTTTACCAGGTAAGACATTTGTAAATATTATCCTCTTCAACCTTTATTACAGTATTTCCAAATAGGCATTAATATCCTGATTTTACAGAGGATTAGAAGTTAGAAAGATTAAGCAGCACAACCAGAATCCACATGATTCTAAAGTCTAACATGAGATGCAGATACACACACACATATACATACATGCACTTCACATTTCTATATACATTCTTTCTCTCTATATATACACAAATAAACAAAGAGCAGTATTACGTTAAAAAATGAAGCTATAAACTAAACCACAAATGTATCCATTTTTGCAACTGTATGTAACTGCTGTTAGGGTAAATCAATATAAAGCCTCTGGGAAATAATTTGATTTTATATCAGGAGACATAAAAATGATCATTTTTGATTCTAAAAATAAGAAAGTAATTTAAAAGGAAAACAGTAAAATGCTAAGTGCTGCATCATAACAGTGTAAGAGTAGAAACAAAGAGAGACAATGCAAGAACAATGAAGAAAATCAGGGGAGTTTTACCATGGATTTGTATAACACCAGCATTAAAAATTAATACCTACAGAGAGTATTACAAAAATATGGAAAAATACTTAAAACAGAACTGAGTAAAGAATTACTGCTATGGAAATCTGTATACAAAGTCAAGTACTAAAAAGGGTTTGTAGAAAAATGAGAATGTGTAGTGCTGAGGTGGTAGGGTCTGAGCTAAGTCACTTCATCCTACTGAACACAGCTCTCACATCTGTAAAAGGGAGATAGTAAGCATGAGTCCATAAGGGACAGGGAGACTGCCTGCACCATGCCACTACAATACTTTATGCTCAAACCTGGATCTCCTCTGTCCATGACTCCATTGTAACCTGTGATTATCTGGTAAAAAGACATCAGACTCACATGTCCTCTTACCTTTGTCACACCTCTGTCTTTTTTCTCCTTGCCATCTCTTTTTGATGTTTCCTTCTTGCCACTTGACTTCCCTTGGCTTGTCGGTTTCTTTTCCTTGATCTCTTCTTCCTCAGGTGACCCAGGGTCCTGGGGTACATACACTTCTTGCTGTGATACATGTAGAAAGAGGTAAGAATACAGGTTTCACTTTCCCAGAAACGTCAGGTCTAAGGACTACAGTTCCCTTCTGAGGGAAAGAATAGCTGTCTGATTCACAAGCCTAAGAAGAATCTATGCCAAAGAATCTAAAAACCTACTCCAGGAGCCCAGGATACATTCAGATCACCTAATGTTCACATTTTCAAGAGCAGCACCATTCTTAACTGTAATGCCATAGGACATAAACTTTAAATACAGACTGGAGTTAACAAGGTCATCATCTTTAAAATCCACCTGAATAAATAAAACTCAATACAAGAGCTACCCTTATAAAACACCAGACTACATATGAGACACGTGAAGGTGGTGCACGAGAACAGCTACCTGGAATGAAGAAATATTAAGTTTCTACTGAATTAAACTTCACCACTTTTGACACAACAAGCATCTGAAGAACCCAGGGGGCAAGAAAATCCTTGTGGCAATAAATGATGGATGTCCTTCTCCAAGAAATCACTGACAAAGTAAACAAATGCCAAAACTCACCTGGGTGTTGGGATCATAGTAAGTTCCTGCCAAGGGGTCATAATAGTAGCCAGTAGCAGAATCATAGATGTAGCAATCAGATGATGCTAGAGGAAAAGAAATCACAGGCAGTGTTAGTCCCTGTCCAATGAAGTCCCTACTGGTGGCTCACCAGGAACAGCTCAAAAACAAAGCTGGCCAACAAAATAGCCAAAGCATCCACAGGTGTTGCACTCTTGGGACCCACATCTGCAGTCAGTGCCATCTCTTGCCAATCTGTGACTACACAGGTTTCAAGTAATAGGTAGCCAACCAAGTCAAAAAGAATAATAGAAATAAAACAAAATTCACTTACACTGCTGTCCTTGCCGATTTGTATCTGAAGACCAGTCTGAATTTCTGCCACTTCCCCTCCTATCTCGGAAATATTTTTTACCCTACCACAGAAAGATAAATGAAAATTACAGAATTCAAAAGCCATCTAGAAAAAAAGTATAACTATCCAACAGCCATTAACCTTAACAACCACCCAGTGGTGACTGTTGTCTATCTTTAGACAGATTCAAGATCACACCGCCATTAGGCTACTCGAGGATTTGAAGAGGGCATTCCTCATCTGTGAAAGCTTACCTGATAGTAGTGCATATGGTCAGAATGGTCCCCAGAATCATTTCTGTAACAACACAGTATGTCATGAGTCTGCTACCAAAAGTTACTTACGGAGCAAATCAAATCACGCTACCGCTACAGATTGACTATGACACATTTTTTAATCCATTTTGCAGGGAAAGGAACGAACCCACATCTCAAACAAATCCGATGGCCCAGAGACATATGAGGAGAGGAAGAGCAGGGCTCCAACAAAGCCACTGGCCCAAGCCCAAGTGACCAGGTGGAGAAGGTGATGAGGCAAGATCTGCCCAGTATCTGTCATCTAGCTAGCCTCTCTGATGCAAATGGTTCTCAGTTATCACGCCATGGAGGATGAGTGAAGGAGTCAAAAGGACCTGAATTTCTCAGCACTGTGGGATAGGTATGAACAAGGTCAGGGAATAGGAGTTCAGGTCAGCATCTTCTTAGAACTCCATATTGAAATTTTCTATACATTCAAGACTGTACCATCATTTTGGGGTCCAATGATACCTGGCAGTCAGGAAGGAAAGGATTAAAGTAGCTACTATCATTATTTAAGAAGCAAAACAAATTTAAAGTCAAACCAAGCCAACCTTCAAACAAAATGTACAGTCATATATTTGAAGAACCTCACACTGGAAAGACATCACGTCTTAGTATCTGTCTCTTAGCTGAAATGAGACTTTTCTTCCAAAAACTCAAGTGGGGGCACAAGGGAGCCTTGGCCCACCGCTTTACCTTCGTTTTCCAGTGGCCAGGTTTACAGCTACCATCTTCCCATCAATGCTAAATGGTGGATCGAGGTTCTGTAAAATCTTCACTACGCGAAGAGCTTCCTGGGGAATCAAAATCACATTTGATCCCAAAGAGAGTAAACGCCATGTCCTTTGAAAGAGAACTGAGTATGCATTTTCCTTTACAGAGGAATTTATTAAATGTTACATTTAGTCATAATTTTAACAGCAAGAGCACACTGGCAAAAACTGACACGTTGAACAAAGCATTGTAAGAGAGTAGATGATGTTCAGTTTCTGGTATGAATTTGAGAAATCCTAGGTCTTTTTTTAGGCTGTAACTGTCTCCATGTCAGATTAGGGTAACAAAATCCCTTGTGATTTTTAAGCAGGAAATCTAAGAAATATCAATTATTTTCATTACTATCTTCACTTCATTTCCATAAAAAAGTTCCACAGCTATATGAGACCCCTGCTATAAGGACTTAAAAACAGACTTATGTACAGAAAAAAAGACTCTTTGACAGTTACAAGGGTGGAGAAGGGAGGGAGAGGGTTGGTCACAGATAGCTGATAAAAATCTGGTTAGGTGAAAGCAGTGACAGCACACAGTGGAAAGTAGATCAATTTAACTGGATTTCACCATAAACTGAAAGCTCTTCTCATCTCAACCCAATACAGCAAGGACAGAGTAGCAGCAGTGCGGTCTGGGAACCATGCTCTCAGGAGGTATCAAAGCCAACTGGCATAACTAGCCTTATTGCTAAGAGAGTCTTCTGCATCCCATATTGCTGTGTCTGAGATCTTAAAAGCTAGCAAGCTGCCATCTGAGGTACACCAAATGGTCCCAACTCATCCAGAATAGATGATCACTGAGAACAAACATGAGGAAAAAAAGAGCTCAGGAGAGACAAGGACCCATGTGAATGGGAGATTGTATCAACATGTGACCAGAAGAACCAGATGGTGCGCAGCCACCACCCAAGACAGCCATGATGGGGCACATGATGTTGAGTCCCTGTGGCAACACGAGAAAAAGAGGGTTGCAACTCAAGAACTCTATTAGAAGACCACAACAGATGGTCCGATGGCCCAGGGGATCCCCTAGGAGCATGGCCCCTAAACCTGCTGCTGCCTCTATTTATAAAACACTGCTGAGGTCAACTCTTTGGACAAAAATGAAGTAGACTTGGGGTTCCAATGTGACCATATGGTGTGTATGCTTATGGTTCTGTGCATTTACAGGATGCTGTCCTACTAGTCTCTGTCTAGATGGGAGAGAACAGGGAAGAGGGGACAGGAGCTTGTTAAGAGGACACTACAAGTAGAATAAAAAGGAGGAGTGTGCTGTCATGGGGCAAGGAGAGCAGAAGGAGCTGCAGATAGGCAGGCATGCAAAATTATCTGGCTTGTATACGTTCACTTAATCATCATCATCATAATAAAAAGTTCCACAGCTAAAAATGCAAGCCATGAGAATCTACTAAAGTGATATTCTGAGGAAAAGGAGGAAATGTCCTGTTATCAACACATATAAAACAGTCAGTGACTGGGAAAAACAAGCAAGAAAAATCAGAATATTCATTAAAATCTTAATGGGTTCAGCACTAAAATTATTTGTAAGTAACAATGTTTTTGTTTTATTTTAACTGGGAATTGTAAACGACATAAGACAAAAATGGTACTGGAAAACCACTCAGAGTTCTAACTTATAAGGGCCATTCCCTCACCTGAGTGCACATTAAACCCAAGGAGAGAACAAGAAGGGCTATGTTACCAGGTAACTACATGAGATTTCAAGTGATACAAAAGTCCCTAAAGCCTTCTCAAGAGTTCTATTCATTGCTAGATTATTTCAAGGTGAAGGAAACTCACCGCATGGGAGTCGAGGTCAATAAAGCCATATGTGTGGCCCATGGGGCCGGTTCTATTCTTGATAATGCGGACATTGGCAGTCGTAAGATGGACATAGGGTTCCAGCACTTCCACTATCACCTCAGGTGGAGTGGACCGGTAGATGCGTTTCAACATGATTGCTGACAAAGCAAGCGTAACAGGAGAGGAACAACAGAAGAGAAAGGTAAATTTCTAAAGTACCGTGACCCTGTCATTTGTTTTACTACAGATGACTGTAGATGCACTTTGTGCTAGCAAGGCTGGTTCTATAAAATGCTAATCAAATATTTCATACTGTCCTTTTTACCAACCAATCCTTAAAAATATAAAATTATGATTTGCTGCACTGTACAGCCACTTACAATTAAGAGGATATAGATTCCTGACACTAGTACAAGACCGACAGAAAGCAAAAGCCTATGGTCAGGCTGAATGTGGTTCTACCATGGTGTGGGGAAATGGCTGGTCTCCAGCCACAACACAAGCTATCTAAGCTCCGACTAGCACATGCCCTGACAAACCACTTACTTTTGCTCTCTCCATCCTGGCGTGTCTCCCCAGACCATGGCTCCTTCTCTCTGTCTCTTCGGAACGCAAGCCCTTCCCTTCGAGAAGGAGGCAGATACCTTTCTGCTTCTCGCTTTTGGTGCCCTAAACGTGGTTCTTGTCCTTCTTCTCGTTTCCTGAATTCAGGTTCCCTATCAGCTGACCTTGGGGGCTGGCTGGGTTGTTTTTCTGACAGTGCTGGTATAGATGTTTTCTGAGGCTGAGGGTAGGACACTAATTCCTGCTTTACCTCTGTGACCAGAGAGGGACACACAAAACAGAAAGAGACCTATTAGGCTTCATACAAAAAAGCATTACTGTTACCACTTCTTCTTACCTGCCACTGGACATCCATACTAAAGTATTTCTGATTTTCTGTTAGGAATACAGGAACAAATAAGTTCCCTGCCAATTTCTGGCAAAAGACTGTAAGCAAGGTTATTGAGGCAGCAGACAAACAGTTCACAGAAGAAACTAAACATGTGGAAAACTTCTCATGAGCATTCTATCACTTCCAAATATTTAAACACAAACAACTCCTTCATGAAACCCTAGACCTATTAACAACAAGAACAGAACTGGGTACAAATTACAGAAGTATGGCTCTGGCTAAAGGTTTAGTAGAAACATTTATCCTGAAGCCTTCCTTCTTTCAGTGTTATGTTACTCAGAACAGCTGTCTCCAATTTTCTAAAACCATCCATACCAAACACCAATTCTAATTTATAGCAACCCTATAGGACAGAGTAGAACCAAGGGTTTCCAACGCTGTAACTCTTTGCAGAAGCAGACTGTCACAACCCACATAATGACTGGTGGGTTTGAACCACTAACCTTAACAGTTAGCAGCTGAGTGCTTTAACCACTGTGTCACCACTGTTTCTTTGTTAAGACTTCAGGCTCCCCATCCCCACCTCCAGGCTAGAAGCTGGGAACAGACCTGCCTGCACAGAGCTCATTTATATTCAGCCTACACACTGGTTTGGTCTTGATCCTTCCTCCAAAGATTCACAGAACATGTACCTCATAACCATCACTAGATCAGAATCCGCAATGCAGGCTAAGAGCCCAGCTAAGAAACTCTTTGTAGACATACTAATTTCTAACCGCAGATCAAACAGATCCTTCAGAAGGCTACCTGGATCCCCATGCTCAACTGTGTATTTCTGTCACGCCCAGAGCTTTCCTCAGGGAACAGTACCAGAAGTCGACATACAATAGCTATTGCTACAAGACTGCTGTCCAGGGTGCCTGAATAAAAATAGCAGTAATAACCACACAACTGTACACTCAAAAATGGTAAATTTTGTTGTGTATATTTTACCATAACAATAAAAACAGGAAGTCAAATGTTTCCCTAAATTAACACATTAAAATAGTATACAACCAGCCGCAGGGAGTCAATTCTGACTCACAGCAACCCCAAGTGTTAGAGCAAAACTGGGCTCCAAAGGGTTTTCGGTGCCTTGGCAGACTCTTCAAAGTTGTCTACCTAAAGGCTCTTGGGAGAAATTTACTTTCAAATTAAGTACTTGAGAAGGTAATAATACTAGTATTAAATTTGTATTATTATAGAAGAATAAAGAATACAGGTGCATTTCTCTATAATTATAATACATTCACCTATTCCTAATTATTTTCACTGTCATTTTAACAAATGTTTTCCTCTTGAAGCCTTTTGAAAAACTTCAGTGGAATGCAAATGAGCAAATAACACTAACAGCAAATGATTCCCAATAATGTGAAAGAAGGACATGTGTGTTGCGGGAAAGGAGTGGTGACAGACAGGCTGGCGTCATGAAGACTCCTGTCCAGCCTAAAGTCCTTAAGCACATTTCAAACACCAATTCTGCAGACCGCTGATCAGCTGCCTGCTCAGCCATCTGAACCTGAGGAACCTGCAACTCCTCTCTTTCCCCTGCTGCAACTCTCAAGACCCAAAACTGTTCACCAACAGGCTATATGAAGTTGGTCATCACATTTTTAAAAGCTTTCAGATAGACTTGCTACCTAGGGATGACGATGTTTTAATTCAAGAAACCCAGAGATTTTGTTTTACCCAGTGCAAAAAGGAAAACCACTACCACTCACCTTCCCTTGGACCTTTGCAGAATGAACATGAAGATCGGAGTCCACTAGTGTTGGCCTTACACTGCAAGGGAAAGTGGGCAAGAATTTAATTTGACCAAAACTTTTAAAAAATCTTATGCATATCCAACACAATAATGCCTGCCAGCAATGAGAAACTAGCCATATCCCAGAACATCTCACAGCCCGAAGTGTCTGAAGTCCCTCTCACTAATCAGAGCTGGCAGACAGGATCTAATGAGCTGCTGAGGGCAGCCCTCTAACAGGACATCTGGACTTGGGAGCTGCCAAATACTCCTTTGCTCTCAACAAGAATTTTTATAGGAAATAAATTTAACTAAAAAAACTGGATCATTGTACAGTTTACAAATCACTATTGCCCCAAAACCTTTACCAGTTTGCACCCAGAACTTGGTCTGGAACTGGTAATGACAGCCCCATTCACAGCTGGCTAGAAGTGAGGGAAATTCAGTTATTAACTCCTTTCTCAAACACTGGTAACAAAGGTAAGGAAGAAGAAAGACACACAATCAGTAGTTTAGGCAGCTATTCTGACGATGCTAAAGCAGAAGGAACATTAATTAGTCTGGAACACGGGAAAAAACACTTTATAGAGTGAACATAGTTCCTTTTGCTTAACTCCATGAACAAAAAAATCATGTGCATTCCACATCATAGAGCACTCAAGGCTGCATATGAAGTATGGCACCTCTATCTTCCAGTAAGTTCACCAAGTACAATGCAACAGTCTTGGAGACAGCTGTGTAAATGTGACATCAAATGTCCACCTTCGACTTCTGCCCATTAACACAAAACAAAGTTCAAAATTTTTCTCGTTAACCCTAACTCCCTCAACTTTTGGTTATGAAAAAAACAATACCTGCACATTACAGCTAATATGGTAAGATGAGGGGAGGGGGAAGATTACTCCCATGACACTGAAGCAATCACTATTAAAATGTTAACTAAATTATCAAAATGTTATAAAAATTTCAACAGCCTTTTTTTGCAGAAATGGGAAAGCAAATCCTAAAAGTCCAATGGAATTGCAAAGGGCCAACGCACTCTTTATTTTAGTTCATTATTTTTTATTATGACTGAGTGAAAATGTACATTCCCACGTAAATTTACATGCCCACCTATATGCAGCTTCCACTGCTCTCCCTGCCCAGTGACAGCACACTATTCCTCTCTGCTCCATACATGTCTCATCCTCCCAACAGTCTCCTTTCCCCTCCTCTCCACCCACTCTCCTTCCTCCAGAGGTCAGCAGGATGATATCTTATAGATGCGTAGAACCATAAAGTGCATCCAATATATGGTCACTCTCCATCGCCAAGTTCAATCCACTCATGTCCCAAGAGCAGACCTTCGTTATGATTTATGGGCAAGGGCAGCATCAGGGCCAGAGGCCATGCTCCCAGGGGAACCCCGAAACTGCTGGACCATCAATTGAGGTATTTTAGTGGAGATCTCAGGGTGCACCCCTTTTTATTCTTGGAGCCAACACAATCTTGAAAAAGAAAAACAAAGTTGGAGGCCTCACACTTTTTGATTTCAAAACTTACTACAGAAACCAAAACAGAGTGGTACTGGCATAAGGACAGATAAGTAGATCAATCAAAGTTCAGAAATAAATCTTGGTGTATAGTGTCAATTAATTTTCAAAAGGGTGCCAAGACTATTCAATAGAGGAAGAATAGTGCCTTCAGTAAATGATGCTGGGATAACTAGATACTCATACACAGAAGAATGACATTAGACTCTTAGTCCATACCTTATATAAAATTAACTCAGGATGGCTCCCAGACAAATATAAGAGCTAAAACTATACAATTTTTAGAAGAAAACATAAGAGTGTATCTTTATGACATTGCATTTCACAATGAATTCTTAGATGTGACACTGAAAACAGAAGACAAAGAAAAAAACAGGTAAAAGAGGTTTCATAAGAATTAAAACCTTTTTACGTTTCTGTGTGACACACTGACAAAGTGTAAACTTTCACTTAGAGCACAACAAAATATAAATAAATTTTAAAAAATTAAGAAGCTTTTAGGGGAAAGAAGGCTGTTGGGAGGATGAGACATGTATAGAGCAGAGAGGAATAATGTGCTGTCACCGGACAGGGAGAGCAGTGGAAGCTGCATATAGGTGGGCATGTAAATTTATATGGGAATGTACATTTTCACTCAGTTATATTAAATAAAAAAAAAAAAAGAAGAAGCTTTTAGAAAACTAAAAAAATAAAAATAAAAACTTTTCTGTATCAAAGAGCACATCAAGAGTCTATAAAGACAATGCACAGAGTAGGAAAGAATTTTTGCAAATAATACAGCTGGTGAGTGTCTGATATTCGGAATATATAAAAACCTCTCACAACTCAACAACAAAAAGATAACTGAAAACGGGTGAAGGATTTATATAAACATTTCTGCAAAGATATACAAATGGCCAACTGGTATATGAAAAGATACTCAACATCATTAAAACCTGCTGCCATTGAGGTGATTCCAACTCACAGCAACTATACAGGACAACTGTCATCTTTATGTAAGCAGACTGCCATGTGTTTCTCTCATGGAGTCTGAACTGCCAATCTTTTAGTTAGCAGTCAGGTGCTTGACCACTGTGACACCAAGTCAATATCTTCAAGTAAATGCAAATCAAAACTAAAATGAAATACCACTTTACACTCAGTAGGATGACTACTTAAAAAAAAACACAAGCCCAGAAAATAACAAGTTTTGGTGGGCATCCAGGGAAACTGGAACCCTTATATTACTGCTGGTAGGACTGTAAAATAGTGAAGCTACTGTTTTTGGAAAAGTCTGGTGAGGTACTGTTTGTGGAAGTCTGGTGACCTCTCAATAAGTTAAACATAGAATTACCATATGACCAGCAATTCTACTCCTGAGTATATATTCCCAAACAAATTCAAAATAGGTGTCAAAGCAAAAATTTATACACAAAAGTTCATAATAACACTATTCATAATAGCCCAAAGATGGAAACAAGACAAATGTCCATCAACTGATGAAGGAATAAATGAAACCTGGTACAGCCATACAAAGGAATATTCTTCAGCTCTTAAAAGGATTGAAGTAGTGATACATGCTACAACATGGATGAGGCTAAAAACATCAAGTGGAAGAAGCCAAGCATAAAAGACCACATTATCATTTTACTTGTATGACACGAGGTAAATTAACTGAGTCAGAGGTAGGAGAGAGGTTACTAAGGGCTGGGGAAAGAAAAGGGGGAAACGGCAAGTTAAGTTTAATGAGTACTGAGTTCCTGTAATAAAAAAAGATCTGAATAAAAATAGTAGTAATAACCGCACAACTGTACACTCAAAAATGGTAAATTTAGTTGTGTATATTTTACCATAATAATAAAAACAGTAAGTTAAATGTTTTCCTAAATTAACACATTTAAGTAGTATAAAACCAGCTGCAGGGAGTCAATTCTGACTCACAGCAACCCCGAGTTTTAGAGCAAAACTGGGCTCCACAGGGTTTTCAGAGCTGTGATATTTTTATGCAGATCACCAGGCCTTCCTTCCAAGGCATCTCTGGGTGGATTTCAACTGCCAGATCTTCAGTTAGCAATTGAGTGCTTAACCATTTGTGTCATGGAGGGACTCCTTGTAAAGCACTCTTGTAATACCCATGAGGTATTAGGGCTTTGGCTAAACCACCACTACAACTATCCACACTGTATTTCATTAAGACTAATAAAAACGTCAAACTAAAACTTTTAACTAAATTTTTCAAGTGCTATAACATTTTTAATGAATCACTGTTACAGCTTAACTTTAAAAACAATTATGAAAAACTTATAAAATTCCTAAACCATTACATTTTCATGTTCATTGCAATTCAAATGGACCTCCAATAAAAGCTAAAATCTTTAAATATGCCATTTTAAAATAATATAAGAGTTTTCCAAAGCAATGGCATGATGCCTGAAGTTCTATACCCTTGGGAATTCCCAAATATCCAGAGCCTCGCCAGATCCCCTATTCCAAATACTGGATGCCTGTGACCACCTCTAGGAAGATAGCTAGGAAAAGTCTTTAAGTCAAGGGACTAGTATTCTTTCCATTTATAATCAACAGAAAGCACAAGCTTCTGTCAAATGTCTCCACAGTAAGTCCAATTCCTCTGTGGCCACAGGCAGCTAGGAAGTAGTACTTGTAGTAGTTGTAATAGTGCCCCAACCTCCAGTTCATCTAAGTAAACTAAGGAAGAAGAGTTTTCCCCTGACCACACACACTACCAGGCGGCACAGCTGGAGACAAGGAGAGGCTACACCGCTAGAAACTCATCTCTAAGGAAAGGAATTCTGGGCACTTACCCGTTTGCAGTACCAAAAGTCCAGGCTTGGTACATACTCAAGGGTGACCTCTCTGTCACGGATCATTAGCGTTCCCTGTGAAGACAAAGACAGAAACCATCAACATCAACCCCTGAAAGACAGAGAGAGACAGGACGGCACAGAGGGCCTCTCCAGTCCCCAAGCTGAAACATTTTGTAAAGAAGAGGGAGGTTTTTCACTGACAAAAGGAAATGCTATTTAAAGCCACAGGCATGGAGCAGTGAGGCAGAGCAAGCTTAAGCTTAGGGATGGACAGTGGGAGAAGGTGGAATTGGTCTTCAGCCTTGGTTCCTGAGCTGGGGCACTGTCCTTGGGCAGGCAAGGTCCAGTCTACTTCTGTAGTGCACTCATGAGTCTCAGAAAGTCCCCCATCTGGCCCGGGTGCTAACATACTACTAAGAAGCAAACCCTTCTGTAGTACAGAGGGAAGGAGCCTTCTCAGTGATCTTCTTTTCCATGGCTAACTCACATTTCCTTGGAGAGGTAGTAAGTGCTATAGTTTGGTGCCTGAAAATTTTCTTTGAAACACTAGCAATATGGTAAAAGCCCCAGAAAGGAGAAATACAACACTGAAGACAGAGAGCAGAAAGGTGAAAGCTTCGCAGCAGGTCACGTCTCTACAGCAGGAAACCGTAATGGCTGATGGCAGCAGTGGTAGTAGTGGTGGTGGCAGCGGCAGTGGCAGCATCACTCTGGCTTGGAGCCTGCAGAGTGAGCTGGCCCTGAGACCTGAGAAGCAACCAGTGGCAAATAAATCCTTAGGGAAGGCCTGGCACCAAATAGGTACGGGAAGGAGCTCAACACCATAGTTACAGAGCTCCTTTGCCTCTTCACTTTGGACAAGTTATGAATTCTATTTCACACCAAGAAAGTAAGTTTTGTTTAGCAATACTAGCCAGTAGATACCTGTTGGAGCAAAGGAGAAAAATTTCTGCCTACTGAACAAGGGACCCACACCCACATTTGTAAGTGAACTAACCGAGGCTGTGACTCTGGAACTAGCCCCTGTGCTGTGTTCATTCTCCGCCCTCTAGGCTCCTCTGTGTCTCCTCAGACAGGGCTCTGAGTTATACAAGGCATTTCTTTGCAAATGGACCTCAGTTTCTTGCTTGAATCCATACATCTGTCAAATAATGCTTTACCTCTCTGCTTTTCATACCAAAAGAGTCAAGAGAAATACATAGAATAAAATTACTGTTTTGTTAAAACCAAAGGAAAACTGCCTGCCTACCTGGGTCCTAGAATCTGGACTCTCAGAACCTGTTTCCTGGCTTGTTTTTGAGGCAAGAGGGACATGGTAACAAAAAACAGCTAATGTTTATTAAGGAGTTACTCACAGAAACTGCTGAGTGCGTTCTCTTATTTAATCCCTAAATGATCCTATGAAGGAACATTATCTCCATTTTACATGTGAGGAGAGAAGCTCAAAGAGGCAAGGTCACTCAGCAGCAAGGACACGAGGGATTCACATCTGGGGTTGTAGAGACAAGACCTCCTGCCACATTTGCCAATGCCATGTCAGGGGTAGGCAATCTGCCCTTGGGAGCCAACCCAAGAAAGAGAAAAGCTCTGCAGGCAGAGAGGGTTAGAGAAGTGACCCATGCAGAAGGTTGGTCAAGATGTTTCTTGTCACCCACAGACAATACATTAGTTAAGACTATGGATTCTGGGCCAGATTCCCTGAATTTGCATCTGCCCTACTCCATGACCTTCAGTAAGGTCTGTTAACTTCTCCGTGCTTCAGTGGCCTCATCTGTGAAATAAGGTTTTAAAAAAAAAAAGGTGTTTCAAAGTTAATTTCTTCTGACTCATAGTGACCCTACAGGACAGAGTACAACTGTCTCACAGTGTTTCCAAGGAGTGGCTGGTTGGTGGATTCTAACTGCCAAGCTTTTGTTGATCAGCCAGGCTCTTGAGCACGATGCCACCGGGGCTCCAAAATGGGGATAACGGTGCCTAATTCACAGGGCAGTTGTAATTCATATGGTAGTAGTGATAAGTCATTAATTAATATATGTAAAGAGTTCAGCATGGAATATGATGAAGGCTCAATAAATGATGATTTTGAGCCATAGGTGCTGAAAGAGGACTAGTGTCAGCAGCTCAGATGAGACAGGATCAAATTCCCCCCCATTTCCTCTCATTTGCTTGCCTGGTAGTGGTATTTCATAACCCACTTGAATCTATGAAAAGACTACATTTTCACAGGCAACGGTCACTGCAAATCAGACCTGTATCTTCATAGTAACACCTACTGTAAGCTGTCCAATAGTTGGTCCAGATCTTACCATCCAGACTAAATCTTGCTAAATGCCAACACCAAGTTAATACCTGGTAGAGAGAGTAGCTTAGTAAGTATTTGTTTAATAAGCGAGAGACTAAATGGATCCAAGTATCCCTGGAGGACCAGACTGCCTAGCACACAGTGGCCCTGGAGGGAGGTACTGCTGTCACAATGTACATCTGCGTACTCAATCCATAAAACATGTTGGTTGCCATTTGAACAGTGCCACCAGCACAATGCACTACTGTAAACTGTAGAAAACTGTAAACTCTGATTTCACCACATGGAGGCATCAGTAGATTTCAGAATTTCTAAGGCGAGGAGCACTTTAGACTTCTCAGACAACAAACAGGTTGTTCCAGGGGCTTTACATGACTCTAAGTGGAGGGTAGGGAATTCCCCTTGCTTGCAGTTCCCATCAGCATATCGACCTTGAAAAGACTGTTTTCACTATGTTACAATACCAATTATTTCTTATTTTTCAGAGTCCCCTACAACTCAAAAGCCCCTTTCTTTTCAACCTGCACATGGTTAAACACAATACCACCAATGACCACCGCTGCATAACATGAAATGGTTTTAACACCATTGCTGAAGAATAGCCAACTGTTTCGATAATTGAACAAAAAAACTTGAAGGGAACACTCAGATTATCTACAATTTGATTCCTCAGCAGCTATTATACACAGGCAGCCCAGACACACCAAGCACCGGTGAGACACACACTGCTACCCCCACACTTTCTCCAGATTTTCTGGAGCAGACATCTGTCAGCAGCTCCCAGTGAAGCGACCTGTGAAGAGTTGATTAATAAATGGGTAAGGTGATTTGATCACTTGTAGTGGTTGTCTATGGCCTACCATCTTCATACATTTGCATTTTTAGTCATTATTTGGATACTAGAGTATTTATTAAGCTGCCAAAAAAGCAAAGGTATTATGAAGGCCCTGAGTCTGGCTCCTGATAAGGCACCACGTAGTTGAAAGTAAAACCACAGACATTTCTTTCTCCGCGGGTTAGATTAGGCTTGTTAGATTAAAATCTACTAAATAAAATTCTCCTGTGCTCAAAATCCTCACTTGACAAAGTCACACACAGGTGTTCCGAAGCACATGTTAAGAGGTCTTAATTTTGTAAACTGTAAAAAACTGTTACCCTCTCCACCTCAGGGATACCAGAGACGCCAACTCTGGGCTTGAGGGCCGCGGAATCCAACACTCACATTTCCATTTCCCTTTTGAGCTACTACCCTGGGAGACATCATGGTTCCATTTTGTGAATGCCAGCCTGTGAGAAGGACTCAGGTGAGAGACTGTGGAGTCTACCACATGCTCTTGCTGACTCACAGCCAAGCCTTAAGGATTCTTAAGGTACTAGAGAGGTACAAGGAAAGCAGAGAGCAAACAATATTTCTGGGCAGTAGCTTTGCAACATCTGTTGATGATCTCTAACACAAGGACAGTCAGTTATACTGTCATACTGAGCATATGACATAACCAATCTCCTCATTAAACCAGAGTGGAAGGAGCAGGGGAGGACAAAGACGGAGTCAGCAAGAGGGGGAGAAAGAGACAGGATCAAAAGGCAGGAGAAAGGCATGTGAGGCTTGTGACTACAAGGCAAAGGAAAAAAATCAGCAATCCCTCTTCATGGGTTTGTGTTTCTTCCAAATATGGGATGACAGAATCCAGTTACTGGTGGCTGGTAACTGGTATTCTTTATGGGAGACAGTAATTTTTATTTATAAAGCAATTTACAGTTTACAAACATCTTATTTAACCCTCGAAAGGGGGGCATTATGAGACCTATTTACACTTGAGAAGTACTGCTGGGATACCTCGAGCAGCCCATATATTAGCAACACATATGAGACTAAAAGCCAAGTTCTCCTTTCACCATGTTGGCCTTTTTTAATTTTCCAGGGAGTCAGCTAACCTGTAACACTAGCCACACTGGAGAAGTGGCTTCTGATGAAAAGTGGTCCAAAGTCATGACTGAAGCCACACACGGGCACCAGGCTCACGGGGGGTTTCATAAACACTGCCACCAAGGCACTGTTTCTTAATAATACTGCCAATACCCCAAACTGGCCTGTTCCAGGGGCCCTTAAAGCCTCTACAATTATTCTAGGCTCTGCGCCTAAGGCACAGAGAACTGCTAGGAAATGGCTGCGCAACAGCCACAGCAATCACATACACCCGTAGACAGAGGGAAGTAAGGACAAAACCAACAGGTTCAAAACAGATGTCACTCCTCTAAGAACAAAAGGCTAGTTTTTTATAGAAATCTTCTGCCAAACAGTGAGGCCCCCTCTTTGTGGTAAGAGAATTATGTTACAATTCAAACTTTTATACAATTCACTATTCCCAAAGATCAAAACCAGAATGAGACACAAGAGGGAACAGAGGAGGGAAATAGAGGCCAGAAGCACACAGATCCCTGGTAGCTCTCTAGCTCAGCCTGTTGACCTCCATGCCAACTGGCCTTTCAACAAGATCTCTGCTGCCGTCTGGGCATTCACAAGATGAGGGCCCTCTGGGCTCTCCACTGAAAACAATCTCATTTAGGGTTCAATTTAAGGTTGAAGGCAAGGAGACAAATGCCCTCTCAAATGCTAGTTCTTTAGACTACATTTCTTGCCCAGACAAAAGCACAACAACAGTTTTTAAAATACTCTTTAATAACATGACCAGCTTATCTGGTATTTTCTGCAACCAGCATCTTGCTAAAACCCCAACTGTGCTCACTGAAGCAAGATAAACGGCATGTTTTTCACTGAGCCTCACCCAGCAGGCTCACAGTTGCCCAAAGCCAGGGTCTCAAGAACAAACACCACAGTTCCCTCCAGACTGAGCCTTGGTTTAGGACAATTCGATTATTTTAAAGGTGTCTGATACTGAGAATATATTTCACCCCTTCTGCCACCACTCCCTGCCTGTCTTAAGTAAGACCTCAGTTCCTTCAGAAAATGCCTCCAATGTTCTGCAATCGTGGAGACAATTCCATTAACTCAGCCCTGGTGAGACTCAGAACAGATTTCTCTACCAGGGGATCCAGAAGTCCTTAAGTGGTGTAAATGGTTATCGACTTGTTCAACTGACTAGGTGAGAGGTTGGTGATTCAAACCAACCCAAAGCTGCCTAAGGAGTGAAGCCTGGAGACCCATGGCCAAAATGTTACCACCTTCAAAGTTCTATGCAGCAGTTCTGTGATGCACACGTGGAATGCTGTGAGTAGCCAACTAACAACAACTAGGAGATCCACAAGACTCTCTTTCTATCTAAAGATCCATTCAATCTGCATATTGTGGCAAGAGCAAAAAGGCAAAACTAAATTCATAGGTAAGCAAATTAGTTATCAAAACAGCCAAAAGGTTCCTTCTTTTCTGTGTGAGATTAGGCTTTATCACAGACAGACTGTGAGGCGCACATGGCATTCAGCAGACTCCTTCACCACTGCCATAAATGATTTACAAGCTCTAGCTAACAGCTAGATCCACAATCAACTCCATGGAAGCAGTAGTCAAGAAATCCACTCACTCACTGCACCGGCCAAATCTGCTGCAAAAGACTTCTTTAAAATGTGGAAAAGCAAAGATGTCACCTTGAAGACTGAAGGGCACCTGACTCAAGCCACGATATTTTCAGTCACTTCATATGGATGCAAAAGCTGGATGATAAGTAAGTGACAGCTGAAGGACTGCCACCTCTGAATTACGGTGTTGGCAAAGGCTACTGAATATATACACCATGGATTGCCAAAAGGACAAACAAATCTGTCTTGGAAGAAACACAGCCAAAGTGTTCCTTAGCAGCAAGGATGGCAAGACTGTCTCACATACTCTGGCTATGTTATCGGGGGGCTCAGTTCCTACAGAAAGACATCATCCTTGGTAAAGCAGAGGGTCAGTGAAAACGAGGAAGACCTTTAACAAGACGAGTAATACGGGCTGCCAACAATGGGTTGTACCACCACAATGACTGTGGGGATGGCGCAGCACTGGGCAGTGTTTTGCTCCATTGTGCACTGGGTAGTCACTATGAGTTAAAACCAATCTGACAGCATCTAACACCAAAAGCTATGAGTTCTTTACAATAACCAACCCATCTGTGACCCACTAAAATACAAATATTATAGCTTGTCAACATTTTTATCTTTTCAAGTATTATTTCACTGTACATTTATAAAAACCTCAGCCTTGTTAAGATACCCCGCTTAATCAACAATTTATCTCCAAAATTGTGACTTCATTGTTAGTGGGAGCAGAAGGTTATTTTTGAACATATCTTACAAATACATCCTCAGAATTCCACTTGGAATTCAGGTTTCTGTAACCTACATCTTATTTTTTTTTCTTTAAATCAAAGTACTCATGAAGTAGGATAGATATAGAAACCAATACAGCTTGTTCTTTCCCAAGATGACCCTAAAATAATGGTGAGGTAGGGGTTTCTAGTGCCAGAGAAAACAGAGTTTCTCACCTATTTCAATCAGGATCATATCCCCCACAGCTGAAGGGCAGTGGATTTCTGTCATCCCTTGACACGTGTTCATGTTCTGGATTGCTGTTCTATGCTCCCTGGCCCCTTTTCTTTTGTCAAAGTGGACCCTAAATTCAGTATCCATGCATGCTTCACTGTCTAGGTGCCTACATGAATCAGTGTGGGGAAAGAGAGTTTCCAAAATTAACTGGAAAATGAAGGTTTGTTTTTACTTTGCTCTGTTTATTGAATAACATAATCTAACCATTTCTTTCTCATTTTTTTTTCTTGCAGAGCTGACATTGGGACTTGGTGGGAACAGACAAGAGGCCCAAGAGGCCACTGATGCTGCACAGGCCACTGTGTTCAGCCCACCACAAAGGCTGCACAGGAACTAGCAACTAATCTTCAACCCTGAAAACAGGTATTATTTCTAGTGGCTCTTTATCCACAACCTCTCACCCAAGACCTTTAGTTCTGGTAAAGGCCCCTCTGGCTTCAGTATGCTTACTGAGGCATTTCAGAGAGCCCTGCTGACTTACTTTCTTCACACACAGTACTCTGAAAAAAATGAGTAAAATACTGAGCTGCCAGATTTCTGAACACATACTGTTCAGCCACCATTTCAGAAGATACCACCTGCCGTTCTTTTTTTCTTAGACAGAAGGCTATAGATCCAATGCCTCTCCGACAGAAGCCACAGGACCGAGTATTGAGGCTCCAAGTCAGAAAAGGTCCACTGTAATAGCATGCTGTGTCACTAATCCTTTTAGGTCTACTCATTCTCATACACAAATAACATAGAATTATCCAAGTCCAGCCTCTGATAAAGAGAAAAGGAGAAAGAGAAAAAGAGACAGAGGTGTCTTTTCATAATTAAGACATGACCAAATTAAATTAGTCCTATTTGGAAAGAAACACCTGATGAGCTGTATCACGGATGCCACTGTAGCAAATACATACAGAGAGTAAGAGAATGATCTCTGCACATGGCAGAAATCGGTGGTAATCCTGGAGTTTCACAACAGACAAGGCCAAGAAATCACCAATAACCAACGCTGCCAAATACTCCAAGTGGTACAAAAGGACAGCCCACAGCCATCAGAAACCCTCCTAATCAGATCTGACACACATGTGCTTCCTGCCCTGGCAATCTATCACAGACGTAACCCTTGGATGCCCCGTTAGACATCCCCAGATCTAAGAGATACCATCCAGTATATTAGTAGGAACACTGACAACCCTTTTACTTTTAAGCTATTAAAATTACTGAGATGAAAGTGAACAAGTAATTGAAAATTTCTTCCTTTTATATGAAAAACTGGTATTAGGAAGCATGCTGAGGTTTTAATTAGAGAGAACAGACTACACATCTGGATTTTCTAGAACAGCCCTGACTTCCTTTTCTGCACTGCTGAAAGGCTAAATGTAAGGCAGGGCAGTGTAAATGAGTTTGTGGGGTTTGAGAAGTCAGTCAACACGTACATGTACATAGTAACACACAGTTAGTTCCCTTCCAAAAGATTTCACTTCAATTTACTAAGATTTCTTTCTTCTTATGGGAAGGCTTGAGACTTTTATAGATAAAAAATGTTTTTACCTTAAGAGCCACAATTGGGTGAAAATATCTGTAAAATAACTCATAAAGCTAAGGCTGCTCTAACAGAAATACCACTGAGTGGATGGCTTTAATGAAGGAAAGTTTATTCTTACACAGTCTGGTAAATTGCAAGTCCATATTCAGGGTGTCTGCTC
Source organism: Heterohyrax brucei (assembly GCA_028571685.1). Taxonomy (NCBI): domain Eukaryota; kingdom Metazoa; phylum Chordata; class Mammalia; order Hyracoidea; family Procaviidae; genus Heterohyrax; species Heterohyrax brucei. Next base: position 16,420,823 of record CM053158.1, read on the forward strand.
CAGGGGAAGGCTTTCCCCTTTGTCGACTCTGGAGGAAAGTCCAGCATTGCATCAGTCTTTGTCCAGGGAGCATCCTGGAGCAGGAACCTCAGGCCTGAAGGACAAGCTTTTCTCCTGGTGCTGCTTTTTTGATGATGTGAGGTTCCCAATTCTCTGCTTGCTTCTCTTTCCTTTTATCTCTTGTAGGATTAAGGGTGGGGCAAGCCATACTCCAGGGAAATTCCCTTTACAGTGGCACAGAGAGGTAATCCTATGAAGGGATTTACATTCCCACCCTGATCTTTTAACACAAAGCACAGCAAAATCACAAAATGTAGGACAATTGTAGAATACAGGGAATCATGGCCCAGCCACAGGGCTACACCTATTTTTGGGGGACACAGTTTGATCCATGACACAGCCAAAATAGACAAAGAACTCTTAAAACTCAATCTAAAATACCCTAATTAAAAAATTAGAGAAATGAGCAAAAGATGTGAGCTGTTAACTCACCAAAGAAGATACACACAAAAAAGAAGGAGGCAATAAAAAAAAAAAAACTTCACTGTTTAGTCAGTTCAGACTCAGAACAATCCTGTGGGACAGAGTAGAACTGCTCCACAGGGTTTCCCAGGAGGAAGCTGGTAGATCTGAGTCACTGACCTCCTGGTTAGCAAGCCAAGCTCTTAATATACCTACTAGCATAGCTAAAACCCAAAACACTGACAATACCAAATGCTGGTGAGGATATGGGGCAACAGGAACTCTCATTCATTGCTGGTGGGAATGTAAAATAGTACACCCACTTTCAAAGACAGTTTGGCAGTTGCTCACAAAGCTCAACAGTCTCATCACTTAATCCCAGGAATCATGCTCTTTGGTATTTATCTAAATAAGTTCAAAACTTACGTTACACAAAAACTTGCATACAAATTTTCCCAACAACTTTACTCACAACTGATATAAACAAGGTATGTTTCAATAGATGAATGGATAAACAAACTGTAGGATATCCAGACAACGGAATATTATTTGGCTTTAAAAATAAATGAGCTACCCATACATCTATTGTCAACTGTTTTTCACAAGGGTGCTGACTTCATTCGATGGGGAAACAAGAGTCTCTTCAATAAATGGTGCCAGGAAAACTGAATTTCAACATGCAGAAAAACTAAACATTATCCATGTTACATAACATACACAAAAATAAATTCAAAGTGGATTTACAGGATCTGAATGTGCAAACCAAAATCATAAATTGTCTTAGAACAAAACCAAAATCCAAATCCACTGCCATCAAGTCAATTTCAACTCACTGCGACCCTACACGACAGAGCAGACCCGCTCCATAGTTTCCAAGAGGCGACTGGTTGATTTGAACTGCAGCACTCAATCACTACACCACCAGCGTTTCCTTCCTAAAACATGCAGGGGACAATGCTGTCAGGCCTACCTTTTGCAACGGATTATCTAACATAATAACAAAAGCACAAACAATAAAAGACAAAATAAATAAATGAGAGCTCATAAAAATGAAAAACTTTTTGGGAGGCCTCACACCACCTGTGTTTAGAACCTATTACACTGCCACAGTAGTCAAAACAGCCTGCTACTGGCACAGAAACAGATACAAAGACTAACAGAACTGAGAATCCATATACAACATCATCTACCTATGGGCAGCTGACATTTGACAAAGGCCCCAAATGGTGTTGGCATAACTGGATACTCATCTGCAAAAAATTGAAGACCCGTATCTCACACCAACTAACACAAAATGGATCAAAGACCTAAACAGAAAATCTAAAACAATAAAGATCATGGAAGACACAACAGGAACAACACTGGGAGCCCTAATAACATGACATAAACAGACTGCAAAACATTACCAACGATGCAGAAATACCAAAAGAGAAACAATTAGGAACTCCTACAAATCAAACACAGGCTCATTCAAAGACTTCACCAAAGAGTAAAAGCCAACCTACAGACTGGGAAAAAATTTTGGCTACCACCAATACAATCACTGTCTAACCTCCATGATCTCCAAGATACTGCAAAATCTCAACAAGACAAATAACCCAATTAAAAATGAGCAAAGGATACAAACAGGCATTTCACCAAAGACGACATTCAAGCAGCTAAGAGGCAGGTGAGGAAATATTCACAATCATCAGTCATTAGAGAAATCCAAATCAAAACTACAATGAGATACCATCTCACCCTAACAAGGATGGCACTAATTATGAATGTTTGTAATGCTATTTAGAATGGTGGATCCTTTCCATAAAGTTTTCAATTTACAGCAAAGGAATCACTATCCAAGGCAGTTATATCCTTACGAAATAGATTTCTTAAATAGTAAGACTTGAAAGTCAAAATTATTCCTTGATCCATGGGTTACAGGATGGATGTTGTGTTAGCAGGCATGAAAACATTTTTGCTCTCAGAACTTCTACTCTCAGGCAAACTAGCAACTCAGTGTGATCTTGCATATACTATGCAAGTTTCTCACAGCTACTTTAAAATGATTTTATACTCAAACAAGCGTACACAAATCATATATTTTAACATTTTCTATATTTCTACATTTTATAAAACAAAATCTTTGAAATACTACGCTCTGTAATTGTTTTTTGTATAGTATTTTATGAAACAATCCCTGGGGTGCATCCTCAGTTTGTCAGGGCATGTATCACAATAGAAAACAAATGACATTAGCCCTCAAAGCTTTGAAAATATTTGTACACTTTCTGAGACATTCTACATAATGGCCCTGCCTTCCAGACTCTAGGTACTGGCCACACTCTCTGGATTCTCAGTGGAGACCCCTGGCCCTGTGCTACAACTCTGCCCAGAAAGGCTCACTTGGACAGCACCTCCATCCCCTTACAAAGACAAAAAGCCCTGGCTCCACCCTTTCAAACCTGAGGTCATGGCCACACGCGTTGCAACTGAGGCTGTCTCTTCAGCTCTGCTTCCTAGGGCCGCATGGCCTGGGGCCTCAGACCTACATTTGCCGTGCCAGGGCAAGTGTTTCAAAGCTCTGTAGCTCCATTCTTGCTAGAAAGCCTCCTGCACAAAGGCACTTACAGACTTTCACAGACAGTGGTATGCTGGGGCACACTGATCTGCTCGATCAACGCCACTCACATATTTTATGTTATTTATTGTAATATTAGGTTTCTCAACGTTGACTTCCACACCATCTCGTAAAATCCTTTTTACAGTAGTCATTCCTGTGTTATCCCAAGTGGTCAGTGATGATCCTTTTATCTTTCCACACTAGAAGTAGAGTGTTACCTTTTTGATATGCTACTGTGGATTTTTTTTAGGAATTCTGGTTTTTTTATTTCACTTGGTAATTCCTTTCTATTTGTTAAGATCATCCGGTTAAAAACAATTGTCGCCGCTCAGTCGCCTGAGAGGCACCTCTCAAGTTATCGCATGAAACGTGGTGTCTGAGAGGAGCCTCTCCAGTGCAAAGGGTTAATCTTCTTGTGTATCTCCCATCAGAGCTCTTGAGGGTCCAGACTTATTATCAATGAGTAGCAACATTTTGAAATCCTTCTTCTGAGCAACAGGTCTCAAAAGTGGGCTTAAAATATTCACTAAACCATGTTATTACCAGATGTGCTGTGATCCAAGCTTTGTTGCTCCATTTATAGAATACAGGAAGAACAGATTTAGCATGCTTCTTAAAGGCTCCAGGATTTTCAGAACGGTAAATGAGCACTGGCTTCAACCTAAAGTCATCACCTGCATTAGCCCCTAACAAGGGTAGGCCTGTCACTAGAGTTCTGAAGCCAGGTCCTGACTTTTCTCTAGCTATGAAGGCTCTAGATGGCATTTTCTTTGACTCACACTGAAAACCTATTGCTCAGTATAGCCAGCTACCTTCATCAATTATCTCAGCAAGATCTTCTGGATAACTTGTTGCTTAACCGTGCACTTTTATGTCACGGAGATGGCTTCTTTCCTTAAACCTCATGAACTAACCTTGCTAGCTTCAAACTTAGCTTCTGCAGCTTCCTCACCACTCTTAGACTTCACAGACCTGAAGTTAGGGACTTGATCTGGATTAGGCTTTGGCTCAAGGGAATGCTGTAGCTGGTGTGATCCTTTATCTAGATCACTAAAACTTTCTCCATACATGAGGAAAATACAAGCCCAGGAGACAAGAAGAGTCCATATGAGTTGGAGACAATAGCAGCATGAGACCAGAAGAACTAGACGGTGCCTGGCCACCAGCAAAGACTACCCTGATAGGGAATACAAGAGTCCCTGAAGTAGCATGAGAAACATAGGAAGGCACATCTAGAACTCTATTAAAAAAACATACTTGATGGTCCGACATCCTATAAGTTCCCCTGAGAACATGGCCCCTGGACTTGCTGCTCGCCCAGAGCTGAAACCAGCACTGAAGCTAATTCTTCAAAGATTGAACGCAGGTAGTGTGTGTATTTCTTAATTTAATATATATACGAGGTTGTCAAACAGTTTTCTCTCTACAGGGAAGAAGACAGGGGACAAGTGCTGGCTGAGTGGATACCCGAAGTACAGGGTGGAAAGGAAGGAGGAGGGTGCTGTCAGAGGAGAGCAGAAAGAGTTGCACAGAGGTATGTGTTCTGGGTTTTATATGGCAAACTGACTTGGAACGTAAACATTCAAATAATCACAATAAAAATAAAATTAAGGAAAAAAAGCCTTCTCCATTATCAGCAAAAAGGCTGTTTTGCTTTCTTATCATTTGTGTCTTCACTGGAGCAGCAATTTTAATGTCCTTCAAGAACTTTTCCTTTGCGCTCACAATTTTGCTGTTTGGTACAAGCAGCCTACATTTCAGTCTGTCTCAGCTTTCAACACACCTTCCTCACTAAGCTTAATTTCAAGTTAGAGACCTAACTACTCCTTTCACCTGAATACTTCAAGGCCACTGCAGGATTATTAATTGGCCTAATTTCAATACTGTCACGTCTCAGGGAATAGGGAGGCCTGAGGAGAGGAACAGGGTATGCGGATGGCAATGGAAAGGAAGACAAGATGACAACTGACGCAGCTCTTCCTTTAAGGACACTTTCTGGACTTTGCAAGCTCAACTGCCTATGTCCAGTTGATCAAAACTTTGTTACAGCCATGCTTAGCTACAAGGAGTACTGGGAAACTTCTTTATTCCAGGCAGTCATATGCTCAGTTAAAAATCAGGGATCTGCATCCATGGAAAAGACAGCAAATACGTACTGAAAGACTAAGTGTCTCTTAACTTTCCAGCTTAAGAACCAGATTCTAATTTTTGGCAGGTTACAGAATTTGTTTCTTCAAACCTTACTCTTATAATTAAAAAATGCCACATATATAATGAAAAAATATATGTATATATAAATAAAACAATTTAAAATGTTTTTATACTTGCATCTGTTCTTCAAAATGACCCACACAGGAATACACTGATGACAGTAGCTAAGGCATATGCCATGGAGCAGACCAGCATTGGCGTCAATGTCTCAAGTTTGAATACAAAGTCAGTAGAAGGGTAAATGATTGAAAACGATAGAGAAATTACAGTATTAATAAAGTCCAGGTTTTTCTGCGGTGTTTTGGATGCAGTTTTTCTGAATGAGTTTTTCAAAATCTTACAATATATGCAAGTATCCCCACTTCTTTTAATGTGTCTTATGTTTTAACTGAAAGTTAAGAATTCAAGTTTCTTATACAAAAATTTATACACACTGTTACCCCTACACTGTGACAAGTCCCTCCCCCTCCCCGCCTCGTATTTCCTATGTTCATTCAGCCAGCTCCTGTGGCCCTCTGCCTTTTCATCTCACTTCCAGACAGCAGCTGCCCAGTCAGTCTCCTGTATCCACTTAAGCCAAGAAGCACACTCTCCTTACCAGTATCATTTTGTCTTATATAGTATTTCAATCTTTGTCTGAGGAGTTGACTTTGGGAATAGTTTTTAGTTCTGGGCTAACACAGTCCAGAGGCCATGTCTTTCAGGGAGCCTCCAGTTTGCTGGGGGCCATTAAATCTGGTGTTTTTACCAGAGTTCAAGTTCTGAACTCCACATCTCTTCCACTTCATCAGAGACTATTTGTTGAAGTTCCCGGTACAGGTGGTCGTGGTCAATGGTGGGTAGCAGGGCACCACCTAGTGCTTCTGGTCTCATGTCAATGTGTCTCCATTCTATCTCTTGGACTCATTATTTTCCCTGTCCTGATGTTCTAAGTATTCCCCACTTTTTGGACATTTGCTTTATGACACTTGGCTTTTTCAAAAGACCTACATTACTATCTGTTTTCACTAACTGAAAGAAATCCAAAAAAGTTTCACTTTTATGAAATAAGGTGAAAAGCAGAAATAGTCTTCAGCATTTATCGTGTATCAAGACATTAAAATGGCAGCTCACACACTGAACAGCGAGAGTGGCATCACCAAGCGCCTTCCCAGGGAGCTATGCTCAGCATTAAGTCACTAAAACTTTGAGCTGTATCTGTGAGCACCTGTGCTTTATCACAACATATTTTGTGCATCCATTAGCAAGATGTGTTCTAAGGTATTAGAAAAGCTTGGAAAAGCTCAGAAGAATTTTTATGTGTTATTTAGTATGATTTGGTAGGTTCCTTTTATGGATCTGGAACCCACCATGCATTAATGGCAACCTGTTCTTCATTTTACACCATTTTGGCTCACAAAAGGTTTCACAGAACACTCTACTTACAGATAGTGGGGTAAACCTGTAAAGATAAAGATGTATTGGAGGGCAGCAGTGGAATGCCTCCTGCCGAAAGCACCAGCATTTCTGCCAGGCCTATCTTAGCAAGAGTATGTCTTGATCTTATTTTTATTTAGGTTCTCTCAATTTTCTTTAACTGTGGTTTATGATTTTCATTCAGCTAAACATTTGATTTATTAACAAGACAGACCTACAAGTTCTACTTTGAGAACTGGTCTCTGAAATGAGCTGGGAAGTGCTACTATTCTGAAACGCAGTGATAGGATTCTCACCCTTCAACAGGAACCTGAGTTCAATTCCCAGCCAATGTTCTTCATGAATAGCTTGTATGTTGGAGGCTTGTATAGTGCTATGATACTGAGCAGATTTCATCAGAGCTTTCAGACTAAGATGGACTAGGAAGAAAGGCCTGGCTATCTATTTCTGAAAATTAGCCAATGAAAAACCCATGGATCACAACCAGTCTGCAACTGATGATGGTGATGGAGTGTAAGTGGTCATCATCTCATTATACTGCGCATGGGGTCACCCTGAGGTGGCGGCTGACTTGTAACAGCTAACAATGGCAATTTTTTTTTTTAAACAACTATTGTGATGTGTACATACAGTTCACAGTACACTTTGTATCTGGTAAACTGTCAACATGCTTGCTTCTCAGCACAAAGTTTTTCACTTTCCTTTTTCTTCATTTTCAGCAGTGTTGAAGAACTGATCTGTTCTATACTTTTACTGAAGAGAATTTCAGATAGAAACATGTATATCTTATTTTTTTTTGTTGTCTACCCACTTTAAAATGAAACCTCCATGCATGCAGGACTGGGTTTTCCTCACTGCTGAAACTTCCACGCCTGGTCAATTGCTTCAAAAATACCACTGTGTGAATGCAGAATATATATTTTGCTATAGCTACTGTAATTTTAGGGTATGGGGAGGTTGGTAGATAAAGGATAAAGACTTTTACAAATATACAACTATTTTTTAAAGTAGTTTTAAGTATATGGCAAAATTAAGCAACAAGCACAATACCTGTCCTCCTACAATCCCACTTTTTCTTTTATTATTGACATTTTTCATTGGTGTAGTCCATCTGTTAAAACGGCTGTCATAATCAGAGTTCACTCTTTGTGTTCCACAGCTCAGTGGGTTATGACAAATGTATGTCATGTACTCACTAGCACAGTACCACACAGAATAGTTCACTGTCCTAAAAATCCCCTAAGCTTTGTTATCACCGGCGGATCATCTTCCTGCCTCTTCGTGGTTGTTGTTGTTAGCTGCCAGCCAGTCAACTCCGATTCAGGCTTGTGTGTGCAGAACAGAACTGCTCCATAGGATTTCAAAGACTGTGACCATTAGGAAGCAGGGCCATCTTCCAGTGTGCCTCGGGGTGGGTCCGAACCGCCAACTTTTCAGCTAGTAGTTGAGTACTTAACCATCTGTGCCACCCAGGTACTCATTATTATCTCCACAGTTTTTGTCTTTTCCGGAACAGCACATAGTAACTTGAACTGTGCAGTATGCAGCCTTTTCAGACTGGCTTCTTAAAATTCCTGTGTATTTCATGGGTTAATACTTCTCCTCTGTATTTTATTTCCTTTGTTGTCATTTAGAATATACACAGCAACACATACACCGATTCAACAGTTTCCACTTGTACAACCAGGTGACGGTGTTTACATTCTCTGAGTTATGCAATCCTCCTGCATTTCTGAGTAGAAGGTCAGCAGTTTGAAAGCCATCAATTGCTCCTTGGAAACCTACGGAGCAGTTCTATCCTATAGGATCACTGTGAGTTTGAAATGATGGTTATGAATTTTTTTTTTTGCATTGCTTATGGGAATGTAAAAAGAGTGGCAGTTTCTTAAAAAATTGAACATAAAATTACCATATGACCAGCAATTCCACTCCTAGGTATATTCACAAAAGAACTGAAGGCTGGGGTTCAAACGGAACCCTGTCCATCAACGTTCACAGCAGGACTCTTCACAACAGCTAAAGGGGAGAAATGATCCCCTGCAAGCGTCGATCAACAGATAAATGGATCAACAAAATGTAGTATATACATGCAATGGAACATTATTCAGCCATAATGAGAAATGAAATTTTGAAATATGCTGCAACATGGATGAAGCCTGAAAACATCATGGGGAGTGAAACAGGTCAGACACAAAAGGACAAATATTATATGATTATATGATATCACTTAGACACATGAGTCGGATCCGACTTGGTGGCACTTGGCTTGGCTTGGCTAGACGAAACATCTAGAAAAAGCTATGAACAGAGACAAAAGTTTGCTGGTGGTTAGGTTTAAGGGATAATGAGTTTCTGTTTGGAGTGATGAAAAACTGCTGTAGTGGTGATGACACAACACAGTGACTATAGTGCTACTGAATTGTACATATAAAAATGGTTGAAATGGCAATTATTTTACTATATATATTTTACCACCAAAAACACCTAGTGCTGTCAGGACAACGAAAAGACTGAAATAAGCAGAAACCTACAGCATAAACTAGTTTAGTAGTGGAAAAAAGTAGTAAGCAATGACAATAACAGAATCTCATGTCCTTTTTGGCAACCACCAGTTCTGTGTCTAATAGTTGCCACCCCTCCCTTCCAAATGGCTTCCCCTTGCACCAATGCTTCATTTCTGTTGAAGGTTACCAGCATTCTCCCAATTCAAGAACTCCAAGTAGTCCTTGAAACTGCCTTTTCCTTTGTTCCTTCTTGACAAATCCTAATCTTCGAAATTCAGTGTTTCCAAATCCTAGAGATTCTTCGCGCAAGTTTTCTTTGATACCTATCTTTCCCTCTCACATCTATCTATCTGTGCCTTCCCTCTTCCCCGACAAGTCATAGCATCCTATTTCAACCTCTGCTCTGGATCCTGAGGGCCTTTTTCTCTGCAGTTTCTCCTTTCTAGTCAAGTTCACACATTAGCATGAGAAGAGTCTCCCTTTTTGATCATTTTGATATGTGTGTGGCTCACCCATGCTTTCAAATAAAAAAAAGGTCCTTGACAACCTAGTCTGGCCTACCTAGTAGTTTACAAGTCATTCCAGTTGCTACTTCCTAGAACATGAGGACAAAAATCCAACAGCAATTTGGAAGCTAAGAACATGTGGCCAGCTCCATCAAAGCAGAAATAGTAATTTGCTATCAAAGATTACAAGGTAAAGATCTAATAGAAATACCAGAATCTGGCAAGTCAGGAAGTTGCCCACGGTAGGATGATACAAGCCTTCAATATTTGGCACAGACTAAAGAGAACACTAACAGATTAGAGGGAAGAAGAAATGGAGTCAGAAGCTACTCTATTTGACATTTATTAATTCAGTTAAATATTTAGTGTGACACATGTTGCCAGGTACAATTCTAAACTTTATTAACAGTAAAGAAACAATGGGAAAAAAAGTGAAAACAGAAATAAAAAATTAGGAAGGGGAGAAGGAAACAGTACCTGCTCTCATGAAGTTTTCAGTCCAGTGACATTTACGGACATCTGGTGACCACATTTGCTTTGTTTGCTAGTCATTAACCTAGTCAGTTTGTTAGATTTAGCTATTTATTCCTTTACCTTGTATTTCTCAAGGAACCAATACTACTTTAAAATTACCTCTCCATGTCAGACAATGGAGAGCTTCCATCATCCCAGACACCAAGGAGGAAGGGCATGGTTTTGCTGTTAATTGCTGTAGAGTTAACTTGGTCTTAAGAGTGGCTACAAAATGAACCATTTCCCAGTTCTGGGTCATATTCATGGTTGTCGGTATGTTTGAGTCCATTGTTGTTTCAACAAGGAAATGCTACAAGGGTCATTTTCCTAGGCAAGGCGCCCAACTTACATCTCTGTCTTAAAGAGCTCCTGTTGAACCTGGAAACTTGACAGAAGCAGATGCAAACCTGTTTATGAGCTGACACGCCCCCCTGTTTCTAGGAAACCCAACATTTTATCTTGCACTGTTAGGATTCACAGCATATAAGAATCAAGTCAAAGGAAAAAAAATGACCTGTTCCGTATTAATAGAAGCACAAGCATTGATACACACAGGTAGAAACAATAAACGTGTCATTTAATGGTTAAAGGAAGAGCAAAAGAATGGAAGAATAGAAGTGGCTGTCCCATGGTCCACTGCCCCAGATATGCTCAAAACACACTGATCAAGGTCTACATGACCCCTGGCAGCATGTCAAAATAAATAAAACATAACAGAACAACCCTATAGCCCAAGGGAGAATTCCAAATGGCAATATGCATTTCTAAACCAAAACTGAAAACTGACTGTATTCCATCTTTCCAAATGACAAATGACTCCCATTTGAGTAGTTCCTGGTCAGAAACAGAAGGCTTCAACACCTCCACTTCTAGGTATATACACAAGAGAACTGAAATATGCTGATACACAAAAACTCCCACATGAATGTTCACAAGAAGCACTTCTCACAACAGGCAAAAGTGAAAACAACCCAACTGTCTATCGGTTGATGAATGGAAAAACAAAATTTAGTATATTCATATGCTCAAACTATTCAACTATAAACATAAAAGAAATACTGATTCATATTATGATACACATGAACTCCGAAAACATCATACTTTGTGAAAAAGGCCAGGCACAGGCATGCACACAAACATGTACACACACAAGTAGTGTGTGAAGATTCTATTTACATGAAATATCCAATACAAGCAAATCTAGAGAGAAAGAAAGTAGCTTAGAGACTGCCTAGGCCTCCTGTGGTGCACAGGGTCTCCCTGACCCAGGTGGGGGTCTGGCTCTACCACAGCTAACAGCAGCGAAGGGCTGGGTGGGGGGTGGAGGGAAATGTGAAGTAACTTCTGATAGGTTCCAAGTGTCTTCAAGGGGTGATGAAAAATATTCTGAAATTAAGATAGTGATGATAGCTGCACAATTTTATGCATAAACTCAAATCACTAAACTGTATACTTTAAAAGGATGAATTTTATGATAATGTGAATTATACCTCAAATAAAACAAAGTAAAAAAATCTTGAGTCTTCAAGACCCCTACCAAGGCAGACATTCAGTTATTTCATTCCTCCTCCTCTGTCATTCCCTGGCCTAGATGAGGCACACTTCACCTGCCCCACCAAGCCAGTTAGTGAGCCTTTTCTCTAACTGTGCATACCACTACCACACTCCTCAACTGGGCTCCAAACTCCGGTTCTCAGCTACCATATACACCAAAAAATAAGAGGACTCTGATTAGAAGGGAACACTCACTCTCCCAACAAGGTGGTCCCATTTGACTACATGGAATGAATGAACTTTTAGGGACATGAATAAAATAATTACATGTACACTTTATATTAATTGGTCTTATACATTTAAATTACAAAATAAAATAACTGGTAGAAATTCCTGCTATATTCTCAGTGTCTACACACTGGCAGGCATATAAATATAGTAAGAGATAATAGCTACTGAAAGACTGCATTTAGACAGCAATTAATAAAAGCATGAACTACTAAATACAGGTTAAAGATACACATCAAATCCAACAAGTCCACTCCCGTGTCTATTAACAGAGATGAATACACCTATTTATCAAGAAAAATAATTTTGATAGTAGCATTATTTAAAATAGTCCTAAATAGAAAATAACACATGTCCATCATGATCTAACGTTAGAACTAATGAATCACGTATGTTATATTCCTACCCGAAAAACCCTACAGCAATGAAAGTGAATATACTGCAGTTATACCAAGATGAATCTTTTTTTCAAGATGAATCTTAAAAACAACACTAAGTATAAACATCACATAAAAGTGTGATTATATTTATGTCATATAAAAAGTATGATTCCATTTACGTAAGGCTCAAAAAGCAAGTTGAAAGATTCTGCGGACAGCAGCACTTTGAGAAGGGTGGAACAGAAAACATCTGGAAGGGCAGGAAGGGCTTCTGCAGAACTGGTAATGTTCTGTTTCTCAACAGATGCTCACTGTGCTAATTCAACGAGCAGTACATTGTAATCTGTGCTCTTTGCAGTACGTATGCAACACTTCAAAAGACAAACAATGATTCAGAAATACTGTTCTTTTCCAAGCACGCACTCCACACGTCTTATTTTATCCAACCTTCTCACATGCCGCTTTGCCACCAGAACCATCATCTGCAGAGTTATTTTAGGTCAACCAGCAATTTTCCAAAGTACATCACTTAAACCGCCACCTAAATTGCTTGAGATACACCATGCTTCTGAATTTGTGAATAATTTCATAGTGGAGAAGTTTATTCTAAGCCACAAATACCTTTCGGTGTTGTATTCTGATAGCCAATTCCTTTATTAGTCCTTTAAGTGAATTTGAATACTTGTTTTATTAAAATATTCTCAGATATTTCCCATGATTATAACCTTGGAGTAATCACTGGACTTGTGTTACATTTCTGACTTTTTTATAAAAACAAAAAACAAAAAAACAGTTGATTCTATAACCACTCAAAACTACTGTGGATTGAGGTTAATGACTAGTATATCTTCCTCAAATAATAGTTTGTGGTTCAAAATAAGCGGCTGAGAAAACACTCTAGAATGAACAGACTTTATAAGAATTAGAAGAAAAACAGATTCTCTTTGATAGATAAATTTTGGTAAAGTTCATCTCACATTCAGGTAACATATTTATTTTCAACATTTCAAGGAGCTGTATCTTTGAAATGCATCTATATACTTAAGACTAGACAGGCTGACTAAGGTAACATGGTTTCTTTACCTCTGGTGAAATATTTATCAAGAACTAGCAAACTGAATAAATATTCTTACATTAAAAAATGCACATAACTAGTAACCAAACGTAAAAATATTCTGTCTTACTAATAACCTAAGACAAACAGGCAAATTAAAACATTCCGTTCTTCACTAGACTGGCAATACTTCAGAAGAGACTATAACAACAAATATCCATGCACCACTATCCAGTGCAAGTATTTTGTTAAATAATACTTGGTACTACTTCGGATTCCCCAGCTGTCTTCAAACAATGCTGAAGAACAAGTGAATCAGGAAAGTTCTCAATGGCAATATGACTACATTTATGAAGTCATAAATATGTTGTTACCTTTCAATCTTGCAACTCTACTTTGAGGAATTAATTCTAAAGAAGTAACAGCTACAAGTACTTAGCTACAAGAATACTCATCACAGCATTGTTTAAAACAGTGAAGAAATAACCTCAAAATAGCAAATGAATTAAGTAGTTGAATAAACCATGTTAATCTATGCTATGGAGCATTATAGAGACATTAAAAGTGATGTGATAAAAACATTTAATTACAAGCAAAGACTTCTACAGTATTTGAAGTGAAAAGGCTATAAATCTCTTTTTAAGATTATCTTACTTTGTAAGTACACAGACTACAGATGATACATGCACAGAAGAATCAGAAAGACTACACATCAAAGTGATAACAGCAACAGAGGTTTTTTTTTTTTAAAAAAACCTTATTTTCCCATTTATGTACACTAAAATGTGTAACACAACCACAGTGAAGAGTGGGTGGGACAGTAAAAAAGTAACTTAAATAACTTCAGAAAATGGTATTTTGATGATATATTCTAAGGCTCATGGCTATGCTGCTAACAAAAAGGTCACACTGTTCCAATCCACCAGCTGCTGCGTGGAAACTCTGTGGGGCAGTTCTACTGTGTCCTGTAGGATTCCTATTAGTTGGAATCAACTCAACAGCAACTGGTTTTGTTTTTTATTCTAAGGCCAAAAGACAAAAAGAGAAACAAACAAAAATCACTGTTATCCAGGTAGATCTGACTTGTCAAGGACCCACGTCTTACAGGGTAAAACTGAGCTTCCCAGGGTTTCTTTTGTGTTTCTGCTGAGTGGGATGGAACTGACAACTGTTTACGTAGTAGCTGAGAAGCAAACTGTGTCACTGAGGGACCTTAACACAGAAAGAGCTGTATCTAAGTACTCTATCTAAGGTTTTCAGAGGGATATGAAGTAACAATTTTGAAACTACTTACACTCTAGGATTTAGCAAATAAGTAAATATATTCTGGATGACAGCTGAGGTTCTCACAGTTCAAGAAAGGAATTAAATAAGAGGGAAGCCAGAAACAATTCTGTGGTGTCAGATTGCAAATGGAGGTACCAACATGAAATTATGGTTTTTACTACATGCAGGTAGTCCCTAACATATGACAGGGTTCTAGTCCAATGACTCCATCTTAAGTCAGTTCAAATGTCATCTTCTTTTTTGTTTTCATTATCAGTGTCTTTTATGATCAATATTTTTATAAATGCCACTGTTTTGGGGGGGGTTAGCATGAGAATAGTAACATCAGATCACATGCTGCCAACACTGTATGTGTTACATAAGAAACCACAGATGGTTATAAATGTAGTTTACCATGCTGTAACTCAAACACATCGTTCAGTTAAGACCTATCACTATCTACTCACCTTGTCTATCAGCTTACTGCCTTGCAGGAGCCTGTATGATGCTGTGATGCTGAGAGCTTTGCCACTGGTATTCAAATACCAGCAGGATCACCCATGGTGGGCAGGCTGCAGCTGAGCTTCCAGGCTAAGACAGACTAGGAAGAAAGATCTGGCAGTCTACTTCTGGAAAGATGTAGCCAGTGACAACCTACCAACAGCAGGAGAACATTGCTGCACAGCAGGGTTGCCACGAGTCGGAACTGACTCAACGACATCTAACACCACCACCACCTGCAAGTATACATATACGCAGATACAGAAATTTATATAAATATGTATGTCTGTTTACAAGCATTTCTTGTTCTGTCCACTGGGACAGCCTAAAAGCAATGACACCCCTGTAACAATCAGTACACGTCACATCAGATCTTGGTTTTTAAACTCCACTCTCCAATGAAAGGAACCTGATCTCTATGGCAAAATGGCTGACTCAAAACTGGAGCACAGAAAGTATGGAATGACTGTGGAACAGAGCTTGTAGTGCCAGAAAATAAGGAAATGCTTTAAAAAAAGATTTAAATGTTCCTAAAGGCCAAACCTTGCATCTGCTAACCAAAAGGTCACCAACTGGCACTTCTTGGAAGTGCCACGAGGCACTTCTTGGAAGCTCTATAGGGCAGTTCTACTCTGACCTCCATCTAGGGTCACTATAAAGTTGGACCTGACTCGATGCTAGTGGGTTTTTTGTTTAATGGCCAAACCTAGAGCAACTCTAGCAACAAAATAAAGAACGACAGTAATAGATTATAAAGAGTAAACCACACAGTAAAAATATAGTAATTGACACTGGTAGAAATAAATAGCTATGTAAAAGAGAAGGGACACCTTTCGCTTACAGGAGAATTAAGAAAAAAAAAATGTAGAAAAAATGAAAGTGTTCATTAGACAAATTACAAGTAATACCTGTTACAGGTGAGAATCATCAATGGATGGTTAAATTATCAAGTAAAAAAGGTTTGCTGAGAAGTAGGTTATTTTCATAACCTGAAAGCTGGTCCAGAGGAATTTATAAGTCACGAAGAAGAAAACAGTAACTTTATAGTAGAGAATCCTGGGAGATACCAATGTAGCAGAGTGATCCAAATCAACATCACTAAATATAAACAGAATCCAGTGCCACCTGATGACATACTGGGAAAGATGCAACGTTACTGCTGAGGGATTCTTACCAAAAATGCATAACCTAAATTACAAGGAAACATCAGACAAACCCAAACTGAGAAACATACTGCAAAATAACTGGCCAGCACTATTCAGAAGTCCCAATGTATCAAAGACAGACTAAGGATGTGTCACAGAAAAGAGAGACATGATAACTACATGCAACATGTCATTCTGGATTGGATTCTAGACCAGAAAGAGAGCATTACTGGGCCAAGAGGAAAAATCTGAAAAGGCTGCCAATTAGATAATATTACAGCAATGACAATTTCCTGATTTTGATAACTGTACTATGAAGGGTAAGAAGAGATATTCTACATATATATATATTTGCCTTTTTTTAAAGTGGAATTATTTCAAAACTAAGTTTTTATACCAACAACGAGACTGTTAAGGAGGAAATTATCAAATCTATACCATTTGTGATAGCCCCTATGAAGATAAAGTACCTAGGAATTAATCTAACCAGAGAAACAACAGACCTTTACAAAGACAACTACAAGCCCTTACTACAAGAAACTAAGAGAGATAAATGGAAAAACCTACCCTGCTCATGGATAGGAAGACTTAACATTGTGAAAATGTCTATTTTACCCAAAGCAATTTATTTATATAATACAATCCCAATACAAGTTCCAGCATCATTTTTTAATGAGATGGAGAAACAAATCACCAATTTTGTTTGGAAAGGGAAGAAGCCCCGGATAAGTAAGGTACTACTAAAGAAGAATAACACACTGGGAGGCCTCTCATTACCCGACCTTAGAACATACTACACTGCCACAGTGGTCAAAACAGCCTGGTACTGGTACAAGAACAGACAGACTTATCAATGGAACAGAATTGAGACCCCAGAGATGACACCATCTGCCTATGAACAGTTGATATTCGACAAAGGCCCTAAGACATTAAACTGGGGTAAAAACAGCATCTTCAACAAATGGTTCTGGCAAAATTGGTTATCCATCTGCAATAAACTGAATCAAGATCCATATCTTACACCTTATACAAAAACCAACTCCAACTGGATAAAAGACCTAAATATCAAACCTAAAACGATAAAGCTCATGGAAGAAAAGGTAGGAACAACAATGGAAGTTTTAATACACAATGAGGACAGACTCCAAAATCTGTCAAAGAAACCTCAATCAACAGAAGAGAAAGTAGATAAATGGGAACTATTAAGAATCAAACACTTTTGCTCATCCAAAGACTTTTATTAATAGAATTAAAAGAACACCCACAGAGTGGGAAAAAATATTTGGCAACTCTATGTCAGATCGACGCCTGATCTCCATAATCTATAAGATACTACAAAATATCAAGAAGAAGAAGATAAACCATCCAATTAAGCAATGGGCAAAGGAGATGGACAGATACTTCACTAAAGAGGAGATCCAGGCAGCCAAAAAACACATGCGGACATGTTCACAATCTTTAGCTATTAAAGAAATTCAAATGAAGACAACAATGAGATACCATCTCACTCCAACAAGATTGGCCATGATCCAGAAAACACAAAACAACAAATGCTGGAGAGGCTGTGGAGAAAGTGGAACCCTCCTACACTGTTGGTGGGGTTGCAAAAATGGTCCAGCCTCTTTGGAAGGCAATCTGGCGCTTCCTTAAAAAAATGGATATTGATATACCATTTGACCCAGTAATTACACTACTTGGAATATATACTACAGATTCAAGGCCTTTCACACCAACGGACACATGCACCAGAATGTTTATTGCGGCACAGTCCACAATAGCAAAAAGGTGGAATCAACCCAGATGCCCAACAATAGAAGAATGGATAGGTAAACTGTGGTACATATACTCAATGGAGCACTACGCAATGATAAAGAATAACGATGATTCCAGGAAACATCTCCTAACCTGGTTTCAACTGGAAGACATTATGTTGAGTGAGTGTAGTCAGCGACAAAAGGACAAATACTGTATGAGACCTCTATGATAAGATCACAAAAAAAGACTTGTGTATAGAAGAAAAGACTCTCTGACAGCTGCAAGGGAGGGGAGGGAGGGATGGAGGGCAAGAGGGGGAGTGTTTAGTTTAGGTAGTTACTAGAAATCTAGTTGGGAGAAAGCAGTGACAGCACACATTAGGAACAAGAACAACATTAAGTGGACTTCAGCATAACTTGAGTACTCCTTCCATCTTAACTCAATACTGCAAGGATAGAGTAGCTGGGGCGGGGGGCGGGGGACCATGCTCTTAGGCGAATTCCAGGCCAATTGGCACAACTAGCGTTTTGCTAAGAGAGCTCTCTGCACCCCACATTGGTGAGTGGCATCTGGGGTCTTAAAAGCTGCCAAGCTGCCATCCGAGGACAAAGCAAATGGTCCCAACTCAGCAGGAACGGATGCTCACCGAGGGCCAAAATGGCATGCGGTAAAGACAACCGAGAAGACAGAGAGACCCACAAGAGTGGGTGCCTACATTGACCTGGGACCAGAAGAACTGGATGGTGCCCGGCCACCACCAGTAATAGCCGTGACGGAGCTCACAGAGAGGAGCCTCACTGGCAACACAAGAATAAAAAGAGGTGCATCATGAGATCTCCACTAAAAGACCTCAACTGATGGTCCAGCGGTTTTGGGGTTCCTCTGAGAGCATGGCCCCCGGCCCTGATGCTGCCCGTTCCCATAAATTATAACAAAGGTCCACTCTTTGGACAGGAATGGAATGGACTTGGCAATGCAGAGTAACCATATGTTGGAAGCACTTTATGGTTCTATACATCTATAGGATATCATCTTGCTGACCTCTGGCTGGACGAAGGGGAGTGGACGGAGAGGAGGGGAAAGGAGGCTGTTGGGAGGATGAGACATGTATGGAGCAGAGAGGAATAGTGTGCAGTCACCGGACAGGGAGAGCAGTGGAAGCTGCATATAGCGGGGCATGTAAATTTTCATGTGAATGTACATTTTCACTCAGTTATGTTAAATAAAAAAAAAAAACTAAGTTTTTAAAAACTATACAAATTTTAGGAAACCCTGGTGGCAAAGTGGTTTAATGCTACAGCTGCCAACCAAAACGCTGGCACTTCGAATCTACCAGGTGCTCCTTGGGAACTCTGGAGCAGTTCTACTCTATCCTGTAGAGTCACTATGAGTCGGAACTGACTCAACGGAACTGGGTTATACAAACTTCAGTCTTGGTTCACTAGAATGTAAAGAAATATGTCCATTCGTTCATTAAAAAATGTATATCACGTACCCCAGGGCCTCATACAAAGGAAGTACTTAGTATTTACTGTGCCACAAAAAAGTGAGTTGCTTTTGATACTTTCAGTATGACTCAGGACAAACCAATCAGTAATAGACGGCATTCCATTACAAGGTAGGTTTCATTTATAGCACAGCACTACTGCACTACTGTATTAAGATAAAATATATGTTTCATTTATTGGTCCCAATCGCACGGTTCTGTGAAGTCCTCCTCTAAAATAAAACCCATGAAAAGACATTCCAGTGGAGACTCCAAACACTGAGTATACTATATCCAGGGCTGTGAAAACCAGCATCCACATTTAAAAAGATTTCCCTAGAACAGCATCTGACATGTGGAAACACCATCTGTTTTGAGAAATACCAACTTGTTTGATTTTTCCAGTAACTGTTACCAGATGTGTGGGATCTGCTGACCCCCATCCCTATCTGCTGGATACCTCAGACTGATTATAATTTGACACCTTTGCTTATCTAAGGAATCTATTTTGGTTTATACATCAAATAAATCTCACTTTAAAGCTTCTATCCCAAGGGCAGAGGCTAGGTGGTGACTGTGGTAGTCTGGAGGGTTGGCAGGAAGTGTGTTCTCACTCTCACTACACTCCGAATCCCACCAACACTTTCCCCTCTCTTGGGATCAAGTAGAACGTGAAGGGAAAGATGACTCACTATAAGATAATCCATGGTAAACCAACTTATCTTCTCTTTGTCTAACCACCACTCTTGTCCCCTTACACCAGGGTTTCTGAACCCTGACACTACTGACATTCTGAGCCGGGTAATTCTTTGCTGTGGGAGCCATACTGTGCATTGTAGGATGTTCAGCTGCCTCTCTGGCCTCCAGCCACTAGATGCCAGTATTACCCCTTCTCTGCTGTAAAAACCAAGAATGCCTTTCAAACTGACTGCCACAGAGTCAATTCCAACTCAAAGCAACCCTACTGGAAAGAGAGAACTGCTCCACAGTTTCCAAGGAGCACCTGGTGGATCTGAAATGCCAACCTTTTGGTTAGCAGCCATAGCACTTAACTACTACATTACCAGGGCTTCCAAGAACGCCTCCAGACACCTCCAAATGTCTGATGGCTGCAGACAGCGGGAACAAGATGTCAGAGTGCACCAACCATTCCCCACCAATAAGAACTAAGCCACTACTGAAAATCATTGCCCAAAACAATTGAATGAACTCCCGATCAGCCATAAGGTAGCCACCCAAAGCAAAGCTGCCACTTGTCAGGCATCTCTGAATCCTAAGCCCAGGAAAAGGAGGATGAAGTAACACTAAGCCAAGACCAGTGTTACTGAATCATATTTGACTATGTGTCAGCCCTTGCTAAGTGCTTTACATCCATTATGTACTCTAACCTCAGAACTTCTCTGAAGTAGATAGATACCATGACTATTCTCATTTTATGGATGAGGAAACGAAGACTTAAAAATTACAAAAAATGTAGGAAGTAATGAAGCTGGGATTGCTAAACCTTTCTACGCACCCCATCCTATACCATCTGGAGGTATATAGGTCATTAGATTATAAGACCACAAACCAAACTTTTGCATAACCCAAGGTAGTTAATTAGAATTATACATATTCTGCTTCCTTTTTCAACAACCATCTGTAATCAAGTTCTAAAAGGCCCCAAGACTATGAAAATTAGCACTTCACACAACTCATTTTTATACAAAGTTAAACATAACTAAAAATACAAGCTGAAAGAGGATGTGACATCATCATAGCACAGAGTTAAAATATACAGGCACATTCTAATTCAGTACAAATTAAGAACTAAATTATCCAACACACAGAAATGAACCATGATTTACATATGATATAAATAATTATAAAGCCATCATGGGAGACAGTTTCTCTTAAAACTGTCAAATATTTATTTGAATCCAGTTTAGAGCAGCTCTTATAATTAGTGGAGAGAGGCTTTGCCAGATGCTGGGTATCAGAGGCTGGAGTTTTAAAGTCACAAGCCTGACTTTCCAATGTGGCCTAATCCTATTCCATGCCCCACTTACGGCACTATCTGTCCCTTCTTTCTCTTAAGAGATTCTCTCTTAGTCTTCAGATTTGTAGACTAAACCAAAGGAAATCCCTGAAGAGGCCTGGAGGCAGTCCCTGGACAGTACAGGTTAATAGTTTAAACGGAAAGTATTGTTCAGGTAAGAAAAGAAAATCCCCCAGGCACTACCACCAAATTCTCTTTAGCTGCATGCTCCATGGAACTAAGACTGGAGTAGCCGTAAACTGAAACTCTGTTCCAGTTAGGTGAGAAGTTATAAGATAACCACAAGCATATGTTCAATATTCACTGTGTGTCAGACTCAGTTCTAAATCACTTTATACTTAATCCCTAGAGGTATGTGATGGACACAGACACAGATAGGTTATGCCACTTGCCAGCAGGCAGTGACAGAGCAGGGATGCAACCCCAAGTGACTTGCCTCCAGACCCGAGTTTAACTAGCACATTATACTGCCTTACATTATACCGTAAGACTCATTCACTGGATGAGTAATCAAACTGCACTATCAAATTACCAATTCTTAAAATCATCTCTAATCCTCCTGAGTATTCTAACTCTCCTGTGAGTGAGATTTTCAAAAATCCTCACTTTTTTAATGCATTTTCCTTTTTGTTTCCCACCAGTCTTGATGACAGCAACCAAGAGGAGGAACTGAAATGGAAGTTTCCAGGAAGAAGAGTATTTAAGTAAAGCATGAGTTACACAAGTGAGCTCTGGTCAGGGTGCCACTTCTCCTCAGTGAAGTAACCCTACAGTAAAAGTTGTTAAGGTAACACATAAAGATTATTGGGATTTGTTACCTAGAATACAAGCAACTTAAATACTGAATACAGTCTTATGTCATTACTACCAACTTGTGTTGAGTTTCCTACAAACTGGGCCTTTATCCAGTTTTTCCCCAAGGGCCTCACAACTAGTCTTCCCATCCCCAAGAACACAAGTTTTCCCTATTGCTCTAATTTTATTCACAAGGTAAAACAACATTCAAACATCCTGGCCACTGTGGTATCTTCAATAATCCACACTCTCTTAACTTTGCTAACACAAAAAACAATGTTTCATAAAACTGTTGTAACCTACAGCCTTTATCCTCCATATTTGATAAAATTCAGTGTCTGAAGGAGTTTTCAAGTTCAGTGTAAACAGTTGTCCTTTTCTTCGTACTTGTAATGTCAGTCTAGTTTTGTCATAAAATCAACTCATCCTTATCTAAAGACAACCAATGATGCCAAAAAAGTTGAGTAAAAATTCCAGAGAAGTGAATTCTCCTAGAGCAACCTTTTAGGAGGGCATTTTAGTGAATACTTAGCCAAAGACAAGCAGTTAACAAACATCGACCCTGCAAATTTAAGAATGAAGCAGGAGAAAATGAAATGCCTTGTAACTGGAGACCAACAGCCTAAGAGCTAGCCTCCTACTCACAAATGAAGAACCACTGAAAGAAAATGATAGTCTAATACCATACTTCTGTTCCCCTCACCTTTGCTGATCCCAGTGCAATGACACATAAGAGAAAGGAGATGATATTTACTTTCAATCCCCAGGGACCTGGACACAAAGAATGCCAAGGGTATATGACACTGCTAGAAATACTTTAGGGGTATAGTGACAGGCTCTGCCTCACAGTGTTCTCTGACTGTTCTCTTAATCAGAGATGGTGAAGGTATGACCTGATAGACCTCTGTTGGAAACAGTTCCCCAGACAGCTACTGGCTGAGTGATGTTCTGATGGGTCTCCCTGGCCACAATGCTTAGTACTGATGCCTCTATACAGGTGCTAGAAAAGGGCTGGAGGGGCCTCAGTTATTGCCCCAAGCAACCTCACTAAAGCCACACAACCTGCTATTTGAATGAAGCAAGCTGACCTAAGGCTTTCACTCCTTTTCCCACCAGACCTCCAGGTATCAATCAATGATAAAGGTATGTTCACAGTAAGAGTCACGGTAACAAAGAATCATGAGAAAAATCAACCCTAAATGCATTCAACAGAAACCTTTTCCTACATCTACACACACTCAGGTGGACTTGACTTCAAAGTGCCCAGCAAATCCTGGTAACTGGGAATCTGCACCAATTTGGCCTGGAAGTAAAATGTGGAGAAAGAAAATGAGTGAACAGTCTGACATTTATCTTCTATAAAAACTTGCTTTATTCACTCTGAGGAGTCAGGACTTCTTTCTTCACATTGTTGTTATCTCTTATAAGATTCTGAACTAATATGTCATAGGGAGTCTAAGCCATATCCATTTCCTTAAATCATTTGCATAAACTCCAGCTATACAAATAAATTTATTTTCCTAGAATTATGACTGGAAATTACTTGTCTCATGGAGACAGAGGAGATGATTAATCTAATTTTAAGTGTTAAAACATGTATTATTCACCAAAAATTACTGCTTAAATATGATGTCATTCAAGATGCTTTGCCAACTACTCTAAGACTGCACCCATCACACATTCTCTCAGTACTCTGCTTCACTTTCTTTATAGTATTTAGTGTTATTATATACTGTGTGCCTTTTAATTTTCCACTTGCTTATGACCTGTCT
Organism: Heterohyrax brucei; assembly: GCA_028571685.1. Lineage (NCBI taxonomy): Eukaryota > Metazoa > Chordata > Mammalia > Hyracoidea > Procaviidae > Heterohyrax > Heterohyrax brucei. The sequence goes on from CM053158.1 coordinate 16,445,011, forward strand.
TTTCCCATTAAAGCAAATATTACAGTTTATTTCTTCACAGTTACATCCTCAGCATCCAGAAAGATACCTGACACATAATGGTTTCATTTAACCAGAAGCCCATGAAGTAAGTACCAGCATCAGTTTTTACTCTCTGTAAGAGGGAACTGAGGCTAAGGGAGACTAAAATAAACTTGTCAGAGGTAATTCAGGTAGGAAGTGACACCATATGCCGGAATTTGCACTCTTCTTTTCCTTGTTACACCATCAAAGGACAAAAGTTTTCACAGAGTAACATGATGAAAATGTTCTGGAAATGGCTGTGATAGTTACACAACATCATGGATGTGCTTAATGTCACTCAATTGTATGTTTAAAACTGGACAGAATGGTAAACATTATTTTGTGCATTTTTACCACAACGGAATACAACTTCCCTGGAAACCCCTATTCTCAAAAATTTTTCTATGAAAAAGACTTGCATGCATCATGAGTTGTGCTAAAGATAATTATGAGAATGCTCAACAGGGGCCCAGACAGAGCTGGTAAAAAAATGTAGAACAGAATTCTAACTCAACAAGACCAGACTTGCTGGCCTGGAAAAGACTGGAGAAACTCTGAGAGTATGCCCCTGGACACCCTTTCAGCTCAGTAATGAAATGATTCCAGAGATTCCCTCTTCAGCCAAAGACTGGACAGGCCCATAAAACAGTCCAGGGGTAAGGGGTAAGGACTAAAAGGTAGGAGGGGACAGGAAAGCTGTAACAGGGAACTCAGGGTTAAGAAGGGTGAGTGCTGACATGTTGTGAGGTTGTTAACCAAGGTCATAAAACAACATGTGTACTGTTTAATGAGAAACTAGTTTTATAAACTTGCATCTCAAGTACAACTGAAAAAAAAAAAGAATATTCAATGGCTTGTGAGGTCTGTGCAGTTCTGCTGTCTGGTAATGTTAGCAATACGTCTTCTGTCTCAGGGCCCGGGGAAGAATAAAAATCTAGAAAGTGGGGCTCACTCATTAAGAATATGTAAGGTGTCTTATTAAGGAAAAACTCCAGTGGATAGCAAAAATGAGATCACACAAAAATTTGAAGATTATTTCAGAGAACACACTGCATGATCCATAAGTACCACATTAAGCTCTGCCGTTTTTCCTGGCTTAAGATTATAAAGTTCCAGAAGGTAAGGGTTGTCTCTTACTTGTATACTTACAGAGGATGCAACATGGTACCCACCCTATGCATGAGTATGGCTATCTGTTGAAAACTCTGTCTCACACCTGGAAAAATTCTAGCCCTGTTTCTGCTTTGTTCTGGTGTTCCATTCACTGGGTAAGGATCAAGCATTAGGGATGTCTATAAGTCATCCCCCAACATATGCTACTTGAATAAACAAGCATTTCCCCATATGTGGCTCTGACAGGAGACCTGCCTAAAGATAGCCTTGCTTTTAAAGAAGGCTGCCCAAGTTCTACTTAAGACTTTAAACAGAGGGATACTTTGGCAGGATTTTTTGCTAGAGTGGAAGGAAAAGGCAGTTAAGAAGTAGTACTGGTGTCTGGCTCTTCCCCTTATGTTTCCACCACTCACAGGCCTTAATGATTGTTAACAGATAAGAACAAGATGCTTACAAACTAAATGAGCATTCTCAAATTAGGACTGCCTACCAGAATGGAACTGACTATAGGTATACAGACTGGGACCTTCATTCATCTCTCCAAAGTTGGCAGCTCATACAGTTTCTGGCATATTAGTGTCTGTTAAACAACTGACTCAATGGTACACACTGCAGATGTGTGGTATATTCTGGCATATTAGTGTCTGTTAAACAACTGACTCAATGGTACACACTGCAGATCAGTCTACAAGGAGACCATCAAAGCAAAGGGAGGAAGTCTTAGTCCAATCACTCTCTGAGGACCTGATGGTATTTATAATACTAACAACATCTATGGATTCATCAGAGTTTCCTCTAATTAGTGCTTGCTCCCCACACACTGACAGTATGTCACCTCCATATCCACGAGGGGAGAACACAGTCAAAGGACAGAAAGGGATTAAGTGTAATGAGCCATGCTGAGCAAACCAAAGCCGATGAGAGGGCATTAGGCTACAGAAGAGGAAGAGTTCTAACGTACTACTACTCTTCTCAGGCAAACCCTTCTCCAAGATTCTGGCTCACTGCATTCGCACTGTTAAGTACAGGCAGAGGGTAAATAAAAATCCAGTGGTGCCATTAAGCTTCTTTTTCCCATCTGACAAATAAAGAAATGGAAGCACCACAGAGAAAACTAAATTTTTGACGGGAATACTATGAAAATAAAAGATTCAATCCATTTGGTAATTTCTTCCCCGTAACTACCAAGCAGGTTTCAATAAAACATCCAGAATGCAGGATCAGTGGCAAAGTGAATACCTCAAAATGGTTCAAACATAAGAACACACTAAAATTCACTAGTTCTGACTATATCAGCTAAGAACTTGAGTACACAACTCCAACTGGCAAAGAACAATGCAACAGACACAAGCAATCTGTGCCTCTCTCCTCCCTAATGGCCCTCTTGCAAAAGTGACACATGAAGGCAGGACCTCAGTGCCATGGTTGTCCCACCATCAGTGGTCTTCATCCTAGATACAGGTGTAAGTACTGAGCTGAATTCTGTGCCAGACAGGTACCTGGGTCACAGTCAAAGATCATTCTTAGCATGAGGCTCTCTATTTTAGTCACATTCCAAGGAAAGCACTCCAGACCTGTCATTTTTTTTCCCATCGATTGTCTTTAGAATCTAGTTCAACTGCAACTGAGCTCAAATTTTGAATATATACTCTCTACTCATTAACTCTTCCAAAGAAACCTTTCCAGCCTCTTTTAAGTTTCTCCTCACAACTGCTTTTTGGTTGGAATGTGGTATGCTCCAAAGATAGCTTTCTCCTACCTTTCCAAAGTGAAATCACTTGTAACCCCCCATCCCCATACATAAAAAAATATATCCTTCCAGCATCATTTGACCGAAGTATAAAGCAACCTGGTTGGCCTCCATGCATCCGATGGCATCTTCCAAGAGTGAAAACTCCACGCAGACATAGCCATAGTCGTAACCTGGGGACAGCATTTAAATACAGACGGGAGTGGTGTTAGTGCCTTGCAAATACAAAAGATACACTTAAATCCCCTGCTTCTAAACCCCTTAAAACAAGCCCCCCCCAACTAGCCCCTCCCTCCCCTACACTAGGCAAAGCTGGTACCCCAAACAGAAAAAAAAGCAATAATGTCAGTCTAGTATTTTCGGACTTTGAGATTTATTTCAAAACAACTTTTTCTATAAACCAAAAAGATCCTCTGCCCTCTTTAGCACTGATGATCCAGCAAGGGTGCCCCAGAATTGGGTAATCCCACAGAACGTTCAAGTGGGGACCTGAAACACTTTAATTCATAAGCTGAATCTTCTGGAAAAACACAGACAATAAGAGCAGGAAAGTATCTGAAAAAAAGCATATCCTACAAGAAAAGGGAGAAACAATTTATCCCAAAACTGTACTGATACAGTCACCACTTTCTAGCAGATACCACCTTCAAAGACAGAAGTGCTAATACACTGAGGCAACTAATCTGTTTGGATACCACAGGAGGCTTCTGGTTGGCAGGGGACAGACCATTTTAGTTCTCCTCTTTTTCTCCTCATTTCAACTCAAGTGATAAGCCAGCTAAAATCTTTACGAAAGGAAGAAGCTGTAAAAGTGTAATTAAATGAAAATAGCTGGGTCCAAACCCGTGCTTATACACAAAGACTGGTGGTGGGGTAGGCTGGGATACAGCAATTGTTAGCAGTCAACCCATGTCAAAAACTGTACACACCATTAGAGTTATACAACACCATTCAACCCTCTCCTAAGAAAACGTCACTTGCAGCACAGGCTGCAGCTCTCATGATCCATGAGAACGGGCGTCACAGGACACACAGGCTGCTCAACTCTAACAGTAACCTGTAACTTCCCTGATCCCACCACTACACAACCACAAACAGACTTGCCAATATAATGCTGCATAAGCTGCTACCATTCTTTCTCCACTTTATCACAGGAAAGAGAAACTTATCTGTAACAGTAACTGTGTAAGTGAAAAACCAAGACAAGGACATGTGATTTCTTCAAAACTTAGGGACAGGCAACACAAAACCTGTGACAATTTCAAGCACAAGTGTATAAAACAGGAAACTGATTATAACTGAAATAAAAAAAAAAAAAAAAAAGAACAAACACCAAACCCACTGCTGCTGAATAATTTTGACTCACAATGACCCTCTAGGGCAGAGCACAACTGCCCCAGTGGGTTTCCAAGGCTGTTAAGTCTCTATGGAAGCAGACTGTCACATCTTTCTCCCGTAGAATGGCCGGAAGGTCCCAACTGTCAACCTTCTTGTTAGCAGCCAAGGACTTCACTACTGTGCCACCAGGGCTCCTTCAAGGCATAAAAGCAAACTCCCTCCCCCTCAAAACCCAGGCAATACAAACCTTTAAAAAAAAAGACCAAAGTTGGTGAACAGATTAGAGTCCTTGTCACAATTGCCTGAAATGTCTTATTACACAGTAATAAAGCTTTGATTTTAGACTTACCAAATATCCTTAAGTTCATTATGAAATGTTACAATTACATAGGCTGATCCTTGCTTCAAGTTTTAGGAATCGATCAAGAGAATGAAATGAAGGCTACTAGAAATCTTACCAACAAATCTGGCTGACCAAATTTCTTATCCTAGTTTTATACCTCTCATCAGCACAGAGTAAAACTAATTACTCCAGTGTCTGCTTACATTTACCACAAAATAAGTCTATTTAAAAAATTAAAACAACTTTAGGGAGTCAGTATATGTATTTGTAGATACTGTACTAACTACTAGCAATAGGAAAGGTTTTGTCACTGTTTTCCAGTGAATTCTCTTGTATCAACTCAAAACACCTGATACATAAACTTTATAAACATCTCAGAATGTTCTTGGGAACACCAAAAAATAGGAAAAGCCAAATATCTACTGCAAATAGTCAAATACATGTCCACAGTCAGAAAGGTCTAGCCCAGAATAACAGGCAGACTCTCAAGTGTACTGATTACCTCTACAGAACATCTCAAAGGAGTATCCAGGTGGGTGGAAAGAAACCCTCTCCATGAGTGCCAAATGAAAAACACAGGGAAGTAACAACAAGGTGGCAAAGCCCTCAATGTCCTTTCTGTGCCTACAGTGGCTGACAGGAACCCACAGAATCTATGGACAAAGATGAAGACGACTCAACAACAACTTTCACACTTCACTCAAGGACAGACTTTGATACTAAATGCACTGAAGGGAAAAAATACAGTCTCCAGAAAACATTAAGACAGCACGTCTGTACATCAACTCTGCATTACTATTATGTTACCAATGCACTTCCTATTACATGACTCTCACAAGCCCAACAGGAAATCATTACTAATTTAGGACTTTAGAATTAATAATTCTAAGTAAAATTTCTTCCACCACTGCATTTTAAGGACATACTTATCAGGTTATTTACTTACTGACATTTTCTTTAAAACCGTATTAAAAGTAGAACACTACCACTCATGTACATAACCAAGCATGGCTTATTTTCCTCATAGGGGAGAAAAGGATGTATGTACAAAGACGTGTATGTTTTAAAAACAATTACACAGCGTGGCAGGGCATAAAGTTGGCTTTTGGTGACCCAGGGTTTGGATTTACTGGCTTATCTGTCTCCGTGGATGACAGTGGGCTATATCCTGGTATCACTGCATCTAATACTGGCTGACACAGGAGAGACCTTCAAGTTCAATTACCACCTTTCACAGATGAACAAACAAACCAAAACTAAACCCACTGCCACTGAGTCTATTTCAACTCACAGCAACCCTAAAGGAGAGTAGAACTGCCTCATATAACATTCAAATTCCTTATGCCTGAAAGTTGAAATCAACTTATTAAGCAAGAACAAAAATTTAAGGCTAAATTCTAATGCTCAAAACTTATTTTTTAAAAAAGGACCCAATCTTGATACCAGACATTTTGTGTGTTCAAGACTCAAGGTTTAAGAAACGGCCAACATATAATATTAACGATGCCGCTGTTAAGTAACATTTACATAGCAACTGCTGGTATAATGCTTTATTCTAAATAATTTACATATACTAATTTAATTCTCAAAGCCACCTTATGAGATAAATACGACTAATCCCATTCCACTCAAGGTGAAGCAGGCAAAGAAAGAACAAGCAATTTGTTCAAAGTTACCTCAATGTACGCAGCAAAACTAAACTTTAAGCCCAAGTAGTCAAGATCCAATCTAATGTTAGTCAAGACTACACTGTGCAGCCACTCACCTTTACCAAGATCCTAGACTCATTTAAGTAGTCTGAATTCCAGACTCTATAGAGCCCAATTACTTTGTAATTGGGTCTCACAAGCCTCAGCATAGCTAAGAACATGTCTACAGTCTACAGAAATATTAAAATTAGTACCACAAAAAACAAACAAATAAACAAAACCACTGCTGTTGGGTTAATACCAACTCACAGCAACCCCACAGGACAGAAGAGAACAGCCCTATAGAGTTTCCAAGGAGCTTGAATGTACTTGGTAGATTCAAGCTGGAGAACTTTTGGTTAGTAGCTAAAGCAATGACGTACTTAACCACTACATCACCCCAATTCCCAGTAACACAGCAGTTCTCAGTATTTCCTATTCTAAAATCTCTATGGCAAAACCATTGCAAGTGAGTCCAAGTGGGCAAGTTACAAAGCATTTACTCTTTGGGCTGACTATACTGGCTAAAATAAAATTTTTGAAAAGACAAAAACTAAAAAGTCTTATTATAAAGCATGGTTATAAAAAATTAGGGAACAACATGGGCAACTACTTGATATTTTATAAGCTTTAAAAATAAACATACCCCTTAAAGACAATTGTGTAAAATATACACAGGAAAAAGATTGGAATTTAATTCAGTGATGTCACATTTAACTCAGAGTTTAGAGACAAAGTCAATATGTGAGACGAAAACCACATGTATTGTCAAAATCATACTTAAACACCCCAAGGTGAAGAACAACATGCCATCTCTCAATATAGGCCTAAATTCAACATGGCCAGTTTTTCCTCTAGTGTTGCAACAGATCATTTTCCCCTCAGTTGACACCAAATGAAGAGGCTGGCTTGCTATTAAGGGTCAGAATATATAAAACATACACTGCTTCAAACACTAAGACCACAGTCAACACAGTGGATGTTTACTATGTTCATCCCAGGAGAAGCTCAGAAACAGAGACCAACTGAAGCTGCGTGTCATGGATCGAATTGTGTCCCCCAAAAAATATGTGTAGCCATGTGGCTGGGCCACGATTCCCAGTATCTTGTGACTGTCCTCTGTTTTGTGGTTTTCCTATACTGTATGTTAAAGGATTAGGGTGGGACTGTAAATCCCTTTATCAGATTACCTGCCTGCTCCACTGTAAAAGGAGTTTCCCTGGAGTCTGGCTTACCCCACCCTTAATCCTTTCAGCCTGCAAAAGATAAAAGGAAAGAGAAGCAAGCAGAGAAATGGGGAACCTCGCACAATCAAGAAATCTGCACCGGGAGAAGAGCGAGTCCTTCAGACTTGAGGTTCCTGCGCCAAGACGCTCCCTGGACAAAGACTGATGCAATACCGGACTTTCCTCCAAAGCTGACAAGGGGAAAACCTTCCCATAGAGCAGACACCCTGAATATGGACTTGTGGCCTACCGGACTGTGTAAGAATAAACTTTCCTTTATTAAAGCCATCCACTTTGTGGTATTTCTGTTAGAGCAGCCCTAGCTGACTAAAACACTGCACTATCCCCATATCTATCCAGTTCGCTCACTGAGACAGAAAACAGGATGTGGGACTGGGGAGGGTCAAGCAAGTACAGGTGAGTATTTAAAAGTCTGAAATGTACATATAACTATCAGCAAAAAATGATCACAGTGGTTGTATTACTACAATGGGATAATCAAGATGTTCTTTATTTCCCAAGTATAATTTCATAATAGACAGAAAAAGTGCTAGTAAGCACAGTAGATAGTCCACCATACCTAAACGTTATAAAAATGGACAACACCCAACCTCACAATTCAGAATTCCTAGGAACCATGTGAAATCATCAAGATGATAAAATCAATTTTTACCTTAGGTAACGTTTTAACAAAAAGTCAATTTAGTACCATTTCCTGCCCTGCACATCTGCTGAGAAGAAATCTGGTAGACTGATGAGTCTTTGTCCTTGTTTACATGACTATTAAAAAAGTATACCTAATATCATTTTCTAACTGAAATGTATAGTTCTGGTAGACATGTGAATGCTCCTTAAACATTTTTAGGTTGCTGAGAAGGATAAGAATATAGCACAGGAAAGCAAATCTATAAAAGTACCATTAAACTTTTATTTCTTCTCTATCTTCACTAATCATGCAGTTGCCCTTCCCCCTAAAAGGCATCTGTGATGAAAGCTAACCACATGCTTAATGGGGAATAAGGTACAGAAAATGAAGTCCTAATGAATGATACCTAATTCCAGAACTAACTCTTCTGCCTCTACCCCTAAACAAACTGACAGTGATGACAAGCAGATAAACATGACCCCAGACTGTCCAAGCCAATTGTTACTCCACGCCAGGCTCAGCTTTGAGAGCAATTACGCAGCAATACTTATGCAAATGAGATGAACACCCCTACCGTTAAACTAACCTAGAAAAACTCAACTAACATAAAAAAAAGTTTTGCTGAATTTCCAGCTAGATGAGTAGCTGACTTTGAAATAGGCCATAATATACACACTATGAAATGTAAAAGGGGCTCAGTCAGACTTTTAAAGGACCCAGAAGGAGGGGGAAGAGTTCCTTTACTGTAGTGGGTTATCTTTGCAGAAAAAGATAACAGCTTTTTTTTTCTATAAACAAAGAGTACCATTTCTGTGGGAACAAGGCACCATCAATATAAAAAAATCTTAATACAGATTAAAGAGGACTTACTGAATTCCTGTTTCCCTAATTCTATTTCAGTGGAGATAGTTTTTTAAAAGAATAAAATATTATCACCAAGTTAGATATTTTAGCAAAAAACAAAAACAAAACTGATGCAGACATCTGAATTTCTATCAGTGGAAATTACAGAACAAAGGAGGTCTCTGTGTAAGATTTCCAGTAGGTACTTTGTTCTGTTAAAACCTCAAGTGAATACACTTTTGCTGCTTTCATCAGTAAAATATGTGATTTACATATCTAACTACTGTCTGTGAAGGATGAACTGGCCCACCTGAAATACAAAAGTTGGACATTTCATAAGTACTTTGAATTCTCTTCTCCTCTACTAAGCACATAAGGTCTGGTAGTTTTACCTCCCATTTGAAAGACAGGGGTTTAATTCCCAATCAACACACCTTATGCACAGCCACCAGTCAGTGGAGGCTGGCCTCCCGCTGTAAGGCTGTAAAGCTTTTAGCAAAGTTTTACAGACTAAGACAAAAAAGAAGACCTGGTAATCTACTTCTGAGAACCAGCCAATGAAAACCCTACAGATCACAATGGTCTGATACACAACAGATCATGAAAATGGTGAACGCCAGTATTTGGTTCCATTGTGCAAGGAATCATCACAAATCCAGGGCCAATTCAGCAACCATTAACAAAAACAGGGGAAATGAAGAAGATGTATGACATTTACTTGGAAAGTTGTACACTGCTCTATTTTATATAGTTCTCTGTCTGAACCAACCAGTTATTTTTTGAAGAGCACTGAATTTTCCAATACTTTTGAAAGTCCAAACTCAATCCCATGGTCATATCATTCCATGATGATTTTCTGAACCTAGGATAACATCTGTCAGGAAACTCTCACTTTTATTCATTTCAATTCTACTAGCTTAGTAGTGCCATCTGAACAGTGGAGGGTACTGTCCTTGCCCTCAGAATTTTGACAAATACAGACAATGACCACCTCAAGATGCTATATATGTTGCAAAAGGGAACAGTTACTCTCTACAGAGGCAGCAATCTAATTCAATTTTGTTCAAACAATTATCAAATGAGATTCAACACAAAACCAACCAACCCTACAGAGCAACTACCCAGAGCAAAGATAAGAGCCTTTAAAGATTTGCTCTGCCAGAGCAAGAACACCCTAGCCTGACAGGAAAGGAGACTTGGGAGCAATGGAAGGAGTCACCCAGAAGAGCAGCACGAAAGCAAGGTGGCCACACAGAGAGGTGACCGTAAAATAACTGGAGTCCCAGATTAGGGCTATGTGTGGTGTCCTTATTTTTTTCATTTCTGTATCCCCAACTTTAGCATAATCTAAGTCCATGATGATGCTCACTCAACGTCATATCAAATGAAATTAGTCTCTTCATTCCTACAGCACAAAAGACCACTAACTTCTGTATGAAGTAAAACAAATCTATTACCACTGAGTCAGTTTTGAATTATGATGACCCTACAGAACAGCCCCATAGGTTTTCCAAGGAGCATGTGGTGAATTTGAACTGCTGACCTTTTGGTTAGCAAGCTCTTAACCACTGACACCACAGGGGATCTGTAGTTCTGTATGTATGCAGAAGCTACAGATAGCTAGCTCAGCTACCTCACCAGGTGTTCTTAGGCAAGCCATTTCTTTCCAGCTTGGATTATCCTATATGCAAACTAGCGATGATGATAAATCTTTACAGGGATGGTTTCAGGGGCACAAGGAGATAAGCACTGCATCTCTTGTTTATATGCCCCAGTATTAACATTTTAGCAGCTGAAAACCAAAAAACCAAACCTACTACTGCTGAGTCGATCATAACTCATAGCAACCCTATAGGACAGAAGAGAAATAAATGCCTTGTAGAGGTTTCAAGGAACACTTGGTGGATTCAAACTGCTGGCCTAGTAGTCAGCAACCATAGCATTTAACCATGCCACTGCAATTTCTTTACCGGCTGAAAAACAGTACGAATTTCTTCACTGACTTCTGTATACCAGGTATACCTTCCCTATAGGTCACAGAACTATTTTCATTTTGACTGGAAAGAAAAATATGGTCCATAAACATTTCTTTTACTACTGCCTTGGCCCTCATGCAAAAAAAGGCCAAAGTGGGGGAGATGTCTACTCAACATGTGTCCTCCAAGTAGCCATTTTAAAATACAGACAGGCCTATTCTTTAAGGTTTTCCCCACAGAAAGTCCACTGCATCAGACACATTTGTACATTTGTCAAACATACTATCTGATTAAACAAGATGAGACCCTTCCAAGGTTCCATGTTAATCCAAAAGCTAAGAAAACAATTTTTAAACTAGCTATAACAATACAAACAACTGAATCAAAAACTCTCCTTCTTCAACACAACATTATACACTATAGGATAGAGCAGAACTGCTCCAAAGCATTTCCAAGGAGGGCCTGGAGGGTTTGAACTGCCATCCTTCTGGTTTAGCAGACAAAGTACTTAACCACCAGGGTTTCCACATGATTTTAGAAATTAAAATTATGTCTGTTGGTACCTTTCTGGGGGAAATTTCTTGAAGGTTCTACTCATCCAATATTGCATTTACAGACTTTGCACATACACGTTAACTAACACATATCCTTACAGTCATACAAATATGACTTGATCAGATTCATACAGGCTGCCAAAAATTTCTGTAGCCTAGAGGGTGACATGAGATAACCTGACAGGTATTTTCTTCTTTGGTGTGGAGTCAAAGGCAAGAAATTATTTAAGGTTTGTGGCACAAATCCATTTGCTACATTACTTGGAAAAAAACTAACAAAGCTTATGCTGTGGTTCTCCTACACTGTCACCATCATTCACTTTTTAAAATGACATTATCTAGTCACCTTCTCTCATCACGGCTATGAAGTGCTATCCCATTGTTCCTTCCCCGGCTCCTGTATCTGAAGATTTCCTAACATGCACTTGACAACTCTGACAACCAGCCTTCACTTCTGATAAATGCAAAAGCACCCAAGGGCATTCAAATTAAATACAGAAGGAATATTTTCTTTTATTTACTTTGGTTTCCCCACTCCCTCCTTAAGCAACTGAATGTACCTTTGAAAATACAGATCAAGTCAATAAATTTTTTTTTCTCTTTCTACACCAAATGTAGCGTAAAAGATAATGGTTCTTTTTTTTGTTTGTTTTGCTTTTTTAATTAAAAAAGCAGTAGGCCCACCACAGTCAAGAGAATCAGAAATCCCACAACAGAAACTAGATTCTTTCAATAGGTTCCAGACTAAGTCCCACAAATGGAAATCTCACCACCACTTTTCTTTATCCTGGTTATTTCTTAGGTGCATTTTGAGATGATTCAAAAATCAGGTTTCAGATTGCTCTAAACATTTCAAAGTACTCTCAGTCACATAAAAATTCCTCTACGGGGAAAGAAGTCCTCTTTGAGAAAGAAGAAATGATAGGTAACATTCTCCAACACTGAAACAAACAAGACCTTTCAAGATCTTCCAAGATCTACCACATACACCAACAAGACTGTCTGAAACAGCTCTGCTTGAAATGTTACAAATTCTTGGAATACAACTGCATTTTAGAGGTTGAAACTATTCTTTTTTTAAAGTATGCATTGGTAAGCAGCTCAATAAGCCATCTTTCAAAGCATACACACAAAAAAGCCAGATACATCCATAAGCATTTTTCATTATTTCTTCTCTATTTTTTTCTGTAACACCTCTGAAAGGAACAGCTTATTTTATTTTACCTCTCTGAAACTCAGGGAACATGACAACAACTATTTGCTGATCTCTGATCACTGATTACCTCCAAGCACTCATTTATGTGTTATTTTCTTTTAATTTGGTTGCCTCTGAAAGTCCTATTGCTGGTCATCTCTAGTGAATTTAGGATTAGAAATGACCACCTCTCATCAACAGTTATTTGACACTATTTTAGCCAAAAACAAAAAGGCAAACAAGGTAATCCAGAAATACAGCAGTATCTTACGATATTCCATCCAAGGCTGCTATGATAAAACATAAACTACTCCCTGCAACTTTGGGGATATTCTTCTGGGGAAAGGTAAGCAGTTTGAATCCACCAGCCACTCCTTTGAAACCCTAAGGGTAGTTTTACTTTACCCTATAGCATCACTCTGAGTATGAATAGCTTTATAGCATCACTCTGAGTATGAACTGACTTGACAGCAACAAGTCACAGGAACAGGGAACAGCCGTGAGAAAAGGGCACCAAGATACAACATAGCCCTTTTTCTAAAACCTACTACTCACACTTAAATACATGAGGCAACTCTTACTCAGAAAAACACTTCATCCTCCAAAGCAGTCTATAATTTAAGAATTTCAGTAGAAAAACATATTAAGGCATCTATTCCTCATTGTCATGCTATATTCTCAAAACAGCTATTTGTCCTACCTCTGGATCCTACGTGTGGTTTAGGTAGACAGCCCCCCCCCCAAGACTACATAGTATATTAACTAAAATTGACCAAGCTGGTAGTCCTCACTTCTGAACAGAGTGATGCCCTGGGTTGTGAAGATGTCCCATTCTCAGATCCACAAGGAGACTCTATATAGAAAATCTCCATGGAAAGGCACCATGTAGGCAGTTCAATAAAAGCTAATGATGGTCAAGTTCCCTACCAGTGAGAACTAATGCTCTGTAGTGTACTTGCTCACAGAAGCTGTTCACTGCAAACTACCCACTGGCCACCCCTGCTAGCTAAAAGTGTAACACTGATGGATAAGTTAAACTCCAAGACAGAAAGTGAGTTTCATCTCAGGTATCACAGGAAAGTTAATTACCCAAAAAGGGAGGGGAGAAATATTTTTAGTTAAACCAGTAATCCTAACACTTTACTTTACAGAACAGTACTGGTCCTCTCCTTTCAAATCAGCAACAAGCCATAGAAAGATATTTGTTTTCTCGTAGCCCATCTCTTCCCTCATTAGTTGGCAGAGCTGAACCGCAAACTCCCTTGAACACTAAACTTTAGTGCTTTACTACTCTCACAATGTCTATAGGGACCCAAGAGTCCACTCAGTCCCTATTCTGCAGCAAGTGCCACATCACCTAATGAGGTTCAAATACATCATAACCAGAGACAAGTCACTCACCTCTCTGCTCAAGGTATTTAGCCAAGTTTTTCATTTCTAGCATCTATACCTTAAAATTCAGGTGATGGTCACAGAATACCTATATTCTCTAAGCTCTACTTAAAGTCTTTGGGGTTGGAAACTGTAAAAAGGAAGTAAATAAGCCAAATCACTGGTAATTCCAAAGACGATCAAAATTAATCCTAATTCCAGTACCTCTCCCCAGTCTCACCTGATCCCTCCAGCACCGCATCATGGGATTCTTCGCTGGGCGTGTTGGTCTCCATTCAGCCACCGGGTCCATCCACTGCCTCCATGAGAATCGCCCAGCCCTAAAAAATGCCTCTTGGCTTCCCAGATATTCTTATTTTTTTATAGCTCAGCCACCTTTCCTTAAGGATCATCTGTAAATCCCTTCCCCAAATGTGGTACCAAAGACTGTTGGTTGACAACAGCACCTTCTGCAGTTTTAGAAGAGGTGACAAGTAATGTGTTATTTTCCAATCAGCCTATGGCCAGTTTTTCCTTGGAAACTAAAAATTTTTGTCTATTCTGTAAATGCCAAAAAACACTGCAAAGAGGTGTATTTACACTTTCCAATTACACTTTATTTTTTCCAAATGCTGTTAAGCTATTGTCTTTTCAGCTTCTCCACTTGGGATACCATAGATTACGCCTGTTTTGTATCATTAATGTCAATTCTCCTATTACACAATGCATTTTTGCCCCTAAACTGAAAGATTCTCTGAGCTTTTCCTCTTAAGGCATTTCTGTTTAATCAGCACTGAGGTAAGAAACTCAAACCATCTCAACTGCATACAATGAAAGGGTATGAGCCTGTTGCCCTTATGAAATGCAGAGTATAGGGCCTCTGATAAAATATCTCTTTTTTAAATTAAGTGAAACTATACAATCCAAATGAATTTTGCATGCCCGCCTGTCTGCAGCTCCTTCTGCTCACCTTGTCCAGTGACAGCACACTCCTCCTTTTCACTCTATACTTCTTGTATCCTCTTAACAAGCTCCTGTTCCCTCCTCTCCACCCTCTTCTCTCCCATCTAGAAAGAGACCAGTAAGATAGCATTCTATAAATGCATACAGTCATAAAGTATACACACCATATGGTCACCCTGTGTCCCCACGTCCAGTCCATTTTTGTCCAAAGAGCTGATAAAATGTCACTTTGAGTACACCCAAAATACTAGGGTAGGAGATTAAGTAACTTCGCCACTGCAAATTCTCATCTCCTAAGATGAAATTTCCTTCCCAGTGAGACAGAAGTTACATATTACCCATTCACCATAGAATCAAAGCAAAACATTGCTTCTTCCTACTACCACCACCTTAATAATGCTGTGTGATGCCAGTTAATGAAACACTACTAAAATAAGTCTGTAGTACTTCAGCTACTATAGAATAACTTTCCGTGTTTGAGACTTATTAGGAAACTTAATCCAGAAACTGTAAGTATCATTTTTACTTAAATTGCCCAAATCCCTTTGGGGGAGGGTGGCGGTGGGGTAGTAAGGGGGCCTGGGGGGAGAGCATCACAGCAAGTTTATGCACTATTTATGCAAGCTTACCCCCAAACCAAGAGCAATTCTGTCTGCATTCATACCTCACACACACACACTCTGAGAAGGAGAGGATTCACAACCTTCTGAGATCTCTAAAGGAAGTATGCCACGTAAGCAGAAAGAACAACTAAGAGCATGAACTAACCCAATTCCAACTCCTGTCACAGCCATGTAAAGCAGAGGAACTGAGGTATTAGACAGGCAAGGCATGTGCCTGCACGGGCTCCCAAGGCACACAAGCATTAGCTTTTTCTATTTACAGAAGGTCCACTAGCTTATTACATCACTTTCAAGTTGTACAAAAAAGTTTCAGAACAAAGAAGTGGAACAACCTGTTACAGCGGTCTTCACATTTCAGGGCACATCAGAATCAGCTGGAAGACTTGCTAAAGCACAGAGTTTTTGATTCAAGAGTTCTGGAGTATAGGAGTGGGATTTGTATTTCTAAGAAATTCCCAGGGGGTGCTGATGCTGCTGGTGCAAGGCCACTTTTAGAGTACCACTGCTCTATAACAGGGTACTTTGCTAATACAGATGTTCATTGCAGTCTTCAGCTTACAAGCTTTCTGCCTGATTGTTCAAAAACATAAAACACCTCAGCTTTATGTCAGCTCTTCAACTTTTTATTGGAAATAATTTCAAAATTAGAATGTTATGTAATAATAGTCTAAGGAATGCATTCACATACCCTTTACCCAGAACCACCTACTGATAACATTTTGCTGTTTGGTTTATCATTATGCTCTTACTCCCTTCTCTGAATTTATGAAATCTATTTTTCTAAATCATGAGAGACAGCTGCATATTCATGGTTTTTTACTGCCTAAAAACTTCACTGCATACTTCCTAATATGGATACTCTCTTACGCCAAAAGTAATAACAACTTCAGTGATTTAACACAAATAGAGCACTACCACAATCAAAGTACAGAACAGTTACATGACCCCACAAAATTCCCTCATGTTGTCACTTTATAGCCAATGTCTCTTTCAATACTCTGGCTACTGCTCTTCTCTATCTCTGTAATTTTGCCTTTTCTAGACTGTCACATTAACGGAATCATATAGTATATACCTAATTTTCTTTAACTGTGGTAAAACATGCAGAACATAAAATTCACTGCTTCGAAGTGTACAATTTGGTTACAGTCAGTATGTTTACAATGTCGTACAATCACCACCAGTCTTTAGTTCCAGAACATTTCATCCCCCTAAAAGGAAACCCTGCACCAGTGAAGCTGTTAGTCCCTATTCCCCTCCCTCATCACCCAGCCCCTAACCTGCTTCCTATCTCTATGGATATGCCTGTTGGAAATACTTCATATAAATGGAATCACACAATATGTGGCCTTTTGTTCTGGCTTCTTTCACTCAGTGTAACATTTGCAAGGTTCGTCCATGTTGCAGCATGTACTGCTCCTTCTTTCCTTTACAGCAGCAGATAGCCTTTTTGAGTCGGACTTTTTATTCTTTTTTTTTTTCCATTCAGCATAATGCCTGTGAGATTCATCCATGTGGTTATGTGCATGAGTTGTTTCTTCATTTTTACTGCTGAGTAGTATTCCACTGTATGGATATACCAGGGTCTGTCCATTCACCAAAAGACATTTTTTTTCCAGGAATATAATCATGTAATTAATGGAATTTACAACTAGTGGGGTTGTATTTGCAAATGGAAAACGAAAAACTCAAATATATAGAACATACGCACGTTCACAATCCCTCATCCACAATTACAAAATGCAAAAGCCCTTGAATATCTAGAGTTTTTGGTAAACTTGCAGTGAAGTCATGTCGAAGGAAATCCTGACCTACACTACAGAGTCTCTTCATAGTCTTTATTCAGTCCTCTTAGTGCTGCAGAAGTATTACTACATCTGAGTACACATTCCCTGAGGAAATTAAATCATGGACGATGTATCTTTCTAAATGTGCATTAACTTTCTGCATCAGAAAAGTTTATAAACTTATCTAATCCACAGGTTTTAGATCAAAATTGTGGCGGCAAAAGTTACATTCATACATACTTAAGAGTCAGTACACAGGCATGAATATCAACTCCACCCCAATATCCCCAGTCTCATAGGCAACATCAGTCCTGCAGTCTCCGCAGGTTACCATCCAGCCTAAAAATATAATTGGTACTTTTCATTTATAACTGTTTCATCTTCTTCACTGAAATTCACACACAATTCTTTAAAAAAGTAAATGCTCAACAGAGAGGAATAGTGTGCAGTCACCAGACAGGGAGAGCAGTGGAAGCTGTATATAGGGGGGCATGTAAATTTACATGTGAATGTACATTTTCACTCAGTTATGTTAAATAAAAAAAAAAAAAAAGTAAATGCTCAAGCTCAGTACACGTGGTTGTTTCGAGGCATATTCTTCAGCAGATACTTAAAAACTGCACTGCTGTAAAATCTAAAATATCCTTTAATGCTCCTCACCAAAGAGACCACAGCTGCTGTAAACATGTATCACAGATGTATACTTATTTACTCATTCTATGCATACTGGGACCCTAACAAGTGCCAGGCAGAGTGTCAAGTATGAGGAAGCAACAGAGAACAGAATAGGTAAGTTTCCTGCTTTCATGGTACTAACTTTCTAATGAGAGGAGTAAGACATACACAACACCGAGAAAAATATCAAAATGATATAATGAGAAAATAGGATAAAATGGAAAAGGGGTGATTTTTAGACTGGATGGTGAGGCAAGGCCTCTGTGAGGTGAAAGTGACACCAAAAACAAAACCTCATTAAGACAAGTGAAGATCAGAGGGAAAAGCCAGTGCGAAAGCCTGGAGGAGAAAAGTGTTTATCTTGGCCAAGGTCTAAAGAAAGGCTCAGTGTGGCAAGAGGTGAGGTGGAAAGCAGCACAGGATATGATCAAACAGGCGAGGGCCAGCGCATGCAGAGCTTTTAAAGTCAAAATGAGGAATCTTCTTCTAAGTGAGATGGAAGGCTGTTGAGAGTATTTTAGGCATGGAAATAACAGGATCTGACTGGTACTTTCGAAGTTCATTCTATCTGCCACACAGAGATGTAATATAGATAACATCAAGCTGGTAATTAAATTCTTTCATTAAAAAACTATATAGGTATATACATATATAAGCATAAACACTTAAATTATTTCACATAACGAAATGCCACGAAAACACCGCATTTCTTGAAAGGCGTAATTTTCTTTCACCACTGTCCTGAAGATTTCACAGGTGCAGCAATGTCTTAGGTCTGCCAATTACAATTGAAATAGCCACCCTAGCCAGTAGCTCTAAGAACATCCTCTTTGGACCTTACACATTAATATATTTTTCACTCTGTTGACAAACTTGACAGTACAAATTGAAAGTCAATCCAATGAACTCTTAATAGAAGCCAAAGAGTTTAGACTGCTGCTACTTAAACATCAAGACTTTTCTTCTTTCCAAAACACACCAATTCTCAAAGAAAGCACAGTTCATGAAATAAGCTCAAAGATACGGCTACTACCCTGAGTTAAAATGCAGCTCCCTCAAGTTCTACTTCTAGTTTCCAAAGCCTGCCAAGAAAGTATGTATGAGACACATGCAAAAAAAAAAAAGAAAAAGTACATTACTGTACTTTTAACTTCCAGCAGGGGGAAGGGGAGCACCACCAACATGAAGGTAATCAACAGAATTGAGGTACAAAGAATAATATATCTTTCCTTAGCCATGTTTCCACAATTTCAGAGCTGATGCTTCTAAAACAAAGAAATAATTGGCTGTCTGCAAAATACTGCTTCTGAGTTTCTTCTTAAATTGTGAAAACATACATATATTTCATTGCTTAACATAAAGATGAAATTCGAGCACAGAAAAATTGTATTTGCAGGTAATTTACTTCTGCAGAACCAATTTGAAGGAGAAGTTACTACAGTTACAACAAAAATGTTATTCCATGGTAAACTGTTCAGAAGTACATACTGACATGCTCTTAGCTGAAGATTTCTTGAACAAAATTACTGAAATTTCAAGTTCTATGAAAAAATGCATGCTTTTTTGTTCAACATAAAATTCTATATAATAGCTCACTTAAAGAATACGTTTCTTTTGAAACCATCTGATGTGATGAAGTCGAAAAGAACTGCCCAAAACTTTGAGTGCTTGGCATTTCACTTTTCACTACCTTTTATACTGTTAAGACTTGAAGGCACTAACTGAACTCAATACTCTGAAACACTAGAATACTCTGAAAAGTGTGATCTGTGATTTCAGATCACAGAACAGAGGTCAAAGAGAAAGCTCCTCTGGATTTGTTCACAGATTTCAACAAAATAGCCATAGTAGGATTCCATACTCAGAATAAGACTAAAAATTCAAGAAACCACTAATTTGTACATTTTCTCTGGGAAGGTGTAAATCTCCCTCTAAAGCAATGAAATGTAAAAAATACAGCAAGTTTATTAAATCCTATTGTGCTCAAAGTTAATCTCCCACCATTATGAAAACAGAAAGAGCAAATTTAATAATTTAGTTATATAAAATATATTCACTGCATATAGGTGGGCATGTAAATTTATACGTGAATGTACATTTTCACTCAGTCATGTTAAATAAAAATTTATATATATATATATTCAGGGACAAATGCTGTAACACTCATTTTAATCTCTTAGGCCCTAAGAACCAAACATGCATCCTCATTGCTCATGTGTGGATAAACATCCACAAAGAACCACAGCTAAGACAAAAAGCTGCCTGTTATTTGAAGGCACTTGGAGGCTTCTGAAAATCACAATTGTGGTTTCTTAAAAATTTTGAGTAGCACATACTGTAGAGATCCGACAAAGATCCTTCCTAAACCCAAGACCACATGCATATAAAGAACCTCACCTGTGGTATACTCCTTCAACTGCAAGTCCTTTATAGGAATGCCACTGGGAGTCCGAAAAGCATTAAGGATCTGCAAAAATAAAATGTTTATACTAAAGATGTAAATCACAAACCCTGAATATTATATTTTCCCTACTGATTTTCACTCTTCATAATTTGAAGCCATTACTTTATAAAGGCAAAAATCAAGCCAAACACACTACAGGCATTTAAAAATGTTGAATGTGTTTGTAATGTAATTACTCACAATTTCCCAAGTACGTCTATGAAAAAGACTAAACAGCATAACAGCATAATCGCCAAGAGGACAAGCTCTGAAATGAAATTGCCTGCATTCCAAACCCAAGCTCTCCTGCTCACATACTGAGTAACCTCAGGCAACTTACTTAACCTTTCCATGCCTAGTTTCAGTTTATTCCAGTCCAGGACCACCTCACTTGAACTCCCTTGGCCTCATCAGTTCTTTTTCTCACTTTAAATGTTCTCTCACTGCATTCAGGCTTGGGTTCATATGTCACTTCCTCAACAATGCCCTCCCTAACCACTCAATCTAAAATAGCCCCACACCACTGCTGAACTAAACTTACATTTAGTTTGACAGTATTAACCACTGTCAGAAATTATTTTATATCTTACTTTTTTATTATCCATGAAAGCATCAACTTTATTATGTTCACTGTTACATCACTCAGTGCCTGGAACAGCACTTGGCACACAGTAGTATCTAGTATTTTCAGTGAATGAAGAATACTACTCATAGGATACTTGAATAATGAAATGAACTAATGGCTGTAAGTATCATAATATCTGGCACAACATAAACACACAAGATCTGTTAGTGCTTACTGTTATAATACTCTGATTAATTCTTTAAGTTCAGCCATAATTTACTTAGCCACTCCTCGGACACCGGGCAGTTAGGTGGCTCCCAATATTTACTAATGTAAATAATCTGCATCTTCATGTTTGATTCCAATCTTTCATCTTCGATTATGCCCTAAAGACGACTACCAGGTCTAAGGAGAGCAATCACTTAACATAATTCTTTTTAAATAAACCTCACCTCAGTGAGTATATAGTGGTAAAAACTAAATAAGCTCTATGAATTGATTGTAATGATTCAATTTCCTGGTTCAGATACTGTACTGTTGTTAGGTAAGATACTGGGGTAGGCTATACAAACGACGGCCCAAGACCTCCCTATACATTCCTTTGCACCATTTCGTACATTACAGAATTTTTCATTGTAAAAAGAAAAAATAGTGATGGATTTTTTTAAAAAAAGCACTTTACCTCTTCCTTTGTGGTGTTTTCAGACACCCCACTTAATCGAATAAGTCTGCTTGGTTTCTCCTCATTTGGGCCAGTCCTGTAATCTTGATCCTTGAATTCAGAGTAAAATTATTTCACAAATATTAATCTGGAGTACAAAATGAAACTGCAGATGGAATATACTCAAGATCAAAGTGAAAATGAGTTGCATTATATGAAAATAAGAAAAATAACAATCTTTGTTCTGAGTCCTAAAATTTGATTTCAAATCCTTACAATGCCAGAGTTCTAAGACCAAGGCTCTTGAAACAGTAAAGCAGAATGTTGACAGAAACAGCACTGAATAGCACTTTTATGACCAGGGGGGAAAAAATCACTATTCTCTAAATCCTACTTAAAACAAAAGGTAAAATATTTTCTGAAACTCTGATTCTCCTTTCCCGAATGAACAACTAACACAGAAATTTAAGCCAGATGTCATTTATCTAAGATGCCATCTAAAAACTAAAATCAAAAGGTGTCATCTCAGTGTAAATCACAGCACACTATCTTTTCAGAAGTTTTGAAAAAGACTTTAACTTATGAGAAAAAGTCTTCTATAATCTCCCCATTATGCTTACTGTGCTGGTGTAAGTATTAATAGTGTCCTCTTGTATTCCTGAAGTGTTCTAGCTTGGACAATAAATTATATGTCACCCAACTTGAACACTTTCTAAACCCGTTATTTGGTTAGACTACCTTCGCATCACTGTCCCAAATAACAGAAACCACTGTAGAGATGAGTCAAATTTATTTTGAAAGATCAAATTTTCATTATCCAATTCTTAGACATACCTTTCCTTGCTTAAATTATATATGTAAGAAATTGAACACTTAAGTCAAATTAGCTACAAGAGGGCACTTGGGACATTAACATCACCTCCTCGTGCCTAGTCAAAGGCTCCTAGGTGCACAAAAAACAATGAATTAGCACAATGTAATTATTCAAAAATTCCCAAAGTATAAAAAATATATATACATACATAAGGCAGAATAGCATAACCTTCAGAAATATCTGCATTTCCCACATTTACAAAAGTAAAAAAAGAAATGAATTCCAAACAGCCACAAGACCTGACTATGCATGAGTTTCAAGAACCAACTCCCAAAGACAAATTAACTTATTCCACCTCATTAATATCAGCACCATAAAGGAACATCATGGAACAAAAAAAAGTAGACAGAGGGGTATGTAGTAGGGTATATACATACATATATACACATACACATACATACACACACCCCTCTTTTTACATAAACAACACATGCCTTCTGCATTTTTTGCCATCCTTGCTTTCCCCTATGAGGCACCATCACAAGAACTGCCCTGATGATCCTCTTTCATGTGCTGCTACAAAAAAAATAGCATACTGTACTTACAAAATTCCTCACAGACAAGGGCAAAGCCAGCAAATATATGTAGAAGGCACACGTAATTTGCATAAAAATGTAGCATACATGTAGGCAACTAAGTAAAAACCCAAAACCCAGTGCTGTCAAGTCGATTCTGACTCGTAGCAACCCTACAGAGCTGAGGAGAACTACCCCAAAGAGCTTCCAAGGAGGGTCTGGCAGACGTGAACTGCTGACTTTTGGGTTAGCAGACATAGCTCTTAACCGCCATGCCACCAGGCACTATGTACAGGGTGTGTGTGTGGGTGCATAGGTACCTACATATAGGTATGCCTATACATTTATCTATGTGACTATGTACAAACATTCCTATTTACAATAAATCACATACATGACACCACTATGGATACTGCTTAGACATAACCAAACACCTCACAGAACTAGATTTCTGGGTTTAGAAGGATTCAGACCATAGTTTTGTGGGACACATTAGACAACTGGAACAATTTAGTTCATCAAGTTATGTTCTACATCCTAGTGTAGTAAGCAACGCCTGGGATCTTAAAACCTTGCAAGCACCCATCTAAGATACAACTAATGGTCTCTGCTCATCCACAGCAAGAGAGGAAGAAGGAAAACAAAGTCTCAAAGAAAAATATAGGACAAAAAGACTACATGCCACCAACATGCAACACAACATCATCTACCCTGAGACCAGAAGAATTAGATGATATCCAGCTACCACAACCAACCCATTCTGATCTGGGCCAAAACAGCTGGACCATGGTGGTGTGGGACAAAAAACATGGAACAGAATCTCAAATTACTTAAAAAAAAAAAAAACCTACTGGGCTAGTTGATACTGGAGGACTCCCTAAGACTTGCCTTCAGACAATCTTCAAACCTTGAACTGACACTAATCTCTGAGGTCACTCTGTACGTAAATAAAAGATTGGTTCAAAAAAAATTAAGGTCTATCACCTAAAAGTACTGTGCGCGGTCTTCTAAAGAAATCACCTACATGAGCCCAAACAGTCAACAATTACTTTAAAAGAAAAATGAGAAGATAAGGGAGGCAGGGACACCAGAATTAGTGGAAACAGAAACAACTGAGAATGTTCACAAATCACGAAGAATGTAACTAAATGGCACTGAACAACTTGTACAGAAATTGTTGAATGAGAACCTAAACTGCTATGTAAACCTAAATAGCTAAAGAAACCTTCATCAAAACCACAATAAAATATTACAAAAGAACTACAGTGAAGAGACATAAATCAGAAATGTGACCTGAGCTGAAGGCCCTTTCTCTAGAGATTTATATTCCACTCCTGAACACATATTTTGCTTTTTAATGGTTTTGCAAGGCTCAGGACTCAAGTTTCTGGTTTCTACACTTTAGCCTTCAGACAAGTCTTACGAAAACAGAAAAATGAAGCCCACCCCATAAACTTACCTGAAGATCCCGATGAGCATCGCGGGCAGTTCTGCCCTCTGGAAAAGACTTGTTCTGGCCATAGCTGTACATCTGGTTTCCTGGCAGCCTATGATCCACATCACAGTACTCCATGCTTCTGTAATCAGTGTCTTGCTGGCCAAGAAAGTCCAGATCACCTTCTTCTTTAAACAGAGCAGCTTCTGAACTCTGTTGTTCACCTCCAGAAAGCTGTGACAGGTCTTGGTCTTGAAGTGGACTTTGGCTGTTCTGAAAGTCTGATGACGACTCATGTTCAAAGGCTGCACCTTGTGTTTCTCCTTCTCTTGTTTCTGAATGTTCAAATTCTCCCTTTTGAATACCAAAAGCAGGCCTTTCTGTTGTATGGTCATGTGTGGATTCTTCTCTCTTGTTCACATTCATACCAGAATGTTCTCTATCTTGTGTAGAGGGCTGAATGTAATCTAAAACATTTGGATCCACAGGGGGCCTTTCCCTATCTTTAAATTCCATACAAGATCCCACCTCTCTGCCCCTAAAATCCTGATCAGTCCTGGATCTGTGCCTACCTCTGAAATCTGAATGTGGGGCATCCCTGTCCCTAAAGTCTATATCAGCAGGACCTGAACTTCGGCCTCTAAAATCCACCTGTGTCCCTTCTTTGTCCCTGAAGTCCAAATCAGATACGTCTCTATTCCTAAAATCTGAACGGGACTGATCTCTGGCCCTGAAATCCAAATCTGATAAATCCCTTCCCCTAAAATCTGCATGGGATCCATCCCGGCCTCTAAAATCTAAATCATACGTACTCCGACCCCTGAAGTCAGAAGGAGGAGCATCCCTACCTCTGAAATCAACAGTGTGAGCATCCCTGTCTCTGTAGTTCATGTGAGGTATCTCCCTACCTCTATAATCCATAGAAGTGCCATCCCCACCCCTATAGTCCATAGGTGGTCCTTCTCTATCTCGAAAATCCCCAGGATGTATGTCCCTTCCCCGGAAGTCCAACTGTGATGAATCCCTGCTCTGGAAATCAGAAGATGAAAAATCTCCCCCCCTAAAATCATGTCCAGGTCCCTCCCCTCCTCGATAGTCACCATGCGGTCCATCTCTAGCTCCATAGCTGAAAGAATGTTCCTCCACATTTGCAAAGGGAGGCCCCGAATGCCCCTGGAAATCAAAGGGAAGTGAATCTCTGCCAGGAAAGTTGCCAGAGTGTCTCTCTTGAGCATGACTCTTAAGGGGAGGAGGAGGATAATCCCTGTTCCACCCGGGAGCAAACCTTTCTTCTTGGCTCCCGCTGTAGAAACAAAGACAGTGTTACTCATATTGTCCAGAGAGTTTGAAATCTACACACCAGCATATTCTTCTCTAATCACAGTACATTCTTCCGTAAACATTTTTTTTTTTTGGCAGAGTTCTGTAACAAGGTCCTAGATCTGCAGAAAACAGCAATGTTTGCTATTTTAAGACGAAGTGGCGGAGTACACTTTTATGCTCCCATTTCAGAACACGAGGAAAGTCAACACAAGGTTTTCAACATGACTGCTGCAGAAAAAGCTTTCACCCAGTCCTGCAACAGGGAAAATCCGCAACACCAGATAAGCTAACAATGGTGACATGCTACAAAAATTTTCATTTCCTACAGTCAGGGAATTTGGAATTCCAAGGTCAACATGACGATTCCTATACATCAGAAAAATCAATGCACTGTAAATTTCTTACAGTAAGTTTCAGGAGATGTATTCTCATTGCTGCATCCAGGGCTGACATTCAAAAATACGTGATTACAGCTACAGCATGGACATCCATCCAACCAGGATGGATGCAGGCCCAAAACAGAGAACCACTGGCTGTAAATCAGCAGGAGGAGTATCAGTATTTACCAGCTGAGCATCAGCCCTGGCTACATCTAAGTCCCACCTCTCAAGTGGCTCTACCTAGAATCCTTCTCACCCGGGTCCTATTATTATAACTACCCAAGGGTGTCAGGGAGACAGCATGAATATGCCACAAAGCCATGCATAAGCCATCTAAGCTACGCAACAGCATCTAGGAATGTAATAGTGAAAGGGACCTAGAGACAGCATTATGCTTTCAAGTATTATTCCCGTGTTCTAAGCAAAGCAGCTGATATTCCAGAGTCTAACGCCACAGGCTAAATTTTTATGGCAATAAAATTTACCTTAAAACAAGCACAGCATTAAATTCACATTACCGGTGTGGAGGACTCAGAAAGTAAGTAAGACCCGGGCCAATCTTTTATACTCTACCCCACTTAACGCCTTTCACCTAACCTCATGACCATTTTACATGTTTTGGCTTTGGTAACAAATTAGGAAATTTAGGTATTTCGGTACATGGGCTCCTGATTTGGGGCACAGAAAAAGGAAAACACGAAGAATTCTGACGTGCTAAATCCTGGTGACATAGTGGTAAAGTGTTACAGCTGCTAATCAAGAGGTCAGCAGTTCAAATGCACCAGGTGCTCCCTGGAAACTCCGTAGGACAGCTCTACTCTGACCCATAGGATTGCTCTAAGTCAGAATCGACTCAGTGGCACCTAACAACATCATCTCCTACTTGGTAGTAAAACAAAGGGTAAGAGATTAAGTCCAACTAACCCAGTTCTCTCCTCCCAGAATGTATCAGTTCTGTTATGTGATCCTTCTGAGCTCACTAAAGAATGAAGAGATTCTGGGTTACTCAGTTGAAGAGCAACAGTTGGAATGGGACTTAAAAGGCATTAACCTAAACTCCAGAATGATGTGCATTTAATAAATTTTCAGAACATGATAACATGATGACTTTCACAGGCTTCCAGTGACATTAGTTTATGTGCTTCATCATGAGAAGAGTCAGCTTAAACGTTCTTCATTAGTAATACAATTAAGTCACTCAAACCCTAGTTAGCTGCAGGAAGACTTATGCCTTAACAGATAAGGGAGCTAGAGAAAACAATGGGCATTCTAGTATTATTCCCATGTTACAAATGAAGCAGCTGATTTTCCAGAGTCCAATGCCACAGGCTAATTTTTATGCCAATAAAATTTATCTTAAAACAAGCACAGCATTAAATTCATATTACCAGTTTGGAGGACTGAGAAAGCAAGTAAGTTGGCCCAATCTTTTATACTCTACCCCACTTCTTCCCTTCACCTAACCTCATGACCATTTTACATTTCAGGTACTAATGTACCTAAATCTAAACCTACATGTCTTTGGACCAGAACACATCCAACACTGCCTCTGAATACTGCCCTAAGGAATATTTTGTTTTCAAATTGAGATAAAATAGATTTAGGGTAACATACTGTACTAGGGTTCTTGGAATAATATTTTAAAGAGACTACACACATTGATTCTATTAAAATAAAATAGTAATGGCTATAAAAATAATTTTCAATCAAATGAAAACAAATTTAAGATGGAAAGTCATTCAAATGAAATACAAAATCATTTTCCTGCAAGATATATTTTGGTCAAATTACTAAAAGAAAGGAATGTCGTGTAAACTATGTCTCCCTCTGGTCAAAAGTCTTATAAAAACTAGCATGTAATGACTTATATTTAAATAAAAGTTGGGGATATACGATTTTAAATATAAAAGGGCATCAACTTGGGACTGGAAGAACCAGACAGTGCCTGGCCACCGCCAGTGATAGCCATGATGGAGCTCACGAAGTTGAGTCTCACTGGCAACACAAGAATAAAGAGGGGTGCACCCTGAGATCTCCACTAAAAGACCTCAATTGATGGTCCAGCGGTTTCGGGGTTCCCCTGGGAGCATGGTCCATGGCCCTGATGCTGCCCTTGCCCATAAATCATAACGAAGGTCCACTCTTCGGACACGAATGGATTGGACTTGGTGATGCAGAGTGACCATATACTGGATGTACTTTATGGTTCTATACATCTACAGGATATCATCCTGCTGACCTCTGGGTGGAGGAAGGAGAGTGGGTGGAGAGGAGGGGAAAGGAGACTGCTGGGAGGATGAGACCTGTACAGAGCAGAGAGGAATAGTGTGCTGTCACCGGACAGGGAGAGCAGTGGAAGCTGCATATAGGTGGGCATGTAAATTTATACGGGAATGTACATTTTCACTCAGTCATGTTAAATTAAAAAAAAAGGGAAAAAATAATAATAATTCAAGAAAGGAACCCGTTTAAAACAATAAAAAGATCAAAAATTAAAATTAAAATAAATAAATAAATAAATAATAAAGGGGGATCAAAGATATTCTAAAAAATGAAAAAATATCATACAATACAGCTAAACTGACCTAATTTCGGAATGCTTACTTACACTGTCTTAAGTTAACTCTATGAGAAATAGCCTCCCTTATGAAATAATTATCCATAAATATTAAGCAATAAGAGGATAGACTAAAATCTAAATGTTTTGATAATGTTCAAGTTCACTGATCTATACCAGGGGTCAGCAAATATTTTCTGTAGTAGCAAGAATAAGTACATTAGGCTTTGCAAGTTATACAGTCCCTGTCACAACTATTCAACTCTACCATTATGGCACAAAAGCAAACAGACAATTCACTAAAGAACAAATGTGGTTTTGTTCCAATAAAACTCTCCTTACAAAACCAGGCTGTGGGCCATAGTTTACTGACCACTGATTCAGATCTTAGCGTTTTGAAAGGAAAAACATACCCAGAATCACTGCCATAGTTTTAAAGATTGTTCAGCAGTAAAGACCTCTGTCATTCAGCATTTATAAAATACTAGCTTTACTAAACGTAACATGATATTCTAAACCTAGTTCTCAACCTAAAATTTCATATTTGCTAAGCATAGCAAATGAGAATCACCTGTTGAATTTACACAATAAAATCTTTTAGCCCGTCGATCCAAATGAAAACATACTAGTAACTGATGTTTCAATTTCAGCAGTATTTCTAAATAACTTTAGAGGTCAGATTTCTTTATACCAAGTAAAACTGTAAAAATCAGTCTTAACAGCATTTGATTAAATATAAACACAACACAAAATCTTTAAAATTACTATCAGTGTATATCATACTAGCTATTTAAGAAATTATCTTTTTACAAATTTAAAAAACAATCCATTTACAACAAAATGCTATCACCTTGTCTACTCATCTTTGTATCCAGGAACCCTAAAACCGAAATGCAGCTTTAAAAATTACATCAAGTCATATTTTCTTCTCAGTACTATTTGTAATAGTTATGGTTTAACTGCCACTGGCAAAACACAGGTCTAATTCCAGATAAAAGTAGTGAACTTAATGGAACTTTTATAAACGTGCAAGTACATTTTCACTAGCTTTCTTCACCATGTACTACTTTGCTAACAAGATACAAAAAATAGAAGATTTTATTTTGTTTTCTGTTTAAAATGTTTGATAAGATGTAACAATATAAAACACCTGGCATGCAGGGTATTCCATTTCATAATCACTTTGGAAATGATAAAAGACTTTTTTTTACAGCTTCTATTTTTAAAAATATCAGAGCTATTTCTTCAAATAAAAGTTAACTCCCTTTATGGTAACCTAAAAATTTTTTACTGTCTCTCTCTATCACTAAAATATTGACAATTTGAATATTCAAATTTCAGGGCTTACCGAAAAGGTCCTGTTCTATTAACAGAGCGAGAGTCCCCCCACATCTCTATGTCAAGAGGGCTCCAATAAGTAGATCCTTGTTCTATCAAACTCTGGTTATAGCAGCACCTGCATAAAAACAAAAGACAAAAATCAGTATATTAGAATGAAAAAACATCACATTAAGGAGATGACTGCACAGTAGATTACTTTAATTGCTGCAGTAAGCTGTACACCTGTAAAAAGTTGAATTGGCAAAAGTTGTGCGATATATTTACAATGACAAGAAAAAAAAGCTGCTGAGGCTGCTTATATACAAACATCTTATGGGATTGAGTTCTTGGTTTGGAGTTTTAGGGTCATGCATCTAGCCTAATAGCATATTTAGTACTTCTGTTACCACCTCCTTCCTTGTTCACTGCATAGTGCCTGGGGTCTTAAAGGCTTACAAGCAGCCATCAAAGGCACAACAACTGGTCTCTACAGAGTCACTATGAATCTGAAATTTACTGGCAGGTAATCTGTTTGGTTTCTTTTAAATTATTATTCATCCAGAGCAACAGAGGAAGAAGGAGAGTATGGAAGAGGAGGAGGGTATGGAATGTGAGACTAACTGCCTCCATGAACAACTGCCTCCTTTGCCATGAACCAGAAGAGCTGGATGGTGACCAGCTACCATCACTGAACATTCTGATCAAAGATTCTATAGAAGAATCCTGATTAAAAGGAGAAAAACGCAGAACAGAATTTCAAAATCATATGATCTCTAGTCTTTCTGGCACCATGGAAATGAACCTCTGAAACTACTGACCAATGATAATCTTTAAATCTTAAACCAAAAATACCGTCTGAAGTCATCTTAAAATCAAACAATAGTTTAGCTAAACTAGTAAAAAGAGGCCTGCCTCGAGCATCAATTTTTTTGAAGATCTATCTATATGAGATAAATTAACAACAGCACCTTAGAAGAGAGCACTGAGTTTATGTTAATAAGAGAACAACTCAGAAATACAGGGTAAGAATGGCTGCACAATCCAAACAGTCTAATCAATATCACTAAATTGTACAAGCAGAAACTGTCCAACCAGTGTATGTTTTTCTATATATAGTCTCAAGAAAATAAAATCTAGGAAACAAAACTAGTATACTAGAATATGAAGCACTGGTTAACCTAGTTTTCTTCTGCTTGGCCTATACGGGACCACATCAGCAAGGATATTTTTGGAGATCCTTCTAAACATCTACCAACTAACGTAACAAGAAAAATCTTAATTAAAAACGTGCACTCTGGGGCACCATATACTTTTCAAACGTACTATGCATGCTTCACCTTTACTAAATAAGTGTTACTAAATTTTCCAGCACTTATTCTTCCTTCCTTTTTGGAAACAGCATCTTGATGATAACCCCATCCTCAGTCCACCTGGCTCATCCTACGTCTTCCAGTTTCGCCAGTGTAGAACAGCCTATTACCATCTATGCAGTGACTGCTCTAAAGGTAGAGTATGTGATCCCAGCCACGCAAATAAGTCATCCCCAGGACCTTTCTTGTAGCTACTGAAAAAGAGGTCATTTTCTCAAGATCATAAATATTAGGGACCCAGGAAACTTGCAGTTGCCCAGGACACCATATGTATCACTGGCAAGCAAAACTGAGAGCTGTAAATGGAGACAAGGAATTGATGACAATGTTTGGGCTCCTGAATGCAACTACACATGAAGCCAGCTCTACTTGCCCAAATTGGACTTCTCAGTTATGGGAGCAACAATGCCCTTGAAGAGTCCTAAACTACTTGGTACTCTATGAAAAATGTCTCCAAAATGAGAAGACACATCTTTCTTATTTTACAACTGACCTGAAGACGAAGTAGGAAAAATCAGTAGAATTA
This sequence comes from Heterohyrax brucei, assembly GCA_028571685.1. Classification (NCBI taxonomy): domain Eukaryota; kingdom Metazoa; phylum Chordata; class Mammalia; order Hyracoidea; family Procaviidae; genus Heterohyrax; species Heterohyrax brucei. The sequence continues at coordinate 16,477,113 of CM053158.1, forward strand.
AGCAGTAACTCAATTCTTCCATTAATGTGCCCACTAAACCAGCTGGAATTTTGTCTCTAACACTTCTATTCCAGCTTCTAAAATGATCATACATACAACTCAAATGAAGGCCAACAGGCACATAAGGCTACATTAGAAGTGCTGGAAATCTCTAATTAGGAGGGTAAGTGTCATTACACCAAAATGGTCTAGAAAACTAACTAATCCCTACTTGGCCATAAACAGAGGAGCCATACAACTCATAAAGGACAAGAAAGGCTCATATGTATAAAATAAACCACTGTAGTACCAAAAGTCTCTGAACAGTACAAGCAATTTGTAATTGGCTACTAATCTCAAGACTGGCAGCTCAATTCAGCTGTAAGACAGAACAAAGGCCTGGCAAACATTTCCCATAGTGATTACATCCCAGAAAACCCTATGGATCAGCTCCACTCTTCAACACATCAGTTGACCATGAACTGGAATTCATTCAATGATAATGTTACAGTGCCAATCAACATAAAAAGACAAAGGAAGCATTAAAAATCAGAAACGAAGAGGGGAAATTATTATTACTTGCGTATACTATTTACCAGGAAACCCCAATAAAACCAATGTAAAACTTCTACAAACAGAAAATTTAGTAACCAACAGCCTTCATATATACAAGCAATAACCAGGAAAAAAAAAGAATCGAAGTGAAAGATCCAATCTCAACCAACCAAATCTAAATAAAAAGCCTCAAAGAGTTAAACACAGAATTACTATAAAACATAGCAATTCCACTCCTGGGTATGTACCTAAAAGAACTGAAATGACATACTGTCCACAAATGTTTATAGCACCATTAGTCTGAACAGTCAAAAAAAAGGTAGAAACAATTCAAGTGTCCATCAACAGATGAATGGATAAACCAAGTGTGGAGTGTGTGTGTGTGTATACACACACACATACACACACACACAGTGGAATATTATTCAGTCATAAAAAGGAATGAAGCTGTGATATATGCTAGGATATAGATGAAATTTGAAAACATTCTGCTAAATGAAATACACCAGACAAAAAGAACAAATATTGTACGGTTTCACTTACATGAAATTACCTAGAATATGCAAATTCACAGAAACAGAAATTAGGTCAGATGCCACCAGCAACTAGGTTAAAGAAATGAATGTGGAGCTGTTACTTAATGGGTTCTGAGTTTCTGCTAGAAACCCTAGTGGCATAGTAGGTTAAGCACTACATCTGCTAACTAAAAAGTTGGCAGTTCAAATCTGCCAGGTGCTCCTTGGAAACTCTACGGGGCAGTTCTACTCTGACCTACAAGGTTGCCATGAGTCAGACTCAACTTGATGGCAGTGGGTTTGGTTTTGGTTTTACTGAGTTTCCATTTGGGATGATGAAAATTTTTGGAAGTCAACAGCAGTGATGGGTTTACACTATGAATACATTAATTCTACTAAACTGTATACACGCAAAAACAGTCAAAATGACAAATTTTGTTATATATATTTTACCTCAGTTTCTATCAGTAGACTATCAGATATAACAATAAAAGCATGAATAGCACACATAAACAGAACCTCATAAAACAGAGAAAATATCTAAATAGAACCTCATAAAAATTAAGTACTTTTGTTCACTATAGAACTTTAATTTAAAAAGTGAAGAAAACAACATACAGACTGGGAAAAATTTTTAAGGAACCATCTACCCAATAAAGGTCTAAATATCCAAAACATATAAAAAAGTTTCCACAAAGGCAAATAACAATTTTTAAAAAATGGAAACAAAGAACTTGAACAAACATCTCACTAGAGACGATATTCAAATACTCAACCAGTATATAAAAAGATGCTTAACACCATTAGCCATTAGGGAGATGAAAGCTAAAACCCTAATTAAAACGGCAATCAAAAAAAGAAACCCAGAAAAGTAGACAAGAGTGTAAGGAAACCAGAATCCTCATTCACTGCTGGTAGAAATATAAAATTGTAAAACCACTATGGCAGTTCCTCAAGACTGTGAGCATAGACATACCGCATAACTCAACAATCCCAAACCTAGGTATAAACAAAGATATACCATGTTCATAGACTTAAAAGGCTAGATATTGTCAGGACATCATTCCAAACTGATCTACAGAAGTACTGAACATCAGTACCTGAACGCACTTGCAGTCCCAGGTTCTATCTAGATCTACACCTGAGTCTCACTTGATAGACAATCCCCACCCCACTCCCATCTGCTGGGACATGTGGCTGGGAGTTCCAATGCAGTGCCTTGTCCTATCTTGTCTTATACCCAGACACACATCCTCTCACTCTCACTTTCCCACCAAGGGGTTTACGTCTTCCTAGGTGGAGATCCTAGCATCTCCATCACATCATTTGGCCTCTACCTACCCTGTGGTTACTGTCAAACAGTACTGGCAAGGGAATGGGAAGGTGAGGGTAGCATGTGAGGAAAAGAACACAGCCTGTGAGCATGTATGCTGAGATCCGGCTGTCCGGGTTCCTACCAGAGTTCACTTTCACTGAATGTGTTGTATACCCTCAATTACCACAGCAGCAATCTCTGAATCCTGGAGTGAGAGAGGTACAAGTCTATATTCTCTCTTTCCTATCCCCTCTGGCTCACAAGGGGATCCAGACATACATAAGGGGAGTGGGAACCAGAGCACTCTCACTGAAGGACTACTACTCCCAAAGTGAGGCAGGACTCTTATGTGAGCCTCTAAATGATGTCACACCTTCCCATTCCCATGAAGGATATCAAACACATAGGGTTAAGTGGTGCTGGCAGCTACCCACCATAACTCTCTTGAAACAAGTGCTGAAGTAATCTAACAAGTGTGTGAGTCCAGGGCTTAAAAATAAACCCCCAGGGAGAAAGGAAGCAAAGGCCAGAGTATACATCCAGAGTCCTCTCCAGTCCTTGCAAGTTCACCCCAGTAGTCTGTCTTACCTGTGGTTCCAAGAAGCCATAGCCTGAGTGCATGTTAAGACTCAAAAGATGCTGCACTGTACCTGAGAAGGGCAAAGCAAGAGGAAATTCTGTTGGAGGTCTGTAGCATATGAAAATCTGTCATCTGGGTCAAGAGTTACCAGACTATCTAGTAGGTATCTCCCTCCACAATTTTCTCAGAACAGCTCGAGAACTCACAGAAGTGCAGTTTAATCCGGCAAAGAAATAACTAGAAGTCTTGAGACAACTCATTCAGAGTTATTGAAGGGAACCAGAAGTACTTTTGGTAAACAGCACTGGCAGAACAGAATGAGCCAAATTCCAGGATAAGGCATTCAGTGCTGATGCTCATCAGACCCTAGGAAAGATGTTAGCTGACATACACAGAAGGCAGGACGGGGCCATAAAAGGTACAATCTACAAAGAATACATAATTTACCTGCCAAATTAACTAGCCCCAACAATGAATGGGTACTAAAACAGCAATCCCATATACAGCCAAGGCTGGCAGTTAACACTGAAGGGGGAGTGAGAAGGGCTTGCTGCCTGACTGCTCAGATCCCACCTCACTATTCCCACGCCCACAAATGCTACACAGCATTGAATAGAACGACTGCTGTTGGTGAGCTCTGAAGCCTAGGACCTAGGTCCAGATAGAGCTGCTACAGGTAAAGATCTTGGGAATGGTAGCAAATATTCAAATAAAAGCTCTGAATGTTGGCCTATGAGCAGCTGCCTATGACCAAGACTGCTCTCAACCCTTTGGGAACAAGGAAAAACAAAGAAAACTGAAGACACAAGGGGAAGATTAGTCCAAAGGACTAACAGACCACATCTACCATGGTCTCCACCAGACTGAGTCCAGTACAACTAGATGGTGCCCAGCTACCACACTGACTGTTCTGACAGGGATCACAATAGAGGGTCCTGGACAGGGCTGGAAAAAAATGCAAACAAAAATTCTAACTCACAAAAAAAGACCAGATTTACTGGCCTGACAGACACTGAAGAAACTCTCGAGAATGTGGCGGCTTAGTAATGAAGTCACTCCCGAGGTTCACCCTTCCAGCAAAGATTGGACAGGCACATAAGCCCAGAGGCAAACAGTAGTAGGAAGAAAGGAACAAGAAAGCTGGTAACAGGGAACCCGAGGTCAATAAAGGCAAATGCTGACATGTTGCTGTAGGACTGTTAATCAATGTCACAAAACAATACGCATACTATATTTAATGAGAAACTAGCTTGTTCTGTAAACCTTCATCTAATGTACGATTTAAAAAAAAAAGGCTTTGAAGGTTGAAACAAAAAATGACTCCATGCAACTCAACACAGGTCAGCTGTAGCTAAGAGAAGGCCAGTGTCCCATGCCACATTAAGCTATATGTTCCACTCCTGGCAACGACCTTCCAACAATCCCTTATATTTCAGCTTTGCAACCACACTTTCCCACAATCCAGAGACTGGCTTCCCTGAAACTAACCAGCAAGTCATGGAAATAAAGTCTCCCCATCACAGGTTAACATCCCTTATGGTTGGAACTATGGTGGTAGTTGATAGTTTTTGAACCTCCTTTGCCTTAACTCTTGATTAATAAAAACATTCTTTGTAAATGCTCTCACTGTGGTCCATCTTGCATAGCTTCAAGAATTTCAACCACAGCAGCACAATACTAACACCCCAGGCCATCTCTCTTAATTATAATCATGGCTTCAGTTCCAAAAAACCAACAAAATGAAACCAAAGGATCCTCTTCTAATATTTTCAACTTGAGCCATATCCAGCAGTTTGAGCCTGCTTTAAACCCTTTTTTCCCCAAAGTAAACACTTCAGGCCCCATAAGACACTCAGTTAAGAATACCAAAGGGCCACTGAGAAAGAGGCAAAGGGCACAGATGGGAGTGGCTCAGTGTGACCACAAACCCAGTTCCAAGATGCAACTACAAGCTTTTTAATTACAGCAATTTTAATACAAGCTCTTGAAGCTGGAATTAGTGGCTGCTGGCAAAATACATGTACACCCAGAGATCCTTGTTAAAGGATTTAAAGTGTGTTTTTTCCAATCACCGTGCTTTCCCAGGTCTGAAATGAGTAACTTGCACGTAGAAGGGTTTCTCAGGCTTCATCTCCAAAACTGAATCGTGATTCCCTACTGATGGTACTTGCCTTGCCTACTATCACACCACACTCAAAAGTTAATTAAAATTGGATCACAGACACAAATGTAAAGGCTAAATATATTCAGCTTATTTAAAAAAATTGAAAAAATCTTTGTGAGCTTGGTGTTGGCAACAATTTCTTAGACAAAATCCAGAAGGAATAAACATAAAAGAAAAAAACATATTATCCAAATTAAAAACTTCTGCTCTTCAAAAGATGCTGCTTAAAAAATAAAAAGTACATATTCACAATGTATATCTGACAAATGCTCCCTGTGATTAAAAACACAAAACAATGAGGTTGAGTTAATTCTGACCATAGTGACCCTACAGGACTGAGTAGAATCCCTCTACAGGTTTCCAAAGAACACTTGACAGATTCAAACTGATAGCCCTTTGGTTAGCAGCTACACTTAGCCACTACAGCACCCAGGTTTCCTCATTACGATTAGTCCTAAAGAGAACATAACTTAACACCACAACAATACCAGTACACACCTACAAGAATGATGAGAATTGAAGACTCACCAAAACAAATGCACAAGTATTTCTAGCTATCAGAACTCTTACACACTGCTGTAGAGAACACAAAATGGGACAACTACTTTGGAAATCAGTCTGACAAATACTACCCTTGTAGTTAGTGGCCATTGAGTCCATTCCAACTCATTGCAATCCTGTATGTTAGAGAGCAGAAATGCTCTATAGGTTATTCTTGGCTGTAATCTTAACAGATTACTGGCTGAAAGGTTGGTGGTTCAAACCCACCCAGAGGTTACCTCAGAAAACAGGCCTGGCAATCTGCTTCCAAAAGGTCACAGCCTTGAAAATCCTACAGGGTAGGTCTACTCTGCACATATGAGGTCACCATGAGTCAGAACAGACCTGAATGCAACTAACTATAACAATCTTAATGGAAACAAATGACCAGGCCTTTCCTTCTGTCATACTACTGGGCAAGTTCAAACTGTCCACTTTTAGGTTAACAGTCAAGAGCAAACGGTTTGCACCACCTAGGGACCTGATACTACACTGTGACCCCACAATTCATTTCTAGGGAAAAATGAAAACAAAAAACTTGTATAAAATGTTCACACCAGCTTTACATGCTAAGAGATGAGATAAACATATCAAGTTATAAAGTTGTCTATGTCCTGAAGAGTTTCCCTCCCTGGAACATGGTGCCTCACAAGCCTCATGGAAAGGTGTGCTTCTTTGGTAAAATGAAAGAAGGTTGAACACAAAAAGGGCTTGAAAAGATGAGTATGGAAGTTGAGGATTTGCATATTGATTCCTTCAGAAACATCCATGTTCACATTCTCCCTGAAAGGTTTTGGTGTATCTCTAGAAACCCTGTAAGCGCCGTGGTTAAACAGTTCTGCTGCTAACCAAAAAGTCAGTAGTTCAAACGGACCAGATGCTCCTTGGAAAATCTATGGGGCAGTTCTACCCTGTCATATAGGGTCACTATGAGTCTGAACTGACTCAATGGCAATGAGTTTGGGTTTCTTGGGTTTTAAAGACCCTGAAGACATTGCTTCAACAATTATCTTTTTTAATTTTTGCATATATCTGCACTTTGCTGATTTGCTGCCTGTTTATAAACTAATTAATTCAAGTCTCTGTCATCCAAACATACACAGCAACTCCCTTAAATATTTTCTCAATAAATAAATAAACGTCCACTACTTACTGCTAATCCCTCAGGGGATTACTACTGCTCAGCACTGTTGTTGGTTCCCATGCCATCCCTGAGCAATTTCATAATTTGGAATTTATCAACATAACTATCAACTCTATGCTGATGATCTTATCTGCCTAAATTTCCCTAGACTACTTGTGAGACTTCCCCTGTTAAGTTCAAATGCCTGTAAGAAATCTCCCCTCGGCTATCCCGCAGGAATATCAAACTCATATGTGTTAGAATTTATTACTGTAGGTAGATATTTAAATACATCACAAGAGCTGCTTTTTTTTAATGAGTAGAAATTGCCCCAATTTTCATTATTCTTATATCCTGGTCCTTTGTGGTGGTGGCTGTGTGATGTCAAGTCAATTCTGAGTCAGACAGACTCTAAATGACAGAAGAAAATTGCCCCATTGGGTTTCCTAGGCTGTAATCTTTATGGGAGCAGGCCACCAGGTCTTTTTCTCCGGTAGAGCTGATGGTGAGTTTGAGCCACTGATCTTTCAGTTAGCAGCCAAGTGTTATAATAACTGCACTATTTTCCTGGTCCTTTACACCAGTGAATTACAGGACCCCAGCATAGGAGGGAGTTTGATAAGGCAGTACACAGTGGTGATGGAAGGGTTAGGGGGTCTAACATATAAAATGTTTGGAAAATGTTAATTATTATTTTCAAATTTGTACTTCAAAAAAATCACAGGGATTTGGCATGTATTCCTGTTAATGAAGTCTAAACTGGCTAACCAGCTGACAACAGAGTCTAATTTGCAATTAGATTAAATGGCAGACCTTTTCCAAATACTGATCAAGTTCAATCTGCAGCTCCGAAGTCTTGACAAAAATATATTTTTAGGCACATGTACAATATGTAACATGCAAGAAAATGCATTCTTTGCAGCCATTTATGATAGAAACATTAAGATGTCAATTAAAACTCCAAGGCAATAAACGAGTTTTTAAAAGTGATTTCAGAAAAAACTTTTTACATTACTTTAGGAAATCCAAGAGTAAAAGGATTTCAAAACCACTGGCCTAGCGCATGTCTCTAAGTCAGACTCTCTAAGTGAAATGGCACTCCAGTTCTGTGTTCAGCTGGGTAGGTAAACTATTTAACTTTTACATGCCTCCCAGCTTTCCTCCTATAAGATGGGAATAATAACGGATGGTCCCTATCTGACAGCATGACTGTAGAGAGTAAACAAGATTATGCATCAGAAGCATGGTGCTGGCTCTTATGATAGGAGCGGGAATTGACTTCAAACAAAAACCTGGGAATTTTCTGAGGTTCTGGAAATATTCTAAGCCTAAGCAGTGATGATGACTTGTACACTTAAAACAGGAATTTCATCGTATGTAAGTTATGCCTCCAAAAAGTTTTTTTTTAAATGTTTAAAGCAGCAGTACATTATATGTTATTACTACTACTGCTACACCCAGGCATTTAACAGCACAGCATTAAGCTGGAATGAACCTGCCTAGTACATCTCTTTCTACACAACAGTAGCGAAATCAAGCACAGTTCAATGTTTAGTCTGTGCCCTGGTTAAACATTTTACATGAGTTCTCTCACTGAATCATCACAAGTACTCAAAGGAGTAAACTGTTACTATCTCCACCTTAATAACATGAAACTGAAGCTCAGACAGGTTGGGAAACACAGCAACACGCCTCAATTCTGTGTAACTAATACAATGCAAACTCAAGACCACCTGACTAAAAAGCGACTGCTAGTAAGTAAGTACATAAAGTCTCCTCTCCTGCTTAAGTATCTCTCACGGGGCCACAACTTGATCAAACCACTTAACACATCTTTCTTCTATTTTAACAATATTAAAATGCAGAAGCCCTCATCTACTCTACGAATACCCTTAATTTATTTTAAATAGTAATCTCAGAACTGATCTTTTAACTCTCGGGGGCAGGGGGAGAAAACCAATGTTCCAAATTCATTATTTTTAAAAATCTGCAACAGAGTGACCATATCCTGCGTGCACTTCATGGTTCTAGGCATCTATAGGATGTCATCCTGCTGACCTCTTACTGGATGAAGCGGAGCAGGTGGAGAGGGGGGGACAGGAGATTGTTGGGAGGAGAAGACGTGTGCGGCAGAGAGGAAGAGTCTGCTGTCACCCGGCAGGGACAGCAGTGGGAGCTGCTGCGTATGTGTGGGCATACAAATTTACATGGGAATGTAATTTTCATTCAATCATAATTAAAAATAAATTAATTAAAAATCTGCAACAGAAACCATGTTTATAGGTAAGAAAATGTACTTCTGAGCCACTAGCACTAATTCCCTAAAGGTCTACACTTTGTCATTATCACAAGAAGTAATTCAAAAATGAATAAATAAAAGCAAAGGAATACTCTCTTGTTCATGTTAAAGATTATTCAGGCCTCACTCCAAAGACACAAGTGAAAGGTTAGCCCAAAGGACTAACAGACCACAAGAACCACAGCCTCCACCAGAACGAGTCCAGCACAACTAGATGGTGCCCAGCTACCACCACTGACTGCTCTGACAGGGATCCCAATAGAGGGTCCCAGACACAACTGGAGAAAAATGTAGCACTCACTTTTAAGAAAAAAAAGACGATACCTGTCTGACAGAGACTAAAAAAAGCCTGAGTATGATCACCATACACCCTTATAGCTCAGTAATGAACTTACTCCTGAGGTTCACACTTTAGCCAAAAATTAGACAGATGCATAATACAAACAAGACTAAATCGGCACACCAGCCCATGAACAAGGACGAAAAGGCAGGAGGAGACAAAAAAGCTGGTAATGAGGAACTCAAGTCGGGAAGCAAAAGCGTTGACATGTTGTGGGGTTGGCCACCAATGTCACAAAACAGTAAGTGTATTAACTATTTAATGAGGAACTAGTTCACCCTACAACCTATATATAAAGTACAAAAAAAAGATTATTCAGGATGCTGCCAGCAGTGATGCCCTTCCTTGTAGAACCCAGGATTTTAGCCCTAACTCATGCCAAAAGCACAGATCCCAGCTTGGCAGGCAATTAAATCACATAGAGGATCTCACGTGTAGTAAAGCACTAGATGGTGACAAAAGAAGTAAGATCCAAGTAGGAGGAGGGTGATTACATAGTAAAATCAGGTATCAAACCCATGGTTAATTCCAGCTTATAGCAACTCTATAGTTAGGGAGAGAAGTATTCAACTAACTTGAGTACTACAAACAGGAGGTTAAAAAAGACAATGGAGCTGAGGAACTGGAAGTGTCCAGTTTGGAGTGTCAGAGAAAGGAGGCAGAAAAGCCTGGACAGTAGAGTTTGCGAAATAGGCCTTGAATAAAGAGGAATGAAATTGGCCCCACTTATGTAACAAAGGCACAGCAACAAGGAAAATGAAAGAATACTGTATTCAGTTTTACAATGTGGTACTTATGATCAAAACCCAAAGACAAACGCACTGTGTTTCACTCAATTCAGACTCAAGGCAACCAGAGTAGAACTGACCCACAGAGTTTTCAAGGAGTGCCTGGTGGATTCAAACAGCCAACTTCTAGGTTAGAGCCAGAGCACTTAACCACTATGCCATCAGAGTTTCCATATTTACAATAAAAAACCAAAAACTCACTGCTGGTCAAGCTGATTCCAACTCATAGTGACTCTATAAGCCAGAGCAGAACCACCCCATACAGTTTCTAAGGAGCACCTGGTGGATCTGAATTGTCAGCCTGTCGGTTAGCAGTCTTAGCTCTCAACCTCTACGCCACCAGGGTTTTTGTATTTTCAACAACCAAACATAATCCCATCAAGTCAATTCCAATTCACAGCAATCCAATAGGGAAAATAAATATTCTGCACTGAATTCAAGCTATATTCAATGCCCACATATATGCCATGTATAAAGCTTGATGGTGGTAAAACAAAGACGAGTAAGAAACAATCCCTGACCTCAATGAGTTAACTATTAACAAGGGAAGCAATGAACATAAAAATTAATAAAAGTAATGGTAACAGCAACATTCAAATAACGTCTATTATACACATGGTCAGTGAGTTGGAGACGATTCAATGACAACCACCAAAAACATTTAATACTTGTTTTCTGGACATAATTACATGAACTTCACCAATCTATGAGGTTGCTGCATGTCTTAACCTCATTTCACAAATAAAGAAACTAAGTCCCAGAGAGAATAACTTTAGGTAGTCCCCTGCTTACAACGCATTCAAGTTACAACACATTCAAGTTACGATGGACTGCACTGTGTACATCTTACTTCATACTACACACAATGTTGTAGTGGATAATCTGCTGACATTTATCATTCTCAGATGTGATGTTTCCAACTTCCAAAGACAATCAAGATTGGATTTATAAAGATACTACAAAAATGGTGCAGGGGCGCATGACCTCCCTTAACTTCACTAAGGGGGAGAATCACCATCAGCACCAACAGCCCAAGGCTGAGTGCCACAGCAGAGGTCAGGCATACTTCCTCTCTTTAATCTTTTCAGTGATTCTAACACCAACTATCCCTACAACTGTACTCTCTACTCCCCTACTGGGTTCAGTAATTCCTTGCCTTGGCCACACACAACTCCTAGACAACACAGTTATGGAGTTTATCAGAGAAGTGTTGTTCTGTTAGGTGCCCTCGAGTCAGTTCGGACTTACAGCGACCCTAAAGGTCAGAGTAGAACTGCCCCTTAGAGCTTCCAAAGCACGCCTGGTGAATCTGAACTGTTGATCTCTTGGTTAGCAGTCACAGCATTTCACCACTACACCACCAGGTTGTACAAACAGCAGGTTACAATTCTTGATTAGACATCACTCAGGGCACAGTTTTTAGATCAAGACAGATTCTTGGCCATGCCCCAAAACAGACCACTCTCTGGCTTTGGTTACCTCAGGATGGTCTACGAGCTCTTTTAGTGAGCTGGCATGCCCACCGCAATCACCTTTCTCCACAGACTGGGAAGCCCACCAAACTGTTTCACAATGGTCTCCTGGTTCTGCTGCCATTGTTTCTCTTCTACCAGTTCTCAGTGTTACATCTCTCTCTGTCCTGGGCCTAGGAGATTCTCAGAGGATTCTCCACTTTCAGCTCTACCTCTTACTGGCTGTTAGGTCTCCTTTCCTGCCTCTGGTATAACTTGTTTTAAGCCTAGTGGGATGGCAAAACTGACCAATTCCCTCAACAGGGTTCCATATATGTTACTTGCATGATTGTAACCCAACAAGGCCGCCATACACTGTACTTACATTATTGGCAAACTGTCCAATTCCCTTGTAACCCATAAACACCTTATTTGTACAGATGCACCCAATTATTTGGTTACAGTTACCGGACTACAGTGAGATAAACCATATAAAAAAGCGATCCACTGCACGACAAATACTGATAAAAAGACAGTAATAATGAACCCTTCCCCCAAAATGAGGTATCAGACTTACCTGAGAACCAACTTACAACAACTGTAGGAAGAGAACCCACAGTAAGTCTTGGACTACCTGTAATTTATAAAATGTTACTGAATGGAAAAGACAGGGATTCAAACTAACACATTCCAGAGCCACTACAGTTATCTACTCTACTATACAGAATTTCACAGTGTGATGGAGAGTTATAAAAGGCACCTGAAAGATACCTGTTAACTAAGTGAATGATAAGAACAATGTGTTATGGGAGCCTAACTGAAAAAATAATCCTAAGTACTTGGTAGAGAGCTTGAATATTTCATCAAAGAACAATTTATGGCCTTTAAAATTTCACACCTTTTCAGTAGTTTAAATGTTAACACAACACAGAATCAGATTAGCAACATCAGTTGTGTATGTAAATACGGTGGCCCCCAATGCCATCGAGACTATTCTGACTCACAGCAACCCTCTACAATAGATGAAAAATAAAGGTAGTAACCTTTATGGAAGCAAACAGCCACATCTTTCTAGTGGTACAGTAGCTGGCAGGGGGGCTCAAAACACCAACCTCTCAGCAACTGAGTGCTTCATCACTGCTTCACCATAGATCCTTAAATATGGTTGCAGAAGAGTATAACTTGCCCAAGTGTCTGCCACGAAAAGGGAATGTTTAATAACATTTCCGCACTCTCCTTTTTCTGAAAAGCTGCAAGAATCCAAGATCCTAAAAACCAAACCCACCACTGTCAAGTCAATTTCAACTCACAGAAACCCTACAGGACAGAGCAGAACTGCCCCCACAGAGTTTCCAAAGAGCATCTAGTGTACTCAAACTGCTGACCTTTTGATTAGCAGCCATAACATATAACCACTATGCCATCACGATTTCCAAAGGCAACCAAAATAAACCCAAGGTGGATAACAGAATGCTATAAGGAAGAGTGCTACAGCTGTCCAAGAAAAGAAATCTAGTACCCATACTTCAGGTTAGGTACTTCAGTAATAAATGAGACCAAAATTCAGGTCCAACTTCTGTGTTTCAACAAATGGTAACACATTATTAGTAATTTCTGACACTGTCAGCCCTGCCACCAACCAGCTCCTGATACCTTTCTTTCTCTACAGTCCTCACAAATTTGCTAATGGTAACATAGTAAAATTGTTCACACGTGGCATTACTCAACAGGAAGTTGAAAACTAATAAACCTAGGACACAATCCAGAGTTCAGAAAAGTGAACTAGTTGACCAGGTGCCTCACGGTCTACCAAACTCCTTCACTTAGATCCAGCCAACTCTGATCCTTACAAGCAAACCTGCAATATGCAAAAGATACCGTTACTCTTACAGTTTATACACCCTACAATACAGTATCAGTTAAACAAACGATGCTTTCATTCCAAGAGTTGAATCAGATAGCACAACACCAATGCTCAAATAAAAACAAAAAAGGATTTGCAACGCCAAAAGAAATTTAAAGAGCAGAAAGCAATAACCCTCTCCTCCCACCATCGCCCAACGGCAGAGAACCCACCAGACCACTCCTTCACCTCCAGATTCTACCGTTCGGTGGACAGGCTGCAAGCTCTCGCGCCCTTCGGTCTGACCGAAATGTTATCACGCTAATCCAATAAGGGCTCCCTCTCTAGCTAAGCCTCGGAACTAGGTCCAATTTCTGCAAAAGTACCAAGTGGAGGGTACAAAACCTGTCGTGTCTCCAGAGAAAAAAGGAGGAAGAAAGAGTCCACCTGCGACTCCGCACACCAGGAGCACGGGGCCGCAACCACGCGACTTTCCCAACCCCGCGGCCGGACGCCCCGCGACCAGGCGGGTAACTCTACCGCCCCGCCAAGTCCCGCCCCGGGGCCCGTGACCGTTCCGGGGCGTTCCTCCCGCGAGCCGCACCTCCCACATCACATCGCCGCTCCCCTCTCTTCCTCCCGAGTGAGGCCGCTGCCGCCTCGACGCTGAAGCCGTGGCTCCTAGGTCTCGCCGCGGCTTCCAGGCCGCGCAGGCCCTCGACATTAACAACGACCGAGCCAGCAGGCTCTTCCCCCGCAGACTCCGACACGCCCTCTCCCCTAACGCCGGCCCTTACCGAGGCAGCGCAGCCTCCGGGCCCGCTCCTCCTTCTCTTCAGCCGCCGCCGCCACCGATCCAGCGCCGCGGAGACCGGAACTTCCTCCGCGGCGGCCCGCGGCTCCACAAAGGCGCTGCGCCGCCGCCTTCCGCGCTCAGCACCCCGGGAGATGGAGTCCGGCGGTCTGCCGGAACGACTCCGATCCCACCGTGCCCCGCGAGAGGAGAGCGGGCGGGCTTGGCTTCACGGGTGGGGCGTGAAGGGACGTTGTTAGTCGCTGTCCAATGGGAAGGTGCCCCGCCCCGGTCTGCGAAGCTTGCTTGAGGGCTTGTGGTTGGCCTGTGCTTCACAGCCGCTCTTACCCCAAAGCTGTGGTCGGTGTAGACAGAGGCATGCAGTCTGTTGGAGGCTTGCCTTACTGGGCAGTCGCTGCCTGCCAGCCAGGTGTGTGGGTACGGCCCTGGCCTGCCTAGCTCTGAAGTATCCCTATTGTCCATTAGTGTGAAGGTGATGGAAGGGAGCCTCCGCGCTCCTAGCCGCCAGTGGGCGGGGCTACCAGCTGGGCGTCCCGGGGAGCTGAACCCTCCGCTGAAACGCTAGGAGAAACACAAAGAGAAGCACCTGTAACTAAAAAAAAAAAAATATATGAACAGTATGGGAGGCCTGTCCCCTTTTTCTTTGACAAAATTCCGAGTTTGGTGTTTCCAGCTCACGAATACCAGGCAAACATCATCTGTGTTAAATGGTTCAGTAAATCTGTATGAAAATGACGTATAAGATCACGTGGGAGCAGGAGGAAAATGACACAGCCATAGCTTTCAGTTTGTAGCTCACTTTCAGCATCCCATTCAGCTAATGTTGCTCAAACAGCCAGCTTTAACTGAGGTGGATTTTTCTACACTGTGGAACGGTTTGCTGGTCCTGACCACTTGATTTCCCTATCAGTATGCCCTCAGGGCAGATAAACTTACTTTATGGTCTAAATGCAACATCGTGCAATCAAAGAAGAATGCTGCTATAAAAACCCGCAAAGCATTCCAGTCCATTCAAATAAAACAGAACAAAAAAACCAAAGCCATCGAATTCCAACTCACAGGGTTGCCAAAGTGCTCCTGGTAGATTCAAGCATTTAGGGAGCAGCAGCAGCTCTTAATCACTGTACCAACAGGATTTCCTTCCAAACCATTAAGCAGGCTCTGTCTTGAGAAAAGAGGTTGTTGGGTTGAGTACCGTTAGTGTTACCTTCCCACTTTCAGGCATTTATAATAAACTGGAAACCCTGGTGGTGTAGTGGTTAAGTGCTAGGGCTGCTAACTAGCAGGTCGGCAGTTCAAATCTGCCAGGCAGTCCTCAGAAATTCCGCAGCAGGTCTACTGTGTCCAAAGGGTCACTCCAAGTCGGAATTGACTCGATGGCAGTGGACTTTTGGTTTTGCCGCCCTAGTAGAGATGGGGTAGGAGTAATTACTGGAGACAGTAAATAAGCTAATCAAGATACACAGCCTATCTGATACTGATAAATGCTACAGAGAAAAAATAAGGCAGGAAAAGGAAGAGAGGAGTACTGGAGAAAGCTTTAATTTTAGAGTGATTAGGGCAGAGTTCAAGGAGAAGGAGATATTAAAGACTTGAAGAAGATGAGGAAACATGCTATTGGAATATCTGGGGAAAGGAGAATAGCAAACGTGAAGGCAGTGAGAACGTAGCTGGAATTTTCCAGGAA
The DNA here is from genome assembly GCA_028571685.1 of Heterohyrax brucei. Lineage (NCBI taxonomy): Eukaryota > Metazoa > Chordata > Mammalia > Hyracoidea > Procaviidae > Heterohyrax > Heterohyrax brucei. Next base: position 16,493,106 of record CM053158.1, read on the forward strand.
CAGAAAGGAGTCTGAAACAGTGCTGAGGGTCTGGAACAGAGTTGTTTCAGGGCAAGTGTGGGCCTACATGAAGTCAAAGAGTGTATTGTAAGCTGTTGAGATGGGTTTGATTTCTGTAGGAAACTAAAAACCCACTGCTATCAATTTCAACTCAGTAGGAACCCTATAGGACACAGTAGAACCATTCTATAGAGTTCTCAAAGTTGTGAACCTTCACAGAAGCAGATTGCTGCATATTTTTCCTGCAGAGCAGCTGCTAGGTTCAAACTGCCAACCTTTTGGTTACCAGCTGAATGTTTACCCGCTACACCACCAGGGCTCCTCTGATTTCTGCAAAGAAGCAAAACCCATTGCCATCAAGTAGATTTCAACTCATAGCAACCCTATATAATATATGTGTGTGTGTGTGTGTATACATATATATATTGGACAGAGTAGAACTGCCCCATAGACTTCCAAAGGAGTGCCTGGTAGACTTGAACTGCCCAGCTTTTGGTTAGCTGCTGCACTTAACCACTACGTGCCACCAGAGTATCCAATTTCTGTAAGGAGGGAGGAAAAAAAGGTGCTCTGGTTGCACTGTGGTTAAGCACTCAGCTGCTAACCAAAAGATTTGCAGTTCGAACTCACCAGCACCTCATTTGGAGAAAAATATGGCAGTCGGCTTCCATAAAGATTATAGCCTTTCCCCTGAACTCCAGACTGATATATCCAGTTGCCAACTCCACATCTCACTTGTCAACTAGACATTGAAAAAAAGTGGGCTTCTGATGTTCCCATCAAAATTGTCACTCCTTTACTTTTTCCTGTCTTCCCAACAACGTATCTGTTGTTTTCAGTGTTGTCATGCTGGTCCAACTACCACTCTTCTGTGGCTGAATTATTGCAGTGACCTCATAACCAGCAGCTCTGCTTCTGCCCTTCCCTACTTTTAGTACTGTACTGTCCACACATTAGCCAAAAGGGTTCTAATAACATGGCAGTCAGGTTATGACATTACTCTGCTCAGAGCTAGAACCAAAAACAAAAATCCTAACCCACTTCTGTTGAGTCCATTCTGACTTGTAGTAACCCTATAGGACAGAGTAGAACTGCCCCATAGCGTTCCCAGTGTGGATTTAAACTGCTGACTTTCTGACTAGCAGGCATAGCTCTTAAACCACTACAGGTGGTAGCTCCCTTTTACAGTTGAGGAGTAAGAAGGCATTAGCGGTTCAGTGGTAGAATTCTTGCAGAAAACGCAGGTTTCTTACCTGGCCAATTCACCTCATAGGCAGCAACCATCCATCTGTCGGTAGTAGATTGTGCATTACTATGATGCTAAACAGATTTCAGCAGAGCTTCCAGACTAAGATGGACTAGGAAGAAAGATCTGGATATCTACTTCGAAAAAATCACCCGTTAAAAACCATACGAATTAAAATGGTTAAATAGAGTTTTGCATAGAGTCTCCACGAGCTGGGGGCTGTCTTGATGGTAACTAACACAACAGAGAAAATTGTTTCAAGGAGTTGGTTGGTACACACAATTGGGGCTGTCAAGATGACAAACTGTGTCTGAAATCACTAGACCAAACAGCTGGCTGAAAATCCCAGCAAAATGTCTATGGCCTTTGTAGAATGCCTCTTGAGAAACAACACTCAAGGCCTTCAACTGATTCAATGAGGACCACTCATACCATGGAAGGTAATCTGGTTTACTTATGGCCAATTGCTTTTAATTTTAATCACACGTGAATACCTCCATAGCAATCTAGATTTGTGTTTGACCAAACTACTAGCCACCATAGCCTAGCCAAGTTGACACATAAAACTAACTGTCACACAGCACACATTAGTAAGAAGAACAGTATTAACAGGACTTTAACACAACTTGTGTACTTCTCCCATCTTAACCCAATATTGCAAGGACAGAGTAGATGGGGTGGGGGGCTGGGGACCATGATCTCTGGGGAAATTGAGGCCAATTGGCACAGCTAGTATTTTGTTAATGAGGTCTCTCTGCACCCGATATTGGTGAGTGGCATCTGAGGTCTTAAAAGCTGCCATCTGAGGATACAGCAAATGGTCCCAACTTAGCAGGAATGGATGATCACCAAGGTCCATAATGACATGGGGAAAAGAGAATCCAGAAGACAGAGAGACCCACATGTGTAGATGTCTACATCAACTTGTGACCGGAAGAACCAGATGGTGCCCAGCTACCACCAGTGATAACCATGATGGAGCTCACAAAGTTAAGTCTTACTAGCAACACAAGTATAAATAGGGGTGCGCCCTGAGATTTCCACTAAAAGACCACAATTGATGGTCCAGGGGCCTTGGGGTTCTCCTGGGAGCAGGGCCCCGGCCCTGATGCTGCCCCTGTCTGTAAATCATATGAAGGTCAACTTTTCAGACAGCAATGGGTTGGACTTGGTGACACAGAGTGATCATATTGTGCGGAAACTTTGTAGTTCTGGGCATCTATAGGAGGTCTTCCTGTTGATCTCATATTGAAGGAAGGGGAATGGGTGGAGAGGAGAAGATAGAAGACTGTTGGGAAGATAAGACATGTATGGAGCAGAGAGGAAGAGTGTACTGTCACAGTGCAGGGAGAGCAGTGGAAGCTGCATGTAGGTCAGCATGCAAATTTATATGGGAATGTACATTTTAATTCAGTCAAAAAAAACAGAAACAAAAACTAACATCACAGACCCAGTCAAACATAAAACTGAAAGACAGGGACCAGGAGACATTCAGGTGACACGAGACCATAGGTCAAGTTTTCCAAGAAAGAAGCAACACAAGCTGCCTTACCAGGTACTGCAAAATGATAAAGACAGGAAGGAAAATGTCTTCAAAATTTCCAGAGAAGGACTGGCTATTCTTCTTCTCACTAGCTCACATGAGGTGTGTTCTTGTATGAAGGAGAAACTGTTGAAAATGCTGAAAACCTATGTCATTAAAGGATTTGCACCAAGTCACAGAAACAAGATAGCTACAGGGCTGGGAACAGATCTGGGTCTTATTCACTTTAACCACAACCCCCTTGCAGTGCTTCAGGTTCTGAAACTTCCACTAAAGCTGCAGAAAAAAAAAAAAAAAAATCTGGGGAAGAACAGGAGGTCTTATTATTGCATTTGCTTAAGCCCCAGCTAGTTCTTACTATTGCCGTTGAGATTGTATGCTGAGTCCATAAAAATCGAGCCCATACAAAACAGAAAGGTGAGGCTTTGAGAAGCCTCTGGACTGGAGGACAATAGGAGATGCAAGAAAGCATGTAGTTTGTGACAAAGTCCTTGTTCTCAGAACCAACAGTCAGGGCAATAGAGTCATCATGGGTGTGATGGCTAAGGTTGTGTGTCAACTTGTCTGGGCCATGATTCTCAGTGGTTTAGCAGTTACGATGTAGTTCGACAGCTGTGTAATGATGTAATCATCTCCATAAGGAGAACTGATATAATGTAATCACCTCCATGATGACATCTGCTATGAGCAACTATTTAGTTGAAAGATAATTGCTTTGGGGGCTGTGACCTGTATCCGATATATGTGGACTCTCTGGAAACAATCACTGGCTTTAGTTTACTTTCAGTCCCACAGCTGGCTCAAGTTCATCTGAATTCAGGTTCTTGGAACTTGAGCTAGCAACTTACCTGCCAGTCTTGGGATTTGTCAACTTCCACAGCCTGTGAACCAGAGGCCTAGGCCTATTCTCAGACCTGCTGATCTTGGGTTTGCCAGCCCTGTAACTATGAGTCAGGAAAAGCCTCTAGCCCAACCCATGGACTTGGGACTTTCCATCCTTTACAACCTTATGAGTTATTTCCTTATTGGATAATTAAGTCCGTGAACTTAATTGTTCAAAGTGATACATACCTCATTGCTGAATATCACTATGGTCACTTTCAAAGTACTACTCTAGGGAAGCTAGTCCACCCTTCAAAGCAATTTTTGAACTCTTTCTGGAATGGTAAATTGTACAGAGAGGCACAGTGGTAAGTTCGTGAACTTAATTGTGAGGGAGTTTTTATCCAGTAAACAAATAACTGTATTGGAACACCTTCCCTACTCACCTGATCTTCCCCCCATGACTGTTTTCTTTACCTGAAGATAAAGGAAATATTGAAAGGAAGACATTTTGATGACATTCAGGACATCAAGGGTAATACAATAACAGCCCTGATCACCATTACAGAAAAAGAGTTCCAAAATTGATTTGAAGGGTAGACTAGGCACTGGCACTGGTGCATAGCTTCCCAAGGAGAATACTTTGAAGGTGACAGTAGTGATATTCAGCAATAAGATATGTAGCACTTCACAGCTAAATTCACGGACTTAGTTGTTGGACCTTGTATGTATACACACTTCACTGGTTTTGCATCTTTAGAGAACTCAGCCAAAGACAGTTGGATTGAGACCACTACTTTTGATAGCAAGTACTGTGACTCCATGTATTATTATTCCAAAAAACCTAGATTTACTTCTTGGTAATTCCACCACCAAAAAGTGGCCTACAAGAAAGCTTGTCCCAGTATTAAAATACAAGTCAGTAGATCGATTAAAGTGGAGTTTTAATTAACAATCTTAAAAATGTTTTAGTAAGTGGCCTCAGTGTTTTTTTCTGTGAGGATATATTAGCATAAAAATGGTATGGGGTGGTACCTGATCTTCAATTTTACAAAAGGTGAAGGAGAATCAAGAGCAATAGCCCAGTTCCTATGAGGCAAAGTTAGAAGTGCCCCCTCACTCTGCCATTTTTACCAATTCTAACACCAATTGTCCCTTCCTTGGCACCCTCTACTCTGCTGGGTTCAATAATTCACTGCATTAGCCACATAAAACTCACAGACAATACTCATGAATATACTGTTTAGTCCATTAGGGAAATGTTGTTGTTATTAAGGGCCCTCAAGTTGATTCTGACTCATACTGACCCCGTGGAGTGGAGTAGAACTGCCCCTGGGGTTTCCAAGGAGGAACTGGTGGGCTTGAACTGCCAACATTTGGTTAGCCGCTATGCTTTTAACCACTGCACCACCAGGGTTCCTACCATGGGAATAACAGGTATAATTTAGGTTCAGAAACACTCAGGATACAGTTCTTTCACCAGGACAGTCTGTTTTCATTTGTGTCCATGGACATGCTTCTCTCTGGCTTCTTGGCCTCTGCTCTACTCCTGCAAGTGTTGAAGAGCTCTTTTATCTCTGTAGATAAGTACTACAGGGCACCTTACTCCCTGCCTTGACCTAAAGGTACTCAGATCTAGCTTTGATGGGTCCACAAACGTAGCTCTACCAAGTTCCCAGAGGAGCACTACTCCACCAGCAAGCTTCCTGCCCAAAGGCATTCAGTTTTCTTGTTCCTTGGGCCAGGAATCCCACCAAGCCATTGTCTTCTGCCAGTCTCTCTTACTGCCATTCCTCTTTTACTATTTCTCACCATATTTAGGGTTACAGCTCTTGCTCTCTTTTTCTCTCCCTCCTCGTCCTCCCTCTCCTGGTTCCAGAAGGTTCTCAGTGCAAGGATCACATCAAAAAGTCAAGCTCTGCTTTTGGCCTTTCTTTCTTGGTATTGGTAAGATCCTCTTCTCTGTTTCCCAGATGGCTCATTTTTAAGCCTAGAAGGATGGCAAAACTGACCAATTATTTCACTAGGGTTCCATTTACCTTGTTAGTGTTGTCTGACCCAATCATTTGGTGGGCATTACAAGACTGTGGCGAAAAAGACTACCCTAACGTGATGCATTTCATGGCACTTAGCCACAGGTCTTAGCCAGAAGCATGGGGGGGGGGAGGCTTTGTGACCACTTGCTTAACTAAGTAGATGCAATACTTCTGGATGACAGTGATGCTACCTGGTGGGGCTGACGTACTTAAAAGTAAGAATAAGACTAGCAGAAACTCTGACCTCAATGTGGGGACCGTCATAAGAACTGGTTAGGTATGTTAGAAAACTTTGAACTTGTTTATTGTGGGGATCCATTTTCTGAAATATAGCCCAGGGATTTCTGCACCAACCAGAGTATTGACAGCTTCTTGGTTTCTACTTATCATGTAATATGGCAGGATAAATGAGGGTAAAACTGTGTAAAAGAAATTTGCCCTAAAGGAGAGATCCTGGACTTGCTAGTAAGGTGAGAAAACAGTGGACTGAGGGGACAAGAAGAGGCTCCATTCTATTAAGGTGTTGGACCCTTCCTCAAATGTTCTCACTGTAACAGAGGAACTTTCCTGTAACTTCAGGCAAGGACCTAATGTGTGTGTGTCAAGTCAATTACAATTTACAGTGAGCCCCGTACAGTCTCCTAGGCTGAAATCTATCTATTGGAGCAGATTGCCAGCTCTTTTCTCTGGAGCAGCTAGACGGTTAAATTGCTAGCCTTTTGGTTAGTAGCCAAGCTCCTAGCCATTGCGCCACCAGAGCTCCAAGGGCTTAACAGTCATGTACAAAGTCATCTGCAGTAGAAGTCAACAACTTTATCACCATGTTAGTAACAGGCTTGAGACCATTTTAAAAGACTCAGAAACTAAGGTCTCCCTCAACTCCCCCTAAAGGGGAGAGGACATCACATTGGAGTGTTTGTTAGAGCAGAGGGAGAGTCAGAGTTGATTTTTAGACTTTTTCTTCATCGTAGAATTGGACGAATTAACCACAAGGCTGTAAAGAGATTTAATTGCTTCAGAGAGAATATGAACAGTACTGTTCTCAAACTCTATTTTTGACTTACTTAAACTGTTCTCCAAAATTAAAGACTGTTGTGTGGGAGCTTTCTGTTTTCTTGCTGTTTTTCTTGCTTTGCGTCTAGGAAATCACAGACGTCTGTAGAAGTGGTTCCACGCGCTGGCTGCATCTTAGAAGTACCTTGGGACCTTTAGAAAAATACTGATTCCTGGGTTCCAGTTCAGTTCGGTTAAATGAAAATCTCTAGGGATTGTGCCCAGGCAAAAGTGTTTTCCAAAAGCTCCCCAGGTCATCCTGTGTGCAGTTAAAGTTAAAACTATTGCTCTAGATATACGATACATTAAAACGTGGCTAAAAGGAGGTTTTTGGCAACGATGCCTGCGGTTTTTGCGCATGCCCACATCCCTTAACAGCTTGTGTGGCCTGGCCTACTAATAATGACATTTATCCAGCCACCGAAACTTCGTCTGTCCCCAATCACTGGAGGAAACAACAATGTCGCTTTCTCTCTCTTGAAATAAATCTCAAGTTGGCTCAGGCGGCAAAGCACGGACTCCAGCTTTGCAGCCTGGTGGCGGGGTTTGGGCTCCCAAGGCGGCACCTGGTGAGGCAACCCCAAACCGAGGTCCCACCCCCTGCTCTGCCGGGACCCAGTGCCGGGACCAGTCCTGGCGGCGCCGCGGGCGGCTCCACGCAGACGACTACATTTCCCACAATGCACCCCGGGGCCGGGCCGGGCCGTGCCAATGGGCTGGAGTTGGGCCTCAGCTGCGAGAGACGGAGAGAGTTGTCTTCCTGGGCCAGTGGCCGGGAGAGGGGCGGCGAGAGAAAGCAGTGCTCGCGCTGTGGACATGTGTGCGTCCGCAGGAAATCGTGGTCCCGCGAATCTGCGCCCTCAGGCCGGACCGGGTAGGACCTCCGCATCCCCCCCGGAGCCCGGCAGAGGGCAGTGACCCGCACCCTCTGTGTGTCCTGGGCCCCCGGGAGAAACAGGTGAGTCCGATTGCCAGCCCACGTGGCCTGGTGGGAGGGGGAGTTGTAAAGACCCGATAGTTGTCACAAAGAGGGCTTCAAAGACTGAGGGCCCCAGCGGTCTACGGTATGAGGACAGGGTCACCCCGGAGTCTCTCGCCCGGCTAGCCACTCAGTGGGGAAATACATAAAGTGAGGCCCGGAACCCATCCTTTGGCCCAGAGGGCGAGGTCTGATCGAGAGGCAGCAGCCAGGTATGACCGCCCCCCAACACACACCAGTCCTTGCAAAGAGCTACAGAGGTGACTATTGGATGAGCCCCGCAGCACTTGGAAGAGTCCCTGGGCTGGGACTTGCTCTCAAAGAAGCTCTAGCTCAGGTAACTGACTTGCCTCTGATACCAGCTGAACTACTCTTTCTGGGCTCGAGTTTGCTCGGGGAGGGTGAACAGCCTTTGTCAGAGAGTGGAATGGCTGCCAGCAGGGACAAGGACCAGGCCATGTTCCCAGACTGAGGGCATGGTCATTGTGCTGAAGTGGTCGTAAACACAGCCTCACCTGGGCCATGTCTGCCATTAAGTCTGTCACACTCACCGTGCTTCCTGGCATCACCCTCCTGGTACACCACTCCCTGAACTATCAAGGCAGGAATCATATAAGCTGGAAGAGGGAGCAAAGATGGTAGGGTACTAGTAGGGACCCAGTTCTTGCACCGCCATCACTTCCAGTGCTACCTAAAGGAAGGAGACCTAGAAAGGTTGATTGAGCTAGCCCTTTGGGTGACCTTGCTTGCAGGCATGGGGGAGCACTTAAAGTAGCAAGCCCTTAAGGCTTCAAGAGGGGTTGCCTGAGAAGAGGCCTGCAGGGGAATCTGGTCAGGTTCCTGTAGACATCTTTTATCTAACTGCTTCAGGCCTCACCTCCCAGAAGCTTCAGCTGCACAAGTTATGGCAGAAATGGGGTTGGGGTGGTTTTGCTGTGAGTCATCTGTCATCCCTTCCTGGGTTTCCAGTGTAAGTGCTCAGAAAACTTTTTGCTCCATCAGAGCTTCTGCCTCGTCCCCCACACCCCCTGCACCTCCCAGGCTTGGAGTTGCTAAATGATCTGAGCTGACTGGGGTCTATTTTGAAGGAGATATTCGCTAGCCCCAAGCCAGCTGATCCTGTACCCTCGTTGTAGGTAGCCTAGCCACAATAAAGAGTTAGCTGAGGTCTGCAGGGATTAGTTGGTGGTAGACCCCTCAGAATAGTGGTAAGAGCTACTGTAGACCCTTGTTTGGGTCTTTGAGTCAGGGGCATGTGGTGGACCAAGGAGTTCAACTTAGGAGAGACTTCCATGAGGAGGGAGAGTCAATGGCTTGTTCTTGCAACTCCAGGGAAGGTGAATAGCCAGGGAGCCAGAAAGAACTCCTAGCCTTAAGGCTATAGATTGCTCTTCAGCCCCACCTCACAGGTGGGTCACTTTAGGCCACATCCTACCTGGCTTCATGAGATAAGAAGCAAGTTTGATACAGCCAGTTCTCTCAGGGCCTGGCTCAGGCTGAGCAAACTTTGAAAAAGCTGCTTTATATAGCAGATTCTGTAAGACACTACAAGAAATCAAGAGAGACCTACGTAAGTGGAAAACTATCTTGTTCATGGATAGGAAGATTCAATATTGTGGAAAATGTCTATTCTCCCCAAAGGAATCTATAGATGGAATGCAATCCCTATCCAAATTCCAGTGGCATTTTTTTTTATTATGATTGAATGAAAATATACATTCCCATATAAATTTGCGTGCACGCTTATATGCAGTTTCCACTGCTCTCCCTGCCCAGTAACAGCACACTCTTCTCTCTGCTCCATAAGTGTCTTCTCCTCCCAGCAATCTCGTGTCCCCTCTTCTCAACCCACTCTCCTTCGTCCCGTAAGAGGTCAGCAGGACGACATCCTATAGATGCCTAGAACCATGTAGTGCCCATAGGATATGGTCACTCTGTGTCACCAGGTCCAATCCATTCCTGTCCAAGAGTTGACCTCCATTACGATTTGGACCATCATTTGCAGTCTTTTAGTGGAGATCTCAGGGTGCGCCCCTTTTTATTCTTATTTTGCCAGTGAGACTCAACTTTGTGAGCTCCATCACAGCTATCACTGGTGGTGGCCGGGCACCATCTGGTTCTTCTAGTCACAAGTCGATGTAGTCCCTCGCTCACATGGGTCTCTCTATCTTCTGGGTTCTTTCCCCCATGTCATCTTTGTCCTTGATGATCATCCATTCCTGCTAAGTTGGGACCATCTGCTGTACCAGATGGCAGCTTGGCAAGTCTTAAGACACTAGGCATCCAGTGGCATTTTTTTAAAATTAATTAATTAGTTAATTGATATATATTTTTATGACTGAGTGAAAATGTACATTCCTGTGTAAATTTACATGCCCACCTTTATGCAGCTTCTACTGCTCTCCCTGCCCGATGACAGCACACTATTCCTCTCTGCTCCATACATGTCTCATCCTCCCAACAGTCTCCTTTCCCCTCCTCTCCACCCACTCTCCTTCTTCCAGCCAGAGGTCAGCAGGATGATATCTTATAGATGCATAGAACCATAAAGTGCATCCAATATATGGCCACTCTGCATCACCATGTACAATCCATTCATGTCCGAAGAGTAGACCTTCATTACAATTTATGGGCAAGGGCAGCATCAGGGCCAGGGGCCATGCTCCCAGGGGTACCCCAAAACTGCTGGACCATCAATTGAGGTCTTTTAGTGGAGATCTCCAGTGGCACTTGTTAATGAGATGGTGAAACAAATTACCAATTTCATACAGAAAAGGAAGAGGCCCCAATGTGTAAGAATTATTGAAGAAGAAGAACAAAGTGGGAGGCCTCACCTACCTGATTTTATAACCTATTAACAGCCTGATACTGGTACAAAAACAGATATATAGACCAACAGAACAGAATTGAGACTCTAGACAAAAAATCATCCACCTGTGAACAGCTGATACTTGACAAAGGCCCAAACAAATGGTGCTGGCACAACTGAAAATCCACCTGCAAAAAAAGTGAAGCGAGATCCATACCTCACACCGTATACAAAAACTAACTAAAAATGGATCAAAGACCTAAACATACAGTCTAATATGATGAGGATCATGAAAGAAAAAATAGAGACAACACTAGAAGCTTTACTTGATAGCATAAACAGAATACAAAACATTATTGACAATATACAAACAACAGAAGAGAAACTAGATAACTACAGCTCCTAAAAATTAGACACTTTGTGGGCATCCAGAGACTTCACCAAAAGAGTAAAAAGACAGCCTGCAGATTCGGGAAGAAAAAATTTGGCTAATCAGTGTCTGATCAGTGTCTAATCTCTAAAATCTACAAGATACAGTAAAACTGCAACAACCAAAAACACAAAATAACCCAATTAAAAGATAAGCAAAGACAAGAAAATACTCTTTGATAGCTACAAGGGTAGGGAGGGAATGAGAGGGTTATTCATAGATTAAATTGTTGTTGTTAGGTGCCGTCAAATTAGTTCCAACTCATAGCAACCCTGTGAACAACAGAACGAAACACTGCCCCGTCTTGCGCCATGTCCACAGTCGTTTTTGTGCTTAAGCCCATTGTTGTAGCCACTGTGTCGATCCATCTCATTGAGGGTCTTCCTCTTTTTTGCTGACCCTCCATTTTACCAAGCATGATGTCCTTTTCCAGGGACTGATCCTCCCTGACAACATGTCCAAAGTATGTAAGATGCAGTCTTGCCATCTTTGCTTCCGAGGAGCACTCTCATACTTCTTCCAGAACAGATCTGTTTGTTCTTTTGGTGGTCATGGTGCATTTAGCATTCTTCTCCAACACCACAATTCAAAGGCATCAATTCTTCTGTCTTCTTTGTCTATGGTCCAGCTTTCACATGCATATGATGTGATTGAAAATACCATGGCTTGTGTCAGGCGCATTTTAGTCTTAAAGGTGACATCCCTACTTTTGAATACTTTGAAGAGGTCCTTTGCAGCGTATTTTCCTAATGCAATGCATCTTTTGATTTCTTGACTGCTGCATCCAAGGGTGTTGATTGTGGACCCAAGGAAAGTGAAATCTTTGACAACCTCAATCCTTTCTCCATTTATGACAATGTTGCTTGCTCATCTAGTTGTGAGAATTTTTGTTTTCCTGATGTTGAGGTGCAATCCATGTTGAAGGCTGTGGCCCTTGATCTTCACCAGTAGGTGTCTCAAATCTTCTTCATTTCCAGCAAGTAAGGTGGTTGTTAATGAGTCATCCTCCAATCCTGATGCCTCCTTCTTCTTTGTATAACCCAGCTTCTCAGATTATTTGCTCGGCATACAGATTAAAAAGGTATGGTGAAAGGATACGACCCTGACGCACGCCTTTCCTGACTTTAAACCATGCAGTGTCCCCTTGTTCTGTTTGCATGACTGCCTCTTGACCCATATACAGACTCCTTAAGAGCACAATTAGGTTTTCTGGAATTCCCATTCTCTGCAATGTTAGCCGTAAATAGTTGATAGGAATTCAGTTAAGTCCTGGAAGTGACAGCATGCAGTAGAAAGTGGGTCTGCATGACTAAACTATACTATAAACTAAAAGGTGTTCTAAATACAACCCAACATATTAAAGGACAGAGTAGCAGGGATAGAGGCCTGAGGACTATAGTTTCAGGGGACATAGAGGTCAATTGCCGTAACTAGTCATTTTCTAAAAGATTGTTCTGTATCCTAGATTGGTGGGTGACATCTGGAGTCTTAAAAGCCAGCAAGCTGCTATCTGAGGAACATCAGTTGGTCCCAACCCACCTGCCTAAGAAAAGGAAGAGTGCAAATCTACAGCTCTTTTAAAAGTTCAGACTTCGTGGTTCGATCACCTCTAAGGTCCCCTGAGAACATGGCCCCTGGACTTGCTGCTAGCCCAGAGGTGAAATCAGTGCTGAAGCCAACACTTCAGACAAAGAGTAGACTGGACAATGGGACATAGAGTGATGCAGGTGGTCTGTGTACTTTCTGGTTTAGTATATACATGAGGCTGTCCAACTGGTTTCTTTTTAAAGGAGAGAAGAGAGAGTGGAGAGGAGACAAGTGTTGGTTGAGTGAATACTGGAAATAAAGAGTAGAAAAGATGAATGTGCTGTCATAGGGTGAGGAGAACAGATAGAGTTGCATAGAAGGGGATGGTCGTGGTGTTATATGGCAAGTTGACTTAGATTGTAAACTTTTACTTAATCACAGTAAGTCACAATTTAAAAAAAAACAGAGCAAAGGATATGAACAACCATGTCACCAAACAAGAAATTCAGGCAGCTAATGTACATTAAGGAAATGATTATGAACATTAGCCATTAGAGAAATGTAAATTAAAACTACAATGAGATAAATTTCACTCCAACAAGGCTAATATGAATCCAAAAAATACAAAATAATAAATGTTGGAGAGGTTGTGGAGAGACTGGAACACTTAGTGCTGGTGGGGGTGTAAAATGGTGCAACCACTTTGGAAATTGATTTGGCACTTCCTTAAAACCTAGAAATATATAAGTACCATACAGTCCAGCAATCCCACTCACTGGAATATATCCTAAATAACAGCCATCACAAAAAATAAGTATATGTACACCTTGTTCATTGCAGCATTGTTCACAGCAAAAAAATGGAAACAACCTAGGTGCCCATCAAAAGATAAGCAGATAAACAAATTATGGTATATTCGCACAATGGAATGCTACACAAAGATAAAAGAGCAGTGATGAATCTGTGAAACATCTCAACACGGGTGAATCTGGAAGGTACTGTGCTAAGTGAAATTAGTCAATTGAAAAAGGATAAATATTGTATGAGACCACTATTATAAGAACTCAAGAAAAGGTTTAAACATAGAAGAAAACATTTGATGGTTACGAGGATGGGGGAAAGAGGAGTACTCACTAACTAGACAGTAGACAAGAGTTACTTTAGGTGAAGGACAGTAGCACAGGGGAGGTCAGCACAGCTGGATTAAACCAAAAGCTAAGGTGTTTCCGGAATACCCAACACTTGGAGGGACAGAGTAGCAGGGGCAAGGGTCTGGGGACCATGGTTTCAGGGAACATCTAGGTCAGTTGGTGTATTAGTCATCTGGTGCTGCTCTAGCAGAAATACCACAGAGTGGATGGCTTTAACAAAGGAAGATTTATTCTTACACAGTCCAGTAGGCTACAAGTCTGAATTCAGAGTGTCCGCTCTGGGGGAAGGCTTTCCCTTTTGTCAGCTCTAGAGGAAGTTCTAGTGTTACATCAGTCTTTGGTCAGCGATCATCTTGGTGCAGGAACTTTAGGTCTGAAGGACATGCTTTATTCCTGGTGCTGCTTGCTTGATGGTATGAGGTTCCCCATTCATTACTTGTTTCCCTTTCTTTTTATTTTGGAAGATAAAAGGATAAAGAGGGTACAAGACACACTCCAGGGCAACTCCTTTTACATTGGAGCAGGGAGGTAACCTTAGAAACAGACTTATGGTACCACACTAATCCTCTTTAGCATACAGCATAGGAAAGTCATAAAATGGAGAACAATCATAAAATATTGGGGATCATGGCAATTCTAGTAAAAAGACCAGACTTGATGGTCTGACTGAGGTTGACAGGACCTTGGAAGACACAGCCCTTGGACTCTCTGTTAGCCCAGAACTGAAACCACTCTTAAAGCCAACTCTTTAAAGACCTAGATGAAACTATAGGACATAAAAATGATACCGGTGAAAAGCATGCTCTTGGCTCCATAGATACAGGAATCTAAATGGGCAGTTCCTGTCCGGAGGTGAGATGAGAGACAAAAAGGGGACGGGAACAGGTTGAATGAACACTGGGATACAGGGTGGAGGAGTGTACTGTCACATTGTAGGGAGAGCAACTAGAGTCACATCATAATGAGTGTTTTAAGTTTTTGTATGAAAAACTGACTTGAATTGTAAACTTACTTAAAGCACAGTTTAAAAAAAGAGAATAATGTGATGTACTAGTGGCAGCAGCTAAGCTTACCAGTGCCTATTCTATGCAGGGTAACTAAGTTACATGGATTTTCTCATTTAATCTCTCAGAACCCAATGAATCAGTACTATTCTTATCTCCATTTTAGAAGAGAAAACTGAGACCTGTAAAACTGGGCCAGGTCAATCCAGGTCCTTGTGTCTACAGAGCCATTGCTCCTGAATGGTTGATTACTGCCAAGGACAAGTCTTCCCACAGGCAGGATTTCCAGAGGCCACATCGTAGGTATGAAGGGGTAGGTGTTCACTGCAAATCTTTCCTCTTCTCCCTTCCAAGTATGTTTGGCAAATGACTAAACTCTTATATGTGGAGCTGACACTGAAATTTGTGGCAGGTCACAGGGAGAGAAATAAAGCAGGGCAAGGGGGTAAAGTACAGAGATATTGCAGGAAGCCCTCTCTGATAAGGTGGCACTTAAGTGACAACCTAAAGAACTTGAGGGATTGAGTCATGCAGATACTTAACCCAAGCAGTGGAATAGGTGAGATGGGAGGCAGAGAGAAAACAAGGAGATAAGCGCCTGACAGAAAGGTCAGCAAGAACAGAGTTCTGAAGTGAAAGAGTGCTCAGGACACCCAAGGAAAGCCATGAGGCCAGTATGGCTGGGCTGGAGCCAAGTGAGTAGAGGGAGATGGCAGGAGATGAGGTCAAAAAAGTAACAAGGGGAACACATGGATGGGCTCTGGTATGCCACTGTGAGGAAACTGGCTTTCTCCTAAAATAAGGTAGGGCAGTACAGATTTGTGAGTAGATGAACTGATCTGATCCATTGTCCAGTAGTATCAAAATGACTGCAGGGGCAAGGCCAGAAGTGGGGAGAGACTGTTCAGGATGCTGTTGCAACAACATGGGTAGAGATAACGGTGGCTTGGAGTGACATAATGGTGGTAGAGGTGATGAGAAGTAATCAGATTCCAAATTCTCACTTAAAACCATTTGTCACTTATATCAGTAATCTTTTCCGTGAAAGTTAGAAATTCTGCTTGGAAATCATAACTGGGAGTCAATTTCATATCATTTTAAGTGGGTAAATTATAATGCTTTATGCATTAACTGCACATCTCCAAGAGATTTTCTAAAATGAAAACTAAAATACAGGGAAAATGTATGATTTTGTATGGCAGAGACCACTGAATCAGTGTGTAAGGGCAACCACACTGTCTGAATGCTAACTAAGAACAGTTGTGCTAACAGTGCAATACCTACATTGTGTTTGTTTGTAATTTCTATATACGAAATACTTAAAACATTCCCTTCTCATCACCAGCCAGATTTGTTGCTTTGATGTAGTATCGTGGCCTTTTTTCAGTGCCTGCAATAGCTGTGATGCAAGGAAGTCCCTTATGCTGGCACTCAGTGATCTATCTATCAGTTGTATTTGTAGTGTCATTTGAGGCTTGAACACATTATTTTGTTAAAAATGTAGATGAAGTTTTGTGGATGTAAATATCCTTTATTATGTACATAAACATAAGCTGAATCTATTGAATATAAGGTTGATGTATTAGCTATTTATTGATATGTAACAGATTATCCCCAAATTTAACAGCTTAAAACAACAATAAACATTTATTATTTCATATAGTTTCTGTGGGTCAGGAATTTGGGAGCAGGTCAGCTAGATGGTTTAGATCAGAGGTCTCCCATGAGGTTGCAGTCATCTGAAGGCATGACCAGAGCTGGAAGATAGGTTTATAAAATGGCTCATGGCTGGCAAGCTGATAGTGGCTGCTGGCAGGAGACCTAAGTTTCTTGCCATGTGGTTCTCTCCATAGAGCTGCTTGAGTGTCCTTACAACATGGTCAGTGACTTCTCCCAGAGAGAATGATCTAAGAGAGCAAGGCAGAAGCCATTATATCTTTTATAGCCTCAGAAGTCACACAGCATCGTTTTCATACCATCCTGTTGGTTACATAGATCAGCCCTACTCATTGTGGGAGGAGAGTACATGAAAGCATGAATACCAGGAATTAAGGATCACTGGATGCCATCTTTAAGGCTAGTTACCACAATCGGGTATTGTGATGTTTAACGTTGTGTGTCAGCTTGCCTGGGCCATGATTTTCAGTGGTTTGGCAGTGGTATGATGTGATCACTTCCTTGGTGAGATTTGATACTGTGATCACCTCCATGATGGGACCTGCTGTGAGTAGCTAGCCAGTTGAAAGGGAGTTTCTTTGGATATATGCCGGCATCAGATATATATAAGTGGACATTCTGGTAAGGCTTGTAGGCGTCTGCTTTTCTGGATCCTACAGCCTGCTGCTGTTCATGTGACCTCTGGTTTTGCATCTTGAACTAGCAGTCTTGTCTGCTGATCCTGGGGTTTGTTGTTCTTCACAGCCTGTGAACAAGAGCCCTGCCCTCTGACCTGCTAATCTTGGGTTCTCCAGCCCCTATGGCTACTTGAATCAGCAGCTTCTATCTTGACCCACAGACTTGGGATACCACAGTGCCTGCAACTGCATGAGCCATCTTTTTGATAAAAAACTATATATTAAAAAAAAAAAAACTCTATACGTACTTATACACTTTACTAGTCTTGCTTCTTTAGAGAGCCCAGAGTAAGACTGGTATTAAAAATCAAGAGCCATTTTATAGGGAAATGTTAACTGGAAAGATGTTTTCCTAATACATCTATACCAACGGGATGGTATGAAAACGATGCTGTGTGACTTCTGAGGCTAGGTCATAAAAGATGTTCCTGTATTTTGAAGTACGGCTGATGGGATTTGATGAGGGTTTGGTTATGAGGAAAAGACAGAAATGATGACTAAGGTTTTTAGGTGAACAACTGGGTGAATGAAGTTGTCTTTCACTGAAATTGTAAAGACTATAGGAGGAATAACTTTTATTTATTTATTCTTTATTATGACTGAGTGAACATGTACATCCTCATATAAATTTACATGCCCACCTATATGGAGCTCCCACTGCTCTCCCTGCTCGGTGACAGCACACTATTCCTCTCTTCTCCATACATGTCTCATCCTCGCAACAGTCTCCTTTCACCTCGTCTCCATCCACTGTCCTTCCTCGAGCCAGAGGTCAGCAGGATGATATCCTATAGATGTACAGAACCATAAAGCACGTCCAATATATGGTCACTCTGCATCGCCAAGTCCAATCCATTCGTGTCCGAAGAGTGGACCTTTGTTAGGATTTATGGGCAAGGGCAGCATCAGGGCCAGGGACCATGCTCCCAGGGGAACCCCGTAAACTACTGGACCATCAGTTGAGGTCTTTTAGTGGAGATCTCAGGGTGCAGCCCTTTTTATTCTTGTGTTGCCAGTGAGACTCAACTTAGTTAGCTCCATTGTGCCTATCACTGGTGGTGGCCGCACACCATCTGGTTTTTCTGGTCCCCAGTCGATGTAGGCATCCACTCATGAGTCTCTCTATCTTCTGGGTTGTCTTTACCACATGTCATTTTGGTCCTCGGTGATCATCCATTCCTGCTGAGTTGGGACCATTTGCTGTGTCCTCGGATGGCAGCTTGGCAGCTTGGCAGCTTTTAAGATCCCAGACGCCACTCAGCAATGTGGGGTGCAGAGAGCCCTCTTAGCAAAATGCTGGTTGTGCCAATTGGCCTCGATTTTGCCTAAGCGCATGGTCCCCCTCCCCCTGACCCAGCTACTCTATCCTTGCAATATTGGGTTAAGATGGAAAGAGTATTCAAGTTATGCTGAAGTCTACTTAATATTGTTCCTGTTTCTGTGCTATCATTGATTTCACCCAACCAGTTTTCTGGTAACTATCTAATCTAAACCCTCCCCCCCTTGGCCTCCTTCCCTCCCTTCCCTTGCAACTGTCAAAGAGTCTTTTCTTCTATACGTATGTCTGTTTTTGAGATCTTATTGTAGGGGTCTAACACAATATTTGTCCTTTTGTCGCTGACTACTTTCACTCAACATAATGTCTTCCAGTTGAAACCAGGTCATGAGATGTTTCCTGGAATCATCATTATTCTTTATCATTGAGTAGTGAGGAGGAATAACTTTTTAAGGGGATGATTAGGAGTTCACTTTTGGACTGGAACACTGGATGAATGGACACAGGGAGTGTGAGGTGGAAAGAGAAAGGGGGAGAGTGCTGACACAATGTAAGCATTACAACCAAAATCACAGAACAATTTGTGTATACATTTTTGAATGAGAAACTAATTTGCACTGTAAACTTGTACCTAAAGCGCAATAAAATTTAAAAAAAGGCAAGGGGATGAATGCAGAACAGAATTTCAAATTCTCATGCACTGCAGACTTTTCTGAAACTATGCTGGATAAATCGATGAAATTATTGCTCTAAGATAATTTTTAAACCTTAAACAAAAAATATCCCTTGAAGTCTTCTTTAAGCTATTGTTTACCTTAAACAATAGTTTAGCTAACTAGTAAGATATGTCTGCCTTGAGCAGTATGTTCATTTAAGAACTATACAGGATCAAAGTAAAAACAACTTGAAAGGTTAGATAGAAACCTTAGGGGGCGGTGATTTTTTATAAACGGGAGAGAACAACTCAGAAAAGGAATGGGAGAATGATTACACAACCGGAAGAGTAGAATCAGTGTCACTGAACTGTACACACAGAAACTGTTGAATTGGTGTATGTTTTGCAGTGTATAAATAATCCTAACAACAAAATGTAGCTTTTAAACAAAGCTGGTACATGGTCCTCCAGCTCTGTCTTCCTTTTCCAGGTGATGTGAAAGGCACATTCATGTTCAAATGGCAGAGCTCTAAGATGCCAGTAGCCTAAATTCCAAAATCACTGCTTGGAAGGGAATGGCTCCAGATTGCTGCAGGACTCAAGGCAGACTTTGCGTGAACAAAAAATAAGTTTTGATTTGTCAAGGTTCTACCATTTTAGAATTCATTTGTTACACAGCATAGCCTGGCCTAACCTGACTATTACAATCTGGAAGTGTTATTTACTCTTGAGATTATTTGAAAAATAAAGGACAGCTGCAAAATGTTGTGATAGCTGGAGGGTAATGTAGAATTAAGGGGAAGTTTGTTTTGTTTTAGCTTTTCAAGTGAAATAATAAATACAGAAAAGTCCATGAATTCTAAGTACAACTCTTGGAAGCTGTTTTGGAGATGGAAGGAAGGCCAGCATATTAGTGATGGATAGGAGAGAAGGGGAAACTGATAGTCCAGCCTAGAGAGGGACAGCTGCTGAAGCCATGAGCTTGAGTAGCTGAGAGGGGCTAGGATCTGGTGCCCGTGTGGAGGGGTGGCCTGCAGTGGAGCATAGACAGCTTGTCTTTAGTAAGAACGGGGAAGGCAGAGTTTGGCAGGTTGGATGAGGTGGTGGTAGCTTTTCTTTTCTCAGTTAAATGAAAGACAAAGTCATTTGCTGAACGTGAGCATGGGAGAAGGGTATAATAGAAATTTAGGAAAGAGAAAGTGTGAAGTTGTTGGCTAGAGGAACAGGAAAGTGAGGAGACTTAGAAATTTAGGGTGTTTCCATTTAAATGTAGGTTCTGGACCCTCTCTTTCCCAAAAAAAGGCACATACCAATTCATGTCTGTAACCAGGGAACCCTGGCCAAAACAACAGAAATAACAGTGACAACTGGACATGGCAGACTCATTTCTCTGAGGTTACTCTTTACACAGAACTACAGACCCCACTCTGGCTTCTAGGTTAGCAGAGTGAATACTGGTCTATGAGATTCTCATGTGGCCTAGGTTTCTTGCTCAGAACCTAGACATGCCCCAATTTTGTTAGCACCTACTATGCTTGGCTCTGTGGTATGACAGTGGCTGCTTTGGCCTGTTTTGGATTCTTCTCTTGGTCTCAGTCACTGGGACACGTTCCCCGCCTCCCAGGTTCCTGTTGAGGGTACATAACCTCTCAGCTCCTCTGACTCATTGTCAGACAAGGTGGCTCGGCTCTGACCCTTCCTGGGAACCATAACTCTTGATTGTTTCAGTGGACGGGATTGGTGGCCTAGAAAATCCCAGAAGCTAATAGTTTCCCAAATAATCTTCTTTGGTCTTGCTGTGCATGGGGCGATACTGTCAGTCAGTGGCCCCCCCAACTCCTGTGGCATGCCAGGGCTCAGTACAGGAGTAGCCAGCAGGCCAGTCTCCAGCCCAGCATCCTTGTCCTGTCTGTTTTGCACATTGAGCTGCTACAAAAGATTCCTTTGGAGAAAAGATTCCATGGCTTACAACAAAGATGACAAAAAAGAAGATCTTGAAAGTCAGTACTTGGGGCACATACACATGAACTGCCTGACAGGTGCTGTGGATAGTCCAGAGAGTATGTTCTTGGATACAGAGAAGCTGGGGCCACACAAATGTAAACTGATGGTGCCTAGGGGCCAGACAGCCTCATGTTTTAGTCATGAGGGGGCTGTGAGAACACTTTTTTCATGAACAGTTGTTGAGTAGACTCAAGTAAGTCATTTGCTCAAGGTCACGAAGCTAGTAATGGGCAAGGCCTCAGTTACTCCCACTGAAACCTGTGCTCTGGGAGGGCAGAGGAGGGTTCTGCTTTGCTCACATGAACACCAGGTCCCTGACCTGCCTACAGAAGCCTCCTCAGGATACTCATAGTGCCTGGCCGGCACTGCCCTTCCAGCCATATGTCTCTTCCTAAAAGTGTTGGTGCCTTAGATGGAACCCCTTCCCCAAGATCCCTCAGCCTACCACTCAGAGGCCCTGGTATAGGCTGATCCCAAGTAGGATAGCTAGCTTAATTATCCCTAATGTCCACCGTGGGCACTGCTGCCTGGCACTGAGTCTAAGGAAGCACTGAGAGACCGGACTGAGGCTGCCCTGGCCATCCAGTGGGCATCGAGAGCTGTTGTGTCTGTAGTTGTTTTTCATTGGAAAGTCCTGGAGCCAAATTCAAAAGTTGTGAGAGGGTATTCAGAGAAAACTGAGGCTCCACCTGAAGATAAGCCTGCTTGCTAGGACTCATTTCTTTTGCTGCAAGTGCCTAAATATCCATAAAGAACTATTGGTTAACTCAATCTTGAATGAGGAAATGTCCATGATGTAATGTAGAGTGAAATATATCAGGACTCAGAATTGTTTCAGTTCTCATATCCAGTGCTTCCTTCCTGTGGTTACTTACACTCTCTTAGCCTCAGTTCCTTCATCCAAAAAGCTTGATAGGAGCACCTGCCTCAGAGAGGAGTGATCAGGACTAGACGACTTAACTCTTGTAAACTTCATAATATGCTATCTTGGTACTCCATACGTGTTAGCTGCTGAAAAAGAAAAAATAAAAAGTTACATTCAACAATATATTTTAAAAAAACTAGAACACAGTGGGTGACTGAGTGTTGGGAATACAGTGATTCATTTCTTTATATTTTTCTGTGTTTTCCAAGTTTCCTACAATGAATTTATCTGTCTTTTATAATCAGAAAAAGAACACCATACCTAATTTTTTAGAAGGAAATCCTCAAAATCCATTCCCTGTGGGTTAGAGTTAGCTGGGTTCTGGCGAAGGACACTTTCCCCTATTATTATTATTTTTAAAAGAGTTCAGCTTTTATTGAATGTGTTACAAAAGGGCTTTAGCCAGAAAGACCAAAGCCCACGTCAGCATTATTGGACTGCTCACGTTCTTTCTTTGCTTCCCACTTCCTTCTCAGCGGGGACTGCAGTGGTGAGAAGCAAGTCCTAGCATGGGCTGCTGTTGCAGGTCCACCAGCCCCAACACTGCAGACAAGGCTCCCCTTGGTGACGTTAACCGAGGGGCTTTGCTGACAAGCCATTGCAGAAAGGTTCAACATTTACAGTAGCTGCTTTAACAAGGACATTGATCTCATGATTTTGTGATAGCCACCTCACCATTGTGCAAGATGAGAGCCAAGTAGATGCCGTGAGCTCAGATAATGTGGCTGGTGCCCATCAGGCACAGTGCTAGTCACCAGCTAAAGTGAGAGCCTCATCCCAAGGCAGGCTTAGGCATTTTATTTTATTATTTTTTTATGTTTATTATGACTGAGTGAAAATGTACATTCCCGGATAAATTTATATGCCCACCTATATGCAGCTTCCACTGCTCTCCCTGCCCGGTGACAGCACACTATTCCTCTCTGCTCCATACATGTCTCATCCTCCCAACAGTCTCCTTTCACCTCGTCTCCACTCACTCACCTTCCTCCAGCCAGAGGTCAGCAGGATGATATCCTATAGATGCATAGAACCATAAAGCGCATCCAATACATGATCACTCTGCATTGCCAAGTCCAATCCATTCGTGTCCGAAGAGTGGACCTTCATTATGATTTATGGGCTAGGGCAGCATCAGGGCCAGGGGCCATGCTCCCAGGGGAACCCCGAAACCGCTGGACCGTCAATTGAGGTCTTTTAGTGGAGATCTCAGGGTGCACCCCTTTTTATTCTTGTGTTGCCAGTGAGACTCAACTTAGTGAGCTCCATTGCGACTATCACTGGTGGTGGCCGCGCATCATCCGGTTCTTCCGGTCCCAAGTCAATGTAGGCACCCACTCATGTGGGTCTCTCTATCTTCTGGGTTGTCTTTACCCCATGTCACTTTGGTCCTCAGTGAGCATCTGTTACTGCTGAGTTGGGACCATTTGCTGTGCCATCGGATGGCAGCTTGGCAGCTTTTAAGACCCCAGACACCACTCACCAATGTGCGGTGCAGAGAGCCCTCTTAGCAAAACGCTAGTTGTGCCACTTGGCCTCAGTTTCACCTAAGAGCATGGTCCCCTGCCCCTTGCCCCAGCTGCTCTATCCTTGCAATATTGGGTTAAGATGGAAGGAGTATTCAAGTTATGCTGAAGTCCACTTAATATGAGAACCAGGCATTTTAGTGGAAGCTGAGGAAAGTGGCCTACTCTTGTTTTCACCACTGTTAATCATGCCGGTGACCATGGTAACAGCATACCCTTCCCCTCTACCCCCATGATGCTTTTGTTTGCCCCACAGGAGAGGCTGAGGAATGGCTGCTGACATGCACAGGAAGAGAAGCAGTGAATGCCCCAATGGCATGTTGGCTCCTTCTGATGGGCAGAATGTGGAAAGAGCTGAGAGCCCCACACCAGGACTGGCCCAGGGAATGGAGCCAGGTACAGCCGGTTGTAGTTACAGCCAGGTGATAGCTGGAATAGCAACAGGAATGGGGACTCCTGGGCACTCTTCCTCCCCTTCATTCATGCATTTGTTCATTTACTCATTGGATATTTGCCAGGTGCTGGGGACACTGCAGGGGGTGGGGCTCAGTCTATGCCTGCTTTCCTCTCCATCTCATGTTGTGCTACTCACCCTGTGATGTCTGGCTACCTGTGTGGGCTCTATTCCTTCTGTCTCTATGTCTGTGGTGGCTCTCAGCTTAAATGTCACCTGCCCATGTTAGGCTTTGCTCTGCTACCCTCTGTATACAGGAGACTGGAGTTATTTTGTAATTTTATTCATTGGTGTATAGTGTATATTGCCTGTCTCTCTCTTCCACAAGATTATAAACTGTTTGAGCACAGGACAGTTGTAGCCCCAATAACTGGCACATTGCCAAGTTTGTAATACCAAAAACTTAAACCAAAACGGTTGCTGTCAAGCTGATTCCAACTCATAGTGACCCTATAGGACAGAGTAGAGATGCCCCATGGGGTTTCCAAGGAGTGGCTAGTGGATTTGAACTGCCAACCTTTTGGTTAGTAGCTGTAGCTCTTACCTACTACACCCCCAGGGCTTCAGGTTTATAATACCCATTGCTGTTGAGTCAATTCTGACCCACAGAGACCCTGCAGGACAGAGTAGGATATATCAGTAAGGGGCAACGAACATAGTCTGCTCTGGGGAAGCTATTAGAGTAGGGTTTGTTAGAAGCTACAGACTGAGTTGGGGTAGGGTAGTCTTCCCCCAGAGGGAGTGATTCAATGAGCGCAGTGCCTGCAGCACTGACCAACCAGGTTCCTTAGAGGGAGCCCATAGTAACTGGGGAGAAGAGCTGATGAGTAAGCAATGCGAGAAAAGCTACAGAGGGAAATGAGGTAGAGAGTGCCAGACCTTGGAAGTCAGATGAGGAGGTAACATCCGAGCTGAGAGCTGAAGTACAACGAGGAACCAGCTGTGCCAGCAGGTGAGCGTGTCCTCTAAGCAGAGGAAATAGCAGGTACAGAGGCCCTGAGGTGAGGGTGCATTGATGGTGTTCAAAGAGCAGAAGGGTAAAGGCCAGCGTCACTGGGGTGAGCCTTCAGAGGGCTCTGAGGTGGGACTGGGAGAGGCAGGCAGATGCCAGCTGCCACCATCGCTGTACATGGTGGGTTTTATGCTCAGTGTGATGGGAGAAGACTGGGGGGCTGCAAGTTGCGTGACCCATGGCAGACAGTGGCAGGAGGACACAGTAGCTTGACTTCAGCAAGACGGTCAAGCTGGAGTGGCCCTGTTAGGCACTTTGCTGGTGAGAGGGCTGCCACAAGTTTCCCCGCTAAGCACCAGTGCTTTCGCCCACAGGTGCTGGGCAGGAAGGTGCCATGTTTGTCCATGCCCGCTCCTATGAGGATCTGACTGAGTCTGAGGATGGGGAGGCATCTGGGGAGAGACCCAAGGAAGGTGTCGGAGGTCCCCCACCACTGCCTGCAGACATGCGCCAGATCAGCCAAGACTTCAGCGAGCTAAGCACCCAGTTAACGGGTGTAGCCCGTGACTTGCAGGAGGAGATGCTACCTGGAAGCTCTGAGGACTGGTCACAGCCCCCTGGGGCAACAGGACGACCAGCCACAGAGCCTCCCAGGGACAGTACAGCTGAGGGCGATGAGGAAGATGCTACTGAGGCATGGCGCCTACACCAGAAGCACGTCTTTGTGCTAAGCGAGGCGGGGAAGCCTGTGTACTCCAGATATGGGTCAGAAGAGGCACTCTCCAGCACCATGGGTGTCATGGTGGCCCTGGTATCTTTTCTGGAAGCAGACAAGAATGCCATACGCTCCATCCACGCAGGTGAGCCACCTAGGGAGGGGACCAGTGAGGGCTTTCTTGGCCAGGGTTAACCCATAGCAGGCTTTGGACCCCCATGGGCTAGAGGACTAGGATGTGCTGTGTGACCCAGGGCAAGTCCCTCCACCTCTCTGAGCCTCAACTCAAGGTCCTCATCTGTAACACTGCCTGCCTCACGGAGCTGTTGTGAGGGCCAATGGTGGCTCTGACATGGGCGTTGCCCTTGGAGAAGGTAAGAATCAACCTGAGAAGGTGACAAAACAATCCAGGTCCTGAGCTCCACCTAACCCTTACCAGTTGACTCAGCACTTGGGAGGAAGAAGTAGGCCTCCAAGGATGTATGTTTGTCAGAAGGACCTCCATGTCTCAGCAAGAGCGAGTCTGTGAAGCAGCAAATGGCAGAACAGGCCTGGAGTCCTCAGGGAAATAGGGCAATGAGCTACTGTTTTTAACATCATCATCCTTAAAGCCCCTCCTGTGTGCAGAGCTCTGAGCCAGGGTGGACAGGATGTAGGAGGCACTGGGCCCGGAGCAGGGCCAATCCAAGAGGGCTTTTCTGGAGAGGGTCTAAGGCTGACACCCCTGCCCCTCACCCTCAGATGGCTACAAGGTGGTATTCGTGCGCCGGAGCCCCCTGGTGCTGGTGGCGGTGGCGCGCACAAGGCAGTCAGCGCAAGAGCTGGCCCAGGAGCTGCTCTACATCTACTACCAGATCGTGAGCCTTCTTACGGGCGCGCAGCTGAGCCACATCTTCCAGCAGAAGCAGAACTACGACCTGCGACGCCTCCTCTCGGGCTCCGAGCGTATCACCGACAACCTGCTACAGCTCATGGCACGCGATCCCAGCTTCCTGATGGGGGCAGCGCGCTGTCTGCCCCTGGCCTCAGCTGTGCGCGACGTTGTAAGCGCCAGCCTGCAGCAGGCGCGGGCACGCAGCCTTGTCTTCTCCATCCTACTGGCGCGAAACCAGCTGGTGGCTCTTGTCCGCCGCAAGGACCAATTTCTGCACCCCATCGATCTGCACTTGCTCTTCAACCTCATCAGTTCCTCCTCATCCTTCCGCGAGGGCGAGGCCTGGACGCCAGTGTGCCTGCCCAAATTCAATGCTGCAGGCTTCTTCCATGCACATATCTCTTACCTGGAGTCTGATACTGACCTCTGTCTGCTGCTCATCTCCACCGACCGTGAGGACTTCTTTGCTGTCTCCGACTGCCGTCGCCGCTTCCAGGAGCGCTTGCGCAAGCGAGGAGCCCATCTGGCCCTGCGTGAGGCTCTGCGCACGCCTTATTACAGCGTGGCCCAAGTGGGTATCCCGGACCTGCGCCACTTCCTCTATAAGTCAAAGAGCTCGGGACTGTTCACCAGGTGAGGGAGGGCCTTGGGGGGCACTGGTTGAAGCAGGGAGAGTGGGGGGTGGGGTGGGAATTAGGCCTTAACGCCAGGGGCAGCCTTGAAGTTGTGGGAACCTCTGGGAATGGATCCATGCTGGGTCTGACTTGCTGTGGCCCCAGAAACTCAAGATTCCCCATCAGCACTATCCTCACAGTCATACACTTCTGGGCTTCATTACTCAGAAGGCCTGAAAATGCCCGGCATACCTAGGAAGGATGTTAGAACAGAGGTCTCCTGGGTCCTTTGCCTTAGGCCTCATTTTGGTCGAGCCTGGGATACGCAGCCTTTTCCCTACCCACCCCTCCCGGGATGTGGGGTGGAGCTGGGGTCTAGTGTGTCAGTTTCTCCTCTTTACTGTCCTTTGGCCTGGAGGGTTCCCCACTTACCTTTCTTCCATTCCAAGACTGTAACTCTCAGTCTTTGATACCTAAACTCAGATTGTCTTCCCCAAGGAAGGATCAGCAAAGACACCATGAATTTGGGGGTGAGGGTGGAGAGGGTATCTGGAAAGTGGAACACATGGTACAGTCTCTTCCTTGGCTGGAAAGAGCTCTTTTCTTGAGCTCTAGAGAAGGCAGTAGGAGTCATCCTTTTGCAAATCACCCCTCCCCAATCCACAGCCCTGAGATTGAAGCCCCATATACAAGTGAAGAAGAGCAGGAGCGGTTGCTGGGCCTCTACCAGTACCTGCACAGCCGTGCCCACAACGCCTCCCGCCCACTCAAGACCATCTACTACACAGGACCCAATGAGAACCTCCTGGCCTGGGTAAGGCAGCCTTGGGCTAGGCGGGCTTCACTGGGACTCTGGGGAGGGGCCACGAGGGATCACCAGCCTGGATGACCACCCTGTGCCCCTTCCCTCAGGTGACAGGTGCCTTTGAGCTCTACATGTGCTACAGCCCCTTGGGGACCAAGGCGTCGGCTGTCAGTGCCATTCATAAGCTGATGCGCTGGATCCGAAAAGAGGAAGACCGCCTCTTCATTCTCACACCCCTCACCTACTGATGGGAATATGTGCAGGCGCAGTCTTCTGTGCCCACTGGGGCATGGGGAGCCATGAGAGGCTCCGTGGGGCTAGCCTTTTCTTAGCCAGCCAGCAGGCAGAGAATGTGGGTTGGTGTGTGCATTAAAATGCTTTGGGAAGACCAGGTCCTGTTGCTGTGTGCCTCAGCCAGCCATTCTCACACACGTAGACACTGGCTTCTCCATAGCCTCTGCACATCTTCCCCATGGACTGGGCACACACACACTTGGACCCTACTCCTCTCTCCCTCCCCCTAGCATCAGGCCACTCATGCACCAGACCTTGGGCTGGGACTGTTCTGGCTCCACTGAAGCCCTGTCCTGGGCTGGGTTCTCCGGTAGTCCACTGATCTTGCCCCCACAACCCTGTCCCCATACTCAGTGTGAATTTCTGGTGCTCTCCTTTCACTCCTGGGTGGGCTCCTAGCTTCATACTCCAAAGGACCCAATCACTCCAGGAGTCTTGGCCCTATAGCTATTTGATGGGCTGCTATAGTTCAGCAGGAACTCAGCTGAGTGAGACCAGGACAATTGAGGGGTGGGATCAGAGCTCCAGCATGGGTGGGAGCCCTTGTTAAGGCAGCCCAGTACTCAGCATTTAAATCCAGAGTCCATCCTTCCTGTAGCCCAAGGCCTCCCTGCTCTTAACCTGCCCTGAGTCACAGGAAAAAGGTGTGGTACCAGACCACCCACCTAGACTCCAAGTTCCCTGGGGAAGCAGCCACAGTCTTGGTGGGTGCTGCTTACCCTGCTCACTTGCCCTGGATCCCCTTTCTTGCTTCTGTTTCTGCCCCTTGCTCCTGGCCAGGGCATCAAACCCCTGCCTTTGGGGCCAGGACGATGCTAGATTGGCTGTCCCTAACAGCTATTGAAGTTCTGGTGAGTAGTCAGCCTCTTAAGTGCCCCTGCTGGGTGCCCTAACCCCTATAAGATCCTCTGTTTCTCTGTAGTTCATCACTTATTCTGAGTAGGGATAGCAGGGGGACTCACAGATGATAATGGGGCACTTAAGAGTTGGGGTTACCTGTTTGGAGGTTAGGGGAGGAATGATCGGCACACAGGAAACGTGCTCCTGGTGGAGGGACTTGGTAGAGAACCTAGTATAACTGCAGGGCCCCCTTAGCTGCCCTTCACCACACAGGGTGCCTACCTCCTTCAGCACAACAGTCAGATGAGGAGGTGGGAAGGGGTGCTCCAGTGGGAAGAGTGCTGTTGCTGCCACGGAGCGCTGGCTAGAGGTCAGCAATCAGTGTGGCCACACGGGGGCAGTCGAGGACCAATCGATGGCTGCTGCACCCCTACTCTGTAAAGAGGGTGGGAGGAGCGATCTAGGAGGGCTGAGGAAGCCTCCCAACACCCCCAGATGTCTCTCCAAACACCCTCAGGCCGGGTGGAGGTCACGGGGAACCCGTCTCCCAGAGCCAGCTGGAGGATGTTGCAGTTTTGCCCAGCTTGACTATCTTTAGGCATGTTGGCTATGGAATGCAAAAACCGCACTCGTTTTTCACGGGATGTTTATTCATTTCTGAGCCAATTCTGGTTCCGGAAGGGAGCGCCTTTTATGTTGCTTTGGGGGCGGTATCTTCCCCCGTGCTGGGTGTGGCTGACCGTGTTTTCTTATCTGTTAACACCTGGTGCCCACCTAGCTGCGTCCTGGAAGGTGGGAGGATCAGGGAGGGCAGAGTCAAGTATCCAGAGAGAACTACGCTGGGCGGGTGTATAGCATGGGACTGGGGAACCCAGGAGAGGGGCCTGGTGCGCCCTGGGTCAGAAAGGTTTTCTGGAGGAAGCGCCATCCAAGCTGCAAGGAGGAGGAGGGGAAAAGCTGCACCTGGAAGGAGGAACAAAGTCTAAAGGAGGCCTAGCAGTGCAAGGGTTAAGCTCTTGGGTTGCTAACGGAAAAGTCGGCAGGTCCAACCCACCCAGCTGCTCCACCTAGTGATCTGCTCCTATAAAGATCACAGCCTGGAAAACCTTATGGAGCAGTTCTGTTCTGCCACATAGCGTCACTATGAGTTGCAAGTGACTCATGGAACCTAACAACACAAGTTGTATTACAGTTACAGGATGCAGGCACCTGGAGCTGGACAGATGCTGGGTGGGGTGGAGAAGATACAACTCCCTAAGCCAGACTGTGTTGTATGGGGTGAACGGCTCTTCCCCACAACCCACTCCACCCTACCCCTGGGACCCATGTTTACAGATCCTTTGACCTCATCAACACTACCTTGTGAAGTTCCCCTCTGTGGTCTGTGCTGAAATGTCTGGGGGATTATCTACCAGAGCTCCACTCCAGTGTTGGACTAGTTATCACACGGTAACTGCTAAGGTCCAAGTGAGTGAAATGGTGAGAGCAGAGACCTACCCTCCACCACACACACACACACACACACACACACACACACACACACACGCATGCACGCATACATGCACGCACACACAAGAACCCTGGGAAGCCACCTAGCCAGAGCTACATCCTTCACAAACAGAGACTGACGCCCAACAAGGCTTATGGAGCAGGTTTGAAGTGCCCTGAGAGCACTGCCCATGTTTTCCATAAGGGGGGCACTGGAGAAGGGCTGGGAAAAGGGGGACCTTGTCAGAAACTGGCACTGTAAATTTTCTTATCCCCTGTCCTGCAGCTTCCACACTGAGGCAGCAGCCCAAGGACCAGAGCCAGTACTGGGCTTCCAGATAGTCTGCCTTTTCGCCAACTCCAATGTCCAGCCAGCAGTCTGGGCCCCATTCTCTACCCTCCTACTGCTCAGGACTAGCAGGAGGCAAGGCACCACTCTCTGACACCAACCTGGTGCCCACAACCCATGGCAGACCCAACACCATCGGCTTTTCCCATGGCTCCCATCCCATCCTACACACATCATTGGTCTTTGCTTCCCGTGTGGGTGGGTTTCTCAGGCCTTGGGCAGTCACCAGTGCGCCTGTGAGGTAGGGAGTGTTGCTAAAACTGGCTCCAGGGGAAGAAAAGAACTAGATTGTCCCACACCCTTTACTGGTCCTGGGGACAGCCAGCCCGTCCCTTACCTACTCCAGCCTCGTAAGTCATGGGCAAGGTATGGTACTGCTCATCTCCCTCCCGGGTACCCCACATACACACACCAATATAGGCCGCTGAGAAAGAAAAGGTGCAAGACTCAGGCTTCTGAGGGTGGGGAAAGTCAGGCTGGAGGAGCCGGGCTGGAAGCCAGACCTTCAGCACAGCCCGCCCCAGCCTGCTCTGCCCCTCCCTGTCCCGCCCTCGGTCCGGCCCAGCCAGCCAGCCAGCCCCAGGCTCAGTAGTAGACTTCGCTCTGAGCGGCGGCTTCACGCAAGCAACTACAGCGTCAGGTGAGGCAGCTGCTCCACTGCCTTTCTTCTGTCCGCCGGCTTCCCCAGGGTGCTCAGACCTGAGAGCAGAACCAGGGGCTGCCCTTCATAGGAGCCCCGGGCTGGGGGCGGCTGCCCGGGGGCTCTAAAGATAGGTGCTGAGGCTGGGCGCTGGCCCCAGCTGGAGTTTCAGCCTACAAGGATCCTTGTAGGGCCCCAGCCCAGGCTTGATGGCGCTCTTCCTTCTGCCGTCACCACAACTCTCCTTACCGTTGCTGCTGCTGCTGCTGCCGCTGCTGCTGCTACTGCTGCCGACGGGGATTCACACGGTGGACCAGTGCCAGAGCACCCAGCAGTGCTCACGAATCCCTTACAGTGCCTCCCGCAACTTTGACGTGGCGTACTCTGTGCCCAGCTTCTTGGCCAGTGGCCGGGTACAGGCTGTGGCGACCTACGAAGACCAGGGTGAGAGTGCTGTTTTCGTGGCCACACGCAACCGCCTAGATGTGCTGGGGCCAGGCCTTCAGCGCGTCCAGAGCCTGGTGACAGGCCCCGTTGGAGATCCTGCTTGCCAGACGTGCTCAGCCTGTGAGCCAGGTCCCCAAGGCTCACCAGGTGACACAGACACGCAGGTGCTGGTGCTGGAGCCCGCACTGCCTGCGCTTGTCAGTTGCGGTTCGAACCTACAGGGCCGCTGCTTCCTGCACGAGCTGGAGGTCAACGAGGAGACCGTGCGCTTAGCACCGCCAGCCTGCCTCTTCTCGGCCCGCGACAACCTGCCGGACAACTGCCCTGACTGTGTGGCCAGCCCACTGGGTACCCGTGTGACTGTGGTGGAGCAAGGCCAGGCCTCCTACTTCTATGTGGCATCATCTCTCAATGCAACTGTGGCCGCCAGCTTCAGCCCACGTTCGGTGTCCATCCGGCGCCTCAAGGGGGACGCCTCGGGATTTGAACCAGGTTTTGAGGCACTGTCAGTGCTGCCCACCCACCTTGCCTCCTATGGTATAGAATATGTGCACAGCTTCCGCTCGGGAGCTTTTGTTTATTTTCTGACTGTGCAGCCGGCCAGCATTGAGGCCGCTCCTGAGGCCCTGCACACGCGCCTTGCCCGGCTTAGTGCCACTGAGGTAGAACTGGGTGACTACCGCGAGATGGTCCTCGACTGCCGTTTTGAGCCTAAACGCCGGCGACGTGGAATTCCCGAGGGCAAGCAACCCTACCCGGTGCTGCGCGCAGCCCACGCAGCTCCCGTGGGCGCCCTACTAGCCACTGAACTGAGCATCACCGAGGGCCAGGTTGTGCTATTCGGAGTCTTCACAGGAAGCAGGGATCGTGGTCCCAGTGAAGGCCCCAACTCTGTCGTCTGTGCGTTTCCCATCGTTCTGCTGGATTCCCTCATTGAGCAGGGTGTGGAGCATTGCTGCCAGCCCCCGGTCCGCCCAGGCCTCCGGAGAGGTCTCGACTTCTTCCAGCTGCCCAGCTTGTGCCCTAACCCGGTGAGCAGAAACAAAAATGGGATCCACTCTCTGAGCAGAGTGGATGTGTCTGAACCCAGGCTGCTTCCCGTCCATTCATGAGACAGTCTGGAAGGGGGAGGGTAGACGAGGACAAGCCTTCTCTTCCATCCAGTTCCTCAGTGCTGGGAATGGTGTAGGGGATAAGCCAAAGGCCGTGTCCAGGCACTTCTTCCAGTGAGGCTGGCCCCTCTCTGGGCCACATCTTGCTCTTCCACTCTCCTACCCATCATGGCCTCTGATTTTTTAGGTGGTTTCTTTTGTTATGTGAAAGTTAGATTGCACCCTGTGTCTCTGCCCAACACAGAAAACTTGGGGTAGAATGGGGGGCATCCCGTCCTAGTCTACTGCCCAGCTGGTCACCACACACACCTTCAGGGGCATCCACACCCAGAAAAGCTGCCTCTTATGCATTGCCACTCACCATCAGGGGCACATATACTCCCAGGAAAACAGCCCTCTATCTGTGCACAAATAATACACAGGCAGAGGCTCAAAAATGCACACAGACTCACACAGCTGCTGGAAGTTTCAGTTCCCTGTGAGAGCAGTTGTTTTGCTCCACTTTCTAAAGGAGGTGGTGCAACAGTTGTCAGAGAATGCATCCCTCTTCCACCCTCCCTGTTCCAGAAAGTGGTTTGTACCTTGAAAGGCTGGGGACTTGTTGGGAAGCCCACACGACCTGAGCTTCACAGAACCACCCACCCCTGATTGTTCTCTTCGGGGTTGTTGGGAGAAGGCCTGGGTACCAGAAGACAGTTTGGCTTTAGAAGGTTCCGGAAGGCTGACTCCAGGCTTGTGCAGGGGATGAGCGAAGGCCGCACAGGGGCTGTTTAGAATGGGTCCACCAGGCTGAGCCCCTAGATGTTCTTCTTTACTTAGGGCCCTGTCACTGGCAGGGAGTTGCATCTTTGGGAGCACCTTAGGTTGTAGCTCCTTCCAGCATACTGTACCTAATTGCTTTCTAACATGGTATCAGGTAATTGGAACAGAAACAAACTCAAACTACTACCCTGAGGACAAAGCCAAAACCGATCCCTTGAAGCCCTTGGAACAGTTCCATCCAAGATTAGAAGAGACTAAACCAAGGAAATGCGGTCAATGGAGCACTGGACAAGTAGCCTTTTAGTGAGCTGAACCACAGCCACTACTCTCAGGGTTTTTGGCTATCTTGTGGCTTTGGCCATATTGTGACATTGTCAGCTGACTCCTTTCTAGCTCCCACTGATGCCCCAAAGGTGAATAGAGAATTTACATGGGCTGGGTAGGAGGAGATTAAGGGTGGTGGGGGCTCTTGTCTGGGCATCCTGCCTGCCCCTTACTTCTTCCTGCCAGGAAGTCAGAACCTTTCCCTGACTTGGCCGGTTGTCAGTAACTCAGTAGACACAGGGTAGTGCCAGGCTCCACAAGGACTAATCTCGGGCATGCCTAATCGGCTGGCCAGCTCCCTGGGGAGAAGTGTGAATCAACCTGGTACCAGTGCAGTTTTTGTCCAGTCACTCTGGGCATATAGACATCAGGGCAGCAGGAACTAGAGGCCCCCAGACAAGCCTGGGAAACTAGGGCCTAGGGGCAAGCAGACAAGGGTGTGGCCTCTTTTCTGCCCCACCTGTTCCTGAGTCATACTGAAACACCTGGCTGGTTTCCGGCTAGGGACAGGTCCCTCAAGTAAAGACAGAATTCTATTCCCCACCCACCCACCTCCAGGTGATAGGCCCACTGTGTGTGGGGTCTCTGGGCCTAACTCTGCACCCTCTCTCCCCTGCAGGGTTTCTGATCAGCACTGAGGACTCAGGATTGGATTAAGCCTACTTGAGCTGAAAGGGGGCTTCAGAGGCTCCAGCTTTGAGGAGTGCTCTTGAGGGTAGTGAGGGAGAGTCCAAGCACTGAGGCTGCTAAGCCCAGACTGCACCTCCTTGTTGCTGTTAGTTGTCATTAAGTTGATTCTGACTAACGGTGACCCCATGTGTGCGGAGTGGAACTGCTCCATAGGATTTTCAAGGCTGTGACCTTTCAGAAGCTGATCACCAGGCCTGTGTGGGTAGGTTGCACCACTAACCTTTTGGCTAGTGTACTTAACCATTTGCACCACCCAGGGACTGACTAGGAAGCCCTGGTTGTGTAGTAGTTGAGTGCTACATCTGCTAACCAAAAGGTCAGCAGTTCAAGTCCACCAGGCACTCCTTGGAAACTCTATGGGGCAGTTCTGCTCTGTCCTATAGGGTTGCTATGAGTTGGAATCAACTCAACAGCAGTGGATTTGGTTGGATTTGGGGACTGATTGTATCTCTAACCAGCCTCAGTACCTGACACTCAAACCCTGACTTCCCAGTTTCCCAGAAGCTTCCACAGTCCTGGCCTAGGGTACTGGGTACAGCCTCAAACTACCCCTTACTAATATCAGGGAGGGAGGTTAATGCTTCCTCTGACTCAGGCCCTTGACCCTCCATTTATCTCTTTTGTACCCTGAAGAATGTACAGGACGTGGCCTGAGGCTCAGGATGACCTTGGAGTTTCAGGGAGATGGCCACCGCTACTAGATGCCCTAGGCCAGTTAGCCCAGAGTCCAGCCCCTTGTGCAGGTGGGGAGATCTAGACTGACAAAGGGATGGGTTTGTTGAAGTATATGTGGAGAGACAGGGCAGGGCCAGCAGACAGCATGAGAGGACTCTGGTTAGGAGCTCAGACTCTGAACCCGGCTCCTCTCCTGAAAGGCATCCACAGATGACCACACGTTTCTGAACCTGTCTCTTTGTCTGTAAGATGGGAGTGGTGAGAGTACCCACTCTATAGGGTGGTTGTGAAGACAGATGTAGTTGGATCTGTAAGACTTGGTAATGTTATCAGATTGGACATAGCAGGATAGGGTAGGGAGTGGGGGATGCCAGCTTTCCAGCCCAGACCTTCTTCCCTACCCTTGCTGTCTTGAAGAACCATGACTAAGGTGAGGTGCCTGGCAGGCTTTGGACCCTCTGCAGCCTGTCTGAGTGAGGGACGAGAGTCTTCAGCTTCCACAGTCACTGGCACAGGCCCCTGGGATCAATGTGTGGAGCAGAGCCTTGACTCCCTTCCTGGCTCTCTCCAGCCGGGCCTGGTGGCCCCCAGCACCAACATCAGCTGCCACCACTTTCCGCTGCTGGTGAGCAGCAGCATCTTGCGTGTAGACCTGTTCAATGGGCTGCTGGGAACAGTGCAGATCACTGCACTATATGTGACACGTATGGAGAATGTTACGGTAGCCCACATGGGCACAGCTGATGGACGCATCCTGCAGGTGAGCTTCTCATCCCCACAGTCCCCTGGGTCCAGGTCCCTGTCCCCATTCCTATACCCATTCTGCTCACAGCTGAACTATTCCAGGTGGAGTTGGCCAGATCTCTCAACTACTTGCTCTATGTGTCGAATTTCTCACTGGGCAGCAATGGGCAGCCTGTGCAGCGGGACGTCAGTCGCCTTGGGGATCACCTACTCTTTGTCTCTGGGGACCGGGTAAGGTGGACTAGTACTAGAGACTGAGGTCAGGGCTGTGGGAATGTAGCTTCCCCATCCAAACGAGGTAAGCATTGACGTACCTAGGTTCCTACCCTGACTTGGAATGGAACCAGGGAGTCTGTGAGGCTCAGGCCCCCTACTTCTGAGCCACCCATCTACCACCCAAGGTCTTCCAGGTACCTATTCGGGGCCCTGGCTGCCACCACTTCCTCACCTGCTGGCGTTGCCTACGGGCTCAGCGCTTCATGGGCTGTGGCTGGTGTGGGAGCATGTGTGGCCAGCAGAAGGAGTGTCCTGGCCTCTGGCAACAGGATCACTGCCCACCTGAGCTTACTGAGGTATGGCTTCCCTGGTAAGGATGGAAGAAGCTGGGCCTAGGGTAGGCTAGCAGGTCTTAACCATAATCTTCCTCAGGCTTGGGGTGTCTGCGGTGTCTTTAAGGAGGGCATTCTTGGCAGACGGATGGCACAGGCAAATAACTAAAGGCAGGAAAGTGCATGAGTATTTGAGGACTAACATGTGACCCAGAGTTACTGGAGTGTGGGATGGGCAAGGAGTTTGGCAGGAGATTTTGGGGAAAGTGGGCAGGGCTAAAAAAACCTGGGTCCACACAAGGACTCAGGCTATCTGTCTCTACCCTCAGTTCCATCCGCACAGTGGACCCCTAAGAGGCAGCACGAGGCTGACCCTGTGTGGCTCCAATTTCTACCTACACCCTGCTGGCCTGGTACCTAAGGGTACTCATCAGGTCACCGTGGGCCAAAGTCCCTGCCGACTGCTGCCCAGGGACACCTCAAACCTCAGGTACAACCTGGTTCCTGGGCTTCGACCCCTGCCAGGGCACCCAGTAGCCCCTCCCCTGTGAGACCCTATCCTGTGCTTTCCTGGGGTAACAGGGTATGCGGGAAGCTGGAGGCCTGTCATGGCTCAGGCTGCCACATCTAGGGAGATGTCTCTGTCCCTTTCTGAGCCGGCATGTGCCCTAACCCTCTGTTGAGTCATAGACTGGGCAAGGTTGTTCCTTGCCCCATTAGATCATGCCTACCCCAGAAGAGGGCATGGGAGATGTCATCCTTGGGCTCAAAGGAGGCCTGTGGCTTGTGGCACGTATGCGGCTAGGCCTGTGTGATGCCCCAGCTGATCTCAGGGTTTCCCCTATGCGCCAGACCAGTGCCCCAGAAGGACTATGTAGAGCAGTTTGAGTGTGAGCTGGAGCCCTCAGGTGTGCAGGCAGCTGGGCCTGCCAACATCAGCCTCACTGTGACCAATGTGACGACAGTCAAGCAATTCCGAGTAGATGGCACCTCTGTGTTACAAGGCTTCTCTTTCATGGTGAGATTACCTTACCCCTTCTGTGCCCTCAGCTGGCTGAGCAATACAGGCAGGGATGGGCATGAAGAAAAGACCCTGTCGTAGCTGTCACCTTTATGCCCTCTTAGGAGCCAGTGCTGACAGCTGTGGAGCCTCTGTTTGGCCCACGGGCAGGAGGTACCCTCCTCACCCTCAAAGGTCAGGATCTGTGTGTAGGTACCAGCCGAGCTGTCCTGGTCAATGGGACCGAGTGCCTACTAGAACAGTAAGTGCTAGCATGCAAGGAGATGGGAGGCTATGGGGCCCTGCCTGGAGGAGCCCTCTCTAGTGGGAACCTGGGTCCCTGTCAAAGCAAAGGGAGGAGGGCTCAGACAGGGAGTCGATGTGGAGAGTGGGTCCATGGAGAAGGGACTGCTGCCCCCTGCATCCCAAAGGCAGCTTGTTCCCAGCACATGTTCTGGCATGGGTTGGCAAGGACCTATTGCAGAGTCCCTGGGTTCCAGCCAAGATTGTGGGGAACCTGTTCCCTCCTGGCCCTCTTGGCATTCTCAGTGGTACCACCTATCTTCAGACATTAGGGTACAGGCAGGTAGGAGAAACGACCAACAGAGGAACTGGGAGGGATGGGCAAGCCCCTGTAGGAGATGGACCTGAACACCACAGAGTGGTGCCTCTCAGCCCAATTCCCATTCTGCAGGGTCAGCGAGGGGCAGCTTCTATGTGCTACACCCCCTGGGGCTGCCACGGCCAGAGTTCCCCTTCACCTGCAGGTGGGGGGTGCCGAGGTGCCTGGCTCCTGGACCTTTGACTACCGGGAAGACCCCGTTGTGCTGGGCATCAGCCCCAACTGTGGCTACACGTAAATGCTCCTTCTCTACCCACCTGGCTTCTGAGGGGTCCGGGAGCCAACTTTTGAGAGCTCCCAAACCCACCATTTTGCTCTCCTTTACAGTGGCTCCTATGTCACCATCCGTGGCCGGCACCTGACTTCAGCATGGCACCTAGTACTGTCCTTCCATGATGGGCTTGGAGCAGTGGAGAACATGGTGAGTGGGCATCAGCCAAGTGAGAGAAGGTTGGAACAGCCTTCTGAGCCACAACTCCACCCCATGCTGGGCTGAGGAGACTGGGGTGGTCATAGGTGGGACACCTACCTAGCCACCATCATGTGGGCCCCAGCAGTGTGAGGGACAGCTTCCAGAGCAACAGAAGTGCCGCCTGCCAGAATACGTGGTCCGAGGCTCCCAGGAGTGGGTGACAGGGAACCTGAGTGCCTGGGGGGATGGAGCTGCTGGCTTCACCCTACCTGGCTTTCGCTACCTGCCCCCACCTCATCCACCCAACACTGACCTGGCCCCACTGAAGCCTGAGGAACATGCCATTAAGTTCCAGGTAGGTGTGGGAGATGGTTCGGGGTAGGCATCAAGGGTCATTAGGGCCGAGGCCTCCCCAAAGGAAGCAGGGGTTGCTGGCCCATCCTGATGACTATCTCTGCAGTATATTGGGCTAGGCACTGTGGCTGAGTGCCTGAATGTGGATGTGACTGTGGGTGGCGAGAGCTGCCAGCATGAGTTCCGGGGAGACATGGTCATCTGCTCCCTGCCCAGCTCCCTGGAACTTGGCAAGAATGATGTTCTGCTTCAGGTAGGTAGCTAGCTGGCCCTGAGACTTGAGTCAGTCACAAGCCTGGAGGTCAAATCTGAGATGCCACTTGCCCCCAGGTCTGCGTGGACAGCATGTGTCACATCCTGGGCAAGGTGACGCGGCTGGGCCCAAAGGGACTCCTGCAGGGCATACTCCTTGTTCTGCTGGTCCTGCTCCTGCTTGTGACTGCATTGGTCATCACTCTGGTCTTCATCTACTGGCGGCGGAAAAAGCAGCTGGGTGAGCCTTCCACTCCAACCCCAACTCAGCCTTTACCACCAAATGAAGCCACCTCTGAGTCCTTACACCCTCATTTTGCCTGGCTTTGGGAATCTACCCACACCTCATGGGTGGGAGGGGGTTCCGAGATGCTTCAAGAGGCCAGCCACCAGGAGCCATCCTTCTACAGACCCATCTTCCAACCTGGATAACCTGGCATCCATGGACCAGACCTCTGGAGACATCCCCCTGCCTCTGTTACGCTCAGGCTCTGACTACAGAAGTCACCTAGGTGAGGTTATGGAGGTGCTGGAAGCTGGAGTCATCCCTACTGCCCCCCAAGCCTCTCACTCCCTCTCTCCCACAGCACCTCCTGCCACTGAAGGTCTGGGCCCTGCTACCCAAACCCATGGAATGTCCTTCTCAGATGACATGGATGGGTCCTGTTTTCCACTGCTCCAGACAGAGTCCATCCAACTCCAGGACCTAGATCCCAAACTCCTGGCTGAAGTCAAGGATGTGCTGATTCCCTATGAGCGAGTGGTCACCCACAGTGACCAAGTCATTGGCAAAGGTGTGGAAGCCAGACTGGACTGGACTGGGACAGAGATGGGATCTTAAGATGATATGGGCTCAAGACACTTGGAATGGCCTCTGCCCTGGTCTTCTCATCCACCTGTGTAATCTCGGGCATACTGCTTAACCTCTCTGAGTCTCCATATGCTCAACTTTGAATTAGGCATTAGAACTGTTCTGTTTTCAACAGGTTCTGGTATGGGCAAAGTGGGCATGGGAGGGCTGCAGGCTCTACTAACATAACAGCTGCTTCTGGTTTTTAATGTTGGATTGACAATGGTCTGGTTCCCAGTGAAAGGGTGTAGTATAAGTCCTGGGGGCTGGGGACTCTCTCACTACTTTCTCCTCACTAGGTCACTTTGGAGTTGTCTACCATGGGGAATACACAGACCAGGCCCAGAATCGCATCCACTGTGCCATCAAGTCACTGAATCGTAAGTGGGCAACGAGCGGGGAAATTAGGGGA
This sequence comes from Heterohyrax brucei, assembly GCA_028571685.1. Taxonomy (NCBI): domain Eukaryota; kingdom Metazoa; phylum Chordata; class Mammalia; order Hyracoidea; family Procaviidae; genus Heterohyrax; species Heterohyrax brucei. The sequence continues at coordinate 16,533,675 of CM053158.1, forward strand.
GAAGCCCCAGGCTGTGAGGGTCCTCATTCCTGCTGTGCCACCACCTTGCTGAGTGACCTTGAGCAGGAGACCCGTCTTCTCCATTGCCTCATCTGACCCTCATAAGAGCCTCCCTGGCCTGGGCCTAACTAAGCCACTCTACAGGCATCACTGAGGGGCAGGAGGTGGAGGCCTTCCTGCGAGAGGGGCTGCTCATGAGCAGTCTGCACCATCCAAACGTACTGGCTCTCGTCGGTATCACGCTGCCACCTGAGGGACTGCCCCTCGTTCTGCTGCCCTACATGCAGCACGGAGACCTGCGCCAGTTCATCCGCTCACCCCAGCGGGTCAGTGCTTTGGGGGCTTGGGTTGAGGGTCTTGGGCAACAGCTGTAGATGGAGCTGCTCTGTCCTTTTCCACCAACCCACCTGTGTTCTCCAGAACCCCACAGTAAAGGACCTCATCAGCTTCGGCTTGCAGGTAGCCCGTGGCATGGAGTACCTGGCAGAGCAGAAATTTGTGCACAGGGACCTGGCTGCTCGGAACTGCATGTGAGGGGCTGGAATACTTGGGGTGAAGACAGGAGGCAGGGCACCAGGTTATGCAGCTGCCCAAGGGTGTCTTAGGGAAGGGCCCCAACTCCAGCCCTTGCTATGCAGCTCTGGGCATGCCTGTTCTCTCCATCTCGGAGCCTCCATTTTCCTGTCTGTCTAGTGTAGTCTCCCTAAACTTCGCACTCTGGCTCTGAAACCTGTGAGGGCCTGGTACAGGTAGATTCAGGGCTGGATGTGAGCCAGTCCTGAGTGTGATCCCCTCTCCTAGGCTTGATGAGTCATTCACAGTCAAGGTGGCTGACTTTGGTCTGACCCGTGGCATCCTGGACAAGGAGTACTACAGTGTTCGACAATACCGCCATGCTCGCCTACCTGTCAAATGGATGGCACTGGAGAGCCTGCAGACCTATAGGTTTACCACCAAGTCAGATGTGGTGAGGCTCCTCCTGCCCTAGATTTCACATAGGCTCGTGCTCTGGAAGACCACTTGCCTTGCCCATTCAACTCCCAATGATGATCTGAGTCCAGGGAATCCATAGGCTGGGTGACACCCACAACCCATTGTCCCACTTCCTGGGTGGGCACAAATGGAATCTGACTCCCACTAGGGCAAGAGGAGGCTGTGAACTCATTGGCTTCCTCATTAATAATCTAGCCCCTGCCTAGTCCCAACTCAGTTTTTTACTCTGGTGAGGCTGAGGTGGTGGGAGGAGACAGAGGGAAGATACTTGTGAAGTATTGATGGATGGGTTCTGAATGGGGGTAGAGTCCTCCATACCTATCTTTAGGAAGTAGAGGACATAGCAACCTACCTGCCCCAAAATCTGGGGTAGGAGATGAGTCCCTTATCACCTCTTACCCTGCAGTGGTCGTTTGGCGTGCTGCTGTGGGAGCTGATGACACGGGGTGCCCCACCATACCCTCACATTGACCCCTTTGACCTTACTGACTTCCTGGCCCAGGGTCGGCGCCTGCCCCAGCCTGAATATTGCCCTGATGCCCTGTGAGTATGAGGGGGTAGTACCTGGACAGAAGACAGAGTTCCTGGTCAGGCCCTTTGCCCGACCCTCTCTTTGACCCAGGCAAGGATACTTTCTGAGCCTCGGGTCCCTCATCTATGAACGGTGGGTTCCCATCCCTATGTGAGGCAGGGTACGAGGAGGCCATCATGGTTGCCATGGTAACAGCATTCCCAACTCAGAGTCTGGGTTGAGGCCAGTGATTTGATTCCCCAGCACTCCTCTACCCTCACCCCCGCCAAAGCAGGCTGCTTCCTGTCGTTTCCACCCAGCTTCAAGGAAAGCTTCCATCAGCTCCCACACCGGCCCTTTCAGTGTCTCCAATCAATTGTTTTTCATTGGATGTAGTTTCAGATTCCCTGTTCCTGGAGGGATGGTAGCTGCTATGTTGTTATCGGTTCTGGGGGGGGGCGGTTGGTGCTGAGGTTCAGCTTAATAAGCAGCATGCCAGCCTCGGCTGTGCTCCGATCTGCACTGTTAGAACAGGGAGAACAAGGTCACAGGTTAAAGCAGCTGATGACTCCTATCTTGGGCTCCAGCAAGTGTAAGTACCCTTTCCTCACGGGTGGGCCTACCCGGGGTTCAATCTCTGTTAATCATTCATTAATGAATCTGGTGTGAAGAGACGTTAACTTTATTGTGTACCTGTGTCCAGCTCAGTCTTTCTGAAATACACTCTGAGACAGAGATTTGTGTGCAGGGAGCTTATTGATAAGTCATGGGTGCCTCAATCAGTTTGCAAACCACTCAGTGGTTCTGCAAAAGAAAGGACCTGGCAATCTGCTTCCTTAAAGATTTTACAGCCAAGAAAACCCTATGGAGCAGTTCTACTCTATGACACATGGGGTCACCATGAGCCAGGGCTGACTCAATGGCAGCTGACAACAGGGACAAGGGAAACAGGGCTGAGCAGAGAGAGAAGTAGGGTTGCCATGTGAGGCAACAAAGGCAGCAACCCACCCATCCCACTGGAGTTTCTTGAGCTAGAATGGCCCTTTAAAATTTCCATAATTGAGGCCAAGGGGCAGGTCTTTATACCAAGCGCCAACCACTGACCACAGCTGCTCCCACAAGGGCATGTGAATTCCCTTCTACCTCAGGGAATCCCCAGACAAGGCCTCAGCCAAGAATTGTCCAAAGACAATGCTCCTGACCACTGGGAGAAGAAAAAGGGACATCTGGGGGGCATGGCACAGCATCTGTTTTACCAGGGAAAGTCCCTTCTCCTCTCTGAGTCTGTTTCTTCATCTGCAAACTGAGCATAGTCACAGTACCACCCTCAGAAAGTCAGAGAATTACATGGGACTGTAGAGTACCTAGAATGTCATTTAAGGCAGAGATGACATCTTAAAGACAATGGGGTCTGCATTAGGATCCACTGGATAAACTCAGAGAACCTCTGCTTGGGAACTATGGCACCAGGTGCTGCCCCACTGTCCTGTCTCAGAAGTTTTAATCCTATTTCACCAGCTCCAGGCTTCCTGGTGGAAGACGTGTAATGATAACCACAACAGCCTAGAGCTGGACTGTGCTAAACATTTCACACTCATCCTCTCACCTCCTGCCCCAAATGCTCTGTCATCAGTAGACCGCCAGGAGGTACAGAGAGATTAAGGAATTTGCTCAAGATCACACAGTCTAGGCCACATGGCTCAGAAAGCCAAGATCTTAAATGCCCTAAATAGCCCTGCCCCAGGCAGTTCAACCCCCACCAGGGTTGACAGGCAGGAGAAAAACAGCAATAACCCTGATGAGCAGAGCTGCCTCTGATGGGGTGCGGCTGGCTACCAGGCCCAGTCACCAATCCTTGATGCCATTTTTTGAGCCAGAGGTTTAACAGCAGGTGGACAGCCAACAGGAAGCTTTGGGTAAGAAATTCCCTGGCCGCTGATGCCCCCTGCAGGTATGCAGTGATGCAGCGCTGCTGGGCCAAGGATCCAGGTGCCCGACCTACCTTCAGGATGCTGGTGCAGGAAGTAGAGTGTGTGACGGCCATGCTGCGTGGAAACCACTATGTACAGTTGCCTGTAGCCTATGTGAACCTGGGTCCTGGTGCTGCGGACTGGGCGAATGCATCCCTGGAACAGCTGACCTCCCCTCCAGCACCTCCAGTGCGCAGGAGCACAGGTCGGCCCCGGCCTCTCTCAGAGCCACTGTGACTCACATGATTATAGCTTCTGGCTCGTGGAAGACAGATATGCCTAGTGGCCTCCACCAAACCCTAAGCTGCCCCTGGGTCATGTCAGGCTGGAGGGAGGCCCCAGCTGTCATGTCCTTGCCCCTTAATCTCTAGGGTCACTGGGGTCTGAGCAAGGCACATTGGCCTCATACACCACAGAGGAAGCAAGGGAGGCCAATCCTTGCTACAATGAGTATGAGGCACCTGCTGTGTACTTGGCGCTGTGGACTCAGGGAAATCAACCAACTCAGCAGTGATGACATAGACTCTGGCTTTTGAACCAATAAATGAACAAATGAATATTCAAGTACAAATTGTGGTAAATGCTGTGAAAGAAAAAGATACGAGGCTGTTTTGAAGCAATAGGAGACTGCCTTAGTTAGTGAGTCAAGTGAGAGAAGCCTTCCCCGGGGTGACATTTGTGTTGAGGCCTAGATGGTGGGAAAGACCCAAGGCAGAATTAGGGGAAAACAGTTTTGAGGCAGAGTGAGCAGCACACATAAAACCCTGAGGCCAGAAAGGGTTTGGGTGAGCAAGAAGGCTCCAGAGAGCTGAATGTGGGCAAAGCCCAGAATCCAGGATACAGGGCCCCAGAGGCTGTTGGTTGGGACCAAAGGGAAGTGGGCTTGCTGCAGCCTGGTCCTCATGTGCCTCTTCCATGGTCCTGGTCTCTCTGCAGGGGTCCCTGTTCCACCTGCCATGCCCTCATACACACAAACACACTCTCAGGGCAAGTAGACCTGCACTTCACCCCTCCAACACTGCCAACTTTGTCCCCGCAGCCTGCAGAGAGACAAGCCAACAGCAAGGCCTCAGCTCCACACTTTCAAGGCGCCAACTGCAAGGTGCCGACTGCCTGGGCTATTTATACTCACCAAGGCCACTGCACAATAGCTGCTGGGGGCGGGGCTCTACTGGAGGAAGGACTGGCTTCCCCTTCCCACTGCCACACTCACTGCTGGGACAGGGCATTTGAGCTGTGCTGGTGCAGATACCTGGGGTGCCAGGGTGTTTGGGTCCAGGACGTGGGTCATGGTGGTTCCTCTCTCTTGTTCTGGAGAACTGTGGCCCCCATCCCATACTGCCTGCCCACTATATCACTTCAGACTAGAGAGAGGTCCAACCCTGGGGACCTTAAGGACTTTGAGGACAGGTGGATAAGGCTTAAAAGGGAACTTTTCTGCTTGAGGGCAGGGATCCAAAGATCAGGAGCCTACAAGCTGGAGGGGTGTCAGAGACAGTCTATTCAGTTGGTCACCACTGTACCCCTGATGCCCACTGCAGGCTCAGCTATTGCCCCCTTGTCCCTGTGTGGGATGAAGGGGAATATATCCTTGACTGAGGCTTGGGAGAATGAGTGAAATATCCTGGAACACATCCCTGCCAGTTATCGCCCCCACACCAGTTGTAATGCTGTATCCATCTCCTCCGACTTGCAGTTCACACCCCCTAACCCTATCCTAGGGATCTAAGGCTCACCCAAGCCTTAGAAGGTTGAGGGAAGGGGGTATTGGACACCAAGGGGCTTCTCTGAAATTGGACTGTGGCTCACAGACCACTGGCTTACCTGTTCACAAGGGGCCCCAAGATGAAAGGATGTCTGGAAAGGAAGGAAGGTTAGAGGGGCCCCAGAGAGAGGAGAACAACTCAGAGTGAGAGAGCTTAGCAGGGCGTTAGCTATCCTGTGCAGACAGAACATGGAGCTTTGGGCCTGTTTCTGGGTTGAGGGTCTCCAGGGCCAGGACTCTCCAGGGAGAAGTCCCAGTTAAGCAGACTTCTGGGTTCCTGGATCGTAATACAGCTGCCCTCCCCACCACTGACTGCCATGATGCCCAAAGTCTGAGTTCCAGCCTCAGAGCCATCTGACAGTACCAAGCCTACCTAGAGTGCCAAGAGCTGGAGCTATCTGGGTTTCAAGTCCTTGACTGGACTGCCAGAGATTACAGGAAGGCAGGGGTAGTTTCAGGCCCCTGGGAGGGGTGTCTGAGGGGACGAAAAGGTTCCTGGCTGGCTTCCAGAGTTGATCAAGAGTTGGGCCACCCCTTCCAGAGGGAGGGCTTGGGTAGTCCCTCAGGCATGGTGGGCAGACAGTGCAAAAGGAAGGTTGCTGGTGGCCCTGGTAGATCTAAGCTACCATCAGAATGGGGATGGAGTGAACAGAGGTTTCCTCCAGGGGCTTGGGTGTCTGGCCTTCCCATCGTGAACTGGGGGGAACAGGCGCTAGCACCTCTGCCTTGTCTTCTTTGTCACAGGCCGAAGACAAGCAGGTGCCAGTGAAGGCTAAGGTGGAAGCTAGACTGGGAACTCGGGCCTAGAAAGCACCAAATGACTCACCCTTCTGACTGTCCATTAGTGTCACTGCTGTCTGGCACGTGGAGGGCACGCATGAGGCAGACTAACTTGGGTCAATGAGAGACCATGAGTGTGGCCTGAGACCCCTCTTACACCTTAGCTCCAGCCTTTGGGCATTTTTTTCAGGGACCCAAAGTCCTTCTGGGTAAGAAGGCACATGAGTGCTTCAGATATAGACCATTCCAAACACTTCATAGGACAGTGACCTCCCTAGCCACTCCCTCAGCATAACCCATCTTGTGAACTAATTCCTTTACCTGCAGGAGAGAGCAGGACTCAGAACCTGCTGGGACAGGGAGGGAGAAGTGCTGCTGGAAATGTCTGAGGCTCAGAGAGGGCTGTACAGCATCTCTTGCACTGACAACATCTGCCTGGGGAGAAGCGGCTTCAGGAATAGGTAGTTGAGCACTGAGCCTACATGGGCCAATGTGTGACACATGAAAAACACCTTTTAATCCCACTGGGCTGGACAGCCCTCCATGAAGAGCCCAGGAGCTGAAATCTCTTCACCCAGAATCTCTGCTCTGCCCACGTGGAAGTCCAACCACCCTAAAGTTATGGCTCATTGTCCTGGGGATGTGGGGATGACTTCATGAAGCACCTCCAGTATTCCACAGGGGGGCCAGCTGAACCCCAGTCTCTTCCTCTACTCTTTTGGGGTTTGTTCCCAACTGTCAAGTTTTTTAACCCAATGAGCACAGATGCCAGGAGAACGTGAGCAGGCCACCTTCACAACTCTGGCTGCACTGGCCCTCCTGGTGGGCTGGGCTCTTGTCTAAGGGTCATGATCTGCAGTCTGGCCCTCATGCTTGGTATCCCCCGGGTGGGAGGCCCTGGTCCAAAGCTAGCAGCAAGCACCTAGTGGGTGGTAGAGCCTGCCTGACACAGTTCAGTTTATAGGTGTGGCACCTGGGCCCCAACCACTTCACATCACCACCTTTGGACACCATCAGAAATAACAGTTTCCCCCTGAATGTCTATTCCCTTTAGTCTGTCTCAGACAAGATTTCAAATTCCCAACCTCTCTATAGGGAGGCATGACTTTGCTCTAAACCTTACTCAGGTCTCTGTTTTGCTCTTTTCTTTCAGTGCCCTGAGCATCCTCTGTCCCAGGTCCCAAGATGTTAGTGCCAGATCTATCAGGGACTGTAGAGTCACCCTGGAGAGAGAGGCAACAGGGGCCTTCAGAAAAACTTGGGCAGAGGGAGAGCAGGATATGACCACACCATAGTGGCAGCTACATCCCTCCCCACTCTCCTCTCAGCAGGATGAGGATCCCAGCCCTGTATTTCTGCCCCAGCACAATCTCCTGTGCCCCTGCTACCTCTACTCCATTTATCTGGCAGGCCTGGCTCCTCAAGGAAAACAGAAGTCCTAATGGCCCTGATGGCCTGCCCTTTGCTGGGTAGGTGACAGTAGGGCCCTAGTATTTGGCCTTACCAGCTCCATTGTTGCTCCCTGGGTGCACAGAAGCTAGGCTCATAGCAGTTTCTATTTTGAGTTCAGGTGATAAAAGCTGAGGGTGGGCTCAGCGTGGGTTGCAGCAGAGATTGGTGTGCACCAGAGGCTTCCAACACCAGGGGCAGTCTTACCTTCTCTGGCAGGTCGGTTCAGCTCAGTAGGTACTTGTTGCCTCTTGGACTGGGTACATGGGATCTGAGAGATGCATCCAGGAAGGTAGGGGCTCAAAGCAGCTGCTGGCCGAAACTGCAAGATTCAGCTTCTAAGCCAATATTCCTCCCTTGTGCAAGTCTCTCCTGGGGTGTTGTGACCTGGGCTGTGGGGACCTGGAAGCCCCAAAGAAGCAGGCTCTACACCTGAGCTCCCTGGCAGTGACAGCTTCAGCCAGCTCTCAGTCTTGCTGGCAATGTGGGGAGTCCCCTCTTCAAAGGGCGAAAGGAGTCATTTGGACAGTTCTAGCCACACTGCCCCATATCAACTGGGCCTGGATCCTGCTGGGACCCTGAGGGAGGGTAGCCCTCCCCACATCCCCTCTGCTTGTATGGCTGGAGATCACACCTGCTGCCTGCAGCTCTTCCTTATCCACTGTGCGTGCTGGCTCCTGGAGGCCCTACTCCCAGGGAGGGTGAGGAGCTCACCCAGCCCCTTAACCGACTGTGGGGCGGTCTGGATGGCTGTGTTGCTTGCCCTCCCTCCATGTTGGTGTGTCTGGTTATCTTTCACGCAGGGTTACGTAAGCTTGAGTCAACTGGGGCTCAGAGCGGTTCATTGTGGGCTATTTTTAAGCTGTAACACATCACAGCAGAGGGGTCACTGCACTGCCGCTTACAGGGAAGGTTGTTTAAACATCTGTTATTTAAATTTCCCTATGCTTTAGAGATTGGAAACCACATCCTCCTGGCATGCTTGGGTTCTGCCTTTCTCATCCCAGATTAGGAGGTTATTTCCCCCCTACTTCCTCTACAGGTTCCCCTAGGCCTAGAGTTCCCCACACTCTGTCTTCCTCTGGGGTCAAATAGGAGGGCCAGGGAACTGAAAGTGCCAGCCCTTTCAAAGCATGATGTTACCTCGGTGGACTGGATGCACCTGGGTCAGGAGAGGCTTCAGGGAAGCAGGAGGTCTAGGGTTCAAATGTCACTCAGACCACGCCAGAAGGAAGGGCTGGAGAGGATGATGGGACAGATCACTGCACATGAAGATGGAAGACTGAGAATGCGTGCCTTCCTACCAGGAAGCCTCAATTATTCCCAAGATCTCCGTCAGCACAGAGAAAGGCTAAATCACAAGATCCTTTACAGAAGCCTACCTTTACCCAGGAAATGCTGATGGCATACTAGTTAAGTGCCACGACTGCTAAGATTGACAGTTCAAATCTTCCAGGGTCTCTTTGGAAGCTCTATAGGGCTGTTGTACTCTGTCCTATAGGGTCACTATGAGTTGGAATTGACTCACTGGTTTGGCTTTTTATCCTTTGCCTGGGCTTTATCCTACCTGCAATGTCCTCTTCCACAGATCTAAATCATCCCCATCTGCAGCTCTGGGGCCAAAGTGCTGGAATATGAGCTCCTTAACAGTAGCAGGGCAAGGAAGCACTTCTGGGGAGGCAGTCTTCACTTTTTGATCCATTATTAAGGGAAGAGCTGCCCTGGGAGCCCTTTAAAGCTCCTTCTGGTCCTAGATTTTTAGAGATGTCCAGAGTCTACCCAGTGCACAGGGAGGAGAAGGCAGACTAGAAGAACAGGGTGTGAGGCCAAGAACTTGACAAAGCTGCCTTCTGAGAGTGCAGTGGAGCTGAAAATACGTCTGTGTCAGAGAAGCAGGACTGGGGACTTGGCGGACCAGAACTCCTGGTGAAGACTTCAGTGCTCTCCCCTCCATCCTTTCTTGTCATGCCCCTCCATCCTCAAGACTTCCTGCATGGAGGGTTTCAGCCTGATCCATGAGGGAAAAAGGTTTCTCAGGACAACAGGACCCTTCTGACCTCCTAAAGTTCCACCCTCTCCACAAGGGGGTTGTTCTGGCCTTTTCCCCAAGCCTACCTGGAGGGGTCACGGGGAAGGCAACACTAGGACCTGTCTTTAAAGAGAAACCAGACTGAGCTCTTCCTCACTGCTGTGTTCCCTCCACCACTGACAGCACTCAGACTGGGGAATGGGCTCAGCTGGGGGGGAGGGGCTCTCCAGGTTGCCATGGGAATGTATTGGCCCTCCTTACTTCCCAGAATCGGAAATAGAATTGGATGCCCTTCTTCCTGGTGAGAGACTATTTAAAAATATGTGGGGGGAGGGAAGCACTGAGATACTGTCCCTGTCCAATCTCTAGGAGCTGGGAGAAGGGGCCCAGCTTGGGAGTTCTTCCAACTACACTGCTGCCCATCCCCTGCCCCCAAACTGGAAGAGATGGGGATGGCCCCTTGTCCAGAGGAGAATTCTGAGTAAAAGAGACTCACCTTTGGCTATGGCATATGTAGCTGACCTATACTCAATACCACCAGGTTCCTAAGAGGGCACTGGATTACAAATGCCAATGGAGAAAAGGCCCCCTCCTGGGTCTGAGCCACCTGCTAAGCTATTGGAGGAAGAAGCAGGTCTATGCAGGACACAAGCTCGGGTGTGGGGCTTGGGGCTGCGGTACTGGAAGGGAGGCATGCTGACTCCCCTCTGGCAGGATCAAAGCCCACGTGTGGCACCCAGTGGTGACACCACAGATTTTAAAGGGTAGGTCCAGAGCCTTGTGGTCTGGCTTCAGATTCTGGCTGCACTATTTACCAGCTGAGATCTTGACCAGTTCTCTCCCTCATTTTCCTCATCTGAGACATGAAGAAACTGCCCACCTTACTGAACTACTCTGACCCTGGGTTACATGTGTCTGGTACCGCCCTGGTCCAGAAGAAGGGCACAATCTGTCTGTCACTGTTATTATTGCTGTAAGTGGCATCTGCTTCCCCGATGGGAAGAGCTATCTCCTCTCTGACTCCTTTGAGCCTTCCTTCATGGATCCCTCAGATCAGTTGTCCACAAAGACTCCCTAATCCTGGGAAGGAGGGTTCTACCTCATTTCTGTAGTCAGTGAGGGACGGTTCAGTGGCTGGACAGGCCAAGGTCTCCCAGGGCCTCCCCGCATGTCTCTGCAGCCTTCCTGGGCACAGCCTAGCTCAAGTGTTACACAGGCACCGGAGGCTGATACTGGCATCTCTGTTGTGGAAAAAACAGCTTGCCTAGGGCCCGAGATCCATGAGATTAACAGAGTTCGGTATGGCGATGGACTAGAGAGAGTGTGCACACACACATGGGTGCACGCAGGCCACAAACCCTTCCGCTTTGTCTCCTTCCTGGACCCATCATGAAGGTCAACAGCTTTTCCTCAGTGTCCAGAGCCATCTGTTCCTATTCCTAATCTAAGGTACCATCCAGGGAATGGGGAACCCCAGGGGTTCTGAGACACGGCTAGGCCAAGCTTTGCCCAGGACCAACCAGAAAGGTATGTACATGACAAGCAATGCTAGCCTTGGTCCACAGTCACATAACCTGGCACCGACAGCCCACTGGAAGCATTATTTGTAGCCTCTGTGAAAGTGCATTGCTTTGGAAAACAAGCCTATAGTCGCACTCTTCACAAATCTATTTTCTAAGCAGAAAGACTGAGTCCTGAAAGGACACTGACTTGGAGGTCAGAGAGAGGTGGTCCAGAGATCAAAGCTGAGGGGAAGGAGGATGATCTCTGAGAAGACCCTTGTCCACATGGTGTCAGAACCTCTAGACACAGGTCTGTGGCCAATGGGAGGTTCCCCCAAACTGCTGGCTAGTCCTGTTCTCTGTGACTGCAGGGCATCTCTGACCCAGGCTGGTAGCTCAGGCAGGTCCTGCCTCTCCCTTACTACCTGTAGCCCTATATAAGAAAAGAAGAACAGAATTGGCCTAGTCTGATAGCTTACGTTTCTTATGTGCGTGTTCTGTGTCCAATCCTGTTTGAACTTGCTGTCATTGCATACACAGCTCTATAGCTACTGTGTTCCTACTTAGGTGCCCTGCCGTGTCGCCACAGTGTGAATGACTACTTGGTCACTGTATGGCCAGTCCTGAGTGGGCTATGTTCCCACTGTGTACCTAGCCTTGTACCCTCCATATCCATACTGTATGACCCATCCTGTGCCCACCATGTCCCCATTATGTTGTTAGCCTTGTGCCTACTGTGCAGCTAATCTTGTACCTGCCATATCTGTGTTATGTCCCCACTGTTTAGCCAACCCTATGCCCAGCCCTGTGTTACCATATCCCCACTATGTACCCTGTCCTGTGTCTCCTCTGTGGGGACAGGGCTCCACCTGCAACATCCCTGCCATATGCCCAGTCCTGTTCCAGCCACGTCCCCACTGTGTGGCCAAACCTGTACTCACTATGTCCCCACTATGTGCCCCATCCTGTAATTGCCACTTACCTGGCTCTGTGGCCACCATAGCCTAGCCCAACGCCCAGTACCTTTGCTCTGCCCTCTCTTCTAAGGTGACTAAAATGAAGCGGACACAATGTGACAAGAATTTGCACAGTCTGACTTGAGGGTTCCGAACAGAGGTACCACCCCTGCCCTTGCCAACTCACATCTCCAGCTCTGCAGTATACTAGTCTTAGGCTTCAGGGACTTGTGGCTCTGGGGAGGGGGCTCTATGAGGCACAGGCAGAACAGAACCATCTGGAGCAGCAGAGACTGCCAAGGAGCCGCTGTCCCTGGAGTGGAAGCGGGGATTGTGGGGGAGGGGAACTTGGGCCTGATCCTGGACCCCTCAATGCCTCTAAATCCCAGGAATAAGTGATAAAGGGACTTTGGTCTCCTAGGAGGCCTTTTATCCAGTACTCCATTCCTGGGTCAAGGTTTGGGTCTCAGGTTGCCACATAGGAAACGAGGAGAGTCAGGCCTGGCATCTTGTGTGGGTTGAGAGCCCAGGGCTTCCTCGGAATTTCCCCTGCCACCTTTCTCCTCTAGCCTTACACTACACCATCCTCCCCCTGGGGGTATTGGCCTGGGCAGAGTAATTGCCTGGCTGGTAAGGGGAGAAGAGCCTGAACTGGACCTCACTAGGGTCCCTGGGTCTTTCTGTCTCCCAAGGCTCACTGGGTAGGCCCTGGTTCCTCAGAGGGTGGGGCTCCTTCATTTCCCACACTCTGCTATCCCCCAGGTCACTGGGGGGCTGTGACATGTGGGGTTGCCATGGCAATGAAGTGGGGGCAGGGCACCTAGGGCATGGAGCAGGACTATGGAAGTCACCAAGAAGGTGGAGGGCTCTGATCCATCAGGCCCCCAAGGCCTCCCCTCAGCCAAAAGCCAGCAGCTGGAGGGTGACCTCAGAGGGTCTCAGGGACCATGGATAAGCTCAGGATCCCTATACCTCAGACAGGAGTTGTCACTGTCTACTGAGCCTATTGTTGAAGGGACCTGTCACCCCACCTCCCAGGCCCACACCATACAGCCCATTCACCAGCTATTCCAGGGCACTCCTGGAGTTAGCTCCCAGTGGGGCTACCAGCAGGCCTTCCAGGATACCCAAAGACCATCCCGCAATGGCCCACTTCAGAGCCCCATCACAGGAGCCCAGCCACATCTCGTCATGGAGGATGGGACCTCAGCCCTACCTCGGCGCACATGCAGCGACAGCAGCACCATCAATGATGTGACCCAGCCTGGACTTAGCCATCTCCGGCTTCAGGTGCAGGTTGGGGGAGAGGGCAAGGTCCCATCCAAAGTCCTGGTGGGCTGGGGCAGAGGCCCCAGCATTGCTAACGAGAGGACCCCCATGGGCACTAGAAAGAGCCAGTGTCTACCCTACTTCCCCTCAGGGGAAGAAGGGGCAGCCATAGCCCAGGGGACTCTTCCAGCTCCAGCTCAGGCTCCTGCCAATGTTCCAGTCCAAGGCCAAGGCAAGTCCCCGTGCCCAGCTCAAGCTACAGCTTCTACATCACTGCCGCCTTCAACTCCAGCTCAGGCTACTACTCCAGCTCTGAATGTCATCCCACTGTCCACTGGGAATGAACTTTCTACCTGCACCCTTGAGAGACTGACTGACACCATCTCCATCATCAAGAATCTGCCCCAAGATCTCCCGCTAAAGAAGTCTGCCAGCCAACACTCAGCCCCCTCAGAGCCTTCCAAAACAGGCACATCCTGCCAGGACAAAGTAAGTTTCCAGCTTCAGGAGGAGCCTGTCACCCCACCACCCACTCCAACAGAGGCCCCAGATCATGTCCAGGAACACAAAGTTACTAGAAGACAAGAGTTACCCAAGCAACCTGAGAACTTGGTGAAGAAGCCTCTGGTTGGACCATGTAACCTAACAGCAGACCCAGAGACCCAAACCTCTCCCAAGTCCCAGAGGATTGGCCAAGAGAGCTGCAACTATCAGCAAGACCAGCAGCCCCTAAATATCTGCAACAACACCTGCACCGATGTGCCACCACCTGCCTGCCAAGCAACCTGCCACAAGAAGTCCCCAGTCCAGCTTCCCAAAGAAGCCACACAGAACTCAGTTTCCAGTTCTCCCACCTGCCAGCTCCACAGAGCCATGGAAGACCGAGTGCTGGTGTTTGATATGGCCACAGGCAACACCAGGATGGGACTGCTATGCCATGACCCCACAGGCTCACAGGCAGTGCTGGCAGGCATCCTGCCCAACCACCCATCCAAGTACGTCCCCGAAAATATGCAGTTATTGGCCATGCCCATCCACTCCCCTGATACCAATCACTCCAGCTTCTGGTCAACCAAACCCATGGTGTCCAGCCCTGTGCCTTCCAGCCTCTCACCTGGCAGCTACCGAGAGGTGGCCCTGCTTCCCAAGGAGGCCAGGATCCACCTGGAGTCACAGAACTCTCCTGGTACTGAGACTCCCATCAGAGTCGGAACGCTTACTGGGCCTGTCCCACTGGTAGTACCAGTTCAGTTTGGTGAGGCAGCACTGACCCAAGTCTCCAGTCCTGGCTTGTCCAAACCCGATGCAAAAAAAAATGAACCCAGTTATGTCATCTGGATACCAGATGCCTCCTCGGTCCAGATCAAGAAACTGCAGTGGACAAACTCAGAGCAGACCCCAGAGCCTGCTGCACTAGTCAATCCTCAGGAAGCCCCCAGAGCCCAGCTCCAGAATGACAAGAACAGTCACAACCAGGACGAGCTCACTACTGTGCATCTTGACAAACCTCTAGCTGAAGATGTCCCCTTCACTGATCAGCCCCCACTAGCTGAGCAGTGCCCCCTTGCCAGGAAGCTTCCCCCTGTTGGTCAGCCTCTTGTAGCTGGTCAGGCCCCCTCCACTGAGCAGCCCTCCACCACTGGTCAGGCCTCCCACATGACGCAGACCCAGCCCCACCCCACCAAGCAGCCTCTTCTTCCTGTTCTGCTCCCCAATACAGGGCAGCTGCTTTTCAACAGGCAGGTAACTTTCACTGGGCAACCCCCGTTTTCCAGAGAAGTCCACTCCACCAAAGATCCTCCTCCCTCAAAAGGGCCCCCTATCACCAGGGAGCCTGGACAGCCCTCCACCCTGTGCCAGGAAGGTGAGTCCTGGGGACTGCCTACCCATGTGGGAGTACTTCAGGTGTCCCTGGACCCTGGGGAGACTTGTGTCTATGTGAGCAGCATTGGGGCCACTCAAAGTTCCAGCAGGCATCAGCTTCCGTGGCATACTGGCAGTTCCTCCAGGCCTCAAGAGGAACAGCTTTCCATGGTCACATTCACCACACCTGACGCTGGCTGTAGGATCTTGCCCATGGCCACAGTGGGCATTGAGCCTCAAGGTGCCCAGCCCAAGGTGACAGCTGAGGACATCACACACTCGTCAGTGGTCACACACCTTGGCCTGCTCCATGGGACTTTCAGTGAGTTGGTGTCCCCCATGTATGCTCTGCCAGTACAGTCCTCAGTACTCTGTCGCCACTTCCTGGGTTTCCACCAGGACATGGCAGCCATAGTGATAGACACAGGCACAGGCTTCACCAAATGTGGACTGGCTGGGGAGGGTCATGTCTTCAACGTGGTGCCATCACATGTCCAGCTGCTGCAGCACTCGGCCCAGGGCCAGCCCCAATATAGAGTATCCGAGCACCAAGAGGGCTCCTACCCGGTGCTGAACCGAGGTGTGGTCTCTGACTGGGATGCCCTGGAAGTGTTGTGGCAACACCTGTTCTCCCGCAGGCTGGGCCTGCGGCCTGAGGAACTGGCTGTGCTTGTGGCAGACTCACCTGTGTCACCACGCACTAACCGAGAGAAGGTAGCTGAGTTACTCTTTGAGCGCTTCCATGTGCCTGCCATGCAGACAGTACATCAGGGCCTGCTGGCGCTCTACGCTTACGGCCGCACCACTGGGCTAGTGCTGGGCAGTGGCCACGGCACTTCCTATGTGGCACCCATCCTCACCGGAGACCTGGCCCCACGCAACACCTACCGCCTGGATGTTGCTGGTTGTGACCTAACGGAATACTTGGCTCAGCTGCTGCTGGCAGGTGGCCACTCACTGCCCAAGGCAGGGATAGTTAACCAGATTAAGGAGGCCAGCTGCTATGTGGCCATGGATATGGCAGCTGAGATGGCCCACACTCAGGCCCAGATGGACTTCGTTCTCCCAGACAAGCAGGTCATCACACTGGGCTCTGAGCGGTTCCTGTGCCCCGAGGCCCTTTTCCAGCCCAACCTGCTAGGCCTCAATCAGCTGGGCCTCCCACAACTGGCCCTCCTAAGCATCAGCCAGCTGGAGGCCAGACAACAGGAGCAGCTGCTGGCCAATGTGGTGCTGGATGGTGGCAGCACCTTGTTGAACGGTTTTCCTGAGCGCCTGCAAAAGGAGCTGGGGCCTCGTGCCACTATACTAGGCTCCCCCAACCGAGCTGTTGCTGCCTGGATTGGGGGCTCTATTATGGCATCCCGGGACTCCTTCCAGAACCTGTGGCTCAGCCGTCGTGAGTACGAGGAGGAGGGCCCCCGGGCCATCTATAAGTACCATCTGTGAGCACATGAAATTTATGGTTCTGCTTACTTTGGGCCATCATAGTATGTTTTGGGCACACGGTGGTACAGGGAAGAATATGGGTCGGGGTGTGGGACAGGAGGTAGGGGCCTTGACAATTCTAAAGCATATGCTGCCTTTAGATACAGACTCAACGTGCCCTGACAATCCCAGCTTTTTCAGAGAGCCCTCAAGCCTCTTGGCTGGCATTGGCTCTAGTCTTGACTGACCTTTACTGCACCCCCAAGGGCAACCACACAGAGTGGCTGGTGTGGGTTTTGCCCCGTTGCTCTGGTGACAAGTGCAATTACTCTTGATTGCCAGCTGGTTGCCATGGCAATTTCAAACATAATGTAATAACCCACACAGCCTACAGTGACTCACAATGGGGATGGGGTTGGGGGAGAGGGATAAAGGTGGGGGAGCCCACTCCCCAAGCTCTAGAGGAAAAGATAGTTGCTCTTCCCCATCTTGGGCCCTCTCCTGGGGGTTGAGGCCAGTGACATGAATGACATTTTCAAAGATGACCGGCAGCCTGGAGTGTTGCCTCCAGGAAAATTCCCTGTTAGAGTATGGGTTTCTTGGGGAGCTGGCCTGGTGATGCAGGTGCCTTCTGTTGGCTGGAGTTCTTTGTTGGGTTGGCAGGGACTCCTGTTGTCCAGCTGGAGTGTGAGGGTATGTGAGTGCCGGCCTGTGGTGTCCCAGGTTGGGAGGGGGAGCAGATAATTCCTGGATCATGGATGGGAGGTACCACCTGAGCTGAGGGATGAGGCTGTGCTCTGCCCAGCGTGGATACGGAGGATCACACCCTGTCTTGGCCTCCTGACTGTCTCACTCTAGTCTAAACCTGACTTGTAATCCTTGGGTCCCCTTCTGCTCAGTTCCCTAACTAGGGAAACCTCTGTCTGCAAGGTGAACAGGCAGAAGTTTCCTCAGGTGGGTCCCCACAGTGGCTACCAGGAAATGCCAATGTCAACTGCCTGGGCTCCTGTCCCAAATTCTGCCTGGGGCTCAGGGGCCTCCCACGACCCCTCTGCCTAGTAGGGTGACTAGAAGCCATGGCCCCTGGCCCTGTCTAGCCCTGAATGCAGGTAAGAATGAAGCTCTTGTGTCAGCCCAGTTTATGGCCTGGAAGAGCTTAGAGGACAGCTTTCGGCTGTTATCACTACCTATCCCCCCACCTGCCAGGAGAATAGCCAGAGGTTGAAGTCAAACACTGGAGACAGTCCTTCCCTTTATGTGCCTCCCTCGCTTCCTGGGAGTTGATAGGACAAGCTCTGCATGCCTCATGCATATCTGATGGAACAAGCTCTGCGTGACCCCAGATTTTTGCTTTCAGGTTTCCCTTTTAGAGGGCAAGGACCTGGTTATCCCCTCACACTTCTGAGAGGCTGCCCTGGGTAGTGGTACTGGGAACAACCAATCGTGTAGGCTCATCACAGGCCCTGGCCACCCCTGGGCATGGTCAAGCCCCTTCCATGTCCTGTTCTCACACCCTCATGGTGCTCCCCCAGATTCAGCCTCCACGATCCTGTCAGACAGGAAAGAAGACGGGGAGGCCCAGCAGCTCCAGGGCCAGCTACAGCAGCCACATACACGTGCAAGCAAGCATGCCTGGGTGCACACAGAATGCAGACACACGTGCCCCTGAGCACCATTGCACACATTGTGCTGTTGCCATCTCCCTCAGCACAAGAGCGCTCACACACACACACACACACACACAGACACTCACACACACGTGTGCTCATACACCCTGCCACGTGCTCTCACCCACACACACACGGAGTGTGCACAGGACCAAGAAGAGGTGGAGTACTGCCAGCAGCAGCAGGGCTCCAGGGAGTCACCCCCTTCCCTGCATCTCAGTCTCCCATTCCAGCTTCTCTGTGGCCCCTAGGTTTCGCTCCGGTGATTGCATGGATAGCCGTGACCTCAGGAGAGACAGAAAACATGTGACATGCTGCAGTTATACCATACAACTCAGAGACCTATTGTGTCAAGGACAGTGGGCAGATGACAGGAAGGACTGAGTGCCACACCATTCATTTATTCTGCAGACGTTAGCTGAGCAAATTGAGATGAGAAACTAGCTCTGCTCTACAGATGCCCAGCATTCCAGATTCTATCCCCATGGTACAGTTGGTGCTGTGACTGAGACCCAAAGAACCCACAGGTCTGAAAGAGGTAACCCATGGCCCAGAGGCCCTTCAACACCCCTTCTGGAGGAAGATGTTGATGGACCCCATTTGGGGCAGTGTTTTCTCAGGCTACCCTTCCAGCCCTAGCTCTGGCTTCCGCACTTGGGCAGTCCCTCCTACCACCAGTGGAACTGTGAGTGGGTGTCAAGTCTCAATGGGGAAGCCACTCAACACGGCTGAGGCTTTGAGGATGACTGTCCTCCTAGGGCTAGGCTAGGTTAGAAACTCACTGCAACGGGGTGAGGTGGGGTGGGCTCGAGCCTAGCTCCACACTCTGTGAGGCCTAGGTCTGGCCTTCAGGATGATCCTATGGGCTTGTTAGAGTGGCAGTTCAGGCAACGGATCTATCTGCCTTCCCACAAGCGACAGAGACACAAAGACTTCCCTGAGTTTTTTTACTTGCAGTTCTGAGCTTCCTTCAGTCAGGAGCCAAGCCTAGCAGGGCATCTCGGTGCCACTGTTCTCCTGTGGCAGTGTGTTTCAGCCAGGCCTCTTATGGGTGATACTGCTCATGCAATGTTTGAAGCCAATTAGACTTGAAAGAGAATCCACACCACATTGTAGTTGACTTTTATAGAAAATCCTGTGGCACACAGGAAGGGGCAGACTGGATAAACCACCCTGGCTAGGACCTGGTAATAGAAAACACTGGCCATGCAGGACTGGGAAGCAGGATGGGATAGGAGGCTCAGCCACCAGAGTTGGGGCTCTGTGCTGCAGACTGAAAACCCACTCACACACCCCCATGTGTTCCTAGCCAGGCAATTCCAGTCTGTGGAGCAACCTGCCCTAGCGACTGCCCACGTGGTTTTGCGCTTTCGGTCAGTTTTGGGGAGCTGTACCGCGCCGCATCCTCTGGGGTCTACAGCCTACCAAGGGACTCTTATACAGATCTGGGCCTCAGGCTCACCCCGAAATCTAAGCCCTATCCCACCAACGGGCACAGGAAGTTTCCTTTCGGCCCTTGTTGCCCGGTTAGGAGCCTGAGGGCCTAGGGGAGCTTTTGAGAGCCGGCCCGGGGCTAGGGAGGCCGGCATCCACCAGCTTCGCTGCCATCCTGTGTCTGCCGGCCACCCTGAGATCCCGGCCTCAGGCTCCTCCTGGGTCCGGGGCGGGGCCGGCTCAGGGAGGCCCCGCCCCCTACCCGCCCCCGGCCCGGGGTGCGAATCCGATGCCGGCGAGCGGCGGACGATGCTAGAGGTTCGCGAGCCGAAGCGGCTGCAGCTGGCGCCGCGTCTGCCCCGCGTGCCCGGAGCGGATTCTGCCCGCCGCCCCCGGAGCGCCTGGCGCCCCGCTGAGCCCGCGGTCACTTCCTCCCCGTGACGGACCGGCGCTGCAGGTGCGGGGCTGGCCGGGCCCGGGGGGCCACCTGAACGCACGCTGGGGGGCTCTGGAGAGCTGAGTCCGCCGGCTCGAGGTTTGGGGCGCAGAGTGCGCCGGGGCGCCGCGAGGAGTCGGGGTCCCGACGGGGGCAGAGAGCGCGGGCTCTGCAGATCCGGGGGTGGCGTGTGGGGTCAATGTAAAGTTCCCGATTGCCTGGGACGGCTCGGGGGTCTCGGGGGCAATGGGGCCTGTGCGACTTAAGTCCAGGTGAATACTCCGCGCCCCCCTCCCCCCTCCAGTCTGTCTCGCTAGGCTCGGAATCGTGAAAACCTTAACCCTCGAAGATTTGTGGTGCCTCTCGGGGGTGGGGGCCGAGGGCAGAGTCGTCCCTCCTGCTCTCAGATCTGCCTCCAGCCCCTCCCAGCTGCCCCCGGCCCCCTCCCTCCCGCTAAGCAGTCACTTATTTCCATGACAACGGAGAGTTCTTTATTGGAGACAACCCGAAGGGGGCTGGGCGGGGCTGCTGCGGGGTGGGAAAGGAGACTCCAAGTCCCTGGAGATCTCGGCCCCCAGCCTTGACATGGAGGCCAGCCGGGGGTCTGGGGCACAGACCCACGTGCGCCGTGGGGGTAGGGGTGGCACATGTTCCCGCAGGGGTGCGGGGCTTAGTGCTCACACGTGTGCCTCCCGCATGTGTATGCTGTGCCAGCGGAGGCGAACAGCGCTGGGGAAGGGGGTCAAGGTGGCACCATGGTGAGGGCAGGGCCCCTGCGGAGGTGAGGGCGGGGTGTGAGACAGTGTGAGCTCAGCCCGTAGCATCTCACAGAGACCCTGGGCTCTTGAGACCCAGCGCCCCACAGCTCAGCCAAACTGCCTTTGTCCGCACCCCCCACCCCCTAAAGGGGCAGAGCCTGCTTCACCAGGTTCCTTGCCAGGAAGCACAGCCTTCTGTCGCCCATCAGAAGCTCAGGACTATAGCATTCCAGTCCCTGTCCTAAGTCCCCTCTCCTAGTCCTAGCCTTTGAGGCCCCCAGGACCACCTGCGGACACCTGCAAAACCTCCCCCTCATTGATTCCTGCTAGCTGCCTGCTGGGCCCTGTACCCTCAGCTGGGAAATTGGTCTTCTCTTCCCTCAGTGACAGGCTAATCCCTGGGTGCGGCGGGGGTGGGAGGGTGTCTCTCTTTCTTCTTTACAACATTTGGGATGGGCCCTCAGGTGCATGAGGCTGGCTGTTCACATGTTTGCCACTGTCCCTCAAGCCTCATGTCCTGGCCACTATTTACAGGCAGGCAGGCAGTCCTTAGTCCTAGGGGAAGGCCACCAAGTCCTTGATCTCTGTCCAGTGAAACTGAGGCGTACATAGGGCTATGCCTTGTTATCAGGTTGGATTGGGTTGCTCCAGGTGCCTTTTCTGGCCTTCTCCTGACAGGATCCACTACAGGGCCATTAGGCTGAGTTGCAGGAGGGGCCCTAGGACCCAAGGTTTGGAGAAGGCAGCAGATGAGGGTGCTGGCTGGATGGGGTGCAGAGCTGGACCAGCTAAGAGGAGGGGGCTGTAAAAGGAGGCAGGCAGGTCTCCAAGCCTCATTTCCATCCCCTGCACCCCCCGTGCTGCCTCACCTTCGGTTGGAGGGAGAGGGACCGAAGACTGCCCTGACTGAGGAGCTGGGACAGTTGACTCCTTCCCAGGGCCATGTCTCCGCTACCAACCTCAGAGCATGTAATAGGGTTTGGTGCCAAGGATCCAGGCACCAGAAACAGCCCCTGGTGCAGGTGTTCAGAGCACATGGCCATGGAAGGCTTAGGGCTCTGCTGGGCACCCATAGGCCCCTTCGGAACCCCACACTCACCTCCCTCTCCCTGCTGCCTGTGCCCCTTTTCCTCTGTGGGTCTCTTTGCTGCCCCTCAATCGTAGGTTCTGCCTCTGTCTCTCTGTGTCTGTCTCTCTCTGTTTTCTAAGGTCTCAGTACTCCTACCACCCCTTCCTTGATAGGGACCTATGTTACAGAACCTTCCCAGTGGAGAAGGATGCAGGCCAAAGTCTCAGGGGGCCTGACCAACATTTTGCTCCTCCCCCTCCCCATGTTTTAAAACTTCCATCACCATAGCAACCTTTTACTCCAGTGCTTTCCTCTGCATTTCCGTTTTCATCCACAGGAAAGCAGGGATTCAAAGCGTGGGACCCCTTATACCTGGGAGGTACGAGTTGGCTCTTGGTCCCTCCCAGGTCAGCAGGTTGAGGGTTGAACTTTCTAGAGGCAACACCGGACTGAATGTCCACCCCTAAGACTGAAGAGACCGCCCACCCCATAACCACTACTTAGAGTGGGGAGGGTAAGCCCCAGGAACTGTTGTCACCCATGGTTTAGCTGGAGCCTCAATCCCATAGGACCTCCCTGCCTGACCCCCTAAAACTGCTGGATGGCAGGCTAGAAGCGTGGCTCTACCTTGTGACGCAGACTCTTCAGGTAAGGCCTCCACCTTTCCTGGCCCTGTGAATGAAGCCTCAGCTGTGGGCTGGGCATGGCTTGGGCCTGGGCCTGGGTCTGTCCACTGCAGCTGGAAACCTAGTCTGAGCCTCAGAGAGAGGCAGTGAGCAGGGGAGTGGAGGGGGGTGTTTGCAGAGTGGTGTTCACAGCTGCCACTAAATTGGGAGGTGTTGCCCACAATCACTGAGAGGCAACTGGAGGCCTCCTGGGTGCCTCTTGGACTCCCTAGATTTACTGCAAGCTGCAGAGCTTTACATGGGTCAGGGAGCCAGAGCAATGAGAAGTTCTTGTCAGCTAGGAAAGCTGGGGCCTGAACTAGGCTGACCCCAGTGGAGGAATAGGCAGCACCCCCATGTGGGTATCTGGGCCACTTGACCTGGCTTCTGCCCTACTCAGGCCTCCCCTGGGCCAGACTCAATTAAGGCTGTGGTAAGGCCCCAAGGGGACCATTTATTACCAGGGCACGGTAGGTAGAGGTTGTCTTAGAGTTGCCTGCGACTTAATTCCCTGAGCCCAGCAGTCAGGCCCAAAAGACAGGCAGTAACTGGGGAGTGGTTGGGCCTGAGGCTTTTGAACAGGCAACTCGAGGGCAGTGGCAGGGCCAGGCTCTGCAGTCCCCTCAATCTATCTTTGCATACTGTTCAGTTCTGCAGCCAGTGGAACGTGTCACATCCCCAGGGAAATGGCTGCTAAGGGGCTTCTGTGCTCTCTCTGAGGGCAGAGCATAGGTCTTGGTCGTCTTGAGCACTTTGTCTTCTCAGGGGTTGGGTCTGGGCTGTCTGGGCCACAGGGAGTAAGAAGCACAAATGCCATTCTGCCTGAAGGCACCCCTCAGTACAAACAAGTAACAAAGACTTGATGCATACACCCAAAGCCTCCCAGGCAGCAACAGTAGGGAGCAGATGGTGTAGTGGGTGGGGGTAGAGGGGACCAAGGTACTAATTGGAAGCTGTGCCCCCTTCCTCCTCTCTCTGCTCTGGGGCCAGATCTGGACGTTCCTGCCAAACAAGTGCAGTCAGACTTGTGAAAAGAAGCAGTGATTGGCTGAGATCAGGGTAGCCAGCCACAGTGGGAGGGAACTGACCTGGCCTATGCAACTGAGATTTCAGTGATAGAGACATTCTGGTTCTTCATGGGTAGCAGTGCCTGTGCATGGCCACAAAAAGCTCGTGCTAAGATTGAGGCCAGGCATACACAAAACCTCCCATGCCTTCCCTGCAGGGCAGGGAGCTGTTGGTATTGGGGATGGGCTGGAAGTTGAGGAAGGTGTCTCAGAGGAATGGCATTTTGAGTCTGCCCTTGGAGTATCAGGACTGTTTTAGACACTATTGCAACAAACAATCTTATAATGTCAGAAATCACAATGGAAGAAGAGATTCAGCCCTAGTCTCAGCACCTCACTCATCTAGAGGCTGTGCCAAAGGAAAGCCGAGGTAGACAGTGCCCTGGCCAGGGCCCGCACATCCTACCCTTGAGTGAACACAGTTAAACTGGCCAATCACTTGTTGTTGGACATTTAGGTAGTTGCTGATTTTTTTGTGTTATAAATAACTCTGCGGTGACAAGTCGTAGGATTCTGATGGGAGCCTTTGGGGGAAGGGCATTCCTGCCAGAGGACGACATAAGCAAAGCAACAGATCTGGGACATGGGCCCCTCACAGCTCCTCCTGGGGTACCTGCAGGCTGAGGTACCACCCTCCTGCTTAGTGCATGGCCCTCAGAAGCCAGCCCACGAAGGGATTGCTGCCCATCAGAGCTGTTGATAGGATTGATGAAGTCCCTTCCCCCAGTCATGGCACAGAGATGGATGGCTGGCAGTGGTGGGAGGCTGTGCCACCACTCTCGGCCGAGAGAGCAGGATTCCAGCCACGCTCTCCTTCCTGCAGACACAGGCGCAGGACTGTGACTGTGGTGACAAAGACACTCGGTTGGGGATGATTTTCAAAGCTTCTCTTGTTTGCCTCTTTGATGTCTCACAAGATGGCTTAAGCCCTGACTTGAATGACGCTGATGAAATGTGTTTGTATTTCCTGAGCCCCAGCAACCCAGATGAGGGAATGAGGGAATTTATGTCCTAATGCTGCAGGCCGATTGGAGGGAGAATTTCCCAGGACGCTGAGCTCTTGGAAGTGGGTGACTGGCCTCAGCCCAGGAGGAAGTGAGTAGCAGCCGAGGGCTAGCCATAGGGCTTATCTGTCCCTAGCCTTTCATCCTGGCTGGCAGTATCCCTCAGGCCCAGACTGCCCCCTCTCGGAAGAGCAGGGATGGTGTCTTCCCTTCTCTACTGCTCTGAAGCTGCCTCCAGGTACGGGGACATATGGTTAACTAAGGCCCCAGCACACAAACACTCATCAGTGTGGAGGCCAAAGTGCAGTCACCAGAGGCAGAGGAATTTCAGTGCAGCCTTGGCGCACAGCTCACTATGGCCACAGTGTCACACTGATGAGACACTGGGGAGACAAGCTCTAGAGTCAAGTCTACAAAGGTATAGAGATTATCACCAAGCCACTCCTTGTCCCCAAAGCTTAGGTCAGAGCAAGGGCTTCAAATGTCTTTTCCACAGGGTGCAGGAGTGGGATGTGGGCCATAGGGCTTTCATTTCCATTGCTGTGTGATATTTTATTATGTGACTGTACCACATTGGAGCCCCAGTGGCTCAGTGGTTAAGAGCTCAGCTGCTAACCACCCCCCCCAAAAAAGGTTGGCAGTTTGAATTCCACCAGCCACTCCTTGTAAACCATATGAGGCAGTTCTGCTTTGTCCCGTAAGGTTGCAGTAAGTTGGAATTGACTCAGTGGCAACAGTTTGGGTTTTTGTTTGGTTTTCCACCACAATACAGTCTTCAGTTATTGGGTATTTGCGCTGTTTCCAGTTTGGGGGCAATTATCAATATCGCCACTGTGAACGCTCTTGTATAAGCATCCTGATGCACAAGATATACGTGTTTCTGTCAGGTATATATTTAGAAGTGCAGTTGCTGGTTCATAAAGGATGCTTGACTTCGGTAGATTTACCTAGCTGTTCCAAAGGAGAGAACTGCCTCCCAGCAGCATTAGGTTCTCTGCATCTTGACCTACACTTGGTATCCTTAAATGTTTATCTCTGGTGGATGTGTGGCTACAGTCTCCTTCACCTGTGAAATAGCTGCAATTTCAAGATTTTTTAAAAAGAGATCTTTTGATAAATCATTTTTGAATGTATATAATGTAAAACCGTTCTCTAATATACCAGTTTTATGGTTTTCATTGGGGGTGGTATTAGCTGTCACTAAGTCAGCCTTGACTAATGGGGACCCCATGTGCAACAGAATGAAATGCTGCCCATTCCTGAACCACCCCCGATGATCGGTTGCTGATAGGACCTTTGTGGTCCATAGCACTTTTCATTGACTCACTTTGGGGAGTAGGTCTCCAGGCCTTTCTTCCTAGTCCATCTTTGGGTGGAAGCTCCACTGAAACCTATTCAGCATCATAGGTCTTCCACATGGAAGGTGAGAATTCTATCTCCAAACCACTACCACCCTCCCATTTTTTGTAAGTGGGGGCTGTTGTAGCCCAGGGAGCCCAGCTGAGTGACAGGGGTGTGGCTAGAAAAGCAGGGATAGAATCTGAGCCTGTTGAATCTTTAGGCCATCCTGGTGGTGTCTTGGCCCATGGCTTGGGCCAGCCTAGGGTCTGTCTCCCAGAGGCAGCCACTATGTTGTAAGAAGTGGGGAAGGGAATGAGCCAGACCTGTTCTGTCCACAGCTCAGGGCCTGGCAATGCCGTTTGGGTGTGTGACTCTGGGTGACAAGAAGAACTATAACCAGCCATCAGAAGTGACTGACAGATATGATTTGGGACAGGTCGTCAAGACGTGAGTGCTTGGCCTGGTGGGGAAGCTGGGGATGGGAGAAAAGGGAGCCGAATGCAGCCTACCGTCAGGCTGTGGCTGAGCGTGGTGTCGTCTGGCTGCAGTGAGGAGTTCTGTGAGATCTTCCGGGCCAAGGACAAGACGACTGGCAAGATGCACACCTGCAAGAAGTTTCAGAAGCGGGATGGCCGCAAGGTGCGGAAGGCAGCCAAGAATGAGATAGGCATCCTCAAGATGTGAGTGTGAGGCTTGGGGACACTAGGATAGAAGGTAGCAGGGAAGGGCTTGGAGGGCATATCAATCTCTGGCCAGCTCATCTGCTGTGGCCCTAACTGCCAACAAGAGCCTCTCAGGGTTTCACCTAGCCCTAACTACTGACTCGCTGGCAGGGTGAAGCACCCCAACATCCTGCAACTGGTGGATGTTTTTGTGACCCGCAAGGAGTACTTCATTTTCTTGGAGCTGTGAGTATGGGTCTGGGGTCCTAGGATTTCCAGGACCTTAACATATCCCACCCTCTGTACACAGGGAAAACCCTCTTTCTGGATCTCTCGGGTTCCAGGTCCTTATTCCTTGCCAAGCTGGCTGCCTGGTGCAGGCAGCCCTCCCAAACATTCTCCCCAATCCATCCCACCCACTCTGGGCTCAGGGGCTGGTGTCCCTCAGGGCCACGGGGAGGGAGGTGTTCGACTGGATCCTGGACCAGGGCTATTACTCAGAGCGAGACACAAGCAACGTGGTGCGGCAGGTCCTGGAGGCTGTGGCCTACCTGCACTCACTCAAGATCGTACACAGGAACCTCAAGGTGAGGCCGTGGTCTGGAGTCAATGGACAGCCAGTCTGGGGCTGGGCAACACCTGGGGGCCATGATCTGGCTTCTGAGCCCCCCATGGTGTCTTCCTTTGCCCACCTTTATACCATTCCTGGCGGGAGTAGCTGGAGAACCTGGTGTATTATAACCGGCTGAAGAACTCCAAGATTGTCATCAGTGACTTCCATCTGGCCAAGCTGGAGAATGGTCTCATCAAGGACCCCTGTGGGACTCCTGAATATCTGGGCAAGCAAGAGGGGCAACAGGGACAGGGAAGGATTGGGGTAGCCTTTAAGTTGCTGTTCTGGGTAAGGTGGAATGAAGTCTGCATTTTAGGAAGTGGGCGTATATGATACCGGATAGGTACTGGCCTAGCCTGGTGCCATACTGACCAGCATGTGACCTTGTTTCCAGCCCCTGAGGTGGTAGGCCGCCAGCGGTATGGACGGCCTGTGGACTGCTGGGCCATCGGAGTCATCATGTACATCCTGTGAGTGGATGGGCAGGCGAGTAGGCTCAGCCAGGCAGGTCTGTGCCTGTGTTGATGGCCTTCCTGGGTGACCATGTCCTTTGGTCTCTATGCAGTCTTTCAGGGAACCCACCCTTCTATGAGGAGGTGGAGGAAGATGACTATGAGAATCATGATAAGAATCTCTTCCGCAAGATTCTGGCTGGTGACTATGAGTTTGACTCTCCGTACTGGGATGACATTTCGCAGGCAGGTAAGGAGGTGCCTGGCATGTGGGTGTTTATGTAGGGGCTGCTCACAGCCTCCTCTGCTGGACTCCACTCCTGCCTTGTAGTCCATTCATCCACCTCAGGATAGCTAGATGGGGTCCCCATGCATGGCCCCTCCCTGGCTTTGTCCTCAGCCAAAGACCTGGTCACCCGGCTGATGGAGGTGGAGCAAGACCAACGGATTACTGCAGAGGAAGCCATCTCCCATGAGTGGTGAGCAGGGCCCAGAGGTGGATGAGAGGAAGACGACTAACACCAGGGTTCCCTCAGCCTCTGTTTTCAGGCCTGCCAGCCTCCATCCATGAGGCCCTGAGTGGGTGGGGGGCACCCAGAGCTCAGGCCAGCCCAAAGGCTGTCTGGTAGTCCCTGTATCCTACTGGGAAGAATTGGGCAGAGTCTCCGTGGAGGCCCATGCCCCCTCAGAACCAGTTGCACTCAAGTCTTTTCTAGGATTTCTGGCAATGCTGCTTCAGATAAGAACATTAAAGATGGTGTCTGCGCCCAGATTGAAAAGAATTTTGCCAGGGCCAAGTGGAAGGTAAGGTTTGGATGGCTTTCTTTCCTGGTCTGACTCCCAAGTGCTCCTTGAAGCACCCATTGTTTCTTGCTGAACCACATAAGATTTTTTCAGCCATCAGAAGTAGCTACCTTAAAGCAGGCAGGCTGAGCAGCTGGGTCACTTGGCAGTTGGAGGCAACTGGGGGTATCACAGAAGGGGCTGGGTTTGGTGAATGCCAGGAAATAAGTCTAGTTTCTGAAAGGCTCACCCTGACCCTCTCTTCAATGTTCTCTTTTAGAAAGCTGTCCGAGTGACCACCCTCATGAAACGGCTCCGGGCACCAGAGCAGTCCAGTACTGCAGCCCAGTCTGCCTCAGCCACAGATACTGCCACCCCTGGGGCTGCAGGTGGGACCGCCCCAGCCCCCAAAGCAGAGGGTGATGCTGCTCTTGCTATAAAGAGTGAGAATGCGCCCTCTGTAGAACGTAGTGCCACCCCAGCCACAGATGGCAGTACTACCCCAGCCACTGATGGGAGCGTTACCCCAGCCACAGATGGGAGCATCACCCCAGCCACTGATGGGAGTGTCACTCCAGCCACTGACAGGAGTGCCACTCCAGCCACTGATGGGAGAGCCACACCAGCTACAGAAGAAGGCTCCATGCCCACCATCCAAAGCAGTGTCACCCCTGAGCTGGCTCTGACCCAGTCGAACAGCAGGGCCCCAGAAGGTGTAACAGGCCAGGCTCTACCCTCTAGTAAAGGGATAGAGGCTGCTGGCAGTGCCCAGGGGTCTCAAAGGGAGGAGACCAGCTGAGTAGGCAGGCTGGTGGTTGTGGGGGCAAGGGATGGCAGGAGGGTGGGAGAGTGGATGAGGGCTTCTCACTGTACATGGTCACAGCATGGTGCCCTCCTTCTGTGCCCTGCTCCTTTGCCCCTCAGCATGGGGCATACCTGGTGGCCACGGGAAAGCAGTCTTGTCACCCGTGTGTGTGTGTGTGTGTGTATGTGTGTGAGTGGTGGGCAGACCAGAGGCAGGGCCGGCCCCAGCCCTTGCATGGATTCCCTGTGGCTTTTCAGTCTTCTGCTAGCTTTACCAGTTTCTGTTCCTTGTGGGATGCTGCTGCTCTAGGGATACTCAGGGGCCCCCTGCTCCTTTTCCCCATCCCTTCTTGCCTCATGATTCACCCAGTCAGGCCCTGCAGTTCCCCTTCTTTCCTAGGCCACATACTCAGGTGGCCTTGCCCTGGGAGTTAGCCCTCCAGCAGTCTTAGGCTCCTACATATGAACATGTGTGCCCACAGTGTGTGGGCTGCTCTAGGAGTGGACACGGACTGATAGAGAGGATGCAGAAATGTAGGGCTGCGTGCTTTGGGACAAGGCTGGCTGCAGGGGCCCGTGGGGCCCATCAGAAGTGAAAGAGTGAGAGAAGGATGGAACCTTCCATCTTTGGCCCTCAAAAGTCCATCCCAAGATCCCTGTGTCATTTCCTGTCCTCCTGTCCTCCTGCAATGGGTTGCTGTGGGCCCCGAGCCTCCTAAGCCTATAAGGGGAAGGAGCAGTAGGGATGTGGCTGTGAGACACTGTGGGAGGGCAGAGTGCAGGCCCAGCCCAGCTGGGTCCTTAGCCTGGGCCACATGGAGGGCTGTTATCACCTGTTTTCAAATGGCTTCTCTTCAGGCTCAGTGTGCCTGCCTCATGCCAGTGCTCCATGGTCTATGATATGGGGGTTTGGATCTATTATCTGCCCTCCCAATTCAGCAACAAAATGGAGTGGATCCCCTTTCTACAGCCCACTGTCCCTTCCCTCTGATCTTGGAGGAAGGCCCACACACCTCTGAGCCACACTGAGTTGCTTTCACTGAGATGAGGAAGTGGATCAAAGCCCCCACCCCAGTTCCTTGATGGATGCTACTGGCAGGTACCCTTTGTGAGACCCCACTATAGTCTGGGCAGGTAGCCATACCAGTCCCAGACCCCAGCTCAGCTCTCTGTGGCGGTCCTGCCCTTCTCCTTGCATGCCTGTGGGTCTGCTCTGGTGTGTGTGTGATGGTCGGTGGGCTAAACTCTGCCTGCTGAACCTGGCAAATAAATGTTACCCAACCGAAGCCTCTGGCCACCCTCTTGCCTTTGCTTCCTCTGTCCTACTGGGAGGGGCCCTTGGAAAACAGTGGGGAGGGAGTGTGTGGGAACAGGTTCAGTAGTGGCCTGTGATCAGTGCTATATGAATTGCCTGGGTTGACAGTGAAGATCATCCCACTATAGCATATCTCTCTCTAGTCCCTTGTTATGTACGTGGGAAAGTTGGGGAGGGGGAGTGTCCTCTGGACTTGCGGCAACTGGGCTTGGACCAAGGAATATCCTGGCTGAGAGTATGAGCAAAGGCAACTGTTTTGATGACTCCCATTACCTTGATTTTGGCACAGAGCTGGAACTCACCCAAGGCCAGCCAGCATAGGGAGAGACCTTGGTTATGGCCAAAGTGGGCTTCCCTGGGCTGGAAGAAGGTGCAGGTGGGCATCACTCAAAGGTTCTTTTTTGCCCTGTGTGTTGATTCCTCCTTTCTGTGGGCAACACCTGTGCTTTTCACACAGGTCCAAAAGACTTCCATCTGGGGCTACTTCAATTGAAGCAGATTAGCTTTAAATTATGAGGCTCTGTATAAGGTTTGTCCTCGAGAATGGGAATGTATCACTGCTAAAGACAGTGTGAAAACTGGGCTGCATCGAGACTTGCTCCAGCCCAGACCAACCCAGGTGGACTCACCAGGGATAGTTCTGTCAGTCAGGGAGGATCTGAAGGATAACTTCTCAGAAAAAGAAAAAGTTAGTTCCTGGTGTTAGTCACTTGTCCACAAATAACAGGACCTCACATATTCCAGTCTCCTGCAGTGTCAGAGGCATAACTGATCTTCCTTAGCTCCTGGGACCTAAGACCTAAAGTCAGGGTACTAGCTGTAAGGCCTCAGTCTCCAAAATCACGGATTTCATGCCTTGCTTGGATAAAGCTGATAAAGCTGGGGTGTCCTGAGGGGTTCGGGCTTACGTATCATCCCCGGGACCACCCACTCCCAGCCTGAGAGCTGCGAGGTGGAACATTCCTTTTGGCCTGTGGAAACCATAGGCTGCCAGCGGCCCGGCCAATAGTACCCAGAGCCTAGGGAGCCCGATCCTCATCGGGACTGTAGTCCATTTGTCTTGTAGCCCAGTCTTCTCGATCCTCCCAAACGGTAGAGAAGACTGTCCAGGGAGAAGAGGGCTGAGGGTCTTATGCCAGGCTCACCTCGTATCAACTCAGGCTTGGTATCGGAACACCCTGTTTGGAGAAGGGTCTCGCTGGTGGCGTGGCTGCCGCCGATTCTAAAGCTCTGGGCGTGTCAGCTGAGCAACACCGGCCCTGGAACAGAATCGAGCTCCGGCGCGACCCTCCTTTTCTCTACTTTTAAGAGTACTGCTAAGCCCCGCCCCCGACAGCTCGCCCAATCCGGGCCTAACCTTTAGGCTCCACCTCGGATTTGGGCTCGTCATTTCCGCTCCACTCCCGGAATCCCGCGAGTGGAGCCAAATTTGAAATGGGCCGGGATTCGGGGACGCAGCCCTGAAGCTCGACTTGGGCGGTTTCCTTGGCTACCCTGGCCATTTGAGCCCGAACGCGATGCCCATCCGTGCACTGTGCACCATCTGCTCTGACTTCTTCGACCATTCTCGAGACGTGGCCGCCATCCACTGCGGCCATACCTTCCACCTGCAGTGGTGAGTGAACGCGGGGCTTGGGGCCTGGTGCGGCCTTCGGGCGTTGGGGCCTCAGGCCCCCCAGGGACCCGTCCCCTAGTATACAGATGAGTGATGAGGATGGCACTAGACGGAGCCCCGCGGGAGGTTCCCGGCCTGGACCGAGGCGGCATAGGGTAGGCTTCTCGGAGAAAGTGGCAGTTGAGACGACTCTGGAGAAGGAACTTCCTTCATAAGCTGTGCAAAGAAGTCTGCCTTCAAAACTATTAGCCTAGACAGACGTGACCTTTCACCACATTAACGAGCCCTTTTTATTTCTTCTCCATAGAAACCCAACAGGACCCTGCCTAGGTGAGAGAATTTGTCGTGGTTTCCTTGATAGTTGGGAATGATTTTACCCAGAGTCATCTTATTGTCAGACATCCGAGTGTGTATTCATTGATGCCAGTAGACCATATTAACATCAAAGAAGGTGCTCTTCCTTAAGCGGTCTTGCTGACCCTGTAGGACCATTCTGTTGAGTTTATAGCTGGTGTGGAAAGATTACCCTAGCAGCTGTGGACAGGCTGGTTTGGAGCCACCAGCAAAGAAGGTAGGCAGAGTGATCCTTTTGGAGGCTTTGGGGGCGAAAGGCCCTAGAAAGCAGGGAGCCAGGCTGCTGGCAGATCTCAAAGGGCATTTTCCCTCAGAGCGCCTTAGTGGTTAGTCTGTGTTGACAGTCCTGTTGCTGACAGCCTGAGCACCATGCTGAAGGAGCTACTGCTGTGCTGTCAAACCAGAAATCAAGCCTCTAAGAGCTATTCGGTCTTTGGTCTCTGGCTGCTCCTCTTCCATCCTTTTACTTTCAATGTTCCTCTGTATTTATGGAAACCCTGCTAGTGTAGTGCTATGACTGCTAACCACAAGGTTGGATGTTAAAATGCACCATGTGCTCCTTGAAAACCTATGGGGGCAATTCTACTCTGTTCTGTAGGGTCATTACAAGTCAGAATTGACTAAAAGGCAATGGGTTTGGTTTGGTTTTGGTGTACGTAGGTTTTACATGTGTCTCTTGAAAACAGGATTTAGTTTTTGGGTTTTTTTTTAATCCAATCTGACAATCTTTGTATTTAACTGGGCTGCACTTGTACTTAAAATTATTCCAGTTATTGGTGCGCTGGAGTTTTAAATCTATGTTTTCTATTTTATTCTGCTTTTTTTATTGCTTGTCATTTCTTAATTTCTTCCTTCTAGCCTTGATTAGATTGGTTGAATGTTTTGTATCTCCCCATTTTCCCTCTTGATTGATTTGGAAGTGATATACTCTATCTTCTTTATTTTAGTGGTTATTCTTGAAATTAAAATGTGTCCTTTTTTTTGTAATTCATTTTGTTGTCAGGAATATACACAGTAGAACATAGACCAGTTCAATAGTTTCTACATGTATGATTCAGTGTCATTGATGACATTCTTCCAGTTGTGTAACCATTCTCATCCTCCTTTTAAGTTGTCCCTCCCTAGTTAACATAAACTCACTGCCCTCTAAGTTTCCTATCTAATTTTTTAGTTGCTGTTGTCAATTTCGTATCATATAGATACATTTTAAAAGAGTACAATGCTAAAGGCAGACATTCTTTATTAGTTAAACTAAACTATTCTTTGATTTTTAAGAAGATTTCTGGGGATGTATTTGTTTAAGGTTTAGAAGTTATCGCAGGAGAATAGTTCAGGGGTTCATCCAGCTTCCATAGCTCCAGAAGTCTGGGGTCTGTGAGTATTTGAAATTCTGTACTACATTTTCCCCCTTTTGATCAGAATTCATCTATAGAATCCTTGATCAAAATGTTCATTAATAGTAGCTGGGCACCATCCAGTTCTTTTGGTCTAAGGGAGGCAGTTATTCACAGAGGCAATTAACCACACATTTCATTTCCTTCTCCCATTCCTGACTCTTCTTCCTCTATTGCTAAAATATGTGTCCTTAACCTTTAAATGTTAACACCTTTTTCATTCTTCCAGGTGTCTTTGGGGGTGGGGTATGTGGCATTGTTCTGTCTTCTATACTTTCCTTCTGAAATTCCCAATTGTGTGTATATTAGATAGACCTTCTCACAGTAGCTTCTATGTTTCTTATCATCTCATCTATATTTTACATCTTTTTATTCTCACTGTTTCTACTAACTTAACTTTCAGTTCAGTAATTCTTCACCTATGTCTAGACTGCTGTTAAGCTCATCTACTGAATTTTTAATTTTGGCCATTTTTCAGTGTTAGAATTCCTGTTTGGTTCTTTTTCAAATCTGCTATGTCATTACTCTGCAGTTTCTAATTCTGTACTGATATATTCAAGTTTAATTTGTATTTCTAGTATAACTATGTGTATGAAGTCTTTGTGAGTATGCTTTTCTGGCTTTCTCTCCCAGTGTTTTTGTTTGTGTGCCTGTTTAAAAAAATTATAACAGTATAATATAGTTATAGAAAAAATATAATGAGTGTATGGCTTGCAAAATTTTCGGAAACAGCACACTCATGCAACCAGAATTCACATCAATCAGCAGGACATTATCAGTACCACAGGAGCCTTTTCATACTGTCTTCTGTTTACACCCACTCCACATACACATGTCAGAATAGCCACTGCTGCAACTTGTGGCAGCAGAGAGTTTTGCAATTAAAAAAAAAATTTTTTATTTTGATTAAGTGGAAGTTTATAATCCAAGTCAGTTTTCCACATAAAAGCCCAAGTACCCACCTCTCTGTAACTCTATCTGCTCTGCATTTTTTTTTTACTTTGTGTAAATGGAGTTACGCAAAATGTACTTGTTTGTATCTGATTTATTTTTTCTTCGGTGCTTAGGTGATTCATTCACAGTATTGTTCTTAGCTGTAGATTCATTCATTCTCATTGTTGTGGAGTATTCCATTGTGTTTGGTTCACTTTGATTATATGTTATACAAGGTTTTTGAAAAATAATTTATAGGAAAAATTTGAGGCCTGAGAGGGTAGTATCTTTTTCCAAAGGGGATTTTGTTTCTCCTTGGTCCCAGTCTACTGGTAGGAGACTACCTTAATTCATGTTTAAGACTTGAGATTGGTGGGCCAGCTGGTTAGATGGTGCAAAACTGGGCTGTGTTTTGCTTTTATTGCTGTTTACTTTTATTTCTAGTTTACCTTTACCTTGAAAATATAGCCCTTTGAGGTCCCAGTTGAAAGTGATCTTGGAGAGACTCTAGGCTTTGACTCCTGCCCCTTGGTCAAAAGCCAGGAAGGTTGTCAAAAGAGTAGATTGGGAATCATGGTTAGAGTTGCTGTCATATTGATTCTGGCTCATGGCAACGTCCTGTGTGCAGGGTAGAACTGCTCCACAGGGTTTTCAAGATGGACTTTTCAGAGTGAATCTCCAAGCCTCACTCTCAGGGTGCCTCTGGATGGGTTCAAATTACCAACCTTAGCTAGTAGTCGAGTACTTAACTCTTTGCGTGACCCAGGCGGGGCCAAAAAAAGAGACCAGTTGGTTTGAGTGCTGAGAACCCAGGCTTTGTCTGATATGCTGCCTGTAATGCTGCCCTCCTGTGCAGGCAGTTGTTGGCTTGTAGAGGAGCTGGACAGGCCCCACTGTTAGCAAACCAGCTGCCTGACCTCTGTGTCCTCAGCCAAGCTGAGATTCACCAGTCTGTTCTTCTGCTTCTTATTCCAGCCTGATTCAGTGGTTTGAGACAGCGCCTAGTCGGACCTGCCCACAATGCCGAATTCAGGTGAGGATGTTGGCATGGGACCACCTAAGTGGAAGAGGAAGCATCTCTGAAAATGAGCAGCATTTCCATCCTTTTTGGACCCTTATGATTTAAGGCCAGTTGAGCCCTGCTTGCCATGCCCTTGAGTGGCTTAGGTCTGCTTATAACCCAAGGGTAACTGGCAGGTAGACTGGTTGCCTGGGCCAGTGTACACCTGGATAGATTTAGCCACCCTCCCTGTCTTTTTCCATTTCCCTAACTCCCCAGCACCTAGAATTGGGGTATCTTGGGAGTAGTCACCATATGGGTGTGAAGTAACATAAATTCAGCAGCCACCAAACAAGCAGTCCTGGCCTGGGTTGCCTGCAAGGTTGGAGAGGTCTTTTGTTTCCAAGGGGTCTACTGCGAAAAGCTAGACCTGGGCACAGGCTTCGGATGCCTATTAGGTGGACAGTGGGACCCATGCACATGCTGCTTGTCAATGACTGAGCTGTGTAATCACACTCTCTCTTGTTTTCACATCCAGGTTGGCAAAAGATCCATTATCAATAAGCTCTTTTTTGACCTTGCGCAGGAGGAGGAGAGTGCCTTGGATGCAGAATTCTTAAAGGTACCTAGAACTTATCTCACTGAAGCTCAGGCCTTCTGGGAGTGCGTGCCCCACTCCAACCCAGGGAAGATGCCTAGAGCATGGAAATGGGGTTATTATGGACAGACTTGGTAGAGATTTCAGGGCGGGAGTAAGGACAGCAGAGGACAAGTAACGGTGAGAGATAGGGTAAGACATAGTCATGAGAGACATACACTGTTAGGGAAGAAGGGGCCACTCCACTGGGGGGCTTCCCCTTGGGACCTCAGGACAATTCTGACCTAAAGGCAGAGTGCTTCTCCTAAGGCCCCCTCACCTTGCAGAAGACTGAAACTATCTTGCCCAGCCTATTTTACTGCTAGGACAATTATGGACAGATTAGAAAACCTTCCCCTCAGCCAGGAAGGATGCGTGGACTCACTGTTTGCACAACTACCTGGGGAGCTTGGTATAAATCCAAGTTCCTAAGCCTTTCCCAGATCAGAAATAGAAGTCAGAGACCTTCGAATCAAGATATGTAGCCAGGATGGCTACATCCCACTGCGGGGATATGTGGGTTCCCTCCTACAGTTCTATTACTTCTTTTTGGACTCTAAAATTTTGCTTCTTTTGTACATGAGGGGCTGGCAGAAACCTCTTCAGGATGTTGGCCTGGGCTTGGGGTTCACAAGTGATCCCAGGACTCTGCAGATTGATTTGTATCTGTCAGGTCAGCCCTGGCCCAGGTTTGTTCAGCCTTGGCACAGGTGTGGTGTGATGTCCTTGGAGCCCATTGCTTCAAGCATGTGGAGCTTTTGTGCTTAGGGCTACATGTTCATTGTCATGGTAACTGCTTCCAGTTTTAAGTGGTGTCCTCCCTGTGATGAAGGCAACAAAGGCAATTTCACTTCTATCTGCCTTTCAAAGCCAGGCTGGGGAGACAGAGAGGAAACATCTCAAGTAGCTTGGAGCTGGGATTTGGAAGGCACCCTGCTGTGTATGCACGGAGCCAGGGGACTCTGGGTAGTGGTGCAGCTGCCTTGGACTGCTTTCAGGCAGCTCCTTACCTCCCTTGATCGTCAGCTCTTTAGCGCACACTCACTAGCCTGACCACCAGAAGCTCCTGCCCCCAGCATCCAGGGCAGAGCATTTGATAGTAGGGGGCATGTCTGCCTCTTGGGACTGGGCCTTACCATGGGTCCCATTTGAGATTCTGAGTTGTGTTTTTATCTGGGGAGGGTGATCTGGTGGAGGGTTTCCCTGGTTCCACACAGCTACCACCATGGCACTTGACCTAGCCTTTCAGATTTTCCTACTTGTGGAGTAGACACCTTTCTTGCCCACAGGGCTGTTGATTGCTTTGGAATCTTGAATGAGAGGAGAACTTAGTTCTGCCCCATTCTCTTGGTTGTTCTGTAGGCAGTGCCTTTAGAATGTGTGCGTGGACTTCAAGAGGCTCACTTGACCCTCGTGACAGGCTGGTTAAAACCTAGCACATGTGAGGTTTCATACAGGAATGTGCAGTTGTCCTGGTTCACCTATACCACCTGGAACCTCCAATTGGATTCTGGGGCTGGAAGGCTTCTTGTACACGGAGCCAGTCTGGAGCTTCGGGGGAGGGTGGCTGTGAAGCAGACAAGACAGTGGGTAGAAGGAGGCCCAAGATCCTTAGCCGTTCCTGCTCTGTGTCCCTGATGAGTGCAGCTGGTACCAGAGAGAATGAGCATCAGCACAGGGGTGAGGAAACAATGGATGCCTCTGCTGTAGATTGAACACACAGGCCCCACTTCACTTCTCTCTGTCTGCTACCACTCTCCTGTCCTAGCTTCTTGCTCCTAACATTGTTTCCTTACCTACCTTTCTAAAAGGTACATAAAGATAAGCAATTCTTGGTAGCTTGGCTTTAAGGTACAGCCGGATCCATGCCTCTTTGGACCTAAAGGCCTCATTGTCTTCTACTGGGGCTCCTCTTAGCCCTCTAGGAGACCCTCTAGAGGCCGGCTACAATGCTTCCCTGCTGCTTATAGTGGATATTACCTTGCAGAATGAACTGGACAATGCTAGAGCCCAGCTTTCCCGGAAAGGTATGTGAGCAAGAGACATGGGGCCCTGGGAAGCCCATAACTTGGTGTTAGAGGGAGGGAATTCTGGAAGGAAGGCTTCCAATTTTCTGGCAGAGTTGGGAGCTTGCCCAGCTTTGTCCCTGAGTCTTGCTCCTGTGACTGGCAGAAAAACAGAGAAAAGGGAAGTGATTAAAACTGGCCACCTAGGCCAGATGAGCTTCTTACCTAAGACCCAGGGAAAGGGACATGGAGGATGTGATAGAACAGAATATCCGCAGGAGAGGGCTTAGCTGCTGAGTGGGGCAGGAGCCTGCTTAAGTTGGGAGATGACGAGGTAACCCAGTCCCTGGGAAGAGGGAGCAGTGAAATGTTTTTCCAAGTAATTCCAAGCAACAGAAAGAAGGCCTTATCCCTGGATTAAAGAGACTCGCTCAGCTTCCCTGATTTGGTCCAAGCTGGAGAGAGGAGTGGGCAGCCCAACTTTCTGGCCTGAGTCCTGAGAAGTCACTTGGCTCACGAGTGGGGTGCTGGAGCCTAGGTTCTCACGCAGATGGATGGACGGGGCTCCTGCTCTGATCCTCTCTCCAGAGAAGGAGAAGCGAGACAACCAGGCCATCATCGACAATCTGCGGGACACACTGGAAGAGCGCAATGCCACTGTGGAATCCCTGCAGCAGGCCTTAGACAAAACTGAGATGCTGTGCTCTACCCTCAAGGTGGGTCCCCTGGGCAGAACTGGCAGAGTGGTAGCCACAGTACTGTGTTCATCACTCTGCATTGAACTTTTGGTTCTGCCTGGATCAGTACCTTGGTTTGTGCAGTTGTCAGATGGAAGCAATTTCCCTTTTCCCCAGGACCTCGCATACTGTACCCATCTACCCCGTGAGAAAAGGGCTGTGATAGATTTTGTACCAGGTAGTTCAGGGAGGTGAGGCCTTCTCAGTGCTTCACAGGGGTGCTGCTCAGCCAAGACCTCTGTGAGGCTGGACCACGTTTCTATAACGGGTTCATACTCCACCGATGAGGCTAGCCTAAAGAGCTTTCCATTAGCACTCCAGTCCTTGGCCGGGCCGCTCTCTGGAGCCAGATCAAACAGCATCCCAGGGAGAAGCAGGAGCCTTTGAAGTCAGCTGTGCTGAGCTGACTGGGCAGATCAAAGCCTGCAGAGCAAGCGGCCCCAGACCCAGATGAATTTTGTATCAACCTGGATTGGTGAGCCTCTTGCTCTCCAAGGGACAGAGGCGATTGATCAGAACCTACGATTGATATTCTGGCCTTGCAGGCAGGAGCAGCCCTTGCTGGATGCCATTTGAAAGGGAAAGAGAGCTGTCTTTGTGAACAGACAAGGCTGCGGGATGTTCATTGTCTCTGCTTCTGCTCGGGATCATGTGGTCTGGCTGGTGGGAGTGGGGAGCAGACCAGCACCTGCTGCAGAGCCCAAGTCTCTGAAGGCATTCCCAGGTTAGAAATCGAGTGGTTTTGTGCTGAGGGCAGCCTAGTCAGCTGCCTCCAGCTCAGCTTTTATTCTGACAACTGTCCACGGATCTAGATAGTTGACAGTGAGGCCTTGGTTGTGCTCCAGGTGTCTCCAGCTACCAACACAGCATGCACCATGAGGCCAAGCCAGGGACCTCAGCAGCCTACAGTTGGTCTGTAGCTGCTGGCAGCCGGCTGTGCTATAGTGAGAAAAATCTCAGGAAGGAGCAGACGGGAGATGAGGAAACAGCTGACCTAGGACCTGTGAGCAGAACAGGTATAGCCAGAGTAGAACCCAGGAGCCTTGCCTCCTAGGGGCTGGAGACCCATGATTATCAGCATTTTCAAAAGATACAGGGCAGAGTCCACCCAGTGACCTTAGTCATGGCCTTCTGGGAGCCTCCAAGTAACAGGTATGGGCTTGCTTGGTTTTCAGAAGCAGATGAAGTACCTGGAACAGCAACAGGATGAGACCAAACAAGCACGAGAGGAGGCCCGCCGACTCAGGAGCAAAATGAAGACCATGGAGCGGTGAGCTTTAAGCCAGACCTGCCCTATGTCTTTGTTCTCAAGACCCCCAGGGGCCACAGCTTTCAGGACTGCAGCAGGGAGTAGGGTTGGGCTGCCTCTGTGGCCCAGATCTCCATAGGTCATGGAGAGCTTCAGCCAGCTGGGCATAGGTACAGGTCTCCTTGCTCAGCTTCTGTGGGCTCCTCCACTTTCCCTAGGGGCCCTTGCCACACTCCTTACTGTCCCTGCCACTTGTGACCAGATGACCCAGTAGGTCTTTCCCTCCAGAAACTTCTCTGGGGATCTGTATCCTTGAAGTCCTCCTGCCAGCACCCCTCTTTCTCCAGCAGCATTCCTGGAGCTGTGCTCATCTCTGCTGTAGGGCCTGTCCTTGGGCAGACCCACCTGCTGAAAGCATCCTAGCAGCCCAGGCTGTCGCTATAGCAACAGCAGCAAAGGGAAGCAGAGCTGCGCTGGGTATCTACCCATCAGCCTCCAGATTTCCAGTGCCGTGGGCCGTGTGTTTTTCAGGATCGAGCTCCTGCTCCAGAGCCAGCGGCCTGAGGTGGAGGAGATGATCCGAGACATGGGTGTGGGACAGTCAGCAGTGGAGCAGTTGGCTGTGTATTGTGTGTCCCTCAAGAAGTGAGTTCTCTGGCCCTTCTCTGTAGGCCCAAGAGCCAGGCCATGTGGCCCCACCCATGCCTCTCTGTCTGTTGCCCACTTCTTCTAAAGCAGAACAGATGGAGTTCAAGGGCAAGCTCTGGAGCCACCTGCCTCAGTTTTAACTCTGCCTCTGCCTCACACTGGCTCCTTAGCCTCTCTAACCCTCAGCTTCCTAAGTGGGGATAGTAAAAACCTGCATCATATGGTTGTTGAGAGTTTAGTGGCTATTATTTCTAAAGGGGTTATCACAGCTATCTGAGCTGTGAGCCCCATGTCTGTATCCGCAGCTCATTTCCCATCAGCACTGTGACTGACCTTGCCTGAGTTGGATCAGAAACTTTGTTCCGATTCTCCACTCCTCACCTCCTATTTCAGTAGCAGTAGGATCTCTGCTAGAATTGTGGTGGGTTTAAGTTGGTGAGGAGGTGGCCACTTGGCTGACAGGCATGGGGACTATGGGGTATGGGGCAGTCCCTTTAGTGAGGATGGGGTGCCCCACACTCCCTCTCAAATTACCAGTGCCCAAAGTACAGGGAGGGAATAGTCTGCAGCTCTTTTGTGTTCAGCATAGGACTCTCCATGGTGCTGCCTGGCCCCTTCTGGCCCAGGTGTCAAAATAGAGGTGACGGGAACTGAGAGGCAGACTGCACCTGGAGTTATGTGGGTGCTCTGGTTCAGCTGACTGACAGAACAGCGGAGTACAAAGGTGTGGCATCCTGATCTCCTCCTATTGCTACTTTGCAGAGAGTACGAGAACCTAAAAGAGGCACGGAAGGCCTCAGGAGAGCAAGTGGAGAAGCTGAAGAAAGACTTGTTTTCTTCCAGAAGCAAGGTAGCTTAGCAGAGAGCAGAGGGTGAGGGGAGAGACCTGTTCCTTGAAAGTGGCTCTCCTTTGGCAATTCTCACTCGGGTCTTTTGAGTGAGTCCACAGCCATGATGCACAGCCTCCATGAGGTTGTTGGATGACTTATGGGGACTGGTCATTACTGGACATTGTGAGTTGTCCATTAGGGGTGACAAGTCATCCCCAGCCCTTGCATGTTCATTCTCCCATCTTCTTTTTGTGGCTCTTGGACACAGCTCAGCTGGCTGGAGCAGAGACCTCAAATGTGACAACTTCAAAGGCCTATTTTTGTACCATGCCTGGAGTAGGAGGGCTCCTGGGACCTGATTCAGTCAACATAGCTAGCCTCACTTCTGGGTGTGGTATATCTGTGGATTGCAGGGTATAGGAAATAACCCCTGCTCCTAGGACTCTAGAGGTACTTGCCAGACTGAGGCCTAGCTCCAAAGAGCTGGGATCTCCTCTGTGCCCTGGACTGCTCTGTCCACACACTGGGTAGCAGCAGGTTAGGCAGGGCAGATGGCCATCCCATGAGTTATTTCTTACACCCTGCACTTTCTTGTAGTTGCAGACAGTCTATTCCGAACTGGACCAGGCCAAGGCAGAGCTGAAGTCATCCCAGAAGGACCTACAGAGTGCTGACAAGGAAATCACAGTGAGGAACATTCCAGGCCCTATAGGAATGAGGGATGGTTTGTGTGCTCTCCAAGAGCAGGGCTAGGCTATCTCTTCCAGGGGCTCCAGCCACCAGACAGTGGTGGAGACTCGAGGTTCCATCCTCCAAGGACAGAGTGGATCAGGCTGTGTACCTTGGCCCTGGACTAGAGCCTGCTTGGCAGATGGCAGACAGTAACCTGGGTCTTCTCTCACAGTCTGTCCTTTATCATTGGGGCTCTCATTCCCCAGAGGAAGGGTTTCACAAAGAGAAGGGTGCTGGAGCCTTGTGCTCCTGGCCTTATGAGGCGGGTGCTAGGGCTTCGGTTCTTGGTGTTCTCTGTGGGCCTGCTCCTTGTGCCGGCTGCTCAGGACCTCTGCACTGTCTCAGTGTAGTGCCTCAGCCGGGCACCTTCTCTCACACGCTTCCCTTTCCTTCCCCAAGAGCCTGAAAAAGAAGCTAACGATGCTGCAGGAAACCCTGAACCTGCCGACCATGGCCAATGAGACTGTCAACCGGCTCGTCTTAGAAAGGTTTGTTTGGACCTCTGAGGTGGGGTGAGGAAATCTTCACTCCTTCTGACTTTGGAGGGGTTGGTGGCACATGTGGCACTGAAGGCTATAGACTTCGTACCCTGTGAGCCATCTCTGAGATTTAGCTGGAAAGCAGTTTCAAGTGTAAGCACTGTCTGTTGAAGAGAGGCCCAGTAGGTAGAGAGGAGCTGGGGTGGTTCTGAGAATGGGCAGGAGCGCTGGCTGTCTTGGGGCATCCTGTTTATGGAATGGCTCACTAAACAAATCCTGTCACCTGCCTTGAGATTCTGAAGCAAACATGGGAGAAATCACCCTGAATGAAACCTTTTCCCATGGGTCCCAGAAATCTGTGCTTTAAAGCTACCGGTAGAGGGAGCTAAAAGACAGAGGAATTG
Source organism: Heterohyrax brucei (assembly GCA_028571685.1). NCBI lineage: Eukaryota > Metazoa > Chordata > Mammalia > Hyracoidea > Procaviidae > Heterohyrax > Heterohyrax brucei. Next base: position 16,577,278 of record CM053158.1, read on the forward strand.
GTGGCTCTTCTTCGTTGCACGCCTGCTCCTCTCCAGTATTTCACAGAAGCACCCTAACTGAGAGCACCCACAGCTATCTACGGCTTGCAAGACGGCCCCACCTAATGACACAGACAGCACACAAACTCCTTCCTGTCTTTTATTAGAGTCACTTCTCAGTGTTTATTAGAAAATCTATAGCTCCTTTTCTCCCCCTATCCAGTCAGTTGGTAGAACATGCCCACCCATCCTTTAGGTGCTTCCATACCCTTTCCTTGACATCACCTCCACACAGCACTGTGACCCATGCCCCTGCTTCTCCTGTCTGCCCAGCACATCAGCCCCAGAGAAACTTTCTTGAAATACAGCTCTGGCGTCACGCCACCCCCAGATACATCCTAAACCCCTTGGCTTCGCTCCTTGGGAAGGAGTTGAAGCAAAAGCACAGAGGTGGGAAGCCAAGGAGTGCTCCTGCCGTGTGGGACAGTGGGGTCTGGTCGAAGCCTAAAGATAGACTGCTGCCCACAAGGCTTACTCTGTGAGTGCTCTGGACTCAGTGCCAAGGGGCCTGAGTGATGTTGGGGGGGTGGCATGTCACCAGCTTGATGGGTTGCCCTAGACCTCTGTTGTACTGTCAGTGAAGACCCCCATGAGACATACACTGCAGTGTGACGTGATTGGAGGGGTTTATTTTAGGTGTTCTTGATACTTTGATGTCATTCTTTGACCTTTACAATGTGACTCCCTGGAAGGCCCTAGAGGTGTATCCAGGTTAGTACACAGAGATCCATGTTATTTCTCCTGCTACCCTTTGTATCTGTGTAGTGACGCACCATGTCTACTCTGACATCCCCTGACATTCAGGTTCCAGTTTTCCGGCTGACAGAAAGCACCATAGGAAGCACCTGAGGATGTAAGAGAGAGGTGGCCTGGTAAGGCAGTCACCCTGGGACTTTTCCAGTTCCTTTCTGAGTTGGAGTCACTATTCTTATATCTCATGTTTTACTTTTTCTTGATTTACTTCCTTGGTTTGCTGAAGTTCATCTTGGAGTTATTCCTGAGGAAGGAAGCTTGGCTGCATGTCCAACTGTCTTTTCTGCCTTTTGCCTAGATTGCCAATTTGGATTCTAGGATTGAAGATAGTGTCCCTCAGTGCCTTGAAAGCCTTGCTTTCCAGTGTCTAGCTACAGTATTGCCTCTTAGAAATTGATGCCTTCTGGTTTTTGTAAAAGAGTATATGACATAACATTTGCCAGTTCAACATGTTTCGTGTGTACAGTTTGGTGACATCAGTTACATTAATCATCTTGTGCAACTATCACCAATCTTCACTGCCATTTTTCCATCACCAAAAACCGAAATTCCACGCTTCCTGAGCAGTGACTTCCCTTTTCCCTCCCCCTTCTGTTCCTAGTAGCCACTAAAACCCTGCCTTCTATACATTTGCCTAGCTATTTAATGTAAGTGAGCTCATACAGTACTTAGCCACTTGGGAAAACATTCATCATAACATTTTCAAGTTTAATCCTGTTGCTGCTTGTATCAGGACTTTGTTTCTCTTTCTGGCTGAGTAGTAGTGTATCGTGTGTGTATATATCTTGATTATCCATCTATCAGTTGATAGACATTGAGGTTGTTTCTACCTTTTGACTATTGTGAATAGTGCTACAAGGAGTGTTGCTGTCATTGTGTAATTCTTTCTTTTTGATGTGATTAAGTGAAAGTATACAATCCAAATTAATTTTTCATGCCAGCCTATCTGCAGCTCCTTCTGCTCCACTTGCCCAATGACAACACACTCCTCCTTTTCATTCTACACTTGTTGTATCCTCTTACCAAGCTCCTGTCCCCTCCTCTCCACCCTCTTCTCTCCTATCTAGAGACCAGTAGGACAGCATCCTATAAATGCATAGAACCATGAAGCACGCACACCATATCGTCACATTGTATCCCTGAGTCCATTTTTGTCTGAAGAGCTGACCCTCAGTAGTGTTTTCTAGACAGGGGTAGCCGCAGGTTTAGGGGCCATGCTCCCAGGGGATCCCCCAGGCTGTTGGAACATCATTTGTGGTCTTTTAGTCGAGTTCTTGAGCCACACCCCTCTTTTTCTCATGTTGCCACAGGGACTTAATATTGTGTTGCCCCATCACAGCTGTCTTTGGTGGTGGCAGGGCACCATCTGGTTCTTCTGGTCATATGTCGATACAGTCTCCCGTTCACATGGGTCCTTGTGTCTCCTGGGCTCTTTTTTCCTCCTATCTTTGTTGTTCTTGATGATCATCTGTTCTGGATGAGTTGGGACCATTTGGTGTACCTCAGATGGCAGCTTAACTAGGTTTTAAGATTCCAGATGCCACTCACCAATATGGAATACAGAAAACTCTTAGCAATAGGCTAGTTATGCCAATTGGCCTCGATGTCCCTCAAGAGCATGGTCCCTAGACTCTGCCCCTGCTACTTTATCCTTGCAATATTGGGTTGTGATTAGAAGAGCTTTCAGTTTATGATGAAGTCCAGTTAAGTTGATTTACTTTCTACTGTGTACTGTTACTGCTTTCACCTAACTAAATTTCTATCAGCTATCTAATCTGTGACCAACACCCTCCCTCCCTCCTAACCCCTGTAGCTGTCAGAGTCTTGTCTTATGTACATAAGTCTATTTTTAAGTCTGTATAACAAGAGTCTCATAAAATATTTGTCCTTTTGCCATTGACTGATTTCACTCAGCATAATGTCTTCCAATTGAACAAGGTTATGAGATGCTTCCTAAAATCATCATTGCGTCTTATCATTGCATGGTGTTCCATTGAGTATATATACCATAGTTTGTTTATCTATTCATCTGTTGATGGGCATCCAGGTTGATTCCATCTTTCTGCTATTGTGGACTATGCTGCAATAAACATTTGTTGGCACATATCTGTTTGTGTGATGGCCTTTGTTTCTGTAGAATATATTCCGAGCATTGGGATTACTGGATCAAATCATATATCTATTTCCAGCTTTTTACGGAAGGATCAAATTGCTTTCCAAAGAGGTTGTACCATTTTGCAATCCCACTAGCAGTGTAGGAGAGTTCCCATCTCTCCACACCCTCTCAAGCATTGGTTGTTTTATGTTTTTTGGATTATAGCCAACCTTGTTTGGGTGAGATGGTATCTCACTGTAGTTTTGATTTGGATTTCTCTGATAGCTAATGATCGTGAACATTTCCTCATGTGTCTTTTGGCTGCCTGGATGTCCTCTTTGGTAAAGTGTCTGTCTGTCTCCTTTGCTCATCACTTTATTGGGTTCTATTTACCTCTTTTTTGTTGATATTTTTATGGTGTGATTTTTTTTTTATTATGATTGAGTTGAAAATGTACAATCCCATATAAATTTTCACGCCTGCCTATGTGCAGCTCCCCCTGTTCTTCCTGCCCGGTGACAGCACACTCCTCTCCACTCTTTATATGTCATAACCTCCTAACAATCTCCTATCCCCTCCTCTCCACCCTCCACCCTCCACCCTCCAGTAAGAGGTCAGCAGGATGACATCCTGTAGATACATGAAACCATTAAGTGCTCTATTAAGTGATTCTTGATCTTTTTTGTAAGTGAACCTGGACAGCATAGAATTCTTCCTTAATCCTTTGCTTCTGTGATTTCACTGTAATGTGTCTGGATGATTGTTTTCTATTCATCTTGCTGAGCCCTTGGAGGACCCTTTCAGTGTGGACACTCAAGTCTGCTTTCTGCTTTGGAAGCTTGCCTGTCTTATACTTTGAGAATCTACTTTGGTTTCTCTGTCCTCTGTCCCTGAAACTGCTATAGGTTGGTCCTTTTTGTTTTTGTACCCTACATTCTGGGATTATGTATTAATTTCAATTTAGAACCTCTTAATTTTTATTTCCAATCACGTTATTCCAAGAGTTTTTCCTTGCTCTTGGAGTGCATCCTTTCTGGATGTGCCGTTCTTTCTCTGGAGCCTCACATTTCCATTTCTGCCAGGGTCAGTTTTTGTACATCATGGCCTTTCTCTTGGGCTTCCTTCCCAATCCTGGAGGTCTTTGACTGCTGGTGACCTTCTAAGGGGGTGGTGACAGGAAGGCTGCCTAGGAGCCTGTTGGAAGAGTTTGAGGGGAATGTGCAGCAAGCTGGTATCCTGCTGGGTCTTATCTGAACCCAGAATGCAGAGAGCTTTGGCACCAAATCCAATATTGGCTCCACTAAGTCACTGTAGACAGTTTTCTTTCTGTCTTTGGGAAAAGCCCTTCCATGTCTTGGAATAGGGGGCTGGCTCCCTTGTATTCTGCCACTGCAGATGTAGGGGGGTTGTGGAGCCAAACCCACATCTCCCATTGGTCCCCCAGGTTTCAGGCCCACATCATATTCCTTCTGTGCATGCAGAGATGCTCTGGTCCTCCACTGAATTCGCAGCTCCCTCTTTGAAGGTCTTGGCTGCTGTGTCAGTCCCCTGTCCCCTAGCAACAGTCTTCCTTCCTTCTAGAATTTTGTGGAAATTTCTGGGTGCTGATGGTAGTTGCCTATTTTATTTGTTGCAGTACAATTGTCCTCCACTCTTTGTCATTTTAGGAAGGCCCCAGTAGGTGGGATAGCCATCATCTTAAGGTAAAAGAGATAATAGAACACCTTCCTTGTTGGCCCCAAGGACCCCTGGGCTCCAGGCTGGAGGGAATTGAGAAGGCCTTAGTTTAGGGTATGTACCAGGAGGAGCTATGAGTTCATGAAGAAGATGTTGACTGGCCCTATGCCATCAAGTGATGGGTCTGCCCAGGGCTTTGGCTCTGCTTTGACAAGAGGGTCTTTGAGTACTTTGTCATGCCTCCTGAGGCCTCTGGCATAAACTCTGTGACTTGACCATGGGTAAGTGACCCAAGGATGATAGTGTCATCCAGGAAGGCCTCAAGCCAGGCCTTTAACTAGTGAGAGAGGGGCTGTTTGGGTCCCAGGCTATTCTTCCCCATCAGATAGACAGAAATCGTAAAGAAAGAAAGTAAACCCCTGGCAGGAAGGGGAGCATGGCTCAAACTCATAAAAGAAGAGTATCAGAGGATGGTCTGAGTGTTCTGGGGGAATAAGAAATGTGTCCTTATGAGCCACATGTGGGTGTGAGAGGTGAGGCAGGCAATATGAGAACCTCCTGAGCTTTGAGTGTGGTGAATGAGGAGGTACAATGAAGAAGACTGGCTTGACGCAAGGCTGGGTACAAGCACTGAGCAGTGCCCAAAGGTATGACAGTAGGAAACCTTGCAAGAGTTACCTGAGAGGCATACCTGCTGCATCCATCCAGACCAGATAGGTGCAAGACCGTGCCTGCCTCTCCTTACTGGACCTGGACTTGCTGGGGTTGGCAAAGGTGGCAGAATGACAAATACTAGAAAAGTTGGCATAAGCTATCTTAGCTGTTGGTTTTTGTGATGACTCCCAGAAGGAGAAGCAAAGCATCTGGCACAGAATGTGGAACTGAGGGGAGTTTGTGCAATGTTCATTTCTGCTTGAGGGCAGGAAGAAGGGCAGAGCTTCCAGAGGCCTGTCTGGGGAGGGAAAGAGATGCTTCAGGCTTCCCAGATGGCTTACCCGTCCAAATCAGTGCAGGTGGCTCCCTTCCTCTGATTTGCACTCCCTGGTGGGTCCCTGGCAGCCCCTCAGAGGGGATTTCTCTGGAGACTAACATCCCCTCAGCTCACCCCTCTGCCCTGACCAGTGATAGCAGGGCTGTGGCATAGCCCTGAAGGGATCCTGGGGGAAAAAGAGGGACAGTACGTCCTTGAGGCTGCGCCTGCATTGCCTGGGGTCTCTCCTGACCATAGCAGCTATGGATCCTTGCCAGGCCTGAATGGGCTAGAAAAATCTTATTGACCGCAGTTTTCTAATAGAGTAAAACCCTCCTCACCCTCCAGTTACAACAGGTGAAGCATGCTCATTGTTGAGAATCTGAAAACATGGAGGTATCACAGAGACAGTCACTTTGGGCATATGGTGTATTTCCTTCCAGTCTGTGTGTACCAAAGCATGTGACTGTACCATACAAAGACTTCTGTTACTTTTTTTTTTTTCCTCTCTTATTTTTTGTTTGTTTTTTTTTTCAGGTCATCAAAGTCAGGTTTAAAAGATTTATTTATTTTTCTTTTTTTCTTTTTTCTTTAACATGACTGAGTGAAAATGTACATTCACGTATAAATTTACATGCCCACCTATATGCAGCTTCCACTGCTCTCCCTGTCCGGTGACAGCACACTATTCCTCTCTGCTCCATACATGTCTCATCCTCCCGACAGCCTCCTTTCCACTCCTCTCCACCCACTCTCCTTCCTCCAGCCAGAGGTCAGCAGGATGATATCCTGTAGATGTATAGAACCATTAAGTGCAACCAATATACGGTCACTCTGCATTGCCAAGTCCAATCCATTTCTGTCCAAAGAGTGGACCTTTGTTATAATTTATGGGCAAGGGCAGCATCAGGGCCAGGGGCCATGCTCCCAGGGGAACCCCGAAACCGCTGGACCATCAATTGAGGTCTTTTAGTGGCGATCACAGGATGCACCCTTTTTTATTCTTGTGTTGCCAGTGAGACTCAACCTAGTGAGCTCCATCATGGCTATCACTGGTGGTAGCCAGGCACCATCCGGTTCTTCTGGTCTCCTAAATCAATGAAGGTACCCACTGTTGCGGGTCTCTCTGCCTTCTAGGTTGTCTTTACCGCATGTCATTTTGGTCCTCGGTGAGTGTCCGTTCCTGCTGAGTTGGGCCCATTTGCTGTGTCCTCGGATGGCAGCTTGGCAGCTTTTAAGACCCCAGACGCCACTCACCAATGTAGGGTGCAGAGAGCTCCCTTAGCAAAACACTAGTTGTGCCAATTGGCCTCGATTTCGCCTAAGAGCATGGTCCCCTGCCCCCTGCCCCAGCTACTCTATCCTTGCAATATTGGGTTAAGATGGAAGGAGTACTCAAGTTATGCTGAAGTCCACTTAATGTTGTTCTTGTTTCTAACGTGTGCTATCACCGCTTTCTCCCAATCAGATTTCTAGCAACTATCTAATCTAAACCCTCCTCCCTCATTCTCCCTCCCCTCCCTTGCAGCTGTCAAAGAGTCTTTTCTTCTATACACAAGTCTGTTTTTGAGATCTTATCGTAGAGGTCTCACACAGTATTTGTCCCTTTGTCGCTGACTACTTTCACTCAACATAAGGTCTTCCAGTTGAAACCAGGTTAGGAGATGTTTCCTGGAATCATCGTTATTCTTTATCATTGCGTAGTGCTCCATTGAATATATGTACTATAGTTTACCTATCCATTCTTCTGTTGTTGGGCATCTGGGTTGATTCCATCTTTTTGCTATCATGGACTGTGCTGCGATAAACATTCTCGTGCATGTGTCCGTTGGTGTGAAAGGCCTTGATTCTGTAGGATATATTCCAAGTAGTGGAATTACTGGGTCAAATGGTATGTCCATGTCCATTTTTTTAATGAAGCGCCAGATTGCTTTCCAGAGAGGCTGGACCATTTTGCAACCCCATCAAGAGTGTAGGAGGGTTCCACTTTCTCCACAGCCTCTCCAGCATTTGTTGTTTTGTGTTTTCTGGATCATGGCCAATCTTGTTGGGGTGAGATGGTATCTCATTGTTGTCTTGATTTGAATTTCTTTAATGACTAAAGATCGTGAACATGTCCGCATGTGTTTTTTGGCTGCCTGGATCTCCTCTTTAGTGGACTTCTGTTACTTTTTAAATTTAACATATGAGCATTTTCCTATTATTAAAATTAGTCTCCATAAATACCACCTTAATGCCTATACCATATTCAGTTATGGAAATGCCTGTCCTCCTGTCATTTCTCTTGAATTATGGTGCTGGTGCAGAGTGGTCTTGATGCATAGTGAAGAATACCATGGACTGCCAGGAGAACAATTCTGTGTGGGGAGAATAGAGCCAGGATGCTCCTTAGAAGCAAGGATGGTGAGATTTCATCTCCCACGCATTGGACATGCTGTCAGGTTGAACCAGTCTTGGGAGAAGGATGCTGTGCATGGGAGAGAGTCAGTGACAAAGAGGAAGACCCTCAGTGAGATGGATCGACAGAGTGGCTACAACAACGGGCTCAGACATAACAGCAATTGTGAGGGCGGCACAGGACTGGGCAGGGTTTCGTTCTGCTGGGCAGAAGGTCGCTGTGAGTCAAAAGTGACTCAGTAGCACCTAATAGCAACAACTACCAGGGAAGTTACTTCAGCAGTTTCTGGTACTGTGCTGTCTGCCGTGGTAATTAACACTCAGTCTGTGGTCACATCTGACTGGCTCCTTGGGCTGTATTCTGAGAAATGAGGCTGCTTAGTTCTTTGGTTTGTATGTTTGGGTTTTGTCCGACTTTTTGCGTGCCTCCTTTATCTTCCAGACTTAAATCCATCACATGGCTACACAGAGGGCTGTGCCAAGTGGTTTATTCTGTAGAAATCAAGGTTTCCTTTAGGAGTGGCCCTGTGCCAGGAGTAGGATCCAGGCCCCTAGAGCCAGTTTTGACACTTGAGGGGCTCCTGTCCTTCTGGGGTACCTCTGTGGTATTGAATGAATTAGCATCCCTGCCCTCAGCCCAGCTCCTGTGGAGATGCTGAAGCTCCGTCGGCCAGTCTTCAGCGATGACATTGACCTCAATGCCACCTTCGATGTCGACACCCCCCCACCAGCCCGGCCCTTCAACACCCAGCATGGACTTGCCAAGAAACTCTGCTTGGAAAAGGCACAGTAAGTGGCAGTCCCTGGTCCTGTTCATGGCCTGAGGGAGATATAGCTAAGTCATCTCTGCAGGCCCTGCCCTGAGAGCCTGCATGGCTGATGCTGGAGCAGTGAGGGCCTCCTGGACTTGGCTGTGGCTTTGACTCCCGGCCACTTCATTCCTCTCCTGAGCACTCACTCTCCACAAGCACTTTCCTTGCTTGTTTCATCAGTCCTCACCATCAGAGGTGTTGGGATGCTAAGATGACAGTGGAGGGAACATAGGGTCTCGGGGTGGAGGGGTTCTGGGCTGGCTGAGTTGGAAAGGTGTTCCTGGCACCTTCAATGCCTGCTCACAGAGTCCTGAGCCAGGAATCCTCTGGATTTCCTTTCTTTGTGTGCCTCTGAGTCTCAGGCCCAAGATGGGGCCATCTCAAACAACAGAGCCGACTATGGCTGTCCAGCTATCCACAGACCTGCACTTCAAGTGGGAGTGACTGGGGTGCCTTGCCGTGTACACAGCTGTGACAGCAGCCATGTCACACAGTGGCTCCCCAGAAGGTGTGCGCTGAGCCCAGCTCACCTGCCGCTTGCCTTCACATCTCCCTCCTGCAGCATTCCTGTTCAGGATGTCCCCAAGAAGATGCCTAAAGACCCTAAACAGGTAAGAACCTTCCAGAAGCTCCAATAGTCAGCATCCAGTCCTCACCAGCACTGGGCATGGAGCTAGACTTCTCACTCCTGACCCAGAACTGAAGCATTTCAGAGCCACCCTTGGGACTCCTTGTTAAACTTCCTGCCTCCTGGCAAGGTATCAGAGATCCTGATCCTGTTCCTCATTCTCTTCCCCCGTAAGCAGCCCCCATTCTCCTTTGGCTCATCAAGTCTGGGCCTGGCATCTCTTCTGCAGGATTACCAGCTCTCCCTGGGTGGTCAGTGCTGTGCGGTAGAGCCAGATGAGGAACTAGCTGGAGACTTCCCTGTCTTCATCCGGAATGCCATCCTGAGCCACAAACAGCCCAAGAAGACCAGGGTAGAGTCCCATCACAGCACAGATACAGTGAGTGTGGCTTCCCACAAGTGGCACATGCCAGCCCTCTGGAGTGGGGCTAGACAGCAAATCCTTTAGCCCACTGACCTGGGCCCAGTCGCCTCTTCCTTCTGCCTTAGGTAAGGACAGGCTTCGATGGACTTGGAGGCCGGACAAAGTTTATCCAACCTGTATCCTTGTTCTGTGGTGCTGGTTTGGGCTGAAGTGAGTTGTAGAGCCCACACCATCTCTCTCTGGTATTCCTGGGTCCCAGCCTACCAGCTGGCCTTCAGCCTCAGGTGTGTAGAGCGGGTCATTGCTCATTGTAGCAGGGCTACCCACCTCCAACTCTGAGTCTTTCCTACCCTGTTCCAGTCACTTCTCCAGTCATCTTCCTTGACATCTGCTCCAGACTGACTTGGCTATAATCCGCCCACTGCCTGTTAAGCACAAAACAAAGGCTAAGCAAAGAACAGGGGTGAGAACAATGCCACCTCCTGCTCAGGCCAAGCTGGACACCTTTCTAAGGTAGCTCAGGGGCCCTGACCTTGGCTTCTGGGGGTTAGGGCAAGGACGGTGAATCTGAATAGTGGCTGGATACATGATTCCAACTCATAGGCCACAGGCTGGCCAAGCAGGGGACTGCTGAGGACAGCCCCTATTCTGGGACCGGCCCTGATAGCAGGGACAGATTGGCAGACAAGGATGCGTTTTTCCTGTGTTCACCCTACCGGTGTCACCATGCTGGAACTGAAGTGACCAGCTCATCCTTCCAGTCATTTGGGTCTATTCCTGGTTCTACGCTTCTGCTTATAACCATGATTGGATACAGCTGGGCAGCTCCTGGTCCTTGAGACCAGAGTCTCATTGACTACATGCATCAAAGTGCTTGAGGCTTCCCAGGCAGCCTCAGACTGGACCCCCTACCTGTCTCCAATTTTTTTGCTGGATATGACCTGGCCAATCACTTTGGGGAGTTGGGATGGTAGTAGGGAGGGGATGGGGAAAGATTTCTATGTAAAATAAAAAGATGGAAATTCTTCCTCCTGGCTCTGGAGTGTAAATTTCTGCCAACACTTTGGAAAACTGCTTGCCATGACTTTCTAAAGTGAGACTTTGATTTAGACTCATGCCTAGTGGTTCAGCCCCTAGGAGTGTGCCCTCTCACAAGGCAAAGAGAAACTCAGACAAGAATGAGATCTGTAGCTTTGTCTACAGCCTCTAACCTACACCTTGCCTAATCGCTGTCAGCAGCAGAATGAATGGATAAAGTAAGCTCTGTCCACACAGACAGCTCACACAGCAAACACAGCAAATAACCGATGATATTCCCCCACTCCCACCTCTTGACTGCCAGCAAAATTTCTAGCCTTTGCGTCTTGACTTCAGGGGTATTTTCTCATAGAGGACTTACCTCCTTGACTCCTAGACTAAATGAAGTCCCCTAAACTCTCTTCTGCCACTGCCGGGCAGAGTTCGCTTGTTTTCCTCATGGCCCAGGAAGGGCCTGGCACAGGTAATGAGTTATTGCTGTTGATTCCAGTTCATGGCAACCCCATGTTTGTAGAGTAAAACTGTGCTCTATAGGGTTTTCAAGACTGGGACCTTTCAGAAGTTGGTTGCCAGGACTGTCTTCTGTGATGCTTCTGGGTGGTTTTGAACTGCCAGTGTTTTGGCTAGTAGTCAGATGCTTAACGATTTCTACCACCCAGGTGCCTTCAGGTAGTGAGAGAAGGAGGGAATGCTTTAGCTCTGGAGAAGCACTGGGCTTTATGGAAGGATATTGTGGGTGCTGGATCCTTTAGGGGCTGGCTTCAGCAAGGCAAATTTAGTGAGCAGCAGTGTGGCTCCAGGTTAAGTGTGTAACAGCTGCCTGCTAACACTCTTCTTACCAGCTGAGTGATTGTGGACAAATTACCTAGCTTCTCAGTACTTCAGCCTCCTCAGCTGTAAAGGAAGGACTAGCACCAGCCTCCCAGTGGTGAGAAGCTAGTGAGTCAGTATGTGGCTTGAGTCTTATGATGTGCACTTTTTGCAATAGCCAAAAGACAGGAAAAAAGTCAACAAATGAATGAACAAACAAAAATGTATGTATATATGTATACATATACATAACATATATGCACAACAGATAGTACTTAGCCATAAAGAGAAACAAAGTGCCATGCCACAACATGAATGAACCTCAAAAGCATGCTGAGGGAAATAAGTCAGTTGCAAAAAGACAAATACTGTATGACCTCACTTATTTTAAATAAATGTATAGAAACCAAAGATTATTAGTGGTTACCAGGGGTGGCAGGGAGGGAAGTTTTTGCTTAGAGTTCATCTAGTGGAATGACTTGAAAAAGGACAGTGAGAATGGTTGCACAACTTGAATGTAATCAGTGTCACTAGACTAGAAATTGTTGAGATGGCCTATGTTTTGTTACGCACACTTGCACCACAATAAAACACAGGCTGTGACAGAGTAACGTAGCGCAAAGTGGTGGACCAAGAAGCTCTCAAGTCTGCCCTGCTGAAACAGCTCTTACTTGGGAGAAAACAATCAGGATCGACCGCTTCAGAACTCCGAAACCTGGCAGAATATAAAAACCCAGAGAGTACTCGATGAAGGGAGAGACTGTTAATCATAGTAGGAGAGCAGAGGGCCTGAACCAGTTACCATTCTTCCTTCCTCGGGCCTGGTAGGACTGGGGATAGTGGCCTGGGGCAAGCAGGAAGGACCTGGTTCTCTAAAAGCTGGGGGCTGTACCTTTTGACCAGTCTGGAGGACTCCTTGGTTTGGGCCCTCTAAAGCAGCAGCAGCTTCCCCAAGCAGTATCCCCTGAAAGATTTTTATTTTTTTATTATGACTGACTGAAAATGTACATTCCTGTATATATTTACATGCCCACCTATATGCAGCTTCCACTGCTCTCCCTGACTGGTGACAGTACACTCTTCTCTGCTCCATACATGTCTCATCATCCTCCCCACAGTCTCCTTTCCCCTCCTCTCTACCCACTCTCTTTCCTCCAGCCAGAGGTCAGCAGGATGATATCCTATAGGTGCATAGAACCATCAGGTGCATCCAATATATGGTAACTGCATCGCCAAGTCCAATCCATTTGTGTCCAAAGAATGGACCTTCGTTATGATTTATGGGCAAGGGCAGCATCAGGGCCAGGGGCCATGCTCCCAGGGGAATCCCAAAGCTGCTAGACCATCAATTGCAGTCTTTTAGTGGAGATCTCAGGGTGCACCCCTTTTTATTCTTGTGTTGCCAGTGAGACTCTAGTGAGCTCCATCGTGGCTATCACTGGTGGTGATCGGGCACCATCTGGTTCTTCCGGTCCCAAGTCTATGTAGGCACCCACTCATGTGGGTCTCTCTATCTTCTGGGTTGTCTTTACTCCATGTCATTTTGGTCCTCGGTCATCATCCATCCCTGCTGAATTGGGACCATTTGCTGTGCCCTCAGATGGCAGCTTGGCAGCTTTTAAGACCCCAGACGCCATTCAGCAATGTGGGGTGCAGAGAGCCCTCTTAGCAAAAAGCTAGTTGTGCCAATTGGCTTCGATTTCACCTGAGAGCATGGTCCCCTGCCCCCTGCCCCCTGCCCCAGCTACTGTGTCCTTGCAATATTTGGTTAAGATGGAAGGAGTATTCAAGTTATGCTGAAATCCACTTAATATTGTTCTTGTTTCTAATGTGTGCTATCACCAATTTCACCCAACGAAATTTCTACCAACTAGCTAATCTAAACCTTCCCCCCGCCCTTTCTCCTTCCCCTCCCCTGCAACTGTCAAAGAGTCTTTTCTTCTATACGTAAGTCTGTTTTCGAGATCTTATTGTAGGGATCTCATATAGTATTCATCCTTTTGTCGCTGACTACTTTCACTCAACATAAGGTCTTCCAGTTGAAACCAGGTTAGGAGATGTTTCCTGGAATCATCATTATTCTTTATCATTGCATAGTGCTCCATTGAATATATATACCATAGTTTACCCATCCATTCCTCAGTTGTTGGGCATCTGGGTTGATTGCATCTTTTTGCTATCGTGGACTGTGCTGCGATAAACATTCTTGTGCATGTGTCCGTTGGTGCGAAAGGCCTTGATTCTGTAGGATATATTCCAAGTAGTGGAATTACTGGGTCAAATGGTATATCAATATCCACTTTTTTAAGGAAGTGCCAGATTGCTTTCCAAAGAGACTGGACCATTTTGCAACCCCACCAACAGTGTAGGATAGTTCCACTTTCTCCATAGCCTCTCCAGCATTTGTTGTTTTGTGCTTTTTGGATCATGGCCAACCTTGTTGGAGTAAGATGGTATCTCACTGTAGTCTTGATTTGAATTTCTTTAATAACTAAAGATCGTAAACATGTCCGCATGTGTTTTTTGGCTGCCTGGATCTCCTCTTTAGAAAAATGTCTGTCCATCTCCTTTGCCCTTCACTTAATTGGATGATTTATCTTCTTATTGATATTTTGTAGTATCTTATAGATTATGGAAATCAGGCATTGATCTGACATAGAGTTGCCAAATATTCTTTCCCATTCTGTAGGTGGCCTTTTAATTCTATTAATAAAGTCTTTGGATGAGCAAAAGTGTTTGATTCTTAATAGTTCCCATTTATCTATTTTCTCTTGATTGTGGTTTGTTTGACAGATTTTGAAGTCTGTCTATGTTGTGTATTAAAACTTCCATTGTTGTTCCTACCTTTTCTTCCATGAGCTTTATCGTTTTAGGTTTGATATTTAGGTCTTTTATCCAGTCGGAGTTGGTTTTTGTATGAGGTGTAAGATACGGATCTTGTTTCAATTAATTGCAGATGAATATCCAATTTTGCCAGTACCATTTGTTGACGATACTGTTTTTACCATAGTTTAATGACTTAGGGCCTTTGTCGAATATCAACTGTTCATAGGCAGATAGTGTCATCTCTGGGGTCTCAATTCTGTTCCATTGATCGATCTATCTGTTCTTGTACCAGTACCAGGCTGTTTTGACCCCGTGGCAGTGTAGTATGTTCTAAGGTCGGGTAATGAGAGGCCTCCCAGTGTGTTCTTCTTCTTTAGTAGTACCTTACTGTTCTGGGGCTTCTTCCCTTTCCATACAAAATTGATGATTTGTTTCTCCATCTCATTAAAAAATGATGCTGGAACTTGTACTGGGATTGCATTACATAAGTAGATTGCTTTGGGTAAAATTGACATTTTCACAATGTTAAGTCTTCCTATCCATGAGCAGGGTAGGTTTTTCCATTTATCTGAGTCTCTCTTAGTTTCTTGTAGTAAGGGCTTGTAGTTCTCTCTGTAAAGGTCTGTTATTTCTCTGGTTAGATTAATTCCTAGGTACTTTATCTTCTTAGGGGCTATAGTAAATGGTATTGATTTGATGATTTCTTCATTAACAGTCTCGTTGGTATAAAGGATTCCTACTGATTTACTTATGTTTATCTTGTATCCTGAGACTTTGCTGGACTCTTCTATCAGTTTGAGTAGTTTACTTATAGATTCTTTGGGATTCTCTGCATATATGATTATATGATCTGCAAACAGGGAGATTTTGACTTCTTCTTTGCCGATGCAGATGCCCTTTATTTCTTGGTCTTGTCTAATTGCTCTGGTTGGAACTTCTAGTACAATGTTGAATAGGAGAGGTGAGAGTGGGCATCCTTGTCTAGTTCCTGTTCTCAAGAGAGTGTCTTTCAGTCTCTCTCCATTCAGGATGACATAGACAGTTGGCTTTGTATAAATGGCCCTTATTGCATTGACGAATTTTCCATCTATGCCTATTTTGCTAAGAGTTTTTAGCATGAATGGGTGCTGGATTTTATCAAATGCATTTTCAGCATCAATAGAGACAAAATCAGGTGATTCTTGTCTTTTGTGATATTTATGTGGTTAATCACATTAATTGTTTTTCTGATGTTGAACCAGCCTTGCATCCCTGGTATGAATCCAACTTGGTCATGATGGATTATTCTTTGGATATGTTGCTGTATTCTACTGGCAAGAATTTTGTTGAAGATTTTTGCATTTAGATTCATGAGTGATATCAGTCTGTAGTTCTCCTTTTTGGTTGGATCTTTCTCTGGCTTTGGTATCAGGGTTATACTGGCTTCATAGAATGAGTTTTGGAGTACTCCATCCCTTTCTATACTGTGAAATAATAGTCTCAGTGGTACTGGAGATAACTCTCCCATAAAAACTTTGTAGAATTCTGTGGTGAAGCCATCTGGGCGCGGGAATTTTTGGTTGGCAGTGTTTTGATGACATTTTCAGTCTCTTCCTCCATGATGGGTTTATTAAGTTGTTCTGCTTCACGTTGTGATAATTTGGGTAGGTGGTATGAATCAAGGAATTTGTGCATTTTTTCTAGTTTTTCAAAGTTGTTAGAGTACAGTCTTTCATAGTATTCTGTTACGATATTTTTGATTTCTGTTGCATCTGTGGTGACAACTCCCCTCTCATTTCTAATTTGGGTTATTTGTTTCCTTTCCTGCTTTTCTTTAGTAAGTTTAGCCAGTGGTTTATCAATTTTGCTGATCTTTACAAAAAAACAGCTTTTGGTCTTTTCAATTTTTTCAATTGTTTTTGTATTCTCTAATTCATATAGCTCTGCTCTAATCTTTATGATCTGCTTTCTTCTGGTGCCTGAGGGGTTCCTCTGTTGTTCTCTCTCTACTTGTTCAAGCTGTAGGGTTAGTTCCTTGATTTGGTTTCTTTCTTCCTTCCAGATGTGTGCATTTATGGAGATAAACAGACCTCTGAGCACTGCTTTGGCTGTATCCCATAGGTTCTGGTAGGACATGTTTTCATTCTCATTGGAATCCATGAATTTCTTTATTTCATCCTTGATTTCTTCTATAACCCATGGTTTTTTGAGCAAGATGTTGTTCAGTTTCCAAGATTTCCACTTTCTATCTGTGTTTTTTCTGCTATTGATTTAGACTTTTATGGCTTTATGATCTGAGAAGATGCTTTGCAGTAATTCAGTGGTATGGATTTTGTTGAGAATTGCATTATGTCCTAACACATGCTCAATTCTGGAGAATGTTTCATGTGCACTGAAGAAGAAGGTGTAATTGTCCACTGATGGGTAGAAAGTTCTGTACATGTCGATGAAGTTTAATTGGTTAATTGTGGCAACAAGGTCTTCTGTATCTTTACTGAGCTTTTTTCTAGATGATCTGTCCAGTATTGAGAGTGGAGTGTTGAAGTCGCCCACTATTATTGTGGAGTAATCTAACTCTTTTTTGAGTGTAGTCAGTGTTTCTTCGACATATTTAGGTGCTCTGATATTATGTGCATAAATATTTAATATAGTTAAGTCTTGCTTGCGTACTGAACCTTTCAGCAATAAATAATGTCCATCTTTGTCCATGATGGTGGATTTTACATTAAAATTGATTTTATCTGAGATTAGAATTGCCACACCTGCTCTTCTTTGTTCATTGTTAGCTTGATATATATTCTTCCATCCTTTAATTTTCAGTTTGTTCCTATCTTTAGGTCTCAAGTGAGTTTCTTGTAGACAACATATGGATGGGTATGTCTTTTGATCCAAGATATTACTCAATGTCTCTTTACTGGAGCATTCAATCCATTCACCTTCAATGTAATTATTGATAGGTATGTGTTCAGTGCTGCCATTGTGATATGTTTATTTTTGTGTTGATGTTTTCTCTGTTGTTCTTATTAGTCTGTTCTGGGACATTCTTTTTGGTGAGTTGATTTTTCACCTTTTTCAGAGCTGGTTTTGTAGTTGTTGAGATTCCTGTGTTACATTTCTTGACATGGTATGTTACATCTTTGTTGTGCTTTGCAGCTGCCCCTATGATCCACCTTAATAACCTATATATAAACCCAATTTTAATTATTACCAGTCTTGTCATCTTCCTCTCCATCTGGAAGGACTATAACGACTGTAGTACATCCCTTTTTTAATATGATGGTGCCATAGTTTTCATGATAATCACTGGATTGCTTCATTCAGTATTAAAGCTGTGATTGAATTTGGAGCCTTCCCTAACTGAGTAGAGTTCTGAATAATGTGTCGTTCTAAAATATAAAGTTAGTGGTTTTGTTCTTCTAAGCCAAAGGCAAGAACTTCTTTCAGTATTTCTTGTAGTTTTGGTTTGGCTTTTACAAAGTCTCTGAGTTTCTGTTTATCTGGGAATGTCTTAATTTCATTTTCCTATTTGAAAGATAGTTTTGCAGGATATATAATTCTTGGCTGGAAGTTCTTCTCCTTCAAGGCTTTGAATGTGTCATGCCACTGTCTCCGTGCCAGCATGGTTTCTGCTGAGAAATCTGATGAAAGCCTACAGGGTTTCCCTCTGAATGTTAACTTTGCTTTGAGTCTTGCTGCCTTTAAGAGTTGCTGCTTATGTTTCATTTTGTTAAGTTTGTTTAGAATATGTCTTGGAGTCTTTCTTTTGAGATCTGTATTGGGTGGCATATGATATGTATCTGAGATGTCTATATTCTCCTCCTTCATGATTTCTGGGAAGTTTTCTGTCAGCAGCTCAGCAACAATACTCTCTGCGTTCTCAGGTGTCTCATCCTATTCAGGGACTCCAATTAATCAAAGGTTGTTCCTCTCAATAGAGTCCCACATGCTTCTTAATGCTTCTTCATTTTTCTTGTTTCTTTTTTTTTTTTTTTTTTCTGAGTTCTGCTCATAGACACTGGCATCAGTAGCTCTGCCTTCCAAGTCAGAAATTCTCTTTTCCATTTGTTCCATCTTGTTTTCTTGGCTTTGAATGGAAGTTTCCTTGTCTTTGATTTTGTTCTTGATCTGTTGGACTTCAGAGTACTGGTGTTCCATCAGATCAAACAGCTTGTTTAATTTTTCCTTTTGTTCTCCTACATTTTGTAGAAGGTCTAGAAGGGCTCTGTATATAATCATTTTGTATTCACCTTCTTATGATTTCAGTAAAGTTTCTTTGTATGGAAAACTCCTTGGTTGTTTTGTTTGGGAGTCTTCTGTAGCCACGGGTGATTTCTTGTATGCCACAAATGTCTGTTGCTTTTTTGGTCCCAAGTGAGTAAATAGAGGCTGGGAGAGATACTGTGAGGATGGACTGCAGATGTTTCTCTAGGCTGTCTTAAAATGTAAAACAAAAGGTGTCTGTCAGTCAGGTTTTCAGGTGTAGAGGTCCCTCTTCCCAACTGGCAAAGTAAGCACCTCTATATCCAACTCCAGATGATACAAACTAGTTCAAAATAACAGGAGTGCTACTGCCCTGTTGGCCTCTTCTGACAGGGCCCAGACTTAGGCAACACTGTGTAAACTATTGCTTTTCTGGTAGAAAAGCACTCTCCTGTGAGCAGGCTGTGGCTCCCAAGCTAAGAAATCAGTCCAGCTGCAGCCAACGTATCTAAGACGGCACCCTCCACACAGTCAGGAGATAGAGGGGCTAAGGGTGCCTCTGTTGCCGGGCCCCCACCGTAGGCAACATTGTGTAAACTACTGCTTTTCTGTTGGAGAAGCACTGTCCTGTTTGCAGGTGCTGGCTCCCAGGCTAAGAATTAGGTCCCGCTAAAATCTCTGTATCCAACATTGCATCCTGCACACTGGCTGTGCGGTTCTGTACAAACCATGCTGTGGCAGTGATAAAAAGACAGGCCCAAAGTGGCTAGATTAACAGAGTCCTAAGCCTGGCTCTCAAAATATGGGAATTTTGCCTGCCTATCCCACCAGCAGTGTGTCTGAGTTTAGCCTCTAGGGAAGACCCAGCTCCACCCGCCGGCCAAGACAGAGGGAAAAAAAAGGTCAAAATGGTGCATTTACCTTCAGTCTGTGAGAGCCAGGGCTAGCCAGGAGCGGGAGTCAGTGAAAGAGAGGAGGTTTTTTCCTTCAGTGGTATGAAGTCCAAATTAACAGCCCTGTGCCATGTCCTGGGGGCTCACTAGGTGACCAGAAGGCTCCGTTTGATTGTCAGTTCAGGTCTTGGTTTCCAGAGGGATATAGGAGACGTGTGCTTAGTCCGCCATCTTTACTCCTCCAGATTTTTTTTGATGACTATTTTATTGTGTTTTCAGTGAAGGTTTATATAGTAGTTTAGGTTCTCATTCAATAACTTCTACACCAACTGTTCAGTGGCATTGGTTACATTCTTTGCAATGAGTAAACACTGGTTATTTCTGGTCTGGTTGTTTCATTTCCATTAATCTAGTTTCCCTGCACCCTTAGATTCTCATGTTGGTTTTAAAGTAATTATCGACTGTCTCGTCTCATATAGGTGATCTTTTTTAAAGGCATACAGTACTTACAGGTAATATTATTTTGTTAGCCAAATAGTAGTTATTTAGTCAATTATTTCACTGCAAAGTGACTTTGGGTTAGTTTTAGCTCAAGGTTTGAAGAGAATCTCAGGGCAATAGTCTTGGTGTATCCCTTGCCTCAACCAGTCCAGTAAATCTGTTTTTGTTGTTGTTTTCCTTCAAGAATTTGTGGTTTTGTTGCACATTTTTCTCCCATTCTAGCACAGTCCATCTGTTATGGCTCTGATTTGAGTGGTAAGTATTGGTAACTGGGCACAATGTAGCTCTGGTATCAGGGGAGATGAGACCATAGTTCATGTAGGCTATTTGTTCTGTGGATGAGTTTTTCGGTCTGTATTTTCCTTTCTCTTGCTCTGGACAAGTAGAGGCCAACAGTTACATTTTAGATGGCTGCTTACAAGCTTTTAAGATCCCAGACACTATTCACCAAATAGGATGTAGACCGTAACTTTATGAAATACGTCCTGCCAAATGACCAAGATGTCCCATGAGAGCATGGTTCTAACCCATCAAACCCCAAAATACAATCCTATGAGGTGTTTGTTTATGTCTAAGCAGTATACATGATTGTACCCCACTTGCTTTATTATATAAATGAATGTATGTACATACAGTCACACAGATGTGTGTATATATATGTATGTATATGTATACATGTAGGAAATTTGAATAGACCCTCAACAAGTAAGGAGATTGAATCAGTGCTCAAAAACCTCCCAACAAAGAAAAATCCAGAGCCAGGTGGCTTCACTGGTGAACTCTACCAAACAATTAAAGAAGAATCTACAGCAATCCTTCTCAGACTCATCCAAAACTTGAGGGAATACTTCATAATTCACTTTATTAGGCTAACTTTACCCTGATACCAAAGCCAGACAAAGACACTACAAAAAACACCAGTATCCCTTATGAATGAATATAGATGCAAAAATCCTCCATAAAATAGTAGTAAACCAAATTTAGGAGCACTTCTATAGAACTTGGTAATGAAAGTTCTAGCCAAAGTAGTTAGGCAAGAAAAAGAAATGAAAGACATTCAAATTGGAAAAGAAATAAAATTTTCTCTATTCACAGATAACACGATCTTAAACATAGAAAGCTCTAAAAAATACACACATACTAAATCTTATAAGAACCAAAAAATGAGATCATCAAAGTTGCAGGGTACAAAATAAACACAACAATCAGGTGTATTTTTCTATACTAGTAATGAACAATCTGAAAAGGAAATTAGGAAAATAACTGTTTACAATAGCATCAAAAAATAAAATACTTGGGAATAAATTTAACCAAGAAAGTAGAAGACTTATACACTGAAAACTACAAAACATTGCTGAGATTTCCAACCTGGTTCCCAGCACAGTAACTCCTGTGAAGAAAGGCCATTCTACTGTCAAGACGGTGACCAGGGAAGACACTGCAACATTCCCAAGCACATACAGTGAAAAGGCTTTAAAAAGTGTGCTTATCCACAACTGGACTACACCAAAAGCTAAAAGGTTTTCTAAAGACAATCCGACATTTTAAAAGTCAGTATAGCAGGGACAGGTATCTGGGGACTATGGTTTTGGGGAACATCGAGGTCAACTGGCATAACTAGTTTTTTTAAGGAAATGTTCTGCAACCAATATTGGTGAGTGGTGTCTTCAGTCTTAAAAGTCAGTGAGCTGCTATCTAAGGAATGTCAATTGGTCCCAACCCACCTGAAACAGATGAAAATCAAGAACATCAAAGACGTGAGGAAAATATGAGCCTGAGCGACAGAAGGGACCATATGATTGGGAGACTACATCAATCAACATGAGACTAGAAGAACTACAGGGTGTCCATGTACCACCAATGACTGCCCTGACAGTCACTGATGTAGTGGGAGGAAAGGAGAGGGTGCAGATCCAGAGCTCTATTGAAGACCAGACTTAACGGTCCAATATCCTGGAAGGTCCCCTGAGAATTTGGCTCCTGGGCTCACCAATATCCAAAAGCTGAAACCAGTACTGAAGCCAACTCTTCAGGCAAAAAATCGACTGGACTGTAAGACACAAGGTGATGCAAGAGTTGTGCATACTTCACGGCTTAAATACATACACACACACACACATATATATGTAAGACTGTCCAACCAGCTCCTCTCTAGAGGAGAGATGGGAGGGTGGAGAGGAGGGGACAGGTGTTGGTCGAAGGAATATCTCAAGTACAGAGTGGAAAAGAGGAGTGTGCTCTCATGGGTGCAGACAGCAGATAATGCTGCAGAGGTGTGTGTTCATGGTTTTATATAGCAAATTGACTTGGATTGTAAACTTTTTTTTTCCTATTATGATTGAGTGAAAATGTACAATCTTGTATAAATTTGCATGACGGCCTATATGCAGCTGCCCCAGCTCTCCCTGCCCGGTGACAGCACATTCCTTCTCTCTGTTCTATACATGTCAGGATTGTGAACTTTCACTTAATCATGACTAAAAAATAAAGAAGTGGGCTTATCCGGTACTCGAGCATATCAAGAAGTTTGCCATGAAGAAGATGGGAACATCAGATGGACTAGGCACGCTGACACAAGGCTCAACAAAACAGTCCAGAACAAAGGCATAAAATGTACAATACTATATTCATGTATTGTTATCTAGAAAACGTAATGAGGATGAAGATTCACCAAAGGATGTTTACACCTTGGTTGCCTATGTACCTGTCACTACTTTCAAAACCCACAGTCGATGTGGATGAAAACTAACAGCTAATTATCAAATAGTTTTTGTTCTGAATTGCTGAAAGAAATTAAAGACAACCTAAATAAATGGAAGATGAACCACATTTATGAATGGAAAGACTTGCTGTTAAGATGATAATACTACCCAAAATAATACAAAAATACAATGCCATCACTATGAAACTCTGAATATTTTTTTTTCCAGGAATGGAAGAACCCATGGAACTTAAAGCAACCCTGAATAGCCAAAAGAATCTTGTGAAGGAAGAACAAAGTTGGAAGACTCAGACTTCTATTTCAAACTTGACTAAAGTTACAAAGTTACATAATCAGAGCAGTGCAGTACTAGCATAAGTTCAAACATATAGACTAGTGGAGTAAAACATACAGCCCCAAATAAACCATTGCATATGTCATGAGTTGAATTGTGTCCCCACAAAAATATGTGTAGCAAATTGGCTGAGCCAAAATTCCCAGCATTGCGTGATTGGTCCTTCATTTTGCGATTGTCTTATGCTGTAAATCCGAGTCTGTGCCTGTGGTTAATAGGCAAGATTAGATTATTTTTAAAAGGATTAGGGTGGGACTGTAATACACTTACTAAATGAGATTCCCCTGGAGTATGGCTTGTACCACATTTTATCCTACAAGAGATAAAAGGAAAAGGAAGCAAGCAGAGAGTTGGGGACCTCTTACCATTAAGGAAGCAGGGCCAAGAGCAGAGCGTGTCCTTGAGACCTGAGGTTCCTGAACCAAGATTGTCTCAGATCAAAGAAAGTTCTTCATCCAGAGCTGAGAGAGAGACAAAGAGTGAGACAGAGCTCCCTAGGAGCTAGCACTTGAATTTGGACCTCCAGCATAGACTTGTAAGAATAAACTTTTCTTTGTTAAAGCTGTCTACTTGTAGTATTTCTATTAGAGCAGCACCAGATAACTAAGAATTTATGATTGATAGATTTTTTAAAATAATATTTTACTGTGTTTTTAGTGGAAGTTTACACAGCAAATTAGGTTTCCACTTAACAATTACTCCACAGTTTGTCAGACGTTAGTTACCTTTTCACAACGTGTTAACATTCTCGTTAATTCCTTTCAGGATATTTGCTTCCAGTAATCTGGTTTTCTTCTCCTGCTACCCTTTTGTCTTTGCTTTAGAGTAATTGTTTACCTGGTCCACTGATTTTTGACAAGGTGTCAAAACAATTCAGTGGGGAAAAGGACTATCTCTTTAACAAATGGTTCTGGGACAACGGAATATCTGTGTTTGAAAGAATGACCTTAGTGTGGGGAGAGTGGCTAGGGTCATAAAACAAAGTGTGTCTAAGTTTTTATGTAGGAAATTGACTAGAACTGTAAACTTTCACTTAAAACATAATAAAAATTAAAAAAAAAAAAAAACTTGCCTCCAGCCATACAAAAATTAACTCAGATTGGATCAAAGACCTAAATTTAAGAGCTAGAACTATAAAATTCTTCAAAGAAAACATCCGACCTCAGATTTGGAAATCATTTCTTCAATATGACACAAAAAACATAGGCAACAAAATTAAAAAAAAAAATTAGATTTCCTTAAAATTAAAAAATTTTGTATAGCAGAGGACAATGTTACAACGTGAAAGGACAACTTACAGAATGGGGGAAATATCTGCGAATGATACATCTGATAAGGGTCTAATACACAGACTACATAAAGAACTCCTACAATTCAATAACAAATACCAACAACCCAATTTAAAAATGTGCAAAGGAGTTAAACAGATATTTCCCCAAAAAAGATACACAAATTACCAACAGGTGCATGAAAAGGCACTCAACATTATAAGTCATTAGAGAAATGCAAATCGAAACAGCCATAGGATACACTAGGAAAACTTTTATTAAAAAAAAAAAGGCAAGTGAAGGAATTAAAACTGTCATGAATTGCTGGTGGAGGATGACCACGATCAAGAAGAAGTCAACGCTGTCAGGGATGTGGAGGGATCAGTCCTCACCTATAGCTGGTGGCAATATGAAATGGTGCAGCCACCTTGGGAATCAGTCCAGCAGTTCCACAACTAGACATAGAGTTACCATACAACCCAGCAATTCCACTCCAAGATAGCTACCAAGAAAAAAGAAAATGTGTATCCACACAAAAAGTTGTGCATGCATGTCCATAGCGGCATTCTTCATAATAGCGAAGACATGGAAACAACCCAAATGTCCATCAACTGATTAATGATAAACAAAATGTATTGCATTCACACAAAGTGGAATGTTATTTGGCCATAATATGCATGCTACAACATGGATGAACGTATGCCAGGTGGCTACATCTGCTAACAAAAAGGCAACTGTTCAAATCTACCAGGTGTTCCTTGGAAACTGTGGAGCAGTTCTGCTCTGTCTTATAAGGTCACTGTGAGTTGGACTCGACTCAACGGCAGGAGTTTGGGTTTGGTTTTAGAACAGGTAAATCTGTAAAGACATAAAGGAGATCAGTGGTTGCCAAGGGCTAGGCAGATAGTGGAGTGGGGACTGACTGCTTACAGGATGCAGTGTTTTCTTTTTCACATAACGAAAATGTTCTGGAATTAGATACTGGTATGGTTCTACACCATTTAAAAACCACTGGGTTATACACTTTAAAATGGTTAAGATGATGACTTTTAATAAGTAAATTTTACCTACATTAAAAAAAAATGTTCTTTACACACAAAGGAACTTATGATAGCATCTGACATGTGAACATCACTTAGCAGGGGTGAGCTGTTGTGGAGTATTTGGGAAGCTGTGACCCACTCCAGAAAACTAGTTCCAGGTAAAAAGACATACGTACAGGTGAGAGTGCAAAGGATCTCTCTGTACTATTTTTGTAATTTCCTGTCTATAATTATTTTAAAATAAAAAGTTTGAAAGAAAAATAAGGACACGTGTTAATGCAGCTACCCCATACCTCCCACTCTCTTGTCTAGCACTTTGAGATCAATCATCACCTTGGAGGCCAGGGGCTTATCCCCGGTGGGGCTGGCGTCTGCCCTGGTCTGGCCACTGCGGGAAGGGAATAATCCGATTTCCTGAGGAGAAGACTCAGGGTTGGGCAGATGCTCCCAAAGATGTCAGGCTACTCCGTGGGTCTGTGGTTTGGGGGCTGAGGGTGAGACCATGTCAACCCCAAAGCTCCTGCTGCCTCTGGGGTGTGGTTGGCTGTCTCTCTTTGTTTTGGTGGGCAGTCGGAAACCGAGTCCCCAGGACAAGGGAATTCCTACTACAGTTCTGTGGACAGGAAGTCCAATCAAACAGAGACAGCTGAGGGAGACAGGAGCTCAGGTTTGGAACACTTGGAGGCACTGGAGATTGCTGGGTCCAGCACATGCAAGCCCCTCTCATGACTTTGCCCCTTCCGTGTGAGGGGCATCTCTTCTCCTAGCCAAGGGAAACTAGAAACTTTGTCTCATCTTCCTGTGTGGCCCTAGGGCTGCAGACTTAATGAAGTCACAGCTGGTGGACCCAGATACCGAGCAGGGCCAGGCTTTGACTAGAGTCTAGTTTCAGTTTCATTTTCCTTGAAGTGACCGAGAAGGCAGGAAGAGAGCTGTGACTAGCAGCGTCCTTCTCTCCCTTGGCCTTGGTGCTGGCTTGCACTAGCCACAGCTGGGTGCTGGCGTTTGCTGGGACTGCCACTCAGATAGATATCCTGCCTGTGAGCACTACAGCCCTCTGTCTAACCTAGACCTCAGGATGGGCGTCCTGGAGACCTGCAAGCTACTGGATGAGGAACTATACTCACGGCAACTGTAAGGCAAGAGGTGGGGTGAGGAGTAGGGTGGCTCTCTGACCCGATTTCCAACCTGCTCTCCCACTCCCCATCCACAGGTATGTACTGGGCTCAGAGGCCATGCAGAGGATTCAAGGAGCCAAGGTCCTGCTGTCGGGCCTGCGGGGCTTGGGGGCTGAGGTGGCCAAGAACTTGGTGCTCATGGGTGTGGGCAGCCTCACTCTGCATGATCCTCACCCCACCTGCTGGTCGGACTTGACTGCCCAGGTGAAGACGGGGGATGCAGGGGAAGGAGGGCTATAGGCTCCTAGCCTAGAGTAGGGGCAGGAGCCAAGAGGGGTCTCCCTGCTCAGGCCAGACTGGTCCTCTCCCTAGTTCTTCCTTTCAGAACATGACTTGGGGAAGAGCAGGGCTGAAGCCACTCAAGACCCTGTGTCTCAGCTCAACAGAGCTGTCGAGGTCCGTGTCCACACAGGCACCATCACTGAGGACCTGTTGGTGGACTTCCAGGTACCCCCACCCCCATCCTCCAGCTGACCCCTAATCCTGCTCTTAAGAACCCATCCCAGAGAGGGCTGGCCCTGCTGATCACAGGGGTCCCTCCCAGGTGGTGGTGCTGACTGCCTCGGAGCTGGAGGAGCAGGTGCGGGTGGGCAGTTTCTGCCACCAGCATAGGATCTGCTTCGTGACGGCTGACACCCGAGGCCTTGTGGGGTGGGTAAGACGGCCTGCCCAGTCAGGCCTTCTGGGCTTGCCCTGGTGTCCCTACCCATAACCGTGCACTTAAACCTCACCGTTAACACTGAGCCACCTCAACGACCCCTGCCACCCCACCCCAGGCAGCTATTCTGTGACTTTGGCGAGGACTTCATTGTATCAGACCCCACAGAGGCGGAACCCCTGATGGCTGCCATCCAGCACATCTCCCAGGTGGGTCCTTCAGTGTCAGCATGTCCTGCTGCCCAGGAAGGGGCTGCCAGGGCCTGGACAAGGTAGCTATGGGCGCCCCTGAGACAAGTCATCCTCTACTCAGGGCTCTCCCGGTGTTGTCACCCTGAGAGAGGCTGATGTGCACTACTTTCAAGATGGGGACTTGGTGACTTTCTCAGGCATTGAGGGCATGGTTGAGCTCAATGGCTGTACTCAGCCCATCCGCGTACAGGGTAAGCCAGCCCCATTCTAGCTCAAGTCTCAGCACCCAGGCCCCCACTGAGGGTGGACTAGCCTGATCATTGGGGAAGTGTTCCCTTGGAGCAAATTCAGGGACACAGATACAAGAGAGGACAAGGCATGGGGAACTACTCAGGGTCAAGGGTCATACTGACTAGTTCAAATATATTGCAGAAGACAGATGCTTGGAGATTGGGGACACAACAACTTTTTCCCGTTATGTTCGTGGTGGAGCTGTCACTGAAGTCAAGAAACCTAAGACTGTGAGCCACGTGAGTGCAGGTGCATTTGAGATGGAGAAAATTGGATGCCACGCAGGGCCCCCGGTGTTCCGGGTCTGATTCTGAGCTGAATGCTGTCTGCAGGAATCCCTGGCTACTGCCCTGCTCCAGCCACGTGTGGTTGCCCAAAGTCCCCAGGAAATGCACCGTGCCCACTGTCTGCATCAGGCCTTCCGCGCACTGCACAGGTTCCAGGCCTCCACGGGCCAACGGCCCAAGCCTTGGCATCCTGTGAGTGACCGTCTCATCCTCCACTCCCATCACCCCTGCCTCTGTCTTAGTGGAGTCTTACCCACTAAGAGGTAACACTGACCACATTACAGATCTGAGATTGACTCTCAGAGGAATTTTTACCACTTGTAAAAAGGAGATGATAAAGACTGTCATGAGTTCAGGACCTGGTCCATGACAGCAGCTGGTACACTGCCCAGCAGACACTCAGTGTGTGGAGGGAATGGGGCCACGTCCTCCCACCCAGGATTCTGCTGCCTCTTTTGTGAAGAAGGGTGGTTGAATTCCCAAAGGATTTGAGGGAGGTGGAGTCAGGCTAGAGCTGCTGTGCTCACTGTGTCTCACCTTGCAGGGTGATGCAGACGCTGTGGTGTGCCTTGCCCGAGCCCTGGAACCATTGCAGAAGACAGAGGAAAAGCCGCTGGATGAAGCCCTGGTGCGGAAGGTCGCCCTGTGTAGCGCTGGTGACCTGAGCCCCATGGCAGCCATGCTGGGTGCAGTAGCTGCCCAGGAAGTCCTGAAGGTGAGCTTGGGCATGAGCTGAGAGTGGCGGGTGCCAGACTGCTCAGTACCACCAGAGGGCGCGAAGCACAAGAAAACAGCCGTAGAGGCTTCGCTAACTTGAGTGCGGTCTTCGGCAGAGACCTGGGGAGAGGAATCACCCAGCTGAAATGTCCACCCACAGGCAGTCTCCAGGAAGTTCATGCCCCTGGACCAGTGGCTGTATTTCGATGCTCTCGAATGCCTTCCAGAAGATGGAATGCCCCATCCCAGCCCCGAGGATTGCACTCCAGTAAGAACTGTGGGTGATGGTAGAAACCACGTCCAAGGCCAGTCGGACTAGGGGGCAGAAAGATGAGGAACCAGCTTGAGGTCTCGGCCCAGAACAAGTAATGTAAGGGGGAGACAGCACAGATCAGTCGCCATCGCCTGCCCCTATCTGCTACCCCCAGAGAGGCTGCCGCTACGACGGGCAAATTGCAGTATTCGGGGCTGATTTTCAGGAGAAGCTGGGCCACCAGCGCTACTTCCTGGTAAGCTGTGAGGTGCGGCTGGGAGTGTCTCGGCGGCTAGTCCAGGACTTCAGGGCTAAGGCCTCTTTGTTGGACAGGTGGGTGCAGGTGCAATTGGCTGTGAGCTGCTCAAAGGCTTTGCCCTCATGGGCCTGGGGGCCAGTGACACTGGGAGCATCACTGTCGCTGACATGGACCACATAGAACGCTCCAACCTCAGCCGTCAGTTCCTCTTCAGGCCACAGGACATTGGTGTGAGTGCCAGCCCCTCCCCACACCCATGTCCTGACTGTCCCACAATGCCCCCCACAAGTGACCTCCTGCCTTCTTTCCAGAGTCCCAAGGCAAAGGTAGCTGCAAAGGCTGCCAGTTGCCTGAACCAAGGCTTGCAGGTAACTCCACTCACCTACCCAATGGACAGTACCACAGAGCACATCTATGGGGACAGTTTCTTCTCCCATGTGGACGGCGTGGTTGCTGCCCTAGACAGTTTCCAGGCCAGTGAGTGCTCAGCTTTGGAAATCAACCTCTTGCCCACAGCTACTCTAGCCCCATCTCTGACCCTCTGCCTCCTTTGCCAGGACACTATGTGGCTGCTCGCTGTGTCCATTATCTGAAGCCACTGCTGGAAGCAGGCACCCAGGGCACCCAGGGCAGTGCTGCAGTGTTCATGCCACATGTGACTGAGCCCTACAGGGGCCCCGCCTCAGCTGCAGCTTCTGAGGATGCCCCCAACCCTGTCTGCACTGTGCGGTTCTTCCCCAGCACGACTGAGCACACTCTGGAGGTGGGAAGCACCCAAAAACCCCCACTGTACTCTGCCTAGCCCTTTGCTATAAACTCTTCCTGACACTTTGTGCCCCACTTTCCCCACAGTGGGCCCGGAATGAGTTTGAGGGACTCTTTCGACTGTCTGCTGAGACCATCAATCTCCATCGACAGTAAGAACACCAAGTAAAGTGAATGGGAGTCCGGGGACTCTAAGACCAGGGTCGACAGGATTCAGTCTCCAGTTGTCCCTTTCTGCATAGGGCACCCACTTCCCTGACAGACATGGATGAGCCGCAGGTGCTGACTTTGCTGCAACCAATGCTGGGTGTCCTGAGGGAGCGTCCACAGACCTGGCAAGACTGTGTGGCTTGGGCACGTGGGCACTGGCAGCTATGCTTCCATGACAGCATCGTGCAGCTCTTGAGATGTTTCCCACCTGAGAAGGTGGGTACCTGGCTGCTGGAGGGGCCAAAGTTTCAGAGGGACCAGGAAGGAAGCCAGCTTAAGGCCAGCAACCTGTTTCCGTAGGTGCTTGAGGATGGAACACCCTTTTGGTCGGGTCCCAAACAGTGCCCCCAGCCCTTGGAGTTTGATGCCAACCAAGTGAGTAGGGGGGTGCTCTTGGAAGCCCCGAGATAGGGATGTGGCTCCCTCAGAGGAGGGGTGGGCACCCCCACATTCTGCAGAGAATCACATGTGCCGAGAGAGACCCAGGTTTGTGCATGTGTGGTGTCCACATGGGAAGCAGAGGCGGGCACTCAGATCCACAAATGGGTGGTGCACCCCTCTACCATGGTCCCATGTGTCTGCCCCTGCTCTGGGTCCTGCTGTAGGACATGCATCTCTTCTACGTGATGGCAGCTGCCAACCTGTATGCCCAGATGCACGGGCTACCTGGCTCAAAGGAGCAGACTGCACTCAGGGAGCTGCTGCTGCTGCTGCCACTGCCCCGTCCCCAGCCCCCAGCCCCCATCTCCACCAGTGACCAGGAGCTAGCTCAGGCTTCCACGAAGTTTGGTGAGACCCCTCTCCCTGCCCCTTATGCTGCCACCCATAGGTCTGACCTGGTCCTCTGCCTGCGCTAAAGAGGAAGATGGCATCTGGGGGCCCTGCTGCCAACCACTGCCTCTCGGGCCTCTGATCCTTCTTCTCTCTAGGCTTGGGCCCATCCCCTGTCCCCACAGCAGGTCCTCTCCCTTCGACCCTCAGCACCTGCAGCTCTTTTGGCAAATTTTCAGCAAGTTAAAAAAAAAAAAAAAAAAACCACTGCCCTCTGGGAATCCCCTTGGCTGTGGTCTGCAGGAAGGACAGAGTTGGAAGTCACCTACATGGGTTGAGGACTAGGGCTGCTGGAGAGGAATCTGTAGCATCAATTGAGGGTGCTCTGTGGAAGTGAGTGAGTGATAGGCTTGGCGCAAACCAAGAATAGGTGCCAGGTTACAGACGCAAGTCCTAGACAGAGGGTCTAAGGACTGTCTCAACGTCTCCCTACCTTGCTAGAAGCTGAGCAGTTGAAAGAACTTCGCAAAGTCCTGGAAGTCTGGAACAAGGGCCCTGCCCTGCAGCCTCTGCTGTTTGAGAAGGTGGGAGCCTAAGGGGGGGAGGTGAGAAGCTGGGCTAGGGGGTTGTGGGGGAAAATCAGGGGCTAAAGGGTGGTTTAGGAGCCCTTGAACTTGAGTTTTCCTCCCAGCAGGGCCCCTGGAAGAGGCTTGGTCTCCCTCAGACTGAGCCTGGTTAGCTGATAATTGGGGGAATGGGAGCACTCACACCACAGAACTGTGTCAAGGCCTGTGCAATGACTGTTGGCCCTGGTGAGGGCCAATACAAATACTACTTGTGACTTGGGTCTCACAGGATGATGACAGCAACTTCCATGTGGACTTTGTGGTAGCAGCAGCTAGCCTACGAGCTCAGAACTATGGAATCCCGCCAGCCAACCGTGCACAGGTAACCCTGCCACTTGAGGCTCAGGTCTAGACAATGGTGGTCAAGCTTGAGCTCCACACCTGAGCCTGAAGTGAGTCTCCCATTTCTGGCAGAGCAAGCGCATTGTGGGACAGATTATCCCAGCCATTGCCACTTCAACAGCAGCTGTGTCCGGCCTAGTGTGTCTGGAACTGTATAAAGTGGTAGGCGGGCAGAAGCGCCTTGATGCTCTCCGTCACAGCTATCTGCACCTGGCCGAAAACCACCTCAGCCGCTGGGTACCTCGTGCTCCAGCCATCCAGACAGTGAGCCCCTATTTCCTCTATCCCCCTGGGCCTAGGTTTTCCCTGAACCTACCTAAAGAGCCCCTTCTCCGGCTGCTAGCCTTCATCTGGGACCAGACTGTGGGGGAGTCCTTAAGACTCCCTCCAGCCCCCTTCCTGCTGGAAGCCAGGCTGGGACCTGTCAGACACAGGAAGCAGCCGTCAGCCACCCCCACCCCCCACCTCTTGCAGCCTAGGGTCTGGGGGAGCTGCAGCTTTAACTCATTAGTGGAGCCAGACATTCCCCTAGCCCCCTTCCTTCTCAGGAGTGCCCCTGAGGGGGAAGTGGTGGTGGTGATGGTGGCAGGGGGGCGGGTGGGAGGGCTGGGGCCCCAGCCGCAGACAGAGCCTAGCTTCTCCTCATGCAGTGTGAGGGCCCTGGCTGCCTCTCCAAGCCTTGTGGGTAGGGGCTGCAGCCCCGTGGGGATGTACGTGTTCAAGTGATCATGTCACAGGTGTGAGTGCATGGGGAGGGGGCATCCCGGCATCCTCGGCCTTACCTGGATACATGGGCATGGAGAGAGCAGGCTTGCACATCTGTGCGCCAGATGAGAATGCAGGGCTCTTCCTCAATGCGGGTGTGCACGTGCGTACACATGTGGGTGTGCCTGTGGGCATGTATGTGGGTACACATGTGGATGTGCCATGTGTGCATGTGTATTCCTTCAAGTGCAGGGCAGTGAATGCTGGACAGTGTGTTCAGGCTATGCAGTAGGTGGCATTTCCTTGGGACAGAGGAGAGGGAGTAGAATTTCCTCATGAGAGGAAAGGATAGAAGTCATAGAAAGGCACTGAGAAGCCCTGGGGTCCCTCCAGGCATAGCATACAGAGCCTTTTTGTGAAAGACCAGCCTCTAGCCAGCACACAGGCTGCCTTTGTCCCTGATGGTGGGGGAGGGGAGAAGCCCCCCATCACCTCTGATCTAGTCTGAGCTTAACCCTAGTGTGGTTTCTGGGGGTGATGGCAGGGCCTTTCTACCCTCAGCCCCAGGCACCAGAATCCCAAGACCCTTGGAATAGGAAGGAAAGAAGGGACAAAGAGAAGGCCCCTATGGACTGTGTCCCTACTGCAGTCTCTGAGCCAGTAAAATCCCAATGGTCATTGTGCTCCTTGCCCATATGCTCATGAGTAGTCCAAGGCACTGAAGGACAGGATGGGAGGGGGGACAGGATGTGCCCCCAGCTACAAGCAGCCTTATCAGAGCCTACAGCAGCCCTGCCCCCACTTCCTCAGGAAGCATCCCCCCAACACACACACACACACACACACGCACGCACGCACGCACGCACGCACGCACGCATGCACACATGCACACACACACACACACACTCACACACACACGACTGCCCTGTGTGATGGATCACTTGTTTCCCTTTGTGGGCCCCAGAGCCCCGTTTCCTGTGCTGGGCCCAGCACAGGCGGGGAGGGGGCTGAGACTCTGGGCCCAGAGCCCACCTTCTACCCCCCACCCCTGGCTCCTACTTCCTGCGTCCCAACCAGACCAGCTCCTTCCCTCAGAAAGGAGCCATTGGCTACTAGTAACT
The DNA here is from genome assembly GCA_028571685.1 of Heterohyrax brucei. Classification (NCBI taxonomy): domain Eukaryota; kingdom Metazoa; phylum Chordata; class Mammalia; order Hyracoidea; family Procaviidae; genus Heterohyrax; species Heterohyrax brucei. Next base: position 16,611,001 of record CM053158.1, read on the forward strand.
GGGGTAGGGGGTGAGGGGGTATGTGAGAAGTCTCTCACTCCTTTCCACCCTTCCCCAGTTCCATCACTTGACCTGGACTCGCTGGGACCGCTTAAAGGTGCCTGCTGAAAAGCCTGAGAGGACTCTGAAGTCACTGCTGGCCCATCTCCAGGTGCGTCCTGGCCCTGCCTGTCCTCAGGCCCAGGCAGACATGGCCTGGACCAACTGGGCTTGACTTCTCTCTCCTCCAGGAGGAGCACGGGCTGCAGGTAAGGATGCTATTGTATGGCCCTGCTGTGATCTACTCAAAGAGGTGGACCCCTGACAGGCAGGACCAGCACCTGCCCCTCAAGTGAGTCCACAACTAGGCTCAGCCAGACCCTACAAGCATCCCTGGGGTGGCGGTAGGGCACACAAGGCTTCTCCTCTTCCCACCCCGATTCTGGGCCCCTCACACCTTTCTGAGACTTTCTTTTGCCAAATGGAGCCAGCAAATGGGCTGGGGGCAGGGCAAGGAGAGGCCTGCTTGGCTGGGTCCCCCAGCTCCCCCACACCCTGCACAACTCCCCCCCTTTCACAGCCCACTCCCAAGGGACCTGCGGCTTCCTGCCTCCTGCCCGCCCCACCAGCCACTCCTAAAATAGTTTCAGATGTTTCCTGTCTTAAGCTGCTCCTGCTCCTGGCTCGAGCCCACCGTCACCCTCTAGTCCGTGCCAGGTCACTTGCTCTCTTGCTGCCATTGTTCACTTACAAACTTTCCTCAACCCCGGCCTCCTCCACCAGGGTGACAGAGGTGGTACAGCAGGTGACGGGACAGGTACTTGAGCCTGGACAGCAGGCACTGGTACTGGAGCTAAGCTGTGAAGGTGAGGAGGAGGACACAGCTTTCCCACCCCTGCACTACGAGTTGTGACGAGGCAGCACCCCTGACACTTGGCTCTAGAAAACCCACATCGGCATCCTGAGCCCACTGTAGACTTTCAATAAATGCTTATTGAAGACTTAAGCAGAGAGGATGGATGATAGAATACAGGGAATGTGACATGGGCTCAACAGGGACCCGCATCAGGAGGAGAAAAGTTCTTTAGAGCCTCTCAACTGGACTGTGCCTCTTGGGGCTGAGGCTGCTTCTGGAGCCTCATGGGTATGGAGCCAGGACAATCCAGAGAAAGGCCTTTATTGTCCCCAGGTTGGGGGGCAGGGTCAGAGGTAGCTGATGACATCATTGCAGATGATGGGCTGGCGGCTGCGGCAACTCATGAGGGCAGCAAAGCGTGAGACGTCCGCAGGCAGCTCAGGTTCAGGGTGAGGTGGGCACGACAGCCGCTTTCCCGCCATGGCCGCCCGCCGTGCCCCAGCCAGCCGGCGCCGCAGCTGCTCGGAGAGGCCGAGCAGGAACTGCGGGGGCCGAGTGCGGGCACGGGGCCCACCCCTGGCCCCACCACTTCCAGTCCCACCGCCCCCCTCACTCGCTGCCTCAGGCAACTCCATCCAGTTGTGCACCAAGTCCGCAAAGCAGTTGTCTCCCAGCACCAGTGGCTGGCGACTGCGACCCCTGCTCAGCAGGGCTGCTGTCCAGTCCTCTGAGTCTAGTCCCCGCCAGTGCTCCAGGCAGGCATCCGGGGTAGACTTGGGCCGAGGACGGTGAGCAGGGGGTGCACTGGTCAAAGAGGCCCTGTTAGGCAGGGGGAGGCCACTGGCTGAGAGGCGCTGACTATCGGGGGGCCGTGCAGGGGGTGCTGGGCGCTGAAGCATGGGCAGCTCTTCCTCTCTCCATGTACTCTCTGACACCTCTGAGAAGCCAGAGTCCCAGTCCAGAGTGTGCTCCCTGGGGCCCCTGAAGGCTGCACCCTTGTCCCCTGTCATCACAACTTCCTCCTCATCCTCCTCTTCCACACAGCAAGCTGAATCCTCTTCCGAGGCATCTGATGCCCTGAGCCGGTGGCTAGGCCGCACACTTGGGCCAGGCTTCGGGGACGGCCGCAGGGAGCCAGGCATCTGGGGTGAGCCTGTGTTCCGGCCACACAGCTGCAGAGGAAGAGAGGGCGCGAGTTGGAGTAGCAGCACTCATGAGCCCTGCCCACCAGCTAGCCCTGAGAACAGACGGTCAATGAGAGCCAGAGAGGTCTGCTGGCCTGGGCAGCAAGTCTTTCAGGGGCACAGGGCTGATGTTGGGGTGCTGGCACACGACGCCCATGTGGCTCCTGTCTGCCCACCTGGTGGCAGTCGGCAGGCTGCAGCACGCAGGGCCAGGCAAGTCAGCACCCGCCACTAAGGCAGGCCGGCAGGGGTGTGGGCCTGCACCGGGAAGTGGGGCCTGCCCAGGGCTGGGGGGGCATCCCATAACTCTTTGGGGATTCAACTCTTCCAAGACCACAGCAGTTTCTTGAGGATAGGTGAGAAATGAAGGAAGGAGGGGCAGGCCAATCTGGGGTAGGGGGAGTCCACAAGGGCACTAGCGTCTCTTCAGTCCCTTGGTGCCTCCCGCCTGGCCCTCACAGGGTTTCTCCTCCACCACCACTATCCCCCACAGCCCCTGGCAGCACGGCCAGCTGGACGGCTGTTACCTGATGCCCAGTGCAGCTCCCAACCGTCCGAAACCCGACGCGGGCCATCTGGGCCATCTGCGCCGCCCCACCCCCATCCCTCCTCGGATAGGCACTCAAGACAACCCCCACCCGTCCACGTTCAGGACAGGCGGCAGCCGGGCACCCCCCACCCGTCCCCACGAACCACACCCGCGCCCAAGCCTCACCAGTTCGCAGCGGAGCTGGCCCAGGAAGCTGTCAAGCCGAGCGCTGTGCATACCCGTGCCGGAGCCTCTCCCAGGCCAGCCCGTCCCCTCCTAGAACCGCTACAGAAGCGGCGCGGAGAGGCCCCTGCGGGCGGGCCAGCGGGGCCCTGGCCCTCCGCCTTGAGCCTCAGCGCCTCGCTCTCCGTAGTTGCCGTCGCCGCCGCCCCAACATCTGGCAGCAGCGCCCCGCCCCCGGCGCCTTAGCCGGTGGGGCGGGGCTAGACTGCAACGACCCCACCCCCTCGGGCCGGCGGGGGCGGTGACCCGGGAACCTCCCCTCCCTCATCAGCCCGGGCTTGAGAGAGGGGTGGGAAGGCGGGGCTATGATGGGCAGCTGGGTGGAGTCCGACCCCCGACCCCTCCTCCGACGCCCTGATTGGTTGAGCTAACCAGGGGTTTGCTGCCCCACCCAGGGTAAGTTGTTTCTCTGCTGCCGCCCAGGCTTCGCTTTGCGTCCCAGGATAGAATAGCGGTCCCTCCTACAGAAGCGTCCTGGTGAGCGCGGGACCTCTGGGGGCGCCCACATGCGCGCCTGGTGGGCAGCAAGCATCCTGGGTCGTCCGCCCGGCCGTGCTGCGGTCTGCTTAGGGCCAGACTCGCCGGACTTGCATCGCGGTATCTCGACTGTTGTTGAAGTGATGGGAAGGCGACCTGACTACTTGGGGATTCTGCAAAGTCGAGGCGGCGGAGAGGCGGGGACGCGGAACCTTGTGTCAGCGCAGAGGAAGATCTTCAACCACGGACGATCCCAGGCAGCCCTCCCCGCCGCGCCAAGTTAGGCGGGGTCGCCCCCTGGTGGGAAGCCAGAGGTTAGCCGCCAGTCCAGCCGCTATTCTGATCCGCTGCAACCCCAGTGTGGGCAGCCCCTCTACCAGGAACCATGTGCAAACTAAGGGTCACTTAGGGCGGCGCGGGATGGGGGAGAGGCGGAGAGTGGTGGGAAAGAGTGCCATACATCTGACGGGGTGGCTAGAGTTGGTCCTCTTGAGGCTGCTCTGTAATCAGAGGCTGAGCTTAGGAGGACAGTCTAACTGTAGACAGAATAGACATCAGCACACAGGAAAATACTGAGAATGAGAGCCACGGGCTAGTTTGAGGAGGGGCTTTCAGAGGAGAATGTACTCAGGATGGAATCAAGGGTGAACCATTATGGGACAAATTCGAAGAGGGACCTTCTAGTGGAGGGACCAGCCGGTGTAAAGACCTTGAGGCACCAATGGAGTTGGACAGGACACAGGTCTCTGTGATTGGTGGTGGTCGGGCACTGAAAAGGTTAACAAAACCAGCTCCCTGCAGCTTTAGAGAGGAATGTAGGTTTTGCTCCGGATGTGATGGGGAGCACTGGAGTACTTTGAGCAGGGAATGACCCGGCTCTTAAATACTGGCTGCTGTAGGAGAAGCAACTGTGTAATCAGAGTGGAAGCCCCTGCCCTTGTGCAGACAAGGGAGGGGAATGGCCTGGACCTGAGAGGAGCAGGTACACAGAAGGAGTCATTTTAGGGTATGTTTTGAACCTAAAACTAACCAAGCCTTGCAGATGCATAGATGCTGGTAGTAAAAAGAAAGACATTGTTTTTGTCATCTAGTACTGCTATAACAGAAATACCACAAGTGGATGGCTCTAAAAAGAGAAATTTTATTCTGCCACAACTCAGTAGGCTACTAGTCCAAATTCAAGGTGTCAGCTCCAGGGGAAGGCTTTCTCTGTTGGCTCTGGAGGAAGGTCATTTTCATTGATCTTCTCCTGGACTGGGAGCTTCTGATGTGCAGGACTCCCCCCACCCCCACCCCCCAGCCTTTTTCAAAGGATCTGCTCAGCTCCTGGAACTGCTTTCCTGGTGATATGAGATCGCCAACTCTTAGTGTTCTTCCCTTTCCTTATATCCCAAGAGACTGTCTCAAGGCACAATACAATCTTATAGAGTCCTGCCACACCAACACCACTGCTGCCCATCCTCCCTCATTAACATCACAGAGACAGGGTTTATAGCATTCAGGAACATCACGCAATACCAGGAATTATGGCTTAGCCAAATGGCTATACATATTTGGGGTAGGACACAATTCAATCTATGACAAGCATCAAGCATGACACCTAGAATTCTGGCCTGAATGACTGGTTCAGTGGAGTTGCCATGAACTGATCTGGGAAAGACTAAGAGTGGGTTTGGAGAGGAAAATTAAATGATCATTTGTGGATTTGAGCTACCAGTCAGACCTCCAACAGGGAATGCGGGGTTGGTTTCAGTGTGTGTGACTCTGGAGTCGCGGGGAGAGGCCAGCACTGGACCTGAGAGGCGAAGTAAGTAGAAGTTATTGAGATAGGAAGTAATAAGTGTAGACAGGGGAGGGCAGCAGGCAGACTGAGTTCTGGAACATTTTACTGTTAGAGCACTGGAGAGATGAAACAAAAACAGCAGAGTTAGCAGGGCAGGAGTGTTCAGGGATGTGGGAGGAAACCAGAGAGAGTGTGGGATTTGGAAGACAACAGAAGCAAGAGTCAAACAATCCTGAAGAATCATCAATCCTAAGGAAGTGAGAAGAAGCCACTGGACTGTGCAGCATGCAGGACACTGAGGACTCTGACCAGACAAATTGATATACAACTAATACAATAAATGAACAAATCTCAAAGGTACCAGGAGCCTCGGTGGCACAGTAGTTAAGCACTTGGCTGCTAACCAGCAGATTGGTGTTTCAAACCCACCATCCACTCAGTGGGAGAAAGATGTAGCAGTCTACTTCCATAAAGATTTTACAGTCTTGGGAACCCTATGGGCAGTTCTACTCTGTCCTATATGGTTACTGTAAATTGGAATTGACTTGATGGCAGGGGGTTTGGTGTTTGGGTTTTCAAAAGTATCAAACCCAAAATGAAACCCACCACCGTCGAGTCAATTCCAACTCATAGCAACACTATAGGACAGAGAAGAACTGCTCCACAGAGTTTCCAGGGAGCGCCTGGCAGATTTGAACTGCCAACCTTTGGGTTTGCAGGCATAGCACTTAGCCACTACACCATCAGAATTTCAAAGGTACAGCTCAATAAATGTTGAAATCTGTAGAAATCTGTGCACTGGCCACCGAGGTCAAGATGTAGAACATCTTCAGACCTCCAGAAGGCCTCCTGTACCCCCCTAGTTAATAATTCCAGAGGTCCCTATTATTTTTATTTCTATTCTATCTCAAGGATTATGTTTGCTCACTGAATGTAGACAACTTTTGATAGATTTTCCTGATGGTTTGTCTCCTATTTCATTGGCAGGTCATGTTCTATTGAGGGTAAAGAGAAGACAGCTAGTTTAGACTCCGTCTTGAGGTAACAGACCCAAGACTCAACTTTCCTGGGCACGATGCTTATTTTGTCTCTAAGGAGTGACCAGGATTTCTCCAAACCTCACTTTCCCCATCCTGTTCTTTTCATGCCCCCTTAGGGTTGTGGTAATGAATGCATTGGGAACAGTGGGAAATGGGATTGTCTCTGCCTCCCATTGCCTACCTGGGATCTAGGGCTCAGTCACCAGGGATAGGTGGGGCTAGAATCTGGTTGGCCCAGGAGTCCCGCCTGCCCAGCTATGTCTGAGCAACTGACCTGGCAACCAGGTGAGCCTAACAAACATATCTAGCCTTCTGGAGTGCTGTCTGTAACTTCTGGCCACCATGGAGCTACTCCGGACTCTGGTGCTCCTTCTTGCTCTGGGCGTCTCTGGTGAGCAGCTGGTGGATAGAGGAGCCCCTGTCCTCACCCTCAACTCCACAGTGGCGTTCTGGTCCTTCTTGGGTAACCTATTGTGGAGGACAGGGACTAGGGGACAGCCAGGAAAGTGCAAGGGTATGAACCTCTGACTCTTATTTCTCAGCTGTTTCCTCAACCAGGTCTGTAAATTGAGGTGACCTGTATTTAGACATGGTGAGAAGAGAAGGGCCTTGACTGCTTGGCCCCAAGATGTAGCTAAGCCCTGCAGTAGAGGGGAAGGGCTGTGCCCATGTGTGTGGCTCTGGAGTGGGGTGGGCTCCAACCTGAATCACCTGCCGTTTGTAGACCTCCACAGCCTGCCCTGGTTCGTGAACGTCTCTGAGAGCATAGGCCCTGGCACTGTTCTTGAGGTTTTCACTTTCAACTGCTCCTCTTCCATACCCACCCTGGAGCTGCTGTATGTACAGCCACCCACCACCTTCTTCAACCCACTCAGCTTCAGAAGGCAGGGATCAATCTACATGGTCAAGGTATGACCTTAGGCATAGCTGGGAACCATGAGGGCACACGGATGCCCTGAAATTCCCAGTCAGAGGTGGTATCAGGGAACAGTGAGCCCAGGCCCCACATGGCCTGCCCACCTGCCGTAGGTGACTCTCAGCAGCTCAGCTCGGCTTGATGCTCTAGCAGTAAACCACTACAAACTGGAACTGCAATTCAAGTGTGGCAATCACGTGACTGAGGGGCCGCTCTTTGTGGATGTGCAGCGGGACCCCAACTGTGTCCAGTGTGCTGGCCGATTTGCCAGCCCAGGTAAGGCTGGAGACAGCATGCTGGGGGTGGGCAGGCATGGCCTGAGCAGAACCTGCATAACCTCCCCTCTGGTCAGTTGGGGAAATCATCGAGGTGCCGGAGACAGTCACACCAGGGTCCCGGCTATACACTCTGCTGCTTCCGGGCCGGACACTGCAGGGAGCGCAGGTGAGCCCAGTACATGGGGCAGAGAAGAGTTGCAGGGAGATGTGGAGACCAAGCCCAGTCTCTGCCTGACTGAGCACTCTGCACTGTACAACTGAACCTCTCCATGATACTCCCCACCCTCCAGTGACCCTGGCTGATCCCACAGAGTCATCTCAGGGATTGAATTCTTTCAAGTTTTCCTGTGTGCTTTGAGTTCTCCTTACAATTCTGTATCCCTTTTATAATCCAAAAAAGAGATACAGCTTAAAAACAAAATCATTGTTTTAAAAACAGAGAAGATTGTGGTTAAGGGCCAAGGGTCAGGTGGAGGGAGAAGAACCCAGACTGGTGTGAGGGCCAGTGACTAGAGAGCTGCATAGGGCAGGTGACTGTCAGGTTGTTGGCGCATAATAACAGGGGAGCTTGGAAGCAGATGGTGCCTCCAGAATCTCTCTCCTGTCAGATGAGCATCACCAGTGTCCAGGACCCTTCATACTTTCCTGGACCTTTCTCCATCAGTCAGCAGGGATGGCTGTTGGCACCAGCCCAAGGCCTCAAAGGCCAGGCTTCAAAGGTGAGCATGACCTGGGACCTGGAGGTTATCCATGGATTGGGCATGTGATGGGTAGAAAGTTTACCTCCTGGAGATTTGTTTGTTCTTGGCCTTTTTGATTGTGTGGCTTCACCCAGACCTACACTACCCACCGTGCTGGCTGTCCCCATCATGGCCTAATTCTGTGCTGGTATCCAAATCTAGAAAGAAGAGGGATTCCTGGCTCTTTAGGTTCAGGATTGCTCTAGCAGAAAGGAGAACATTTAGGGCAGTTGCAGCAAGAGAAAGTTCTGGGTAAAGTGACCAACACAGTCTGGAGGAGATTAGAGAAATTCCTTCCTTAAAACTACCACCTCTTGGTGATTAGCTTTTAGCAATTCAAAGATGATAATTCTCATTGTGAATTATTCAAATGTCAGTCTTGGGGTAATGTCAGTCTTCCTAACAGGAGAATTTATGGTACAAAGGAACAGGGTTCAAAGGTATACCTGTCAGTAGAAGGACTGGTCATGGGGATGGGGGTAGGGGTGGTGAGTGCGGTGGCTCCCTGAGTGGGGAGTGGACACAGACACACAGGAGAACACACACTGTGCTTCGCTTCCTGTCCTGTGTGCACTGCAGGTCTTTCAGCTGAGAATCTCAGTGACCTTTGGAAAAGGTGGAAACTGCCAGGGGATGCTGACAGTGAAGGTTTTCCCTGTTCCTTCTAGTCAGGTTTCCTTCCAGTAAGCCTTCCCAACCTTGGGAACAGTGTGGGAGGCAGGACCTGGTCCCAGGATATCAGTGGCAGGGGTGGGGTATGGGCAAGGGTGTGGGGCTGTTGGAGCAGCCTTAACATGCTCCAGCAGCCCTTTTGGCCCAGGGAGCCGGCCCAGAACATCACCATCCTCGAGAACCTAGTCCCTGGAAAAAAAGTGGTTCAGGTCCGGGCCCTGGGCTCCGATATGCACTACGAAATTGTCTCCCCTGTGCCCTGTCCACTCTACTCCATCGGACACGGTGAGGCAATTGGGAGTGGAGGGTGAAACCCAGACGCTTCTGCCTCTGCAGCGTTGCTTCCTTGCCACCGTGAGAAACCCGGACGGGCAGCCGTTTGAGCGGGGGTTGCTATTGCTTGCTACAGGGAGGCAGTCTCTAAATTGGCTACTGCCATGCCACCGGCCTTGGCTATCGAGTGGTGGCACGGGCGTGGTGTTGGTCGGGGGGGCCTGGGGATGGGGGTAGGGTGGTGGGGGTGGTGATAAGGTTGGTAGTGTGGGGTGGTGGTGATTCGCTGGCCTTGTCTGGTGTCCCCTTGTACTTGCTCCTGGGGACAAATGCACCCCCTTCTTGCCCCACACGCTTCTTGAGGCCTCTGGTTTGCGGACCTGGCCAGAGTTAGAGGTGGGCATCGGAGAAGACGACAGGAGTGCCAGGCTCAGCGCCCTCTGGGCTCAGAGGCCTGGGGCGGGGGTGGGGCCGAGATGGGGGCGGGACTGGGCTGAGTCCCCGCCCCTCGCCCCACCCAGCCGACGGCGTGGTCCTCCTCACCGCTCCGCTGGACCTAGCGCGGGCACCTGGAGCTGAGGTCACGCGGCTGCGGGTGAGGGCTTTGGAGCGACTCCGGCCGTGGTCCAGCGCTGAGCTCGATCTCACAGTCAACGTGCGGCGGGTTAACCGCTGGCCTCCGCTTTGCCTACCGGCGCTGCTGGTGTAAGTACCTGGGAGACTTACGTGGGCTGCTGGGGCGAGAACCACAGGCTTACTGACTGGGGCGGCTCCTGCCCTGCTGACCCCACTCCACTTGCAGAACTCAAATCCCTGAGACCGCACCCGTGGGCACTGTGCTGCACACTCTCACTTGCACAGACTCAGACTCAGTCAGCGGCACCCTCGACTACCAGTTGTGGTCCCACAGCCCTCCTGGCCCGGCTACCCTTTGTCTTCAAGACAGGGCATTGGAGGTGACTAGTCCCTGCTTTAGATCCTGTGCAGCATGCTTGATGCAGGAAGGGGCTAGTGGGCCAAGGGACTTGTGGAAGCCTGGTTGTGAGAGGGGTTGGGGTGGTGGTGGAAGGGCCAAAAAGATCATAGCAGGCAGGTCTGTAGATGCCCTGGCCTTAGGCAACTAAGAGTTATTCAGAGCTCTTCCAGGCCGTGTCTGTCCCTCACTGTCTGGCCCCTCTAACCAGGTGAACACCACGCTGGACTGTGACATTCCAGGGGCCTGTTTCCAGCTTGCAGCCTCCATTCTGGTGTTTGATGATGGTCAGCCTCCTATGACCAGTGAGTCACCATACCAGGCTGACTGCATCACTTCACACAAAGCCCCTTGCTTGGACATTCAGGACAGGGCTGTGTTTCCCTGTCCCCACACCTACAACCCTTGAAAATCACCAAGATAGGTTCCTCTCCTCAGAAACCAGTAAGACAGGGTTGTCTGTACTTCAGACACCTAGGGTGGGGCGTAGCTTCTCTCTTGAACTCCCAGCAGGGAAGAGCTATTGTGTCCTATTCCCCTTACACCACTTGGGCAGAGCTAGGCATTGCAGGCCAGCTCCTTGACAGCTACATGGCCCACAGCTGAGGTGCCAGTACGGGTGATGGTGACACCAGTCAATGAGTTCTCGCCGACCTGCGCCCCACGCACATTCCGGGTTCATGAGGATGCAAGGCCCCACACACTGCTGGGCTCTGTGGTAGGCGTGGACATGGACTACCCACGTGACAGCATTGAGTACTACACCTCTGGCTGGCCTGCCACCTTTACTGTGGATCGTCGCAGTGGTACACCCATCCCAGGGCTGGGATGGAAGGGTGGGGCCAGAGTTGGCTCTGCAGGCTGAGGCCCTGGCCACCCCTTCTAGGGGAGATTCGCCTCCTGGGGTCTTTGGACTATGAGCGTCAGAGGTTGTACAGGCTCACTGTCCAGCTGGTTGACCAGGGCCAGGACCAGGACCCCACTTACCACCGCTCAGGCTCCTGCACAATTAATATCGAAGTTGAGGTAATTTAGCCCTAGGCCTTGGAAAGAATCAGAAAGACAAGGTCCAGATCTCTTTCTGACACTCTGCTTTTACACTTCATGCCTGTTTTCTTGATTGGTTGATTAGAGAGGGGTGGGGCCTCACTGTGGAAAGCTTTGGAGCCTGATGCCTAACACCCGGGGTGTCAGGATGTTGAGACACTAGCCTGGTGATTTGTGGAGTCAGTTCCCCCCACTGCTGACTTGGTTGCTTTCTTGCAGGATGTGAATGACCATGCTCCTGAGTGTAAGCCCCCATTCCAGGAACTCACCATCCACACACACCCAGGGCTTAGTGTGGAGGTGACCAAAGTGTCATGCCAGATCCCTGAGGAGCCACAGCGCCTCACCTTCTCCTATAGCATTGTGGGAGGTAAGGGCTGTGGGAGACCATCAGGCTATGCAGGAAGGGTGTACCAAGGCCAGGGATGGACCTTTCCTCTGGTGTCTCTGCTTGCAGGGAATATCCAGAGCCGATTCAGCCTGCAAGGCACTGTCCTGGTGTACCAGGACCCTGTCACAGGGCCCCCTTTGTTACAACAGCCTCATACTTATGAGCTATTGATCCGCGTGGCTGATGCAGGTCCTTCCCACCTCCACCTCAGCACCACCGCCACCGTTATCGTGCATCTAGTTCCCTGGAGGGCCAGCACAGTGGCCACCAGCACCCACAGAACCACAGTGAGAAGAGCCCTCAGTCTCGGGGGGTGGTGTGGGGAGACAGGACCTTGGAGGATAAGAAGACCCAGTTTTGCAGGTAGAGCAATGAGGGGGAAGACATTCTAGAGGGAACAGTAAAGGCAAAGAGTGTGGGAATACAAAAAAGTGACTCTGAGGTGTGGGATGGCCCAGTCCATGGAGAGGTTTGAGGGGTGGGTGGTCAGGGTGTTTGGCAGGGCAGTGTTGAGGCTGTGACCTCCATTTCAGATGCCCTCAGCAGTGACACCCCTGCTTATGACAGACACAGAAGCTTTCTGGCAGCCAGAGCCCTGGTTTGTGGCGGTGCTGACTGTGACTGGTGCCCTTCTCCTCTTTGTTCTGGGCTGGCTCCTCAGCAGGCTCCTCCGAGGGTAGGGCTCCTGTGCCCGCACTTCCTGCCTTCTCGCCATCCGCCTGTGGATCTTGGAGTGGACAGGTGCTTTCACCTAAGATTTGATAACGACGTCCAAGTTGATGGGGCAGACAAACTGATAATACTGAAGGGGGTTCCCTCCCTCCAGAGGTCTTCAGATTAGTCAGAAGGACACTGGGAAGAAGCTTGTCTCCATCAGTATACGTGTTGATGAGGGCCAGAACTTGAGACTCCAAGTCTGTCATCCATTGAGTATTAAGCCCGATTCCTGACCCCTGATCCCCACTTGAAACCTGCCCTGCTCCTGTCATCAGCTCTGAGTTTCTTATGATCACAGGGCTGAGCCCTGGAGAAGGTGGGGTAAAATGTGGATAGTACATTGACTGTCCCCAGTATAAAGGGGCAGATAAATAATGCCAGTTCCTGGAGCTAGCAGATGTGTTGCCCTCACTGTGTGGTCCTGGCATTTTAGGGTGGTCCATGGGTTGCAGACACCAAAGAAACCAGCCCAGAATCTGCTGCTGAACAGGTAAGCTGTTTTTATTCACCTCAGCCCTTGGGAGCCTGCCTTCTAAACTCAGGCTGGGGTCTAAGCCTTATCCTGTACTCCTGTTCCTTACCAGCATCCAAGGAACTGAGGGGTCCACTGAGGGGTTTATGGAGGCACCGAGGATGGAGACACCGCAGGCCCCCAGCAGCATCATGAGCCTGGTATGGCAACCCACAGCTGGAGTAATGGGCACGGAGGCTACTCCAGAGTACTCCCCATCCTTGCCAAGGGTGCCCCCATCTTGGTGGATAGCTGCTCTTGTAGGAGCACCCACTCCAGCACCATCAGGATGGAGGAGGCAAGTGGGCTCCTGGCTCCCTTGGGGGCAGGTCAACGTCCAACTCATTGCATTCTCTCATTCTTCCCCCAGCAGCCTTTTGATGGCAGAGCACAGGACCCTCGTGAGTCATCCTCTTCCCAAACCATTCTCTTCCTGGGCCCACCTTCCCTCCTCATCTCATCTCCACATCACCTTCTACCTCTAGGCATCTGCCATCTACTCCTTCCCTGAACAGGGTCTTCTCTAACACCTCCTTCTTCTGCCAGTGTTTCACCCTGCCCCGTCAGCCAACATTGATTCAACACCTTTGGTGCCAGGAGCCGATTCAGACCTTGTCCCTGCCCAACGGAAGGGGAAGATAAAGGGAGAGGCCCCCAGATTACTCCAGTGTCATTAGGGAATTATGGCATAGAGATCTAGCATTTAGGAGAGTTGCCATCTATGTTGGGGGTCCACTTTTGGAGAATCAAGGAACTTGGCTATGCATTTGAGCCAGACCTCAGAGAACTTGCTGAGATGAGAGGGGAAGAAGAGGACAAGTTGGACCCCAACAGAAGGGGGAGGGTCACACCAGGAGCCCTGAAATGCCTTCCCCTGCTTTCAGGGGAGAGGTCAGCTGTGCTGAGCTGGTGTTGCTCTCTCTTTCTCATTACCATCTGGGTTCAGGTACTGGCAGAGATTACCTCTTCAACACATACACAGGAGCCCGGCGCTGGCTCTGAGGCTAAGCAGTTACCTCACTACCTGTGGAGCTAATGTCTTCCTATGATCCTGAGCTAGGTTTTCAAGTTGATTCATTAATAAACAAAATTACAAACAGGAAAGTTCCACTGTTGTAATGCACGTGCAGGAGGAGCTCTGAGATCTGAGATTCCTTGTTCTCACTTGCAGAATGCCTTACCTTGTGAGCATACTTTAGGGAGTAGTAGGGTTATTTTTCCTTGGAGAAGGCATTATATGGTGCTCTGATGGATGTTCCATGGAGGTAAGAGGCTGTTATCCTTGCCAGTGACTGAAGAGGCCTCAATCCCCTCAAAGGTCACCTGCTCTGGCAGATGAGGAGAGCTCAGGAGTTTCTTTTCCCACAGAGAGGAGGATATTGTTGCTGTTTAACCAACTCCCAAGGAAGTTTATTGTGGGTTTTCTCTGCAATGGGATGAAGGGTGGTGCAGACTTGAGAATCCTGTGGCATGACAGGCTATGGAAGGGTTGATGGCAGTCCCTTCTGAGGGGGTGTCCCCATTTCTTCCTTATTTGTTCTTGTTATTCAGCCCTCCCGCTTCTGGCATTGAGCTGAGCTATTTATTGCACATATCCAGGTGGCCTACAGTAACCTACAGGAGAGCAAGTCCTACTGAGCTCCATACCCAGCCTGGCATCACGTCCTGGATTATTGCCAGCAGTCCAAGAGGACCTACTCTCTGAATGAGGCTGCCTTTAAACTCAATCTGGGGCCCCAAGGTTCTTTCTGAAATGCTTAATCACTGTGCCAGCCAGGGTTCAGTGGTATCGCTAGTTTCTCTCAATCTTCTGGCAAGTCTGTGGGCCTGAACCCTCTGAGGGCATTTGTATGACCTCATTTCTGAGCCAGTTATGGTATTCCAGACTGTGGAGTGACAGGCCGGGGGCTAGAAGCTGAGTACCTTCTGTGCGGGAAAAACAGGTTTCACAGGGCTTTCTCTAAAGTGAGAGCATCAGAGCAGACCACAGGGACAGCAGCCTGGGAGGATGTTGTTAACAGCAAGTGGGTGCAACAGACTTTTCCTGAGCACTTAAATCCTGCTGTGAGGGCCTATTAAATCTCTACCATCGGTTCTGAGGACCTTTACTGTTACTCCCCTGTTACAGATACAGCAGTCAACTCAACAGCAACAGAGCTAAGCTTGTCCTGGTGCTTGGGATGTGGGGATGACTACGCGGCTCCTAATCCTAAAACCGAGCCGGGCCTTCTGTGTAGGGGACTAGGGATAACTGTACTCTGAGGACACACAGTCTAGGGCAGGCTGCCTGGCAGACAGGTCATGACATTCGAGGGCACATTATGCTGCCACAACAACACAAGATGCTCTGGGACAGAGAGGAGGAAGTGCTTGTGTGTGCCAGGAGAGAAGAAACAGCACGGATAAAGAGCCAAGGGCTGCTGTGGACAGCACAGAAGGCTGCTTCTCGGGAAAGGCGAGAGGCGAAGCTGGGGAAGCCGCTGCGAAGAGGGCTTATAGTCTGGATCCAGTAGGAGGAGGTGGGAGACCCAAAGTCTTCACTAACCGGTGTAATGTGACCTTGGCCCAGCCTCCCCTCCCTGCGCCTCAGTTTCCTCACCAATAAATAAGGGACAATTCCCCACCTCCTATAGCTGGTGATTAAAAAAAAAAAAAAAGGCAAGTGGTACACAGAAGTCATTTCCTAGCGTGAACACACACTGCGGCCGCGAAGGAGGACTGCCCACGCAGGGAAGCCAAGGGCGCTAGGGCCTCAGAGTCGCCGACAAAAGCTCTGCAAACAACTCTGAGCGCTGCGCGCACGCGCCAACTCGTGCCGTCACAGTCACGTGTCCCAGGCCCTTGGCACGGGCCGAGAGGGCGGGCTCTGACTGACGGGTCAGTTGACCTGTCAGCGAGAAGTACTCTTCAGAGCGGCGAGCGCAGAGGCCATTGATTGGGGATAGCCTGGGTTAGGGGCGGCTACTTCGCCTTCCAGGTTGCTATGACGCCCGGCCCCCGCCCCCTCGGCTGGCCGCCATCTTGTTGTTGATCCGTACCAAGTGGGCAGCGCCGGGAGCTAAACGAAGCGGCCGGTGAGGGGCCGCTGCTGCGGGGCTCAGCCGCCTGCGCTGTCTGCCAGGGGGCGGGCAGAAACCTGGAGGCCGGGGGGCCCAGCTCCCGTGGGGAGCCGTAGGCGCCCGCTGTCCAGGCCGGGCCGGTGAGTGGGAGAAGCCCGGCTGAAAAGCCGGCCTTACGGGCGCGAGGCGGGCGGCGGCGGGCGCAGGGCCGGGGCATCGGCCGAGCATCACTTGAACATCTCGAGAGAGTTGTGAAAGGCCGCCTGTAAGGCCTCTCAGATGGGGCGCCGAGTCCGAAGGTACGGTCAGAGTGGAGGTCGGAGAGCCTCGCACCGGAGTGCCGGCCGGTGGGGTAGCGGGAAACCGGCTTGTCCGACAAAGCCCGGGGCGCCACTGACCTGGAGCGCTGAAGCGTGCCCAGTGCCGGCCGGAATCAGGGGCGTTGTGTTGTTCCGCGTGGGAATACACATACATCTTTCTTATATGTCGCTCCTGCGAGTGATTTTCAGACCGTTTGAGAATAGGACCTGAAGCAGGAGGAAGGCGGGTCGAAGTCACGGCGCTGTGATTCTGGCAGGGTGAGGGCTCTCTCTGTGGCTGGCCGGCATCTTCCTCTCAGACCCACTCGGAGCCACCCGTGCTCCCCGGAGCTCGGTACCCGTCCCTTTCTTCTTGAAAGGCCTGGTTAAATGTTCCTGATGTCAGAGTTTTACTTTGGAACATAATTTCTTTGGTTGTCGACTAATACTTTTTAGAGTGTAGTAAGGTCTTTCTCATTTTGCTCTAGGAGAAAGGGAATATTATGGTAATGGCTTGATGTTATCTCCTAAAGAGATTTTTTTGTTCCCCACCAATTTGATCAGGAGATACAGGAAATAACACAGGTGTGTTAAGAATCGAAACTTATTTTTGTTGTTGTGGATGATACAAACTGCCAAATGAAGAGTAGTAGTGCCTTTATCTTGCCCAAGGAAACCCGACGGTCAGGTTTCCTTTTCGTCTACGAGGGTGTGTGGAGGGAAAGAGGTGCAGGACTGGGAACAGTTTTGACAGCTCCAGAGCGCGTTTCTCTGTTCCTGCAGTCCCTTAGCTGCTCCACACAGGCTCCTTGTACGTGGTCCTGCAGAAGGCCAGCATGAAATGAGAAAAGCAGGCAACAGTACTTTATGTCCTTGGGTCGGATCTTTTTTGTGCAGAATGTTTAATTTTGAAAGAAACCAGCTGCCTTTTCAGAAGGTCCTTTTGGAAATCAGATACTGAAACTAGAGGAGGCTGGTGGCTTGTTGCTTTTCACCTGAGTTTATACTTGTGAGAATGGAAAGAAGCTGAAAATTCTGTATTTCACTGCCCTTCTCGTGACCATTTTTGGAATCTTGAATCAGTTTTGACAAATTCCGTGGGCAGCCCTTGATGAGAAAGTAGGGAGATACTAAAATGTTAGGGGCTTCTCAAAACTGTCCCAAGCTAAGTTCCCCATTGATTAACACTTCCTTTTGAAAGTAACGCAGCCACAGATTTAAATTCTTTCTAGTTTCTAATAAAATAACTCTAAGTTGGACACATGGCGGCATCATGGTTAAGTCCTACAGCTTAGAAACTCTGTGCGGCAGTGCTGCTCAGCTCTGTAGGGTTGCTGTGAGGTTTGGGTAAGTTGGGCACCTGTCCTGTTTTGAATATGAGACCTGGAGATGTAGAAAGAGATGATCCTTTCCTTAGGAAAGTTCACTGACTTGGGTACCATTTTAAGGGGCTCAAAGACCCATGAAGTGTATCTGTACAGAAACCTGTGTTAGAACTGTCGCGCTAAGGAAATAAGGAATATCAAAGCTTGTGTTGTGTTTGCTTAAAGCCCTTGCTATAACATGACTGCTTGGTATTGATTTAATGTGATAGTATACAGAAGTAGCTAACAGCAGTACTTCTGCCTGGGACATTTTTAAGTGCAGTTAAGCAAGACTGTTGTAATAGTGGACCTACTACGTACTGTAACTCGTCTTCATTTAATTCACCTGTAAATATTACCACTTTTAACTGTTATGGGAAACAGACATCGTCATAGACTAGAGATCCTACAGTAAAGTCAAGAACTGCTACAGGCTTAAGGGATTGAGATGTGATGGCCTAATGTTGCATTCAAGGCGGTACTGCCCAGCTGGCCCCGGTCCCGGGGCTTATCCTAATCGCCATTAACCAAGTGGTTTGCTAAACATGCTGTACACATTTTTTTCCTATTCTCTCACCAGCTGAATCCTAGAGTTTTTACTCCTGTTTGGGATGATGTTTTCCCTTTCTTTCTTTCAGGGTTCAGATCAAATCCTACCTACCGAAACATTCTAGCCCCTGGGGAGACCTGAGACCTTCTCAGAACTATAGTAGCATTATTGCCCTTTTAACTCTTAAACAAACAAAATAGTAATTGCTCTTTTAAAAATATTTTTTGTTTCCACTGGTGGAACCTAAACCTCCTACTACAAGGACTGTATTTTATACCTTTTTCTGTTTTCTACACAAGTGATGCTCTGAAGAAAGAACTGGCCATCTATTTCTGTAAAGACTACAGCCAAGAAAACTGTACGGAGTTCATTTTTACACTGTAACACATGGGGTCACCATGGGCTGCAGTGGATTTAATGACAGATTTTTTTTTTGTGTGTGTGTGTGTGCCCACCATCTTGCACCTGCACGTAGTAGGTGATGACTAAACGTTTATGAAGATGTGCTAAATTTATCTGAGTTGGAAATACCCCTGTAATTAAACATGGAAATGGAGAGTCGGGGCAGGAAAATTAGGGATTCAGTAGCTATGGATTTCAACTTCTAGCTGTAAGGCCAGAAACCCTGGTGCTATGTTTGCTGACCAAAAGGTTGGCAGTTCTAACCAAAAGGTCAGCGGTTTGAATCTACCAGGCTCTTCTTGGAAACACTGTGGAGCAGTTCTGCTCTGTCCTACAGGGCTGTGAGTTGGAATCGACTCTCTGGCACTGGATTTGGTTTTATGGTTTAACCCTAAGGCCTGGTGGCAGTAGTTAAGAGTTCAGCAGCTCACCAAAAGGTTCGCAGTTCAAATCCACCAGCTGTTCTTTGGAAACTCTTTAGGACATTTCTCCTCTGTCCTATAGGGTTATTATGAGTTGGAATCAACTTGATAGCAAGAGTTTGATTTTTGGTTTCTCCTGTCTGAAGGAGCCCTGGTGGTTAAGTGCTGGGCTGCTAACCGAAAGCTTGGTGGTTAGAACTCACCCTGTAGCTCTGAGGGAGAAAGATCTGGTGATCCTGCTTCTGAAAAATTATAGCCTAGGAAACCCTATAGGATAGTTCTGCTCTGTCGCATTGGATTGCTATGGGTTGCTATGAGTTGAAAATTGATTCGATGGCACCTTATAACAATATAACTTTGTCTGAAGTCCTCGAACATGTTCACTGTAGTGCCTTAGGGACGTAGGTCTGACCTCAGTGGTGTTAAACAGAGCAGAACTCCCTCGATGGAGAACTGAGGCCTAAAAACAGAGAGTAATTCTGCATCTCAGGAGGTGCTGTGGGGCCTACCCACCTACCTGGCTAAGATGCCATTTTTGCCTCTTGGAAAATATGTGTTGGGAGGCCATGGCACTGCATGCTGAGATTCTTAGACCTTCATCTCACTTGGGTCTTGGAATGCTGTAAACAACTCTGGTAGTATTTGCTGCTTGTGCATCTGTCAGTGCTGCCTGAGAATATAAAGAGCAGCTATGGGCACAGTTGGGAAAGGCTACATGGTGTATTTGGCCCCTAGATTGGGACAGGGGAGCAGTCAGGCATTATATATGTTTGTGGCACTAAATCTGTGTGTACTTGTATTTGATTTTACATACAGATTTCCATTTGTGTTCTACTATAGCAGGATTTGAGAAATAGGTTTTAGGTGGGAAAACCTTAGATATCTTTGTTCTTTTGTAAAAGATGAGAGATGAAAAACTCATGTTTGCTGTTATGGTTTGAAGTTATATTTGTGCAGAAGGCATTACAAATGATTGTCAGTGGGAATTCAGTGCTAAATCCCTGTTAGACATGTTGGTTTTATTTATTTATTTTTTGAGTGCTTTGAAAATCTTCTGATCTTCTTGAGCAAGCTTCTGTAAAATTTCGTTGTGGATGGAAGTTTAGCTCATTTATTTGTATTCCCTTATTACATGAAAAACAACAGAATAGGGGAATAATTCTAGGGCTGGACTCTCTTTAAGTTTAGCATTTGATGTCAGTGAATAAGAGCACCTTGGAGTTCATAAAAATCTGAACATGCTGTGATTGAACACTTATAAGCAACTTACTCTACAACTAAAAAGTCAGAAAATAGCAAGTGTAGGTGAGGATTTCAGGAAATTGAAACTGTCATACACGGCTGGTAGAAATATAAAATGGTAAAATTGGAAAACAGTTTGACAGTACTATACACAGTGTTATCTTGTGACCCAGCAGTTCCGTTATTAGATGTTTACCCAAGAGAAATGCAAACATGTCCACACAAAAACTTATAAATATCCATAGCATCATCATTCATGATAGCCAAAGGGAGAAACATTCCAAATGTCTGTCAGTGGCTGAACGGATAAATAAAATATGGTATTTAAATAGAATGGAATATTATTTAGCCATAAAAAGGATTGAAGTACTGATGTGACATACCCTGGCCAGATCTTCAAAACATATTGAGTAAAAGAAACTAGTCACAAAAGGCCACATGTTACATGATTCAGTTTTTATCAGATGTCTAGAATAGGCGATTCTTTACAGACAGAAAGCGATTAATAGTTGCTTTGGGCTTAAGGATAGGTTGGGGAATGGGGATGAGTACTTAAGTGTAGTACGTACAGGGTTTCTTTTTTAGGTGATGAAAATGTCTTAAAATTGTAGCAGTGGTTTTACGTATCTAAGACTATGCTAAATGCCATTGGATTTATACAGTTTAAATGGGTGAATTGTATGGTATGTGAATTATATCTCAAAGCTGTTATTATAAAAAGAGGTTATTAATATTGTATTCATAAGCACTCACTTCAGGGGCTATCTGGCAGTGAATAAGGGAGGCAGTATTAAGGGCAGTGGGGAGTGATGGGGACCTGGGTAGACTACCAAAAACAGGCCCTGTCTAAAAACGGTTAGCCGTTGCTCAGTACTAGCCAGTTGTGTTACCAGATATTGTGATTTTTTTTTTTTTTTTTGTAAAATTGGTAGTCCTAAAGTCTGGAGGGCCCCTTGGGAATGTGGTCCCCAGACTCTGTAAACCCAAACTGCGTCCACCAATGAGGGCAGCTCCCCAGTCAAAGAGTGAACTGGTGTGGATAAGACATGCTGTGATGCTGACACCAAACAAACTTCTGGGCTTACATCAGTACACAGGGGCTGTCCAAGAAGCTCGTTGCTGGAGGTGGAAACCCAGAGTGGAGGGGGACAGGTCTTGATCAAGTGGGCGTGAGGGTTTATGGATGACGGGGGCAGTGTACTGTCATAGCAGGGTGGGGAAGGGAGGAGAGAGCAGGTAGAGTAGAATATGGTGTGAGTTCCAAATGTTATATGGCAAATTGAATTGGATTGTTGATTTGTACTTAAACCACAATAAAATTTATTTCAGAAAAATTCCAGAAATCTTGATATTTATGGGGAGTTTTCTGACTTTTAAATTTGACAGTGAATTAAAAAAAATTTAAGCCACATTATTGGTCAAAGAAAAAAAACTTTTGCAGACCAGTAATGGTCTGTCGATCTTTAATTTCTGATCTTTATGTTACATTATTGTTTTTAATGATTTTTCAACTTTTTTTAAATGTGACTGAGTGTAAGTTTACAACACAATTCAAATTTGCATGCGTCCCTGTCTGCAGCCCTCTCTGCAGCCCTCTCTGCTCTCCTTGCGTGATGACAGCACACTCCTCCTTTCCGTTCCATACATGTTATATCCTCTTAACAGTCTCCTGTTCCCTTTTCTACACATTCTCCACTCCCCTCTAATAAGAGGCCAGTAAGATAACATCCTGTAGATGCATAGAACCATCAAGTGCACACATGATATGGTCACTCTGTCCTCGAGTCCATTCCATTCCTATCAGAAGAGTTGACCTCAGTAATGATCTGTGATCAGAGGCAGCATCAGGTATGAATTTTCCAACTTTTTTGAGGTATAATTTCTATATAGTAAAATGTACTCACTTCGTGTATATTCAGTTAAGTGAGTTTTTTTCTCTTCATTGAGTTCTGACAAATATGTATATCCATGTAAAGACCTCAGTGAAAACATTTTCTTCAGTCACAGAAGTTTTTCCACATCCCAGTCATCCCCAGACTACTCACCTGGGCACAGATAACTGCTACTGATCTGCCAACACAGATGGAATTTTCAGTTTTTTAAGGTTTTATATAAGTGGAATTATGGAGACTTTTGTATCTGCATTTTGTTTTTGAGGTTCATCTGTTTTGTTGCCTGCCTTTTATTGCTGATTAGATTTCTGTTGTATAGCTGTATTGTGAGTTATTTATCCATCCATTTACTGATGGGCATTTGCGTTGTTATTAATGTTTGGCAGTCATGGATAAAAATGCAATAAGGGCTTGTGAAAAGCCTTTGTGTGTACATTTGTGCTCATTTTTCTTAGATAAATATCTAAGAGTAAAATAGCTCTAACCCCTGGACTGCATCAAAGAGACATTGTCCCAGGAAAAGTGAAAAGCAGTGTTATGGGCTTGGGGCCCAATAATGTTGTTATGCCTGTTTCAGAGTCCTCAGTTTCAAGCTTCATTTTCCGTTTCTGTGTTATCCCCAGATCGATCCATACTGAGTCAAGAACTAATGGATACTTTGTTGAGGTGAGAGGTTAAAATAACCAAAAACTGTTGTAATCAGTTCTTTAGAATGAGAAGGTCTATTTTCCCAAACACTTAATATGTGTTCATGGAGATGAACAAATAAATAGACCAAGAGGTAATCGTCCTGTCAGAATAAGAGGACGCGCTGTGTAGTTTAACACACAGTACGTGGTTTAAGGAAATCCTGGTGGTGGAGTGTGATTATGTCTGCTAAGAAAAGGTCAACAGTTCATATGCACCAGGTGCTCCTGGGAAGTTCTGTGGGGCAGTTGTGCTCTGACGCATAGAGTCACTGTAAGTTGGAGTCAACTTTACAGCAGTGAGTTTTTACTTTGAGTTTGTGTGGTTTAAGGGGCCCTGCTGGTGCAGTGCTTAAGAGCCATGGCTGCTAACCAGAAGGTTAGTATTTCAAGTCCTCAGAAACCCTATGGGGCAGTTAGTTCTACTGTGTCCTGTAGGGTCACTGTAAGTCAAAATCATCTTGAATGCAGAGTGGGTTTGGTGTTAGGTATTTGGTTTAAACAGGAAAAGGTGTGCATCAGAGTTGTATCCTTTTACCAAATTTAGTCTGTATGCTGAGCAGATGATCTAAGAAACTTGATTAACATGGCATTAGGATTGGAGGAAGACTGACTCATTAACCACCTATAGTAATGCAGATGATACAACCTTGTTTGCTGAAAGTGAAGAGGACTTGAAGCACTTACTAATGAATATCAAAGACCACAGCTTTCAGTTTGGATTACACCTCAGCATAAAACAAAAAATCCTCACAACTGGACCAATAAGCAGCATTGTGATAAATGGAGAAAAGATTGAGATTGTCAAGGAGTTCACTTTTGGATTCACAGCATACATGGAAGCAGCAGTCAAGTCAAAAGAAGTGTTGCCTTGGGCAGATTTGCTGCAAAAGATCTCTTTAATGTGTGGAAGAGCAAAGATGTGACCTAGACTAAGGTGTGCCTGGCTCAAGCCATGGTGTTTCAGTTGCCTTGTATGCATTTGAAAGCTGGTCAATGAATAATGAGTAAGGAAGATGGAAGAAAAATTGATGCTCTTGCATTATGGTATTGTAGAAGAATGTAGAATATACCATGGGCTGTCTAAAGAACCAACAAATTGTCTTAGAAGAAGTACTACCAGAGTACTCCTTGGAAGCAAGGATGACGAGACTGTCTCACATACTTGGGGCGTGTTATGAAGAGGGATCATTCCCTGCAGGAGGACATCATGCTTGGTAAAGTAGAGGGTGAGTGAAAAAGAGGAAGATCCTGAGTAAGATGGATTGGCATGGTGAATGCCACAGTGAGCTCAAGCAGAGCAACAACTGTGAGGATGTTACAGGATGCGGCAGTGTTTTGTACTGTTGTGGATAGTGTGACTGTGAGTTGAAACTGACTTGGGGGCAGCTAAGAACAACAGGATTATATACTATTCTTTTATGACCAACCTGTTTCACTCAGCATGTTTTCAAGGTTCATCCAAGATTGTAGCATGTGTCAGGACTTTATGGCTGAGTAGTAGTCTGTTTTATATATGTACTGTATTATGTTTCTCCATTCATCTGTTGATGGATGCCTGGGATGTCTCCACCTCTTGCCTGTTGTGAACAGTGCTTCAGTGAACATTGATGTGTAAGTTTCTGTATGAGTTCTGGCTTTCAGTTCATTTGGGTATATAGCTAGGATTGGGATTGCTGGGTCATTTGGTAGTTGTGTGTTTAACTTTTTGAGGAACCACCAAACTGTATTCCACAGTGGCTGCACCATTTTACATTCCTGCTAGCAGTGGATGAAGGTCCATGTTTCTCTGCATCCAGGCCAACACTTGTTATTTTTTGTTTTTTATTTTCTTAATGTTTTATTATAGCCATCCTAGTGGATGTAAAGTGGTGTCCTTTCACATGCTTATTGGCCATTTGTATATCTTCTTTGGAGATACTGTTTATTCAAGTCCTTTGACCCTTTTTTTTGCCTGTTTTTTAATTGGCTTGTCTTTCTGCTTTTGAGTTGTTGGTGTTCTTTCTATACTGTGGATATTAGACCCTTATCAGATATGTAATTTGTCACCATTTGCTCTGATTCTCTGGGTTGTCTTTTCACTCTTGATAGTATCCTATGATGCACGTAAGTTTTTAATTTTGATAAAGTTTATTTTATGTATTTTTCTTCTGGTTACCTGTGCTTTTGGTGTCATATTTTAGAAAACCATTTCCAAATCCAAGATCGTGAGCATTTGTCTCTGTGTTTTGTACTAAAACTTTTATAGGTCTGGCTCTTAAATTTAGGTCTTTGATCTATTTTGAATTAACTTTTGTAGATGGTCTTAGATAAGGATTCAACTTCATTTTTTTTTTGCATGTGGATATCCAGTTTTCCCAGCACTGTTTTTTTTTTTTAATTTTTTATTTTTATTTAACATAACTGAGTGAAAATGTACATTCACATGTAAATTTACATGCCCCCCTATATGCAGCTTCCACTGCTCTCCCTGTCTGGTGACTGCACACTATTCCTCTCTGCTCCATACATGTCTCATCCTCCCAACAGTCTCCTTTCCCCTCCTCTCCGTCCACTCCTCTTTCTCCAGCCAGAGGTCAGCAAGATGATGTGCTATAATGGGAAAGGGCAGCATCAGGGCCGGGGACCATGCTCTCAGAGGAACCCCAAAACCGCTGGACCATCAGTTGAGATCTTTTAGTGGAGATCTCATGATGCACCTCTTTTTACCCAGCACTGTTTTTTGGAAGGACTGTTCTTTCCCTGTTGAATGATCTTGGCACACTTGTCTAAAAACAATTAACCATATATGTGTAGATTTATTTCTGGATTCTCTGTTCTGTTCCTTTGGTCTATGTGTCTGTCCATTTTCCAGGTAGGGATTATGTTGGATTTTTTTTGAGTATAATGCTTCCGGTAGTATTTCATCTTAAGTCTTCTAATTTATGAACATGACATGTTGATCCATTTAATAAGTCTTCTTTAAAAATTTTCAGCACTGTTTTGTAGTTTTTAGTGTTCAAGTTTGCTTGTTCTTGGTTAGATTTATTCATATTATTCTTTAGGATGGAATTGTTTTCTTAATTTCCTTTTCAGAATTTTTTTGTTGCTTGTGTAGAGGAATACAATTGATTTTGTGTTGATTTTGTATCTTTTTAGTTTGCTGAATGTGTTAGCTTTTAACAGTTTTTAAAAAATAGAATCACCTGCAGATAGAGGTAGTTTTACTATAATTTCTTTACTAGCAGTCCTGTGAGATGAGCAGAGTTCCTGGGTGGTGTGAGGGGTTAATGTGTTCTGCTGCTAACTGACAGGTTGAAGTTTGAGTCCATCCAGAGGTGCCCTGAAGAGAGACCTGGAGATCTACTTCTGAAATCAACCAGTGAAGATCCTGTGGAGCACAGTTCTACTCTGATGCACATGGGGTTGCCATGAGTCGGAGTCAAATCAAATTTTGTGGATGTATGTATGTACCTATGTAATTCCTGGGGGGGAAAAAACTATTTGTCATTGAGTTGATTCCAGTTCATGGCAGCCCACTTGTTTCAGAGGAGAATTGCACTCCATAAGGTTTTCACTAACTAGGTAAAAAAAAACAACTTTTAAATAATTTGTTTTATATATAGAAAGACTGTGTTCTTGCATTTTCCTTAGGATAAAAGTCTGTCTTTAAAGAAGAATACCATGGCATTTCGTATTTGTCATGAATTCATATGGATGTTTAGATTCAGAAGCTGTTACAAGGTGGTCGAGATACAATTTTCTCCTTTTTTCTCTTTGGCTTTCATCTGCTTATCTTCTGTATACTTTAGTTTCCACATCTAGTAACTGTAGGCAGTTTTTTTCTCCCTCTTAAACAGCTTTACACCCTGGGGTGGCACTTGGGAAACAGGGCTGTCTGAGGAGCCCTGGTGACGCAGTGCTTAAGAGCTCACCTGCTAATCAGAAGGTTGATGGTTCTAATCCACCAGCTGTTCCTTGGAAACACTCTGGGGCAGTTCTGTTCCATCCTGTAGGGTTGCTATAAGTTGCAGTCAACTCGACAGCGCAGATTTTTTTTTTTTGGTGAGTAGGTAATCATTTTAGCTGAAAAAATGTAATCTGTGCCATTGAATGCCACATTGCCATTGTTAGGCCCTTACTGAAATGCTGGCCCATGTGGGCTGTGAGAGTCTATATCTTAGAGCTGTTTGTAAAACTTCTGCACAGTAAAATTTTTATAAAGAATCAAGAATCTAAGGTTTAAGTAAAAATACTTAAAGGTAGTAAAAACAAAACCAACTCTTCTTTAAGAATTTTACCTTGTCAAAGTTTTATAAGACTATATATAGAGAAGGAGCTACTGTTGAGCTGACTCCAGCTCGTGGTCACCTTATGTAGAGCAGAAAGAAACGTTGCCCAGGCCAGGGTCATCCTCAGGATCACCAGCGTGTGTGTGTGTCTACATTGTGACTCTTGTGCCAGTCCCTCTCACCAAGGATCTCATTTTCTGTTGCTGGCCCTGTGTATCACCAGTCGTGATCCCTCCTGATATGTGTCCAAAGCCAACAAGGCACATGATGTTCTGTTGTGATCTGTGCAAGTTTCCATTGGTTAGTTTTTGGAAGTAGAATACCAGGCTTTTCCTTCTAGCCTGTCTTAGTTTGGAAGCTGTGCTAAAACTTGCCCACCCTGCTGGTATTGGAAATGTGGGTGGCATAGCTTCCAGCATCACAGCAACATACAAGCCCCCACAGTACAACTGACAGATGGTGATGGTATCGTTTCCCAGGGCGACAGATTCGATTCTGACCCTGTAGGTCAGAGTAGAACGGCCCTATAGAGTTTCCAAGGGGCGCATGACGAGTTTGAACTGCTGAGCTTTTGCTTAGCAGCTGTAGCACTAAGTCACCACACCACCAGTATTTCCATTACTGATGGTATAGAGCAGATTTTTTCTAGTCCTCACACAACCTGAGATTAAGATAAAATTCTTTTTTTAGGAAAAAAGTTCAGGTAATTGGTTTTGTGATTCTTCATTTGACTAATAAATCATAAAAATCAGGAAGAGGATGTTGTTGCTCTTCTCTGCTCATCATTGGAACCCTTTGGTGGTGTCTGCAGCTGGTGTAATTGCTGTGTTCATTCAAGTCTGTGTAAGTGGCCCTGGTATGTTGACAGTGGTGGTTTGCTGTACTTTCTTCCCATGTTAGTAATTTTGTTTTATATTTATTATTACTGAAGCATTTTCTTAAAAGCGATTATAATTTTGTCCTAACGGATGTCATTGTCAGTGGAGCCCCACAGAAACCTTGCATGTAAAGTGTAACATTGTCTTGATAGTTGAAGTGATGCCAGCAGGTGTGTTCTGTTAGGGAGGAGGGTGGGAGACCATCTCTTGGAAGTTGCCTTTAAACTGGTTTTACAATGTAAATAAAACTTGAATTGTGAGCTACTGGATTTAGATCATGTGCTTTTCTTATTTATTGTCTAAGGAAACTTTTCTGCTGAATATGGATGCAGAAATTTTTCTGCTGACTATGGATGTTGGTGCTGGCTGTCAGCATCCTGTGCTGCCTGTGGAATTTGAAACTCGATTAGGGCCGTGTTACCACCTTGATAACATTGGAGGTGTAACATGAAAGTTTTCAGAGTACCATGCTTTCTTCAAGTGGGATAGTTACAGAATCTTAGACGTTTTTAAGAGTGTGGAGACCTTGAAACTTGTATTCAGTTGTACGTGACGACTGAAGTTATAGAGAGTAAGTATTAAGGATGCACTGTGGGTACTTTCATAGGGTCTACTATGGATGCTTTCCTAAGAGTGCACTATGGATTAAAGGCAAGTCTGGTTCTGATTAGATAAAGGGAAGGCATATCAAGTGGTAACTTATCTTGTGTTAGTTTTGAAAACTTCCAAAAAGTCCTGTATTTATTTTTTCGTTTATCTGTTTTGGAAACAGTGTTTAGAGCTATTTGAGAGTAGTTGGTTTGGCTGTCAAAGTTGTGTCTGCTTCAGCTTTTGTTTGCACACTGCAGCCAGTGCAAATGTGAGCCATTCACCTCTTGCTTAAAGCTCATTTGTGAGTTTCCTGTGGTCTTAGGGTCAGGTCCAGATTGCTGAGTCTGGTAGACAAGGTATGGCATCATCTGGCTCATACCAGTCTAACAGCATCTTTTGACTGTCCAGCATTCTGTGTTTCTGGAGTTCTGTCTCTCTCCTCTCTGGACATTTGCCCATGCTCTTCTTTTCATCCTCCTTTTTCTTACTGTAGCTGTCTTTCAGATCTCAGCTCAGATACCATACAAAGAAGCCTTCCCTGACCCCTGGTCTGTCCTGTTTAGTTACCATTCCCAGTGTTCACACAGTACCTTCCCCATTCTAACAGCATACTGTTCATCTCTACCTGCCCTCTAGCCTTACTTTCAGTCCTTTGAGGGCAGGAACTTTGTCTTATTAATACAGTATTTGCATAATGTCTCACTCATCAGTGATAGTATTATAGTCAGTTACATAAATGCTTAATTTTTTACAGATTTTAGTTTAACGCTCCCTGGTTGATTGGGAGACTTTGTAGTTACTGTTCGGATACAAAGTTGGTTTGGAGTATTTTGAAACTTAATTATAAACATATCAGCTCAAATGCAGGATACTGTGTAGGTCAGGGCCAAGCAGCAATGGATATTTCAGATGGACATAGGACATGCATAGACTGTTTCCGGTCACTGTTTTTGATACCATGCATGGAAACAATGCAGCAAAAATTAAAGTGATTTCATTAGCATAGGACATGTTGTAATGAATGCTAGAAAGTTTCTTCTTTGGGAAATTGTATGATGAAATAATATGCTTGTGTTTGATATTTGATGAATGTCTCCAAAGAAAATGCTATTTTGGTTTCAGTGAGCCAAATAGCAATCTTGAGTAAGTTTATGAAGCAAAGGGTAACAGGTAGGGCTGCTTGAAGTCTAAAGCATATTAACTTGGTTGTTTATAGTGTTGTATTTCCATTAATAAGAATTGTTATGAAAACAGTGTCAATTTTATGTGGTTAATAAAATTTCTGGATTTTGGTTTATGCTACTTAGGATTTTCAACTCATTGAAACACCTGTCAGTGTCCATTCAGGAGACAGAAACTGCATAGTAAATTTGAACAGGTAAAGTTTAATGCGAAGAGTTATTAACTATAACAGGGCATTGGCATAATGAGGGATTGGCTAGGAAGTAGAACTCCAAGGAATATAGATGTAGCAAAATGTGAAAGTAGCCAGTGTCTTTGGGTCTAAGATGAGTGTTAAGGAAGTCACTCTCTGAGGACTGAGATCCATACCTGTTGGAGAGGCATGGCCATGCCTGACTGGATGACACAGGAGGTCAGTGTGATGCCCTGTTGGCAGAAAATGCTGGAACTCTACTAACTAGGATGTTAGAGAAGGAGCTCTACTGGTGCAGCGGTTAAATGCTTGGCTGCTAACCAAAAGGTTAATGATTTGAACTTACCAGCCACCCTTTGGGGGAAAGATTTGACAGTCTTGTTCCATAAGGATTGCAGCTTGGGAAACTTCGTAGGACAATTGTACTCTGTGCTATAGGGTCACTATGAGTCGGAATCAACTAGGCAGCACTACGTTTTTAATATGTTAGAGAAATCCATTTGTAGGGAAGTGAGTGTGTTTGCTGTAAACACTCTACCAAGAAACCACTTAAAGGTGGCTATTAGGGGAAGCTCTTGGCTGCTGGATGCTGCTGATCACTGCACTGAGGGAGTCAGACACCCAGCAGAGGCTTGGGCATTTTGGGGAGGTGGCTCTGGGAGGGCTGTAGAGAAGGCAGTGAGTAGAAGAGGAGCACAATGAAATGAAGAAAAGAAGCGTTTCATTTTGTAATGTCTCTCCGGTGCCTTCTACTAAGTTTAGTATAATAGTTGGCAAAGAGAAAATATGTTTTTTTATTATGATTGAATGAAAATGTACATTCTCATATAAATTTACATGCCCACCTATATGCAGCTCCCACTGCTCTCCCTGCCCAGTGACAGCACACTCTTTCTCTCAGCTCCATACATGTTTTATCCTCCTTCCAGTCTCCTATCACCTCCTCTCCACCCACTCCCCTGCCTCCAGTAAGAGGTCAGCAGGACAACATCCTATAGATGCATACAACCATAAAGTGCACACATGATATGGTCACTCTGTGTCACCAAGTCCAATCCATTCCTGTCCGAAGAGTTGACCTCTATTAATGATTTACGGACAGGGGCAGCATCAGGGCCAGGGGCCATGATCCCAGGGGAAGTCCGAGGCCCCTGGACAATCAATTGTGGTCTTTTATTGGAGATGTCAGGGTGCATCCCTTTTTATTCTTGTGTTGCCAGTGAGACTCGACTTCGTGAGCTCCATCATGGCTGTTACTGGTGGTGGCTGGGCACCATCTGGTTCTTCTGGTCACAAATTGATGTAGTCCCCCACTTACATGGGTCTCTCTGTCTTCTGGGTTCTCTTTCCCCCATGTCGTTTTGGTCCTTGGTGATCATCTGTTTCTGCTGATTTGGGACCATTTGCTGTACCCTCAGATGGCATCTTGGCAGTTGGGACCATTTGCTATGCTCTCAGATGGCAGTTTTTAAGACTCTAGATGCCACTCACCAATGTGGGGTGCAGAAGGCTCTCTCAGCAAAGTGCTAGTTGTGCCACTTGGCCTCAGTGTCCCCCAAAAGCATGGTCCTTGGCACCCCGCCCCAGCTACTCTGTCCTGGGAATATTGGGTTAAGATGGGAGGAGTAATCATGTTATGTTGAAATCCAGTTAATACTGATCTTCTTTCTAATGTGTGCTGTCACAGATTTCACCCTACCAAATTTCTATCAACTATCTAATCTAAACCCTCCCCCACTGGCCCTTCCTTACTCCCCACCCTTGCAGCCTTCACAGAGTCTTTTCTTCTATGCGTGAGTTTAAGTTCTTATCGTAGGGGTCTCATACAATATTTGTCCTTTTGTCGCTGACTACTTTCACTCAACATAATGTCCTCCAATTGAAACCAGGTTGAGATGTTTCCTAAAATCATCGTTGTTCTTTATCATTGCATAGTGTTCCATTGAGTATATATACCATAGCTTTCCAATCCATTCCTCTGGTGTTGGGCACCTGGGTTGATTCCATCTTTTTGCTGTTGTGGGATGTGCTGCAGTAAACATTCATGTGCATGTATCAACTGGTGTGTATGGCCTTGATTCTGTAGGATATATTCTGAGCAGTGGAATTACTGGTCGAATGGTATATCTATATCCAGCTTTTTAAGGAAGCGCCAGATTGCTTTCCAAAGAGGTTGCACCATTTTGCAATCACAATCACACCAGCAGTATAAAAGAGTTACAGTTCCTCCACAGCCTCTCCAGCATTTGTTGTTTGCGTTTTTTGGATCATGGTCAACCTTGTTGGGATGAGATGGTATCTTATTGTAGTTTTGATTTGAATTTCTTTAATAGCTAATGATTGTGAGCATGTCTGCATGTGTATTTTGGCTGCCTGGATCTCCTCTTTAGGGAAGTGTGTGTCTATCTCATTTGCCCATCACTTAATTGTATAATTTATCTTTTTCTTATTGATATTTTGTAGTACCTTATAGATTATGGAGATTAGGCGTTGGTCTGACATATAGCTGCCAAATATTTTTTCCTATTCTGTAGGTGGCCTTTTAATTCTTTTTTTTAAATATATATATATATATTTTTTATTATGACTGAAAGTGTACATTCCCATATAAATTTACATGCCCACCTATTTGCAGCTTTCCCTGCTCTCCCTGACCGGTGACAGCACATTATTCCTCTCTGCTTCATACATGTCTCATCCTCCCAACAGTTCCCTTTCCCCTCTACTCCACCAACTCTCCTTCCTCCAGCCAGAGGTCAACAGGATGATATCCTACAGATGCATAGAACCATAAAGACCATAGAACCATAGAACCATAGAACCATGTGGTCACTGTGCATCACAAAGTCCAGTCCATTCGTGTCCAAAGAGTGGGCCCTCATTACGATTTATGGGCAAGGGCAGCATCAGGGCCAGGGGCCATGCTCCCAGGGGAACCCTGAAGCGGCTGGACCATCAGTTGCGATCTTTTAGTGGAGATCTCAGGGTGCACCCCTTTTTATTCTTGTGTTGCTAGGGAGACTCAACTTAGTGAGCTCCATCCCCGCTATCACTGGTGGTGGCCGGGCACCATCCGGTTCTTCTGGTCCCAAGTCTATGTAGGCACCCACTCATGTGGGTCTCTCTATCTTCTGGGTTGTCTTTACCCCATGTCATTTTGGTCCTTGGTGATCATCCGTTCCTGCTGAGTTGGGACCATTTGCTGTGTCCTTGGGTGGCAGTTTGGCAGCTTTTAAGACCCCAGATGCCACTCAGCAATGTGGGGTGCAAAAAGCCCTCTTAGCAAAACGATAGTTGTGCCAGTTGGCCTCGATTTCACCTAAGGGCATGGTCTCCTGCTCTGTGCCGCAGCTACTCTGTCCTTGCAATACTGGGTTAAGATGGAAGGAGTATTCAAGTTATGCTGAAGTCCACTTAATATTGTTCTTGTTTCTAATGTGTGCTATCACTGATTTCATCCAACAAAATTTCTACCAACTGTCTAATCTAAACCCTGCACCCCTTGCTCCCCTTCCCTCCCCCCTTGCAGCTGTCACAGAGTCTTTTCTTCTATACATAAGTTGTTTTTGAGATCTTATTGTAGGGGGTCTCATACAGTATTTGTCCTTTTGTCGCTGACTACTTTCAGTCAACATAATGTCTTCCAGTTGAAACCAGGTTATGAGATGTTTCCTGGAATCATCATTATTCTTTATCATTGCATAGTGCTCCATTGAGTATATATACCATAGTTTACCTGTCCATTCCTCTGTTGTTGAGCATCTAGGTTGATTCCATCTTTTTGCTATCGTGGACTGTGCTGCAATAAACATTCTTGGGCATGTGTCCATTGCTGTGAAAGGCCTTGATTCTGTAGGATATTTTTAAGGAAGCGCCAGATTGCTTTCCAAAGAGGTTGCACCATTTTGCAACCCCACCAGCAGTGTAGGAGAGTTCCACTTTCTCCACAGCCTCTCCAGCATTCATTGTTTTGTGTTTTTTTGGATCATGGCCAACCTTGTTGGGGTGAGATGGTATCTTATTGTAGTCTTGATGTGAATTTCTTTAATAACTAAAGATCGTGAACATGACCACATGTGTTTTTTGGCTGCCTGGATATCCTCTTTAGAGAAATGTCTGTCCATCTCCTTTGCCCATTGCTTAATTGGATGATTTATCTTTTTCTTACTGATATTTTGTAGTATCTTATAGATTATGGAGATCAGGCATCAGTCTGACATAGAGTTGCCAAATGTTTTTTCCTATTCTGTAGGTGGCCTTTTAATTCTATTAATAAAGTCTTTGGATGAGCGTAAGTGTTTGATTCTTAGTAGTTCCCATTTATCTGTTGTCTGTACTGTTGTTTGTGGTTGGTTTGACAGATTTAGAAGTCTGTCTGCATTGTGTATTAAAGCTTCCATTGTTCCTACTTTTTCTTGGATGAGCTTTATTGTTTTAGATTTGATATTTAGGTCTTTTATCCAGTTGGAGTTGGTTTTTGTATAAGGTGTAAGATATGGGTCTTGTTTCAGTTTATTGCAGATGGATATCCAGTTTTGTCAGCACCATTTGTTGAAGAGATTGTTTTTACCCCAGCTTAATGTCTTAGGGCCTTTGTCGAATATGAACTGTTCATGGAAAGATGGTGTTATCTCTGGGATCTCAGTTCTTTTCCATTGATCTGTCTGTCTCTTTGTACCAGTATCAGGCTGTTTTGACTACTGTGGCAGTGTAATGTGTTCTAAAGTTACGTAGTGAGAGGCCTCCCGGTGTGTTCTTCTTCTTCAGTAGTGCTTTACTTATCCAGGGTTTCTTCCCTTTCCAGACAAAGTTGGTGATTTGTTTCTCCGTCTCATTAAAAAATGTCCCTGGAATTTGTATTGGGATTGCATTGTATAAGTAGATTCCTTTTGGTGAAGTAGACATTTTGACAATATTAAGTCATCCTATCCATGAGCAGGGTAGGTTTCTCCATTTGTGTAACTGTCTCTTAGTTTCTTGTAGTAAGGTCTTGTAGTTCTCTTTGTAAAAGTCTGTTATTTCTCTGATTAGATTTATTCCTAGGAACTTTATCTCCTTAGGGGCTATAGTAAATGGTATTGATTTGGTGATTTCTTCATTAACAATCTAGTTGTTAGTATAAAGAAATCCTACTGATTTACTTGTGTTTATCTTTATCCTGAGACCTTGCTGGACTCTTCTATCAGTTTGAGTAGTTTACTTATGGATCCTTTAGGATTCTCTGCATATACAATCATATCATCTGGAAATAGGGAGATTTTTACTTCTTTGCTGATGCAGATGCCCTTTATTCCTTGGTCTTGTCTAATTGCTGTAGCTAGAACTTCTAATACAATGTTGAATAGGAGACGTGAGAGTGGGCATCCTTGTCTGGTTCCTGTTCTCAAGGGAAATTGTTTCAGTCTCTCTCCATTCAGGATGATGTAGGCAGTTGGCTTTGTATAAATGGCCCTTATTGCATTGAGGAATTTGCAATCTGTTCCTGTTTTGCTGAGAGTTTTTAGCGTGAATGGGTGTTGGACTTTATGGAATGCCTTTTCTTCATCGGTAGAGAAAATCAGGTGATTCTTGTCTTTCATGTTACTTTTATGGTTGATCACGGTAATTTTTTTTCTGATGTTGAACCAGCCTTGCATCCCTGGTATGAATCCAACTTGGTCATGATGGATTATTTTTTTGATATGTTGTTGTATTCTGTTGACAAGAATTTTGTTGAAGATTTTTGTATCTGGATTCATGAATGATAGTGGTCTATAGTTCTCTTTTTTTATTGAGTCTTTCCCAGGCTTTGATACCACGGTTATGCTGGCTTCATAGAATTAATTTGGGAGTCTTCCATACCTTTCTATACTGTGAAATAGTCTCAGTAGTATTGGAGATTCTTCTCTAAAAGCTTGGTAGCATTCTGTGGTAAAGCCATCTGGGCCCAGGTTTTTTTTTTTGATGGTAGTTTTTCAGTTTCTTCCTTTGTGATGGGTTTATTAAGTTGTTCTGCTTCACCTTGTGATAATTTTGGTAGGTGATATGAATCAAGGAATTTGTCCATTTCCTCTAGGTTTTCAAATTTGTTAGAGTGCAGACTTTCATAGTATTCTGTTATGATATTTTTGATTTCTGTTGGATATATTATGACAACTCTCCTGTTGTTTCTTATTTGGGTTGTTTCCTGTTTTTCTTTAATAGGTTTAGCCAATGGTTTGTCAATTATGTTGATCTTTTAAAAAAACCAGCTTTTGGTCTTCTCAGTTTTTTCAGTTGTTCTTCTGTTCTCTAATTAATTTTGTTCTGCTTTAATCTTTATGATCTATTTTATTCTGGCGCCCAAGGGGTTCTTTTGTTGTTCTCTCTCCACTTGTTCAAGCTGTAGGGTCAGTTCTTTGGTTTCTTCCTTCCAGATGTGTGCTTTTATGGAGATAAACTGACCTCTGAGCACTACTTTGGCTGTATCCTATAGGTTCTGGTAGGAAGTGTTTTCGTTCTCATTGGAATCCATAAATTTCTTTATTTCATCCTTGGTTTCTTCTGTAACCCATGGCTTTTTGAGAAAGATGTTTAGTTCTCATGAGTTGCACTTCCTATGTTTTTTCTGCTATTGATTTAGACTTCTATGGCTTTATGATCTGAGAAGATGCTTCCGTGGTATGGATTTTGTTGAGAATTGCTTTATGTTCTAACACATGTTCTATGCTGGAGAATGTTCCATGTGCCCTGGAGAAGAAGGTGTAGTTGTCTGCTGTTGGGTAGAAAGTTCTGTATGTGTCGATGAGGTCTAGTTGGTTAATTGTGACGGTAAGGTCTTCTGTGTCTTTATTGAGATTTTTTCTAGACAGTCTGTCCAATATTGAGAGTGGAGTGTTGAAGTCTCCACTGTTACTGTGGAGTGATCCATCTCATTTTTGAGTGTACTCAGTGTTTCTTTGATGTATTTAGGTGCTCTAATATTAGGTGCATAAACATTTAATATTGTTAAGTCCTGCTTGTGTATTGAGCCTTTCAGCCATAGTGTCTATCTTTGTCCACGATGGTAGATTTTACATTAAAATCTATTTTATCTGAGATTAGAATTGCCACACCTGTTCTTCTTTGTGTATTGTTAACTTGATATATATTCTTCCATCCTTTAATTTTCAGTTTGTTTAAGTCTCAGGTGAGTTTCTTGTAGGCAACACATGGATGGGTCTTGTCTTTTGATCCAAGGTGTCACTCAACATCTCTTTACTGGAGCGTTCAGTCCATTCACATTCAATGTAATTATTGATAGGTATGTGTTTAGTGCTGTCATTGAGATATGTTTATTTTTGTGTTGATGTTTTCTCTGTTTTTATTAATCTGTTCTGAGACTTTCTTCTTTGCAAGTTGATTTTTCACCTTTTTCAGGGTTGGTTTTATGGTTGTTGAGACTCCTGTGTTACGTTTCTTGATTTGATATGTTGTGTCTTTATTGTGCTTTACGGCTACCCCTATGATCCCCCTTAGTAAATTATTTATAAACCCAATTTTAGTTACTACTGGTCTTATTAACTTCCTCTTGATCTGGAAGGACTATAACCACTGTAGTACATCCCTCTTTTCAATATGATGACATCATAGTTTTCATGATACGATCACTGGAGTATTTCTTTCACTGTTATAGCTTTGATTGAGTTTGGAGCCTTCCCTAACTGAGTAGGTTTCTGGGTGATGTGTCCTGAATTTGCTTCTAAAATGTACAGTTAGTGGTTTTGTTCTTCTATACCAAGAAATTCTTTCAGTATTTCTTCTAGCTTTGGTTTGGTTTTTACAAAGTCTCTTAGAGTTTCTATTTGTCTGTGAATGTCTTAATTTCATTTTCATATTTGAAATAGTTTTGCAGGGTATATAATTCTTGGTTGGAAGTTCTCCTTCAAGGCTTTGAATGTGTCATGCCACTGCCTCCTCTGTACACTTTTTTGATTTACAATCCTAATGATAATAAAAAGAACTTATCCCTCCATAGGAAACGCTGGTGGCGTAGTGCGTTAAGTGCTATGTCTGCTAACCAGAAGGTCGGCAGTTCAAATCCGTCTGGAGCTCCTTGGAAACTCTGTGGGTGGTTCTACTCTGATCTTACAGTTGCTATGAGTCAGACTTGACTCAATGGCAGTGGGTTTGTTTTTTGGTTTTATCCCTTTATAAACATTTTTTCTGTAAATTATATACAACAGCTATATACACATCTGTATACTATATGTATTATATATCTGTTATGTATGTACACCATAAACATACATTTATTCACTTAATTTTGTAAATTATGTACAATTTGCTAAGCTATACTGTAGATATTTAGGATAATTTATCAGTAAATAAACCCTACTTTCATGCTGACATCATAATAATAAATGATAGACACTCTGAGTAAGTAGAGTATGTAATATGTCAGAAGGGGATAAATTGCATGGCAAAAAGAACAGACTAAGGGGGAGGGAGATTGCAGGTGGGGGTTGCAGTTTGATGTTAAGGTAGGTCTCACTGATAAAGAGACTTGAAGGAGGTGAGGGAGTTAGCCATTTGGATATCTGGTGGAAGAATGTTCCAGGCAGAGGAAGTGACTGGTGCAAAGACCCTAAAGTGGAAGTATGCTTGGTGTCTTCAGGGAACAATATAGAGGCTGGTGTGGCTAGAGCAAAGGAGATGAGGTCAGAGAGAAAATATGGCAATGAGGAGAATGGAGGATGCAGGTCCTATGGGGCCGCATACTTACAGCCTATGGTGAGGAGCTGAGCTTTTATTTCTGAGATGGGAGCTATTTCAGAACTTTGAACAGAAAAGTCACATGCTCCGACTCAGTTTTAACAGTCATGGTGTCTCTTGTGTTGAGAACAGGCTGCAAAAGGGCCATTATAGAAGCAAGGAGGCCAGTTAGGAGGTGAGAGATGCTGGTGATCATCAGGGTGGTGGCAGTGGAGGTAGTGAGAAGTAGTTGGATTCTGGATATGTTCTGAAGATAGAAGCTGTAGGATTATATGATACAAGATAAGAGAAGAAGAGAAGAATCAAGA
This sequence comes from Heterohyrax brucei, assembly GCA_028571685.1. Lineage (NCBI taxonomy): Eukaryota > Metazoa > Chordata > Mammalia > Hyracoidea > Procaviidae > Heterohyrax > Heterohyrax brucei. Next base: position 16,649,661 of record CM053158.1, read on the forward strand.
ATGACTGCCAGTATTTGGGTGAGAGCAGCTATTAAAAAGGAGTTGAACATGGAATAGAGAGGGTTTTTAGAGCAGAAGGTGAGTCTGTTTGAACTGTTTTAAATTTAGTCATTCTAGAGCTGAGTAAGCAGTTGGATGGATGAATGCGGTATTTAGGAGAAGAGGACTGAACTGAAAGTGTAACCAGCAAGAGAAGACCAAGGACTGAGCTCTGTGCCCTGTAACATTAAGAGGTTGGGAAGAGGAGGAAGAACCAGCAGAATAGGTTGAGTAACAGGAAGACTATAGGATAGTTTGTTGCTTGGAGGCAGGTGAAGAAAACAGATGAAGGAATTCTGTATTTGCTTCCTGCCTTCCAGGGTACTGCAGTGGTATTGTTGGTACTGTTGCTCGTACATTCTTTGTCCTGTTGTTTGCTGTTTGTTGATGTCAGTCTTTTAGCATCATAGAGGTTTTGTTTTGTTCTTTTATAAATGTAAGTTCAGAGAATAATGTGTACTTAATAGCATAGATTTTAAAATGTTAAAAATTTACCGTGTTTGTTTCAAACTTAAAAAATTATAGATAGAGCTGAAGTCCCCTTCTCCTCCTAGATACCAGTCCCTACATTTTCTCTGCTCCTCAAAAGTTGGTACATAATTTTCCATCCTGTATCATTGTTCTTGTTAATACAGATGTGTTCATAAATTTATGTACAATATAATGCTGTATGTACTTAAAATTTGTAGTGACATCGTACTAGAACTATCATTCCTAGATTTTTTCCAGTTCTTTTAAGCTATTCATGTTGATATGTATAGTCCCTCAGTACTGTACAATTTGTGGATGTACTTGTTTCCTTATCCATTCCCCTTGATGGACATTTAGGTGATTTCCAACTTTCCTGTTGCAGTTGTGCTACAGTGAGCGTTCTTGGCTCCTGCCATCTTGAGCACATGCTGGATTGTGGAAGGTATGCGTCACTGGCTTTGGCTTGCCATCGGCAGAATAGCAACAAAAACATACACACCAAAAAACCTAAACTCATTGCAACCCTCATAACTAATATTGCCCGATAGAGTCTCTAAGGAGTGGCTCCTGGATTTAAACTGCCAGCCTTTTGGTTAGCAGCTGAGCTCTGAATCACTATGCCACTAGGGCTACTTCAGTAGGATACCGAAACCAAACCAAACCCACTGCCGTCAAGTTGATTCTGACTCCTGGCAACCCTGTAGGACAGAGTAGAACTGCCCCATAGAGCTTCCATGTGCCTGGTGGCTTCCAACTGCCACCTTTTTGGTTAGCAGACATAGCACTTAACCACTACACCACCAGGATAGAGTCGTTTCTTCCTGCCCTGCCAGTGTCTGCTATATCCAGACTTTTTTTTTCCCGAGCATATAGGATTGTAATGGTGTCTTATTTTAATTTGCATATCCTCGATTACTTGTAAAGTGAGACATCTTTTTATTTGTTTATTGGTCATCTAAGTCTCCTCTTTTGGGGCTTGCCTTTGTCCCCCCCCCCCACTTTAATTTATAGGTGTCCTTCATGTATTCTGCTTACTAGGTTTTTTTTTGCTGATTAAAATGCCATCTCTAGTCTACTTGACTTTATCAGAATTTATGGTTCCCTTATACAAAAAATAAATTTTAACGTGGCGAAGGGTTGGAATGGAGACGTTAGAAGTGAGCACAGTGGTTCTTTGGGGGAAGATAGAGGTGTTCAAAAATTGGATTGTGGAGATTCTTGTACAACTCTTTAAATCTGCAAAAAATCATTTGCACTAAAACGGTAAATTTTATGGTGTATAAATTGTGCCTCCTACCACCTATCAGTTTTGTTGCCCTGTTAATGGCTTACATGTTGTTATGCTAGAAGCTGTGCCGTCGGTTCACCCCTAGTGGATAGGTTTCAGCATTGCTCTCAGACTAAGACAGATTAGTCATGAGGGACCTGGCCATCTATTCCTGAAATTTAATCAGTGAAACCCTGTGAATTACAGTAGAATGTTATCTGAAAAGATGAACCATTTAGGCTGGGGAAAAGAACCAAACCTGTTGTTGTCGAGTCAATTTTGACTCACAGTGACCCTGTAGGACAGAGTTAGAACTGCCCCATAGAGTTTCCAGGAAGTACTGGTGGGCTTGAACTGCTGACCTTTTGGTTAGCAGCCATAGCCCTTAATCACTACACTATCAGGTATACCTAGTGGTCTCAGTAGGGGGCTTGAACATGTAAAAGATCTTGAGGATGACATGCAGGACCACACAATATTTTGTTCTGTGCATGGAGTCACTTTGAGTCAGAATCAACTCAGTAGCAACAGGTTTGTACATGGGATCACCATGACTTGGAGCTGACAGGATAACAACTAAAAATAACAACAAATTATGCATCACTAAAACTGTTAAGAAATTTTAATGCATCAATGCTTTTGTTTGTGATTTGTTATTTTAATGTCTTAATTGTTGGTTCAGTTGTAGAGTTCTTGCCTTCCAGGTGGAAGACTTTGGTTTGATTCCAGTGAGGGTACCTCATATGCAGCTACCAACCATTTGTCAGTGGAGGCTTGCATGTTGCTGGGATGGGGATGGTGCAGGACCTGGTAGTATTTCATTCCACTGTGCATGGGGTCGTTTTGGATCAGGGCCAGCTCCATGACAGCTAGCTACAACACTGTCTAAAGACACTCACATTTTTGTCTATTATCTGCAAATTTTGTTTTGCACATTTAGGTTCTTCATTTGTTGGGAAATTGTTATCGGGTGTTGTTAGAGGTGATGTCCTTTTATTTGTATCTAAACATCAGTTGGAAACCGTTGTGGCATAGTGGTTAAGGGCTACAGCTCCTGACTAGAAGGTCAGCAATTCAAATCCAACAGGCACTTCTTGGAAACTCTGTAAGACAGTTCTGCTGTGTCTGTAGGGTCTCTGTGAGTCGGAATTGAGTTACTGGTAGTGGGTATATATCAGTTACTCAAGTGCTGTAGGTGATATCGGGAAACCGTGGTGGTGTAGTGGTTAAGTGCTACAGCTGCTAACCAAGTTTGGCAGTTCAAATCCACCAGTTTCTTAGTCAGCTAGTACTCCTCTAACAGAAATATCACAAAGTGGATGGCTTCAGCAAAGAAAAGTTCATTCTTGTACAGTCCACTAGGCTGCAAGTCCAAACTCAAGGATGTTTGTGCCAAGAGAAGGCTTTCCCACTGTCAGGCTCTGGAGAAAAGTCCTTGTGTTTTATCAGTCAGGGAGTATCTTGGTGCAGTACCCTCAAGTCTGAAGGACATGTTCTATTCCTATTGCAGCTTTCTTGATGGTATGAAGTTCCCAACTCTCTGCTTGCTTCCCTTTCCTTTTATCTCTTTGGAGGTTCAAGCTACACTCCAGGGAAACTCCCTTTACAGTGGATCAGAGAGGTGGTGACCCTAGGAAGGGAATTAGAGTCCCACCCTAATCCTCTTTAACAAACAGCATAGGAAAATCACCAGATGGAGGACAGTAATAAAGTGTTGGGAATTCTGGCACAGCCAAATTGCCAAACACATTTTTGGGGGGACACATGACAACCAGGATGTCCTTGGAAACTCTATAAGGCAGTTCTACCCTGTCCTGTAGGTCAGTATGAGTTGAGATCAATTCAGTGGCCGCAGGTTTGGTTTTTTATGACACTGAAACTTGGATTGAATTTTGCAATTCAGTATTACAACTCAGTATTGAGCCTGCCCATAAATGAACACAGTGTATTTATGCCTTTTTAAGTCCTTCAGTGAAGTTTTGTTATGGGTCTGGCCTAATTTTTTTTTCCTTTTTTAAGAGGTGGTACCAGATTATACTGAATTTGAAGGAATGGTACAGATGAAAGAAATTAAGTGTTTTAGTACAGCTTGTAGAAAAGGTAAAGGTAAACCCAGCATGCATGCTCTTATTTCAGTGACCATGGTAGTCAGCCCTGTGTTGTGGGGAAGCCAGATTAAGGCTTTGCTGTCTGCATCACTGTCTCCCAGGGTGTGCTTGTCTAAGAGATAATACTGCCAGGTCCAGTTCACCCATTTTACAAAAACTGGTAGTCAGTTCTTTGATGGATTTCACCTGTTCATTTAGGTAATGGGTCTCAATGAAGTTACACAAACGAGGGTCATTCTTGTCAGTGGCCAATTTGTACGGTTCTAGTAGTACCTGATTCATGCTTTTTCCCAAATGTAATGCCCACTCCTTTGCATGCAATCATGGTCTGGTTTCTCGGGATCTGAAGGAACATTGGGCCACTTTATTGGTTCTGCAGCTTCATTAGTTTCTCAGCATGTTCTCTCTCCTAATGACACAGGTGAAGAAAATATTTGGCAAAATTCTTCAGTGCCGCATTGCAGTTGAAGTGGGAGACATGGACAGGTAGACACAAGAGGTTTATAGCTCCAGGTTGATCTGGGGTTGATGGCAGCCCCTGAATCCTGATTGTAGTTCTGGCACACCTGGAATGGGAATGTAGTCCTCGCGGCAGCAGTTGAGGAGAGGTGGTGGAGGCTGTGTGGATGGGGACCTTGGGGCATCAGAGGGTGCTGCTGTGAAGAGGCGGCAGAGGGCTCGCTGGGAGTGGCTGACAGAAGGAAATTTGGTCAGCACAGGGTCCATTCAAACACGTTGGAGCAGGAGATCATGGCAGCTCTGAAGAGTGTCTGGTTGGGCATCATTTTTGAAGATTTATGGGCACTTCACAGTTTGGGATGCTATTGTAAATCGAGTAGTTTAAGCAGTTTTTGTTTTCTAATTGTGTTTGCTGATACAGGGAAGCACTCTTGTTTTTTTTCTTTGTTATTAATCTCTAAGCTGTCTAATTAAGCTCTTTCTAAGGTGCACAAATCTGAGTGCACAGCTTATTGGATACTTATAGTGTTTGCTCATGTCACATTCAGCCTTGTGCACCTTCTCAGTCATTTTTTCCCTGGAGGAACCACTGCTGTGATCTCCATCATCATCATTTTGAGTTTTCTGTAAATGGAACTATATAATGTGGGAACTTTGGTGTCTGGATTGTTTCTTGCTACTTCATACTTGTGAGATTCATCTCGTGTGTGGCAGTAATTGATTCTTTTTCATTTCTGTTTAGTAGTCTGTTATATGAATATGCCACAGTTCATTCATTCTTTGAATTGCAGAGTTAAATATTCTATTTGTTAATTTAAAAGCCATAATAAAACTTGATAGTCATTTTACCTCATCAATAACTCCTGCTTTGGAAAAGGAGTTAATATACCAATTCCAGCAACATCTGAAACTTCATTTTATTTGAATGGAGCCACAAAGTATAAGGCATAATTCATTTTGATGTTCAATAATATATTTAAGGAGCTGGTTACTATAGTTAGAAATTCAGTGTCATTGTAACTGGTATCTTTCAAGTACAAATTTATCTCTTAATTTTTATCAGTAATAAAATTCGCCTTCAGAATCTTACCAAATTCTTAATGTCTTAAAACTTGGAACTGAAGTGTTTTAAAGCAGAGAAAGGAGAGGCAAAAAATACACAGTCTTTCTTGAAGGTAGTGATACAGAATCTCACAGAGCAGGGGAACCATCACCTCTAGGGAGCAGTTTGTTTATACACTGACAGTCTTTTGATGACTTTAATATAAACTTCTAGTGATCAATAACTACATTATTTCCTCTCTGAATGGAGGACCATCAGTCACTGGGACATCAGAAAAGAATTTGTTGTTGTTAGATACTGTCAGGTTGATTCCACCATAACACAGAACGAAAGACTGTGTGATTCTGCACTGTCCTCAGAATTGTTGCTGTGCTTGAGCCCGTCATTGCAGCCACTGTCAGTCCTTCTCATCAAGGGTCTTTCTCTCTTTTGCTGATCTCTACCAAGTATGACATCCTCCAGATACTGGTCCTTCTTGATAACATGTCCAAAGTATGTTTCACTGTCCTCACTTGTAAGGAGCATTCTGGTGGTTTGTTCACTTTTCTGGCACTCCACGGTGTATTTGGGTATTCTTCACCAACACCATAATTCAAAAGCATCAGTTATTTGATCTTTCTTATTTACTCTCCAGCTTTGCAACATATGAGGCGACTGAAGATACCATGACTTGAGTCAGGTACACCTTAATCTCACCGTGACATCTTTGCTTTTTAACATTTTAAAGAGCTCTTTGCAACAGTTTGTTCAGTGTAATATGTTGTTTGATTTCTTGACTGCTGTTTCCATGGGTATTGATTGTAGATACAAGTAAAGTGAAATCCTTGCCAACTTCAGTATGTTCTCCATTTCTCATGATGTTACTTGTTCAGTTTTGAGGATTTTTGTTTTCTTTATGTTGAGATATAATCCATACTGAAGACTGTAGTCTTTGATTTCATCAGTAAGTGCTTCAAATCCTCATTGCTTTCAGCATGGAAAGGTTGTGTCATCAGGTTGTTAATGAGTCTTCCTCCAATCTTGATACCATATTCTTTTTCATATAGTCAAATTTCTCAGATTGTTTGCCCAGCATACAGATTGAATTAAGTATAGTGGAAGGATGTAACCCTGGCGCAGATCTTTGCTGATTATAAACTATGCAGTATCCCCTTGTTTTGTTTGAGTGACTGCCACTTGGTTTATGGACAGGTTCTGCATGAACACAATGAAGTGTTCTGGAATTCCCGCTATTCCTAATGTTATCCATAACTTGTTATGGTCCACATAGTTGAATGAATGCTTTTGTATAGCTAATAAAACACAAGCAGACATCTTTCTAGTAGTGTCTGCTTTGAGGCACGATCCATCTGACAGCAGTGATTTCCATCCCCTTTGAATTTGGCTTGAATTTCTGGCAGTTTGCTGTTGATGTACTGCTGCATGTTTTTGAATTATCTTCAGCAAAATTTTATTTGCATGTTATATTAATGATACTCAGTTTCTTCATTCTTTTGGATTGTCTTTCTTTGGAATGAGCACAAACGTGAATCTCTTCCAGTTGTTGGCCAGGTTTTCTAACTCCAGGTCTTTTGTACATTTTGTTGTAATATTTTACTTTGTCTTCTTGAGCTGCTGTTTCAAATCATCTGTTCAGCTTTTTTACTTCATCATTTCTTCTGTTTGCTTTAGATGCTGTGTATTCAGGAGCAAGTTTCAGAGTCTCTTCTGACATCCATTTTGACCTTTTCTTTCCTGTCTTTTTAATGACCTTTGCTTTCTTTATGTATGATGTCCTTGTCGTCTCACAACTTACTGATCTTTGATCATTAATGTTCAGTTCAAGTCTGTTGTTGAATTGGTGCTAAATTCAGGTGGGATATGCTCAGTGTGTATTTTGACTTTTGTGTTGTTTCAGTTTTCTTCAGCTTCAACATGAATTTGCATGTGACCTGTTTGGTGGACTCTGGTCCATGTTCTAACTGATAATACTGAGCTTCTTCATTGTTCCTTTACATAGACGTAGTTGATTTGATTCCTGTGTATTCCTTCCAGAAATGTCCACATGTATAGTCAGTGTTTATGTTGTTGAAAAAGCTATGCAATGAATAAGTTCGGTCTTGGAAAATTCTCTCATATGATCTCCAGTGTCGTATTTATCAACATGGTTGTATTTTCCAACTGCATATCCTCCTTCATTTCCAGCTTTTGCATTCCAGTCACCAGTAATTACCAATGCATCTTGATGGCATGTTTGATCAATTTCAGACTGCAGAAGTTGGTAGAAATTTTCAGTTTATTCATATTTGGGATTAGAGGTGGCAGGTAAATTTAGATAATAGCCATATTAACTGGTCGTACTTGTAGGTGTATGGATGTTATCCTATTGCTGACAGCCTTGCATTTCAGGATACGTCTTGAAACATTCTTTCTTTTAATGATGTAATGTCATTCCTCCTCAGTGTGTCGTTCTGGGCATCACTGGCCACATGTTGTTAGATTCAAAGTGGCTGGTACCAGTCCGTTTCAGCTCATTCGGTTGGACAACTGCAACTTTATTAGACTCATACTTCATACATTCCACATTCTGATTATTATTGAATGCAGCTTTAAATTTTTTTTTTTTTTACCATTTTGTGTCATACCACATCAGCAAATGAAATTCCCAAAAGCTTTACTTCATCCGTGTCATTAAGATTGACTGTGCTCTGAGGAGGCAGGACTTCCGCAGTTGCATTTTGATTGTGTTGAGCCACTTTAGTGGCCCATCTTCCAGCACTATACCAGTGTTCTACTGCTCTTCATAAGATTTTAACTGGCCAACTCTTTCAAAAGTAGAGAGCTACGTCCTTCTTCCTAGTCTTTCTTAGTTTGGAAGCACTGCTGAAACCTTCCCACAATGAGTGAGCATGCTAGTGTTTGAAATACCTGTGACATGGCTTGCAGTATCACAGCAGCACATAAGCCACCATAATATGACAAACTTAACAGATGAGTGGTAGGTGGTTACTTTAGTCCTTCTTAATCAGCATCCATATTTTTGAAGAATGTCTGTTATCTCTCAACTGAGTATAACGTTCACAAGACTTTTTTTTAAATTGTATTTTAGGTGAAGTTTAACAGAGCAAACTAGCTTCTTATTAAACAATTAATGTACATGTTCTTTTATGTTATTGGTTGCCAATCCCACAACATGTTAGTACTCGCTTCTTCTAAACCTTGAGTTCCCTATTACTAGTTTTCGTCTCCTCTCCTCCAGCCGTGTCCTTAACCCAGGGCTGGTGTGCTCATTTAGTCTCATTTTGTTTTATGGGCCTGTCTAATCTTTGGCTGAAGGGTGAACCTCAGGAGTGACTTTATTACTGAACCGAAAAGGTGTTTGGGGGCTGCACTCTCAAGGTTTTTCCAATCTATTTCAGACCAGTAAGTCTTCTTTTTTTTTGGTAAGTTAAAATTTTGTTCTACATTTTTCTCCAGCTCTGTCTGGGACCATTCTCTGTTGTGATCCTTGTCAGAGGTGGCGGTGGCTCTGTACCTTCTTGTTGTGCTGGAGTCATTCTGGTGAAGGATGTCAGACTCATGGTCCATCAGCCATTTGGACTGATCTCCCCTTGTATCTTTGGCTTTCTTCATTTTCCTTTGTTACAGATGAGGTGAGACTAGTGGAGTATCTTAGTCACTAACAAGCTTGCAAGACTCCAGATGCTACTCATCAAAGTAGGATTATAGTAGGATTATGAGTATGGTTATGTGTATGGAGCTTCTGTGACCTTGCCTTGAACAAGTGGTGCTGGCCTCTAGAGATTATAGTTTTAATCACAGTGTAATTTTGCTCAAATCCAAAACTTAAGTCTTGGACCAAACATCTGTTTTGGGAAACCAAACCATGTCTTTGGTGCTATCCTTTTCCCCTTCCTCTAAGACCTGATTCAGATCCAAATGCAGACAACCTAACAAAATCAGACATAGTGGTCAAAACATCTCATGTACAAATACTCAGTAATATTCTTATTTGTTTCTTTTTTTCAAGATTGTGTTTATTAGAGAGGAGCATTACTATTAAATACTAATATGTGGCTGACAGGCCTCACAGGTATGAACTCCCCTATTTTTAAACATTTTAAAAACTGTTGAATCCAGTGCGCACACAACTACAAACTATTCCATGGACAACTACAAGCTTCTTCTCATAAAAACAAGATTTCCTCACCAAATAGCTACCAGGTTGTCTCAGAAATGGTGAACACTTATCAGAAAAAGAGAGCAAGTACTCAGGAGCTTGAAACACTGATCATGATTTCCTAAGGATCCTTCTCATTACCCTAGCGATGGTCCCTCCTGTAGTTACTCCCTAATGCCTCTGAGATGAAAGGACGGGGAGGAGAAAGAAGTAGAAATTTCCCTTTACCTGTGAATCTGGGCAAATGCCACCTCAAACTTGTATGCCAGAAGAACTAGGCTATAGGAATTAAGTACTAACTGAGTTGCTTTTCCTTTTTTTGTGAAAAAAGGACATCAGAATGACTAGGAGACTGGTTGTTTCTTTGTTCCTGGAGATTCTTTTTAGTAAATACCAGTTGTCTACCAGTCTCAAAAACTGATAGTAGATCACAAGTTCTTCCACATCTACAGTTAGAGGGTCTGAACAGTGAAATTAAAGTGGCTGTTTTGTAAAATTCAAGTTATAACTTTTTACTTCTTTCCTTGACACTCAGAAAATCACCTCTTGGCAACTCTTCCTGTATCCACAGGAAGTCTACCTTTCTGGCGAGAATGTGTGTGTGTGTGCGTGCGCACAATCTGTACTGAAGACTATAGGCAGTTTTTTTTTAATTTTACTGTGATTTAAGTACAAGTTTACAGTCATATCAATTTGCCATAAAACACCTGGAACTGTCACCACTATTCTGCTGTTAAGTGCCCCCTCCCTCACCCCATGACAGTACACTCCCCTTTTATCCAGAACTTCCTGTGTCTATTTGACCAAGATCTGTCCCTTCTCACTGTGTCCTTTTGCCTCCAACGATGAGCTCAGACAGCCTATGTACATATTTAAGTCCAAAAGTCTGTCTATCACCAGCCTCACTCCATGGAGTGATCTACATAGTACAGATCAGTCTTTGTCTGGAGACCTGGCTTTGGTGCTGGATGTGGTTTGGAATTAGAGAATCTGAGGACCATGTTCCCAGGGGACCCTGCAGACTGACAGACTATCAAGTCTGGTCATTTGGTAGAGTTCTAATTCTGCTATCTAGCCCTTTTCCTACTATGTCAGAAGCTGCATACCATGCACCCCATCTGGGCAGTCATTAGTGATGACTGGGCACCCTCTGGTTCTTCTGGTCCTATGCTGAAGCAGACTCTGGTTCACATTGCCCCTTCTGTCTTGTGGGCTCATATTTTCCTCCTATCCCTGATGTCCTCCATTTACCTGTGGTCCAGGTGGATTGGGGTCAATTGATGCTACTTAGATGACAGCTTGCTAGTTTTTAAGACCCCAGATGCAACTCACTCAACTGGTATGCAGAACATTTTCTTTAGAGAAAAAGAAAAGTCTGGGTATGCCAGTTAATCTAGATGTCAACTGAAATTATGATCCCCCAACCCCCAACCCTGTTCTTCTATCTTAGGGAACAATTTAGTTTTGATGTTATGCATTTGTGGGTACCTCTTGTCTAGTACGTGCAGTCACACCCTACACCCAACTGAATTGTAACTACCGTCTAATTTGTAGAAATGCCTCTCCTTCCCACCCTTGTAACCATCAAAGATTGATTTCTTCTGTGCTTAAATGTTTTGTTGTGTCCTCATAATAATGGTCTCATAAAATATTTGTCCTTTTGCATCTGGCTAATTTTACCTAGTATAATGTCCACCAGATGGTTCTACATTAATCAGGTATTTTCCTAAATCATTGTTGTTCTTTATCATTGTGTAGTATTCCACTGTATGAATATACCATAGTTCATGTAACCATTCCTCTGTTGCTGGGTGTCTTGGTTATTTCCATCTTTTTGCTGTCGTGAAGAGAGCTGCAGTAAACATTGGGATGCATGTTTCTGTTTGTATAGTGGCTCATATTTCTCTGGGATATATTTGAAGGAGTGGGATTGATGGGTCACATGATATTTCTATTGATAGTTTTTTAAAAAAGCACTAAATTGATTTCATAGTGGTAGTACCATTTTACACTCCTACAAGCAGTGCAGAAGAGTTCCAGTCTCTCCACATCCTCTCCAGCATTTATATTTTGTGTTCTTTTGATTATTGCCAACCTTGTTAGGGTGAGATAGTATCTCACTGTAGTTTTGATTTGGATTCGTCTGATGGCTGGTGATCATGAGCATTTCCTCATGTATCTGTTGGCATCCAGTGTATCTTCTTTAGTGAAGTGTCTGTTCATGTCTTTTTTTAATTGGATTATTAGTCTTTCTCTTGTTGAGGTTTTGCAGTGTCGTGCAGATTAGAGAGATTAGGTGTCTGTTGGAAACGTGCAGCCAGAAATTCTTTCCTGCTCTGTGTATAGTCGTTATTCTTGAAGGCTTTGGATGAACGTGTTTGATTTTTAAGAGTTCCTAACTGTTTTCATTTCTGGTGTTTAAGGGTTATTGGTGATTTTTTTGTAGACTGTTAATGCCATGGATTATTAGGGCTTCCAGTGTCATCCCAATTTTTTCTTCCAGGATCCAGAGGGAATCTTAAGGTTGTTTGGAAAGCAGGACGATACAGATGACTTGGGAACACAACACTACACAGAAAGGCAGAACTTGGCCATGATTTCTGTAGTGTTAGAGCCCTCATGACCGATGCCAGGAAAAAACACTGTTAAACCCAGGTTTCCGTTTAGATTTCCCTCTGCCCAGAGTTTCCTCTTCACTGCAGACATGTCCTCCTGCTCCTGGACAGTTGGTCGCAGTTCCCTGCACAAAGAAACACATAAGAGATGTGGAAATGCAGAGAGATACTTGATAATGCTCCTGCCCTTCTGCTGCTGGGACAGAAATTTCTGACACTGCTGGGAGGACAGGGAAGGGAACTGTGGAACAAGGCTCTTCCTATCCTGTAGACTCTTTACATCATAACAGCTTATGCTGGAAAACTTTGGGTAACTCTGCTGGATGTATTGAAAGGGATCTGTTAAGATGTTACTTTGGCCAAGTGAGCGTTTGCTATGCTGAGGGAAATGATGCTGTTCTTGGGTTTCTGTGGAATAGTCTGACAATGATTTTTATTGCTTAGGTCCTTGGTAGTGACAGGGAGAAGGTGCTTCCTGTCTTTGCTGGCTTGCATTGCACTTGGTTAGTTGGGTTTTGTGCTGGAAGATCTTCAAGGTGTCTGTTATTATGCCTGGAATGATAGTGCTAGTGACAGGGACAGACTGTGGTGACCATAATCCTCTTGGTAGCATTGGCAGCAGAGTAGCTCAGAGGACTGGTGAGACTGAAGATACTGAAGATGATGGTATTCAGGGTAAAGTTACAGAAGTTACTGTATAAATTTGCATGCCCGCCTATGTGCAGCTCACTGCTCTTCCTGCCTAGTGACAACACACTCCTCCTCTCCATTCTGTACATGTCATAGTAGAATCTTCTAAAGCAAAGGTTTTCTAACTGGCAGTTAATTCTGGATTAGGGGGAAAAAAACCTGGGTGTTGCCTTCCCTTCAGCTCCCAGGTGACTCATGCATTGATTTGGAGAGGAAAAGTTCCCTGGTATATGGGTGGAGTGTCACATGCATTACTGCTGTCCCACAGGAGCTACTGGTGAAAGAGACTGCTGTCCAGGGCTAGGCTAGCTCAAAGGTAGGCCTGTTTGGGCTTGAAAATATTGCCTTTGTGAAGCACCTCTCTCACAGAAACTTGGGGGAAGAATAACTTTTTTCTTTTTTATCTTTTAACAAATACTATATTGTATTTTAAGCTTTATTTTCTTTTAACAAATGCTGTTTTATTGTATTTTCAATGAAAGTATACACAGTAAGTTAGGTCCCTGTTTTACAAATTCAGTATAAATTGTTCAGTGACATTTATAGAACAACTTGGCTCTTGATTGACCTTTTGCTATTTTATCCTTGTCCAGCTCAGCAGTGACTTTTTAAGTGACTGCAGCCCCCACCCCCTTTTTTTCCTGGCCTTTTGGCATGGTTTTAGACTATTGGATTCCTTTTTGTTCCCATTGTTTACATACTTTCTGGGTTCCCCAGGAAGGGAGGGTTCTGTCTGCTGCCCTGACACTTAGCTGAAACCTGTAGGACTGTGTGGTGACAAAGTGGGCAAGTCTTTGGAAGAAGTTACAGAATGAGAAATTGCAGTTATGTTTAAGGGATCAAAGAACATTTAGGGGAGCAAGAGAGAATTTTTTTACTTGAGCTGTGTTAATTACAAAGCAAGTAATTTTTATAGGAAAAAATCAAGAGAGAGAACAGCTAAGGAGATGTTCTAAAATAAAGAAACGTGAGAACTAAATGCACTGTATTATTCTAGATGGACCTTGGATAGAGGAGATGGACAATGTATTGGTTTACTAAGGCCGCCATAATGAATTACCACAAACTTGGCATTCATTCTTTCAGTTCCCACAGAAGTCTGAAAGGTGTTGGCAGGGTTGGTTCCTTCTGGAGGTGCTAAGGAGAAATCCATGCCATGCCTCTCTCCTAGCTTCTGGTGACTGCCAGCAGCCCTTGGGGTTCCTTGGAGTTGGGGCTTTGTAATTTCAGTCTGCCTTCATCTACTCATGGCCTTCCCCTCTATGTTTTCTTAAGAATTTGTTAAAATAAAGTTTTTACTGAAGTATAACATACATATGGAGAAGTGTAGACATTTGCTGACCACCACTCAGAACCAAGAAACAGAACATCACCAGTGCCCCAGAAATGCCCCCTTGTGCCCCTCCTAAGCACTACTCCCGCTCTTCTTTGGGAAGGCCATGTCCTCCACTAGGTTATGTCATCCTGGCTTCTAACCACAGATTAGACCATTTGCTTGAAGTTGCACTGGAAGTAAAGGGCTCAGTGCCTTTTTACTACCCCATTCTGTAACAAACCCCAAAGCTAGACAAGTTCTTGTGTGGGCAGTGGCAAAAGAGGGCAGGCTTCATAATTCTGCTGTGTCCTGGCCTTCCTAGGTACAGATGTGAACATCTGTGTGCCTGGGGAGATGGCCATGTCTGTCTCAGCAATTAGAGGTCTGGCAGAGAAGTTTTCTCTCTGTTAGTCTCCCCCTGCCAGGATCTTGATCTGTAAGGCATACATCTATGCAGTGCGCACACACCTAATGTCTACCTACAGCTTGAAGGCACTTGCAAATGCAACCCCTCTCAGTGATGAGTCTCTGACTCCTCAGGAAAGCTGTTAAGAATTTAGTGGCAGGAAAGCTATTTTTGGTAAATTATGGTAAAAATATAACAGAACATTTGCCAACTCAACATTTTTTACATGTACAGTTCAGTGACAGTGATTATTTTCCTTGTGTTGTGTAGCCATTACTACTCTTTTTTCGAGATTTTTCTGTCACATTAACAGAAACTTTGTCCCTTAAGCAGTGACTTCATTCTCCCTTCCTCCTGTCTCTGCTGACTACTAATAAACTTTGGTCTTATGCAGTTACCTAGTCTAGATATTTCATATAAGTGGGATTACACAGCATTTGTCCTTTTGTGGCTTACTTTATTCAGCATAATGTTTTCAAAGTTCATCCATGTTGTAGCGTGTATCAGAACTTCATTTCTCTTTATGGCTGGGTAATATTCCATTATATGTGTATACCACATTTTGTGTATCCTTTCGTCTCTTTATGGACATTTAGATTGTTTATCTCTTGCAGGTAGAACCACATTCCTACTCTGCAAATGTTTTATTCTTTTTTTGGATTGATATTTCAAATGTACATAATCTTGCCTACCATATTCTTAATTTAAAAAATATGCTCAGTATTAAGGAAGTTGCTAACTGGATTAGCTTTCTTGAGAGAAAATTGACATTACAAGGAGGGTGTCTGAATCTAAAGACAAAGCTTCTCTCTTTCCCACCAGTTGGTATATGGCTAGGCAGAAAGGGAAGTTCTGTGGTGCTAGACATGGCCATACTTGACAGCCAGTGATTTAAACTAGAAGAAATGAAACCTAAATTCTGTAGAGAAAAGCAAAACCATTTGTGATTCTACAACTCAAATGGCTATCCCTCCCTGGTCCCTGGCACCTTCTGCAGAAAAGTTGAGAATCTGGTGTTACTTGATTTTTCAAGAAAAAATTCTTCCTTTGAGTCAGTGAGGGATCCTTACTAGGTATTGGATAACTTGAGAAGTCTGAACAGAATGAATTCTTGTTGCTCCTATTTTTCTTGAACTTTTCATCTTTGTGAGGTAAATGGAAATTAATTGCCTTTCTGATATCTGTAACATACTGTAGCTCTAAAATAAAATCCTTTAGACAGCTTAGAGGGGATCTGAGAACTAGAAAAGGAAGAAACTAGGGCTTCTGGGTAGGGTCGCTGTGAGTTGAAATTGACTCAGCAGTGCTGGGTTTGGTTCGGTGCACAAAATGATGATGGAACCAGGGTTTGCAATATTCAACAGAAAATTGACTGATGGCTTCTCGTGTTTCAGGCTGTGTTGTATGTGCTGGGGATACACATAGCAGGGAACAAAGCAGAATCCCTGTTCTCACTCACAGAGCAGATATTAGGAGAACTCCAGGGAGACTGTGTCTTATCAGATGTTTTGATTCCTTCTTTTCCTCTCTTCTTTTCCATAGGACAGAAGAATAAGCTGAACGGACTGACCACTGGCTTTCAGCTTACCAGGAATTTCTACCCGGTTCTTCTTTTGTGGCCCATGTGCATCCTCTGCCCTCAGTGTGCAACTGGCCCCCAACGCAATGTGTGTTTGTCAAACCATGGAAGTGGGGCAGTATGGCAAGAACGCAAGTCGGGCCGGAGACCGAGGAGTCCTCCTGGAACCCTTCATCCACCAGGTGGGCGGACACAGCAGCATGATGCGCTACGACGACCACACTGTGTGCAAGCCTCTCATCTCCAGGGAGCAGCGCTTCTATGAGTCCCTCCCTCCTGAAATGAAGGAGTTCACCCCTGAGTACAAAGGTCAGTTGCTGGCCAGTTTGGTGAGAGCAGTAACTTTGAGCCTACAGGCCTTGGTTCAGTTTTCCTTGTTTTCTTGGCCATGTGATGTGACTGTAGGTCACCACTGTCTCAAAGAATCTGAGTTACTTAGTTAAACTGAAGCATCAGCAAAGCTGAAAGAATCAGCAGGGTCTGTGTATTTTGAAAACTGAATTAATTGATAGATAAAATGAGAAGAATTCACACCATCAAGTCCCATCGATGGAGAAGAATAACCAAGGATGTTTCCCCTGTTTACTCTTCAAATCTAAAATCTAGAAGAGAAGAGGGTGCACTTCTGTGCCCCCAGAAGAGGAAGAATTATTTGCTTCCCAGGTTATGGTTGCGAGATGGCTGGCGAGGAGGCTGTGTGAGCCTTTGTCTACATGTGCTGGGGGAATGAATTGGTGGTCAGAAATTTAGAGAAGACAGGGACCTCAAGTCCTAAGTTTTAAAGAGAAACTAATTTGTTTTAAAGTGTAGCTTTCCTGTTGTTTGGTGCTGTCTGTAGTCATCTAGTGCTGCTGTAACAGAAATATCATGGCTTTAATATCAATGGCTTTAATAAAGAGAATTTTACTCTCTCACGGTCTAGTGGGCTTCAAGTCCAAATTCAGGACATCAACATCAGGGGAAGGCTTTCTCTTCTCTGTCAGTTCTGAAGGAAGGTCCTGTCTTTGGTCTTCCCCTGGATTTGGATTTTCTCTCTAGGGGAAGGCTGGGTCCGGATGATGTGCTGTGCTCCTGATGCTGCTTTCTTGGTGATAACAAGGTCCTCCAATTTTTCTACTCACTGCTGTCATTTATATTTCAAAAGAGGTTAGTTTAAGACACAGTTTAATTTTGTAGATCCCACTGACATAACTGCCACTAATCAATCTCATAGTGATAGGATTTACAACACATAGGGAAATCACATCAGGTGACAAAATGATGGACAGTCAAATAATACTGGGAACATGACCTAACCAAATTCACACTTTAAAAAAAAGTAAATTTTGTTGTGTTTTAAGTGAAAGTTTACTTTAAGTGAAAGTTTACAGTCTGTATCAACTTGGCACGTAACACCTGGAGCTCCCACTGCTGTTGTACAGTAAGCACTCTCCCTCCTCCGCTTTGCCACTCAGTGACAGCACACTCCCCTTTTTTGCCCTAAGGTTCCCATATCCATTTGACCAAGTCCTATCCCTGTGTATGTGTTTAAGCCTATGAGGATGTTTGTTGCCATCATCACTGCATGTCTTATATAGTCCAGTTGCGTCTTTATCTGGAGTGCTGGCTTCAGTGCTAGATGCAGTTTGGGGTTGACAGAAAGTCCAGGGGCCATGTCCTCGGGGCATCTTCCAGACTGGTGGACCATCAGGTGTGGTCATTTCATAGAATTCTAGTTCTGCACACTTATGTTTTTCCTGGTACATCAGGGACTCTATACTGTGCACCCCATCAGGGCAGTCATTGGTGGTGGCTGGGCACAATCTAGTTTTTCTGGTCCCATGCTGAAGTAGTGTCTGGATCATGTGGCACCTTCTGTTTGCTGGGCTCATACTTTAATCCTGTCCTTGATATCCTCTGTTACCCCACCTTCAGGTAGATTGGGAACAGTTGATGCTACTTAGATGGCAGCTTGTTAGCTTTTAAGACCCCAGATGCCACTCACCCAAGTGGTGTGCAGAACATTTTCTCTAGGAAAAAAGAAAAAAAAACTTGGGTATGCCAGTTAGTCTAGATGTTCCCTGAAACCGTGGTTGATAATGTATTTTTAGAGGATACAATTCAACCATGACAGGTGCCACTGAGTTGGTTCCAACTCATAGCAACCCTGTGTGCAGCTGAACAAAATACTGCCCAGTTCAGTGCTGTCCTGACAGATCTTAGGTTTGAGCCCATTGTTGCAGCCACTGTGTCAGTCTATCTAATTGAAGGTCTTCCTTTTTTCACTGACCTCCTACTTTACCAAGCATGATGGCTTTCTCCAGGGACTGGTTCCTCCTGATAACATGTCCAAAGTATGTGAGACAAAGTATTGCCATCCTCATGTCTTTGGAGCATTCTGGCTGTACTTCTTTCAAGACAGATGAATGGTATGTTTAGTATTCTTCACTAATACTGTAATTCAAAGACATTGGTTCTTCATAGGTATATACCAGAATTGAATGATTTTATTTTCTTATTATTTAATTCTGGACTTTAGTGTCTATTTATAAGCCCAATATACAACTTTCTATCCTACTTTATTTTTTTTAATCCACATTACAATTTAAATTCCAATTAAAAAAAATTATTGTGTTGTAATTAAAAATTTTTAGTGCAAATTAGTTTCTCATTCAAAAATTTAAGCACAGATTGTTTTGTGATATTGTTTCAGTCCTTGCAGTAGGTCAGCACCCTCCTACTTTTCCTTTCCATTCCTGGTTCTCTGTGTCCATTCATCTAGTTTTCCTGTGCCTTCTTTTTTTTTATTTAATATGACTGAGTGAAAATGTACATTCCTATATAAATTTGCATGCCCACCTATCTGTGCCTTCTTGCCCTCTCCTCTTGGCTTTTGGGCAAGTGTTGCCTGTTGGCTCTCTTATACTTGAGTAGATTAAGAAGTGCATTCCTCACGCGTGGTATTGTTTTATAGGCTTGTCTAATCTTTGGCAGACTTCAAGGTAGACTTCAAAAGTGACTTCAGTTCTGAGTTAGCAGGGGCTACAGACTTAAGGGTTCCTCCAGTTTCTGTCAGACCAGTAAGTCTGGTCTTTTTGTGAATTTGGGTTTTGTTCTTTATTTTCCTCCTGCTCTGTCTGGGACCGTCTATTGTGATTCTTGTCAGAGCAGTCAGTGATGATAGTTGGGCACTGTCTATCTCATCTGTGCCCAGGCCAGTGGAGGGTATGGTTCATGTGGCCCATTAGTCCTGTAGACTAATATTTTCTTTGTGTCTTTGGTTTTCTTCATTCTCCTTTGCTCTGGATGGAATGAAATCAGTAGATGCATACCTTAGATGGCTGACTACAAGCTTGTAAGACCCCTGATGTTATGCTTGTTAAGTAGGATGTAGAACATTACCTTTGCAAACTGTGTTATGCCAGTTGACCTGGATGTTCCCCAAGACCATGGTCCTCAGTCTTCAGCCCCAGTAACTTGGTCCCTCAAAGTGTTTGGCCACATCTAGGAAGCTTCTGTGACTTTACCTTAATCAAGATGTGCTGACTTCCGTGTTACACCTCAACATAAAGGCAACAAAAAATCCTCACAACTGGACTAATAAATGACATCATGATAAGGGAGAAAAGATAGTTGTCACTGATTTCATTTCACTTGGATCCAGAATCAGTGCCTGTGGATGCAGTAGTCAGGAAATCAAATGATAAATTGCTTTGGGAAAATCTTTAAAGTGTTACAAAGCAAAGTGTCACTTTGAAGAATAGGGTACATCTGACCCAAGCCATGGAGTGTTCAGTCATCTCATATGGAATGAAAGTTGGATCTTAAATAAGGAAGACTGAAGAAGAATGGACACCTTTGAATTAAGGTGTTGGTGAAGATTATTGACTATCCCATTGTTTTAGTCATCTGGTACTGCTCTAACAAATACCACAAGTGGATGACTTGAGCAAACAAAAGTTTATTCTTACATAGTCCAGTAGGCTATATGTCCGAATTCAGGCTGTCCACTCCAGGAGAAGGTTTCCCTTCTTTGTTGGCTCTGGAGAAAAGTCCTTGTGTTGCATCAGCGTTTGGTCAGGGAACATCCTGGTGCAGGAACCTCAGGTCTGAAGGACGCATTCTTCTGGTGCTGCTTTCTTGACAGTATGAGATTCTCAATTCTCTGCTTGTTCCCGTCTCTGTTTATCTCCTGTAGGATGAGAGAATAAAAGGTGGTGTGAGCCACACTTCCAGGGAAATTCCCTTAGCAGTGGTGTTGCAGTCCCACTCTAATCCTCTTTTAACATAATCATCCTATTAGCCACAGGCAGAGATTAGGATTTATAGCATAAGAAACTCACAAAATATTGGGAATAATGGCCCAGCATCAAATTGCTACATACATTTTTTGGGGTGGCGGGGACACAGTTCAATCCATGACAGCCACAGGCTGCTAGAAGGATGAACAAATCTGTCTTGGAAGAAGTACAACCAGAATGCTCCTTAGAGGCAAGATTGGTAAGACTTTGTCTCACATACTTTAGTCATGTTCATGTTAATCAGGAGGGACCATTCCCTGGAGAAGGACATAAGGGAGGAAGACCCTCAATGAGATGGATTGGCACAGTCACTGCAACAGTAGGCTCAAGTATAACAACGATTATGAGGATGGTACAGGACTGGGCAGTGTTTTGATCTGTTGTACAAATGGTTGCTGTATGTCAGAACTGACTCCACATCACCTAACAACAGCAGTGATGGCTAATGATCTGAAGCATCTCCCTGTGTATTTGTTGATAGCCTGAATGTCTTTGGTGAAGTGTCTGCCCTTTTTGTAATTTTAATTATAATTACATTTTTATTGTGATTAAATGCAAGTTTACCATCCAAGTCAAGTTTTTAATAAAAAAAACTGAGATTTAAGTGCAAGTTTACAGTCCAAGTCAGTTAGCCCTACAAAACCCTGTACACACCTCTGTGCAACTCTAGCTGCTCTCCCAGCCCTGTGACAGCACGCTCCTGCTTTCCACCTTGTACTTCCAAGTATTCATTTAACCAGCTCCTGTCCTGTCCTCTCCACCATCCCATGTCATTTCTCTGTAGTCTGGCCTGATTATCGTCTGAAGAGTTGGTTTCAGCTCTGGGCTAACACAGAGTCTAGGATCCATATTCTTGGGGTACCATCCAGGATGTTGGACCATCAGGTCTGTTTTTTTAATAGCATTCTAGATTTGCACCATTTTTCTCCTGCTACAACAGGGAGTCAACATTGTGTTTTCTGTCAAGGCAGTCCGTGGTGGTGGCTGGGCACTATCTAGTTCTTCTGGTCTCATGTTGAATAGTCTCTGGATCATATGGTGCCTTCTATCTCCTGGGCCCATATTTTCCTCCTGTCTTTGATGTCCTTTGTTCGTCTCTGCTCCAGGTGGATTGGGACCAGTTGATGCTCCTTTGATGACAGCTTGCTGACGTTTAAGACCCCAAATGCCATTCACCAAAATGGGCTGCAGAACAATTTCTAAAACAAAATTAGTTGTGCCAGTTGACCTAGATGTCCACCAAAGACGTGGTCCCCATGCCCTTGCCCCTGCTGCTCTGACCTTCAGAATGTTGGGTTGTATTTAGGAAAACTTTTAGCTGTTGATCTTCCTTCTACTGCATGCTGTCACTTCCTTAATCCAGTTCCTATCTACTGTCTAATCTACGAGTACCCACCTCCCTCCCTGCCCTTCCTGGTAACCATCAAAAATTATTTTCTTCTGTGCTTAACCCTTTTTTCAGGATCTGCTAATAGTGATCTCATACAGTATTTGTCCTGCTCCTGCTAACCACTAATCTTTAGTTTTTATATGTATTTGTTTCATATAAATGAGATTGTACAATATTTCCCCTTTGTATAATGTTTGACTGACTTCATTTGTTTTCTTGGTTCATTTGTGTTGTGGCATGCATCAGAACTCCATTTTTCTCTATGGCTGAGCAATACTCTATTGTATGCATATACCACTGTACCGCCTCGGCTCTATACCATTACCAGACTGTTTTAATTACAACAGCTTTATAGAACTATAACCAAACGTACTGCCACTGAGTCAGCTGTAACTTGTAGCAGCCGTATAGGACAGAGTAGAACTGCCCCAGAGTTTCCAAGGAACAACTGGTGGATTTGAACTGCTAACCTTTTGGTAAGCAGCTGTAGCACTTAACCACTATGCCACCAAGGTTTCCAGATAACATTATAACCCACTGCCATTGAGTCGATGCTGATTCATAACAGAGTAGAACTGCTCCGTAGAGTTTCTTAGGAGCGCCTGGCAGATTTGAACTGCCAACCTTTTGGTTAGCAGACATAGCACTTGTCTAGTACACCACCAGCGTTTCCATAGACAGCTTTATAGTAAGTGGCATGTCGTAAAATCAGGAAGCATGAGTTTTACTTTATTCTTTTTAAAGATTGTTTCACCTGTTCAAGGTTTCTTGCCTTTCCATATAAATTTGAGAATTGGCTTTTGTGTTTATGCAGAGGGAGAAAGCCTTCCCTGGAGCTGACACTCTGAATTTCGACTTTAGTCTGCTTTACTGTGAAGAAATAAATTTCTTTTTGTTGAAGCCATCCACTTGTATTTCTGTTGCAGTAGCACTAAATAACTGAGACACAGTTCTTTATAGACTCTTCCAAAAAGATTGAAGAAGATGTAATTTCTGCCTTCTTTTATCAAGTCATTACAAGAAAAACCCTCATAAGCCTGACTGGAAAAAAATTTGAAAAAAGTTCTAGAAAATAGAGTCTAGCAATATGTTAAAAAGATAATACATTGTGACCAAATGGAGTTTATCTGGGGAACGTGGGGTTGGCGTAACATTCAGAAGTCAATATAATTTACAGTATTAACAAACTAAGAAATTAAAACCATCTGATTATCACAGAAATGGATTGGACTTGGTGACGCAGAGTAAGCATATCTTGGGTGCACTTTATGGTTTTATGCATCTATAGGATGTCATCCTGCTCACCTCTTACTGAAGGAAGAGGAGTGGGTGGAGAGGAGGAGAAAGGAGACTGTTGGGAGGATGGGGCATGTATGGAGCAGAGAGGAAGAGTGTGCTGTCACTAGGCAGGGAGAGCAGTGGAAGCTGCATATAGGTGGGCATGCAAATTTATATGGGAATGTACATTCTCATTTAATCATAATAAATAAATAAATAAGAACCTATCCGATTATCTTGGTAGATGCA
The DNA here is from genome assembly GCA_028571685.1 of Heterohyrax brucei. Classification (NCBI taxonomy): domain Eukaryota; kingdom Metazoa; phylum Chordata; class Mammalia; order Hyracoidea; family Procaviidae; genus Heterohyrax; species Heterohyrax brucei. The sequence goes on from CM053158.1 coordinate 16,673,029, forward strand.
AAAAAAGTATTTGATGAAATCTAACATCCATTCTTTGTTTACAAAAACAAACTCTCAACAGAGTAGAAATGCAGAAAACTTCCTCACCCTGTTGAAGGGTGAAATACGGCTAGCATCGTACTTAGTGATGAAATGATGGGTTTCCCCCTAAGATCAGACAAGGATGTCAATGCGTACCACTTCCAGTAAACATTGTACTGGAGATTCTGGCTGATGCAGTTAGACAAGAGATGAAGCCATCCAAATTGAAAAGCTAGAAGTAAAGCTGTCCTGCAGAACTCTGTTTTCAGTCAAACCGTCAGTCAAATGTTGGAGCAAAATAAAATCCTACAAAAGACTCACAAAATGACCTCCTGAACACTCTTTCATAAGAATTTACTTGGAAATGTACTCTTGGGAAGCAAATAAACTGAGAAGGGGGAACAGTGAGAATCCTGAAGGAATGGCTCTCACCTCAGGTCAGCTGCATTGGGTGGGAGTTGTACACCAGGCCTGCAAGATACTCTAGATCAGAACATGAGTGGGACCCCAGGGGACAAAGGAGAAGGTATATCAGAGAGCATCAAGCTTAACAAAAATTAATACTCTCTCTAGTAAAGACAAATAGGCAAACGTAAAAAGAGAGTAACCTGCAGAAGAGGCAGTCATCTAGGTAAGAAATCCCAGCACGTGTAAGAAGGCAACTAGAGTGAGTCGTTTGTTTAAGCAGTGTGATGAGCGTATGAGGAAAAAAGAACCTATTTCACCTTGATGTTTTCAAGAAGACTTTTTCTTCTGAATGGGCCCAGGGATTGGGGCAGTGCTGACCTGGAGAAGGAAATGGAGCAAAGGGAAGGATACTCTTGGTCTGGGATATTGACACATTCATAAATACTTCTCACCAGTTTCTGGATTCTGGTTGTCAAGAGTGTAGAAGTAGAAATGTGGCTGACAGAAGGTGGGTGAAGAAATTAGGCAGAGGACAGTATGGACTTGTTTCTTCAAACCTCTTCCTTGAACCAGGTTTCTAGATATTGTTTGTTTTTTAATTTCTTTGGTAATGATCCAGAAGAGATTATGACCATCCTGTTTGGAAAAAATGGATACAGTAAACTGTTTTCCATGAGCACAGAATAAAACACACACATTTTCAGCTTATAGATGCCAGTAGTTTAGTGGGATACAAATTCTGTTTAGTGAGGCTGGGATGGGCTTGATGCTCAATGTGGGTGGAACATGTAATTTTGGGACTGTCTTGAAGGGAGAAGTGTTGAGGTCTCTCTATGGGTGACACTGTCAGGGAGAAGGAAATCAGATCTAGGAGAGGTCACGGACAGAAATGGGTAGCATCATAAGACAGTTTAAATAAGTAGTGTTAAATAATGACAATGTGGATGTCTCTTAGAGAACACAGTTCTTCTGAGTAGTACAAAAAGCAGTATTTGAAAGTGAGATGGCTACAAGATTCGACAAGTCCGCAAAGTTAATTGTTGTAAGTGCTACTTACCTCATTTGCTGAATATCATGATACATACCTTCAGAGTTCTCCCCTTGGGAAGCTGTACACTGATGCCAGTGCCTAGTCCACCCTTCAGAGCAATTTTGGAACTCTTTCTGGAATGGCTGTTGCACACGGTAGCACAGTGGGAGGTTTGCGAACTTAATTGTATAGCTGCCTTTGTGAGAGTTTTTAGCCAGTAAACAATGGTATTGGAACACCCTCCCTATGCATCTGATCTGGTCCTCAGTGACTTTTTGGTTTATCCAAAGATGAAGGAAATACTGAAAGGAAGACATTGTGATGACATTCAGGACATCAAGGGTAATACGATGACAGCTCTGATGGCCGTTCTAGAAAAAGAGTTCCAAAATTGCTTTGAAGGGTAGACTAGGGGCTGGCATTGGTGCCCAGCTTCCCAACAGGAGTACTTCAAAGATGACCATAGTGATATTCAACAATGAGGTATGTAGTACTTTTTCTAGGATGAGTTCATGAACTTAATTGGCATCCTCATGTGAGAAAGGGGGAAATAAATATCTGTTTATCTAAGATCAGAAGTAAGGAACACATGTAGAGTGGGAGTGGATAGTTATCTCTCTTCTGGGAGGTGATGTCCACTGGTCATTGTTCCCACTTTGATCCATAGTTGGTTCAGGGCAGGTGATGTCTGTCTGTGCTGTGTGGATCCAGTGTGTCACTGTTGACTTGCTGCCTTTTTGTCAACAGGTGTGGTGTCTGTCTGTTTTGAGGGGGACAGTGATGGTTACATCAACCTGGTGGCCTATCCTTACGTGGAAAGTGAGACTGTGGAGCAGGATGACATACCAGAGCGGGAGCAACCTCGGCGCAAACACTCCCGCAGGAGCCTGCACCGGTCGAGCAGTGGTAGTGAACACAAGGAGGAGAAAGCCAGCCTGCCCCTTGAGACCTCTGAGAGGTAAGGGCGTGGTGAGCAGGGCTGCATACGTGTGTTTCATCCTGTTGGCAAGAGTACTTGGGATATCTCTAGAGTCCTGACATCATGGGAAGTATAGCTGAAGGTCAAGGGAAGATGGTCGTAATTCTTAGCCACCCCCACAGGTGTGTCCAGCCCCCTGAGTGCCACACTGTCCCAGTGATGGATTCTGGACATGAGCTGTAGCTGGTCAAGAAAGGATAAAGCCCTCTTAGCCTTTTGAAGGCAGGAATGCCCTGTGCTGGTGACAGCAGGGTCTCAGGCATAAGGTTGACATGCATCAGTTCACCAATGGTGCTCCAGTTTCTTGCTAACAACAGGAGAGCCAAAGGGCTGTGAGAGGTCGTCCAGATATGTGGCTGTAAACATTTTAGAAATCAGAGCCCTCTCAGAATCCAGTATCCATCATTGACCTTTCCCTGTACATGGAATGTAGTTGATTGTATTGGAAATTGAATTTTTTTAAAACATAGATTAGAAAAACAGTCTTGACAAAGAATCATGTGTCTTGGTATTTCATGCAACAAATGTGAACTTCCACTAGGATGGCTATAATCAAAAGGATAAACAAAAATAAGTATTGACAAAGACGTAGAGAAATTGGAAGCTTCCTCACTTGCTGGTGGGAATGTAAGTAGTATAGCCACTGTGGAAGGCGCTTGGCCAGCTTCTCCTGAAGTTAAACCCAGCAGTTCCATTTCTTGGTGTAGATTCCCGAACAGTTAAAAACATGCATTCACACGGAAACTTGTGTGTGAGTGTTCATAGCATTATCCATCATACCCAGAAAGTAGAAACAAATAATGAATAGATAAATAAATGTGGTATATCCACTCTGTGGAGCATCAGTCAGTTGTGAAAAGGAATGATGCATGCTATGACATAGATAACTTATAAGGCGATATATTCGTTGAAAGAATCCCAAAAGACAACATGTTATTGTATGATTCCATTTTATATGAAATGTCCAGTAGACAAATATATAGAGACACAGTGTAGATTTGCTGGAAGGAGGAGGGAGGAGGGAATGGTATGAGATTTCTTTTGGGGGAGATGAAGAGGTCTGAAATTAGATAGGGGTATTGTTTCACAACCGTATGAATATACTAAAAACCACTGAAATTTTTTTTTAAAGGAAAAAACTAAAAAATAACAAAATTCTTTAAATCAAAATGAAAATTGTGTAGTTAAATTACAATTAATTTCATTAAAAAAAAATCTTAGTACTCTTTTAGGAACTGTTTATATGGGGTTGTACTGACACCAGGAACTTGAAAGATTAGATGGGAACTTTTGGGGACAGTGAGTTTTTGTTCAGGGGGGAACAACTCAGAAAAGGATGCAAATGATTGCAGAACTGGAAGAATGCAGTCATTTGTCACTAAATAGTACATGTAGAAACTGTTAAATTGATGCATGTTTTACTGTGTGTATTCCTAACAGCAAAGTTATATAAAAAAAAAAAATTTGAGTGAGTAGGATACTCTGTGACTTGACTTAAAAATTGAAATTGGGAATTTTCTCTGGTGCAGCAGCACATAATTTATTTCTTATAGCAGATATCGTGAACCCAGAAGCTCTGTGTTTTAGTCATCTAGTGTTGCTGTAACAGAAGTACCACAAGTGGATAGCTTCACTAGAGGAGTTTGTAATCTCCTAGTGCAGAGGCTAGAAGTCCGAATTCAGGGCATGGGCTCCAGGGGAAGGCTTTCTCTGGCAGCTCTAGACAAAGGTCCTTGTGATGAGCGGTACTCCCTTGGTGTGGGAACCTAAAGTCTAAAGGATGCAGGCTGCTGCCAGCGCTGCCTTGTTGGTGGCATGAGGTCTCTGTCTCTGCTTGCTTCTCACTTCTATTTCAAAAGAATTTGACTTAGGGTACTATCTAATCTTGTAGATCTCTTCATTACGGCTACTGCTAGTCCATCTGATTACATTATAGTGACAGAATATACAGCACGTTGGGAGATCACATCAAATGAGAAAATGGCAGACAGTTGTACAAACTGGGAATCATGACTCAGCCAAGTTGACAGATACTTTGCGAGGGGGAGCACAGTTCAGTCTGTGACCCTCTGTAAGGGCCCAGCATGTTCTAGCTTTCTTTAGAACTCACTCTGGTGAACGTGTGGTAGGTTATTTCCTGTGTCCTCAGTCAGGGTTCTCTCTGGCCAGGTCTGCACAGCACTGCTTAGTGAACAGGATCTCCAGTATTGAATAACCTTGGGGACAGGTGGACTCCACCCTGTAAAAGCACTTTACTGGTACCCCTTTCTGCTTTCCCTGTGGAGTATCCTCTTAACTGATACCAGTGGTCTGCAACCTGGTCATTCAGGTGACTAGAAATGCTCCCCAGCTTCACCAAGCCATGGCTGGCAGTTCATGACTCTCTCAATGGCTTTTTCAAGTGGCCTTTTTTTTCCCATCCAAAGATGCAAAAGGTGTTTTGTGAGCCGTCTAGTAAAGAACTAGTGAACACAGAATAAACACCAAGGCCTGCCTGTGTCCCAGGCTCAAGGCTTCTGCCTGCAGTGACCACACTTCTGTGAGGCCTGTCAACAGTGCCTAGAGGGTGGTACTAGATTCTTCACAAGGGCTGTAATACCCTTGGTAGTGCCAGGTGCCGTAGGAGTCGCATCCAGGCTCTGAGAACTTGGTTGGTTTTACTCGGTAAGTAAGTGAAAATACCTTGCTGTTTTCTGAACAGATCATAAGATAGGTGTCTGTGACTGGTCTAGGCAGTGCCTTCACCAGAAGAAAATGTAGGCTTTGTCATGCCTGAGAGTCACTGGTGGGCTCCTCACTGTCTGCTAAAGGGAAATGGCATCTTTGCCAGTGCTTCTTAGCCAGTGTCACCCACCCAGCCCTGCCACCCTGCAGAAGAGTGTCAGCATGTCCAGCACTACACACCAGGCCTGGTGGTTAGGTTGACTGCATACAGCTACTTCTGCAGGTGAAGGGAAAACCAGCTCTGAAGGGAAGGCTGGTACCTGATATCATTGTGGTACACTGTGTTTGCTTGGAGCCACCTTCTCCACCATTTCTAGGGAACAGAGGGTCACTGGTTTTTTTGCTTAGCTGTATGATAGCAGTATTGCAGGTTACTTCAAGCAGAATGAAATGTCATAAAGTTCCAGTATTTTCTGTATCACTCACTTTTCCACCAAAACCTTGGTTTTATAAGTAAAATTCCCTCACTCAGATGGCTTCCTGCTTTCCACAGACAGAACTCTTGTCCACTGAGAAACATAGGAAACTCGGGGGCCTGCTCAGGGCATACTCTGTCTTGCTATTTTTCTTTGATGTTTTCCAGCTTTTCGAGGCCTGGAAGCAAAAACAGATATCTATAAGTATAATGTCAGCATATGCTTTCTGTAAGCGTTATTAGAGGAAGTGGATAAAGATGGGACAGTTGCACCCCATGTTCCAGCCTCTGCTTGTTTGGTGTGAAACTGCTTCTTCAGCACGTAATTTGACAAAAAGAATGATTTTTCAAACAGTCTTCAGAGACACAGGAAGAACACTAGTCATATCATTTACTCACTTTCATTGGCCCTGGCCTCTAGGGCCCTGTCATCAGGGTCTCTGGCAGCAGGTTGTCCCAGTCCAAGCTTCCCTCATCTTGTGCATTAAGACCCCAGGGTGGAGGTGACTTGTCTGAGCTCTTTAGTGGTACGTGTGTTCTCCTCCTTCCTTTTTAGCTCTCAGGAGGTAAAGAGTCCGAAGATGGAGCTACACAGCCACTCAGATGTCCCTTTCCAGATGCTGGATGGCAATAGTGGTCTGAGTTCTGAGAAGATCAGCCACAACCCTTGGAGCCTGCGCTGCCACAAGCAGCAGCTGAGCCGCATGCGCTCTGAGTCCAAGGACCGGAAGCTCTACAGTATCCTTGTTGTTCTCCCGTAGTGTCGTCTACTGTTGGGGTTTCCTCCAGGCCCAGGGCCAAGGCCCCTCTTTGTCCAAGGACCCCTCTTCAGTTTTCCTTTTCCTTCCTCATAAGCTTCTCTTTCTCTGGGTATGAGCTTGCTTTTTAACTTTCGTCAACATGGGTCTATCTTTTCTGTTTTGGGGGGCTGATAAAACTGTAACTTAAAACAGCCACTTAGACCAGTGCTGTCCAATAGAACGTTCTGCCAGGATGGCACGATGCTGCGTCTGTGCTGTTCAGTGTGGTAGTCACTGGCCACAGTGAGCAGCTGAAAGAGGACATCTATGACTGAAAGGCTGAATTTTTTAATTCATTTTAATTAAAAACTAAATTGAAATGGCACCGTGTGACTAGTGGCTGCCATAATGTGAGAATAAGGGATCTGTATGTGTGCATGCTGTGCGTATGTGTGACTCCCTTCCGAAGAGATAATGGTTAAAGTATAGTGCATTTGATTTTGGTGGGGACTTATTTGCTTTTCCCTTTTTTTTGGTCTAAAGATAAATAACACATTTATAACATAAAAAGTTTTAAGATGTGAAAGGTAAAAAAAATTACAGAATGAGAATTTTTATGTCATCTAGTGTTTTGAAGCAGTCAGCAGATAATACCGAGCAACTAACAAGCACATCATGTGCATTTACGAGGTTAATTTTTACAGTTTGTATAAGAAAGGAATGGTGATTATTCCCATTTTGCGGATGAGGAAGTGAAATCGCAGAGAGGTTGAGTGTCAGGAGCCAGTGAGTAGCCAATGCAGGATTTGAAAGCTTTTGTTGGGAGCTCTCGGAGATACTTCTGCAGCCATCTTCAGGTGTTTTTGGCACTTGTTTTTATTTAGTAAAGGCCCAGTTGAATTTTTTTAAAAAAAGGTTTTGTTTAGGTGAAACTTTACAGAGCAAATTAGTTCCCATTCTATAATTTATACAGCTTGAGTTGTGACATTGGTTACAAATTCCTCAGTATGTCAACACTCCTTTCCCTTCCTCCTTGGGCTCTGTGTATCCATTCACCCTGCTTTTCTGTCCCTACTGGCCCTCTGAACTTGGCTTTTGTGCACTTGCTGCCCTTTAGGTCTCCTACAGTTGATTGTCGTGAAATGTACATTCCTCACTGGTGTTCATTTTATAGGCCTGTCTATTGTATGGCTGTAGTGTGATCTCTGGGAATAATGTAATTCCAAGTTTGAAGGACCATAGCCTCGGGTTCTACCAGCAAGTCAGACCAGTAAGTCTGGTCTTAATTGTGAGTTTGAATTTGGTTCTACGTTTCTATCCCACTCTCAGCATGACCTACTGTTGTGGTCCCAGTCAGAGCAGTTGGTAGTGATAGCTAGGTACCATCTAGTTCTTGTGGTTTCAGGCTAGTGTATCATGACTTTTCACAATTTAAGGGGAGATAGGAAATGTTAAAATGTTCATTGTCAGAGTGATGTTGTGTGTCTGTCATTTAAGACCGCCATGATTGCTTCATAACACCCAAATAATGGACTTGCCCCCTACCAGGGATATTTGGAAGACATACGACAAGCCTGTACCTTTAACCAGAAGGACAAGTAAAGATTAGATTGTTACGGACAGAGTGGATTTAGATGAAGGCATGGATATTGCCAGGAGGTTGGAACCATATAGCTGTTGTGAGCAGAAGGTCATAGAAGGGATACGTTTGAATTTATGGTCCACTGCTTTGAAATTTAGAGAGAAAATGGTAAGGTAGAAAAGCAGATCCATCTTTAAAAAAAAATTGAAAATTTATTTTGGTTTTGGCTGTAGAGGAATATAACAGCATATATTCAAGTTCAGCAGTTTTTTGTTTGGTTTTTTTTTTTTTTTAGTATTGTGCTTTAAGTAAAAATGTACAATCCAAATCAATTTGCCATAGGAAACTCTGCACTCCTAACCCTATGCAACTGTAACTGCTCTCGGCCACCCCCTCTCAGTTGTACTTTCCTTTCCTCATCCATTCACCCAACTCATGTCTGTCTCCGCCCTCAGCTTACCTCTAGAGAGGAGCTACTCAGGCAGCCTTGTTTGTATATGGAAGCCAGGAAGCCAGGAAGCACGCTTTTTGCCAGCACGACTGTGTGACTTACAGTTCCGTTCAGTGTTGGTCTGAAGAGTTGGCTTTACTGCTGGTTTTAGCTCTGGGCAAACAGTCGAGGTGCTTAGTTGAGAGATTTTTGCGTTCACGATTCAGTGACTTTGATTAATTCTCTTAGTTATACAATCATTTTTACCCTCTTTTTATACATTGTTCTTCCCCATTCAATATGACACCCCAGTGGGCAGCAGCTCTTTTGTGTCTTATCTCTGTTTTAATCTTTGGGAAAATAGCCACAGCAGACCATTCATCAGTTTCTACAGCTGCAGTTCAGTGACACTGGTTGCATTCTTAGATTTTGTCACCATTCTCACTATCATTACACATGGTGATTCACTACCATTGACTTAGACTCCCTGCCTTCTAAGCTGCTAATCAGTGCTTTCGGGTTACTGTTGACAGTTTGATCTTTAAAAGGGTGCAGTGCTCATGGCCAACATCCTTGACTGATTTAGCTAAAGGGTTGTTTAGTTTGAAGATAACTTCAGGGGATATTTTTGGTTTAAGGTTTGATGATTTTCTCAGTGATAGATTTGGGGATTTCTGTAGTCTCAACAGCTCCAGAAAGTCTAGGTTCTGTAAGAACCTGAAGTTCTGTTTCATTTTCCCTCTTTGTATCAGGATCATCTATTGATTCCTTCATCAACCATTCAGTAATTGTAGCCGTCCAGTTCTTCTGATCCCATGGCTAGGGATATGTCTTGTCTTATATGTGTCTTAATGCCTACAAGTCCAGTTCCTTGCACCAAACCAGAAGCAAGCCTGTTGCCGCAAGACTATTATGAGGGATGGTGACCTCATGTGTTACAGAGTAGTACTGACCTTTATAGTATTTTCTTTCTTTTTTTAATTATTGTACTTTAGGTGAAACTTAACAGCACAAACTAGCCTCTGATTAAACAGCTAGCACATATATTTTGTGGCATTGGTTGCCAACCCACAGCATGTCAGCATTCTCCCCTCCTCGACCTTGAGTCCCTGTTACCAGCTTTCCTGTCCCCTCTTACCTTCTAGTCCTTGCCCCTGGGATGGTGTGCCCATTTAGTCTTGTTTTATGGGCCTGTCTTGTCTTTGCTGAAGGGTGAGTTTCAGAAGTGACTTCCTTGCTGAGCTAAAAGGGTGTCCAGCAGCCATATGTTCAGGGTTTCTCCAGTCTCTGTCAGACCAGTAAGTCTGGTCTTCTTTTGTAAGCAGAAGTTTGTTCTACGTTATTCTTCTTCTCTGTTGAGGACCCTCTGTTGTGATCCCTGTCAGAGCAGTTGGCAGTGGTAGCTAACTAAGCGCCACCTAGTTGTGCTGGACATGGTCTGGTGGAGGCTGTGGTAGTTGTGGTCCGTTAATCCTGTGGACTCACCGTTCCCTTGTGTCCTTAGTTTTCTGTATTCTCCCTTGTCCCAGATGGGATGACACCAGGGAGTATCTCAAATGGCTGTTTTACAAGCTTTTAAGATCCCAGACACTACTCCCAAAAGTAAAATGTGGAACACTGTTTCTGTAAACTGTGTCTAGCCAGTTAAGCTGGATGTTCCACAAGACCTCAGCCCTGGTGTCTGGTCCCTCAGGGAGACGATTTCCCCTGTTTTGTAGTAGCGCTGCAAAGGTGTCGTCTTTGTTTCTCAGGCCTGGGTGCGGTACTGGTCTGAGGAGGGCTGTGCTTTATCCGTGGTAACAGGGATGTGTCTGAATCTCCTGCCAAGTCTTTAGTTTGTGTATTGCCTGTGAGACAAGTCTGAAGAGGGACATAAAAGTCAGTAGTGTGAAGCTCTCCTTTGAGTATTTGTGGAGGTGAAAACAGATTACCCCTTTTAACAGGAAGTCTTGATTGTGTTTGCCTGGCTGGGCTGGTGGTGCGTGCAGTTGTCGTCCTCCTTGACTGCAGCCCAGAGTTCCTGCTCCTGGAGAATGTGGTGCACCACTTCAAGTACCCTTGTGTGCTGGACCTGAAGATGGGCACCCGGCAGCATGGCGACGACGCGTCTGCTGAGAAGGCGGCCCGGCAGATGAGGAAGTGTGAGCAGAGCACATCCGCCACGCTGGGTGTCAGGGTTTGTGGCATGCAGGTGAGTCGCCCCTGGTGACAGCCTAGGTGCATGTACCTGCCTGCCACCCATGCTGACTGTCTTCTTCCCACACTGGTCCAGAGACCCCTCTGAAAGGGTGAGTCCCCCACAGGATGCTGAGTGTGTCCTTACAGATACACTCCCTGAGCCCTCTTGTCTTTGCCTCTTGACCTTGATCTGGGCACTAGGCTCTGACTTCTCCAAGAGCCCTCACTGTGACAGCCTGCTGCCTTGACGTTGGGGCAACTGAGACCCTCATCTGTCAGCAAGATGGCCCAGGGCAGCTTTGAGGAAAGTTCCAAAGGTGACGGCAGGGAACCTGTAATCCTGGTCTTGGCTCTCTCTTGGCTTTAGCATGGGAAAACTCAGGTGAACGTGGCCTGCTCAGCTCCAGGGAGGAGTAGAAAAGCTCAGGTTGGTCAGAAGTGTTTTCCAAACAGTGCTCACCCAGGGCATCATGAGGTCACTAGACCTCCCAGCACTCACCCTGTCTTGTTTCCTGGGATTTCAGGTGTATCAGCTGGACACAGGGCATTACCTCTGCAGGAACAAATACTATGGCCGTGGGCTGTCCATCGAAGGCTTCCGCAGTGCCCTCTACCAGTACCTACACAATGGCCTGGACCTGCGGCGTGATCTCTTTGAGCCCATCTTGAGCAAACTGCGGGGCCTGAAAGCTGTGCTGGAGCGGCAGGCCTCCTACCGATTCTATTCCAGTTCGCTGCTGGTCATCTATGATGGCAAGGAGGGCCGGGCTGAGCCTTACCTGGACCGCTGGTCCGAGATGCGTCACAAGCATCCGGACATGGGGCTCCCAGAGGTGGCATCACCTTGTGGTTCTAGCACTGGCCCCAGCAGCACCAGCCCTGAAGTGGGCCCCTCCTCTCCACCCAAGGTGGATGTCCGCATGATTGACTTTGCACACAGCACATTCAAGGGTTTCCGGGATGACCCCACTGTGCATGATGGGCCAGACCGAGGTTATGTGTTTGGCCTGGAGAACCTCATCAGCATCATGGAACAGATGCGGGACGAGAACCAGTAGGCCCAGCTCTGGGCCCCGAACCCCTTCCTCTTCACCCACAGGCAGGGACCATCACTCTGAACTTGCCATGAGGACACACAGACTTTGCTTTTAAAGGGTTATATTTCTCTTTGGTGTAAACTAAAAGAAATGTTTTTAGCTGTAGCCTGGAATCCATATATATAAAAAAGCAAGGAGGGCAGCACACACATGCTCTCAGCCAGGCTCCCCAGCTCCCTGACTGCTGTGTCCAGGCTAACAGAGGAAGGAAGAGGCTCCCCGGTGGGTTTGGCAGTAGAGACAGGATGCCCTCGGACATGGCTTTCTCTTGCCTCGGTCTTTGGGGTCTGTGACTACAGGGCCCTGAGGCTTGTGAAGTGGAGCTCTGGGCTGGTACAGAGCCCCTCCATGCCCACTGTCTCTCGTTCCCCAGACAGGGGATTAGTTGCCTGTCTCTTGAGGGTTTTCTAGCAGTGTGCTGAGGCTGTCAGCCAGCTCTGTAACAGATGTTCCCAGGGTACCACAGGTCTGACTGCACACAGCTGGACCCTGCTACTCAGTTCTGACCTTGGTGTGGGGGCCAGATTCATGAAGCTGGGCTGAGGCCACTCATGCAGAGGACAGGCCCCTGATTTCCCTAGGTACCCTTTGGCACTTGAACCTCTTCCTTCTCCTGCTGTCATGCCCCAGCCGGCTTCTGTCAATAAGATTTGTGCCCTTAAAGGCCACCCCCTGTTGCCTCTCTGAAGGAGGCTCAGCTCTGTTGCTGAGGAAAGGCAGTGTCCCAGTGGACCTCAGGGCCTCTATTGGCTCTGGCTTAGCCAGTGTTTGCAGTTCTTGTGCTGTGGGTGGAAGCCTTCCTCCGACTGGGGCAGCTGTGCTGCATCTGGATGGATTGCTTCTTCTGGGGTTGAAGGGTTGCAGTCTGCTCAGGGTCTCACATTCAACCAGAGCGAGCTTAATGCCACAGCCCATGTGAAGGAGGTTCAGGCCCTGGACCTGGAGGGAGAACTTTGTTTGTTCACAGGGATGCTACCTGGGCTCTGGACATAGGTGCCCAGATTCTGCTAATGGAAGCTTTGTCTGATCAGACCTGGGGTCCATCAGTCTGTCCATTTGTCTGTCAGCTTCTGTCTCTGGGGTTTCCTCCCCTGGGATGTAGCCTAATTCAGTAGTAAATACTGTTTTCCTTAGCAAAATTCCCTTCTTTCAGAGGTGAGCTTTTGCCCCTGTGCCCTTCCTCAGCAGGTGCTTCCTTTTCTGTAGAGAACTGGTAGCAGAATTACAGGGGAAGTCGCCCTGCTGGCTCTGCACCCTCTCTGTGAGGCTGCTGTGTGCTCCCCTCCACACTGGCAGAGTGCTGTCAAGGCCCAAGGCAGAGCCATCCCCCCATGATTTTAGTCATTTTTGCTGCCAGCCCTTAATGGCAGACAGGGGGTGATGCCCTGTCTACCTAATCATTACCAAACCATCCAGAACACCCTAACCTCCGAGCCTAGGGCCACTGTCTCTGTCACTTAGGGCAAGTCCCTGACAGTAACAGCCTGCTAGACTGTATCTGTTGAAAGGCTTTGGTAAGTGACAGTGGGCTGATTTTTTTCCCCAGTCCTTAGATGGAGCCTCACTTCTAAAATGGGCTCCTTGACAGATCCCTGCATCTCTCGGCCCTCAGACCCTGTGCCAGTGGTGGACAGGTTCCCATTCCTTGGGGCTGGGAGAAGCAGCTTGCCTGTTCAGAGTCAGTAATGACTGTCTTCTCTCTGTACCGTTTTGTAGATTCGGTTATGCAGGCAATAGCTGGTGGGTAGTGTAGACCGTCATTTCTTGTGAGGCCAAAGGACAGGACAAAGGGTCTGGGGGTCACTGTGCACTCCCTTGATTGAACCTGGCCATGTGCTGGGAACTCCCCAGTTCCTGGGTTTTGGCAGTGGATGCTGCCCTCTTCTGCTGCTCCTCATAGTGAGAGAGGCTGCACCCACTTGTAAGTCAGTGTTTTATTAGCACTAAAAAGAGCAAAAAGGCCTGGCATTTGCTGCTGTTACCGAGGCAGGGTTCCTCTTTTCAGCACTTTTGAGACCTGGTGACAACCCTGTTGTCTAGTGGGGAGGCTGTGGTGGGTCTGTGCGTGTGCACATTCTCTCTGCTACTGCTCTCTCCCTGCTCCAGATCAGAGAGCCCTGTTCTTGCCAAGGTCTGCCTTCCAGCCCCAACTTGGGACCAAACTGCAACAGGGGATCATGGGTTGGGGCGCTCAGGCCCCTCGACAGTGCTTCCCAGGGTCAAGCTGACACCAGCCCCCGGGGGTGTTGTGTTTGGGGCGGCAAGGGCGGTGCTTAAAAAGGAAGGGGACCAGTGTAGCGACTTGCCGGGGACCCTGGCCCCACCTCTCAGGGCTTGTGCAATGGGCGTGGGGATTTCCCCCAAAGGGAAGGGCCAGGGGTCTGGGCTAGATCCTTAGCCGCTGCTTGCTCGCTCACGCCTGGCCACATGCATGTTCCCTAGAAGCAGACTGCCTAGAACTTCTGTTAATCTGGTTTTGTTTGTGACGAAATAAAAAGTATTTTAGTGAAAAGATTGGAGAACCCTGGGAAGGCCCTGCCTGGTTCTTCCGCTTCTCGGGGAACAGTGAGGCTTCACCTTCTGGGAATCGCCACCTGCTTCTCTTTCCTGGAAGCTCACCAAGCCCGTCCATACCGCCGAGGCCTGCGCCCCGATGCTACACGTGGCTGCGGCCGCGACTCCGCGCAATGGCGTTTTCTCGGGCCTGGCGTGCGGAGAGTGGGATGCTCGCGTCGAGCCCGCCTCTTCTGTACACCTGGCGCTGCCCGCCCCGCTTGTGTCTGAGGTCGTGTTATGTCAAAATAAAGACGCTAGAACGGTGGCGAGTCCGTGGCTTTGTGTAAACCTCACTGGTCCAGGGTAACCCGAACACCGGGTCCTCCCTCGCCTCCGGGATCCGAAATTCCCCGCCTGCTGCTGCCCAGGGGCTTAAGCGGAGGGGGCGGGGCTACTGTGGGCGGGGTCGGAAGTGACCGCACCCACGACGGAGTCCGCCCGGCGAGGAATGGAACCTCGCCTTCGGAGCCGGTTCCGCCTTTGGATCAGCCAATGGACAGTTGACCCGCAAGTCCGGGTCCTGTCCCCATGACAGCCTGGCGCTCTCGGGTACTCATTGGCTGCTTCTGTTCCCCAGCGTTGGGTCGCATGCGCCGTGCCACGTACACGGCAGCCGATTGGTCCGTCGGTGACACGTCACTGCCCGCGCCAGGTCCGGCCTAAGTTCAGCGCCGGTAGCGCTCTGTCCCGAGTCGCGCCCTGGTTTTGGGAGAGCTTCGGGTACCGTGTTAGGGCAGACCGGACAGGCGAGGCGGAGCCAGAATCGATCAGCTTGGTAAATGTAGGGCGCGGAGCCGGGCAGGGCGTCGGGGGTGTGCGGCGAGGGTCGGCCGGGGGGCCCTGGCACGTCGGCGCCGGGGACAGAACCGTCCGGCCGCCCGCAGGCACGATGAAGGCACTGATCTTGGTGGGCGGCTATGGGACTCGTCTGCGGCCCCTGACGCTGAGCACCCCGAAACCACTGGTGGACTTCTGCAACAAGCCCATCTTGCTACACCAAGTGGAGGCGCTGGCCACGGTAAGGTCTGAAATCTGTGGAAACTGGCTGGGAAGTGCCAGCTAGTGACCAGAGAGCAGGTGTTCGCTGGTCTCTCCGTTGAGCCTGCCCGTCGGTTTCCCGCAGGCAGGTGTGGATCATGTGATCTTGGCCGTGAGCTACATGTCTCAGGTGTTGGAGAAGGAAATGAAAGCTCAGGAACAGAAGGTGAGGCGTGGACTCAGCTTCCCGCCCTAACTCCCCCACCTGAGTGGAAGGAACCTGACAGTGTGGCTTCTCCTTTCCAGCTAGGAATCCGCATCTCCATGTCCCATGAAGAGGAGCCTTTGGGGACAGGTCAGTACAGATGGGAAGGTCATTTGGGGTGGGTCTAGCATCAGGGAAGCAAGAAGACCAGCCTTGGTGGGGCCTGCTGAGCCTGCATCCAGGGGTTCAGACCCCCCAGCAAGGTGGTTACTTGGCCCCTCCCCCAGCCGGGCCCCTGGCACTGGCCAGTGATCTGCTGTCAGAAACCGAAGACCCCTTCTTCGTCCTCAATAGCGATGTGATCTGCGATTTCCCCTTCCAAGCCATGGTGCAGTTCCACCGGCACCACGGCCAGGAAGGCTCCATCGTAGTAAGTTCTCCTCCGGTAGTCCCACACCCATGCCCAGCCTGTACCCCTGCCCCAGCCTTGAACTATCATCTCACCTGGTGGGAGCAGAGCTATGCAGTGTGTGTCTTTAAGCATTTGGGGCACATTCCCTGAGATCTGGGACAGCATGACTATCAAGGCCCAGGAGCATTGGACTAGGCTTGAGGTCCTCCTACACTCAGGTCACCAAGGTGGAGGAGCCCTCCAAGTATGGTGTGGTGGTATGTGAGGCTGACACAGGCCGCATTCATCGTTTTGTGGAGAAGCCGCAGGTGTTTGTATCCAACAAGATCAACGCAGGCATGTACATTCTGAGCCCTGCGGTGCTGCGGCGCATCCAGGTGTGTGGGAGCTGGCTGCAGGGTGGCCTGGGGTGGGGCAGGCCACCATCGTCATGACCCTGCTCACTGGGTGCCCACTCCCACAGCTGCAGCCCACGTCCATTGAGAAGGAGGTCTTCCCTGTGATGGCCAAAGAGGGGCAGCTATATGCCATGGAACTGCAGGGTAAGGTAGGGAGGCCAGAGGGTGGGGGTGGTCTGTGGCTGGGCTGAGCCCCCTGATGTATCCTTTCCTATAGGCTTTTGGATGGACATTGGACAACCTAAGGATTTCCTCACTGGCATGTGCCTCTTCCTGCAGTCACTGCGACAGAAGCAGCCTGAGCGACTCTGCTCAGGCCCAGGCATTGTGGGCAACGTGCTAGTGGTGAGGCCTTTGTCAGCTCAGCCTGCCATTAAGCCTCTCATTCTCAGAGAGTAAGTGGCCCACTGTATCTTCCTCACTGCCCTCAGGACCCGAGTGCCCACATTGGCCAGAATTGCCGGATTGGTCCCAACGTGAGTCTAGGCCCTGGCGTGGTAGTGGAGGATGGTGTGTGTATCCGGCGGTGCACGGTGCTGCGAGATGCCCGTATTCGCTCCCACTCCTGGCTTGAGTCCTGCATTGTGGGCTGGCGCTGCCGCGTGGGCCAGTGGGTAAGCCCGTAGGCTGGGCCGGGTGGGAGAGGAGCAGGCCACCTGCCTCCCTGATAACCTGCCCTTCCCCTCTCAGGTACGCATGGAGAATGTGACAGTGCTGGGCGAGGACGTCATCGTCAATGACGAGCTCTACCTCAATGGGGCCAGCGTGCTGCCCCATAAGTCTATTGGCGAGTCGGTGCCCGAGCCTCGCATCATCATGTGAGGGCATGGTGGGATTGGTGGAGCCCCCATTTTCCCGTCAGCAGGGGGAGCACTGGCTTCCCCCATCAGAAAGCCCTGGACTCTGTGCCATTTGTCTGGGGGAACTGGATGAAGCTGATGCTGTTGGATACCTACCTTCTCATGTGGGCAGGGTCCCTGCTGGACAAACCACCCACCCAACTCCAAGAAGGCCTGGGCTGGATGGAATAATAATTTAATGCTCACCGTGGCCCTGACTGAAAGTCAAGCTCAGGCACACTTACGGCTATGGCTGGGCTCCCACCCAACGAGGCTGCACACAGGCAAGATGGGGGTTGGATATGGCAGGGGACCCTACGGGAAAGGACAATGGGATCTCATAAATAGGACCCAATGTGGGCTGGGTTCGAGGGTTCTGGGTCCAGAATGCTGCACGCTGTGTGGGCCGGGCAGGACTAGGCGGCTGAGGAGGTGCTGCTTGCACTGGTTGACTTTTCCCAGTCCTCCACAGAAACGATAGTGGCTTTGCAGAAAAAGCAGTCCTTATTGTTCATCAAGTGCTGGTCGATGCAGGCTCTACGGCAGGAGAGGGTGAGGGCTGCCCTGCAGCCTGCCACTCCCTGCCCCCACTCTCCTTCCAGTGCCCAGGACCCCCTTACTTGCAGGACTTGTGGCCGCAGGGCTGGAACACAGCTGAAATAGGGTGGGCATAGCAGATGGGGCAGAGGTCTTCCTCACTGGTGGGCTGCATGGAGAGGGCAGGGTGAGCTGATTTGGATCCCCAGACAGGTGTGGAGGTATGCTCTGCCCGTGGCACTCAGGTGCTCAAGGCCTGTATTCTATGGTCACACTTACCAGAGAAGCAGCCGCTGCCTGGGCAGATGCAGAGGTCAGGTGTGCCAGCATCTGGTCCACCTGGGCCAGCTCTTCAACACTGATGTAATCTGTGTCTAGAGGGTGGGAGGGTGTGTCAGGCCAAATTTATCCTTAGAACTTTGTGCCTCTTGAATGTCCCCAGGCTAGGAGCTTGCTGTTCTTGAGACCCTCAGACTGGTCCAGTTCCAAATACCTCTTGCATGTCACCATGCCCCTGCCCCACACCCTACTTCTGTTAGGGAGAGGTACTTCCACTCACAGCTCTGCAAGGAGAAGCGCTTCTTGTCAGGGGCTGGCAGGGCGGTGCCAGGTGCTGGGGGCTCAGATTGCCCCAGGAGATAGCATATGGAGCGGAGCTGGAAGCAAGGATCAGCCAGGAGCACAGAAGTGGCTCGCTCTATCCTGAGGGAAGGGTGCAAGGGTGATGTCAGGGCTTCGGGGCCATGGGAGAGCACTGGGCTGAAAATACGGTGTGGTCACCTCAACCAGCTGCCTTACTGACTCTTCATCCCACTGCATCTCCCTGCTTGCTAGCCCAGTAATGCCTGGATCCCAGTAAGGATCCATACAGTACATGGGCCACTGTAGGGAACTCAGAAGCTCCCAGAAGACAGTGGATGTGCACCGGTCCTGAGACACAAATAAACACTAACTATGGAATACTCATGGCAGCTTAAAGGTGTGCTTCCCAGCCTCCTCCGACCAGCCTGTGCATGGCCGGGCCACCGCTCCAGGGAATGAGCGCTGCGGTGCCGCCAGCCGCGCGGCAGCCTTGGATACAGTTGCTCCGCCCGCTCCGACAGGAACCAATGGGGACTCGCGGTCCCGCCCTCCGAACCACAACCTCCCGGCGAGTATTTAGCTGAGTGACTAGGAAAGCACCGGGAGAGCCAGGGGAGCCCGAGAAGGGAGTGCCGAGCAGGCGCGGTCCCACCGCTGCCCGAGACCCGGAGAGCAGGAGCAGCCGGCCAGGCGGGGCGGAGCCGAGTCCTAGATCCCCAGACATGACCCATTCGGCGCCGTGCACGTCTAGTCAGAGCAGGAGTGGGTGAGTCCCGGATCCGCGCCCTGCATAGGAACTGCCCTGACCCATCCTTGGTGGCCACCGCCATGGCCTGGCTGGTGCTGCTGGACACAGTGCTCTGCATGCTATGCGTCGGGTTAGCCACCCCAGACCACCCCGAGGCCCTTCTGCCTCCTACACCCCACAGCTGCCCCGACAAATGTGTCTGTGCTGCCGACCTCCTGAGCTGTGCAGGCCTGGGGCTGCGGGATGTGCCGGCCGCGATACCAGTCGCTGCTGCGGACCTTGACCTGAGCCACAACGCACTCCAGCGCCTGCATCCCGGGTGGTTGGCGCCCCTTTCCCAGCTGCGCACGCTGCGCCTAGGCCACAACAAGCTGGGTGCTCTGGGTCGTGGGGTCTTCACCAATGCCAGCAGCCTGAGACTGCTCGACCTATCATCTAATGCTCTGCGGGCGCTTGGCCGCCACGACCTCGACGGGCTGGGGGCGCTCGAGGTGCTGCTGCTGTTCAATAACCACCTGGTTCACTTAGACGAGCATGCCTTTCACGGTCTGGGCGCACTCAAGCAGCTCTACCTGGGCTGCAACAAACTGGCCTCCTTCTCGTTCAGTCACCTGCACGGCCTGGGCACCGCCCACCTGCGCACTCTGGACCTCTCTTCCAACCAGCTGGGGCACATCCCAGTACCTGAGCTGGCCACACTGCCAGCCTTTCTAAAGGACGGTCTCTACTTGCACAATAACCCTTTGCCCTGCAACTGCAGCCTCTACCACCTGCTGCAGCGCTGGCACCAGCGGGGTCTGAGCGCTGTGCGGGACTTCGCAGGGGACTACACGTGCCTGGCTTTCAAGGTGCCGGCATCCCGGGTGCGCTTCTTCAAGCACAACCGAGTCTTTGAGAACTGCTCAGCTGCCGCTGCTCACGACTTAGAACACCCCGAGGAGCTGCTGCAGGTGCGGGTGGGCCAGTCCCTGCAGCTGCACTGCAACGCCAGTGCCCCGGCCCTGCGCACTGCCTGGGTCTCCCCAAAACATGAGCTGCTCCTGGCGCCAGGATCCCGGGACGGCAGCATCCAGCTGCTGGCCGACGGCAGCCTTGCCATAAGCAACGTGCAGCTGCAGCACCACGGAATCTTTGTGTGCCTGGCCACTGGGCCGCACCTGCACAACCAGACACACGAGTACAACGTGAGTGTGGATGCTCCTCTCCCCGAGTCCGAGGTCTTCAACACAAGCTACACTACGCTGCTGGGCTGTGCCGTGGGCCTGGTGCTGGTGCTGCTCTACCTGTTCATGCCACCTTGCCGGGGTTGCTGCCGCTGCTGTCGCCAAACCTGCTGCTGCCGCCACTGGTCACGAGCACCCAGCCCTCTCCAGGAGCTGAGCGCACAGTCCTCAGTGCTCAGCACCACATCACTAGAAGCACCCAGTCGCAAGGCCAGTACTCACAAGCACGTGGTCTTTCTGGAGCCAGGCAGGAGAGGCCTGAATGGGCGAGTGCAGCTGGCCATAGCTGAGGACTTTGACCTCTGTGACCCTGGGGGCCTGCAGCTCAAGGTCAGCTCAGAGTCTGCCAGCTCTACAGGCTCTGAGGGTCCCGTGATGACCTAGGCTGCCAAATTCCCCCATCCCAGTCCACCACCCTGCCCTGCTACTTGCTCTGCTCCCTGCTGCAGTCCAGATAACTGCCAGGTGCTAACAGGAAGCCCTGGCCTGGTCTCACAAACCACTGGGTTGGCCTTGGCCTAAACCACACAGCCCCATCACTGGTGGAGGGGTGGGGTCCCCAGTCTTCTGCTCTGCCTTGGCATAGCATTTACAGGCTGCAGATGCCCCCAGGGCCTGTCTGTGCCTACTGGCCATGACAGTGGGAGCTGAGTCTCATCTAGGATGCCTGCACTGGACCCCAAGCGACTGTCAAGGGTGGCACCGAAGAGCTGCAGCACAACCAACCTCCCCTCCCCAAGGGTCCAGGAGGGAGTGGGCCACAGGGAAGCAGAAGGAAGCTCAGAAGACCTCCGGGAAACAAAATTCACTGTCTACCAACACCTGAAACTACTTAAAGCTTCACAACTTAGTGCAGAGTCTGCTGGGCAGGCAACAGTAAGAAAGGGCTCCTGGACTAAGTTCCAGAAAGACTGGCCCTGTTCTTTGGCCAGGGGCATCTGGAGGACGCTGAGTACACAGCCCATCTCACAGCTGTAACTCACAAGGCAGTGCCGAGGGGTGCCATGGGCTGTGCCCTCAGCTTTTCTGCAACAGAAAGCCTGACAGGCGTGGCCGAGCTGGGAGGGGACATGCTGAGCTGAAACTTGCCATCCCTTGAGAACAGGAGCCTCTCAAGGGCTGGCACTGGTCTCAGCCTAATGCCCAAGGTGGGGCCTGCCTTTTACGCAACCCCACTGCAGGGAGGGAGGGAGTTTGAGCTGGGCCCCTATGGGTGTCCTGGGCCCAGCTGTCGTGAACTTTCTGAATAAAGGCAGGACGTGCCCATGGCTGCAGCCTTCGCAGATGCAGATAGCTGTGTGTGTTCTGCTTTCGACTCCTGCAGTGCCACCAGGCTCCACCTGGCCACTGTAGGGTGGCCCTATGAGAGTCTGGCTCCCCTGCCTGCCACAGCCAGTGTCTCAGACCATGAGCCAGGACACTTGTCTTGCTGGGGTTCCTGAGTCTCCCACCCAGAGCTGTGCCACCCTTTAGGCAGTTCACACCTCCTCACCTCCCCTCTACCTCAAGAAGCCAGTGCACTTTACAGATAAGGAAACTAAGGTGCAAGGTTGCCCTGCCCAGGGCCCTTCCCGTCAGACACCCAGCTCTCATGGAGTCCACTGTCCTTAGCACTCACCCTGAAGCTGGCCCATGCACCAGAAGCTGTACCAGGATGCCTGTCACTGCCACCAGGATGGGATAGTGGTCTACGCTCTCTAGACCTAAGGAGACAGGAAGGGAGGGAAGAGTCACACAAGCACACTTGTTGCAGGGGCTCCAGGCCCAGCTGATGCTTCTGCCTCCTGACCACCCTCCCAGAGAAGGGCAAGCTGAGGTGGGGGCACCAGCCTGCAGGACCAGGCATCACTGTTTCTGGCAGAGGAACTAAGGCCCCTGGGGTGTTGGGGTGCAGGGCATCTGAGTCCTCACCAGGCAGCCGGAGGGTGACCACACGGTCAAACAGGTTCCTCTCAGCTGTCACCCGGTTCAGCACCTGGTTCAGCAGCTGTGAGTGCAGGAGACCATTGGTAGGTGTGTGGGCTCGCCACTAGGTATTCCCAGGACCCCACCCTGCTTGCCCAGGTGGACACACCTGTGCCAGACGCCGCAGCAGCATCTCAGATGTGGGACGGGACCAGTCAAGGAATATCTCAGGCACCAAGGTGATGGTCATCTCCAAGACACGTAGCAGACTGACTGAGAGGTCAAAGCAGGTGGCACATACCTTAAGTTGCCGGCTGTCCACAAAGTTCCGCTCCAGGCGTTCAGCTGCTTGTTGGATCTGAGCCACCAACAGGTGGGTAGGCAGTTGTCAGTGGCCTGACCATGCCCCAAGACCATGTCTTCTGCCTACACTAGCCCAGCCCCCCTGGCCCACCACAGTTCACCTCCTGGATCATGCCAATGAACTCCGAGAAGGCCCAGTTGAGCTGATTGAGGACGCTGTTGAGGAAGCTGGGTGCCACATCAGGACCCTGTCGCAGCAAGTCTGCCATGTGCTGCTGCAGCAAGGTGGAGGGGCAGGGCTCTGCAGGGGCACCAGGAGGCACTGTCATTGGGGACGCCAGGAAATCAGCCCCTGCCTGTCTACTTCTGTCCTTACCACTGGGCCACTAGTGTGAGGACAAGAAGACAGCTCCCTTGGGACCACACAGGTCATGGTGACAGGGAGACAGACAGCTGTACTACTTGGGGGCCAGGGCTGCATCTGACTCCTGTGGGGCAAGACAGAGCTACAGCTGCTCCTGCTCCTGTACCACACCATACCCCTTGCCTAATTCTGAAAGGCCCTCAGCCTGGAGCAGCCACACAACCCCAGCCTGACCCTTTAAAAGTGGGGTTAGACCCAGACAGGCCTGAACCCCGCAACACCTCTATCAAGGACAGCATCCCCAAGGGTCTGTTCTGAGCCAGAGACCTGCTGTAAGCCATCTCCTGTCCTCTGCCGCCCTTGGCATGCTCTTGGCATATGGGAGAGAAGGTGGGCGCCAAGTCTGGGGCTGGCAGGCAGCAGTAACCAGAGCCCTCAGCCAAGGCTGGGACCAGTACGCCTTCCTCCCCACCCCTCCTGATGCAAATCAATAGTCCCTGCAGCAGCAGGATGCAGACCTGGCCCCAGTGCCACCTCTACTTGTGGCTCAGTTCTGCCCGTGGCAGGACCCACACAACTGGCACGGACCTAATGTGTGACTAGGCACGTAGCACCCATCTACTCTGGGAACACCACTCACACCAAAACTGCCCACCAAGGCAGAAATATACCACACTGGTCAAAGACAGCCCCTCTGTGGAGTGACAGCCCAAGAGCCCTAGGCCAAGCATAGGTAAAAGTCGTCAGGCTCCTGAATCCTTGCTGGACCACAGCCCAGGAAACAGAGCAGTCTCTGCTGCCAACCAAATGGCCCCACTTCCAGAAAGCCTCATGGGTACCACCTAGGGCCCTGACTGACCCCCAGGCTCCCCTCAGCCTTCTTTCAGCAACTCAGGTCTGCACATGGTGCTGTCACAAGACTGAAGGGTGGGGAGGTGGGCAAGAGACAGGATCCTCAACCTTCATGAGCCTGGGAAGATTTTGTCCCTTGTCACTGTGACCCACCTGTCAAACTTGAACCCAAAGGCATCCACGGGAGGGTGCCCAGCACTACCCTAGCCCCTGAGGGAGTACAGTACCAGAGTGTTAAGGAGTCTGTGGCCCAGCTGGAACAAGTGGGTGAGTGTGAGAGAACTCGAACATGGGTGAGGAGCTCCCCAACAGGATACTCACTCTGAAGGCTGGGCAGGTTGGCGTCCTCAGGTTTGGTTTTCAGTAGGTGTGGCAGGCGTGTATAGCGGTACCCAAACCCACAGCCCTAAGGACGGGGCCAGGAAGGTCAGTGGGACAGGGCAAGCCCTCCCTCTAGCCAGCTTTAGCCACCACTTCTCTAGCCAAGCTTACTCTCCACAGTCGCACCAGGATCCAGTTGGTCTGGGCCCAGGGCCGCTGCTCGTAGGGTGCCAGGAGATTTCTCACCATGGCAATGCGCCTGCAAGGGGAAAGGGTGGTGGGCACAAGGTGAGGCTGGCTGTGGTGCTGGGCAGGGCAGCTGTGTGACTCCTGCACTCCCTCTCTACTCACTGCTCCTCAGGGATCCGCTCCACAGCCCGCAGGGAGTGTGGGTAGCACACGTAGCTGGCCAGCGCTTGCATCAGTGAGTCCCGGATGTCTGCGGGAGAAGTCGTGCCTTGGCTGGTGCCCAGCATGGGACCTGCTTCCAATGCCTCATGCCAATCTGGTCAGCATACTGCACTGAAAACAGCTAGCCAGAGGTGCCATCCCACTTGATCCCTACCACGGCCCACTGCAGGGGGCCTCACCAGTGCCTATGATGCGCGTGTCGGCAAAATGTTTAGCAAGGATGGCAGCCAGGCGGGTCAGGGTCTCTTCATAGCCTGCAGGGTGGGTTAGTAGGAGCTGTTGGCCAGAGGCAAGTCTGTCCCCGGCAGGGTGGGTGGACTAGGCCAGGGCCAGGCCAGGCATGGCATTCACTAGTAGTCGATGAAGGACTATAGCACAGACTCACTGCTGGGGGAGGGCAGGGCCTGGCCAGAGTCCTGACCTGGGCTCAAACCCATTCAGCACACACTTGAAGTTCCAGCAGTCAAAGCCCCTTAGTCCCCCACAGCTCCACCTCTGAGAACAAAGCTGGTACCAAGGCCTGGGGTGGGACAAGGGTGGGGCCTGACAGCCCACACCCAGATCCAGACCGCCAAGCCCAGTGCTTTTCAAGAAACCTGCTGTGATTTATAGAGCTAAATCGCTCTGCCCTACAAATAGGGTCACAGACTGTAGCCAGCACCAGGGTAGCAAGGCCTGGGGCCAGATGCTTCGAGCTGGAGCCCCAGGAAAGGAATGAGACCAGAGGGCTGCCACCCTGTGGTCCGTGTTGTCTGCTTCCTTCTCAGCACCCTGAGGACTGCTGGTTCTGTGGCTGCTGGTCCCTGGGCAGGGCTCATCATGGGGGGATTCTGAAAGTATCTGTCTGATGCAGGCCACGATGGGTGGGAGCTGCCCTGTCCTCCCCACGTGGATGGGTGCTGCTAAGCCATGGATGGCTTAGACTAGAGAGCCAAGGGCCTTTTCCGTCCCCTCCCAGCTCAAGTGGCCCCACCACCTGGAAGCTCCTCCATGCTGTGCACGGGGCCAAAGTAATTCTTGAGGGCACTGTAGCTGTTGATCGCCACATTCAGGTAGAACTCTGGCATGAAAGCAAAGAGAGGGCCCGTGCGGTCGCCATGCTCAATGGTCCGCAGGCAGACTCGCAGCAGCCAGTAAATGTCCAGCATCTTCTCCTGCAGGGACACACATGGAGGGTCACAGGGGCATGATCTGGCCTGGAAGTCAAGAAAGTCCTCTCCATGAATGTGACATCAAAGCTGAGATATGGATTCCAGGAAGCAGGAGCAATAGCTCAGGCCAGGGTGAGGAACACTTGGTGTGGCTGGGGCCCAGGGGGACCTGCAGGCAGGAAGGCAAGTGTGCCTGGCCTGGAGGGGATAGCACTGTCACCCACTTCAACCCAGGTTGACATTTTCTAAGGAACCAAAAGTTGGTAAGCAAAGGGTGACGTGCTGAGAAGAGTGTAAGCACTGCCAACAGCGGAGGGACACCTGGGACAGGAATGTATGGAAGACACGGCCCCCTCCAGGCTGCACTGATGGAATGCCAGGAATGAGGCCCATGTTTCCAGGGGCAGTGGAGCCTCCCTGGAGGTCAGAAGTACTGGGGAAGCAGGCCTGGTACAGAGCAGAGGTGGACCTCAGTTCAGGACACGTGCAACATGAGGTGCCTGGGGATTCCCCCCCAAAAAAAACAATGCTGAGAAGGGAGACAGAAACCTAGGTCTGGAGCTCAAAGGAACAGGTGAATGGGGAGTGACTGCTGGAGGCCTGAAAGTCACAGAAAAACAGGCCAAGTCTTCCCCAGGTGTAGTTCCCAGGTTCTGAAACAGGCCATGTCAGAATGACACCAAGGGGCACGGTAGGGTCACCAACCAGCGTGAGGTCCCAGGCTCCTCGCCCAGCCCCACAGCATGTACACATCTCAGTGTGGAACCTCATGTGCACCAGGACCCGAGGGCCCAAGGGAAGATGTGTGTGAGAGGTCTGGGGGTGCTGGGCCAGGGGCACACCTGCCGAGAGGGCCCACTGGAAGCTGGCTGCCACAGAAGGGGACTGATACCATCAAGGGTCAACATGATGAGAAGCGGTGCCCACCAGGAGGGAGCAAGAAGGTTGACAGCAACCATGGTGAGGCTATTTCAGAAGAGTGAGCAGCCTGGGCTGGGCCGATCTTGCGGGGACACAGAGCTAAGACACAGGTCCCTGGGGACGTGTAACAGAGAAGGGAGGACAGAGTGGTTGCTTCAGACAGAGCCAAGAAGTGCCAGGGCTTTTTCCTTTAATGGGAGAAGCAGGATGGGAAAAAAAGCAGCAGACTGTGCACTGAAGATGCAGGAGGAAGAAGGCTGGGATGGGGGAGCCTTGTTCCTTGGAGGATGGTGCCTAAGGGGCAGCAGGGTCGCCCTGGGAAGTGGGCAGGTGCTGGCCCTGGTGTGTGGAGGACAGTGAATGGCTTTCTGTGGCTGGAGGCAAGGTCATCTGTGGCGGTGAGAGAGGAAGGAGCAGTGGGTGAGAGGCACGGTACCCTGGGTCAAAGAGAAGCCGCCAGAGAAACCCAAGCAGAAGACAGCAGGCTAGAGGTGTCCCCGGGGCCCTTGATCACCCAGCTCTGGGGGAGGGGCCGGCCCAAGAGGTGGGTGGCTATGCTGACACAGAGCACTTGCGAGAGCCACAGGGCATCACCGGTGGGGAGAGGCCTCAGGTGGGGTGGCAGTGGCAACATGGACTGAGGGATGAAGGGCTCAGGGCAAAGGCCAGTCACAGCAGGAGTGCACTGCCTGGCCATCTGCTTATGCAGGAGGCCAAGTGCCATGGGAGGGCAGACACTTATCTCTCTGGCTCACCAGTGTCTTAGCACCCAGGATGGCATGGGCCATACTAGGCTTTGGGCACACACTGAGTGATGAAGTGAATGAGCAGAGGAGAGGAACAAGACAGGCCTTGAGCAGAGAAGGGGTCAGAGAGATATACACTCAGACAAACAGGGTTAGGCCTAGGGAGGTGGCAGGGGACGAGGTACTGGCAGGAGAGACTGTGGAGAGGACAAACTCTGTTCCTCAAAGGAAGGACTCATGAGCTGGATGGGAACCAGGAGTCTAAAAATGGCTCTATCTCAAGCCCATGGCATGACAGGAGGGGTGGGGACATGGGACTAGGTTAAGGGTGTGAGGGGTCGGGGAGGGGCATGTGTGAGCCAGGACAGGGAACAGCTAGGGGCCCTGCCCAACCCCAGTGGCCAGTCAACATGTGATCCAGAAAGGAAGGTTGCACAGGTGAGTAGCCATAGGCCAAGGCCACACCTACGCACCTGGGAGTAGAGAGTGGCATGGACCCAGGCAAGACGGCGGCTCAGATGGTCCAGCTTTTCCGAGAAAACCTTCTGGCTCTTAGTCAGTTGTTCAAGAATGTCCTTTCTCTACCACACCGGGGTACAGGAGGACAATCAGGACACGTCCCGGGCAACACCTCCCCACCCCCAAGCCTCAAGTCTGTCATCACACTGCGGGTGCTGGGGCAGGCAGAGCTTGGGAGACCCTGGCTCCAGCGTTCAGAACTCCGTTTTGCCAGTGACCCACTGGTGAGCCTGTGCAGGCCTCAGAGCAGGGCACAGACATCTCATGGACGGGAGAGCCAGACAGGGTCTTTAAGACCCTAACCAGGGCAACCCCAGGACTCAACAGAGAACTGCAGCTCCAGCGGCTGCTCTTGCCTGGGCCAGGCTCAGCCTCTGCCAACAGGTAGGGGCAGGTGGGGCTGCCAAGAAAGCCCAGCCCAGGTATGCCTGGCCCCACTCCTCAGGGTGGGACAGCCACAGCAGGGGGAGACCCATTATGTATGGGGAGCCCAGCCTTGCTTCCTGCTGAATCTGCAAGTGGCCTCCTAGGCAGCACTCAGGGTCAAATCCATAATTGATAAGGAGAATGGGTGTGCGTCAGCACTTAGCAGCCTGGGGGGGGCACCTTGGAAGAGATGCAGCTGGGTGATGGAGTGCACACCCTGCCAGGCCCTGCTACCAGCCCCGCACTAACTGTTGTGGTGCAATCAGAGCAGGGACGGGTACAAGGGATTCTGCAGCAGCTCCCAGAGGCAGGGCCAAAGTGTCCTAGAGGTCCCTTGCGGGGTGCCCTGGGGACCTCCAGTGGGCAAGCTGCCTCTCCTCCCACCCTTAAGGGCCCACCTGCATGTTGAGGACTTACTCCTTTGGGGCACCGGCGGAGTTTGTCTTCTGTGTCCCTCAGAGCCACTGCATACTCGTTGACATCATCGGACACGCCCACCATCTAGAGCATTGGGCACCACATACTCAGGGTGACACTTGGGCACCTCACTCAGGCTTATCCAGAGCCAAGTCTAGACCCTAGTCCTGCCAGGTACTTCCCCTCCCACCAATCAACCAGGTCAGGCCTAACAGCATCAGACATACACGCACACAACCACCCCTGCAGACATGTGCACATGTAGGTACGCACACACACATCGGTACAAGCAGAATCCCCACACAAGTGTGTGGCTGACCACGGTGCAAGACCTTGCCCAGCTGCTGGTGGACGCTGAGATTGTACATCATGATGGCCCCATCGAGGACTTCCAGCAGGGAGTTCTCAGTGAGAGGCTGCTCCGGTTCCTCAGGCGGCCGCCCCAGCAGCAGGCCTTCGTTCCAGTGGTTGCCCTCGACTGAAGGATGGGGGAAGGGCAGGGTCAGGGTCACAGCTAGCTCGGCTGTCTCCTAAGCCTTCAGGGCCAGGATGAGCCTCCCAGTCGAGAGCGATCCACTCTCGCCCTTCCTGTGCCCAAGGAGGGACCTGCAGGGACAGCATGGGGCGGGGCGAGGCCCTGCAACTCCAGGACCTATTTCTGTAACATCGATTTCCTCCCTCCGAGTGTTTTCTCTGTACCCTTGAGAGGCTGCCAGGCCACAGGGAAGGAAGGGCACAGGGTGTATCTTGGCTTTGCCTAGGGTAGGGGGCATTGAACTCCAAACTAGGGTCCCACAAAGCCCTGCCTAGTCCCGCCTGGCACCTACTGTCCTCACGGGTCCTCTGCTCGGCACTCAGTGTGCGGACCTTCACTTTCTCCGAGGTGCTCAGGGGCCGCCGCGGGGTCATGAGGCTCACAGCTGCTGTGCTGAGGAAGCGGTTGGCTCGGCCCAGGGTTGGGGAACTGAGCCAGCCAGGCCGGGGCAGGGGCAGCGCTCCCCCCATGGCTAGAGCCTGCATGGGGCGCTGCGGTGGAGAGAGGAGGCCAGAGGCCACTCAGCTCCCCAGGACCAGAGCCCACTCAGGCCTCCCCTGATCCACTGGGCCGGGAAGTTGGAGGGTAGGTATTTCTTGTCTCTAACCACAGCCAAGGGAACCTGCCTGGAGAGACATCCCTTGCCTGCCTGGAGTGGGAGATGGCCTTGTGTGACAGCCCCGCCCACACCACAGAGGAGACCCCCAACATGAAGCCCCACACCTGCCCCTACCGCGGCACCTGGGCCGCAGCTGGGGCTGGCTCCTCATCCTCGTCCAGGTCATCCATGGTGGCCACCTGGAGCTCCAGGGGGTCGATCAGAATGTTGGCCTTGGAGGCAAGGTCATCTGGGGGAAAGGTAGGAGGGCTCTCAGGCCACAGTAAGGGTGCGCACCCCAGGTGGAACTTTCCAGACAGCAGGGAAGGATCTGTGAGTGGGCAGGAGGCCTTACAGGGCCCTGTGGGCCACTGTGCCTGCCCCACACCCTCCAGTCCAGCTTTTACTTTGAGCCCTAGGCCCTTAGTCTCCTCCTCAGTCAGCAGGAGGCATTTCCACCCCCCCCATGACAACCTCCTGCAGCTTGTCACCGGTGCCCGTGACCTCATTTTCCAGGACCTCACCTATGTCTCTGACTTCTCTGTCATTTCCCTTCTTTGTCTGGTCTCACAAACAAAACAAGATCCCTGGTTGCTCACTTCACTCTGCACACTCCCCAGGGAGCTGGGCCTCGCTAAGGCCTGCCCCCACCACTTTGCTGACAGCTGACCAAACCTCCTCTGCCCACAGCCCAGACCTTGCTCCTAGCTGTGTCCCTGGGCACCTCAGTCACATCAAATCCAACAACAAAACTGTCACCTCATTCTCCTCCTGCAGCCCCTCTCCCTGCTGGTGGCGGTTCTCTGCATCTTAAAGTGCCGACTTCCACGCAAAATAAACGACATCAGCTCTGAGTACTGCGCTTCTTTAAAACATTATCTATATGAGACCAAACCTCCCACACTTACTCTAAAGCCAAGATGAGAAGGCAAGGGAGCAGAGACACTCGATTACTGGAAACACAACCACCAAAATGGAAGAGAGAACGCCAATATGCACTGTGACAAATGTAACCACCGCCACTGAACAAACCATGGAGAAACCGTTCAGGGAAACCTAATGGTGTAAATTTTCACCAGACATGCAATAAAATACCAAAAATGCAATAAAACAAAACACAGACTCCTCTACTGCAGTCCCTGCTCCCGGGGTGAGTCACACCTGTGTGGCCTGCAGAGCCCTGAGCCTCTGCGCAGAGACCCTGGCCTCCCTACCACCCTCTGCCTTGCCATCTACACCAGCACAGCCATTGCTTTCTGTCTGCAAGCCACAAGGGACTGTGCGCACATCCCTGCTCCTGCGCGCTGTGCCATCTGCCCTTCTCAATGGACAGCTCTGCTGACGCCTGAAGACAGTTCCGGGAGCACCCTCACTCCCACCATGATCCCAGAATCTCGTCCTCTGCAGCATATCTGCTCCCTCATTTTATTAAAGGGCTCCCAGCCTTCTGCTGGGGTGGCTGCTCCAGGGAGGGGATGCTGTTAGCAGCTCCCCGCTTTAGCGGCTCAAGAACCTCGGGCGCCCTCTGGTGGACAAAGGACAGCTCAGCACCAACGCTCACTCCAGACCTGACCCTAGGCCTGTGTGTACCTTTGAGGGTTTTCCGAAGGTGAGAGAGGAGGCCCCCGAGGCGCTGCAAGTCGAAGTAGTCCACCTTGCCGTTGTAGAAGACCTGAGGTGGGATGTAGGCCTCTGGGAGAGGTTGGGGAGGCCAGATCAACAATCCAGGCCCAGAATGAAGCCTCCCTAGAGACCTCCCTTCTCCTCCAGCCCTGTACAGTCAGGTTCCTGGCCTTGGTCATCCATTGGCGCAGGCAGACAACGCGGTGGGAGCCCAGCCCCACCTCTCCCAACAAGTTTCAGGGTAGTGCCCACAAGTGGACAATGTGGAATGAAGGGAGTGTTCTTAGCTGCTGGTCACTGTGAAGAGAGAGGGTCCTGCCCTGGCTCTGTGGGATATCCTGCAACATCTAGAGCCCCTACCAAGAGCTCCTCAGAGGGAACTGGGTGGGCCAGAGTGAGGAAAGGGGCCCAGAGGGGGCAGAAGCCTGTGAGGACAGTCAGTATGAACACGAGCTCCTACTGGCCCAGTTGGGAGGCCACCTATAGGCAGGGTGGGGCTCAGCTTCCCTGTCCAACTCCGCACCAATACCACGGGCTGCCCTCAGCCTGGCTCTGCCCAGCCTTGCTGACCTAAGGCCCCAGACCACTCACCCTCACTGAAGGAAGCACGGGGGTTGGAAGCCTTGTATTCATCCCAGTAGTAGCGCAGGGCAGAGATCAGCCGGTGCAAGAAGCACACCATGTACTCAGGGGGGCACAGCATAGGCATGTTCTGGAGGCACAGGGCAGAAGACACGCATTTGTGCCCACCCAGAGCCCACTGCCCTCTTTACCCATGGTCCTGTCCCAGGCTCCTGGGCTGACTGGGGAGGGAAGGTTTGCAAGGCTGGGCAGGAACGACGCAGGTTGAACGGGGCCAGAAGCCAGGGGCCTCGACCCTGCAACACAGCGAGTCTGGCCAGGCCACCTACCCCCCGGCCGCTGGCATTCTCCTGCAGAAACTTTCGAAACTTGGTCAGGAAGATGTACCTAGACGCTTCACCCTTCCAGGGAGACAAAAACAAAGCCGCGATGAGCTGAGAATAAGGCCCCAGTTTAGACCGGCTCAATGCTATGCCTGACCCTAGATGCTGCCATGGGAACCTGAGCC
This sequence comes from Heterohyrax brucei, assembly GCA_028571685.1. Lineage (NCBI taxonomy): Eukaryota > Metazoa > Chordata > Mammalia > Hyracoidea > Procaviidae > Heterohyrax > Heterohyrax brucei. Next base: position 16,705,293 of record CM053158.1, read on the forward strand.
AGCCTGTCTTCCAGGCCTTGGGGTCCACCACAGCACCCCTCCTCACCGCAGACCCACACATGGTCACTCACCCCATTGTCATCTTTATTGTTCAGTAGCAGCTTCAGGATCTGGACCTGCAGCTCTTCTACCACTGGGGAACGGAGGGAAGGAAGGGAGAAGGTGCTGAGCCCTCCACAGGCTGGGCCTCGCTCTCAAAGACTAGGGACAGGGTAGGAGGTTCGGGTCGGGGCACCACCACCAGGGCTTCCTAAGCCCAGCCTACATGACCCCAGGTACACGTGAGCATGCACCCCTCCACCCCACCCAGGGCTGAGGCAGGGCAGCCAACCTTCGATGCGTTTCTTGAGCCTCTGGCAGCCTCGTTCGTAGGCACGCCGGCGCAACCGCTCCTCTGCCGTCTCCTCCCTCACCTCCTTGCCCTCTTTGCCCTGGGCAGGGGTGGGGGTGGGATACAACGGGGCTCACCTAGGCCTCCTTCAGACACGAGACCCCTACCCTCACCCCTTCGGCCCCAGGCACCAGAGCTTGGGTGGAGGTCTCACCAGGGAGCTCAGACACCCTGATCAGCCCTCACTGTGCCCACGGACAGCCCACTGGGGTGGCCCACCTCCCTGCTGGAGCGGTGTGGCCACCAGGTGGTGGGAATGAGCTCCTGCAGGCCAGCCTCCTCCACGCGCAAGGGGCTCTTGATGTAAAAGAAGACAACGGACCGCAGCACGTCAAAACTGGCAGTTGTTAAGGCAGAGATCTGCTCACCAAAGGGTGCCCTGTGCACCCTCATCGGTGCTCCCTGGTAAGCCCTCCTGAATAACCTACCCCGGTTGTGCCCACCACAGCTCTCCACCCCCAGGAGTCCCGCTGCTGCTACATGCCCTGCCCCCAGGCCATGCGTCCTGAGAAGGCATGAGACTGCCAAGACCACCAAGTCTGGTACACATCAGGTATGCGAGAAAGGCCTGTCACGAGAACTGATAACAGGGACTCTGGTGAGAGGTCCCAGTGGCCTCTCCCAGTGCCTCAACTCTGGGCCTCTGTATCTCCTACCTCTTGGAGGCTGGAAGACCCTTGACTCAGTGGCTTCCCAGCCACTGACCCAAAACTAGGCTCTCCTTGCTCATACAGGTTTCAACTTTTGGGGGAAGCAGGAAGAGCTGCGTTCCTAAAGATTTTGTGGGAACCCTGGCCATGGATTGTGGATAAGAATGCAGTGCTTTGGCAGAAGAGAGCAGGTCCTGGTGATACCCACACCTCCAAGTGGCCGGAGTGTTTCTGCAGCTTCTGGAAGCCCTCCCAGTCTGGTCAGTTGGCCTCGATCCTTTACTCTACTTTTCCTGCTCTGCAGAAAGTGCTGGGATGGCTGGGCCTGGTCACAAATACTGGGGGACTCAGGTCTCCTGGAGCTTTTTAGGGACCCTTGGCCTTCCCTCATCTCTTCTGATTCCAGGGGGCACCAAGTGCTGGCCTGTGTGCCAGCAAGGGGAGGATACAGGACGTTGCTAAGCAGAAACTTGCGGGACTTCTGATGCCTCAGGATGGCGATAGTGAGCCGCAGGTAATGGATCTGTGAGGAAGGATGCTCAGAGTTGAGGGGCAAGGCCCAGGTCACTCGGACAGAGGTAGGGCAGGGGCTCCTACCTGCAGGCCTAGATCGGGGACAATAGGTGAGAACCGGTACAGACGCAGGAGGGACATCATCAGCTGCTTGAGGCAGTCCTGCACCTCGTAGTCCTGGGGGAGGGATGCCAGGCTATACACCTACTGCGGAGTGCAGAATCCAGGGCTGCCATTCTTGGGGTCCTTTCCAAGCCCCTCCTTGTATCCCCCACTCCAACAGAGCCTGACATCCTGGCCTGAGCCCCAGGAGCCAGGATTGCAGGCCTTACCTCCATAAAGAGCCACAGGAGGTCCAGGACCTGGTGCACCACCAACTGCGCCTTTGCAGGTATGGCCGTCTCCATGATGTCCAGCAGGAAGTTCATGAGCACAGACTCCACCAGGTACACCATGCGCTGCATCGAGGGTGGGCACTGATGAAGTGGCAGTCTTCTGCCCCACTCAAGGCACCCCAGCCCAGCACGTAGCCAAGGCCATGCCTGCGGACCCAGGCCACAGGCACAGGCAGATTCTTGGGACCCCTCATGCAACCCTAACACACAGAAAAGCCTTTCTCCAGGGTCTAACAGAAAGAAAGAAGGGTCACTGCCCACACCCTTCCGGGGCTTTGCACACACAGTTCCCTTAGTGTGTGGCATCATTCCCCCTTGATTTTCTTTCTAGGACACCCTCTGATACCCTCAACTAGAAGCATCTCCTCCTCCCCTAGGTGTCGTCCTTGGGGGCTGAGGGTTCTAGTCACATAGGCCTCTGTCAGGTGATGGTCCTGCACCTCCCACACCTCAGCATCCCAGCCTCTAGCAGGGACGCATCTACCACAACCTGCCTCTTCCCCTTACCAGAAGGGGTGCGAAGTGATGGAAGATGTGGGCCAGTGTCAGCAGGATGGTGGGCTGGCCTTGCAACTGCCACTCGGAGTTCTCCTTTTCCACCAGCCGCCCTTCCTGTGCGCAGGGGAGGAGAGGAGGCTGTCAGGGTGGAGGGCTGTGTGAAGCCCCCAGTGCACCCACCCAGAGCATGGCTCACCACAGGGTCCAGCTCCATGCTGAGCACTGCCTGGAAGCAGCCAAGCAACCTCTGTGCCCGCACCAGGTCAGCCCGCGGTGGGTCTTGCAGGGGTCGGTAGCCTGCCACTGGGTAGGTACCACCGAGTTAAGCTGGCAACACCTGATCTGTAGCCTAGATGTGCCCGCCCCATCCCCAGTGAGGCCTGAGGTAGGCCTAGGGCTCTAGGGCTCTCTGTGGATGCCGACAGCCCGGTTTGCACTGAGGCCCTCCCACTTGTTCTGAGTGAGTGTGATTTCTGACTCCTTCTGGTTCTCATCCGTGAGACACAGACAACAGCAGCACCCATCTAACAAACTCGTTACAAGGATTGCTGCCCTCAGTACTCCTCCTAAGCTGTACCCTACTCACTCCCTGTGACAGCCAGGGCCCACCGCCACCCAACAGAAGTCACGGGGCAGGGAGCCCCTCACCCTAGCTTCCCCAAGAGCTCCTAAGCAGCCCACAGCCATCTTCCCAAAAGGATATCGCAGGGGGCGGCTGCCGAAGTTGAAGGCCACAGACTCCTTGAAGGAAAGGCTGATAGCTGGAAAGTAGGCCATGCCTAGGCCCCTGGATAGGTTCTCAAAGGCAGTGCCCAGCGACACACCATTCCTGGAGCAGAAAGACGAGCCTGCAAATCAGTGCTAAGAAGGAGGTGGCCAAGATGGGCCAGCTTGTTTGGGGCTGCCCACCCCAAGACTACCACACTCAACCTGGCCCCCTTACAAGGACCAAGAAGCTAGTCTTGTGGACAGAGGGGGCAACTCACAGGCAGAAGGATAGAGAACCACTGTCCAGGTCAATCAGGCAACTCACGATGTCCCCTGCTGCCCATGCCTGCACAGGGGAGAAGTTTTACAAATCTGCAGAATCCCAGCAGCCTGTATACTCTACCCCATCCACTGTGTCTCCACGGCCACCCCGGGAGACTGGTCACAAGTACAGAGAATCCAGGTTCCCATCTCCCCTTCAGTGCCCTATAAAACCCTCCAGCTGCCCAAAAGCTCCAGCCAAGCTGTGGAGATAGACACAGGGAGGTGTAAACAGGAGCTGGGTCCTCGCCTTGCCATAATTCGTCGTGGTCACATTCCACTTGCGTACCCGGTTGCCATCGTAGGCGTAGGAGTTGTGTGTATCTCCGACCCCCTCCTAGAAAGGAACTGCCTGTGAAGTCTCAGGGTTAGTGGAAGGGCCAGACTCTACTAGCCACCAACCTCGGACCTACAGGCTTTTAAAAAGTGGGGCAGATGCTCTGAGGAGAGGTGGAGCACACATTTCTCCTCCAGAAGGCAGTGAGCAGACCGGGGCTCTGTACCGTCTCAGGGGCTGCCCATGGCAGAAGGCCACCCGAGAGGTGCCCCCGCCTGGTGCGCACCTCTTGATTGAAGCGGCAGTTGATGGTGCACCAGCCGATCTGCATGAGTCCCTGGGAGGAGATGAGCACCTCGTAGACCCATTTTCCTGGAAAGAGCTGAGTGAGGGGCTAGGAGCTCACAGGTGCACCAAGACTGCCTCCTGCCTCAGACCTGCATTCTTAAACTTCGTCCCAGCTCCCCAGGCCATACTGGGGCATGGTCTCACCTTTGTAAACGCATGTGGTGGAACGGATAGTTCCAAAGTTGCTATGTCCAATCACCTGGGTGGAAAGCAGGGGCAGTGTTAGCCTCTTCCCAGGCAAGCTGAGTGCCTCTCTACAGGAGAAAGGTCCCATCCCCACCTAAGCCAGTCCTGGTGGTGCTTGCCTGTCACGATCAACACTGCACTGTGCCCCAGTAGGGTTGGAAGGGCAATCTCTACGTCAGGGGTTCTGGGCCTGGGCCACGACAGGAGAGCTATAGGCCCACGAGAGTGAGTAGAGACAAGGCCATGTCAGGAGGAACTTGGGGCTGTGTTACGGGCTGGGACCTGGCCCTCACCCCTTGTCCCCACTCACCCCCAGGAGGTCATCATCAACCAAGAGGAGGCCCTCGAAGCCACCTGTGTGGTCCAGGACCACAGTGGATGGGCCAAGCCGCCCTTCAACTTGTCCTGAAAAGGGGACAAGTGTAAGTAAGGTTGGGCAGGATGCACAGGGTACACTGAGCTCCTGGGACAGCCTCAAGGACCCCCCCAGGTTCTGGTCTCAGCCACTACCCAGTGCAGAGGCTGCCATGTACCCTGGCTTTCCTCATCCTCATCGTCCACTTGTAGCAGCAGGTCCAAATGCTCTGGCAGGTTCTGGAAATTCAGGGGTTTCCTGGTGAGAGGAAGAGGCCATGAGGGGTCCAGAAGTCCTTCAATCCAGCCAGCCAGATGACACTACCCAACTTCTCTCTCACTTCCTTCCCCAACACCAAAAAATAATGTCCAGTCCTATAATGCTCAGGGTCAGGAAGCCAAAATCTGTTACAAAATAAGAGCCCTCTCTAAGCCCTAATCCCTTCATACACCCAATGGGAACAGCAGCTGAATGTCCGAGTTGCTATGGATAATGGAGCCAATGTATGCTCTTTGCAGAGCCCAGAATACAGTCCCTCTTGAAGACAGCTGCTTTGATTGTGTCTGGGAGAGGAAGGCTGGGGGAATGCCAGTCTCCAAAGTGGTCAGTACCACCGGCGGCTAGTCCAGTACTTAACTCTAGACTTGGGGTTCCATTATGGGCAGACTCCAGTCTACGCACCCCTGAGCCAGGCAGTCCTTGCACTGAATCAGGCACCTGCTGATGGTGCAAAGGCTTCAGAGCTGCTGGCTGGCTCTGTCCTGCACCCATTGGCCCGTGGATGGTCAATGAAGCACACGCCTGCCCCCACCTGCCTCCACCAAAGAGGCTGGGGAAATCTCTCCAGGTGGCCCCACCCCCCAGCTTCCATACCCAAAGGAGAAAGAACTCCACCTAATGCTGGCCAGCTCAGGCCTGAGCTCAGCTGCTAAGAATAGCAGGGAACGAGGTGGGAGTAATCAACAGGGCTTGGACAGGGCAGAGACCTGATGCCTCGTCTGGGCCCAGCTGTAAGGGCTGCTGGCACGTACTCCTCCTCCTCTAATACTGAGTCCTACCCCACTTGTGGGGAGCCCTGGTGGTACACTGGTCATGTGCTATGGCTGCTAACTAGAAGGTTAGCAGTTCAAGTCCGCCAGGCGCTCCTTGGAAACGCTTATGGGGCAGTTCTGCTCTGTCCTGTAGGGTTGCTATGAGTCAGAACGACTCAACAGCAGTAGCTTGGTTTGTTTTTCACCCCACTTGCTGACTAGAGAGAGGCTCTGGAAAGTAACATGGATGGGCCAAAAAAGCTTCAAGTCTCTGACAAGGCAGCTTCAGCCAAAGCTTGGGAACCACGTGCTCGGCCACTACTGAGCCTGAGCTGCAGGAGGTAGAGACGTACGAAAATCTCTCCCCACCGCTGTGGAGCCCAGACCAAGGCCAGGGGGCGGTCCAACAGTGGGGTCCCCAGCCAGCTCCATGGGAGGCTGCAGCCAGCCCTGTCTCTGAATACATCAGTGAACCCAGGGATAACAGGAGCTCCTTCCACAGCAGGTCTTACTCCACTCATGCTTGAGAGGGCCCTCTAGTCTCGCTCCTGTCCTTGACAGTAGACCGCCCACACGTGAGTAAGCTGCCCTGAGCCGTATTCTCCACTGAATACTTGCTGCACCTTGCTTGGTCAACCCTAGCACTCGCCTTCCCTTTCTGGATTGCCTAGTCCCCAGTCTAGGGCCCTGCATCCCCACAACCACTGACTGATGGCCCTGCCACCTGCTCTCACTCCTGGCAGCCACAGCACTGGCAGCAGTAGGACCATCTCCAGTATCACATGAGGCAGGGATCAGATGGCCCTGGGAACAGGCCAGGACGGGGGATGGGGTAGAGGGGGGCAGTAGCCCTCCACAAGTAGGAATCCTCAGAGTACTACAGCCACTTAAAGGTAACAAGCCATGACGCTGCCCACTGTACCCCTTCAGTGAGCAAAGACTGTGACAGAATGAAGAGCTGAGGCTGGTGAGGGAGAGGACAGGATACCCAGGCTTCCAGCAGGAAGTGAGCACCTACATGACCCTTTGAAGAAGTTTCTTGGCAACAGTCTTAAAAGTGATTGCAGGTCAACTGCTGTCAACACCTGACTCGAGCCCCAGGCGTGTTCACAGCACTGTCAACAAAAGAAGTCCTCCCTCCACAGCAGATCCCCGGCTTAAAGGGCGTCTGCAAAGATTAACTGACAGTACGAAAAGACCCGGGGCTCCCAAATGAACCCATGCGGAGAATCTGCATATGTAACAAGTTCCTGGGAAGCTGTACGTAAGAATCACCAGGGGATCTTGTTAAAGCATAGATTCTGATTCAGTGCATCTGGAAGTGAAAATGCAAATTCCCAATACCGAAGTTGTTAGAAATGGATGTTCTCAGCAGGGGTTCAAATCCAAACAAACTGGTTCAAACCCCAGGGAAAAAACCTTCCAACAACAAAAAGACAAATAATTCAATTAAAAAATGGGCAAAGGGAAGAGGGTGGAGAGGAGGAGACAGGACCTTGTTAAGAGAATACCAGAAGTATAGAATGAAAATGAGGAGTGTGCTGTCACCTCGCAAGGAGAACAGAAGGAGCTGCACAAAGGCGGGCATGCAAAATTGATTTGGATTGTACACTTTCACTTAGTCACAACTAAAAATATGCACAAAGGATGTGAACAGACACTTCACCAGACATACAGGCAGCTGACACATGAGAAAATAATCACAATCATTAGCCACTGAAGAAATGTAAATCAGAACCACAATGAGTAAAAAAAAGACTGCAGTGAGATACCATCTCACCCCAACATTGCTGGCACAAGTTGGAAAACTCAGAAAATAACATTGCTGAAGTTGTGGGGAGACTGGAACTTTTACACACTGATGGTGGGAATGTAAAATGGTACAACCACTATGAAAAATATGGTACTTCCAAAAGAAGCTAGAAATACCATAGGAAAAAAACAAAAACAAATCCACTGTTGTCGAGTTGTTTCTGATTCACAGTGACCCTATAGGACAGAGTAGAACTACCCCCATAGACTTTCCAAGGAGTGCCTGGCGGATTTGAACTGCTGACCATCTGGTTAGCAGATGTAGCACTTAACCACTATGCCACCAGGGTTTCAGAAATACCATACAACCCAGCACTCCCACTTCTAGGAATATATCCTCAAGAAATAAGAGCCCTCTCACAAAGAGACACGCCCACCCATGTTCAGTGAAGCATTATTCACAACAGCAACAGATAGAAATAACTTCAGTGCCCATTAACAGATAAATGGGTAAGTAAACCATGGTGCACACACCCATGGAATACTATGCAAAGATAAAGAACACTGATGAACCTGCAAAACATCTCACAACACGGGTGAATCCAGAGAGCTTTACACTGAGTGAAGTCAGTCAATCACAAAAGGACAAGTACTGTGTGAGGCCACATATAGAAACCCAAGAAAAGGTACAAAAGTATACACACAGAAAAACAACAGTCTTTGATGGTTAGAGGGAGGGGAGTGCTAGTTAGCGAAATCATTAACTAGATAGCAGACAACTGTTAACTTTGGTGAAGGGAAAAATACACACTACAAAAGAAGTCAGCTCAACCTTGACCAAGTCAGTTACAAAAGCTTTCTAGACACATCCAAACACCTTGAGGGATGGAGTTACTGGGGTTGAGGGCTTGGGACCATGGTCTTGAGGGACATCTAGGTCATATGACATAACACAGCTCATAAAAACAATGCTGTAATACTACTTTGGTAAAAAGCATCTTGGGTCTTAAAAGCTTGCAAGTGGCCATCTGAGATACATCTGTTGGTCCCATCCCATCCCAAGCAAAGACAATTAGGAAAAGTAAAGACATAAGGAAACTATCAGTCCAAAGGACTAAAGGACCCCATGAACCACAGCCTCCACCCATCTGAGCCCAGAACTAGTGGTGCCCAGAACTAGTGGTGCCCAGCTACCACCACCAACCGCTCTTGACAGAGATCACAATAAACTCCGGGACAGAGTAGGAGAGAAATGTAGAACAATATTCAAATTCACTAAAAAAGACCAAACATTCTAGTTTGACAGAAACTAGAGGAACCCTCAAGCCTAAGGTCCCGACACCCCGCTGACTCAGAACTGTAGCCATTCCTGAAGTCTGCCTTTCAGCCCAAAATCAGATGGGCCTACGAAACAAACAGTAACACATGTGGGAAACACGCTTCTTGTTTAGTCAAATACACGAGACCAAATGGGTAACACCTGCTCCAACCGTAGACGAGAAGGCAGGAAGGGGCAAGAAACCTGGATGAACAGACGTGGGGAACTCCAAGTGGAAAGGGAATGCGGGAGAGTAGATACACTGGGGAGGTTGCAACTAATGTCCCAAAACAATTTGTGTATCAATTTTTGAATGAGAAACAAGTTTGCGCTGTAAACTTTCACCTTAAAGCACAGTTTTTTAAAAAAGAACTCAGCAGGGAACTTGTTAGAAATGCAAATTCTAACCAGTTTGAAGCTCTGGAAAAAAACACTCGTAGGACCTTTGGTGATGAAAATAGGATTCAAAATTCTATATACTCTTGAAGGTTAGGGATATTTTCATTATCTTGATGGTTTCAAGAGTTATGCGTATGTCAAAACATCAAACTGTACATTTTAAATGTGCTATTATATGTCAGTTACACCTCAACAAGACTTTTTTTAAAAAATGACAGTGAGAAAAACTTAAAAAAAAATTTCTATACACTATTATCTAAACTATGTACACTGTGACATAAAGAAGAAAGAAAGGAGTCACACTCAGTCATGAACAGGTACTTTTTCTTCTTGTATCTGTTTCTAAGTTTCTCCTAAAATATACTTGTGGTTCTCATATAAATTGAAGTGTGTTACATTTCAGAGGGGAAGGGCTCAGCAGGGCCTGAACTTACAGGATCAGGTAGAAGCTATGAGGGGCCAGGGTGAGGGCGGGTGCGAGCAGGTGGGTGACACAGCAGACGCCGTGTGTATAATAGGCACCAGGTGCTACACGGAGTTTTGAATGTGTACCACCTCCCTTACCTCCATGACAGTCTCAAGGAGAGGGGACTAGCACCCTCTGGACAGATGAAGAAGCAGAGCTCAGAAGCAGATTCTCCAGTCGAAGGTCTCTGGCCAGAGCAGCAGAATGAGAATGCAACCCATGCCAGTCTGCCCAGAGCCAGGCATCCCTTTCCCATCGCCCTTGCAGCCTGCAGCCTGTGTCTGGTGGAGTGAGGAGGGGCAACCCAGTCGACTGTACCTGCTGGTGGCTGCGGGGGATGTGTGGTCAGGAGAGGAAAAGACGTGGTGCAGATAGTCATCCAGCAGCTTCTCATCCACGATACCTGGGCCACAGGGCAGAAGGATGAAGACAGTCACATGGTCAGTATAGCTAACAGCCTCTGCCTGCCCCAAAGGTCCTCAGCTAGTCACAGGGGTCAGGACAGCGGCCACACTGGGTGCACTGCTCCATGGTAGCCAGTAGAGAAGAGCTGACTCACAGGTACCAATGGGTGCAGCAAGGCCTGAGGCCTGTCAGAGCTGGGTTTGCCACCTCTGCCCCTTCCTTCTCCTTCCCTCAACACAGGCAGCCCCCACCCAGCCCTTACCTGTGACCTTGGCTTTCTCAGTTTCTGAAGTCAGCCTATAGCTTTTGCGGGAGAAAGACATGCCGGCCCCCTTGGATGCCATCCTTCATCTCTCAGTGGTCCTGGGGGCTGAGCCAGAGGCAGAGCCCATGTGCATGAGGACAGCCAAGGGTCCCCACACCTGACCCCCATCCTGGGACAGCAGGAAGGTTTAGGGGCAGGTGATGAAAGGTGCACACATATTCACACACATTCCAAGTCAGGGCAGGAGAAGTCAAGGACTTGATTCCCAGCTTGCTATACAGAGAGCATAGGAAGTATCCCTGGGCATGAGGCCTAGGAACATGTGACAGGGACCATGTCTTGTTCTCCTCCATCACAATGCCCACACAAGTTTTGAAGAAGAGCACATGCCAGATATCTATGTGTTTGCTGAACTGCAACTAAGTGCCTCAGGCCTGAGAAAGTCAGACCAAAGTCTTCAAAACGAGGAGGTCCTGTATCCATCTCAGCAGTAAGCACATGTCCAAAGAACCCTACACAACATTCCCCTAAAGGCATTACACTATCAGGGGGCTTGATACCATCTCCCACAAGTCTCTCTAACACTCAGTAGTACTGGAGCCTCCATCCTCAGCACCAGGATCCCCCTTTCCCTGGTCCACAAGCCTGTGGGTTTCTTGTTCACACTCACATACACACACTCATGCTCACACACACACACGGCCTCCCACTCCATCCCAGCACCACCCACGCCCAGTTCTCACTGGAGGCCCCACTGGACTTCCTATGCTGTCTACCCTTCACAGTACACGTTGATACTGCAGCTGCTCCTGAACATGCACTATTCCCTGGTACTGACCTCATGATCTACAGCTGTGCTGTCCAATATGATAGTTACTAGCCACATGTGGTAATAAATTTGAGTTAAAGTTTTAAAAAATTAAAAATTCTTCAGTTGCATTAGTCACAATGCAAGGATTCAATGATCACACATGGCTACCATGTGGGACAGTGCACAGAGGACATTTCTTTCAACCCAAAAATTCTATTAGCGCTGGTGTAGAGCCTGGCCCTCCAGCACTGTCTTAGCCAGCACCCCGTCATCTGCAGCTCAGTCTATTATCTCTCCCATCCAGGCCCTCTGTTCCCGCCACACACTCCTGCCATCCACAGTCCACAGTCTGCACCACGCCTGCTCCTCAGGAAGGTGACTGCCTCGCCCTGCCACCTACCGCGGGCCCTCAGCGTGCGTCCACGACTGCTGTCACCCTCAAGCCAGAGCAGGTGCAAGGCTGATTAAACGAAGTCACTCAATTAATGAGCAAACCTTCCAGACACCCACGATCAGCGTCAGGTGCTGAGGAGACAGGTGTGAGGCGGACCCTGACGCTGCCTAGGGGCTCCCTGCCAGGAAGACTCTGTCCAGTCCCGCTGACGGATACGGGCTCAGAACCGAACCGATCCCATTCCCGGGCCCAAGGGCGCTGCGGACAGCGCCTGGTTCCCCCAAGTCGCCCCCGTCCGACCCCAGGTTCCGGACGACCCTCCAGATCAGCTCCCACCAGAGACACCGCGCCACAGGCTGCGGTTCTCGTGCGACGGGAGCCCTCGAACTGGGCAGGCCGAGGCCACGAAAGGAGCTGCAGGAACTCGCCCAGTCGGGGCCCGGCAGCCCCTCACTCACCCGCAGCCTTGGTGGCCCCGTCCCGGCTCACAACATCCGCCCAGCCTCTCGGCTACGGCGCCCGTCCGGGGCCAAACCGCGCGGCCTTCCGCGCGCCGTGCCGTGTCGCCCCGCGCACGCGCAGCGACTTGAGCCCAGCAGCCACTAGAGGGCCCTCCGCGGTCTCCGGCCGGGATGTTCTAGCCTTTGCATCACCCGACGCTCAGCCCAACCGCCTCCCTTCCAGGCCCGAGCTGGCGGGCGCTCCCGGGCCAGCCGTGGCAGAGCGCGCTGACCTAACGGGAAGCCCCAGGCCGCCTGCCTCGGCTCTTACTCGTACTTGGAAACTCGACCCAGATGTTCCCTAGGATGGCCGCAAGGCTACGCTTTGAAAAGGTCGCCCCAGTCCTCCACCCTCAATCCAGCTCCTCTTCAGACCCAGTGGGTGGCCTTACTCACCCTCCTTGGGCTTGCACCTCTGAGAGAAACCTTCCTGGGCTCTGGTGTCCGGGGCGTGGGCCTGACCTGTCACAGCTGGGACTGATAAGGCAGCAAAAGAGGCAGGCGGGCTGGGCTGGGTAAACGGAACATTCTCTACAGGCAAACAAAAACTGAGGCTTAGGAAAGTTTAATGTTGCTGTCGAGCGGCTGGAACCCAGACCTCTGCCAGCTCCTCAGTCTACATTGCCCCTGAGGGCAGCCAGGGCTGCAGGGGGCTCCGCCCCATTCCAAGGTACCTCAACCCCCTCCCCTGAACTTTCCCAACACCTTCCCCAGAGGACCACTACACGGCGAGGCCTCAAGGGCCTAGTGGTGTCATGGTATGGTGCCTTGGACCTGACCCAGGGTGACTGAGAGTGGCCCCACCCGGTCTTGCCACAGGGTCCCTGGTCAGTCCCCAGCAGGCCTGGAGTGGGGGTGTGGAACCAGAGCTACCCAATCCCGTAGAGACAAGTTTCACAACTTCTTGGATGGGGCTTCAGTGGGTCACAGTGCAACTTCCAGCCAGAAGAATGGAGTGGCTCTCACTCTTGCTGTTTCTGACACAGTGCTCAGGCGCCACTGGTGAGTGCTTCCACCCTAATACAACTCTTCCTTCAGGAGGAAAGTGGTTTCAGGCCCATCCTGCTATCTGAGCCAGAATCTCCCTTTCCTACTGGGCAGGGAGCAGTGACCTTGGCCTTTTGTGTAGAGTTGGGCAGCCTGGGAAATGCACATACAAATGGCGCACTAAGATCTCTAAACCGTGCCAGCTGTAGCACCGAGGTGCTGTTGGGGCCACACAGGTTCGGGCACACAGGCAAATATTTCCTGTGTCTAACCTACCCGTCTAACCCAGCACACATCCTCATGTGGTGAGAGCTCAGACTGAAGGAGTGAAGTCAGAATGCCGAGGCTGGATCACGTGATGGCTCTGAACTTTGGCATTCTCGTATTTAAGAAATGAGATCAGACAAGCTCCGTCAGCCATTGTTCTCATGGAGTTCGTGTTATCGGACCTGAACACATCGCCTAGCCCGCTGAAGGCAGCACTGATAGCAACTAGGATAGTCTGGGCTTCCTTCCCCTACCCTGTGCAAGGGGCCAGCCCTTGAATGTGCCTACATGGTCCTTCCCAGAGCCCTGGAGCTTTGGGTGTGCTACATACACGCCCACCTGCCTTGGGCTCACCACACGCCCATCCTACAGGGCAGCGCTCACTACTGAATGACTTCCAGGTGCTCCGGGGTACAGAACTGCAGCACCTGCTACAAGCTGTGGATTCCGGGGCTTTGCAAGAGGATGTGACAGATGCTGAGGAGTGTGCGGGGCGCTGCGGGCCTCTTGTGACCTGCCGGTGACCATGGGACCAAGATAAGGTTGGGGCAGGGAAGCCTGGGCTGCTGGCTGACCCTGTGTCTCTGCTGCCAGGGCCTTCCATTATAACGTGAGCAGTCATGGTTGTCAGCTGCTACCATGGAGCCAGTACTCACCCCACACAAGACTACAGCGTTCAGAGCGCTGTGATCTCTTCCAGAAGAAAGGCGAGTGACTGCCGGGGGCGGGGGGAAGGCGAGAATAGGGGTGCCCCGGCCTCAGGCCGCCTTGACCGTGTGTCTCTTGCTCTCAGACTACGTACGGGCCTGCATCACGGGGAATGGGGTCCGGTATCGGGGCACTGTAGCCACCACTGTGGACGGCCTGCCCTGCCAGCACTGGAGCCAAAAGTTCCCCGTTGACCACAAGTGAGACAGACAGCTCCCTTCCGTCCCCGCTCGGCCGCTTCCCCAGCTCAAATTGTAATGCCATACAACACCCTCAGGTACGTGCCCACGCTCCGGAACGGCCTGGAGGAGAACTTTTGCCGCAACCCTGAAGGGGACCCGGGAGGTCCTTGGTGCTACACGACGGACCCTGCCGCGCGCTTCCAGAGCTGCGGCATCAAATCTTGCCGGGAGGGTAAACTGCTAGGGGTGGGACTGGGGTGGGAGGGGTGGAACCTGGGTGGAGGGGCAGGACCGCACCCACCCCGGTACGCACTGGTTCTGTACCTCCAGCCACTTGCATGAGGTGCAATGGTGAGGATTACCGCGGCGCTGTGGACCGCACCGAGTCAGGACGCGAATGCCAGCGCTGGGACCTGCAGCACCCGCACCCGCACCCCTTCGAACCGAGCAAGTGCGCGTGGGCAGGACCGACGCCTTTGGGGGCCGGGTTAGGAGAGGGTTGGGATTCCAGAGGCAGGGTCGGCGGAGCCGGAGGCCTGGGGTCTAGTTCAAGCCTTGCCACCGCCCCCAGATTCCTCGACAAAAATCTGGACGATAACTACTGTCGGAACCCAGATGGCTCCGAGAGGCCCTGGTGCTACACAACCGACCCGCTGGTCGAACGCGAGTTCTGCGATCTCCCCAGCTGCGGTACGCTACCCGGGGAGTCCAGGGGTGTACCCTGGCGTGGTCGGAACGTGACTGGGAGCGGGGTTGACAGCAAAGCCCCGAAGGACCAGGGACCTACAGGGAACCGGCCGGGACCCAACCGCGGCCCGAGTTCCGGCTCTTGGGTCCAAGTTGCCTCGGTCTATCCAAGGGTTGGCGGTACTGCCGGGCCAGGTCACGACGCTTAACTGCTTCCGCGGGAAGGGTGAGGGCTACCGAGGCACGGCCAATACCACAGCCGCAGGCGTGCCCTGCCAACGTTGGGATGCACAGAGCCCGCATCAGCACCGTTTCGCGCCAGAGAAATATGCGTGCAAGTGAGGGGGTGGGATGGCGTTGGGGGTGGGAAAGCGTTGGGGGCGTGCCACGGGCTGGCCAGGAGGAGGGCGGTTCCGAGGAGGGGCGGGGCTAGCTGTGGGCGGGGCCCAGCCCGAGACCGCAGGTCCGCAGCCCCGGGGCTCCTCCCGGCCTGAGAGCAGAACCTGTGCAGGGACCTTCGTGAGAACTTCTGCCGGAACCCCGACGGCTCGGAGGCGCCCTGGTGCTACCCGTCGCGGCCCGGCATGCACAAGGCTTTCTGCTATCAGATCCGGCGCTGCGCAGACGACGTGCGGTCTGAGGGTGAGGCTCGGGCCGAGGGAACTGAGCCTGGGTTAGAGGCGCGCAGCCACCCCGAGGGCTGAGCGGGGACCGGCGCTAACCGACTCCACCTGCTCGCCGCAGAATGCTACTACGGCGCCGGGGAGCAGTACCGCGGCATGGTCAGCAAGACCCGCAAAGGCGTCCCGTGCCAGCACTGGTCTGCCGAGACGCCGCATAAGCCGCAGTGAGTTGGTCTGGGCTGCGGTGGGAGGAGGGCTGCAGAGAGGACGAGGAGCGCCCAGAGGCAATTTCTAAATTCTGTTTGTATGTCGAGACAGCATTCGAGCGCCCTGAGGCAATCTCTAAGTTGATGCCCTTGCCCTCAAATTTTAAGATGGACAGACATTGATAGCAGAGACGAAAAGGAGAAACCTAGCATGCTGGGCAGGGTGTGTGGCGGGCTGGGGTGGGGGCAGTGACAGGCCTCCAGGCCTCCAAGCCGGTGCATCACACCGGCAACAGAGAGCAGTCCCCGAAACGGGCACAAGCTTTCGGTGCAGCTTAAGTCCACAATTTAGGTCGTGGACTATCTAGATCGTGTGGTGTCATCCCCTCTGACAGTGTCACCAGATGCAGTCCACAACCTTCCTAGGGATGCCACTGGCTTCTGCTTGGACTTAAGTTCTGAGACAAATGACCCTCCTCCATAATATGCCTCTGGGTAGGGCTCAGTGGCCGGGCTGGGTCTGAGGCCCATTCTTGGGTGGCATGCCTCAGGCTTCTTACCAGAGGCCAGCTGGGGTTTGGAATGACCCTGCTGTAATTTCGTGTCCCCTGTCATCTAGGTTTACGCCCACATCGGCCCCACAGGCAGAACTGGAGAAGAACTACTGCCGGAACCCAGACGGGGACCTTCAT
Source organism: Heterohyrax brucei (assembly GCA_028571685.1). Taxonomy (NCBI): domain Eukaryota; kingdom Metazoa; phylum Chordata; class Mammalia; order Hyracoidea; family Procaviidae; genus Heterohyrax; species Heterohyrax brucei. The sequence goes on from CM053158.1 coordinate 16,721,628, forward strand.
GGGCCCTGGTGCTACACTATGGACCCTGGGACCCCATTTGACTACTGTGCACTGCAACACTGTGGTGAGCAGGGACTGCTACATGCCCTGGGCCCTGCCCCCATCCCTACAGGCTAGTTCTCTTAATCTGGGTAAACTTGGTCTTTCAGAGGATGACCAGCCACTGTCCATCTTGGAACTCCCAGGTGTGCAGGTGGGCCAGGAGAGCAGGGTGGGTCCTTTTGCCCACCCCACTGGGGTTTCATCCCATGGACCCCCATCTTCCAGACCAGGTGGTGTATAAGGAGTGTGGCCTGAGGGTGGATCGGCTGGACCAGAGGCGCTCCAAGATGCGCATGATAGGGGGCCAGCCTGGCAACTCGCCCTGGACAGTCAGCCTTCGAAACCGGTGACTGCCTGTGTCCTCCAGGGTTATACTAATGGAGGGTTGAAACCTGCCCCTTGCTTCAGGCAGCCAGATGATGGAGGTCCAGCATCTGTCTCCTGCCCCAGACAGGGCCACCATTTCTGTGGAGGATCCCTAGTGAAGGAGCAATGGGTGCTGACTGCCCGGCAGTGCTTCTCCTCCTGGTGAGCTCCCCTTGAGTTTCAGGACACAGTCCTACTACCTGCCTTTGTGCTGCCCAGCCATTTTACCCAGACAAGCCAACAGGTGCTCCAAGACAGCAGACTGGGAGACAAGACTGACCTCTCAGGGATTCTCTCTCAGTCACGTGCCTCTCCTGGGCTATGAGGTGTGGTTGGGCATGATGTTCCAGAACCCACAGCCTGGGGAGCCAGACGTGCAGCGGGTTCCAGTGGCCAAGATGGTGTGTGGACCCTCTGACTCCCAGCTTGTCCTGCTCAAGCTGGAGAGGTGTGTGGAGAGGTCAGGTGGGTGTGAGGCAGTACTGGGTGTGTGGCCTCAGGCTCTGAATGCTCCCACTCCTGCTGTAGACCTGTGACCCTGAATGAGCGTGTGGCCTTGATCTGCCTGCCCCCTGAGCGTTATGTGGTACCTACAGGGACCAAGTGTGAGATTGCAGGCTGGGCTGAAACAAAAGGTAGGAACACAGGGCAAGGGCATGGATGGTTCTGGGCCAGGAGGCCTAGCTCTGGGTCCTGCCCAACAGCCCTTCTCTTGTCCACATAACCATCCCTTACATACACTGTAGGCACAGATAATGACATGGTCCTGAGTGTGGCCCCACTGACAGTCATCTCTAACCAAGAGTGTAACGTCAAGCACCGAGGACGTGTGAAGGAGAGCGAGATGTGTACTTCAGGCCCAGTGGTCCCCGTTGGGGCCTGTGAGGTTAGTGGAAGGGCCCCTGGGCTTGCCTCAGGAGAGTGCTGGGAGCTGGAAATGTACTAGTTTATCCCCAAGGGGGTTAGTCTCTGCTGTGGCCCAGGGTGTCCTCACCAGTTCTTCTACCTGCCAGGGTGACTACGGGGGCCCACTTGCCTGCTTTACCCACAACTGCTGGGTCCTGGAGGGAATTATAATCCCAAACCGAGTGTGCGCACGGCCTGGCTGGCCGGCCATCTTCATGCGTGTCTCCATGTTTGTGGACTGGATTCACAAAGTCATACGGTTGGACTAGGCCTGGCTTTGGTCCAATGAACTTTGGGAAGATAAAGCATCTTGACAGACATAAAGCCACCTTTCCTCTATATACCTGTGCAGGGTGCTTCTTAGCCTCTGCTTCTAGGGAACCAGTTGCCAAGTCTTCACTAGAGCCTGGGTGCAGTCTGACCCTGGGACTGCCTTAGCCTGTGGATGCTGTTAAAGAGGGTCTCAAGTCCCTCAGATACACTGTTGGGAGAAGGGTGGTACTGGGCAGTTTCTGTCCGTAGGGGCCGCAGCAGAGGGAGCTGTCCTGGTACACAGTGCCAGTCAGGACTGGCAGGGGCTAAGCTTCACTGCCTGCTCCTTCTCACACTGGAGGTAAATGTGGCCTTGTGGCTACTATACCCACAGCCTCAAGTCTCTGAACCCCAGGGTAAAAGCTCTGGGGTTGGGGATGACTGTGGACACAATACCAGCAATAGCCAGGTTCTGTGTCATTTATTATGGCCACGTAGCCCATACTCCTCTGCCCGCTTGCCCAGAGTCCAGGGCAGAGGAAGCCTTGCCCCTGGGGTGCCTTGAGACTGAAATGTGGCATAAGCTGACCAGTGCTCACGTTGGCGGGGGGCAGCCCTTCAGCTGCCCAAGTGTGTACGCAGCCAGAGCACTGCATTCATGAAGCTGTCCGACTCCACCTCCACCTCTGACAGTCCATGGGTGCTCTTGGGATAGAGCAAGAGCCTGTAGAGGTAGGGCAGTGATGGTGAAGTTTGGGGGACCCACCCTTGCTCACCTTCCCCTCAGCTGCCAGGGCTTAACCCTGCTGGACTTACCGAACAGGCACGTTCCGGGCCTTGAGGGCACGGTAATACTCCATGCCCTGCTTGAAGGGCACACGCCGGTCCTCCTGACCCAGCATCAGGAGCAGTGGGGTCTTCACCTGGGGTGTGGGGAGAAGCACGTGGTTGTAGGGAGCAGGGCCCTGGGCTTTGTGTGGACAGGTGGCAAACAGGACAGGGAAGGGGGCCACGCACCTGAGGGACATACTTGATGGGTGACTTATCTAACATCTCAGCCCACACACTGAGGTCTGGCAGGCGGTCATTGCTGTAGGGGAAACCAGCTTCCACCACACACCTGCAAGAGACAGGGCTGATGTGACAACAGTGTGGACATCTAGGGCTCAGGCCTGCAGGGGCTCTGCAGGGTATGGAGAGGAGAGCAGGGCAGGGCCTGTGGGCACGCTCACCAGTCAGGGATGTCGGTGGAGCCCATCATGGAGGCAATGTTAATCACGGGGTTCCGGGCCACACAGGCACTGTAGGTATCTGGGTACTGACCAATCAGGTGGCAGGAAAGGAAGCCACCATGGGAACCACCCATTAGGGCTACTCGGCTGGCACTGAAGTGCTCCTCCTGGAGCACCTGCTCCACTGCAAACTGCAGGGCAGGACAGAGCGCACTGCAGCCAGCTGCCTGCCCAGCTGGTGGAGCTGCACCCATAGCCTACCTTCTGGGCTGCCCCCCACCCCCAGCCCTAGCTACCTGGACATCCTTTACATCCTGCTGGCCCACGTGGCCTGGTAGGGAAAGAATGCTGTCCTGTCCGAAGCCTGTGGAGCCGCGGTAGTTCACTGGAGGCCAAGAAGGAACCAGAAAAGAGAGTCAGATACTGTTTCCAGCCCCTGAGACCCCTGCCTGTCTGTGAAGTGGGACCTGGGACCAGTCAGACCATAGGCCATCAAGGGGAAGGAGGAGATTTGAGGTGGCCGCCCAGTGACCACAACACCTTTTCCATCAAGTCCTGAGTTGGTGCACGTTATTGCCACATTGTAGTGCCACAGATGGCCAAGGCAGTTCCTGGTAGTGGTTATCAGGTCCAAGCTACAGAAAGGCCTAGAAACTAGGCGGCATCCACGGTGCCTGTACAAAGCAGATGGCAAGCCTCTCACTGCCCCACCACAGCCCCAGCCCTGCTCACTCACCTAGCAGCACTGCAAAGCCCATCTTGCAGAGCAAGGCGGGGAACAACATCCAGGCAGCAACAAAGGATGAATGGGGCCCACCTGCAGAGAGGGAGCATGAGTGAATGGCCAGCTGGGAGGGCTGGTGGGAGGGCAGGGGCTCTCAGGCCAGATGCTTACCGTGGGGCATGACCACCATGGGGACCTGGGTCTTATCTGGAGGGTTGCTGGGCTGCAGAAGGATTGCTTCAAAGTCAAGCCCAGCTGCAGGGAGAGTACATTGGTCAGCAATGCTCATGTTATACTACTCAGGGGCTGCCTCAGCCCAGGCCTCAGCTGTGGCTGCAGGTCTGGGACTGGTCTCTGATGCAGTGACCTGGCTAAGGTGACCCACACTGACATACAGACCCTGGAAGACTCATATTCCTGCCTCAGTCAGGAAGTCTCAGCACTCCTGATGAGGTGTGGTCACACGGACCCATATACGGCCTGTCTTCTTTGGGCATTGGCTTATCCACCACAGATGGCCTGGTGGTTCCTAGCTCTGACACCCAGAACACTTGCTCAAACACCTAGACATGACTGACTGCCTGTAGAGGAACAGGAAACCTCTTAGAGGTGATCCCAGGAAAGCCCACAATATGAGACACAAGGCAGGAAAGGTCACAGTTGATGCTGTGTGCTGGGGAACCTGGAGTGGGATCTCTGTGCCCTGGACCCAGCTTACCATACTGCACATTGTCTTGCTCTGGTGGTGGGTGCAGCACCTGGATGCCCCACTGGATGTCAGGCATGGGCTCAGCCTCTTCCAGGAGCACCCAAAACACTGACTTCTCCTTCCCCGCAGGCGGCAGGAACCCAACTTTCTGTCAGGGAGAAGGAGTATGTCACACGTAGCCTGGCTGCTTCCCTGCTCTTTTTCCCCTGTTCATGGTGGGAAATGGGCCCTCCCACCCACCTCCAGAGGGCAGAGCGTGGCCTCTTGTTGTGAGCCGGTACATACAAAGGTACTCAACACCACACACCCCTCGCTCCTCAGCATCTAGGCGCCACTATCTCCCTCTGTCCTACAATGCCAGAGGACTAGGCACTTCTCCAGGCAATTCTGTACTATATAGAGCGGACCCTAGCCCAGGACTCCCTCCCCATGGGTGCCAGAGCCTTGTGGCCCAGACTGGCTGGGTCCTTGCCTTGGCACCTCTGTGTTAACCAGCCATGGTCAGACTGGGGGCCAACTCATTGCCTCAGGGGCTCCGCCTGTAAGGATCTACTGCCTCCTGGCCCTGGGCTCACCCATACTCACCAGGCTTGGGGGATGGCTGGGCGTGGAGAACTGTGCCACCATGAGGTCCAGGTCAATTGTGAGAAGTTTCCAGCTTCCCGCTGGCTCCCCTGGAGAGGGCAGATGCCACTAAATACTTATCAGGGGTCACCACTTTTCCTGTCTCCTACCCGCAAAATCTCAATCCCAGGCTGAGAGTCTGCTGGCAAGTTACCCTTTCTATCCTGAGGAGCAAACGGACACCTCTCACAAACACCCAACAGCACATGGCCCTGGGTGAACCTCCTGCTCAGTTTCTCCATCTGGCAGAGCCTTACCAGCTGGGCCACGGAATATGCCAGACCATCACAACACTTGTGCCCCTCAAGAATCACAGTCTGCAGCGGTGGCAGCTGGGCCAACAGGGCTGGGAGGAGTTGCTGATTCTGGGCAGTGGGGTCCATGGAGACTGTTAGGTGAGGACAGTGAACTGAGGTGCTACAGGTTTGGAATGATACCTTGGCACTTTATGGAAGGGTGGACACAGTCAGTCAAGGCAAGGACAAAACATTTCAGGGACACAATCACCAGGTCTGGAATGACAAGATGGGAGAGCCAACACAGGCTTCTCCCGAGACCCGAGGAAGTAGAAATGCCTCTGCCTAAGTAGGGTACCTAAAAGCTTGGGAAGGGAAGGGGTAACTCTGGCAAACCTTGGCAGAGGGTTTCATAGGAATGGTTTTAGGAGTAGGGTTTGGAGGCCACCCTGAGTCTCAGCAGAGGTGGACCCTGAAGGGCAGTGGAGCAGGGGAAGTCGTTTGGTGGCTACGGAGGGGTCCCACTAGGGCAAGGCTCTCAGGAGACTCTCAGTAAAGGCTTCGGAATGGTCAGCAGTGCAGAGTGGCTCGGTGGGCCACTACTGTCTCGCAGGCTCCACACCTACCCCCCAAACCCTGTAGCCCTGCTCACCAGCAGTAAGAGAAGTGACACTGCCCATCTGGGTATCCACAACGAACAGGTCCTGCAGCAGAGAAGGCCACATGTGGCACCACATCCAGGAACCCTAACTCTGTGAGTCCCCTTACCTCCTCTCTGGCCTCTCAGAAACCCCTGGGCCCAGGCTGGAGCTGTGGGCAGCTATGGTGATGGGTACTCAGTGCCACAGAGAGTGGCCCAAGACCCTAGATCCATATCCCAGTCCCATGACAACCTGCTGAGTGGCCCTGGGCAAGGTAATGAATATCTTTTTGAGCTGGCACGAGGACCAAGTGATACCATACCCAAAAGGACCTTAGCACACTGTGAGTGTAGATACCCCATAACTTGGTTCCATCTCTATCAGCTGCCCTTACAGGGTACTCAGGGGCCTGCCCTGGTGACAGTCTCCTTCTCCCCCAGATGGAAATGCCTGGGAGGGGTCACATTTCTGCCAGAAGAAAACTTCAAAGGTTCTGTTGCAGGCACCAGGGCAGTCAGCCCCTCAAAGAAGGGAGTCCGAGACAGGCAAGGGCAAGATCTTAAGGAGTTGGTGGGACCTCGTGGCTGGGCATCCACTCAGCATAGAGTGTGTGCTATGTCCCAGCCCAAGGACTCCTAGTGAGTGTCATGCGGGCTGCCTCTCTTATGGACAGGGCCCCTTACCTGCCGGCTGCGCTGAGCAGAGTCGAAGACCACTCTCTGGCTGTCAGCTGACCAGCATCCCAGAGGCAACAGACTGCAGTAGATCCCAGAGAAGTCTTCTGCAAAGATGGGAGGGCTGGGGGCCACATCCAGGAGTGGAGGCTTGGGGGTTCCTCTAGCCTATGAGGCAGGTGGAGCTGTTTTGGGAATTCACCCAGGGCCCCTGAAACTTGTGGTGGAAAGGAGTCTCCCACATGAGGGTATCCTTGGTGCTAAGGAGCTTCCCAAGGAGGGGGCAGATGAGCAGATACCTCTGAGAGCCCAGAAGAGAGATGGCCTGAGAAACAAGAAACCCTCATCCTTGGGATGGTACAGGGTCCCAAATACAACTGTGAGCACCTAAGCCTGCCACTGAAGCCTGCTGGCCAAGAGCCGTATTCCCAGAGACCCTGCTGACCAAGGGCTTGGCCTGAACAAAGGTTTCTGGGGGTAGAAAAGACAATACAGTGCTCTTGGGCCCAGAGCTTGTCAAGCAGGACATTCCAACCTAGTGGTCATCTGAGATCCACCAACTGAGCTATGGTTTTAACCAACACTGGAAAAACATGAGAAGCCTCACACGAGCTCCAGCACAGGAATGAAACTGTCCAACTCTCCAGCCAGCTTGGACCCCTCTGATCTCAGCTTTGGTCCAGCCAATTCCCTTCTATCGGAACTGTTCCCTGTGGTGATAGCCCCACTCCCTGAGGGGGCTGGACAGGGGGCTGACCCAGCAGGGAGGGAGGGACCTCAGACAGGCCCCAGGAAAGAGCAGGTGGGGTGCTGGCCACAGGCAGGGAAGATACGGATGGGAGGAAAATACAGAGCTGTAGACTCTGCTGTATCCACCTGGTCATGCATCCCTTACCTCCCAGCTGCCGAGGCACAATGTCCACGACTACTGAGGTGACCTTGGTGTACCAGTCATACTGCAAGAGAGCACAATAGTCACAGACACCACAGAATGGGCCGCGCCCCCAGGGCACATAGCTCTATGTCTGCCCCTACCCCTGACAGTCTCAGGTGAACGAGGGGAGGATAGACTTGAGACACCCAAACCTGATGGACTTCTTTTCTGGGGACCTGCACCAGATGCCCAGAGGGGCTCAGCTAGGGAGACCCCTCTTTCACCAGGGGCCTGGAGCTTCTCTTAGACAGGGAGTGGGACTCTATACCAGCCATTGCCATTGAGTCAATTCCAACTCATGTAGGTCAGCAACTCCATGTTATATCCCAGCCCCTTGCAGGCAGCCTGGTCATGTGATGCTGAGAACTCAATGGGCAGAGGGCACATCTACAGATGGAGAGAATGCTCTCCAAGTGGTGAGCCCTGATGCTGCAGCCCTCATGCCACTGTTCTCAGCCCCCAGGCCTTCCCTACAGAATAGGAGGGCATCCCCCGGGGACCATGTGGAGACAATGCTGGCCCTTCAGCTCACATTCTCTATCCCTTCCTCTCACTGTCCACAGCACCCCACCCCCAACCTCCAGCTTACCAGACACAGCTGGCTACACTGATGATGGGGCACCAGTGATGGGTACTTAAGGTAGACAATGCGACACTGGTCTGGGCTCAGCCGAGGAGAAGAGATGGCCAGGGAGTCATCTGAGAGGAGTTCTGGACCAGATGGAAACATTACCACTGAAGGGCTGGCAAGACTGGAGTGTGTCAGCCAAGCACACCCAGGCTCCGGTCACTTACCACACTTCCCCTCGATGAGGTCCACATAGTACAGGGCTGACCTAGAACCACCAGAGAAACAGTCAGCTTCACGGCCAGCCTGGGCTGCAAGGCCTCTGCCCCGCCTTGCCCCACTTCATCACCTGCGGTTGGTGCAGAAGCGGACACCTAGTCGGAATGGTTCATGCCACCAACCCACAAACACTACACCGGTGTCTCCAGGGGCCCAGAATGCCTGCAAACAACATGGAACAGGTGTGAGCAAGGAATAGTAGCTCAGGCAGGGCCCCCAGGCTCTAGAAGTGACACAGACCAAGTCAGCACTGACCTGTCCAGGGGACACATTCTCAGGGACTCCTTCAAGCACAGAGATATTGCCGCTCTCAACATCCAGCACACAGAGCACAGGGGTGCTTTTGGAAACCATGTTTTCTCCCCAGTCTTCATAAAACACAAACTGATCTCCCTGAGAATACAAGATACTCAATGCCGAGGCCTGTCTACAAGGCCCTGCCCTGCCTGTAGACGCCAGTGCATCCCCGGTTCTGACTAGTGGTTTGGGCAGGGAGCACACTGTGCCCTACAACTGCCCTGCAGGGACTACATGTACTGGCCACAGCCATGAGCACCTTGATGGCCTGGTCTGGCTTCTTCAGCCGGGCCATTTCATCATCACTGGTACTGACATCCAAGGCTTTGGTCTGAAAGAAGGACTCAGTCTTGGGACGCTTCTTCTCTGCCACATACAACAAGTGTGTCTCCGAATGCGACCAGGACAGGCAGCCAAAGCAGTCTGGGTGTAGGGAGGGCCAATCAGGGGGAGTCCAGGGCTCTGGCTGCCCCCCACCCCTGCCCTGCTCACAGCCAGCCGCCTCACCATCCTCGTACACCGGCCCATGTTTCTCCAGTGCCGACAAGTTGAAGCTCTTAAGCTTTCGGTTCTTCTCCCACACCTGAGAATATTGGGGTGTCAGGCCGCCCCAGCCCCAACAGAGCGTCATCTGTGAGGCTGAACCCCCAGCCGCTCATCCCCAGGCACCATGCAGACTCACTTCCAGGAACTGCTTCTCTTCTCCAGGGCTTGTGCCTGCCATCTTACGCAGCACAGCTTTCATGGTACCTGACGGAGACTCTCTGCTCAGCAGTCTGGGAACACGGGGCATCAGGTTGGGACTGCCTGCCTTCCACCCACAAACAGGGCCACCCAGACCCTTCACTGGCCACCACCTCTTAGGCAAGATTCTTGAAGCTTTGGCCTCACACCAGCTCCTGTCCCCTCAACCCCCAGCCTCATCATGGCAGCTGGCCTTGCCTCTCCTCCCTGGGACAGGTGCTCTACCCTCCTCAGTCCTGTCCCCCCCCACCCCTGCCCCCACTGTGGGCTCTAAACCAGGTCCGGGTTTGGAGTAAGCCTCCAGTCCTTATCAGACCATGTGACCAATGGTCACATGAACTCCGTCAGAGAAATAGTCTGGTTCCTGGCCTCTTTCCAGCACTTTGCCTGCATTGGGGCACATGGCTGTGGCCTTGTCCACAAGCTCCCTCCCTTGCACTTACTCCCCCCGGGTTTCCACGCTGCTGCCTGCAGGCCCTGCAAACACCACTGAGTCCCTGTCATGGAACACCAGATACTGACGGCAGAATCGGATGTTCTCCATGCGTTCAAGGTCCCTCTGGGTCCATTCTGCAAGGGGAAGCCTCATGCTGTTCAACTTAGACAGTCCCTTCCCCGGCCCCTCACCCAGGCAAGTTCAGCTCCACCTCCCCTCATCTGTCTCCAGACACCTTCGGTGCAGGCCGGATAGCCCTCAGGCCGGGCCTGAGCTGATGGCCTACTGGAAAGAAGGCTCTGTTGCCCCCAGCACCCACCCTACATCCCGAGAGTGTATATGGGAGCGTGGAGGTCTCTATGAGGCCCACACCCTACACCCCGGTCAAAGTTCTACTCTCTCAACCCTTGTGCACACTCTAGTGGCCCCACCCCACGCACTTACGGGCCCCATCTAGTAACAGCTCAGTAAAGACTCGCCATACACTTGGGTATGCAGACCAATACCATCTTTCTATCTCCGCACCTCTCCGTCCCCACACCCCCAAACCTCATCTTCCTCCAACACCTGTGTACACTTTCAGGCCTCATCTTCCTGCAGGTAGTGAGCCCTCCACACTCCCGTCCTCTCCAACCCCGACTCCTCTCCACACACACCAGTGTGCACCGTCCTGTAGAGGCCCCCGTACTGCGTGGTGACCTCCGGGCCCAGGCAGGCGGCGCTCAGCGCGGGCTGGCGGCTAAGGCCCCGGTACAGCGCCGCCGCCTCTTCGGGCTCGCTCAGCAGCACCTGCGCACAGGACACACCAGGGTCAGGCCCAGTCCGGGCTCCGGGGACCACGGGGACCGCGGGCCGAACCCTCACCTGGCGCTCCATTATCGCTGCTTGGCTGCCCGGGCTAAGCGCCCAGAGCTGGCGCCCGGAAGTGCGACTTAGGGGGGGCGGAGCCTCGGGAGGTCAGTCAGTTTCCGCCACAGACTCTCTGTAGAGAACTAGGAGGGGCGGGGCCGTCAGCGAGTGGGCGTGGACTGTTGGTAGAGGGGCGAGGCCTTTATGCGAAGGAGGTGGAGCCTGTGAGCGACTTCAGAGCTTTCGCCTCGTTTGACCTAGAGGGGAGGGGGCGGGGATAGCAAGGAAAGAAGTAGGTCTCTGGAAGGACTAGGCTAGAGACCGGAAGGGATTTGTGGACCAAGTCCCAGGCCTAGTTACTGGATGAGCAGGGACTGAGACTTCCAAAGAGAGGGGGTGGCCCTGGGGAAGGGGGACCTGGGGCAGCGCAAGAAAGGGACAGATCTGTGAAGAGTGAAAAAGCCAACGAGAGGGGTCCTATGCCAGAAAGGGGGTGAGCCCTTAGGACGAGCTGTGACAGCACAGAAGCGAGGTCAGTGGACCTCGAAACTTCCAAAGGGCGGAGTGCAACAAAAGAATGTGTACCAACGAGTCTTCGAGGATGAGGGGCGAGAGCTGAGGTCTCTAAGGGAGAACATCAAATAAACCGGGCGGTTGAGGGGCGGGCCGGGGGCGGGCGGGCCGAGGTCCTCCCAAGCCGGTGTCCCGCGGCTCCAGGGACGGTTCGTAGGGCCCTGCTCTGTCCACTACTGGGGATTCGGCAAACATTCTCCAGGAGGGGCTCCCAGGCAAGACCGGAAGAGATGGATGCTCATCAGCTCTGGGTGGGGTGTGCTGAGCAGAGAGCCCAGGGTGCGGGCACAAAGGGGCGGGTGCCAAACTTCCCCCGAGGTTACCTGGGTTTTATCGGCCACCAGACCTGCCCTGAAAGAGTTATCTGTTCCCACAGCCAGCCCTGACCTGCCCCTCTCAGGCGTGCCTTTCTGGGATGAGTGAGCGGGTGGAGCACTGCCCGCTTATCCAGGCCTCAGTCCAGGCTCTTGGGTAAGTAGGACTTCATAGGGCCAAACTCCGTGGAGAACCAGAGAGGTGACTGCAGAGAGAAAATCTGGCCAGGCCTCAAGGTTTTGAACACGGCGCAGGACGGGGTAGGCTGCTGGGACAGTGGAGGTCTGGGAAGAGCCCCAGGAGAGACCAAGCAGCAGTCAGGCTAGCAGGGACGTGCCCTCCATCTCTGAATCTGGCTGGCCTTCCTCACCTCTGCACTACCTGCGGCATGCCGTGCTTTTGACTGAGCTCTCACTTGCCTGGCCTACGGTTTCAGCTTTCCTCATCAGCTGCATTTAAAAACAAAAGAGCCAAAAAAACCCAGAAGTACTGTTGAGTCAATTCCAACTCAGAGTAGAACTGCCCCATAGGGTTTCCAATGAGTGCCTGGTGGATTCGAACCGCCCACCTTTTGGTGAGCAGAGGTAGCACTTAACCACTAGGCCACCAGGGTTCCCAACCACATTGGATTGGTTAAGTAAAAACAGTCCCTACTTGCATTTATAAGCATGCAACGTTGCAGGACTGTGTCTCCACAAGATCAGACATGGGAGCAGAAAGTAGTCATTGGAAGCAAGGGTGTTCACCACAGTTCTGTTGAGAATAGGAAAACCGGGAACACAGTGCCTGTCCCTCAGAGTGTGTGCAGTGGACTGCTTATAAACTCATGGTGCATCTCTCTGGGGCCTGGGCATTGCAGGGTGGACATGTAAGTACCTGGAATAAGCACCTAGAAACAAATGCAGGCAGGAAGACAAGAGGTGCTGGACCTTCCTGCTTTGCTTAAAAATGTAATAGGAAATACAAACAAGAAAGGAAAACTATGCATGGAGATATGAATTCAGGAGGAGCGCCTGAGGTGAGACTGATACTCTTCTTGTTTGTGTGCATTTAAAAAAATGTTAGCAACTCTGGTAGGGAGCTACACCCCTCCGGGAACCGACTTAGGTCTGAACTTCAGAGTTTGAGGGTTGGAGCAGCAGAGCCCGATCTGGAGGGAAGGCAGGTGTAGAGCTTGTTGGCAGCACCAGGGGGCAGCACCTGCTCACCGGCTTGTCTAAACGCAGGCCCAGTGAAGCAGTGTGTGCAGCCTGGACACCTACAGGCAATGAAGGTGCCATGGCTTGTGCAGTGAGCTGCTTCCTCCAGATCCAAGCTTGGGCCCTTCCTCAGGTGTCTTCATGGAGGGCACCCTGCCTGGACAGTTTGGTATGGGCGCAGCCAGCACTTCTACCACTTTGCTCTTCTCCTTTTAGCCCTGAATAGACAGGACTATCACAAATTTGGGGATATGCTCCTCAGTCTCAAAGCCCCCTCACTGAAGAATAAGCCTTTCCATTTCAGAAACCACCCCAGAGACAGTCTGCAGGTTGTTTATATCAAGTCCTTTTATTCTGATACCACAGAATTACCTTGTCACAATACAGGGGGAGGGACACTGAAGTACCACGAGTTCTCACAGAGCACAGGAGGACGGCACACAATTCACAAGGTCATGTGGAGGACTCGGGTCATTGCACTTACAACTGTAAACTTGTTTGTTTGACTTTGTACAGCACTCTTCCCCCCTCAAGTAAAGGAGAGAAGGAAAGAAAGGGAGGCAAGGAGAAAGGAGAGGAAGCAAAAACAAGACATGAAAGCTAGCAGGGGAAAGGCATCAGGCTGCCACAACTCTCCAGGGCACTGCACTTGGAGAGAAGGAGCTGGTTTGATCCCAGAGGCTAAATGAGGCAGACACACACACATACACACTCACACGCATGTTCACGTGCACACACAATGTCTCACGACTTCCATGGCTCTCCAGTGCCACCCCAGTGCAAACATGGCAGCAGGGCTGCTGGTACCCAGGGAGACAGAGATGGCATCTCTGGGGAGTTTCAGTGGATTAGGCCTATCCCCCTGACCCTGGTGGAGTCCATGCTGATGAGTATTTACAGCATGAGGGGGGCAGTGGATAAAGGAGCAGGGGAGTGGCCAGCAGGGCAGGACTGTGTTGCCATTGGCAAAGACCTGCCTGGAAAGATCCCCACAGGCTTCAGAAGATAGGCCATAGTGCCTCTGCTGCCCTCTCATAGTGGCGCCAAGACCACACATTCTACCTAAGGGCTGGAAGTGGGGCCTGGCTGTCAAGTGAATACTTGCAGCCTGGAAGTAGGCAGGAAAGAAAATGCTCTTGCTTGTGATGCTGGGAGGGCATGGAGAAAGCCTGGCCCAGATCCCAGAGGCTCCATAACCATTTAGAGATGTACCTGTTGCTCCCCACTGCCCAAGGCACCAAATGCTGGTCCCTTGGCCTCTGGCTGCAGGGGCCCTGGAGCCACAGCTGCATCCGTACAAGGACCAGGATATCTGTGGCCCAGAGGCATGCTCTAGCCACCCTCACAGAGGGGCAATAATGTGTCCTATGAATACAGTGGAAAGTAAGAGTGGAAGTGTGGCAGATGTCAGATTTCAAACTCAGAGCGCTTGGACAGAAAGGAAATTTGCTGAGAACTTCACTTTAGAGCCCGAGACCTGGCATGCTGGAGGCTGTGCTGCTACCATCTTCCTTGCTGGTCCTGCTCCCGGTCCTATCCCCTGGCCTTTAGAGTTACTTCCCTGGTCCCCCAAGTATTCAGTCTAATAGGGGTATCCCCACACAGACCTGACCCTGGGTTGTCAGAGGTACTGGGTGGTAACTCCCCTCAGCCCTTGCTCAGATGGCCTCAGATGGTCCAGGCCTGATGTCCCATGGTTGAGTGAGGCCCATTTCCCCGAGGGCCAGGGTCTCAGTGTGATGCCAAGGTTGGCAGCCTCTGGACCCATCCACAGCTGCTAGAGGTGGGTCAGGATCCCTTTCTGAAGGGGCATCTAGACCTTACAGGAAGGCATGAGAAATGCGGACCCCTGAGAAATGCATGATGCCAACCAGAGTACTCTGGAGGAAGGCCAGGCTGCACAGGGTCAGGCAGCTCCTGCCTGTTGTACTCCTGGCTCAGCAGAGGAGAAGCTAACAAGGAGTGGACTACTAGAGCTACAGAGATGGGGTAGGCAGGTATGATAGGTCCTGGGGACAGATACGGAGAGGGCCACACAGGACCTTCTATAAGTTTTGTCATTGAGATGCTTTCCAGAAAACTCAGCTTGAAGCCCTCGTACATGTAAACAGTTCACCTGCTCTGGTCCCAGATGACATTGTCAGCTGCCCTCGACATAACTGGCAGAGGCCCAGCTCTTCCTGAACACCCACTGGCTCCTTGGCCCCAGCCCAGATCTCCTGCCTGAAAGACTTTTGAGCCTCCCAACCACAAGAGAGAGGCATGGAGCAGACGCCTTTGGGAACTGGGTCCCAGGACACAGCCAGGCCCGATTCATGGCTCCTGCCACTCTCTGTCCACAGATGCAGCCCAGCTCAGTCCCACTGTGAAGGTACAGCTAGGTGCCACTGGCTCAGGGATAGGGCAGGAGGAGCAACAAGATACAGAGAGAAATCCTACAGCAGACTGTCAACACATTCAGGCACGTGTGTCCTGGGCGGACTCCCTCTGGTGTGTCTACTCCAGGGACTCCTTCTCACCTGCCCTTCTGGGACAGAGAGACCTACAGGGGGGTGCGAGGCCTCAGACTGCCTGCTCCACAGCTTGGCACGTTTAGGCAGCAATTCCAACAGGTCTTCACTAGCTCGTGCAGAAATCTGCTAGAATAACTCCTGAAGGAGAGGTTCTGAGGCAAAAAGAACTCCAAGCGAGAGGGTCGAGCATTTAAAATGGATGAAATCGTGCAAAGAGGCTGCAAGCTGTGCATGCTCCGCTGTGGGACAGGCGGTGACTCACCTGGCAGCAGCGAGTCCTGCCACAGGTCAAGCATGCCACAGACTGAGAACTTCACACACACACGGCGGGCGTCAGGGTGGGGACTCAGGGATGATCTGAGCCTATCTATCCAGTTTCTCAATTGCACATTTGCAATTAAATCCTTATACATAACATGGAATTTATTAAATATTAACAGTTGTCTTTGAGGGTTTATATTTCATTGCATAGAACATTAGAGATGAGACTTGTGGCTGTACCCAAGATGAAGGGAACCCCCCTAGGGAAGGGCCCTGGGGAGGAATGCGCCCAGCCCCCCAGGCAGATGGACGGCACCATGCTTCCCCACCCAGGGTTCTGGGCCCATCCCTTGGCTGGCCGAAGCCCTGGCCCCTCTGCTGTGAGCACGCCCACTGGTGATGGCTTAAGAAGGACTGGAATTGCACAGTAAACAGAGGCGGGCTAAGGGGCTCCCTAGACCCCGCCCTGGGGTTGTGCTCTTGGTGGCCTGCTGCCCACTATTGCTTCTAAGTCAGTATCTCCCTGTGCTTAGCAGGGGCAGAGCAGAGAGGAAACCAAACCATCAGTCACAAGGTGGAGGTGGAGGGGAGAGGCAAGAGGGTGAGCAGAGATAAGAAAAGAGAAAGGAAAACAAAAAGAAAAATGTTTATGAGGTATACACGTAAATCAAACTGGAATGATTAAGGCTGTTCTTGAAATCAAAAGAAATCCCCAGGTGTATGGAGGAAGAGCTGGCTGGTTCAGACAATGGTGGTGCCGCAGGGATGCTCACGATGGCTGGTGGGGGGTGGGGGAGGATGGCTTTGAGATGGTGGCAGGTGTGCTGGCACGCTGCCACCCATGGGCTGGGAGAAGCCTCAGCCGGTGCCCACACTGCTTTTCGGTGCTATGGCCTCTTATTTCAGTGGTGAGACAGTGTTAGGTCCTAATGTTTGTAAAGTTCTCCCAACCCCACACTGGCCACATGGAGGTCTGCCCCATGGTCACCCAGAGGGCAGGGTGAAGGGAGCAGGGCCCTGTGGTCACAGAGGGATCCGGGCCAGCTGGAATGTGAAGGAAACGGAGCCCAGGGCTCCCAGCCCTCAGTCAAAGCCCCTCTCCAAGGCTGTGGAAAAACTTCTGGCATCGCGGAGGGAGGGCAGTGTCCGTCAAAAATGGGCAGTGTGTGCCCAAACTCTATGTGTGCCCAAACTCTGTGTATAACGCATCAGAAGCCTGGCTGGCTGGGCCGCAGAAGTGTGGCCAGGAGAAGGAAGAGTGGCAAGACAACCAGGTGGCAGCAGGGTTTCCAGAGAGGGCCCTAAGGACAGCAGGGTCTCCAGAAAGACAATCAAAGCCCCCAGGGCCAGTGGTCTCACTTGTCCAGCAGATGCTTCCGCAGGCAGCTGCTGTTAGAAAGCATCCTGTCCTCGACCAAGGGCCTGCCTGCCACGTCCCACCCGTTGTGAGTCTTGGGGCCAGGGTTTGCCAGATTGTAGATGCTTGGAAGAGAAGAGAAAGGGAGGGAGGGAGGAAGGAAGGAAGGAAGGAAGGAAAGAAGAAAGGATTTTATCAAGAACTGCAGACAGCTGCTTTCCACCCTCGTGCTCTCTTAGCCAAGTCTGCCCACTGCCATTCTGACAGCCCAGCTCCTCGCCGTGGCCCCAAACCATCGAGGCTGGGAGGTGGGCACTTGGGCAGGTAAGGTCAGAGACAGAAGTTGGTTAGGAAGGGAGATTTCTTTTAATGTACCTAAAACTGCCTTCTGTTTTGCTTAAGAGTGACAGAATGTGGGATGGGATTCTGTTTAAATGGCAAGGCTCTACCTGCTCAAGCTGCTCCCAGCCCACCTCTGGAAGAGCCACAAAACACACCAGGTGATGACACAGCAGCACTGGTCACTTGGCCCAATCATTAGCCAAATGCCAAAACCCAAGGGGGATCCCTTTAACTACAAAGTCAGTGGTCTCAGTGGCCCACACATGCCATGTGGTAAGACCCAGAACAAGGCCACTCCTGTGGTTCCTTTCCCTCCCAAGGTAGTTTGCCCTGAACCTGGGCACGGTAGGCACTCATTATCCCTCCCTCAGCACGGCTTCTGACTTCACATCTGCTCCCGAGCAACTCTGAGGAAGTGTCCGTCTGAGTGGGAAAATGGCAGGGAGCCGCTGTCGTGGGGTGAAGGCAGGAAGAATGCAGGGGATGCTGCACTGTGGCTACTGTAATTAGAATAATTCTGGGCTCTTGACTTTTGCCTGCAATGCCCACCTGAGCTGGCTCCTTTCCCTTGACTTCTCTCTGAACCCCTTCCAATGTGGCTTCAGCTGGGCTGGCCTCTTGCCTGTCCCTGCAAACCACCAGTTTCATTCCAGCCTCAGAAACTTCGTAGGGGCTGTTCCCTCCCCAGGCCCGTCCCACAGCAGCCTCTCCTCCCTCAGGCCTTACCTCATACCTTCAGCCCTTTAGCTCAGACTACCTTCTCCAGAGCAAACGCTGCTGCCCCATGACCCTACTTCACAGGCTTCATACGATAACTTCTCACCTTCAGAAGTGAGCGTTTTAATTTAATTTTTACTTTTTAATGTGTTTATTCTCTGTCTCCCTTAATGGCCTGTTAGCTTTGGAGGGCCTGGACCTGGTTTGTTTCCTGTTGCACTCCCAGCACGTGGGATAGGGCCTGGCACATACCTTGGCCTTGACAAACATTTGTTGAATCAGTGAGTGGCTGGAGGGGAGGCTGAGCCTTCCAGTCCCGGCACTGCTACACTAGAGACAGGCTGTCTTTGACGTGCCAGTTGGCTTCATCCCTGCCATGAGCAGCCTTGGCCTAGGTTAGGGCACCTGTTGGCCCCAAGACTCCCTCCAAGTAACCCACTGACTGCTTGGCCTGGCCACAGGTACCACATACATGCAATTGACCACCATGAGAAGTGCTCTAGATACAGCAAGGGAGGTGCAGAGGGTGGGCCCTAGGGCTACTCACTGGTAAGAGATGATCCCTGGCTGTGCACAGGGCACTGAGAGCCAGGACTCCCTCCCTCCCTGCCATGCTAGGTGCTGTCCCTCCTCCCTGCAAGGGCAGACCCAGGCCAGAGAAAGCTCCAAGAGGTGGCTTCCTACCCTGACTTGGCCACTGCAGCCCAGATAGAGCCAGGGACCCCACCCAAGGCCGTTCTACTTTCTTCCTGAGCTGACCTAGTCTGGGGCTGAGGTCTCCAGTCCAGGCGACCTCCTTTTCTTCTCTGTTCTTTTTCTGTCTGCCTTTCCACTCATTCTATCCTTCCATCTTTTGGGCCGTGAGCTCAGTCTGTGAAGCCAACAGTGTCTTGACTTCACTCCCAGAGCTCCTAAGTTCTGCAGAATTTTGAGATTCCAGCTTCTCCCAGCAGACTAGAGCAAAAGCATTAGGGAAAGGACAATTTCCCCTCTTCCCAGGGGCCACAGGCCACCCTCTATCTGGGATGCTGCACACAGACCTTGAGTTGTGGGGCACAGTCACTGTGTCCCCCCTAAGGAGTATAGCCTGAGTCATCTGCCACCATGTCAGCCAGCTCAGGGGCCCCCGCCTCCCAGGATGCTGCTTGGCATGTCACAGCTGAAAGGACCCACCAGGCCCTTCCCTGTTCACACCCGGGCCCTCTACCACCCCGCACCCTGCCACCTCATCCCACCCATCCCTCCTCCACAATACCTGGTCTTGACACTCACTGTTATACGCAGAGTCCAGAGCTGCACCCAGGCCTCGGACTCCAGAGATTTTTCCACAGCAATGATATTATATCCTTTCATTTCTCCAAGAGCCTGTGGAGCATTTACAGAGGAGGGTTGTGGAGGAACGCTATCCCAGAGAGTCCTGTGACAACCTAATGCTATCCTGGGGCTGGGAGAGTCCTGGAGGAGCAGGGGCTAAGGAAGTGCTGGAGAAGGACAAGGGGGTGTTGGCCCTGACTGCTGTTTGCTGGAGACCTCTGCTGGGCTGCGCTCGCACTGGGGGCTCTCTGCCTAGTGTCCTCCTCCCCTACTTATCCTCCTCTCCTCTTAGAAGAAGGACTACCAGCTGAGGACCAGACTCCACCCAGAGAACCCCTTGGGACTTACAGCCCCATGCTAGCACCGCAGGCCTGTTGCAGGAGAGCCCACAACTGGCACTTCATGCTTACCCTGCTGGGCATGATCACCAGAACGAGGAGAATTTTTTGCCAAAAGCAGAGACGGCTGTGACATGGAAAAGAAAAGAGAGGCATCATGAAATTGGGCCAGGTCCCTCACCCGGTCAGGGCCATCAAGCTAAGCTGAGGAGCAGGGGCTGCTTGGGGCTCACGTGCAGCAGCAAGTAGGCCCTCAGACTGGCCTGTGGCCAGGAGCCTGTGCCTGGAATTCTCCCCCAGACCAAACATCCACCTGGGGAGGGTCCAAAGCAGCCGCCACAGGGACCTGGCATCAGGCAGTGCCTACCTTCTGTCAGCTTGCCAGCTTGCTCTGCTGCCCCACCCGGGAGGATCTTAGAGAGCACGCTCTCCCCTTCGGCACCTGTCTGGCCAGCAGGAGCCCCCGGGGTCCCACCAGACCTGGCTCCAGCCTTCACACCTGGAGGGAAAGAAGCCACCATCAGGGCCCATGCAGGGTCTGAGCAGGAAAGCAGCCAGAAGGGAATCTCAGCCCAGACCTTGTGAGCTGGGAGAGTGCAGAGAAAGATGGAGAAATAAAGAGGAGAAGGTAAGGATAGGAAGAGGAGTGGGAGGAAGCAGAAAAAGCGGGAGGATGAGGAACATAAAGAAGAAGGAAGGGAAAAGTAGATGAGGGAAGAGGAGGGGAGGGAAGGATGAGAAAGGGAGAAGCCCTGGTCCTGGCGTGGGCTCACCAGTACCTTCCAGGTCTCTGCCCAGAGCAGCGTGGGCTCTGAGGCCCCACAGCTGTGACTATGGCTCTAGAATTATAACCCAGCTTCATGTTCTGCTGGGGTGGGGTCTGCAGCCCACCAGGCACCTTCTCAGGGAAAAATGGAGGCATACAGGGCAGCCCAGGTACCCTGGAGCACAGGCAAGGGTGTCAGCGGGTGGGCTCACCTGCAGGTCCAGGTCCTTGAGGTGGCTGGGCCTGGGGCGGCTTCCCCTGTGGGGGCGCTTTGGCTGATCCTTGAGAGCCATTTGCCTGTTCTGCTCGGGGCTGCAACACAGAATCGGCATCTGAGATGCCCCCTGTCAACTCGGTCCGTGCCCAGCCTGGGCACAGCACACACCCTGGGTAGTAATCCAGACCCTCGTCCACCCCACGTACCAGAGCTCTACTTACTGGTCCTGCTGGCTGGGGACCTGTGGCTGCTGTGGGCCCTGGCTGAGGTTTCCCTGCTGGCTGGCTGGCAGCAGGGGTTGGGCCTCGGGCAGCTGGCTGGCCCTGCTGCTGCAGCCGAGCCTGCGATGGGGCCTGCTGGGAGGGCAGCTGCTGCTGCTGCTGCTGCGTCTGTGGCTGGCGTGATGCTGCCACTGAGGGCCCCTGCCTGGACAGTGGTGGCTGTGACTGCTGTGACCCTGGAGGTGCCTGCCGACCTTGTGGCTGTGGCTGGGGTTCTGGCTTCGGCTGCAGTGCAGAGGGCCCAGGGTGGGCCTGCCGGGAGCCCTTTTTGCTGTCGGAGGCGTGATGGTATGCTGACGGAGTGCGAGATGGCTGTGAGTATTCAGCAGAGCTGGGGTACCCGGGTTGGCCCTTCTTCTGCATGGCCGGGGCAGGGCCAGGTTGAGGGTGAGGCCGGGCCTCGTGGCGACCTGAGTCCCTAACATGCGGTTTGGCAGTGCGCCGGCCTGGCTCTTCACTACTGTGGCGGCCTGAGTGCCGTCCGTGGTCACTGTGGTGCCGGTGTTCCTTGGTGGAAGTGTGGCGGCCTGGGCCACCCTCATCATGCGGCCACAGGCCCTCCTCAGGGGGCTCGTCGTAGTCGTGGTAGCTGTGTCTGGCAGAGCCTCGCTTCTGGGAGGAGGAGGAGGAGACTGCGTGGCCCCCGTGGTGCCTGAACCGGTCAGAGCGGGCATCCCGGGGTTTATCAAACCAGTCTGTCTCCTCCTGGCCCAGGTGATATGCTTCAGAGACCAAAAATAGAACACTATCAACCCCTGGGGCTGACCACAGGGGGAGGCCAGCTGAAGCCATGCAGGGGAGCCAGCGAGTGGGCACCACAGCCCCACGCAGAGCACTGGGGCCCCAAGCCCACCCTCCCACAACCAAGGGTGAGGTGCGTGGGTGGGTTAGGCAAGGAGGGCAGCCTGTGTCAGGGTCAACTGGGTGAGGCACCAGGCCAAGCCCTGCCGGGATATCTTGGGGCTCAGGGCCCCACAGACAGGAAGGTCCCCCAGGTGCTGAGCATCCGCAGACATCACCCCAGGCTGCCATTACCTTCGCTGTCGGAAACAACACAGTGGGAGTCATCCAGGATGTAGCCCTCCTCACGCTTGTACATGTGGGCCCGTGGTCCATCCTTGACATGCTCCTGGACATCGGGCATGGAGTGGCTGGAGCAAAATTGTGGGCAGGTGTCCCCAGGAGGGAGGGCCCCCCCTGCTTGGCGGGGCCGCCCTAAAGGGCTGACAGGGCTCTCCTCCTCTGAGGCTTGGCTCCTCATAGGGGGCCGTGCCCGGCCATGGGCCATGCTCAAGGAGGTGGGCTTGGGGCCTGCTTTCTGAAACCTCTCCACAGCCTCCCGTTCCCGCTCGTACCCCTTGCCCCGGCCACTGACGTCATGGCTGGACAGCTTCTCCCCACTGTACGCAGATGCTGCCCGGGACCGGCTGCCCCCGCCATATATGCGGTCATCGTCCTCTGCTGAGTCCCTGCTGGACAACCCATAGTACTTTTGCTGCTCATACACGTTCTTCTTGAGCCCATAAGTAATGCTGTCCTGGAACTTCCTGCCCCGAGAGCCCAGGCTGCTGCTGACTGCAGACGGAGGGTAGGAGGCCAGGTCCGACTCCACATCCTTGGCCTCTTCAATAGGTGAGAACTTGGAGATCTTCTGTTCCATGCCCTGCTTCCGGTGCTTGCTGCGCTTGGAGGAGACAGCAGCTGGGGCCAGGCCCTTGGAGGGATGCTTGGGCCCCACAGGGCCGGGACCATACTTCTCTGCTCGAGCTCCGTGTCTATAGTCATTGTCACTGTAGTAGTGGGCGCTGGCTGGTCGGCCGTTGCTCTCCATGCCACGGTGATGGCCACCCTTCCCACGGGGGTCATACACATCCTCCTCAGATTCATCCTCCCCTCTGGCATAGCAGCAGGGCAGTGAAGAGCTCTCGAGGAGACCTGGTTCTCCAGGCTCCTTTCCTGGACGACCACTGCCACCTGGCCCTAGGGGTTCCAGGCGCTGGTTATCAGGGGCAGGGGAGGTGCTGTCTTTGGTTAGCTCACTGATGTCCTCAATCATCACATAGTTCCGAGGGACGTTCTGTTCCAGGCTGCTGTAGTGTGAGTCAGTAGGGTAGGTGGGGGCTGGGCCCTGGCTTACACCACTCCGCTCACTGGCCCGGGGCAGCTCAGAGGCTTTGCCCTGCTCATAGCTGCTGCTCACTGCTGGGCTGCTGTAGCTGGTGTCCGAGGGGGCTGATGATATGGTCACAACAGGGCTGGGAATCACCTCATAGTTGGTGGGCACCTTGTGCTCCAAATCTGCTAGCGATGTCTGGCGCGGCTTCTGGTGGGGGGTACGGCTGTCAGCTGGGACTGGGAAGTGGGTACTCTGCGTGGTTGGCATGGGCGTTTGGGCTGCATAGAGGCCTGTGGGATGGAAAGCTGGCTGGCTTGGCAGCCCAGGCTCGGTTGGATAACTGGTGCCAGGAGGATACGCAGGTGCTGGGTATGTGCTGGGGCCAGGGAAGCTGGTCGTCTGGTGGGCTGGGAATTCATTTTGAGGGGGCCCGCTGGTGCCTGCAGGGTACTGCGGGGCAGAAGGTGGGAACCGGGGCTGCTGGAAGGCGGTAGGGCCGGAGGGGGTGGTGGGAAGAGCAGAAGCGGCAGCAGGGAAGTCTGCATACTGGCCAGCGGGAGTGGCGCAGCCCTGGAGCCGCAGTTGGTTGAGCTCACTATCAGACAGGTAGTCACGATGCTCTCCGAGGCCACGCAAGGGTGGGTAGTCACGGCCACCCCGGTCCTTGGCCAGAGACTCTTTGCGCTGTGTGATGCCCAGCTCCAGGTACTTGAGCTTGGCGTCGATCTCCTTCTCTTCCTCGTCCAGCTCCGCCTGCTTCTTGCGCAGCTTGGTGGACTCATGCTCCACCAGCCGCAGGTCCCGGTCCAGCTCCCGGAGCAGGCTAGCCTTAGTGGCAGGGACGGCGGTGGCTCCCGCCAGCCCACGCTGCAAGAGGCTGGCCGCATACATCTGTGGGGGGGGCTGGCTGGCCAGGGGCAGGTGAACCTCCTCTGGAGGGGGGCTGGGTAGTGTCCGCTTCACCTTGCGGACCAGGCCATTGGGTGGCAGCGCCGACACCTGAGACAGAGGGAAGGGCGGGCAGCACTGAGACCCAACATGTGGGCAGCTGGGGGATTGCGGGGAGGAAGAGCCCAGGTCAGCACTGCAGCAGGGGCCAGGCCCCACAGTATCAGGGCCTGATTCGCCGGGCAGCCTGTAGGTCTGCCCTGCCCACCCACTAGACTTGCTTTCTTTGCCACAGAGGGCAAGTCTGTGATCATTTGACAGGTCTTCTCCTCCCTGGCACTCTGGGCAGTGGGAGGATGGAATGGCTAGTCCCCCCTCTATGCTAGACCATTACTGGCCTGGGACACAGTGAAGTCACATATGTGGTTCTGAGAAGCCCTGAATATCTCCAGTGGCTTGCTACCCTCTACCTCCCAGTGAGGTGAGGAGAGTATACAGGGAAATATAGGTCTAGCTCTGGGTTTGGGTCCTAGCAGCTGGTGGGGACCGAGGGTGAAGAAGACATGGACAGGGGCAGTGGAGTGGGTCCTGGGCCAACCAGGCTCCCTAGAGGATCATGGGAAGAGTTACATGCTGACTGCACATCAGTTGCTGCAAGCTGAGTGTTCTCCTGCCTCCTGTGCTCCTCCTTAAGGTGACATACTGCTTTGCTGCTTGGCAGCTTCTTATCCAGCACCACCCTCCACCAAACCCTCTGGTGTATGCTCTCAGTCCAGACCCTGGCTCCCTCCACATTTCTCTGTCACCCTGATACTGCTCCCTGGGGTCCCCAGCAGTCCTCTAGGTTCTCTCCAGCCCTAGCTCCATCTGGATGTTTTCCTGCTCAAAGCTCTCCAACACTGCCCTCTTCATCCTCCCCAAATGTCCCACATTATCTGAAGGTACAGACTGGGTCCTTCCTTTGCCTCTTGCTTCCAGCTTTCCCCAAATGCCCCAGGTTTTTGGGTTTTGAGGACCACCAAAATTCCAAAAATACACTGGAGACTGACACTGGGCTTCTAACTTTCTACTCTGCCAGGTAACCAATGAGAACTTCCCATCTACTATTATTACATGTCATAAAAGAAAAAGAGTGTGGCCCCAATCTCCCAGGGAAGCATGGGCCTTTAATAAATAAATTTAGCTTGAACCTCTGACTCTGTTCTTTACCTTATTTTGGTCACACACCCATGGGTACCCAGCATGTCCTGGACACAGCATGAACAACCCATGGGACCTCTGTCTTACCCCAGGCTGGAGCGAAGACCACCGTGCCTCTCTGACCTGTCCTACCCTGCCAGCCTAGAGTTCTGCTCCATCCACAGCCCCATCTGGCCTGTGCACACCAGAAGCCCTGCACGGTCCCTCATTCATCACCGTTCTAACCTCATCCCAAAGTTCTATTTCTCTCCTCTCTGCACTGCACCCAGAAAGTGGGCAAGCATACCTCATACTGCCTGTGGCTCCTACCTCCTCTGCCCAGGGCCACTGCTGCGATGGCTTCCTTCAGCCCAACAGCCCAGCCCTGTCTGGGAGGCTTTTAAAAAGACCCGCCTTGTCCTGTCACATCCGCTGAAAACCTTCAGAAGGTCCCAGAGCCTTCAGGAAAGTCCTGTCCTCCTCAAGGTCCTTAGTATCAGATCCTCACAACCCGCTACCCTCACCTCCACTGCACACTCTTCTAGGCCACCTCTCAAAGCCCGAGGATACAACTGGAAACTAAGGCCACACACAGAGACAAGTTTGTGCTCCGAGGTTGCTGTTGCTGGGAGCAGACAGGTGTCTAACAGTCTGATGGAGAGCCAGGTAAGAGAAAGGAACAAGGTGAAGCAGAGAACAGGCTGCAGCCAGCTAGGTTGAAGTGTGCTAGGCCAAACGGTCTGGGCTTCCTTGTGGGACAACAGAGGCTGGGACAGGTCTGTATTAGGAATTTTCACAGGAAGTCTCAGGTAAGGGGTGGAGCTGGAAGGACCCAGTCTGGAGGTATGAGCAGAAGAGGCCTGCAGGGGGCAGTGGTCAGCACGGTCAGCCCATGGGACTTCTGCGCTAGGTGAAGGGGCAGTGCTAGGGAGAGGAGGAAGTTTCCAGCAGGCTGTCTGGATGGGGCCTGTGTGTGTACCTGCCCAGGATGTCTTTGCTGACTGTGAGCTCCACTGTAAATGTGTGGGGAAGGGTCCACTCTTTGCCTCCCTTCCCTGAGCCTCAGGAGCTGAAGTGACTCCACCCCCACCCCCAAGAGAAGCCCTTCCCTGAGGGCCCTCCCAGGCTAGGTGTCGACCCCTGTCCCGCCCTGGACCAGCCCCTGTGCCCATACCTGGCTACCCAGCCCCCCCTGGTGCTGGTAGAGGGAGAACCTCTCTTTGGCAGACTCTTCGGCGGTGGGGCTGAGGGGCTTAGGGTCAGACAAGGACCGCTGCAGGGTCTTCATGGGGCGAGGCAGCGTCTGCTGGCGGAGAGCACTGTCAGCCGTGAAGTGCTTCTGGGGACTCACGTGAGCCTTGTTCAGCCTCTCACTGGAGGCAAAGGAGGTGTCCAGGAGCCGGTGCGGGGACAGGGGTGAGACTGGCGAGTAGAGGACCTGGGGGGATTTAGGAGGCTGGCGGCTCACAAGCTGTGAGAGGGACTCAGGGGGCAAGTGAGCCTGGTACCCAATCTCCAGGGGATCCGGCTTCTTTTTTTCAAATCTGCCCAGGGGCCCTGGAGTGACGATCTGGATGCCAGGCAGGTAAGGGCTGATGGCAGCTGGCCCTACAAGCTGTGGTCCGGCCACGCCCTGAGCCTGTGCATCTGGCTCCGTCTGGCAGGCCAAGCTCTCCCCGTGGCCAGTCTTCTCTGGTGCCGATATGTACCTGATGATCTCCACCTTGGGGTCAGTAGCAGCTGTAATGTGGATGGCCGGAGAGACCCTGGGCAGCTGGTCAGGCTCTGTCTGCACGGAGCAGTCACTGATGGTCTGGATGCCCACACTACTCGTGGCCCTCAAGGCAGTGGCGGTGGTAGCTGAGGAGGCAGTGGCGTCGTGCTTGCTGTCAGAGCTGGAGTCTGAGTGGCGGGAAAGACGGGACCGGCGACGGCGCACTGGCTGTTCCCATTCGGCGTTGTCCTCATCATCTGTCTGCACACTGCAGTCAGCACTCCGCCGTGTCCGGCGCCGCCGGGTCAGGAGGTAGCGGCTCTCCCCATCCTCATCGTCTGTCTGCACGCTGCTGTCGGCGATCCTCTTGACCATGCAAGGCTCGGGCCCAGGCTCGGGCTCACAGGCATCCCTCAGGCGTGGCATGGAGTGCCGCTTCTTCATGCCGCTGCGGCTTGCCTCCCACTGCTCCTCAGTCTGTAATGACATGTCCGAGGCGGAGCTGGGGAGACCCCGGTGCAGCACAGGCTCACGAGGCTGCCCTGGCCCCTCGGGTCCTGCCACAGCAATGAAAGCTGTGTGGGTCAAGGGGGGCCAGTACTGCCCGTTCTGGGCCAGCTCGGCAGCAGTTGGGGGAGCCCCTCGGCCAGGTGCCTCACAGGCTGCAGGGAAGGGGGCCTTCTGCCGATGCTTCTGCTCCTCTAGCTGCTGCTGCAGCTGCTGCTGCAGCTGCTGAATTTGCTCCAGCTGTAGACGCTGCTGTGCTAGCTGCTCCCGCTGCAGTGCAAACTGAGCCTGCCGCTCCTCCTGCTGCTGCTGCAGCACATGGTGCTTGATGGTCTGCAGTTCCTGCAGCTCCCGCTGCACCAGCAGCTGCTCTTCCTCACGGTGCCTCTGCAGTTCCACACGCTCCCGTTCTAGCTCTTCCTGCAGCCGAAGCTGCCGCAACTTCTCCAACTCCACCCGCTCTCGCTCCAGCTGTAGCAGCTGCTCCTGCTGCTTCCGCTGCCTCTCCTCCTGGGAGGCTTCCTCCTTCTCCTGCGCTGGCCGGCTCAGGGCCCCACCGCCAGGCCCAGGAGCAGCATCTCCGGGCGGCTTCTGGGCAGTCAGTGGGGTTGGGGCTGCTGCAGCCTCCTTGATGGCAGCAGGAGTGGCTGTGGCAAGCGGTTCTTCTCGTGGAGCACCTGATAGCAGCTCCGGCCTTGGTGGGCCCCCAGCCCTTGGGGCCTTGGCAGCAGCAGGTTTCCCCAGATAGACAGGGCCCTCAACAGGCTGGACGCTGGAAACTGGGGGAAATCTGCTTGGTGCAGGATACCGGTAGAGCCCTGTGGGCCCAAGAGGGATGCGTGGGGCAATCACAGGCAGGCGTGTCAGGCTGGTGAGTGGCAATGCTGTTACTCCCCCGGATGCATAAGGTCTGTACATGCTGCCACGCACCATCGGCCGCAGTAGTGACGCAGGCTGGGTGGTGATGGGCAGTGTTGCGGCAATTGGGGTGTTGATAGTCGAGTAGATCATGCCGTCTGCAGCGCGCACTGTGGCTGTGGATGGCAGCAGTTGCCTGACTGCTGTGCCCTGGCCAGCTGCAGGCCCATACTGGGCCAGGTTCCCAGGACTGGAGTGGCCCTCTGGAAAAGTGGGGTTCCCCAGGAGGTCAGGTCTGAGAGGCGCCAGACCCTGTGGGGCACTGAGCCCAGGCCCGGGTTGGGGCTGGTACTGCATGAGGTCAGGGCCACCACCACCGCTCCCATGCCGCCCACCGTACTGGTCCATGGAGTTGAGGGCGGCACACATGCGGCTGATCTCACGGGCTGTGGTAGCGCTATACTGGGCGAGGCTGGCCTCCTGGAAGCCAGCTGCATCTCTCCGTGGACCATATCTGTGGTCTGAGTAGATGTTTGACACTGAGCTGTAGCGCCGCATAGGAAGCGGGTGAGTCAAAAGGTCTGTGGGGTGACGCAAGTCTGTGAATGATCCATACTGCAAGCCCTGCCCTAGGTAGCGTCCATCTGCAAAGCCTAGGCTGTAGGAGTGCTTCAGGGAGCTGAGGTCCACAGCTGAGTCTCGACTGGGACCCTGGAAAAGCTGCCCAAGGCGGTGAGCATGGTAGTTGAGACCAGCCTCAGCCAGATTGGTGTCAGACATGGAGGAATACAGCCTGCCAGGGAGGGCCTGTGGGTAAGGCCTCTGCTCTTCATGGGGTCCAGGCCCGACCAGCCCCTGTGCCCGGTAGCTGGGGGGCTCGGGATGCTCAGGGTCCCGGTGACCATAGAAAGGGCTGGTGCTTTGACCAGGTGGTGCACCATCTGCCGCACTCTTCTCAGATGCGCTGGGGGTAGGATGGAAGGTACCAGTGCAGCTACTGCCAAAGGGGAACTTGTAGACCATGTCGCAGCAAGCCAGTTGGCTCTCAGGCCTCATCCCGGTGAGGTCCAGGGCACCTGCTGGCTCCTCCGGAAGCAGTGTGGTCACAGTGCCTGCTGTGCCTTCTCCCACCTGCACCACCACCGTGTGTGGTTTCCTGGCACCTGGCACACCATGTGGCCGAAGCTCTGCAGGGGTGGCCCGGTGGGGCTCGGCACTGGGCTCTGGCACTAGGCCTGGCTTGAGGCCAACACTTTGGGCAGTGCCCATCGGGGTGATCAAAACATCCCTTCTAGCCAGAGGAGCCACCTGGTTTGCCAGGTTGTACCTGGCAAACTTGGCCTCCCTGGGTCTTCCTCGGGGCCCACCTCGATAAGGGGCTGTCTGAACAGCCTGCTCTACCTGCTTGACCTGGGCCAGGCACACAGGGCTACCTGCACCCTGGCCAAAGTCCAGTCGGCTCTGGAAAGGGTCCCCGTAGACTACAGGTTGTTTCGGCTGAGCCATGAGCACAGAAGAGGCCACGGTAATGCTCACGGTGGTGGCAGTGCCAAGGAAGGCATGGGTCTGCTCCTGGGCATTGAGGTTGATAACCAAAGGCTGCACAGCGGTTGACTGTCGTCCTGGGATTGGGTCCAGGGCAAGGCCATACTTTCTCGCTTCCACAGCAAGAGAAGTCAGGTCCATGCCCTGGTCAGTCAGGATGATGGGTGTGGGTTTGACAGCTGTGCGAAGGTCTACCACAGCACTGCCAGGGGGTCTGGGGCCTGGCTCAACCCTGGATGTCCCAGGGACAGAGGAGATCCGGCACAGGGAAATGTTCTCAGCAGGCAGGGCACCCCAGCCGTACAGTGCCAGGGGACCATCTGCACCAGCACTGGGTGCCCGTGGGAGGCCAGATGGCCCCGGTGGATCTGAGGGCAGTTGAGCGACACTTGGAGGTGTTGTCTGGCTGTAGCTGTGGGCTGTGGGTTGGGAGCCAGTGGGTGAGCACACTGGGGAGGTGGAGGCACTGGCATGGACCATTCTGGTTTGGCTGGAGGCATCTGACCCCAGCGTGATGACCATAAAGGGAGCCTCCTGAGGGGACTGCTGCCATGCCTGGCGAGGTGTACTGGGTCGGTTGGGTGTCTGTGTGCCCTGGGCCACCATGGGTGTTGGGGTGGAGGCACTAGGGGTCCGTGGCATGTCTGAGGCAGGGGCTGGGCTTGGCGTCTGTGTAGAGAACTCTGCTGTAGCCCTTGGGCCCAGCTTGCCAGGGGAGAAAGTTGGACTCTCTGAGGGGGAAGATGGAGAGAGAGGTGGGCTAGAGCCCGCAAAGTAGGAATATGCCCGGGAGGACTGGGCATCACTTACAAAGGACTTCTCTCTGGCAGCCCGCCCACCAGCAGCAGGGCCACTGGGGGTTGGGGGTAGCTCCTCAGTTTGGGACCCATAGTTTGCAGTGGTTGGGGTCTGTCCGTAGCTGTGGACTACGGCAGATGGCAAAGGGCTGCGCTCAGAGCCAGGTGGGGAAGATGGAGTCATATAACCATGTGGCAGGCTAGAGGGACAGGGGGCCAGAGCTGTGGTTGCTGGGGCCCCGGGGCCCTGGGACAAGGGCATTCCAACCTCCTTGGGAGCAGAGCTGGGGGAAACAGGAGAACTGTGTAGTCTGAGGGGGTCTTGAGGCTCCTTTGCAAAATGCTGAGTGACACGGACATCAGGAATGACTCGACCCCCACTGCTGTCTGAGGAGGTGGAGGTGGAGAAGGACACGGGGGCAGCAAGCTGGGTGGGGCTGGTCCCGGGGGTAAGAGGGCCGCCATTGTGCTTCATGGGGTCCATGTACGCACTCTCAGCATTCAGAAACTGCTTTTCCTTCTTGTCCTCAGCAAAGGGTAGGTCATGTGAGGAGGCCTGCCGCATCCGGGCGATGCTCTGTGATGTCTGCAGGATCTCCTCATACACAGCTGTCCCCAGGCCAGCTGATGTGCTGTCCGAGGCAGGCTGAGCAGCCCTGCCGTAGTCACGGTCCGGGGTGTCTTGGTATTCAAAGGAGCCCTGGCCCCGAGGGCCCATGGGCTGAGAGAAGCCAGCTTGGGGCCCCCGCCCTCCTGCTGCCTGGCCCTGCTGCCGCTGGAGCAGCTCTGCCTTCCTCATCATCTCCTCGTAGGCCTCCTCAGCACTTTTGAGGGGCCGGCCAGAACTAGGAGTGGTAGAACCACTGGAGGGCATCTCGGTTGGTGAATAGAGGGACATGAAGGTGGGCAGGTTGTACTCACTGCCCGACTTGTAGAGCCGAGAGGGGCCGCCATCTGCGGCCTCGGCCTCTGAGTCAAGGGAGGGTGAAGGTGAGTACTCGGAGCAGGAGGAGCGGTGGAGCTCCTCCATCTCTGCTGCCTGCCTCAGCTCCTCCGTTGGGGAGGCATCCTCAATGGGTGACAGGTTGCTAGGTGGTGTCTTGGACCGTTCACGTCGCCGCTGGGCCCGTAGTTCCTCCTTGTCCCTTCGGGTTTTGCGGGCTGTGCTTCGGATGCGCTGTTGTTCCACCTCCCGCATCTTCTCCTGCTCCCGCAGCAGCTCCTCCTCTTCACGCAGCTCTTCCTCCTCAGAGGAATCCTCGATGGTGGGCAGCAGGGGCCCATGGGAGCGGTGCCGGGCCTTGCGCTGTTGCTTTGCTTCTTCTAGCCGCTGCCTGCGGCTGGGGCTGCTGTCACTGTCCTCCTCTAGTGAAGACAGGGAGGTGGGAGAGGTGCCTGATGTGTAGCTGGGCGTGGAGGCTGGCAGTGTTGAGGAGTGCTCGCCACGGGAGCGGTCCTCAGGCGAACCTGTCAGGCTCTCCATCTCCAGCTCAGGTTCCCGGTCCAGTCCGGGGTCAGGACCTTGGCCCAGGTCCAGCTCATGGCCGTAGCTGCCTGTGCTGTTGAGATCAATGGTCTTGAAGCGGCGGAGCCCTCCTTGCAAGGCCACACTGCCATCTGGGGCCTCAGCTGGGCCTTCCTCGGAGAGTAGCTCCTCATAGCCTGTAGTGGCATTGTGGGGCAGGCGCCTCTTAGGCAGTGTCACTGGCTCTTGGCTGGGCTCAGCTCTCGGCCTGCCACCCTTCTGGGTGCTATGTTTGGCCAGGCCATGCCCAGAGGTGACAGCATCCTCCTCCTCTAGGTTGTCTTCTTCTGCACTCATCTCTAGGATCTGCCGTCTCATGAACTCCTCATCAGTCAGCTCTGCTGCCCGTGCTGGGGCCTGGGGCGGCAGTGGGGACAGGCCACCCTCACTGCTGTCCTCCACATAGTCATGCCGCAGCTGACTGCCAAAGTCATCTGAGGACTCAGCTGTGTCCCTCTGTTCCCTCTGGTGCCCCCACTCAAGAGAATCCTCCTCTTCCTCCAGGATATCCTCAAGCTCCTCATCAGAGTCAAAGGCCTCCGGCATGATGGATAAGGAGTGTGGCCGCCGCTTCTGCTCCTCACTACTGCTGCTGGTGAGTGGCTTGCTCTGCTCACCAGTGGGGGCCAGGCCTTGGGCCTCCAGCAAGGGCCGCATGCCGCTCCTCACCTTGTGAAGCTCTGAGGAGCTGGCTGGGCGTGGCCCTGTCACCCCCGCACTATCTAGCTGCTCCACCTCGTGCTGCACGACGACACCTGTGATTTCACTCTGGGAGCTAGAGATGCCATCCGAGGAATAGCCTGTGTCACTGAGGCTCTGCGGACTCCGTGACAGATCCTGGGAGTAAGGCTTGCCTACCAGCTCCTGCAGTAGTGAAAGAAGCAGTCATTGACTCTCCATGGCAGACAGCTCATCAGGAAATTCAACCTTTCCCATCAATCCCAGGGCCCTGGAAAGGGGTTCTTCTACCTCCAGGGGCTCAGGGCCCACTACCCACCTCGTCTTTCTGGCCTTGAATAACTTACAGGTTCCATGGCAAATCCCCAGCAGTCTTAGGTTCTCAAAGAGAAACTTTACTGGATCTAACAGAAGCAAGACCCAGCAAAGCATCCAACAAGATACTAGACTCAGAGCCAGGCTGGAACATGTAGGCTCTAGACCCACCAGCCTCATCCAGGCTTCTGCTGGGGTGTCCCTTCCCTCCCCTGTGTTCTTGGCCTTCATCAGCAGCCCCCAGGCAAGCCCTTCTCAAGAAGGTTCCACGGGAGAGCTAGGATCCTTGAGATGTGAATGGGACTGACCTCTGCCTCCCCGCCCTTGGGGGCTTCTGGGACAGCCTTGCTGACAGGTGTGGCTGGTTCAGTCCTCCGCGCTCCACTCTTTGCTTTAGGAGTCCCAGGGGGTTGGGTAGTCTCTGGAGGTGGCTTCTGCACAGGCTCAGCTTTAGTTGGGACTCCTGCCTTCTTCTCCTGGGCACTGCTCGGGGTCCTGCTGGGCTCAGAAACCCTGGGGGGCTTGGCCTGTGGGCTGGCCTTGGCAGGCAGGGGGCTGGTCTTGGCTGGTAGGGGGCTGGCCTTGGCAGGAAGGGGGCTGGCCTTGGCAGGAAGGGGGCTGGCCTTGGCAGGAAGGGGGCTGGCCTTAGTGGGCAGAGGGCCTGATGGCTGGCCTGGCGCTGGTGGCCCTTTCTGCTTTAGAGGGGCTGTTCCAGCTGCACGGTGAGGGGCCCCTGCAGGGGGCTGCTGTGAGGTGGGCACCGGTGGTGGCGGGGTCGGCTCTCCCAGGCTGCCCTCCAGCAACCTCTTTGTTTGGCAGTTCAGACAGAGCCACTCGGTTTTCTGCAAGGAAAGGAGAGACAGTTGATGAAAATCACAGAGCTCTTGAGAATATGTACACAACTATTTTGGCAATGAACCGAATGGTGTCCCTAAAATTATATATCGTAAATCCTCACCCCCTATGTGTGGATGCAATTCCATTTGGGACTAGAGTTTTCTTTGAAAGTTAATGAGGCCGTTATCAGTGCAGAGTGCGTCTTAAACCAATCACTTATGGGATACAGTGAGACCTGTGACAGCTGAGACTCCATGGGAACTACCTTGTTTTTCCAGGTCTTGCAAGTTTTCCACCTTTGACAGGGTGCAGTCTTACCGCTTTTCTCTGGCTCTCTTAGTGGAAAATGTTTTAGTTTTCCTTATCTAATGGGTTTCCACTTTATACAGCTTTTGGGGGTTTTACTGCATGAAAAAGCAGCTAAGACACAGAGGAAAGCAAGCACAAATGGAGGGGAAGATAAACATCACATGAAGGCTGCCAAGGAATTAAGGAACAGATGCTGAAGAGACAAGTGCTTTCTTTCAAAGCCAATCGAGAGAAAGCTTTCCCCTTAAGCCAGCACCCTGAATTTGAACTTTTAGCCTCCTAAACTTCGAGGTTTGTTAAAGCCACCCACTTGTGGTATTTCTCTTACAGGAACACTGAGAAACTAAGATGACTATTTCTGTAACTCTGGGGAGGTGAAAACCTTCCAAAACATGATACCAAAGGCATGAAGAAGAAAAGGCTGATTTATTGCCCCCAAATGATAAACATTTCCACAACTGAGATGCCATTTACCATAAAAAATGCAAGTGACAAACTAAATTTAAAAAGAAGGGTCCCTTCCTTAACCCATGGAAACCCTGGTTGCATAGTGGGTAAGAGCTAGGGCTGCTAACCAAAAGGTCGGCAGTTCAAATCCACCAGGCATTCCTTGGAGACTCTATGGGGCAGTTCTACTCTGTCTTATAGAGTCACTATCAGTTGGAATTGACTTGACAGCAACAGGTTTGGTTTTTTTTCTCCCTTAACCCATTAAGAACGTTTCACTCTTGCCAGAAAAAACAGAACAGCATGGGGGGGGGCAGTCTGGAGAAGATAGGGAGCTGCGGGTCCACCCCCAGTGTCTTAGTATTTAATGGTGAACGCTGCTATAACAGAAATACGACAGAGGGGTGGCTTTCTTTCTCTGAGGGCTCTGGGAGGAGCTCGTTGTCTCTTCCCCGCTTGTTTCTAGGTTCCGTGGTGATCTTCTTACGGTGTGGCATCTATCTGGGCCCATTTTGGCATGCTTGCTCAATCTGCTCATTTTATGTCTCAAAAGAGATTGACTTAGGACTTACCCTACACTAATACAGCCTCATCAACATAACAGAAAACATTCCCCAAAGGGATTATAACTATAGGTATAGGGGTTAAGACTTACAACAGATATTTGAGAGGACATAATTTAATCCATAACACGTGAGAGAAAACAGCCCCTTGGGGGCTGGTTCACAGTCCAGCATTTAAGAGTCCTGCAGACCAGGGATGGGATCCAGATGGGAAGAGCTTCCCGGATACACTGCCCTTCCTCTGTCTCCTAGCTGTCAGGTGGCAGGCACCTAGCTTCTCCACACCCTTCTCCAGGTGAGGTCTGTGTTAGGCAGGGTGCAAACTCTTGAGGTTAGGTGACGCTGTTTGGGAGAAAGGAAAGGAAGGGTACCCGAGCAGCCTCCCTTCCTTACAACCCTCAATCCAAGTCACCTGGTCTAAGGCCAGCAAACAGCCTCAAGTGGAAGCCTCCTCCCAGCCCTGTACAGGGTTCTGGGCTGGCCCTTGAGCCACAGGCCCTGCTTCCTCCACAGCTGGGCTGGGATCAGGTCTCATTAGTCAGTCCTCCACTCTCAAGGTCACCTACTCTGTGTCAGGTCCAATACTGGGACTTGACAAAGTCATGACTAAGAAAGACAGATAGACATATGGGTCAGCATGTATTCTGGAGCCTACAGCCCCAAGTACGTCTTTACAAGTGTAACATGGGCATCAAGGATGACATTTCCAGAACATCAGGAACCAAGTCTAAGTTGCCCAGCCCCAGCTGCCTGTGCAGAGGTGGAGGTACAGGAATCCCATGGTCCTGAGTGCTGTCTGCAGCTGGCAGGGGATCTGAGGCTGGCAGGGGCATGTCTCGCGGGAATATTCTCCAGAGTTGGGGCTCCTGCTTGACAGGCTCTAAGGCCTGCCCTGGTTTACAGAGGGTGTCAGGGAGAAGGGCTACAGTGAA
This sequence comes from Heterohyrax brucei, assembly GCA_028571685.1. Lineage (NCBI taxonomy): Eukaryota > Metazoa > Chordata > Mammalia > Hyracoidea > Procaviidae > Heterohyrax > Heterohyrax brucei. The sequence goes on from CM053158.1 coordinate 16,757,544, forward strand.
GCCCATAGCAGCTGTCTAGCCCCACTGATGGTATCTGCTTTGACTCCAGGGGTGCAGAGCTCCTGACACCTTTCTGCTGCTGCCCAGACATTCAGGCTCCTAACAGTAGCTCTGCCACTAGGTCACCATGGGAACCATGGGACTACAGGTTGGGTCACGGAGCAAGAGGAAAAGGAGAGGGAGTGGCTCATGGCCCTTGCTAGCCCCAGGCCAGCAAGCACTCAGCACCTTCACCTCACACACTACCTTAGGGCCCAAACCAGGTCACAGCCACCTGGCAGGCCCATGGCACCCCGAAAGGGGACTGTCCTCAGCCTGGCATCCTCAGCCCACCATAGCAAGTGCCAGCTCAATGATTCTGCTGTGGTTTCCTGTCCAAAGATGTATATGGCATCTGTGTCCTTGGCCCCAGCAACAGTAGGATTGGGCAGGTGATAAGGCCTTGGTGTGTGCTGGGGGATAGGCCTGTTCCTTGGGCTTGTTACTCGGGGCCTTCAGACTGACCCTAGAGCTGCTGCTCTGCCCTGAGCCCGAGCTCCACGCCCAGGGTGTGGTCAGAGGGATGTGATTTGTGTGTCCTTCTGAGGCCCTGTATGCACTGACCATGTTCCCTACAGGGCCCAGCCCTAGCCCCACTGCAGTCTTCTTGGAGCTTATCTAATGCTCTATGTCTGCCCAGCATGAACTCCAGTGAGCCAAGCCGGGGTGCTGGCTTCTGTCTGTATAATCAGAAGCCAAGAAAGTTCTGAAAGTAAGCAAACAGTTCCTTCCCTGGATCGGCATGATAGGGTTAGGATCTGTGTCCAGGCAATGGGTTGACTCAAGGAACGCTGCCCTAACTCAACTTAGGGCACTCCATACTGCCATCCCAGGGTAGGCCTCTCAAGGGGGCTGGTCATCTGCTTGACGCATCCTGGTGACTTGGCAAATCCTTGCTCTCTACCTCTGACCTGAGGATGTCACCTCAGAAGCAAGAGTCCAAATGAGGCCAGGGTACTCGGAAGGAGTTGAAATTGAAGGAGATCTGAATGAGGAGACTGACGAAATAGCAAATGCTCAGAACCAGCCTCTGTATCTGGCTGCTTACCTGATCCCAGAGGCCCCAGCCATGGCAGAGCATGTCACCTCTGGTCACCAGGGCTGTGTTCCTTCTCGCCTTTGCTCACAGAGGCAGCCAGCCTACCAAAGGGGGGCCTCCTGCTCCTGGCTTGGTTGTGGCAGGTAGCAGGGAAGGGAGGGCAGGAGGGGGCATATCAGGTAGGAGCTAAAAATAAACCCATGAAGTGGCTGCTGGAGGCCCTTCCTCAGGCCTCCTTCAAGGGCTGGGGGTGTGGTTATGGTGGGGCCAGCTGTTGCTGGCAGCCCCCACCCCTTATTTCCTTACACCGTCAGCTGGGCACCCCCATCCATCCTTCAAGAAGCTATGGCCCACCCTGGGAGACAGGCCCGGGCAGCCTCCTCTTCCCACCAGGGCCTCCCTCAGCTGCCAGCCCTACTAGCTGCCCTTCTACTATGGGTCTCTCCTCTCATGGTGTGATTTATTTAATTGCCACTTATTAAAAAAGTGACATATAATTTACATACCAAACAATTTAACCTCCTAAAGTGTACAACCCCCTGGTTTTTAGTATATTTACCAGGCTGTGCAAGCATCACCAGTATCCGATCCCGGGACATTTTTATCACCCCAGAGCAACTTCCTACCTGTGAGCAGGCACTCCTTGTTCCCAGCCCCAGTCCCTGGCAACCACCCATCTACTTTCTGTCTCCACGGATCTGCCTCATCTGGACACCACATGTAAGTGGGATCACTAGCACGTTTTCAGGGTTGATCCATGCTGTAGCATGTTATCAGTGGTTCATTCCTCTTTATGGTCAAATAACATTGAAGGGGCTGGAACAACGGCCCTGCTCCTCCACTGTCTTGGTCATCCACTCATGTGTTCATTCATTCATTCCTCACTTTAGTGTTTACTCCCTCATTCACTCATTTGCTTGCATATTTCTGTACTCCTGTTCACTCAGCCCAAGGCAGCCCCAGAGCTGGGGGAGCTGCTTGTCCACTTCAGCTATGGGCAGGGGTGGTACAGGACTTGGGAATGGGCCATGCAGAGGCCCTGATGACCTCTTACTCTTTACCTCCCTCTGCCCAGTTCCAGGCTGGGGGTAGGAAAGTATGAATCCCTCAAAGGTAACAACTAACTCAGTGAGCGGTGCAGGTAGGTTCAGTGTGTCACTACTTACAAGGAGAAAAGGATTGAGAGTGTTGGTGGGGATGTCCCATAGGCAAATGAGACCCATTGCCTTCACCAGTGTGCCCCATGGGCTGGGGGAGCCAGCAAGGTTGTATTAGATGCTAGGCATCTTTTCTGCACTGTCTGCCACCGTCTGAATGAACCTACATAAAGAAAAGCTCTTTGTTTGTGGAGCTGGCCTGTGTGTCAGTCTGGTTACAGGCGTACCATCCTTACTGACACCCTGTGGCTAGCTGCCTGACCCTACGTAACCCCAGCCTTACTGCCAGACTGGGGAGCAGTAGTTGAGGACTCCAGACAAGAGGATGCCCAAAATAAAGGGCTTATAACTCAGACCCTCAGCCACGGCATTGCCATCACAGTGCTGCCGCTCCTCTCTGTGACCCTGCCCTTACCTGCCCCCAGACATGTCCCCTGGTCTCCGCCCCGTGAAAGGAATCCTTTTGGTACCCCCAACATGAGCCCTAGATTATACTCCCTAGATTATACTGCCTAGATTATACTCCCCTCATGCCCCAGCACCAAACATATTCATTCCCTGTGGGTGAGGCTGTGATCTTGCACTCACCACAGGGTCAATGAATAACCAGTTACGGGTTGGGGGGACTCTTCTGTCCCCACAGAGGCTCTCTTTCAGGAAATTCTGGTTCTAATTCCCTGGTTCGAGGGCTTGCTGTGTGTTGTACCTTGCATGAACATCTGAGGTACCTCACCTTACATGGCTCTCACAGAAACTTAAGAGGGGCTATTACTGCCCCCATTGCAAAGGGATAGAAGCAAGGCTCCCTGAGATCACCACCCCCAGAGGCAGCCCAGAGGTGGATCAGGAGCAGAGGCAGCTGTTGGCCTCTTGCCTAGATGCCCTCACCCTACACAGGGTATGCTCAGCCCAGCCCTACCGATTACATGTGCCAGGCCCTTTGCCCAGGGAGGCCTGACTTCCCAAGAGCATGACTGGAAGTTTGGCAATTAAAATAGGAAACTGGCAATATTAGTGTAACAATTTCAATTTCACAATTTCTTCACAAACTCTATTTTGAACTGAAAGCCAATTAACAATTAAGCCAAAGGGTACTATTATCCTTCAAAAAAGATAAATAGGTAAAAATTTTGGAATCAACAACTCTTAATTATAAAATGACTCACTAAATAGCACTATGGTTATTTTTCTCAGAGGAATTTCAAAGGGAAAAGGGATCCAGTTTTGCTGCCTCCTGTACTGTATGTTCTAGAAAGAGGGTAAAAGGGTATTGTCCACTCAGAGATGCTGAGAAACATTCTAAGCCTATCAACCCAGATGGTTGGCTCTGCTCTAAGGGAGAAGCACAGTAGGTCTAATCAGCCTGTGAAGAGATGTGAGTGGGGCTCCCCTAGTCTGTCTCTCCCTAGGGCCCCCTGCCTCACACCATATATAGAGACACAGAAGGGTCATCCCACGCTTGGCAGGCTGTCCTTGGTCAAGTATGGCAAGGGGCAGCCGGGGCAGAACTGACCTCTAGAACCTAGAGAAGGGCCTGCCATACTGCTCCCAAAGCAGGATAAGTGTCTGCAGCACCTGCCGAGAAATCAGAAGCCTCTAACCAGGAACACACGAAGCAGCGTGTAGGAAGAGAAAATTCTTCAGAATACCAAGTAGCCACTAGCTGAATTGGGACCACAGAAGGCTTCTGACCTGGTTAAGGCCTCAGTGAAGACAAACAACCTCAAGCACTAGCCCCTCCCCACCAACCACTTGAAAGACCCAAGGCAGGAAGACAAAGGCCTGGACTAGGACTGTGGCCACAGGGATAGAGAGAAGAGGCCAGATCACGTGACAGTGGGGAGGCAGAGGTAGAGTTCATGGGGCTTAGTCTACAGAATGGGTGCTCAGGTGAAAGAGGAGGACAACACAGGCCACTGGCTTCAGTTTCTCATGGTGGATGGTAGGTGGGAACCACAGAGGAGGGCACATCTTCCCCAGGAGAAGTCACAGGCCCTCCAGGTACAGCAGCAAATGAGGTCAGAGAAGCAGAGCCATTTCCTGCCAGCCGTTTGGACAAACAAATGTGGAAGCTGGGGGCCTGAGGTAGGGAGAAGTTGGGACGGCCTTCAGTTTTGTTTTCAGGTCCCATGGAGTGCATCCAATGGTGAGGAGGGAAGGCTGTCCTGGGTAAGGAGATGGCAGTGGAGCAGGACACAGAGATGGTGGGACACAGTGGGGGTGGGGTGGGAGGCAATGCTGATCACTGAGCGGCAGGAGCTCCAAGGTTCAGAAAGGCCAGAACTAAGCTGCTAATGAGGTTTAGGTCAGAATCTGGGTACCTCATCTGGAGTCGGCCGTGACTGAAATGCTTCTGTTTGGGTCAAATCAGCATTTCCCGTGGCCTGGCCCAGGGGCTGCCGAAAGGAGCTGTCAGGAATGTTTATGCTCCTGGACAGAGACAGTTTTCCCCTCTCCTCTGTGCACATCCTCCTTAATGAAAGAAAGCAGGCTGGGAGGTCTCCTGGGGACCAGGTTCCTCCAGGCTGGCCAGCTCAGCAGTCCAAGAGGACTCACGGTTCCTCACCATCAGGTGCCCCACCCAACCAGGAGGGAGGCTGTGTCTGGTAGTCTCTGTGTAGAGTAGCTGATTAGCACGCCACTGACTCTAGTGATCCCTTGGTGCCCAAAATCCAGCCACACAAGCCGGTTGCCCCTCAGGGATCCTCCAGACCCAGGGCTTGGGGAAGCATCAGTGTGGGGCCTGAAGAGCCCCAAGGCTTATCATACCATCGGCAAGGTCGTCTGCCTTGCTTAGAGCTGCCCTTCCCTAAAGCATGCTGGGAAGTATGGCCTGTGGTCAAAACAGTCCTTGTAGCGCCAGGTGGTTTCCAATGTGGCTCCCATGGAGGCCTAGCTCAAGACAGGTTAGGACAAGGTGCCCCAGAGGTCACAGTGATGCTTGCCTTTCTGGTCCCATTCTGGGCCAGCAGTAGCCTGCACTCCACACCGTCTGCTCCACTGCTGCCCATACATGGGAGCCTGGGATTCCAAAGGGCTCATGTGACTGCCTGTGTGCAGGAGGCAGGGGTCTTGGCTCAACCACCTCCTGACATGATACATCTGGGAAACACATCCACCTACTAAGATGACCCAAATACAAACACCATGGGTGCTCTGGGGAAGGGGAGATACCCAGGATGCACAAGGTAGCCATGGTAGGATTCACTGAGTAGCCCTGGTCAGGAGTGTGGGGTAGAGGTTAGAGCAACCCCAAGGCCCAGGCTCTCAAGCTCTGCCAGGGTAGCTCCATACCCTCTGAGCCTTCAGGCTGAGCTTCAAGCTTCCAGAGAGCACTGGGCCTCCTGCTACCTTCTGACCAGCCCTGCACAATGTCCAGTACCCTCCCCTGGGACCACTATTGCAGAGACTGTCCTAACCCCATTTCTCCTGCAGACTTCCCTGTGGGTAAAAGATAGGCAGCTCCAAACATCCTCACAAGCAGTCCCGAGGAAAGCCCAGAGCAGCCAGGGGAAAATACACAGACCAGAGGCTGTGGTTTTGACAAGTAATACCCATGACCTTGGGAGGGAGGACTGAAGGTGAGGATGGAGCCTGGGCAGTGGGACGTGGCCTGTCCTACCGGGAGAACTGTATAAAGGCTTCCAGCCTGCTGTGGACATGAGGTACACTGGATAGCACAGGCTTCTGCTCCACGGTCCTTCCTCTCCCCTCCCCTATAGTTACCCTCATCCCAAGTGTCACAGAGTAAGGGCAGGGTGGTTCCTCAGGTTCCTCCTACCTGAGCAGGGGAGGTTGGCATCTTTCATGGGGGCCATGACCATGGTGGCTAAAAATAGGGAGGGGAACTCAGGGCCTCCTGAGGCTGACAGCCTCTGGGACCAGCCTCAGGGCATCAGTCAGCCAGAGGCAGTGGGCACCATTACCCCACCCCTCACTGTGTTGGTTAGTTTTCCAAGTGAAAGGACTGGGCTTTGCCCACCAAGGTCCGGGCAACACTTGGCTCTGGGGCAGGGACAGAAAAGAGAGAGCGGTCCCTCTAGTGTTAACTGTCTGGGCAGCCCTCCACCCACAACACACTCCAATCTCCACAGCCTTTCCTGGCTCCCATGCCCCCAGTTACCCCAGGCCCTGGCCTCTCACCAAGGCTGGAGAGAACATGCTTGGTTCAGCTTTCTTACCTCCACCAGGTGGGGTGTCGGGTTGAAGCCACAGAGATTGCACACCTGGAGCTTGCAGGTAGTGCAGGTGTTATAGTTGGCTGGGCCTTTGCCGCCCACATTGAGCTCAGCTTGGCACAGTGGACAAGTGGCCTTTTCCTTCGGCATGGTCTTTGGCTTGGCAGCAGCCTTGGGCACGGCATGGTGTTCTGTTTTGCCATGCTTTGGGCTGGTTGTCCCCGCAGTTCTCGCCAGGGCTCCCGGCCCCGATCCAGGACCTGTTCTAGCCCCAGGCTCAGTTTTGGCCCCAGGTGCTGGCCCAGGCCCAGTCCCTGAGCCCGGAGGTCTTGAACCAGCCTCCTTGCTGGCATCACTGAAGACGATCTTGGGCTGCCCCTTGCTGGGGCTGGGCTGGCCCTGGGAGTCGGCCTCAGGCTGCACAGACATGAGGGTGCTCGCCTGAGTCAGCAGTGATGCACCAAGGCCGAAGAGCTTCCCGGTGAGACCCTCCTGGGTCTGCTCAGCAGCACCAGACCCAGAGGGCACTGCAGTGGCACTTTTGGCCAGGGCCTCTCCTATAGGTGGCCGGGGCTCAGCTGTGGAAGGCTTGGTGGGGAGAGAGGGCTGAGGAGACACCCTCCCTACCTCTAGAGGGGCAGCTGCTTGGGCAGGCCCCAGCACTGAGGTCGCCCTGGAAGGCTCAGCCTGGTGAGGACTGGGCTGTGGTCCTCCTTGGCCCCTCGGTCTCTCTGGTTCCCCCTTCCCCAGGGGCTGCTTGGCTGGGGAGTGGGCAGGAGACAGAGCTGGGGAGTGCAGCTGCTGCTGGCTCTTGGATCGAGGCGCAGTGGTCATGTCCATCCCCAGAGCCCTCTGCATCTGACAGTTCAGACAGAGCCACTCCTTCACCTGAGGAGAGAAGCACCGTGGTCAGAAGGGTGGCCAGGAAAAGCTGTGCCGATGGCCCAGGTCAGCACAGGACCATGGCAGCCAGGGCAGCTCCCGGCATAGGCAGGAGTACCAAAATTGGCTCTGGTGTTTCTGGGCTGCCAAGGAAAAAAGAGAAAAAGGGGCCTTGGACAGGACAGGTGGCTTTGCCCTGCCATCTGGGACTTGCCAGATATATGGCAGAACAGGGGCAGCCACACACTTGACTTCCCTTCCAACTACTAACCCTCCACCTGCCCAGGTGCTCCTGGTCCAGGGTTCTCCTCACCGCCCACTGGCTGTCCGTCAGCGCGCCCCAGATACGTGTACATCATTCCACCTCCGCATCCTGCTTCATCCATCCACATACTCATCCTGCTGCTTGAATTACCTCAATAGCCTCTGACTGGTCACTCTCCTCCCCCTCCTGCCCCTTCAGGCCATTTCCAAACAGCAGCCAGAGTCATCTTTTCAAACATAAGTCAGGAAGCAAAACATGGCTGGATTTTGCAGACTTGAATGAGAACATCACAGAACTGTGGGCCCCAAACACAGCCCAGCACAAGATGCAATAGGTAGGAAATAAAATTTCTGCAGAAAGAATAAATAAGTGAAGAATAACAGGTGGGAGAGGAAAGCATAGAGAATAAAAAGAAACCATAATTCCTGGAGGAGCTTACAGTCTAGCTGTGAAGATACATACGACAAAAACTTGAGAATAAAGTAATGTAAGGTCAGTGACTGACGTAAGCAGAAGGAAATAAGGCTTTTTATTTTTTCCTTAAGGAAGATTTTTAAAGAAAGTGGGATAATCTGTGCTTCCAGAACAAACATGATGCATGTTGCTAGTCGTGTGATAGACACGTCCTTTTTTTCTGCCATTGACCTCTCCCTGGATAAAGCGGGCAGACAACTCAAGCCAGTCCACTCACCCTTTGCAGCTAGTGGTTCAGGGATGGCCATGTGACTTTGCAAATGGCCAATCAAAGCTCTTCCATGTGCTGTGGTAAATGAACAATAGAAGAGGGAGGACCTTTTTCTCCTGGACTGCCAGTCAGAAGGATATAATCTGGGAGCGGTCAGCAGCCATCTTTCCCAACATGCAGAGATGCTGAGAACAAAGTCCATAGATGGCTGGAAGTGAAGCCAAGAAGGGAGAAAGAAGGAGATGGGATGGTATCATTCAATTTTCTGGATTCAGTCATGCCTTGAGTCTACTCTTGGACTTCCAGTTCCACGTGCCAACATACGTGTTTTTTCTCTCCAAAAACACCCACATGTGAAACAGGACATCTCACTTAGAGGCTGAAACCTCTGTAGTGACTTCCAGTCACACTAACCATGGCAGATCTTTATCATGGGCCCACAAGGTCCACAGTCTATCCCAGCGTTCCTCTCTCTGGCCTCCTTTCCTGCCACCTCTCCTTCGCCCCCCTCACCCCAGACACTCTGAGCCTCCTGTTCAGCCAAGTGATCCTCTGAGCTCCTCTTTGCACTAGAATCTTTGTGCTCACTATCTCCTCTACCCCAAACACTCTCAGTGTAGCTTGCTGTGTAGGGCTTAGCTCAGGGTCCACTTGCCTAGCAGAACCTCCCTGGCCCAATTTAGAATACACCTCCTTTCTCCACCGGGAACTCTATAAAATCATCCAGCTTATTTTCTTCACAGTGCTACTTCTATCCCAAACTATCTACTGACTTGTTTACCTGGGTGTCTCCTGTTACCCCAAGCAGTCTGTGAGCTCTTGTTGACAAGGTGTTCTCAGGACCAGCACAGTGGTACAGAGCAGGGCTCATCCCAGAGAGGTATGTTTGTGAAATGAGTCCTGAAAACTTATTAATATGGGGTTTAGCTCCAATGAAGCTGAAGCCACAGGACTGAGCCTGAAGAAGGGGGAGTGCTCTTGCGCAGCCACAGCTGAGTCTGGGGGCCAAGACTGTCACCCTACTTATGGCTTTGGCCAGAGGCTCCTAATGCACCATGATGGCCAGTCACCAGAGAAAGGTCTATTATCTGTCCCCAGGGCAGGAGGCCTCTCTCTGTCTACTGTTAGGGGAGCCTCCAGCCCTGCTCGCTGCCTTGAGGCCACAGAGCAATGCTGCTGCTGTGTGGGTGACTTGTCAACTGGGAAGCGTGAACCCGGCTATCGGGCCCCAGCATCCCCAAGACCAGCACCTTGGGAGGTGGAGGGCTACTGCCCTTTGGTGAGCATCCCCTTGTGTCAAGAGCCACAGAGGCCTTGCTCACACAACATTATCTCACTTGTTTCAAACAGTCGAGAAAATCAAGGTCTGTGATATACTCTTAGGGTTACCTGACTAGGTTGTGATCAGCCCTGATAGCCCTGCCCAACTCCTGATCGACAGCCTGGACAGCCTGGAGCCTAATGTCCTCTGCTGAGATCTAGGGCTTGGGGGTCCTTGTACTTTTCTACTTACTGAGGGCCACTCAGCCTCATAGAATCCAAGTCACAGGTCTAGCTGTCACCCCTGCAAAATACTAGCAGAACTCCCAAAGACCAAGGCCACCCTGAGATGCCCCAGGGACAGTGCTGTCAAAGCTCAGAGATGTGGTCACCCTGCTTGCTGGGAACGTTCAATCCAGCCTGATGCTTTTTCAGATTCAAGGCTGTTTGTCTACCCTCGGGCACAGACAGCCACAGAAGCAAACAATTTCTGTGCCTGACACTATGCCGAAAGACCCTTTCAGAAAGGTCATTCCTGGGAAGGGGTGGGTAGGTGTTCACTCGCATCCAAGTTGAAGCTCCCAAGGACAGCTGTTTCCATTCATCCTGAGGGGACCCTGGGAAAGCGCTTCCTCATTCTGATTGCCAGCAAGCTACAGGCTTTGTTCTTGCAGTAGGCGCCAGGTCACACCCAACTATGTCCTGAGGTGGGACCCACTGAGAAGAGGTTATCTAGTGGTAAGACTTCTTTTTTATCCTGGAACTTCAGAGTGACCCTCCTTTGGGTTCCAGACAGGACCAAACAAAGGCCTGTGCTAAAACTACTGCACTCACCACCAGAACACCAGAACTTTCCTTCCCCAGCGCTTCCACATGGCAGGCTGTGTCACAGGCAACTCACCTAAAATAGAACCTCTCCAAGAAATGCTGAAACACCCCCCCCAGTGAGTCATCGCCCAGATGGGTGCAGCTATTTCTATCCAGCCTCTTCCAGACGATGATGAGAAGTCTTGACCGCACCCCTCTACCCCCCGCCCCCTTCCAAGTCCAGGCAGATGGGCCCAGCATGCAAGGCCTCCTAAGGAGGACACAGGCTGAGGAGCCCCCACCCCCAGCAAGCTCTCCCTCTCTGCATCTCCAGGAGTTTGCTGAGAGGGGCCCAGCCTCAGCCTCTTCCTCCTGACTCCAAAGTCCCCCACCTGTGCTGGGGGACTGCTCACTAAGCAGAAAAAGAAGTGGCTGTGTACCTTTGGCCCACTTGCCCACTTAGGCTGGGTACCCATGCCAAGCCTGTGGTAGATTTCCCTGGCCCTGGCACCAGCAGTAGCTAGAGCCTTTCTCAGCCTGTTTGCCAGGGAATTAGCTCAGGAAGTTCCCTATGGCTCCGTAGCACCCTCCCAGCCAGCCGTCCACCACAGTCAAGGGGAACAGCCTTCTGCCAGTGGGACAGAAAACCTCCATTAAGGACCTGCTGACCAATACCTTCATGAGTCTGACCTGGCATATGGCCAGGAAACATGCAGGCCATCAGCCACAGATCTTGTGTCCCCAGGAGCCACATGTGGGCTCCCCTCTGACAGCTCTGTGAGACATTAGTTTTGTCAAACTGACGTTTTTTGTCAGTGAAAAAAAATCCATCCTGCCATTTCAAAGGACTATGGGGCCTACACAGAGGCCCGTGCAGCCTAGCCTAGTGGGGCTGGATAGAAATAAAGAGGGCAGAGACCAGTGTGGTATACAGGGAAGAGGCAGATTGGGCGTGGGGCAGCAGAAGCTTCTTAAAGGGAATCATTGCCCACTCTGCCAGGAGACTGAGGAGGATTCGGAAAGATAGGGCCATGCGGCTCTGTGGCTCTGGGAGGACTTTCTCCCCCCGGAAAGCTTTTCCCAGCTGCTCCTTACACAAACTGTTCAATGTACAGACCGGCAGCTAAGGCAGTGCCACCCACCTGTAGGACTCAGGGGTCCAGGAACCTGTCTATGGGCTCTGTGAGCCACAACCTGAATGAGCAGCCAAGGCCTATCTGCAGTGGCCAATCTCTGATGTTCCCTTCACTCCGTCTGAGGGCAGGAAGGGGAGTGGAGGCAGTTCTGGGAGGCGCTTCTACATCTTCTCTGCAGGGTCTCTGACAGCACTGAGATTTGCTGTCCTCCGTCTCAGCCTCAGAAGGTGTGACCCAGCCTTGCTTGCCATATCTGGCCTCAAAAGATGCCTGTGGAGTCTGTTCCGCTTTCAGGTGGAGCCTGACTCACCATCACCTCGTGGCTGCTGGGCCGCTCTGAGGGCCCCCAGCGTGACAGGACATCTTCCTACTCTACGACCCCACCTTCCTGTCCCAAGAGGCAGGAGTACAGACATCAGTTAGCCTTCCTTCCTGCTGAGAGCAGCAGTGGCTTGCCTCTGAGCCCCAGCTGTCCCCCAGAGTGCAGGCATTCAGCGTGTCAGATCACTCTGTGCTGACATCATGCCTGATGGAGCATTCATGCTTTCCATTTTGGTACAAGTGGAAACATCACAGTAGATCTCACAAAGACTCCCTACATGTTTCTGCCAAATTCAGAGGTTCCTCAGAGGGCCCCATTTGCAACCCTGACTCCAGGCCTTTCTGGGCTGTGAGTCACTGACCAGGTTTCCCCAGGAGGCACATACTCCAGTATGGACTCTGGGCTACAAGGACAGGTGGGCAGGAGGGAGACAGGGCTGGCCTGGGCACTCACACTCCTCACAGCACTGGACACATCACCTGCCCCATCGAGCACCAGGTCTCCACCCCTACCCCCTGCTGTCCGACCTCAGGCTTAGAGAGTTGCAGCACAGGGTTCTATGAGGCAAGGATACCTCGACTCAAATCTGGACCAGCCAGGTGTGGCCTACAAGGGAGGCCTGTGTGAATTTCACCAGGCCAGAACCCTGATGGGAACTCTGGGGACCTGCCTAGCATCTGAGACCAGGTCCTGGGAAGGGAAGGCTGAACACATTCATTCCTTGGTCTGGAAGGCCTCACTGGCCTGGAGCTCCATGAGAGACTATCCACCCTCTTGATGATCCTCTGACACAGCTGCCTCTCCACTTCCCAACAGCCCTCACTCCCCTCCACTGCCCTGGACAGCCTCCCCTTCCTCCCAGGCCTGTCCACTGTGCCCTGCGAAATCCCCAGTTCATGACCGGTCAACTCCCCTATATACTATCTTCCACATCTCTTGGTCCCGAGCTGCCCGCTCAGAAGCTGCAGTCTCTGGACCTCACACTGTGGCAGTGGCTCTTCCCTCTTCAAAATCCCTGGAACCCTTGAAGCACAGCCCTCACCTTCCCCATCCTTCCTTCCAATACCTCTCCACCCTTTCTTTACCCCCATCCTGGCTTCTGCTAGATGCCTTCATCCTGGCCTCTTGTTCTCAAAATTCCTTGGTTCTTACCTCCCAGGCTTCCACTCAGCTGACTTGCACCATCACTGCAGGTGACCTGTAACCTCTGTGGGGTGCAACCATCCAACACCTCCATCCCTCAGCCCTACCCTCAACCTCACCCCAAACTCAACCTTCTTCCAAACTCCTCCTGTACCCATCCTCCCCTGCTTTCCAAGTCGTTCCTCAGGCTTCCCACCTGGCGCAGATTGTGAGCCTTGTGGAGACCTCCCACTGGCTGGGCCTCTGCTGTGGGGCCATCTGTGAAGCCCACTGTCTTCGCATCTGTTCCTACCCACTGTGTCTATGGTCTGACTTCTGTCCCACTCTGTTAAATGTCTGGACTTCCTTGACCTGTGTCTGCTTCATCCCTGGACCCAACTGAACACCTACGCTCCAACAACTGAACAGATGCCAGGCATGTGGGCTCCACTCTTCAATTAACATGCTTGCCAACCTCTTCTGGGCCTCCACAGCTACCTGGTTAATTTACTCCATCTCTCCAAGCTCCTCTCCACAATGGCTGGTCCCTTTTCTCCTGTCCCCCTTCACTTCCCTACTGCTAGCTTAATTGATAGCCCTGCTTCCTTTTTGTTAAAGAGGAACCATATACAAGGTCTGCCAATTACGTCCACAAACTCATCCTAAAAAAAGTGCTACATGCCTCATTGTTGAATATCATCACTACAGTCATCTTCGAAGTACTCCCCTTGGGGGCCTATGCACTGAGGCCAGCTCCTAGGCCACCCTTCAAAGCAATTTTGGAACCCTTTTTCCGGAATGGCCATCAGTGCTGTGGTCGTATTAGCCTTGATGTCCTGAATGTCATCGAAATGTCTTCTTTTCACTATTTATCTTCAGGTAATGAAAAGTCATCGTGGGCCAGATCAGGAGAGTAGGGAGGGTGTTCCAATATGATTATTTGTTTACTAGCTAAAAACTCCCTCACAAACAATTATACAATCAAGTTTGCAAACCTGCCACCGTGCCATCGTGTGCAACAGCCATTCCAGAAAGAGTTCCAGAATTACTTTTACGGGTGGAATATGCACTAGCATTGGTGCATAGCTTTTCAGTGGGAGTACTTCGAAGATGACCATAGTGATATTCATAAATGAGGTATGCAGCACTTGGCACAATTAAGTTCGGAGACTTAATTGTCAGCCCTCGTAACAGGGTGAGTCCTCCAAACTAAGAATCTGGACACTGCCTCTTTGGAGCCTCACTCCTTCAGTCATACCCCAGCTCCCTGGGATGCGGGTGTCCCCATCCTTTCAGAACTCAGGCAGGTTCCGTTGTCTCCCTCTCCTGTCTACACATCTCCCCAACTACAGCCTGTGCTCTCTCCCCTTCTCAGCCAAGCTTCCCAAAGGGGTCTTTCACATGGATGAACCTCAACAACACTGCTGAGTGAAGGAAACCTTACACAGAAGAGCGCATTCTAGGTGACTCTATTTACATGATGCTATGGAACTTATCAACAATCTATGGTTGATAAAAGGCAGAGCAGTGGTGGTCTCTGGAACAGGGGCAAGGAGAGACAGGCATGGGGCCTTGGGGGCTTTCCAAGATGATGGGGATGTTCTCCATCTTGACACAGGTGCCTGCTTTGGTCAAAGCTTATGGAAGGGTATATTTAAGCTCTGTATATTTTATTATATGTAAGTTTTGTCCAAAAAAAGAACTTAAATACCAAACTGTAGTTTATTACAGGGAGCCCTGGTGACACAGTGTTTAAGAGCTCTCTGCTGACTTATAGGTTGGCAGTTTGAATCCATCAGCTATTCCCTGAAAACCCCATGGGACAGCTCTACTCTGTCCTATGGAGTCACTGTGAGTCAGAATCAATAGCACAATGGATATAGTTTTTAGTTAATGATAGACTTGTTTAAGTGTTTAGTGGGCAGTAGAGTAATACCTCCATTGTACTTTGAAATTCAACAGAAAGATCAATGGCTAGATGGACATACAGAAGGATGGATCCCTAGAGGGAAAGAAGGATATATGATAAAGCCAGGAGTGTTGTATGTTAGTTGTGAATCCAGGTGGTAGATTCATGAGTGTTACCTGTACAAATCTTTGAACTTTTCTATAGTTTTAAAATTCTTCACAATAAAATGCTAGGGAAAAAAGTTGTCCACCTACCTGGTTGTACTGTTGCTCCACCCCAGGGAAACGCCGAGAGCTCCTCTGATGGGCTCTTGGCAGCTGACCCCAACCCCACCTCAGGACACTCTCATTTCCCGGACTTGCTAGCCCTCCATTTGCTGGCCTTTCTTCTCTTCTTGCCTTTCCCTTCCCAGCTTTGCTGAGATCTTCTGAGTGTTGGAAAACTTGGACACCAGCTCTTTTTGCTCTCTATCTGTCTTCCTTGGGCACTTTCATGGACTGAATTGTGTCCCCCACAAATATGTATTAGAATCCTAATCTCTACATCTGGGAAATAAGGAGTGCTGGTGGCTCAGTGGTTAACGTGATCAGCTTCTACCTGGAAGGTCAGCGGTTCGAACACACCAGCTGCTCCATGGGAGGAAGACATGGCGATCTGCTTCTGTAAAGATTTAGTCTTCGAAACCTATGGGGTAATTTTACTCTGTCTGCTGGGTTACTAAAAGTCAGAACCAACTCAAAGACAATGGGTTTGGTTCTTGGTTGTGCCCGTGGATGTAATCCTGTTTGGGAAATGTGCTTTGTTATGTTAATAAGGCCTATTAATGTAAAGTGCGTCCCTATCCTAGTCATTTTTCAGTGATATGGAAAGTGACAAGAGATGCATGCACAAACACTATCTGAAGATGACACAGGCAGATGAATCTAGAAGCCCAGGAACTCCTATGATTGTCCTCTACTAGAGGTAGAGGTGTCCCATCAGTTACACATGTAATTCAGACTTCTAGCCTCCTAAACTGTGAGACACTAATTTTTTTCAGTGCTATCCATTTGTGGTATTTCTTTGACAGTAGCACTAAGAAACTAAGACAGGCTCCTAGTTGTTTTTAGGTGCCGCTGAGTTGATTTCCACTCACAGTGACCCCATGTACAATGGAAAAAAAAACACTGGCTAGTCCTGCACCGTCCTCACAATCACTGCCGTGTGTGAGCCCATTGTTGCAGCCACTGTGTCAATTCATCTCGTTGAGGGTCTTTCTATTTTTCATTGACCCTCTACTCTGCCAAGCATGATGTTCTCCAAGGACAAGTCTCTCGTGATAACATGCTCACAGTACATGAGACAAACTCTCACCATCCTTGCTTTTAATGAGCACTCTGGCTCCACTTCTTCCAAGACTTGTTCATTCTTCTAGCAATTCATGGTGTATTCTGTATTTTTCACCAACACCACAATTCAAAGCATCAGTTCTTCTTCTGTCTTCCTTATTCATTGTCTAGCTGTTGAATACATACAAGGCAACTTAAACTATGGCTTCAGTCAGGTGCACTTAGTCTTAAAAGTGACACCTTTGCTTTGCAAAATTTTAAAGAAGTCTTTTGCAGCAGATATACCTGATGCACAATATTACTTGATTTTTCGACTGCTGCTTCCATAGGTACTGATCATGGTTCCAAGTAAAATAAAATCCTTGACAACTTCAGTACTTTCTCTGAATATGATGATGCTGCTTATTGGCCCAGTTTTTGCTTTTTTCATGGTGAGATGCAATGCATACTGAAGGTTGTAGTGCTTAGTCTTCATCAGTAAGTGACACAAGCAAGGTTGTGTCATTTGTGTTTTGCAGGTTCTTAGTTAAGTTTTCCTCCAATAGTGATGCAGTGTTCTTCATACAGTCCAGTTTCTTGGATTACTTGCTCAGTATACGGACCGAATAAGCATGGTGAAAGGATACAATCCCGACGCACACCTTTCCTGATTTTAAATGATGCACTATCCACTTGTTCTGTTCCAGTAACTGCCTCTTGGTCTATGTACAGATTCCCTATGAACACAAATATTCTGGACTTTCCATTCTTTGTAATGTTAACATAATTTGTTATGTTCCACACCACTGAATGCTTCTGCATAGTCAATAAAACACAGGTATTTCTGGTATTTCTGGTATTCTCTGCTTTCAGTCAAGATCCGTCTGACAATGACAATGATATCCCTCATTCCATGTTGTCTTCTGAATCTGGCTTAAATTTCTGGCAGCTTCCTTTTGATGTACTCTTGCAACTGTTTTTTAAATTATCTTCAGCAAAATTTTACTTGTGCATACTAGTGATATTTTTCAATGGTTTCCCCATTCTGACATCGAGATCAATTGGCATAACTAGTCTTTTGCTAAGAGAGTCTTCTGTATCTCATGCTGGTGAGTGGTGTCTGGGGTCTTAACAGCTAGCATGCTGCCATCTGAGATACATCAAGTGGTCCCAACTCATCTGGAACAGATGATGACCGAGAACATCAAAGACATGAGGAAAAATGAGCCCAGGAGACAGAAGGACCCATGTGAATGGGAAATTACCAATAGGAGACCAAATGGTGCCTGGCCACCACCAAAGACAGCCGCGATGGGGCACACAATGCAGAGCCCCTGAGGCAACATGAGAAAAACAGACGTGCAGCTCAAGAACTCTACTAAAAGATCAGAATTGATGGTCCAACAGCCTGGAGGGTCCCCAAGGAACATGGCCCCTAGACCTGCTACTGGCCCTGACTGGAAACCAGTACTGTGGTCAACTCTTCAGACAAGAATGGACTGGACTCGGGGACACAGTGTGACCATATGGCTTGTGTAGTTTACGGTTTAATACATTTACAGGAGGCTGTCCTACTGGTTTCCTTCTAGTTGGGAGAGAACAGGGTGGAGAGGATGGGACAGGTGCTCGTTACAATACCAGAAGTATACAGTGAAAAGGAGGAATGTGCTGTGACTTTGTGAGGAGAGCAGATGGAGCTGCAGATAGGTGGGCATGAAAAATTGATCTGGGTTGTATCCTTGATTAAGATCAAGATAAAAAAAAAAAAAGTTTCCCTATTCTGCCAGATCACCTGTCTTTTGGAATGGGCACAAACAAGCATCTCTTCCGGTTGGTTTTCCAGGTAGCTGTTGTCCAAATTTCTTGGCATAGATGACTGCTCCCAGTGTTGCATCCATTTGTTGAAACATCTCAGTTGGTATTCTGTCAGTTCCTGGAGCCTTGATTTTCACCAACGCTTTCAGTGCAGTTTGAACTTCCTCCTTCAGTACCACTGTTTTTTGGTCATGTGCTACCCTCTAGAATGGGTGGATGTTGACCAATTCTCTGTGGTACAGTGATTCTGTGTGTTCCTTCCATCTTCTTTTGATGCCTTCCTGCATTGTTTAGTATTTTCCCTGTAGAATCCTGCAATATTGCAACTTGAGGCTTGAATTTTTTCTTCCATTCATCTGGCTTGAGAGATGTCAAACATGTTCTTCTCTTTTGGTTTCCCAACTCCAAATCTTCACACATTTTACTGTAATATTCTGTTATTTCAAGTTGCCCCTTGAACTTTTTTCAGCTCTTGTTTTTCATTATTTCTTCCTTTTGCACTCAAGGTTCAAGAGCAAGTTTCAGTCTCTTCTGGCATCCATTATGGTCTTCTCTTACTTTCCTATCTTTTTAATGACATTTTGCTGTCTTCAAAGCCAAAGGTCAGCAGGTTGAAACCACTAGCAGCCCTGCGGGACACAGATGTGGCCGTCTGCTTCCAAAGAGACTTAATACAGTCTTTGAAACCCTATGTGGTCACTGTGAGTTGGCATCTATTTAACGGCAATCAGTTTGGTTTGGGTTTGGTTTCTTCATGCATGATGTCCTTCTGTGACTCATCAGGTCTTCAGTCATCAGTGTTCAATGCATTAAATCTATTCCTGAGATAGTCTCTAAATTCAGGTGGGATATACTCAAGGTACTACTTTGACTCTTACGGACTTGTTTGAATTTTCTTCAGCTTCATCTTGAACCTGCATATAAGCAATTGATGGGTCTGTTCTACAGTCAGCCTCTGGTCTTATTTTCCATTATCTCTTTCTACAGACATCGTCAACATGATTCTTGTGTATTACATCTCATGAGGTCCACATGTATAGTCACTGTTTACCTTATTGACAAAAAGATATTTACAACAAATAAGTCACTGCTACCAAAATTTTACCATGTGATCTCTGCCATCATTTCTGTGATGAAGGCCATATTTTCCAACTACTGAATCTTCTGTTTCCAATTTTTGCATTCTAATTACCAATAATTTTCAACGAATCTTGATTACATGTTTGAACAATTTCAGATGGCAGAAGTTGGTTAAAAAAAATCTTCAGTTTCAGGGAGGGTAGGGAGGAAGGGAGAGTGTTGGTTGTAGATTATATAGTTGACGGAAATTTGGTTGGGTGAAATCAGTGACAGCACACAATAGAAAGAAGATCAATTTAAATGGACTTCAACATAACCTGAAAACTCTTTCAATCTTAACCCAATACAGCAAGGACAGAGTAGCATGGGCAGGGGTCTGGGGACCATGCTCTCAGGGGATATTGTGCCCAACTGGCAGAACTAGCCTATTGCTATGGGAGTCTTCTCCATCCCATATCGTCAAGTGGCATCTGGGGTCTTAAAAGCTAGCAAGATGCCATCTGAGGTATACCAAATGGTCCCAACTTAGCAGGAACAGATGATCACCAAGGACAAAATCAACATGGGGAAAAGAGAACCCAGAAGACAGAAAGACCCACATGAATGGGTGACTATGTCGATATGTGGCCAGAAGAACCAGATGGTGCCCAGCCCCCTCCAGTGACAGCTGTGATGGGGCTCACAAAATTGAGTCCCAGTGGCAATATGAGAATAAAAAGGTGTGCACCCTGAGAACTTCACTAAAAGTCCACAGTTGATGGTCCGAAGGCCTGGGGGGTTCCCCTAGGAGCATGGCACTTAGACCCAATGCTGTTCCTGATCAAACATCATTACTGAGACCAACTCCTCAGACAGGAACAGACTGCACTTGGTGACACAGAGTGACCATACTGTATGTGCCTTTATGCTTCTTTTCATCTATAGGATATTGTCCTACTGTCCTCTTACTAGATGGGAGTGGAGAGGGTGGGGAAGAGGGGACAGGAGATCCCTAAGAGGATATGACTTGTACAGAACAGAAAGGAGGAGTGTGCTGTCACCAGGCAAGGAGAGCAGGAGCTGCACAGTGGCATGCAAATTTAAACCAGATTGTACATTTTCACTCAATCACAATTAAAAACAAATGAACAAACAAACAACTTTAGTTTCTTCATCTGTAGCATTAGTAGTTGGTGGGTAAATCTGAGGAATAGCCATATTCATTGGTATTCCTTATAGTTGTATGGATATTATCCTACCACTGATAACATTACTTTAGGATGTATCTTGAAATATTCTTTTATACAATAAAGTCAATGTCATTCCTCCTCCGTTTGTCATTCCTGGCATAGCAGACCACAGTAAACTGTACAAACGGCCAATACTAGTCCATTTCAGCTCACTGATGCCTAGGATAGTGATCTTTATGCCTTCCATTTCATTTTTGGTGACTTCAGTTTTCCTAGACTCACGTTTCAGACATTTCGATTATTAACAGATGTTTGCAGTTGTTTCTTCTCATTTTGAGTGATGATACATTAGCAAATAAAGGTCCTAAAGGCTTGACTCCATCTGTGTCATTAAGATCAACTCTACTTAGAGGAGGCAGTGCTTCCCTAGTCACACTGTGAGTGCCTTCCAACCCAGTGAGTCACCTTCCAGCACTCTGTCAGGCAGTGTTCTAGTGCTATTCATAAGGTTTTCACAGGACACCTTTTTCAGAAGTAGATCACCAGGTCCTTTTTCCTAGTCTGTTTTAATCTAGAAGGTCTGCTGAAGCCTGTCAATCATGGGTGACCCTGCTGTTATTTGAAATATCAGTAAGGCGATTTCCAGCATCACAGGAACACACAAACCATCCCGGTATGACAGACAAACTGACCGACAAGTGGTGGAAGACAAGCTCCTTAAATGTCAGCATATGCTCTGAATCCCTTAACATAGGTTTCCAGTTCAGACCTGTTTGATGTGTGCCAGAATTTTAGATCTGTCAGCTTACTGAACTCTACCACCTGGGGGTCTCCCAGCCACTTGATGTGGCTCAAACAAAAAGGTTCTTCATCTCTATCCTCTACTCCCATGTCCAATCCTTTCCCAAAACCTGTATGTTTAGCCT
This sequence comes from Heterohyrax brucei, assembly GCA_028571685.1. Classification (NCBI taxonomy): domain Eukaryota; kingdom Metazoa; phylum Chordata; class Mammalia; order Hyracoidea; family Procaviidae; genus Heterohyrax; species Heterohyrax brucei. Next base: position 16,778,642 of record CM053158.1, read on the forward strand.
CCAAAGTATACCAGTAATGTATGTAGGCTCCCTTTTGCCTTCACTGCCATCCTGGTTCAGGTGTCCTAGGCTCCTGGCCCTCACTCCTGCCCCCATGAGCTGTATACACAGCAGCCAGAAGGATGGTTTTTTTGGTTGTTTGTTTTAATAAAAAACTGAAGTTGGCCATTTCAACCATTTTTGTATATAATTCAGTGACATTAATTAGGTTCACCATGTTGTTTCATGATCCAGAAGGTTTTTTTTTTTTAATGCACACTAACTTCACTGCCACCTTCCCAAACCCTTGAGACTATATTTAGACTCCAGCCAGCCCAAGCAGGGCTATTTGCCTCCACCTGGCTCCTGCCCAACATCCTGCTGCCTAATACCCCGTCCTCAGAGAAGCTCCTGAGAGTCTTCTCACAAAATCACACCAAGCCTCTAGCCATCCTCCTCAGCCCTGGCCCGAGGTGTGTCTGTGCATTTGTTCATATGGTCATTAGTGGGAGGGCAGCCTCCCCCACTGGCCCAGAGGCTCCAGAGGGGCTGAACATCACCTCTGCTTCAGTCCTGCCAGGTCCTCCATTGTCTAAGTTCCTGCTATCATAAGGATTCCAAAGCATTTGTAGAGGGAGGGAACGATGGCCAGGAGGGAGAGGGGCCACCCTCCGGCTAAGCAGACACAAATACGCCTGCCCAGACTAAAACAAGGCTAAACGAATAGTCACTGTTGTTAGGTGCTGCCCCAAAGCATTTCTTTAGCTGTAATCTAAAGATTAGACTGGTGGGTTCGGCCCACCAACCTTTCTGTTTGTTAGTGGTCACGTCCTTTACCACTGCACCACCAGGGCCCCTTAATAAACTTGAACACGTTGTTTTTTCCACCTCTTCCTGCCTCTGGCTTTCTCCATCATCTCCCTTTTCTGCCTTCTCTTCTCTTATGCCTTCTTCCCCCTCTCCCCATCCTCACTTGATTATTTCTCTTCTTCTCTATCTTCCATTTTTACTTCACCCTCTCTCCATTCTTTTTCCTCTGCCCTCATACACAGAAGCAAGTGTTTTAAGGATCAAATTTCGTATTTTCTGTTTTGAATTAATTTTACATTCACTTTTAGATACTTTTATAGCTAAAAGTCAGAGTTTGGTGACTGACAGGTCCCTGTGGTGGAGTAGCTCCAACCCCAACAAGGCTGTTTCTTCTGCATGTGGCCCCAGTGGCTCCAGCCTCTACCTTTCTGTAGGCCCAACAGAGAGGCCAAAGGTCCTGTTGCTGAGCAAGGTGGACTGGTAGCAGGGCCGGCTGCTCCAGAACTAACTGAAGCTTGGGAGACATTTTCCTGTTGACAAGGTGACTGCTTGGGTCAGGGTTGGCTACTGGGAGGTAGCCTAGACATATGGTGAGAATGAGAAAGCCCTCCTACCTGGAGACCCCCTTCCATTTTGTTTGGGGGTATGGAGGGGAAGCTGGGCACATGTGTAGATATTTCCTCCTAGGCCCAGCAGGGAGGACACCTTTGTCTCTCCTCTACCCACCAGTGGCCCCATGTCCTTCTAACACCTGCTCCTCCCTCCTCTCTGAGCCAGGCAGCAGTGTGGCCAGGAGGGAGCAGGGGGTGGGGGTGCGGCTGGCAGCAACTGCGGAGGAGTCCACGCAGCACTCACAGCCCCATCCCCGGGCCATCTGGCGCCCCTGGCCTTGCAGGAAAGGAGTGGGATGCAGGCAGTAGAGGAAAGGCTCAGAACCACCACGTTGTCTCCCTCTATTCTCCACAGCGTCCACCCTGGGAAGCTGCCTAGGCTCAAGGCTTCCATTGAGGGGCAGGAGGAGGCACAGTATATCAAAAGGCTTAGTTTGGTCTTAGCAAAGGCTAGATGTTGGAATCAGTGCGGGAAGACCACATTCACTCTCTGAGCAAGGGAGATTGGTTGCCCAGACCCAGCAGATTAGGGGTTGGGTGGCAGTCCCTGCCATCCCCGCCTGGGTAGAGGGTAGGCCTTCCAGCTACAGGCTGCAGCCTTCTATCAGGTGATGCTCTGGAGGTCTCTGGGACCTGACTTGGGAACACACACATGTGGTCAGTCCTCCCTCTGCACAGCACTCGCTCCTGTGATACTGTTCCCAGGGTAAGGGCATATCCAACCTGGAAGAACTCCAGGTCAGGATGTGTTGCTGGGGCTGCTCTGAGTGGACAGACACTGGCTGTGCCTGTCCCAGGCCACTGCTCACTCCAATACTCACTGTCCACCCTTACGTTGGCCTTCCCACTCTTCACCCGGAAGGCTTAAAGCCACACTTTGTCACAGGCTGTCAGCTGGCAGAATGGAAGCCTGGTAAGTACAATGAAGGCCTCCCTCCCGGTGGAGAAAGTGGTGGCAGGCCTGCATTAAGTCAGTGAGGACTGGAGGGGGGCTAACAGGCCTGAGCAGGCACAAGGCATCGGCTAAGCCCCTGAGGCCACTCGTTGCACTACTGCTTCTTCAGAGTTCGGGAAGTTTAAGATATTTGTCCAAAAGCCCGCATCCAAAGAAAGGGGAGGAGAACCCTTTTCTTGCCTTCGTCCCAACACTGGGCACGTAAATGAGCTTAAATGCCAATGGCCCAGAGCCCCCCACACCTGGGGCTCCTGGTGTCAGTGTGCCCTCACAGGGAGGGTCTCTTTTGGCTGATGGGAAATGTTTGAAGCTCACGAGGAAACCCCCAGTCATTTACTATGGTTTCAAACTGGTTAAATTATTCATTTGTCCTGAGCTACCAGGAATGGCCAACTCCACAAAGAAACAGCTTCTACCAAGAAGAGTAGCTGGACAGTCCTGTTTGTTTAGAGTCATCCTCAGCCTTGGCAAAAAGGGGCCATGCATGGGAAGCTAAGACTAGGGTGCCTTATGGGAAAACTGGAGACCTAGCCACTGGTTTGGGGTTTGTTGCTTCAGAATGACCTGTAGTAAAGCTAAGACTTGCCAAAATTCACTTTCCTCATCTGCAAAAATGGAGTGCTCTTTCCCCAACCTCCACACCATCTCTGTGCTCCAGGTTCTCGGGAACCCAGCAAAACAAATGGGAAGACATCCTCCTCTCTATAAAGCCTTGAGAGCTGGCCACCCTGGGCATGGGCAGAACAGCAGGCACTGTGTCCATGTGAGTCCTGTACCCTCTGGGAGCCTGGCAGGAGAAGCTCGGGCCCAGGCCCACTGGCAGGAACGACAGTAAGTCCAGATCTCAGACACTGCTTTTAGCCCAGTGGTGCTGACTATTCTACTTGTGTGTGTGAGTCTTATCTTCAGGCTAGTCTTCTGGTTTGTAGAACCTAGCTAAAGGAACAAGACAGTGACCAATATCACAAGGCAGAAAAACAAAAACACTAAGTCCTGGTGACCATGGGCCCAGAGGTGTCAAGTTGTTTCCCTCCTTTCTGTTCCCATTCAGAACAGAGGATCTGTCGCTCCTGTTCGGATTTGCAACTTGAATTACAGACTAGCTAGTGATTCTCTACTGGTGACACATGCAATAAAGTCCCATTTTCTACAGAAACATCATGAAAGATCTAGGAGGAGTTTCATCAGCCATATCCAAGAGGCCCTGGAAGCCACCGTGTCACTTAGATGGCTTTTAGCCCTCTCCCGGCCTGCTATATTCCTCCCTCTGTCCAGAGGGAGGCTTAGCAGCAATGCAGCCTGCTGACACACCCCAGAGGGGCCCTGGTGACCATCAAGGTTGGACACAGGAGCCCAGGGCTCAGGGCCACATTAGCAGCTATGGAAACTCTCCTGAGACAGGGCCCCCATGATGCTCCCCAGTGGCCAGTGTCTATACCACATCTGTTCTGGAGCTGGAAGCATCCCCATCCTTTCTCATTTTAATTAGGACACCCCTGGGAAGTAACAAATCAAAAAAGTAAGTACGTACTAGAGCTCGGTTTCCTGGGAAAGGCCACTTTTCCAGAATTCTGGCCACCCCGACACATCTGCCTTCAGGGCCAGCCTCCCACACGTGCCTAGAATCTCAGGCCAGGCAGATCAGCCCCGAAAGACCAGGACAATCTTACAGTCTCCTTGGCTGATGTGACAACAAGTAGGAGCATGCCGAGTGAGAAGAAGCCAGGAGAGATGTGGCCTGACCAGGATGGTTCTATCAGCAGGTGTGTGAGCAAAACCTATGGACATGTTTTCTCATTTTCTAGCACTATGAGCAGGGAGGTGAAGCTGTTCTTGGTATAACCACAATGGGTAACTTTTCTGGCTTGAGAATTAATCTCTTCCAGCCTCTCAGGAAAATGCGCCAGGGACTTTTTCTTTGACAGGAAAACCACAGGAAGAAAAAGTTCTGCCTGGAGACCCCAGCAGAAATGGGTATCCAGCAGGTGAGAAATGGAGAATGGACTAGGTCAGTACTTCCCAAACCGGGTGCCATGGAACAGCAGTCCCTAAAGTGATCTGTGAAAGGCTGCCAGCTGTAATCCTGTCTTGGAGTTCTGGATGCTGATGGCCCTGAAACGTCTCACAGCAAAGAGTCCTCTCATTTGTCCAGCCTACCATTTTCCTAAAGTACTTGGCTGAGATGCCTGCTGTTCACCAAACACTGTGAATCTGCAGTAAGTATGGGGCCCTCCCCCTTCCTCCTGGCCCGGAGCCTCAGCTTCCTACCAGCACAATGAGGCAGATGGACCGAGTATCTCCAAGGTCCTCCCACTCTCTGTTTTTCCAGCCACAGCCAAATTGGCTCACTTCCCACCTTGTTGAAGGTCCTGGGCTTGGGTGAGCCTAGAGGCAGAGTCTGTGGCATGGTGAGGGCTGTGATGCCCACCAGGAGACTGATGCCACCATCTGTAGCTCTGCTTTGACCCATGCCCACTCTGCCCAGAATCCGTCCAGGTCCTGTAGCTCCAGGGAGCATCTCAGAGAAGCTTGGACCTGGAGAGGTGGGGCCATCGCAAGGTAGGTGACACCCCACAGCAGCCTGGGTGGCCTGCCAACCTTTTCCGCTCTAGTGAGGAACAGTGCTTCTGGCTTCTCACTGGTAGAAACACATAGGTGAGCTTCCCTGGCCTTAATCACACTTTTCTTCTAAATATTGAGCAACAAACACTTACCTAACCGATCAGTGTAGGAATGGGCCTGTTTCTAATCACAGATGCAATAATCACGAGCCTGCTCGCCCACTCAGGAAGCCCCCACACTCCAGGAGAGACTCCAAACGCACTGAGTCATCTCCCCACACCAACCACTTCTTCCTCGGAAGCTCACACTTACCTCTTACAGTCACACATCCAACACCCACAGCACACCTCAAGTCACAAATAGACCCCGACCTGTGAGCAATTATTCTCACTCACTCCCCTACCCTGTGGTATGAGCCATTCCTGCTCCTGATGATTCCAGAGGTGGTTATGCCAACACCCAGAGTCAGCCCCTCTCCAGCCTGTCTGGAGGCAGAGTCCCAAGGGGAGATCCAGTGGTTTCCATGGGTCACTCCTGAGAAGGAGGGAGCCAGGAAATCTGTTCAGTTAATTTTAAAGGCAGCTGATGTGCTCAGGCTTTGAAGCACCCAGGCTCCAGGTCACCAAAGAAAGCCTCAAAGGCATGGCTAAGCATCCCACGGCAACTCCAAGCATCCTCAACAAGGCCAGCATGAGGCTGTGGACCTATGCTTCTCTAAGCTCATGGAGACAGCCCTGCAGTGGTCTCTTGCTGAACGCAGAGCACTTCCATCCTGGGTGACTGCCCCTGGTCTAGGTCTCTATTCCAGCCCAAGATCATCTCTCTGGGGACAGAGTGGCTGCGCTGCCACCTTAGGCCCTTAGCAAACTAGATATGAAAGCGAGAGGAGCTTCCCAGAGCCCAGCCTTAAGGAAGTTTGTTGCCACCCCTCAAATCTTGCTCCTTTCACTAGCATCCCATTCCAGAACCCATAGTCAGGTACAGAAGTGTACGATCAAAAAACTCTGCCTCCATTTGAGCCCTCCCACTGCTCATGGCTCTCTTCAAATGAGCGTCCTTGGGGAAAAGTTGTCCATGAGGCGGTTTTTGACCCTATCCAAGTCCACTTTTCCAGGCTGAATTTGTACCAACTCAGTAAGCATCTTCTATTCACCACTTGGGGCTCTGCCCAAGATTTTGAGGGTGTAGGAATCCCCCAGGAGATCTGGGGCCAGGTCTTGTTCTCTGCTGCCCACATCTTGGAGCCAGGACACAATCCCAGGAAGACACAGGAACTGGTAATCAAGGGAAACAATCAGGAAAGCAGAGTGGGTGATAAAGGAGAAGGAAACCAGGAGGGTAATAGGAAGGGGGGTAGGGGCTGGGGAGGCAGCACAGAGGGCGGTTACCTGGGTGAGATGAGGGTTGGGGTTGAACCCACACTGGTTGCAGACTTTGTTGTGACACTGGGTGCAGGTGTTGAAGTTTGGCTGGCTGGGGGTCGACGTGAGGTCCGAGGTCTTGCATATGGGACACAGGGTGCTGCTGGGAAGGGGGGCAATCTGGGGGACGGAGTAGGGTGATGTGGGGGTGCTGCCTCTGTCCGGTGACACCGAAGGGGACCGCCCTGATCTCTGCGTCCTGCTGTCTACCTGCAGCGTCCTGCGGGGGCCATCAGCCTCCTGGCCTGCTGGACCCTGTGCCCTCGTCTCCCGGGGACTCTCGTGGCCGGGAGCAGTAGCAGGAGCCTGCTTCGGGGTTGGGGAAGCTGCTCTCTGGCTACCCAGGGGTTCCTTGGGGTCCAGTCTCCTGGAAACGCTGAAATGACATTGAAAATGACTGTGCATTAGAGACACATCACAAAGAAGATTGCAAAGACCTCTATTAAGCTGGGCGACCCTGCCAAGTCCCATCACCACCCTCCTCCTTCTACCCAAGTGGCAGCACTATTGCCACCATTGAGGACCGCTGACCACACCCCATGCTGAGCCCTGACAAACGTCTCCCTCTTGAACCCATGGCACCAGACCATGTGGCAGGATCACAAGCATCCCCTCTTACAGCCTAATGAAATGCAGGTTCTGATTTCATAGGTCTGAAATAGGGTCCAAGATTCTTCTCTTTTAAGAAGCTTCCAGGTGATGACTCTACTGTGGTCCATGAAGCACACTTTGAGTACCAAGGCTTCAAATCTACGCATTAGAAACATCTAGGAGGATTTTAAAAGTTCTGATGCCCAGGTCATACTCCAGACGATTTACATCAGAATCTGTGACAGCAGGAACTTGGCATGACTATTTTTTCCTCCCCAGGTGAGTCCAACATGCAACCCAAATTCAGAACCACTGTCAGAGAGGTCTGTTCCATTCTGGTTTTCCCCTTCATAGGCTGATCCCAAAGAGTTGGGGGTGGGGCATATCTCTATGCCTAGCTAATGGTAGTCCTCAGCAGGTACCTGTCAGGGCACAAACAAACTTGCCTCTGGCATCCCTCTGGTAGGTCAGATGCCAGGCAAAGTCCATCGAGATGTGACAAAGTGTCACTTTTCTGTTAGTGTAAGACTGTAGTCAGAGTCCTGGGATCCAGGCCTTGAGAAACCACCAAGGAAGATTCCATGCACCTCCTTCTACCTCCATCCCGACCTGATCAGACTGCACAGGAATCAGCAGAGTTGGGTCGTCTTATGAAGCAGAAGGCAAAAAGGCAGGCTGAAATTCAGTTCCCTTGTATTCCTTCCCCTTTGACTCAAGTTAGTTCACTTCTGCTAATTTTCCTCTTTTCCAGTCTGAAAGGGCCTAAGCATGAAATGCCAGAGGCATTACTTTATGTTGTATCCCTGAAAGTCTGTATTTCCTGCCATCGCTCCAGTCTGTATTCACTTGGGGGCATGCTGGCACCCAGGAGACACGGCACCCTGGCTGAGAGCCACAGCATAGGCCTGGTGCAGCTACCTGGGGCAAGGCCTACTCTGGCCCCTTCTGCCCAGTGTCCAGTCCTTGCAGGGCCTGACAGGAGGGGGTTCTAAGTTGGCTGCCCCCAGTGAAGGCCATAGATTCAGAAGCTTCTTGTTAAGGCTTCTTAGGACAAGCTGTGTCAGAAAAGAGATAAGAAGCCCACATAGGGAGGCCCAGGCTATTTCAGAGGGTATGTCAGGCCCACCATAAGGGAGGCTGAGAGAGAGCCCCTACTCTAAGACACTCCCTGAAGTCCTTCCTCCTTTCTAAGGACCTGCTGGTGGAGAGACACACCCATGGTCTGATAACACTTCCAGAAAAAATAAACACTATATTAAATCTCTAACAAACATCTGTTTCATCTACCAACAATATACACCTGTCCATCCAGTTACAGACCAGCCACTTCTTCAGCAAGAGAACCAGAGTCGGAGACTCGCTCCTCTGGGCCATCTCTGTCCCCAGGTGTGAGACCCAGAGTGGCGGTGACCGTGGTGTCTCCAGCCTTTATAACATGACTGTAGCATCCTCCCCAGGTGCTAAAGGTCCTCAAAAAAATTTAGTGATTTTTGCTGTGTCTGTGTTGCTTGGTGACGTGACAGGCAATCAATCGTCTGTGGACACAGCGACTTTTTAATTCAATGTTGCATCACAACATAGTTTTAGGGGAAACATTTTATTTGACAATTAAGGGATCCAAATTCAAGTTAATTTTCAACTCAGCTGTGGCCTGGGAGTGAACAAACAATGCCTTCTGCAGCTGGTAGAGCCTGCACTGTGAGGGCCATGCTTCCTGCATGCCGGCCTGGTGTGAAACCACAGTAGCCACTGGGATGCCTGGAGACCCCACTACCTGTCTGTGGCCCCCACTCTCCCATCCTCTGGATGGTTCTTCAAGCATTCTTAGTCTTCATGTGTTATGGGGTTGATTTGCGTCCCTCAAAGAGATAAATTCAAGTGTTAACATCTGGTACCTGCAAATGTGGACATTACTCGCAAATAATTGCAGATGTAATTAGTTAACATGAGGTCATACTGGAATAGCGGGGACCCTAATCCGACATAAGGGAAGATGGCCACTTGCAGACAGAGGCGAAGAGTGGAGGGTTGCAGCTACAAGCCAAGGAAATCTTGAGACCATTGGAAGCCAGAGGAGGAGAGAAAGGATTCCTCCCCAGATCTTCCGAGAGAGTATGGCCCTGCTGACACCTGGGTTTTTGACTTGTAGCAACTGTGAGAGAATAAGTATCTGTTGTTTTAAGACACCAGTTTGTGGCACGCTATTATGGCAGCCTTAGGAAACTAACACATTAAGCCTCTAACATCTGCCAGCCTCCTGTCTCTTCACTGTCACTGATAACAGGCTGGCCCTCTCACTGATAAGGCAGAGCCAACAGAGGGGAACTGGCACACCCATAGCCGCCTGCTGCTGTCTCCTGACGTTTGCCTGCCTCCTGCTCCCAAAGCCCACTTCTCACCTTCACAGATTCTCCCTCTTCTCGGGCATCCACTTCCTTCTGTATTGTATTATTTCAGTTACCAAACCAACATGCTTCCTCCAACCAAAAAAAAGAAAGGGAAAGAAAAAAGTTTGACCCTCTTCAGCTACTGTCTCCTTTCTTGGCTCTTCTTTACAGCAAGATTCCTGGAAAGGGCTGTCTCCACTCACTGCCTCTGCTCCTCGTCTACCTCTCTCTGAAGCCACTCCAACAGTCTGGAGGAGACGCCAGGCTTTCACCCATCATTCCAAAGAAACTGCTTGGGTCGTGGTCACCAACTGCCCCCACTTTTGTCAAAGCCAGCAGTCACTTCTCAGTTCTTTCCTTCACTTGACCGTCAGCATCATTCAAAACCACTGAGTACTCTCTCCCTTCTGAAGCCAATTCTCCATGGGAAGCCAAGCTCCTTCCTACCTGGTTATGTCTTTCTAACCTCTTTTCCAGGTTGTTTCCCATTTCCCAACCCTGGAGCCCCATCTCTTACACGGGAGGACCTAGGGCTCAGCCTTTGTACCGATTAGCTTTTCTGAGCATACTTAATCCGAGTCTCAAGGCTTTAAATCCTGTCTCCCACTGACAACTACCAAACGTATGCCTCTGTCCCAGGCCCCTCCCTTGAACTCCTGACTTGCCTAACTGCCACCTCCACGTCTTTGCTGAGATGTCTTGCAGGCACTTCAAATAAGACACATCCAAGGGGAGACCCTGATCTTCCGCCAAACATGCTTCTTCCAGAGTTCTCCTTCACAGTCATCTCTGACTCTTCTGTTCCTCTCCTATCCCATGTTAATCCATCCCCAAATCCTGTAGGCTTCAGGGTTTGACCATTCTCACTGACCCCTCACCCAGCCTGGTCCAAAGCCACTGTCACTCGTGCTTCTACCTATGCCTGTCTATGGTCTTCCTTCTACACAACAGCTAGGATAGTCCTTTAAATACATAAGTCAGACCACATCAATCCTCTGCTTAAATGTTTCAACAGCCTCTTCATCTCCCCAAGGAAAACCTAAAGGCCCTACAATGGCTCACAAGATTCCGTAAGATTTGGCTTCTTTCCCTCTGGCTTCATCTCCCCCACTCTCCCCGTTCCTCTCTCCACTTCCCTTCAGTCAGGCCCCCTTGTGCCTCTGAGCTTCCCCACTTGCTATTCCTTCTGCTGGCCCGTCCTCCCTCACTGTCTTGTGGCATCCCTTCAAGAACGCCATCCCTGATCATTCTCTTTAAAACTGCAGTTTCTGTCCTCCTGCCTTCATTTTCTACGGCACTGGGCATCTTCAGGCTCACTATATAATGTATTGATTGCTTTTGTGTACCATCTGTGACCCCTGCACTCAACTGCCAGCTTTCCAAGGGGCACAGCCTCTGTGTGTTTTGTTCACAACTGTTCTAGTGCCTGTTGCAGTGCCTGACACACATGGGATGCTCACTTTCCTGGATGGATGAACTACAGATACATGATGACTTAGAAACAGTAATATGTGTCCTAAAGGTATTTTAGAACTGAAGAAACATGGCATGTGCCTGACAAGGGCCCCAGCCCTTCCCCAGATCTGATCTGACACAGGAGAGGACTGCAGAGGATGATATCCAGGGTCCTCCCTGGCCATCAGCCCCACCACACAGAACACTGCTAACAACAGCAGTGGTAACATCAGCTGGGCCCTCACCATAAGCCCAGTCATATGCCAAGTACTTGCAATATGCTAGGTCTGACAATTAAGTCTACCAACTTAATTGTTTTAAGAGCTACATATCTCATTGCTGAACATCACTACAGTCACCTTCAAAGTAATCCCCTTGGGAAGCTATGCACCGATCCCAGTGCCTAGTCCACCTTTCAAAGCAATTGTGGAATTCTTTCTGGAATGGCCATTGTGCATGGTGGCATGGTAACAAGTTCATGAACTTAAGTGTCTAGTTGTCTGTGAGGGAGTTTTTAGCCAGTAAACAAATAACTATACTGAAACACCCACGCTACTCATCTGATCTGGTGCCCCAGTGACTTTTTGCTTTACATAAAGACACAGGAAATATTTAAAGGCATTTTGATGACATCCAGGACATCAAAGGTAGTAAGATGACAGCTCTGATGGCCATTCTAGAAAAAAGTTCCAAAATTGCTCTGAAGGGTGGGCTAGGCACTGGCACTGGTGCATAGCTTCCCAAGGGGAGTACTCTGAATGTGGCCGTAATGATATTCAGCAATGAGGTATATAGCACTTTTTCTATGATGAGTTTGCATACTTAATTGGCAGTCCTCGTATTTAAGCCTTATGGCAAATCCATGTGGTAAGAACTATTCTACCCATTTTACACGGACAGCTGTCCACAGACTTAAGTGATTTATAGACAAGTCAGATCTTAAATCAGTAGAGCTGAAATTTCAAAATCCAGACTACTAGATCATGTCTTAACCACTGTCTCATACTCCCTCTCTGTGTGCATACAATGTAGCTGTAGAGCGGAGAGAGGTACTGGGATTTGGGTTCCTGGGATTCTCTTTTTCTGAAAAGCTGTTTCAGCAGAAGCTCCCTAGGAAGAAGTTTCTGGCAATTTTGCTTTTCACCATATCCCCAGCACCCAGCACCACATCTGGCATGGAGAGGACCCTCAGTGAGCGCTTATGAGTAGACAGAACAGAGAGATATATGAACAGTACCATCAGCTCCTGGAGCAAGGCTGAATTAGGATAGTGACATCATTGCATTATCACCACTTAACCTGGAGCTTGCCCAGCAACACCGAGAAAATGACTGCAACCACATTCATTCATTCAAGTGTTCACGCATTCAGTCATTCACAAACATTTACCGACCCTTGGACTAGTTCCAGGCCCTGTGATAGGTACTCATGACATAAAGGAATTACATCTCTTAGAATGAGAGATGAGTCCACAGGTGTTCATTTACATCTTATACATATTTTATAAGTATTACTATATCCTTTTTAAGTACCCATTTAATGTTTCATTAAAATAAATTGTTTCAAAGATGAATCAGTCAGAGATTCAGTCCTCTAGGAGCCCCTAGTCTAGAAAGGAAAAAGACTTGCAAATAAATCACTGCAAGACATACTGCCACATGGCCCAGAGGAGAAGCAGAGGGCTCTGATAGGTGGGTCTGAGAAGGGTTCCTTAGATGATGGGGCACCTGAACTGCGCTGTTCTCCCTGAGTAACAGCCAGGCAGGGGAACAGCACATGCAAAAGCCCCAAGGAGTGTCAGGGCATGCTCTGTCTGGGAAGCTGTGCAATACGGGTAGAAATCCTTGTCATCCTTAGCACCTAGATCAGTGACTGGTACCTGCGCACTGAACTACACAAAGTTGGGAAGCTCAGAGCAAAAACAGGGAGGGCCAGGACAGAAAGGCCTCTAAAGTTTTCAAATACAGGTGTGTGCCGGTTCTGGGTCACGAACAGGCTGAGGCAGGGAAACCAGTGAGAACAAGGAGACAGGTTACAGGGTAAGAGGGAAGGAAATTCTGGTAGGGGTGCTCCGAGGTACAGAGGAGAGGTGCTGTTAACTGAGACAGAGGAGCCAGAGAGAGAAGCCAACAGGGAGGTTGGAGAGTGACACAGCAAACCACAAGTTTGTGTTCAGCTTTGCTGAGCTAGGGGTGTCCAAGGGACACCAGGAAACATGGGTCAGACTTTGAGTTCAATTTGGGTAAATCTAGATATTTTAATCTGGTACAGTTGAGGGTACATCTCAAAGCCAAGTCTCAGAGATAGGTGAGATCACACGGAGAGCAGGAGTCCAGAAAAGATATGTGGGGAGCACCAACACTTACGGAAGCAAAGGAGATTCCAGAAAGAGAACAGTCATTGATAGGAGAACAACAGAATGAGCACACAGGATTGGAGGAGTTCCCATGAAGAGAGACACTCAACAATGCCATGCTCCATGATGAATCTACAGTACCTAAAGGCTGAGAAGGCTATGCCCGGGGGGCTACACACCATGAATGCCCAAGCCTGCTTGGCAGGGGCCAGATGCTCATCCTCCTGAACATGAGGGCTTATCCATGTCAGAAGATCCAGGGGTCATGAACAACTGCACCACACCACTGGACACAGTGCCCGGGGAGCTAGAGTGGCTGGAATAGCCCAGGGTCTCCCCAAAAGAGATGAGACAAGCTTGCCAGTAGTCTCTCTTTAAGAAGTGCAAATAAAAGTCTCCACAAAAAATGTGACTGCTAGGCAGAAGAGGAGAGAGAACAAAGAAACAGGAGGAGGTGTCCATAGGCAGCACCCAGTCCAACTCGAGAGAAAACCTGGTCTCAGCACATGGATCAGCAGCAGTAACGCCCAGTCAGCCTCGTTTTCCTCCCAGCAGCCTCAGGGAGTTCTGTTACTTGGGGAGTGCTGGGGTAGGGATACATCTGTGAGTCAGAATTGACTCAGTGATGGCCATGGGTTTGTTCTTTTCAGGGGGGGCAGTAAGGGCTGGTGAGGGGAGAGGGACACTGCCGTAGAGAAGAAAAGATACAGGAGGATGGATTGATGAAGGAGGGAAAAGACAGATGTGAAGAAGTAGCTGACAGCCCTCAAAAGGCCTGGCAGCTGAGTAGGAGAAGACTAAAAATGCCTTATGTAGGGATAAAAATTTTTCAGAGATGGCCTAAAATGGTACAAGACCTAGAAACAGCCAGATTTCTACCAGCCCTCCTCCCTGTCAGGATTTAGAGCCACTGACTGATCAGAAGGGAGCCTGAAAGCCGTGTGCTACCAGAGAAGGAAGAAGTCCCTGGCGACACAGACACAGGAAGACTTCTGGGGAGAGGGCACAGCGCCGGCTCCATCAGCCTCCCTCCCAGCAACCCTCAGTGTCCCTGTGGTCTCCTGTCTCCACCATGACCATGACTGGGGGAGGTAATCCAGGCTGCTTCAGTCAGATGTTAGGTTCCCTTCTATCACAAACCCCCAGGAAAGGAATAAAGCCAGCATGCTCCAGAAAGCAAAAGGGGCTCCAGACACCATCCGTAGCAGCAGGGCCACTAGAGAGAGATGTGGCTGCCCTGGTCCACAGCAAGAAGGGCCCGGTGTTGCTCTGGTCGCTTGCCCAGGTGGGTGTCCTCAGGCTGAAGGAGAACGGAAGGAAAAGTGGGAAGATGGAGCTAGTGCAGCCTCCAGCAGGAAACCAAGCTGCGCACCACACGGCAGCATCTGGGGCATGCCCCCCACTGCCTCCAATGGAACATTTAAAAGAGAACTTATACCCCAGTAAATGGCTATCTTTGTTCACGGACAGGAGAGTGAACTTCAGGAAACTGTTTCTAAGCTGGAGCAGAAGAGCCCTACAGCTTCAAACAAAGTTGTGATAAATTCGTGGCTGACCTTTCTGTAATAGGCAATTACAGCTGGGCCAGTGCGGCAGGTGGTCCCTTTTCTTTGAGGCTGATGCCAGGGAGAACCACCATGCTACCCTGATGGTCCCTGAGCCCTGGGGCAGGGAAGTGGCAGCTGCAGAACAGTGGTAGCAGGGTCTTGGTCCCAGGTTCCACAGTTCCACTCTCAGGAATGGATGTAGGAATTCAAAAAGTTGGGGCTTAGGAAAAAAAATACCAATGTGCACAAAAGGAAACATTCCTTGACCATCTCAGCCTTTAGGCCAGTGGCCTTCTGTCTTTTAGATCCTGTACCCTCATAAACAAAATCTATTGATGCATCACCAGCATGTAAATATTTATACATAAACTGCATGCATATATATTTGATAAAACACACCCTCCCAAATGGAAAAGTTTTAAAGGATGAGATTAAAAAGTAAATGTAAATAAGTTTTCGTATTTTCTCCCCATATCTCAGTGACTGCCTTCTGCCACTCTCCGTAGTACGCTCTAGTTTGGAGGCCACTGCTGAGGCCATTTTTAAACCCAAGCTGGTTGATTACCCAGACCAGTTTCCCTCTTGCCACCAGCACTGCCTTGTGGGAAGTGTCTTTAGAAAGGTGACAGGGAGGCCCCAGGTCACAGAAAGCTGGCTGTGGCAGCACAGGGGTGAGGCTCTCTGTAATGCTCAGCCACAGCACTCAGAAGAAGCCTGTAGTTGGACAGGAAGCCAGACCTTGAGCCTCTGAGATGCTCTCTTGGAGCCAAGGGATGACCTGCTGGCTGGGGAGAGGAGGTGCCATACCCAAGGTTCCTGGGAAGCAAGGGGACTGGCCTATTTCCTTTCTAATTTCCAAGTCCCTTGAGGCTGTGCCCAACTGTGAGGTTGAGGTTTCAGGATCAGAAGACTCTAGAAGCACAGTTGGGACAAGGCCCCATGTCACTCTGAGCAGGCACGCACTGATGCACTGGGGTATTATGCACTTACGTCTCTGAACAGGCAGACCCACAAGAAGTCATTTGTGATACTGGGTGGCCACAGCCTCCGCTTGTGTTATCTGCACAGGAACATCTAGTAGTTAGGACACTTCCTACAGCCAAACAAATCTTAGTTGGTCCCAGACAGGCCTGTCGAGGCCAGCAGAGAACATGTCTGACGCAGTGAGCTATGGCTGCTTTGCTGTTGCCGAGGAAAGAGTTTGGGGTGATACTGCACATGGGTCAGAAAGGAGGAGAATGTGGCAAGAGGGAAGATGGAAGAACGGGGTAGGAGCAAGAGTTGCCGCCATCACACACAGGCCAGAGGAAGCTGCCGGTGTGAGAAGAGAGACTGTCAGGGAGGCGGGAGCAAGGTGGGAGCCAGGCCTCCACTGCAATGACCACAAGCCCTGAGGACCTCATTCCGCACGCCTGAGGTCTGAGCGGGTCCACTAGGTTGAGAGCATCTCTCAGGACAGTCTGATTTGGTCTCAGTGTCATTCAGGCCCTGCCAGTTTCTAGAGCCTAGAACAAGGAAGAGAAACAGGAGTAACTTTCCTCTAACACCAATTAATTGGTAGTGCAGATTGGAGAGCTGGGTTTGGGAAGGATCAGCGGGAAAGCTTGCGGCTATCAATTAGTGCCGTGTGCCGCGAGCCCAGGCGTAGGGTACGTAAGCACATAAGCTATGGACTTGCTGTTTATGACACAGAACGAAACCAAAGTCTTAGACCTGCCTCAAGCGATATCCACTTTCCCAGAAGCCCAGGATTTGGACCTGGCCCACCTCAGGCCAAATTCACTCCTGACCAGAAAGAGAGCAGTGCATGTCTGTAGTCACCAGAGAGAGACGAGTGGATGTTTAGTGTTTACCTTTGACCTTCTCGGTTTCACTTTTACCTCCATCCCATGGCTTTCACACAGTTGCAAGAGCTGTTAAGTTGATCCTAGGTATACAGGTGTCATCAGTTGAAGCACCAGATGCCACAGGTTCCTGTGACTTTGGAAGGCATTAGGCTAGGCCTTCTGAAGACCAAGCGTCGCTTACAGCACGGCGCTTGCAGCAGACATTGTGTGAGCGGTTAGCTCATCTGAGGGCACGGGGATGCAGCCTCCTCAGACCAGGGACTCTGCTGAGGGGTTACTGGTTCTTTAATTATAACTTCACCATTATGTCCTATGATGTTTATCTCTGCTAGTTTCATTTCCTCATTCATTCATTCACTTAAAAAGGCTCATGGGAGCTACTTTCCTTGAGTTCTTGAAGTCAGAAAATAACTTTGTGGTCATTAAACTTTAACAATGGCTTGCTTGGATATAAAATTCTGGGTTTACCGAAGACTTTGCCAATAAAACTCAACTGCTTTCTAGCACTGACTATCGCTTCAGAAAGCTCTGGGTCAGCCTGATTATCTCCCTTTATCGCTTAATTAATTTTTTTTCCTCTCGATGAAACAGAAGTCCTTTTTTCTCTTTGCAGTCAGTAACTTCACGAAGACATAAGGTATTGTTATCTAGGGCCTAAATGTGAAAACTAGAACCACAAAACTCTTAAAACACAGGAATCTAGCTGTAGGGTCTAGTTTTTAATGATGTATTATCAAGTATCATTAAAAAAAAAAAAAAACAGGCAGCAAAAGACAAAATAGATACAGGACCTGGTTAAAATTAAATACTTTTGCTCATCAAAGAACTTTGCCAAAAAAGTGAAGAGAATCTATAATTTGGGTGAAAATCTTTGGGAACCATGTACCTGACACAGGTCCAATATTCAAAAGATACAAAACTTCTGCAACTTAATAACAAAAAGACAACCTAATCAAAAAATGGGCCAAGGATTCAACAGATATTTCACTAAAGAGGATATTCAAATGGCCAACTATGGAAAAGAGTTGAGAAGTTCCTCAAAAAGTTAAACATGGAGCTAGCATAAAAACACAACCAAACCAAACCTGTTGCTATTGAGTCAACTCTGACTCATAGTGACCCTCTAGGACATAGAGCTGACCCATAGGGTGTCCAAGGAGTGGTTGGCTGGTGGGTTCTAACTGCAGCCTTTTAGTTAGCAGTCAAGCTCTTAACCACTGTGCCATGAGAAACTATCAAATGATCCAACAATTCCACTCGTAGGTATATACTCAAGAGACCTGGAACCTGCCACACAAACACGTGTACATCAAAGTATATTGCAGCACTATTTACAGCAGCCAAAAGGTGGAAAAGACTTACCTGACCATGAGTGGATGAAGGCGTAAACAAAATGTGGTACACACATATCATGGGATGCTGCAACATGGACAAACCTTGCAAACATTACACTCAATGAAGTATGTTAATCACAAAAGGACAAATACGATATGATCTGATTTATACAAAATAATAAGAATAGGCAAATAAACAGAGTCCAAAGTTTATTACTGGTTAATAAGATGTGGGACATGGGGAGCCACTATTGCAAAGCAGTATTTAAGGGGATACCCTGGTGGCGTAGTGGGTTAAGTGCTATGTCTGCTAACCAAAAGGTCAGCAGTTCAAATCTGCCAGGTGCTCCCTGGAAACCCTATAGGCAGTGCTACTCTGACCTCTAGGGTCACCATGAGTCAGACCCGACCTGATAGCAGTAGGTTTGGTTTTGGGTATTTGTTTCCGGAATGGAAAATTTGGCAGTGATTATGGGTGGTGGTTGTACAATATGATGAGTATAATTGATAACGTTAAACTGTATACCTGAAAAATGTAGATACTGAATTGACAAATGCTGTATGTTTTTAATATATATGTACATACATAAAATATACATATATGCATATGTTTTACAACAATAAAAAAATTCCTTGTCTATTTTTTCTGAAACTCCATGTGCCCTTTCAAACCAAGAATTTACATGTTGCTTTATTTCAGGGGGAAAAAAATGTTTTCTTTTGTTATATCATTGAATACTGTCTGTGTTTCATTTATTCTGCTTACTTCTCCAGGGATACCAGTTACACCTGTTCTGATTTCATTTGCTTGTAGGGCTGCTGGTAACCCACAGTTCTCCCTCTCCTCTCCAACTACTACATTCTACTCAACTGCATGAATAACTCATCTCCCTGTTAACTCCCTGATGTCACACAGGGTTCAGGAATACTCCTTAAGTGTCCCCACATATGATGGCTTTGCAAGGCAGTCCAAGAGACAAATTATTTATTTGGACCCTCTAGACTCTAACCTCTCTGCCCTAGACCCACAGAGGCAAATTTCCTCTCCTAGGATTCTCCTTCACCCTAGAATAATTTTCTCTATACTTGGAAATTGTTATTTATTTATTGTACTTTGATGTATGGGTGTTTCTTAGTTTTGCTGAAGGAAGAGTTTTCTGTTTCTTGTTTTTCTTGCAGTTTTCAGTTATTTCAGTAAGAAGACTGAGCAGAGAGATGTTTTTAATTCATCATATTTAGCCAGAAGACATCTTATAACCCAAAATAAACATTTTCTTTCTCTGACCTTCCAGCTATGCAAGTTCTGGATTTTCTAAAGCATGGATCTCTTTGTAAATTTGATTTAAAATCTAAGATCTCATTCCTAGGAAAAAATGCACATAGTCATAAATATTTTTGTTTGATTTCAGGAGGTGGCCAGACCTCCAGAAACCTATGCAGGTCAAACTCCCCAACGGCTGATTTGGTCCTCAACCAGCAGGTCCTGCCTATCACCCTAGTCTTATGTCTTGTCACCCACATGCACCCCATGTGCAGTCCCTACCCAAAGCCTAGGAGCTCACCATGTCAATTCCTTTCCTGACCCAAGCCAACAGATGCTGTATCACAAAACAGAAAAAAAACACTGCCACTGAGTCATTTCCAATTCATAGCAACCCTACAGGACAGAGCAGAACTGTCCCATAGTGTTCCCAAGGTTGTAATCTTTACTGAAGCAGACCGCCACGTCTCTGTTCCCCGGAGCAGCAGGCAGGCTTGAACCACTGACCTTTGAGCTACCAGCCTACAGCTTTGCCATTGTACCACCAGTGCTCCCTAGGTCTTCCAAGGGGCTAGCCAGATCCTTCCACAACACCATTTGAACCTGACTTCAGGTGTGGAAGCTCTGTGGTCTCCTTCCTTGTGCGTCCCTCATCAGCCTGGTCCCAAGGCTGCCCCACCACAGGACACTATGTTTATCCTCTCTCAGATGGAACTAAGTACCCCATGAGGGCAGGGGTCCCCAGAACCTAATGTGGGTACAATCCCTGCTTGCCAGTTGAAGAAAGCTGAAGTTCTCCAGGCTGTTTTAATTAACTGATGAAAAATAATTTGTAATTAGGCAAAGTGTGTAGAAATGAGATGACTCTGCAAAAAACTTGAAAGCAATTTCTTAGGTGAGTAAAATAGTCAAATTTCTACCATTCATCTTTTACAAAGATCTGATTCAGCCAAATTATTACAAATTTCAAGGGGAAAGGATCCAAAGATTGAGTTTTACTACAGTGTGTAGTAAAGGAGTTGGCTTCTTTAGCTAGAACTTAGTAGAAAGGGAAAATGTTGCTGGTTTGCTGTTAGTGCTGTAATGTCTTTTTTCCTGCTTATTCATCAGACTTGAGTAGCATCTTGTCAGCAGGAGACTCCTGGGGAGCCAGAGGAGATGGGGAGCCCATGCTGGGAGCCAAGAGAGCCAGAGAAGGGAGGAGGAAACAGGCAGGTGGCACCATGGCACCTGAGTATGGCCCAGTAGTTCTGATTCAGCCCAAGGCACCGAGGCTACTGCTCCCCACCCAGCCCCAGGCTTCCGGACAGCTGCACTGGGACCCCATGTGGGGCCCGCTTTGAGCTGTGTAACGACCTACTTTTCTGACTCAGGGGGAAGCTCCTCAAGCTAGGAAGCTCGAATCAGGAGTGGGAAGTCATTACATAAAGCTGAGCCAGCCTTTCCCAGGTTCCAACTACTGCAAATTCCACTACAACAGCCTTTTACCAAGGGGACCATGCTGTACTTGTCAGCTCTCTTCTAAATTCTGCTGCAACCAGAAAGAGGAGATAAATTAAGTGAAAACTGCAAGCTTGGTGACCATGGAGGCAATACCCTTCATTCCTTCTATCTCAGCCCCCAAAAGGCAGAAGCCAGGACTCTGACCCAGAAACATTAGCAAACCCCTGCCCAGTCTTCAGGCCCACTGCTGGGAAAGACTCAGCACTGAGCCTGCCCTTGCTGGCTGCTAAGCCCCATCCTCAGCCCACAAGGATGACTAAGGGCCTACTCCACACCAAGGCCTGCTTCAGGTGTGTGGTAGGAGACAGGAGCCAACAACACAGCTAGTGAGGTTCACCTGGTGCCTGCATCATTAATGCATGGAGTGGCTGAGCTCCTGCTGTGCACAGGGTGCTGGGCTGAACCCAGAAACACTCCAGTGTATGATGTTTCTTGGAGTCTGGTCTACGAGACTCTTGGGGAAACCCACCCCTGCCCTGAGACCCCTTGAGATTTCATTCTCATAGGAAGTAAACAGAATTCAGACTATGTTTACAGTCTAGTTTAGGGGAGAATATGTATTATCTGCTCCCCCATGTTAAAAATCAGAAATTAGACTTGTTCACTTTTTATATTTTTATGCAAGGAGCCCCAGTGGTGCACTGGTTAAGCCTTTGGCTGCTGACCGAATGGTTGATGATTCAAAACCACCATCTTTCTCCATCAGAGAATGATGCGGCAGTCTACTTCTGTAGATTTCAGCTACTTCTGTAGATTTCAGCCTTGGAAACCCTATGGGGGCAATTCTACTCTGTCCTAGAGTATCACTATGAATTGGCATTGACTTGAAAGCAATGGGGTTTTTCATACAAGAATAATAAGAAACTTATCTATGACCCAAAAATGGTAAAAGAATCTGTAGGTGATTGAGGATCACCTACAGTTGATTGAGCTCTGAGTAAAAGAATAGGAGTCACAATATTCTCATCCTTACCTATCCCTGGCACTAATGTGGAGCTGGGTAGTGTTTGGTACCGGAAATAAGTAATAAAACAAGAACAAAACCCTTCAGACCTCTACCTCTACCTTGTGATTTCAAATTTATTCCAATCGAAAGAATTCAAATAAGTATTCTCACAAGCAAGGCTCTATCAACATAAAATAATGAGAACCAGGACGTGCACGTGTGTGTGTGGGATGGGGCATTGAGGGTGGGGGCCAGAGAAGGAGAAATGAATGTGGGCTGGTATTCAGAGCCAGCCCTGCAGGATGGCACGTGGGACAGGGAGTGGGTCCAGATAGAAGTGGGCTATCCACCTTCCCTCCACACATGCGGTGACCACTGGGTCCTCAAAGCCCAGTATAGAGCCTAGCACGGAGCAGGGCTCAGTAAATGTTTGGAGACAAGATAACTGATGGACTGAGGTGACTGACTAGGAAATCACAGGTTCTGTGTGGCAGTGACGGCTGACACACCAGACACGGGAGAAAGGGAAAACATCAGAACCGCCTGAGGGCACAAGACTTCTCAGGCAGATGATCGACAAGTCTAGTGGGAGTAAGGACTCTAAAGTTCCAGAGTGGGCCACAGGGCAGGCCCTGACCAGCATGTCCCCTGGAAAGACCATTTGGAACAGATCTGGTTTTCCAGTGGCAGCTGCCACGATCATGACAGCTACACCCACCCACAGAGCCTCTTGTCAGCCAGACTGTGCTGTGTTGGCTCTTCCTTCCCAATGAGATGTGACGGCAATGCCACCAGTCTCACCCTACACAGATGGTGACCCTGCACAGGTGACCACCCCACCCTAGATCCACCCACCCTCTGCCTTCAAAGTGCTTTGCAACGCGGCCCTCCTACCCTTCTTCCTCCCCTTCCTGAGGCCCCTCGCTGACTCCCGCTCTCACCAGCTCACGTGTACTCTTCCTGGAAGTTCCTTTCCCTAAAATGCAATTCAACCTTCAAACCCTGGCTGCAATGCCCTGCCCTATATGAAGCTCTCCCAGAGTCTCCCAGAAATCCACCACACCTTCCTATAGACTCCTGATGGGTTCACGCAGAGAGAGCAGCTTGTGGTGCCCAGGGTACCCTTTCTGGCCTCACCCTCTTCCCTCACCAGCATACAGCATGAGGCCAATGCCAGATGGTGCTAGGGCTCAGGAAATGTTGACTGGAAATTAGCAAGACAAAATGTCATCTCAGGATGGTATATGAGACTCAAGCTTCCAGCGGGAAAGACGTCCCCTCTTCTAAACCAGACCTCATCGCCAGATTAAATGACATCTAACAAGTAAAGCTGTCTGCCACCTTCTGAGCCTTCACCTCTACCACGTCCACTGTGTCACAGCCCAGTCAGCGCAGTGCCAAATGCAGAAAAAAGTATATGGATGGTGGCTTGTATTCCTTTTTTTTGCCAACTCTGAAGTCTTTCTTCTACAGTTTCCCCACTTTCCGTTTCTGAGGGGTCTAAGTCAGAAGGAGAAACCTAACTTCCACCTGGGAGGCACCCACTCCTACTCCCTCAGACTGTAGGGGCTGGCGCAGTGCTGGGGATTCAGTTTCAGGCTGCTTTTGCGGGGAGTCATTTACTTGGTCCCTCAGGAAGCTTGTCCCCCACTGGCCAAGACTTCTCAGTGGGTGAGGGACCAGGCAGGCTTCCTGCAGGAGGTACCACCCTGCCCCTTACCAGGTCCTCTTCGTGGCACCTTCCTATTCATCTGTCTGCCTCAGGGGTTGATCCTAGGTCCCCCTCACTGCCCAGCCAGATGTGGTAGACTTGTAACACCTAAAATTCCCAGCTAATGAGCCATCAATACCTTTCAGGTCACTGGACCTATCCTTGGTCCTTGCTGGCTCCTCCTTTTCCTGAGGCTCAGCATCTAGGGAGAGACGGAGTAGCCATGCTCCTATCTGACACATTTTCTCATGCTGAGAGCATTATGTTCAGCTACTTGGGCTCAAATTCTATCCAGACAGATGTTCTGATGATGAAAATATCTACCTGTGGGTCCCACAGTGGTGCTAAATACCTTCTTATGCTCTGAGACGAAAGCATGATGAGATACTGTACACACATGTGTGGTTGGCGTACCTGAGTGTGTAAGCATGTGTATGTGCATGTGATCACACCCTCCACGGCACATGGCTAGCCACTGAGTAACACTGAGACACTGCCGAAGACGCCTACTCCCAAGCAGAAGGGCAAACAGCTGAGGGACGGGCCAAGCTCTGAACCACCATACAGAGGGCCGCACTGAGCCAACTGAGGGGCAGGGCCACTTCCAGCCTTTGGAAGGGCAGTGCCAGGTGCACAGTAGGCACTGAGAAAAACATCAGATCCTTCCTTCCTTTCTTCCTTCCCTAGCTCAGCAGCAAGTGAAATGGGAAGGAAGCCTGGAATTCTCATGCCCAAGTTTTCATTGAAAGGGGAAGCAGTGAGAAGTCCAGCAGGCCATGTTGAGGGGGAAAAGACAGCAGGATCATGTGAGAGGAGGGAACAGGAATCACGGGGCTGGACTCACACCCCTGACTCTCATGCCCTCTGGCCAGACGGAACCAAGCGAGTCCATGGAGTCTGGACAGCCCTGCTGAGGGGATGCTGTGTGCTCAGGCCTGGCCAGACTCTCACCAGGAAGGAGATCATGGAAACTGCTGGGGAAGACACTGTAGACGCAGGGGATTTGGGGGTTCCAGAGAAAGCCATCCAGAACTAGACAAGGATGCCTGGGATGGAAGGTCTGGTGACTGCAGACCTGAATATGAGCAGGGGAGACAGAGGGCTTGGGCTCCAGTGACAGAGCAGCATGAGAGCGAGGCTGCACTGAACACAGAAGGTTATCAGGAGCCTCAGAGTTCCCGGAACCGGGCTGCACTACAGACTCTCGCTGTCTAGCTGTGAGCAAGGCAGACAAGGCCACTCATTTCATGGAGCTCACCTTAGGACGTAGGAGACAGGCGAAAACCAAGAAGACAAACAGCTAACCCTGATTCGTGCAAGATAAGACAGGTGCTTTAAAGAATGATGTTGATGAGGAAGGGGCCAGGGAGGCAATGCTGGTGGGTCAAGGGGCACCTCGGAAGAGGAGACATCTGAGCAGAGCCAGGCAAGCATCCCAGGAGAGGCCATGCCAAACTCAGGGGAAGCACATCCCAGGGGAAAAGAGGGCAGAGGCTTTGAAGCAGGAGTGTGCATGGCAGGTGTGATGCTGCCAGTAGGCCGGTGTGGGGCATGGGTGAGCAGGGGTGGCGTGGGATGTGGGAGAGGTGGTTCAGGAGGCCTGGGATATGGGAGCAGACACTGCTTCTGCACCTCTTCCTGGTCCTTGGTATCTCTTCTGTTTATCAGGGCCGTGCCCGGCTCTAATAGTCTCCCAGGCTGCTGCAGCACTCAGGAATCCGCTAGAAACCCCTGAGTAAACCAAAGGCACCTCTAATGGGCTGCAGAGGTTCCCTATTGTATTGTTATGGCCATGAAGCAGCCTCCACCTTACTCACCGACAAGCCTGCAGGCATTCATTCTCTCCAAGTCAGGGAGTGCGTTTTGTCTTCACAGTTCCATCTTCCTTCTACCTATTTCTCCAGGGACCCCTCAGACTTTTCTACTTCAACTACTAAGTATTTAGCCCTTTCTCTTCAAGTAAAATCATGGTACTGTATGCTTCCCTTTTAAATGCACTTCTCATTTATCCGTCTTTTAGACATCCATCCAAACTAAACCTACTGCTGTCAAGTCAATGCTGACTCACAGTGACGCTATAGCACAGAGTAGAACTGTCCCATAGAGTTTCCAAGGACCGCCTGGTGGATCTGAACTGCAGACTTTTTGGTTAGCAGCTGTGGCACTTAACCACTATGCCATCAGGGTTTCTGTCTGTAGCACAGTCTATATGCATAGTACCCATCTTAAATGTTTCAAAAAATCATACTACCAAAAGGTTGGCAGTTCAAATGCTCCAGGCACCCCCTGGAAACTCTATGGGGCAGTTCTACTCTGACCTCTGTGGTTGCTATGAGTCAGACCCGACTCAAAGGCAGTGAGTGGGTTCCTATTTGGCAGATAGACTTGGACCCAGAATTCATGAAGATCCAGAAACAAAAATATAAAAGACACATGAGGGTGGCATTTTGCTGCAGAACTATTTGCAACAGTAAAACAGAAACCACCCCAATGTCCTCAGTGAGGGCTGGCTGAATACACCGTGGTCCCATCATGTCATGACAGCTGTGAAAAGGATGAGGGAGGGCTATGTGAGCCATCACTGGATGATCCCCAGGACACACTGTCAGGGGCATGAGACCACGGACAAGGTGATGGTTGCTGTGTAATTTTAGTCTTTATGCTGGAACTATGTAAATTAAACAAATAAGTTTTAAAAAAGCAGTCTCCCCACCAAAAACAAAACAGCTCCCCCACAAAAAAATAGAAACAAATGCACCTAAGTCTCTATCAAGTATGTGGCATAACTGCATGAAAAGGAACAATTTCTGGTGACTCTAAAACATGATATTTTGACTCAGTGTTTCTACTGACATATACTCTAAGGACACATCCATAAACTATAAATGGTTCTCAGTAGTGTAGTTGTAACATTAATATTAATTCAAAGCCATTATAAAAACAGAGAAAGTAGGAAAAATTGAGTTAGTAATTATGTTAATATCAAGAACCAAGATTTTTAGCATCAGAGAGAAGAGGCAAATATAAAAGTAAAACCTCTATAATCTTCCATTGGTATTGGCAGTGTTAGTGTGCACTCATGATTTATTGTTATCTTTCTTTAAAATGCATACTTTCTAACTCTGTCCAATGCTAACTCCTGCAAGCAGTGACTGACCTAGAAGCAGTGAGCCCTTCTGGTGCCCAGAGTGTGATCTTCAGTTGCGCCAACCACTAGACCTAACCACTAGACTACCAGGGAGCATTGGGCCACCCCTCTTGCCTGCATCACCTGGATTTAGTTGAGCGTCGGTTATCTGATTTTGCTAAAACATAGGAAGCTACAGCAGACTTGGACAATGAACGAAGAAGACAGAAGAACTGATGCCTTTGAATTGTGGTGTTGGAGAAGAATGTTGAATGTACCATCAACTGCTAAAAGAACAAACAGATCTGTTCTGGAAGAAGCACAACCAGAGTGCTCCTCAGAAGCAAAGATGGCAAGACTGCATCTTCCATACTTCGGACATGTTGTCAGGAAGGATCAGTCCCTGGAGAAGGACATCACGCTTGGTAGAGTGGAGGCTCAGTGAAAAAGAGGAAGACTCCTGATGAGATGGACTGACACAGTGGCCACAATAATGGGCTTAAGTATAAAAACGATTGTGGACATGGCGCAAGACTGGGCAGTGTTCGTTCTGTCGTTCTTATTAAGGTTGCTGTGAGTCGAAACTGACTTGATGGTACCTAACAACAACAAAGCAGACTGGGGAGGCTGGTGTAGGCCTGGTCAGGGGCTGCTGGTCTCAGCTCCATTTGAAAACAGTGAAGTGAACTGATGCTGATTTCTGGGAAGGAGAAGCCACTCTGTGCGCCTACCTGGAAAGGGAGCATCCAACCACAAACACAGGGGTTATCTGGGTGTGAGGGGCTCCAGAGTAGCTGACAGCTGGCAAGATCAGTGGCTCACTTCTTTGGGCTGAGTCAGGACTACTGCTTTAGTGCAGAATGACAGCAGCCATAGCTCACCAAGGACCCGCTGAAGAGTGGCCAACAGGAAATCATCTCCTTGGCCTTCAGGGCTACTGGCATCACTTTAGGGAACAACCTCTGGGCTGTCCCCAGCAATGGAGCAGAGTCCACTGAGAATTCCTCACACACAAGGGCCTCTTTGGACAAGGCTCCACTCACCTACTAATTCAGTAATGATGATATAATCCAATCAGCCTGTGCTACCTAAGGTGGCTCCCCTATAAAATGCCCCACGCAGTTGGGAAACGGAAAAAGAACTTAGGCAGAGCTAATCATACAGAGCCAAGTGGCTACTTCAACTGACCCCACAGGAGGAAGAATCAACTGAGGCCCCACACTAGCTTGGAAGCACAGCACCAACAGGCAGAGATGCAAGCCAGCCATGGAGGCAAGGGCACTTCCTGTGACGGCTCAGAGAATGCTGTCACCTGGACTAGGGCAGAACAGGCAAGCAGCAGAGTGGGGCCCATGGCCCCTGATCCCAGGCTGGCTGTTCTGAAGCAGCCAGCAGTCGGGGAGTGGGGTGCATGACTTGTTGGGCTCAGTCCTTCCCATGGGTGCAGAAGGCCAGGCCTCAGGTTTCCAGGGAAGGCAGATACACTAAAGACCATGTGGGTCACACCAATCTGCTGATACCCAAGGCCTCAGTCTGGACACCAGAGCATAAGGCTCCAGCAGCAAGTGGCTCCTGTCTTCCCCAAGCCCCCAGAGCTACTGCCCTCCATGGGGCAGTGTGACTCGCAGAATCCCACACCCCTCTTTTCACTCTGTACCTGACAACAGTCTGTGGCTGATAAAATAAGAAAGTGCAGAGAAAGGAGCAGCCAGACAATGGGGAGGGTAAGGAAACCAGTAACATTTTAGGGTATCGGGTACTCTACATCTGTCATTTCAGTTACTCTTCACAGTGGCTCTGCAGTGGAGATCCAGACAGGAACATCAAGATTTAAAGGGAGGAAGTGACATGCGTAAGACAAAGCCACGATTGGTAACTTGGTCTCTCTTCTCCAGAGCCTGTGTCCTTGCCCTTGTGCTGTTTCATGTTCCCATGGCCTCTCTTGACCTGAGGTATTGCAACCTACTCTCAGAGAGCCAGTGTAGTCAGAATGAGTTGTCTGGCTGCCCCAGGGTCACAGAAGAGAGCATCCAGGCACAACAAGCCAAGAGGACCCAAGAAAACCAGCCCTGCAGTGGATGTACCTCTTTCTGACACCCAAGGGGTACAGTGGATATGAACAGTACTCCAGAAAAAGAAGGGACAGCAATCTGTGGGCTAGAAACCCTTGGTTCTTGCTCCCTACCCCCAGCTACCCAAACACAGTGGGCTAGCTAAATGGTTGTAGGGTCAGCTTCTCCACATTTTTCTTCAGGCGAGGTTTGTGCCTGACAGGCAGGGCCAGTAATAGCGAGCTCAAGGAACAGCAAGTTCTCCTGCTTCCCATATAGCTCAGATCCAGAGAACAGAACTGAGGACCACGCAAAGGCAACAGATGGAGTCCTCTCTATTTCAGTTAAATGCTAAGTGACTCATTAAAACAAATCCTGTAGTCTTCAGAAATCTAATAACTATATGCTATTGAAAAATAAAACAAATTCTTCACAAGTAAACTATGCTGGTGATACTGGAAAATTTCTCCTGGTTTTGTTCTAAGACTGGGCATAAACCAGGCAAGACTCAGAATCAGCCTTCACTCTGAAAGGGATGCTGTGAAGCAAATTCAGTGAGGAAAATGGCCTTGCGGGAAACCTTCCCCTAGCATGACCACTAGGACTCTCAGCTCTGTTTGCTAGTTCTAGCCTTGGCTTTCACACTCCACCTATTTTTTGCTGAGACACGGAACCACTGGGTGGCACTGAAGGAGGTGCTATATTCAGAGACCAACTGCAAAGAAACCACACTCTTATCAAGATCTCTTTAGCCTTCCCATTCCTCACACCATCTGCAAACTCTACACAGGTAGAACATTTAATGGTGAAATACCGAGTGCTTCCCCTCTGAGATTGGGAATCAGACAAGGATATCTTCTCTCACCACTCTTACTCCAAACAGTGCTAGAAGCTCTAGCCACTGCCATAAGACAAGTAAAGAAATACAAGGCACAGGCATTAGAAAAGAAGAAATAAACCTGTAGATATTTGCAGGTGACATGACTATCTATGAGGAAAATCCCTATTGAGTGAGTTCAACAAGATCACAGAATACAAAATTAACAAACAAAAATCAACCAGATTTCTATCTAGTAACAAAAATGAAAAACACAATACCACTCATATTTATAAATATCATAAAAGGGCAACACAAAGGATCCTTGTAGTATACATGTGAAAAACATTTAAGGGATCTATATGCTGAATACTTGAAAGGGCAAATGGAAACCAAAGAAGATACACATAAATAAATGGAAAAGCATTCTATTTTCATAGACTGGAAGACTCCACATGGAAAATATATCAATTATTGTATGGTAGATTGTTGTGGATTGAATTGTGTTCCCCCCGAAAATGTGTATCAACTTGGCTCGGCCACGATTCCTGGTACTGTGTGACTGTCCACCATTTTGTGATCTGATGTCATTGTCCTGTGTTGTAAATCCCACCTCTAGGATGTTGATGAGGCAGGATTAGAAGCAATTATGCTAATACAGCAAGACTCAATCTACAGGATTAGGTTCTATGTCGACTCAGTCTCTTCTGAGATGTAGAAGAGGGAATGGAGCAGAGAGAAGAGGACCTCATGCCACTAAGAATACAGGACAAAAGTACGTCTTTGGGACCGAGATTCCTGCACTGAGAAGTTTCTAAACCAGGGGATAACTGATAACAAAGACCTTCCCCCAGAGCCAACAGAGAGAGTCTTCTGGAGCTGACACCTTGAACTGTCAGCTGTGAAAGAATACACTGATCTTCGTTAAAGCCATCCACCTGGGGTATTTCTGTTACAGCAGCACTAGATAACTAAGACATTAATTTAATGCAATTCCTATCAGAATTCCAGCAAAGTTTTTTGTAAACATAGACAAGCTTTCTCTAAAATTTATATGAAAAGGTGTAGGCCATAGAATACTATAATAATCTTGACAAAGGATAAACAGAGAGGAATTATTCTACCAAATATTAAGTGTA
Source organism: Heterohyrax brucei (assembly GCA_028571685.1). Taxonomy (NCBI): domain Eukaryota; kingdom Metazoa; phylum Chordata; class Mammalia; order Hyracoidea; family Procaviidae; genus Heterohyrax; species Heterohyrax brucei. Next base: position 16,809,052 of record CM053158.1, read on the forward strand.
AGAAAAACCAATTTCAAAAGATTACACACTGTATGATTCCACATAATAACAGTTTTGAGATGACATTTTTTTACTGTGATTAAGTGAAAGTTTTACAATCTAAATTAAGTTTGCATGCCCAGCTATCTGCAGCTCCTTCTGCTTTCCTTGCCCAATGGCAGCACAGTCTTGCTTTCTGTTCTGTTCTATACACATCATATCCTCTTAACTATCTCCCGTCCCCTCCTCTCCTTTCTAGTAAGAGGCCAGTAAGACAGTATCCTTTAAATGCATAGAACCACAAAGTACACACAGCATATGGTCACATTGTGACCCAAGTCCAGTCCATTCCTACCCAAAAAGTTGACCTCAGCAATGTTTTCTGGTCAGGGAAGCAGTAGGTCTAGGGGTCATGGTCCCAGGGGAACTCCCAGGCCTCCAGACCATTGACTGCTGCCTTTTAATGGAGTTCTTGAGGTGCACCCCTCTTTCTCTCATGTTGCCATTGGGACCCAATATTGTGTACCCCATCGTGGCTGGAGATGACAAAAATTTTTAAATGGAGGACAGATCAGTGGTTGCCAGGGTTGCTGATAGACTGGAGTGGGATAATGTGGTGCAGGTGCAAGATGGGCCAGGGTAGCGAACTAGGGTGGGGGTGGGGGTAGTTATAAAAGGGCAAGACAAGGGATCATTGTGGCTGGAGCTGTTTAGTACCTTGGCTGTGGTCACAGCACATAAACTCACATGGTGATAACATTAATAAGTGTATACACAAATGAGTAAAACTGGAGAAATCTGAGTAAGCTATGTTGTTGAGGATATCGATGTTGTTATCTTGGTTGCAATATTGTATAACAGTTTTTCAAAATGTTACAACTAGTAGACTCTGGGAAAAATGTAGAAGAAATCTGTATTATTCTTCACAACTGCATGTGAATCTACAATTAGCTCAATTAAAAATATACAAACTATGTCTCCAATTATTCTACTCCATTCACTTCACATTTTTAAAAAATCATGACTAAGAAATGTATTGATGGTTCATCATTTCATAACATTACTGTTTTTGATTCCCTATCTTTATCTTATCAGAGATGACAATCTTTTTAATAACAAATATGAACTAAGCTCTAAAACACCTATAAAAATAGATAATTTTTTTAATGAAGGCAAAATATTCTCAAATAAACAAGAGAAGAAAAAATTCAGTGATAGCAGTCTTGCCTTATAAGAAATAATAAAGGAAGGTCTTCAAGCTGAAAGCAAATGGTACCACAAAGTAATTGGAATCTACACACACACACAATTTCCAGTGAAGATAACTCTCTAGGTAATTCTTTGGAAACCAGTCAAAGGGGTACATCAGGTTAAGTGAACACTGAATTAAGAAAAAGACAACTAAATGGTGGAAAAGCTTTAGTTTTCCGCTTGCCTGTGCCTGCCCCCTGCCCCACACCCATGTTCATCACAGTCACCTTCAATGGCAGCAGCCGACAAAGGCTGTGGTCACCCAGAGACATACGGCTGTAAACACTTACATTAAGAAAAGAAAGATTTCCAATAATAACCCAACTTTACAGCCTGAGACTAGAAAAAGAAGAACAAACTAAACCTAAAGCCACTAGGAGGAAGGAAATAGTCTCTCCACCACTATGCTACCAGGGCTCCAATAAAGGCTATAGCAGAGGTCAGTAAAACCAAGAAGAGAAACACAATAAAGAAAATCAGCCCAGGGGCGGAGTCAAGATGGTGGACTAAGCACACGTCTCCTTATATCCCTCTGGAAACAAAGACCTGAACTGATAATCAAATGGAGCCTTCTGGTCACCTAGTAAGCCCCCAGGACACGGCACAGGGCTGTTAAGTTGGACTTCATACCACTGAACGAAAAACCGCCTCTCTTTCGCTGACTCCTGCTCCTGGCTAGTGCTGGCTCTCACAGATTGACGGTAAACACACCATTTTGACTTTTTTCTTCCTTCTATGTCTTGGCCAGTGGGTGGAGCCGGGTCTTGCGTAGCCGCTAGACTCAGATGCACTGCTGGTGGGATAGGCAGGTAAATTCCCGTATTTTGAGAGCCAGGCTTAGGACTCTGTTATCTAGCCACTTTGGGCCTGTCTTTTTATCACTGCCACAGTGTGGTTTGTACGGAACCGCACTGCCAATGTGCGGGACACCATGTTGGATATGGAGATTTATTTTAGCAGGACCTAATTCTTGGTCTGGGAGCCAGTGCCTGCAAACAGGACAGTGCTTCTCCAACAGAAAAGCAGTAGTTTAAACAGTGCTGCCTACGGTGGGGGCTCAGCAACAGAGACAGAGGAATCATCACCTCTCGGCACCTTTAGCCCCTGTATCTGCTGATCATGTGGAGGGCACCATCTTGGATGCAGTGGCCTCAGCTTGACCTATTTCTTCACTTGGGAGCCAGAGCCTGCCCACAGGAGAGCGCTTTTCTACCAGAAAAGCAGTAGTTTACACAGTGTCGCCTAAGGCTGGGCCCTGTCAGCAGATGTGAACAGGGCAGTAGCATTGCTGTATTTTGAACTAGTTTGTATCATCTGGGGTTGGATACAGAAGTGCTTACTTTGCCAGTTGGGAAGAGGTATCTCTACACCTGAAAACCTCACTGACTTGGGAAGTGGTCAAATGCCTTTTGCTTTACATTTTAAGACAGCCTAGGGAAACATCTGTGGTCCATCCTCACAGTATCTCTCCCAGCCTCTATTTACTCACATGGGACCCAAAAAGCAACAGACACTTGTGGCATACAGGAAATCACCCATGGCTTCAGAAGGCTCCCAAACAAAACAACCAAGGAGTTTTCCAGATGAAGAAACTTCTCTGAAATCATAAGAAGGTGAATACAGAAGGATTATATACAGAGCCCTTCTAGACCTTATACAAAATGCAGCAGAACAAAAGGAAAAGTTAAGCAAGGTGATCGATCTGATGGAACACCAGTACTCTGAAATCCAGCAGATCAAGAACAAAATCAAAGACATAGAAACTTCCATTCAAAGCCAAGAAAACAGAATGGAACAAATGGAAAAAGAATTTCTGACTTGGAAGACAGAGCTACTGACGCCAGCATCCATGAGCAGAAATCAGAAAAAAGAAACAAGAAAAATGAAGAAGCATTAAGAAGCATGTGAGACTCTATTAAGAGGAACAACCTTCGATTAATTGGAGTCCCTGAACAGGATGAGACACCTGAGAACAAAGAGAGTATTGTTGCTGAGCTGCTGACAGAAAACTTCCCAGAAATCATGAAGGAAGTGAATATAGACATCTGAGATGCATATCATATGCCACCCAGTACAGATCTCAAAAGACAGACTCCAAGACATATTATAACCAAGCTTAACAAAATGAAACATAAGCAGCAACTCTTAAAGGCAGCAAGACTCAAAGCCAAACCAAGCCAAGTGCCATCGAGTCAAAGCAAAGCTAACATTCAGAGGGAAACCCTGCAGGCTTTCGAAAATCAGCACAACCAAAAGCTTGATCTTTGAAAAGACTGATAAAATTCACAAGTATTTAGCTAGACTGACAAGAAAAAAAAAGAGAAGACACAAATAACTGCAAGCAGAAATTAAAATGGGGCATTATTATTCACTCTATGGAAGTAGAAATGTCATAAGACCATAATAGGAACAATTGTATGTCAATAAATTAGACAACCTAGATGAAATGGACAAACACTTAGAAACAGAGAAACTCAGCAGACCTATAACAAGTGAAGAGAATGAATCAGAAAAGTCCAAGATCAGATGGCTTCACTGGTGAATTTTACCAAACATTTAAAGGATTAACACCAATCCTTCTCAAATGCTACCAAAAAAAGAAGAGGGAACTTTCTAACTAACTCTATGAGGCCACCATTATTACAATACTAAAGCCAGATAAAGATATCAGAAAACAGGAAAACTACAGAGTGATACCCTTAGAAATTAGATGCAAAAATTCCTAGCAAAATACTATAAACTAAGATTAGGAACACACTAAAAAGACTACAGACTGTAACCAAGTAAGATGAAAATGGTTGAATGGCAATTGAGTACATACGACTGTAACCTTATAAAGACAAATTAAAATTTATGAAATATAAATGTTATTTTAAAACAAAAGCATTACAGAGAAAAATTCAGCCATGTCAGTCCAAATTACGAGGGTGTCTCTTTTCTTTTCTTCTTTCCTTCCTTCTTCCTGGTTTTCCTTTTTCTTTTTTTACCACAGCATGATTCTTTCAGTCCGTAAGGACTCTCTCATGTTTGTGCAACCAAGGTCAAGTCTGTGGCTGCTTCAGAATTCTGACCAAATGAGATGATTGATGATGATGATGGCTTTGTGTTTACTGAGAGCTTACTAAATCCCAGGCTCTGTGCAAGGCATATTATTATACTTACTATCTTGCTTAACCCTAACAGAGGTTACCACTAATCTTAAAGAAATTATTTAAAATGGGATTATAAGAGAATACTATGAGGCCTGACAATTAAGTATGCAAACTTAATTGTTCTATGTGCTATATACCTCACTGCTGAATATCACTATAGTCACCTTTGAAATACCTACCTTGGAGAGCTATGCACCTGTGCCAGTGCCTAGTGCACCATTTAAAGCAATTTCAAAGCCACCATTGAGCACGGTGGCAAGTTCACAAATTTTAATTGTATGGTTGTCTGTGAGGTAGTTTTTAGCCGGTAAACAAAAAACTGTGTTGGAACACTTTCCCTATTCACCTGATCTGGCCCCCAGTGACTTTTTTCTTTACCTGAAGATAAAGGAATATTGAAATGAAGACATTTTGATGACATTCAGGACATCAAGGGTAATGCAACAACAACTCTGATGGCCATTCTAGAAAAAGAGTTCCAAAATTGTTTTGAAGGGTGAATAGGTGCTTGCATCAGTGCATAGCTTCCCACGGAGGGTACTTTGAAGGTGGCCATAGAGATTTTCAGCAATGAGGTATGTAGCACTTTTTCTACGGTGGGTTCACAAACTTAATTGGCAGTCCTCGTATGAACAACTGTATGTCAACAGATTAGATACTTTAGATGAAATGGACTAATTCTTGGAAACACACAAGCTACTAAAACTGACTCAGGGAAAAACAGAAAACAGAGATAGACCTATACCAAGTAAAGGGATTGAAATAGCAATTTTAAGACTCCTCACAAAGAAAAGCTCATGTCCAGATGATTTCCACGAAACATTTAAAGAAACATTCATATCAATCTTCCACAAACTCTACGAAAAAATACATAAGAAGCACTTCTTAACTCATTCCATTAGGCCAATTTTATTCCAGTACCAAAAACTGACAAAGATATCACAAGAAAAGTACAGACTAGTATCTCTTATAAAACAGACACAAAAATTCTCAGCAAAATGCTAGCTAACTGAATCCAGCAACATATAGAAAGAATTTTACACAATAACTAAGTGGAATTTGTTGCAGGGATACAGTTGTTTTAACATATTAAAATCAATTAATACAATGTGTCATACTGATAGAATAGTGGAGAAGAAACAATCATCTCAATATATGCACAAAAAGCACTGGACACCTTTTCTAACACTTGTCATAATAAAAATACTCAACAAACTCAGAATAGGAGGAAACTTCTTCTGCTTGATAAAGGGTGTCTAAGAAAAGCCCACATTTAACATCATAGTTAATCAAGAAGTACTGAATGCTTCTGCCTGAGATTAGAAACAAGACAATGATATACATTCTCACCACTTCTAGTCATTATTGTATTCAGTTTCAGCAAGAACACTGGCAAGAAAAAGAAATAGAAGACATATAAATTAGAAAGACAGAACTAACACTATCTCTATTTGCAGATGACATGATCTTAAATATAGAAAATTTCAAAAGAATCCCCTAAGAAACTATTAGAATAAAAGAGTTACAAGTTACAAAATCAATATACAAAAATTGACTATATTTCTATACATTACCAGTGAATAATCCAAAAAGGAAAATAAGAAAATATTTCCATTTACAATACCATCAAAAATAGTAAAATACTTCAGAATAAAATTTAACCCAAGAGGTAAAAAACCTTCATGCGGAAAACTACAAAACATTGCTCAAATAAATTAAAGAAGACCTAAATCAATGGACAGACATCCTGTGTTTATGGACTGGAAAGAATATTGTTAAGGTAACAGTGCTACCTGTCTTAGTTATTTAGTGGAAACCCTGGTGGTGTAGTGGTTAAGTGCTATGGCTGTTAACCAAAAGGTCAGCAGTTCAAAACTCTATGGAACAGTTCTACCTTGTCCTGTAAACTCATGATGAGTGGAAGAATTGACTCAGCAGCAGTAGGTTTTTTATTTTAAGTTATCTAGCGATGCTGTAACAGAAATACCACAAGTGGGTGGCTTTAATAAAAAATGAAATTTCTTTCTTGCAGTTCATAAGCCTGAAGCCCACATTCAGGGTGCCAGCTCTAAAGGAAGGCTTTCTTTCTGTTGGCTCCGGAGGAAGGTCCTTGTCTCTTCTGAGCTTCTGCTCCTGGACAGTCTTCAGTGGCTTAGCATGTGTTTTCTCACATGTCTACTCTGCTAGCTTGTGTCATCTCTTTTATATTTTAGAAGAGACTGACTCAAGATATACTCAACACCAACACTGTTTCCTTAACATAACAAAGACAATCCATTCCCAAATGGGATTACAAACACAGGCACAGAGGTTAGGATTTACAACACATAACTGGTGGACATAGTTTAACTGACAATACTACCTAAAGTGAGTCAATGCAATCCCTAACAAAATACCATCTAGTGGTTTTTCTTTTTCCATTTTTGCACAAATTGACAAGATGATACTACAGTTCATATATAAATGCTAAGAAGAGTCAACATAATCTTGAATCAGAAGAAAATAGAAAGACTCATACTTCCCTATTCCAAAAACTACTACTACAAAGCAACAATAGTCAAGAAAGTGTGGTACTGGTATAAGGATAGTATATAAATCAATGAAATAGAATTTAGAACCAAGAAATAAACTCATAAATTTATGGTCAATTGCTTTTCTGTAATGATGGCAAAGAAAATATAATGAAAAAAACAACAGTCTTTTCAACAGTGGTGCTGAGACAACTGAAAATCCACATGCAAAAGAACAGCTGGATGTCTGTCTCACACTGTACACGAGTATTTACCTCAAGTGGATCACAGATTTAAATTTAAGAGCTAAAACTATGAAACTCTCAGAAAAAAGACACAGGAGTAAATCTTCATAACCTTGAGCTAGGCAACAGTTTCTTGGATATGAAATAAGAAGTGCAAACAACAAAAGAAAAACAGATAAACTGGACAAGGTCAAAATTAAAAACTTTCGTGCAACAAATGTATCATCAATAAAGTGAAAAGACAACTCACAGAATAAGAGAAAGTATCTGTAAATCACGCATTTGATTAGTCTATTATCCAGAAGATATAATTTTTGTAACTCAGTAATTCAAAAAATTGAATGGCCAAATTTTTAAAAATAAGTGAAAGATTTAAATAGATATTTCTCAAAAGAAGACATATACATGCATACCTGATGAGAACATGACACTGTGCTCAACATAATTAGTCATTAGGGAAATGCAAATAAAAACCACCAAGAAATACCACTTACACTCACTAGGATGGCTACAGTCCAAAAGAAAGACTATGATAAGTGTTGGCAAGGAATGTGCTGAATCTGGAATTCAATGCTGGGGGCAATGCAGAATGGTGCAATAACTTTGGAAGACAAGCTGGCAGTTCTTCAAAATGTTAAACATAGAGTTATTATATGAACCAGGAATTCTACTCCTGCATATATGTGGTATAACAGATTGCTTTTGCATGGCCTTTCTCATCTTGGTCTATGAGAAGGCTTAAAACTCCCACCAAATGATTGGATGCGACAATGCAAATTAGGTGCTTGTGTCCCACCAAGGGGATTGGACAGCTTGGTAATGCAAATAAGGTACATGGCACCCTTGTGGGGGTGGGATCGTGTAAATAAGGTGTTTTGCCATCCCACTAGGCTTAAAAAGAGCCACCTCAGAGGCAGAAATGGGGGGACTCTCACTACCACCAAGAAGAGCCAGGAGTGTAGCTTGCCCTTAGGAGCTAGGGTCCCTGGACTGAGAATCTCCTAGACCCAGGAGATGGAAACACAGTTGTAACACCACAGATGGTGCAAGGTGGCAAGAAAGCATGGCACAGAAATGGCAGCAACAGAACCACGAGACCAGTGAGAGATGGCATGTTAGGTTTCCTGGCCCACGAAGCAACAGAGCTGAGTGTCTCTGGATAGGAGGCTTTCTGGTGGTGTGGGATGCTTGTGGGCTGTTATCACAGAGCTACACACCTTTGTAATACTTGCCCAAACAGGGCAAAGGGCAACCCAGCAAGCCCAGGTGCCAAGAGTGAGGGCTGCCTGCAAGCACAATGGAGGAGCCGACCTGACCGAAGAACTGTATCTTGAGTTGGTCCTGATCCTGAATTGAAACCTGTTGCCTCCCTAATAAAACCCATAGTCATGAGTATTATCTGAGTTCTGTGTGGCCGCTGCAACAAATTACTGAGCCCTGCAGAGAAGGAGAGTATGCCATGGGAGGGACAGCTGGTGTCAGAATTGGTAAAAGGATTGGAGAGTGGACATATGTTTGACCTCTGCCTCATAGGGATCAGCCTTGAGCTGATGTTGACAGTGATTGTCTCTCTCCCTGGTGAAGTCAGAGGAGGATCTCTGATGCCCAACCACACCACTCTGACAATACACACCCAAGAGAAATGAAAATATATGTCCAATATATGTACTCAGCGACACAGTGAACATAATGTCACTGAATTGTACATGTGAAAAACACTGACGTGGAGAACATTTTGTTATATATATTTTTGCCACAATAATAAAACTGTACTTAAATGTTAATAGTAGCACTATTTACAATAGGCAATGCCAAAAAGTGGAAACAACCCAAATGTTTATCAACTGATGAATAGACAAACAAAATGTGGTATCTATCCACATGATGGATTATGATTCAGTCACAAAAGGAATGAAATACTGTTACATGCTAAAACATGGATGAACCTTGAAAATAAGCTGAGTGAAAGAAGCCAGTCACAAAAGACCACATAGTGCATGACTCCATTTATATGAAATGTCCAGTATAGGCAAATCTAGAGAAACAGGTAAGTGACTGCCTAAGCCTGGAAGCCAAGGAAGAATAAGAAGTGAATGCTGAAGTACATGGGGTTTCTTTTGGGTGATGAAAGGTTCTAAACTTAGACGTTGGTTGTACAATTCTGAATATACTAAAAAACCACTGAATGGCTAAACCTGTGAATTACACCTCAAAAAGATGTTTTAAAAAGGAATATACAAATGAGTCTGCACCCTTCAAATATGCAATATTCATTTCTAATCTGCAAGCATGTACCATTGCACTAATGTATTGAGTATTCACAAGATTAGAAGAGAAAAAGTGATTAAAAAATTAAAATAAAATTTTGGCTGATGAAACAACCCATGATTTCCATCCCTTATATTCATTCCTGCGCATCGGAACAGCAACACCACCAGCTCCAGCAGCTACAGTAGGTTCTCAGTTCACTCCACTGCCCAGGCTCTCCCTTCTCAACATCTAATTAAGCAACCATGCAGGGCAAGTACTATTATCATTTCCATTCTTTCCTATGGAACACTGAAGATTAAAGAAACACAGCAGCCTGAGGTCATGAGAACAGGAGGCAGTAAGGCAAGGACCTGGCCTCACAACGTAGAACAGCCAAGCCCTGCTCTCCCACTACTGTTGTTAGGGCCCGTTGAGTCAATTCCGACTCTCTGTGACACAGAAGAACTGCCCCACAAGATTTTCTAGGCTGTAATCTTTACACGAGGAGCCCTGGTGGCACAGTGATTAAGCACTCAGCTGCTAGCCAAAAGGTTAGTGGTTTGAACTCACCTCTCACCTCACAAAGGACATTTAACACTGGCTTCTGAAAAAAATGACAGTCTTGGAAATCTTATAGGGCAGTTATACTCCATGCTATAGGGTCGTTCTAAGTCAGAATCAGCTCCATGGTGATGGTTTTTTTGGGGGGGTTAATCTAGTCTTTCTTCCTTTTTTTATTATGATTGTATGTACATTCCCATATAAATTTGCATGCTGACCTACATGCAGCTTCCACTGCTCTCCCTGCACGGTGACAGCACACACTTCCTCTCTGTTCCATACATGTCTGATCTTCCCAACAGTCTCCTATCATCCCCTCTCTATGCATTTCCCTTCTTCCAGTATGAGGTCAACAGGACAACCTCCTATAGATGCCCAGAACCATAAAGTGCCCACACAATACAGTCACTCTGTGTCACCAAGTCCAATCCATTGCTGTCTGAAAAGTTGACCTTCATTATTACTTACGGACAGGGGCAGCATCAGGGCCAGGGGCCCTGCTCCCAGGAGAACGTCGAAGCCCCTGGACCATCAACTGAGGTCTTTTAGTGGAGATGTCAGGGTGCACCCCTATTTATACTTGTGTTGCCAGTGTGACCCAATTTTGTGAGCTCCATTGTAGCTATCACTGGTGGTAGCTGGGCACCATCTGGTTCTTCCAGTCACAAGTTGATGTAGACATCCTCTGGATTCTTTGCCCCATTTGTTACGGACCTTGGTGATCATCCATTCCTGCTAAGTTGGGACCATTTGCTGTACCCTCAGATGGCAGCTCGGCAGCTTTTAAGACCCCAGACGCCACTCACCAATGTGGGGTGCAGAGAGATCTCATTAGCAAAACACTAGTTGTGCCAATTGGCCTCAATTTCCCATGACAGCACGGTCCCTGGCCCCCTGCCCCAGCTACTCTGTCCTTGCAATATTGGGTTAAGATGGGAGGAGTACACAAGTTGTGTTGAAGTCCTGTTAATATTGATCTTCTTACTAATGTGTGCTGTCACCAATTTCACCCAACCAAATTTCTAACAACTATCTAATCTAATCCCTCCCTCCTCACTCTCCTACCCTTCCCACTCTTGCAGCTATCAAAGAGTCTTTTCTGTTATGCATGAGTCTGCTTTTAAGTTCTTATCATAGGGGTCTCATACAATATTTGGCCTTCTGTCGTTTTTTTTTTTTAATCTTTACGGCAGCAGGTCTTTCTCCCATGGAGCTGCTGGGTGGGTTTGAATTGCCAACCTCGCAGTTAGCAAACAAGTGTTTAACCACTGGACCAGCAGGGCTCCTTGCATTCACACTGTCAGCTCTATAAAACTAAGCGCCTCCTCAGAAACACACCAGGAGTGCCAGCCCTCAGAAAACATACCTTCTGGCTATCTGGCATTTCACAGAAGATGAAAAATGTTCCCAGTAGGACAGAATTTGAGTTAAGAGGCAGGGACAATCTTTTGATTGGTTGGAAGTTCAGAACACATATTCCTGGGGCAAACCTCGAAGCAGAAGCCTCCCGTGAACAGTGCGGAAACCAGCAAAAGAGAGAAGAAATTTGAGAGAAGGATGTGATGCAAACAGTAGCCAACAGTACGCACTGCCTGAACAGTGCTTGGCATGTAATAGGTGCTGAAATATTTGTTTAATGAATGAACAACTCCAAGCACTATCATACCCTGGAAGGGAAGTCTAATCCAAGGTGGAGCTGCATGACACTAGACAAAAATTCAAATTCCAAACATCAAAGTTCTTAAAGGGGAAAAGTTCTAGAGAGATAGAAGATGCCCACCTTCAGATTTGGGGCTGAGTCTTGGATGGGGCATGGGCAGAATGTAGCAATGCAGGGTGCCATGGGTACCAAGAAGAAAGGCAAGACGCCAGCTCCTGGCAATTTCTTACACTGCAAGTGGCCCCGCTCCCAGGGAATCTGTGTAAGCAGTCTGCTGCTTGGATGATTGTGAATCTGGGCAAAGCAGCCTATAGAAGGTGTGAATAAAGCAAAATGAATCCCCACCACACCCAGGAAAAAACCTAGAATTTCCTAGAGACCTCTGTATTCAGGAGATGGCACCTTCCAGAAAGAAGGACAAGGGCCTGACAGCTCTAAGTCTAAAGGTAAAGCCTCAAGGGCAAGGTCACTGTCCTTCCCCTGTTGGCTGCTGCTGCTGCTGCTCATGTTACTCTCAAAGACTGAGCAAGTGGGAATCCAGCTAGGACAGAACAGTCTAGAGGCTTACCTGGAGACATGCCTGGGAAACAGGAGTAGCCAAGAGGCCCCCAAAGCCACCACAGATGGCACCAATTCAGGAAGGGAGGAGGTAACAATAAGTTATCTGGGACCAGAACTGCTGAATCTCTACGAAGTAGGAGGGTAAAAAAAAGAGGCTGCAAAGTAATATATGCAGCATGAGCCCATTTTTTTCAAAAAGTATGTGTGTGTCTAACACAGTAGATACAGGGATGTTAATACATAGAGGAAAATCCTAGAAGGATGTACCTATAAGTAATAATGCTGGCAAAGGAAGGCCAAACAGGAGTTTTATTCTGCTTATGACTAAATTATTGGAATATTTATACCAAGAACATGTGCCTTCCATCTATACACATGTATATATGTATATATATATGTATACATATATATATATTTTTTAATTTTCTAACAACAACAAAAAGCTGCTGGAAGAATCTCATCAATGGAGTAAAAACTAAAAAGTATTTTTTAGAATTCAGGAGAGTAACATAAAAAAGGGATTTAAAAACAAAGCACAAGAACAAAGAACAAACCACACTGGCAATGAGGGGCCTGCACCAGCCAGATGGCTGCAAAGTGGGCAGAGTCCAACGAGGGGCAAAGGTCCCATCCAGGCACAGTCACTGCTGAGTGTCCATCACCATTCTTGGTGCCCCCAGCATGGCCCTCCCCACTGGACACTCAGGAGCCCAAGCTCCACTGTGACCTGCCCTCTGGTCTGGGGTGAGGATGTAATAAACTTGTTCCCCATGTTCCAGTCATGCTGAGCAACCACACGGTTATCCCTGTGGTCAGTGGTGTTACAGTCACCTAAGGGAAACCACCACTTACAGGCTTTCCTGCTCCCACCCTCCAATTCATCTCCATTGCCTTCTCTGGCTGTCTCTCCTCCCTTCATGAGCTCATCCAGATCAATGGGGTTGGTCTGTGGGACTCTGTCGTGTCTCTGTCTGTAGAAGAAGAACTGTTAGTTTCCCAAGGGTGTGGAATGTGCTTCTGGGAACATGCGCTCCTTCCGTGGCTGAACTGGCAATGGAAGTCCAGGGGCACCAGCCCAGGCTGATGTGACCAGTGAGAATTACTGGGTTCATTCCACGGTGACCCGTGTTGTATGCTCTACCCAAGAAGAGGGTGCCGGCAACATCCTTAGGGGAGTCTCCAGCAGGACAGACTTGACCCAAGCTCCTAACTCCTGGAGAAATACCTGGGTCCCACCCTCTGCCAAGGTTTCTTCACAGGGAGACCACAATTCACTGTGGCTGATTCTGAGTGTCACTCTGTCTCTGAAGATGAGACAGAGTTCCTGCCCTTCAGAAGCCTAAACCTCAGCTGAAAACGGAGCCAGACCTCTGGTGTGAGAGCCCAGAAGTCATCAGTAGCTGCTTGGCGCTGCTCTGCCATGAGAAAAGAGGGAGCAAATCTCTTTATGCTTCCACTCCAGCACCAAGCTTTTGGACAGAGGCATCAGTGACAGGCAAAGACATCCAAATTTGGGGCACATACCCTGGCATTTACCCTGACTCACCTGGCCTTCTCTGTCTCACCTGGATACCAAGTTTTCAGGGTATAAGACAGAGCCACAAAAGTTGAGCACAGAAGAGGTTTTAAAGGGGCATTGTCACACACTGGCCAACAGCAGGGATCCTGTGGATGATCTCTAAGGGTGGACAACAACCTGCCCACTTATAGGGGGGACCCGGAAGAAGAATGACAGGTTAGCAGTCAACCTGCCAGTACCTCCAGCCCTGGGAAAGAGGCTGGAGCTTGACTGCATCTGAAAATGTGTCTTAAAAACTGATGTTAATAGGGACACTGCTTAAGATGTACAGGGCTTTTGTTAAAGGCAGTAAAAAAAATTAGAAAATTAGTGGCGATTGTTGTACAACATGGTGAATTAATTAATGCCACTGAATTGTACATACAAAAATGTGTGACATGATGTTTTGCTACATATATTTCACCACAATAAAAATTTTAAAAAAGAAAGTAATTCTATCACCTGTCTACCTCTCCAGCACGGACAGACAGCTTTTGGGTGTTCTCCTACAATGGCAGGGATGGCTAGCTGGACAAAAAACCAGAGCTGGAGAGAGGCAGTGAGCTTCTATCTGAAACCAGAAGAACCAGGGGTGGCCAGAGAGATGCAGGAAGCCACCTCCATCTGACAGCCAATCCCAGCAATCCCAGCAGGGAGATGACCTGGTTAGAAAAAGGCTGTACGTGCTTCCGCCAGAACACACTCCTTTTACTCCCATTCATACTTCTGGTCCATCTTCCACTGAAAAGCAGCCTTCTGCTTCTCTGAACCTGAGCTTCAGGGTCTCTGCATGTGTGGCTCATCCTACTTGGATAGCTTGGACCCCTTGCCTCACCTGTTTCCTTGATTCCAGCTCACCCCTCAGACTCTCCTCCCATTTCCCCATGCTGCTGTCAGTTCCTTGAGGCTCTAGTTCTCAAGAATTCTGGTTCAAGTTCTTCAACATTTCAATTTGTATGTGATTATCAGAGCTCCTCCACTAGGCTCCTAGCTCCTCAAGAACAAGGCTGTGCCTGCTCTACTCACCACTATATCCCACAGCCTGGCATAGGGCTCCTTGGTCTCTCAAGGCGGCCTCCAAGAATGTGCCTAAAAGCTGCCCTGGCAAAGGCACCTGGCAGAAGCCACCAATCCACTGGTCTCTCTTTTCTCTTCCACACCTACCTCTAAGGGATCTGAGAAGGTCATGAAAATGAAAGTTGACCCCAGTACTGGCAAGCCGTGAAGGAGGACACACAAGTCCCTGAGGCAACATGAGAAAAAGGGGTGCAGCTCAAGAACTCTAATAAAGGACCACCAGAATTGATGGTCTGACAGCCTTGGAGGGTCCTCTGGGAACATGGCCCCTAGACCTGCTGCTGGCCCTGACTGGAAACCAGTACTGAGGTCAACTCTTCAGATAAGAACTGACTGGACTCAGGGACACAGTGCGACCATATGGTGTGTGTATTTTATGGTCCTATACATGTATGGGATGGTGTCCTACTGGTTTCTTTCTAAATGGGTGAGAAAAGGCTAGAGAGGAGGGGACAGGTGCTCATTAAGGGGATGCTAGAAATATGCAATGAAATGGAGGAATGTGCTGTCACTGGGTAAGGAGAGCAGATGCAGCTGTAGATAGGTGGGAATGCAAAATTGATTTGGATTGTACACTTTCACTTAATCACAATTCAAAAAAAAGCTACTGGCAAAAACACCACAATTCCATTGTCTATGAAAACAGAGACCCAGATAAGCCCTGCAGCTTCAACTGTAGAGCACGGCTGAGCTTGAAGAACAAACAGGAACTGGAAACCTAGAGACCCTTGGAGGTCAGACTAGAGAGGAATGAACAGACCACAGGCAAAATGAATGGCTGGGGCGGTGGCTCTGGAGTCAGTCCTGCCTTGAGAGAGGAGGAAAGAGGGAAGGGAAAGAAAAAGGAGTAGACAAATTCACCTTTCAGAATTTTCCCCAAGCTCCTATCCTCCCATCTTGGCCTTTCCTACCCAACTTTGCTGCCAGCTACCATCAAGTCAGCTCCAGCTCATGGTGACCTTGTGTACAACAAAACAAAACATTGCCTGGTTCTCTACCATCTTCATGACTGGTGGTACGTTTGAGTCCATTGTAGTGGCTGTTGTGTCAATCTATCCCATCAAGGGTTTCCTTCATTTTTGCTGACCTTCTGCTTTACCAAATGTGATCTTCTAGCTGTCAGTCTTTCCTGATGATGTGGTAAAGGTAAGCAAGACAAAATTTTACTACCCTTGCATCTAAGGAGCATTCTGGTTATATTTCTTCTGATGCTGATTTCTTTACACTTTTAGCAGTCCACAGTACATTCAGTATTATTCACCAACATAGCCAACTTAATGCATTAACTCTTCTTCTGTTTTTCTTTTTCATTGTCTAGTTTTTGCATACATAGAAGGTGACTGAAAAAATCATTACTTGAGTTCAGGGACACTTTATTCATCAAAGTGATATCTTTACTTTTTAAACTTTAAAGAGGTCTTTCGCAGCAGATTTTCCCAGTGAAATATGCCATCTGATTTCCTGACTGCTGCTTCCGTGCTGATCCAAGTGGAATAAAATCAACAACTTTAGAGGCTGTCTTTGGAGCATTTGTCTAGAGGATGTACAGACAACTCCCAGTTCTGCAGAGGGGGCTTTGCAGAGATTACATACGATACAGTCCCACCTGCAGAATGGATCAGAGCTTGTGCTGGCCTCTGGCCCATACTGAGTCTCTCAGAGCCTCTTTCCAATGGACATCGGCAATGGGGAGAAAAAGGAAAGTGTGGACTGGGACATGTGAGCTATGAGAGGGGAAAGAGTCCTACCAGGCAGCCTGGAGATGCTGGAATCACCAGGCTATAGAAAAAGAAAGAGAAGTCAAGAAGAGAAGCATCACATCACATACAAAAACAACTCAAAATGGATCAAGGACCCTAATGAAAGAACTAAAACCATAAAATGCTTAGAGAAAAACATAGGGGTGTTGCTTCAGGATTTACAATGGATTCTTAGATATGACACAAAAGGAGAAGCATCACAAGATGAGATAGACAAGGGGGACTCCATCAAAAAATTTTTTTTCATCAAAGGATTTTACCAATAAAGGGAAGAGACAACCTACAGACTGAGGGAAAAAACTGAGCGAAGCATCTATCTGATACGAGTTTAACATGCAGATTATATAAAGAACTCATACAATCTCAGAACAAAAGGGTCAACAATCCAATTTAAAAATGGGCAAAATACTTGAACATTCACCGAAGAAGAGAGACAATCACAAAGTTGAGTCTCACCGGCAACACAAGAATAAAAAGGGGTGCACTCTGAGAGCTCCATAAAAGGCCACAATTGATGGTCCACTGGCCTCAGGGTTCACCTGGAAACATGACCCCTGGCTCTGATGCTGCCCCTATCCATAAATCATAATGGAGGTCAACTCTTGGACAGGAATGGATTGGACTTGGTGACACAGAGTGTCCACATCATGTGTACACTTTATGGTTCTGTGCATCTGTAGGATGTCATCCAGCTGACCTCTTACTGGAGGAACAGGAATGGGTGGAGAGGAGGGGATAGGAGATTGTTGGGAGGATAAGACATGTATGGAGTAGAGAGGAAGAGTGTGCTGTCACTGGGCAGGGAGAGCAGTAGGAGCTGCATATAGGTGGGCATGTACTTTACATGAGAATGTACATTCTCATTCAATCATAACAAAAAAAGGACAAATGAGCAGCAAGCACCTGAGGAGACACTTAATGTTATTAGCCACTAGCCCACTGACGTCAAGCAGATTCTGACACATGGTGACCCCGGAGTAGAACTCCAGTGGATTCCAGTTGATAATGACCCCAGGGTACAGCTCCTCCAGAGGGTTTCCAAGCACTGGCTGGTGGATTCAAACTGCTGACCTTTTGGTTAGCAGCCAAGCTCTTAACCACTGTGTCACCAGGGTTCCCATTATGGGAATACAAATCAAAACCATATAGAGATATCACTTCACCCCCCTAAGATGGCTATGCTAAGAAAATAAAGTAACAAGTTGTTGGCAAGGATGCAGAGGAAATGGAATTCTCATTCACTGCTAGACCAGGGGCAGAGAGAAGGTAAGGAACAGTCAGCAACAATCCCCAAGTTGGGGATCCCTCTCTAATTTCAAGATGAATGGAAACTGATAGCAGCAACATGTCAGTAGAAATGCCTTCCCCCCTCTTGCCTGGCTGCCTCTGTCAGGCCCCTTTCATGTTTGTAGCACCTCCCTAGGGATGCCATTCCCATATCTCATCTGGCATCCTCTGGGACTTGGCTCTAGAGGCAACTACACCCTCCGCACCCTCCCTCACTATAGCTCTATGCTGGTGGGCCTGTTAAATGGTAAAGGCTCTGTGAAAAATAGTTTGGAGGTTGCTCAAAAAGTTAAACATAAAATTACCATATGATCCAGTGATTCCACTCCTGGGCACAAACCCAAAATAACTAAAAACAGAAACACAAACAGATAGATACATGTACAATGATGTTTATTTTACAATAGTTAAAAGACAGAAATAACTAAATGTCTGTCAACACACAAATGAAAAAGTAAAATGAGGTATACAAGTTCTGACAATTAAGCCAGTGAACTTAACTGTTCTAAGTGCTACATACCTCACTGCTCGATAACACAATGGTCACCTTCAAGGTACTCCTCTTGGGAAGCTATGCACTCATGTCTGTATCTAGTCCACCCTTCAAAGAAATTTTGGAATTCTTTTCCTGGAATGGCCATCAGAGCTGTCATTGTATTACCCTTGATGTCCTGAATGGCATCAAAACGTCCTTCTTTCAATAGTGCCTTTATCTTCGGGTAAAGAAAAAAGTCATCAGGGTCAGATCAGGTGAGTGGGGGGGGGTGTTCCAATACAGTTATTTGCTTACTCGCTAAAAACTCCTTCACAGGCAACTATGCAACAAGTTCGCAAACTTGCTACCGTGTACAATGGCCATTCCAGAAAGAGTTCCAAAATTGCTTTGAAGGGTGGATTAGGTGGTGGTGTCGGTGCATAGCTTCCGAAGGGGAGTACTTCGGAGGTGACCATAGTGATATTCAGTAATGAGGTACGCAGCACTTGTTCTAGGATGAGTTCGTGAACTTAAGTGGCAGTCCTCATATGCATATGAATATACACCCTGAAGTATTACTCTGCCATAGAGAACAACGAAGTGCTGATACACGCTGCAACATGGATGACCTTGAAACCTTTGTGCTGAATGAAATAAGAGCCACGAAAGAACAATCATATAATCCCCTTATATGCAATATCTAGACCTGGCATATGCATTGAGAACAAAGTCTCTCAGTGACTTCCAGGGGTGGGTGAGAGTGGAGAGAGGGACCCACTGCTTGGGGACACTGGGAGTCCATTGAGGGTGATGGAAAAACTCGGAAACTGATAGTGGTGATGGTTGTAATATGATTAAATGAAGTGTAATATGAAGGTGATAAAAGTAATGAATGTCATTAAATTGTACACAGAAAAAAACAGAAATGGCAATCTTTTCTGTTAAAGATATAGTCATCACAATAAAATTAAAAAAAAGAACTAAAAAGGTAGACAGTGACAGGGAAGGAAGGTCTCTCCGGTCCCTTATCCCTGCCAGGAGCCTGGCTGTAAACTACTCACGGGTTCTATGAGACACCACTTTGAACCTGTAACATGGCCCTGAGGCTCTCCCATACGCTCCAGCACCCAGTCCACTCTAATCATGGCCCTGTACTCCCTATAGCAGGAACAGGAAGGATGCCAAGCAGACCAGTGCCACACAATGGTTGGCAGATGCCCTCACTGGACACAGGCAAGTTATCTCTGCCCAAGTAGTCAGGGAGATTCACACAGTAGAGGGTGCAGCTGGAAGCCCAGGCTCCTGGCTGTGGCCCATTACCTCTGTGGCTACAAGTCTTCCTACTTAACCCTCTGCTGGTCAGAGCTACACAGTGTACAAGTAAAACCCCTCAACTGCCACCAAGCATTATTATTTTTTCAAAAGCAGTGCTCATCTTTAGCTAAGGTTCTTGATTTCTCTCGAGCCACCAGTAGAGACTAAGGAAACGGAAGCTGAGGGAGTTTGAAGTGAGGCCTACATTTCCTGCCAAATCTCACCTGAAGGTTCAGCTTTTGTCTCTCCTGGGGTCACTGCCTCTCCATTTTACAGGCCTGAGGGTCCCCTCTGCAGGATGACAGATGTTTACATGAGAGTGTAGAAGACGGCAGAATCCTTTTTAAAAAAGGTAATCCTAGTCTTCTCTTTCTTCGTGTCTCTGAATTAAGGTTCTTGGCACCACCAGGTGGGCCCAGAGCAGTGAGCAGTGGTGGCGACTGAAGAGGGACTGTTACCCCTTAACTCCCACCAGGCTCTCTGAGTCGAGGACAGAGGACATTTTTGCTTTTCCCCTCACCACACACTCGGGGTGTAGAGGTTTTCGTTTCTTTCTCACCAGTTTAGGAAAGGTCTTGTGGCTCTTACTGTACCCTGGAGCCCTGGCCACACTCCCCAGGACTCCTCACACTTGGCTGGGTACCCGCCAAAGGGCAACACAAGGGCTATGTGCCTGCTGCTCTTCAGTCTTTCAGCTCAAGTAGGCCAAGGTGGACACCAGGATGGTCAGAGGGGTGCAAAGAACTAATGAGAACAGGGACCCACGGGTTCCATCATGTATCCTGATAAAGCCGAGGAATAGAGGCTGGGGACAGGGGAGGGAGGTGCCGTGGCAGACACTGTCTGTTGGGAGCATCCACCCCATGCTGCCCTATTTTGTTGGCTCCCTTCCTCCCTCCCTCCCAAACTATATCACAGCCTTCAAAAAGTGCCGTGGCAGGGCAGCCCCTTGGACTCAGCTTGCTGGGTGATATATCACAGGCTGCCAGGCAATCAGCACTAACCACTGTTATTTGCACAAGTGCTCTCGGCACCAGAGGGAAGTTAAATGAATGCTTGGCCATTAGAAAACTCCTCTAGTCTGCTGGTTCCAGAGCCTGCCCCATTTGCCATGGCCTGTATCCTGAGCCCCGGGCACAGAGAAGTGTACATCCCAGAATCAAATTATGGAATCACTATCCCAGCTGTCCATCAAGAGAGCACAACCCCAGAACAGCAGCTCCTTGCCTTGAGCTTCTTTCTCCTGCCCCCTTGACAGCCTCCAAAGTCTGCCAGGGAGACCCTGTCTCATCCCACTCTCACTCCAGCTCAAGGCTAACATCCTGGGCAACACTTCCTGGAGTTTCATGAATACCAGCAGAGGGTCAAAGATGCAAAGTGATGACTTTTTCCACACTGAGTGGATGGGTTCTGTGGCTTCTGGCGGCCTCTGCTGATCTGGGCCTCTGCCCTTACTGGCTGTGGACTCTAAAAGCCTGTGGGATGGCCCAGGCCTTTCCTGTGAATTTTCTAGGCTGAACCCCAAGGCAGGTATGTTTTAGAATGTGTATGTGTACATGAGGAGGCTGGAACACAGTGAGTCAGAGCTCCCAGAGGGCAGGAATCACACCTTAAATCAAGTTTCATTCAAACTTGCTTGCTCTGTGGTAGACACTGGGAATGTCAATCTACCTTGTCTGCCCTTATAGCCTCAACCCTGGGCACAGAACCTGGTAGAAACTAATAGGCGTTTAAGGCCAGGTCTCATGCCAAGTGCTTTCATTTCTAGCATTTCATTTAATAAGATAAATGTTTACTGAATTGCATGTACTTGACTTCCACTTCTTGTAACACCAGTATTGCCTCAATTTCCTCCTCTTCCTTATCTCTTTCTCAAGGTACTTGTAGGAACCAGGTGGCATTAATATTAAAGCACTTGCAGGTGAAGTGCTACTTTATTTTTCCAGCCCTGACTTGAATATTAACATCTCACTTGGCTGCCTCTGAAATGCAACTTACCCCCAAACAAACTCCTGATCTTGTACTCACGCCATCCCTGACTCCTCTCTTCTTCTAAATCGCTACAGCTAATGCTTCAGCAATCCTGCTGGCTCTACTTGCAGAATCTACTCAGAAGTGAGCACTCCCATCTCCTCTCCCTCTCTCTCCCCATTCTCCCACCCCCATCCAACCACCATCCTCCCACGTGGTTAAAAAACAAAGCACAAAACAGGATTTAGAGCCTGCTACCTTTCATATTAGAAAGACAAGTAAACAAATATATATTTTCAAAAAAATGGAGAAATTGATTTTAAGTTTTTGTGAAAGAACCAAAAAACCCACTGTCTTTAAGTCAATTCCAACTCATAGTGACCCAGCAGGACAGAGTAGAACTGTCCCGTAGAGTTTCCAAGGAGAGCCTGGTGGATTCCAACTTCCAGCCTTTTGGTTAGCAGCCACAGCACTTAACCATTATGCAGCCAGAGATCCTTATGAGACAAGGGGGATGAAAAACAAGAGAAATCTAGACTTTTCTCAGTGTAACTTGTTTTTTCTTTGGAATCACGTGTTAAGTTTTACATATTTCAAAATTTAAATGCAAAGACATGGTATACAACATTATTAGTTTTTAACTGTAATAAATACATATATAACAAAACATTTGCCATTTCAACAGTCTCTACATGCAGGTAGACGGTGGTACTGTCCTCAGTTCTTCACCTCTGCTGGATTTCCACCCTTTCTTGTGTGACTTTGCAGTTCCTCCCAGTGGAGAGGAAGCATATTTTCCCAGCTGAGACACAGTGCATTTTCCAAAAACGGTCTCATTAAGATTTCCAGTCCCACAGGCTCTTATAGAACTTAGACATTACCACTAATGAAGAGATGAAAGTCATGAATCCTGGACAGAACTTTTTGGAATCTGCGACTGCCTCAGTGAGCAGAAAGTGGCAAACGTGACACAGCATGGCTTTTGAGGTCACAGAAGATCGTACAGCCCCCCTCTTGGCTCTATCTGTCTCTCTTTTTCAGGGCATTCTCCCTCAGAACCCAACTGCCCCATTGTGAGGAAGCCCAAACTAGCCCATGTTGCAAGATCACAGAGAAACACACTGAGGCTTACAGCTAAGAGTCCACATCAACTGTTGTCAGTCAACTGCCACATGTGAGTGAACCTGCACACGACTCTAGTCTGAAAGTCTTCCAGTCTGCCAACTGAAGCTCCAGACATAGTACAGCTGAAATATGTTGTTCTTCCCTGCCTGAATTCCTGACCTACAGAATCCATAAGCAGTATCATTGTTGTTGCACACCACTAAGTTTAGAGCTAATGTGGTACACAGCCACAGTAAATGCAGCACCAATCCTTAACTTTGTGCTTAGTCATGAATTGCTTTGACCAAAGTAATGTTACCCATTGCTGTCGAGTCAAGTCTGACTGATTGCAACCCTACAGCAGATGCGTTATAGGCAAAGACTTGAAATGTGTTTTTGTGCTTAGGCATGCCCCCCTGTGTGTCTGTCATAGCCACCACAAAAAACCATGGCCCAGCTAGCCCTATGGTCTAAGAGGCCGAGAGACGTGTGGGGCAGAATTGGACCCAGCAACGGCCTGGAACCCAGCTTCGGTCAGTGAATCCTAGCCAGTGTGCAGACATGTAACAGCAAAGAAAAATATTGTTTGAAGCAACTCGGTTTTGGCTAACGTATTCTGCAGTATAATAGTGGCAACAGATAACTGATCAAAAAACAAGCCTTACAATTTGAACACAAACTGGGGACAAAAAGCCTAATTTTATATCCTCTTAGTGGCATAACCACACAGAGAAGAGTCATCTCTAATAATTCTAAAACACACAGGACTTCGACTATACACTCCTAGAAAAGAGATCATCTAAGAACAAAGGTACCATGAGGAAATTTTAAACTACACTTAGAAGTATAATTGTTAATAAAAATATTTGGTACTTTGAAATAAAAGCAGATACATGCATCTACGTTTATTGTTAAAACCCCAAACCACAAGCAAACTCATTGCTGTTGGGTTGATTCCAACGCATAGTGACCCTGTAAGACAGAGCAGAACTGCCCCCCGTAGGTTTCCAGACTGTGAATTTTTACAGAAATGGGCTGTCTCATCTTTCTCCTGTGGAGTGACTGGTGAATTCGAACCACTGACCTTCTGGTTAACAGCCAAGTGCTTAACCATTGCACAACCAGGGTTCCTATATATACACAGACAGGTGTATATACACACACTTGAATAAAGCAGACAGGTAATAATGCCAGTGTTTTAATAGGTGAGATTTTTTTTTTTTTTTTTTAGTTTAAGAGACGTTGTCTGTTGCCATCAAGTTGATTCTAAGTCATGATGACACCATATGAGAGAAGAGCCAGAGAACGGAAGCCAAGTAAATCAAGTAAAAACCCACCTATGTGATAATTCCTGCAAATCTACGGAAATATCATTACGAACTTATGATCTATTTTTATCTTTCAAAAAATAGATGTATTTCACACATCAATACAATAAAAGGCCCAGAAACAGTGACAGACATCCCAGTAGCAATGAGCACCCTTCACGCCCAGACCGTGGTCTCCAAACATATTTCCTACTAAAAAGAACCAAGGCTCCTTGGAGAAAGGGCTGACTTCAGGTTCATGGCAGGAAACATATAAGATGAGGCTGCAACATCTGTCGTGCCAAAAAGTATATATTTTAAAAACTACTAGACTCATGTCAAAAGGACCCAGGAACTAACCTGAAGGGGGCCACTGTTGTTAGCTGCTGTTGAGTCAATTCCAACTCATGGCAACTCCCTATGTTTCATAACAGAAGTGTTCTAATGGATTTTCAAGACCATGCTCTTTCGGAAGCTGACCACCTGACTTCTGAGACATCTCTGAGTGGGTCTGAACCATTGTTTTGTTAGTAGTCCAGCCACAGGAGTGGAAGAAGGCCTCACAGCATAATTCCTGAAACAAACACATTGCCTTAGTCATTATTCCCAGTCCAGCAGTTCTGGGAATGAACCACTGAATTCAAGGGCATTTAGGCATGTGAAATCCAAGCCTCCTCCCTTGGAAATTTCATCATCCATATGTTTCAGAAGATATCCCAGTGTCTCCTGACTGCAATGAAGTACCAGCACCACAAACACAAGGTGAGTCATCTCTTCCCTCACTTCTAAAAAGAGATGGAGGCTACCAAGGAAAGGCTGTTGAAATGGCTCTCCACCTAGACAGACCTTGAAGAACATAATGGAATACCACTGAGATTCCTGATCCTTTCCCAGGGCTGGGCTGAGTCTTCTGTCTTAATATAAGCTGCTGCTTTTCTTTTCCAGAGCTTACTCCCTGTACCATGCTAGTACTAGGGAAGAAACTTTTTTGACCCCCAAGGGGAGGAAAATTTCCTAAGAGAAACCATAGTCACACTGCTTTTCCAAGCAAGGCTCTGGAAAGGAAAATGATGTGTCTCCCATGCCCAAATAATGAGAAAAATCAAGAGGACCAACAGATCTACAAAAGGATGCTGCTACCAGTCAGTGGAGAATCATCTTTCCAAGCCTTCAAGGTGTAACAGGTTCAGGGACTCCTAGAGCCCTGGTTCTCCAAAGGGACTAGGCAGCAGTAACTTCACTTGGGAACTTGACAGAAATGCAGATTCTCTTAGGTCCCACCCTAGACCTACTGAGTTAGAAGTTCTCTGAGTTCTGCCACAACCAATGACCACCCTGACAGGGAACACAATCTAGAGACCCTGATGCAGCAGGAGAAAAATGGATGTGCAGAACAAGAACTCTATGAAAAAGAGCAGATATGATGGTCTGACAGACTGGACGGTCCCCTGAGGACCTAACCCCTGGACTACCTGTTAGCCCAGAGCTGAAACTAGAACCAAAGCCAACTCTTTATACAAGGATGGGAAAGGACCATAAGACACTGAGGGATGCTGGCCAAGAGTGTGCATCTTAGTTTAAATACATAAGGCTGTCTGAGCAGCTCTTGTTCAAAGGTGAGATGAGAGGGTGGAAACGGACAGAAGCTGGTTGAATAGACAATGGGAAGCACAGAATGGAAAGGACATGTGTGCTGTCACAGGGCAAGGAAAGCAGCTAGAGTTGCACAGCTGTACATATTTGGGCCTTTATATAGCAAACTGACTTGGACTGTAAACTTTTACTTAAAGCACAATAAAATACATAAAAAAATAAACTCTCTGTGTAGACCCAGCAGAGCTGGATAACAGATTCTGGTACCCATCTTTACAAGCCCACCTAGATATTCCAACGTCCTGAATAATTGAGAACCACCACCCTAGGTGTACCTCTTCTTCCAGAAGAAATTTAAAATCTGGTTCCAGTCTGTATTCTGCAGAGATGTAGATAAGCATCACCCTCCATACTGTCACCTTGTATAGGAAGACAAATTACTTCCCTGAAGTCATCCTTAATGACCCCACATCTATCCACCAGCAAATCTTGTGGCGCTACCTTCAGAACAAAACCAGAACTTAACTACTTCCCACCGCTCCACTATCACCCTAGACAAAACCACCTTCAACTCCTAACTAGTCTCCCTGCTTCAAACTATGTCACTCCTCTGCTCAAAAGTTGCCCAATTTCCACCTCACTCAGAGTAAAAGCCAAGTTATTACCATGGCCAACACAGCCTCTAGGAGAGCCCTCCACTTATTTTCTGTTCTCTCCGATCACGTCACCTCACTCATGGTACTCCAGCCACAACGGTCTACTTCCAGTGTACCCCTGTGACTGACATCTTCACTAGCTGTTGCCAGTGTCTGGAATGTTCTTCCAGAAATCCACAGAGCCCCTCCCTTGCCTCTTCAGGTCCCTCCTCTAATTTCACGTTTTAGTGAAGACTTGCCTGACCACTCCATTTAGCACAGGTACTCCCCTTTCCCAGCATTCCTTAGAGGCCATTCTTGCTTTATGTTCCTCCGTACTTACCCTTCCCTGACAGCCTGTTGTTTTCATCTGTGTCTTTATTGTCTGTCTCTCTCAATCGATGGTGAACACCATGAAGGCAAGGATCTTGGCTTGTTCTAGTCATTGCTGCATCCCCAGTCTCAGCACAGTGGGAGCTCAAAGTTTCCAGCACAAACGTTAAATAAATGAACAAGCTACTGCTATTTTGCTGTCTGACCTCTTTCCACAAACCTCAATCTCAATTTGGGATGATGAGTCGGACCCACTCGACAGCACTTGGCTAACTTGGCTTGGCTATTTTCCCCATTTCTTACTCTTAAATTTCTTGGGAGCCAGGACATCAGGAGACACAGTCAGCCTCCGGAAAGCTATTATTAGGTTGGAAAGGATTTCCAAACACAACCAGAGAAGACATAGCAGAGATCTATGCCATCCCCAAGGACTCACACGGTGTATAAGCCCAGGATAGAAGGGACCCAGCTTTTGTGCTGAGATGCCCAGCACGAGGTAGGACAAGTGTGAGAGCTCTCAGAAAGGCGTAGAAAGGTGTTTTCCGGCTGCAGGAATGAAAGTCCTTCATCTTTCAGATCATGTCACTAACAGTCTGAGTGACAGGCTCAGCCCTTGGCCCTGTTCACTGAGCCTCTGTCCTTAGGACACTGACAGTCTTGGGCAGGGCAGCTCAGGTCTGCAAGGGTCCCAGAGCCACATCACAGCCATAGGAGCTAGAGATTTCAGGTCCAGAGAAGATCGAGGCTGAGGAGGTGAGGACATAGGCAACCATAGCCCTGGCACCTGGCAGGCACAGTGAGCACCTGCTATACCTGTATGCAGATAAACAGGCAGTGCCTGGGGCAGAGTCAGTTCTGGCAAATAGGAGGTATAAGAAAACCCACTTCAGACAAACAGAAAGAAGGGAGAACCTCCCAACAGCAGAGTCACTTGTCTGGGAGGGACTGAAGGCCACCAACTACAAAGGTGTTCCCATGAAGGCACAGCTCCTACCTCCAGGGAAGGTGAGAGCTGACATTCTGGCACCCATTAGGGGTCAGATTTAAAAAAAAAACAACCTGTTGCCACAGAGATAATTTTGACTCACAGTGACCCCATTAGGTGCTCCCACCAGAGCCTAACCATGCTCCTTGCAGAAGCAGCCTCATACGCCAGTCCCTGGCATCGGGTTAAGAGTTGCTCTGAGCCTACAGAACCCATGCAGCTGTAGAAAAAGCTGCAGAGAGCACCACATCCAGCCCCTCACTCTACAAGGGAAGGGTGTCTGCCCAATTTTATAAGACAAGCAAGTAGAAGGGCCACAACTAGACTCTCTTTCGGGCCAGCCCTTTCCAAACCCACCCTCCCCCATCATGAAGCATTTGCCAGCTCCAGCTCCCCTGGAAATCATGGATGTAGGTGGCACAACTCTTGGAAGAGAATCAGCCCCACATGGCTGAGAGCAGGAAGCCTGCAGCAGTCTCTGTTATCCCAGGTGGGGGCCTTGTCAGCCAACCAGTCAGCCCAGCACAAGGAGGCCAGCAGCCTTAAGACAACCTCTACCTAGCAGGGACAGTCCAGTGGCAGGGCACCAGCCAGCCTTTCTCCCAGCTCCAGGCTTGAGTGTGTGGTCATCTTGTCCACTCTGAGAGATCCAGAGCACTACAGAAGAGCAATCCACTGCATTTAAAGCTGCTTCTAGCTAATCTAAAAGCTTCCTACTGTACTTTTGACTCATGACTTTGTTTTCTCTTCTCAATCCAGCTGAAGAACAATGGGAAGCACAGCCTTTCCTTTTTACTCATTTTACAGAAACAACTGGCCAGAGGTGGAAGAAACTTAGCAGATCATCTAGTTAAACCTTTCATTTTACAGATGAAAAAAAAAGGACTTAGCCAACATACATGGCCACATTTGGGCAATGTTAGCTGTGATGAAAACCTGGGTTTCTAGCCTTATCCAGGACGTTGCCACCATTTGTCATCCCCCCAACCCAACCTATCCAACCCTTTCCTCTCCTACCTCCTGATCGCTTTCCCTTCTCAAAGCCCTGCCATTCTCTTGCAAAATTTTCCATTTTCTCAGAGCACTGAGGCCCGGAAAGCAATGCAGCTCTCCAGCTGTGCGCGGTGTATAGCATTTCAGTTTGCGTGCGTCTGCTAGTTGGCTGTTCTTCCAAATCTCACATCTTAGGCCTTTGGAGCTTCCAAAAGAATAAGTTAATGTTGTGAATGTGTTTTGTAAGCTGTAAAACACCATACAAAGATATACTCTACTACTTTAGAATATAAAATAATCCAACCCCTTTTAATTACGCTGTCATTTATCATACCTCTGTGAGACAAAGAGAAGGCAGGAACAAACTCTAGGATAAGGAAGATGAAGTTGAGGATGAAGAGTCTCTCTCAATGGTCCCAACTCAGCCAGAACGGATGCTCACCGACAACCAAAATGACATGGGGTAAAGACAACCCAGAAGATAGAGAAAGCCACATGAGTGGATGCCTACATCGACTTGGGACTGGAAGAACTGGATGGTGCCCGGCCACCACCAGTGATAGCCGCGATAGGGCTCACTAAGTTCAGTCTCACTGGCAACACAAGAATAAAAAGGGGTGCACCCTGAGATCTCCACTAAAAGACCTCAATTGATGGTCTAGCGGTTTCGGGGTTCCCCTGGGAGCATGGCCCCTGACCCTGATGCTGCCCTTGCTCATAAATCATAACAAAGATCCACTCTTTGGACACGAATGGATTGGACTTGGCAATGCAGAGTGACCATATACTGTATGCACTTTATGGTTCTATACATCTATAGGATATCATCCTGCTGACCTCTGGTTGGAGGAAGGAGAGTGGGTGGAGAGGAGGGGAAAGGAGACTGCTGGGAGGATGAGACATGTATGGAGCAGAGAGGAATAGTGTGCTGTCACCGGACAGGGAGAGCAGTGAAAGCTGCATATAGGTGGGCACGTAAATTTATACAGGAATGTACATTTTCACTCAGTCATATTAAGTAAAAAAAAAAAAAAGTCTCTCTCTGTCTCCCACCAGACTATCAGCCTGTTGAGGGCAGACAATATTTTGTGCTCCTTCCTTGGTTCCTCAGCATATTTTGCCTGGGGACAGACATCCAGTAGGTGTTCAGCAAAGGGTTTCCTGAACGCATGCATGATATGTTACTGAATAATCTTTCTACTTTTAAGTAGATTTTAGCCACAGAAATCTCTTAAAAACCATTCCTATATTTTAAAAAAGTGCGAATGACCCTCATGGCCTACTTGTACATGCAAACATATTATTAGTGTGACTATTGGGAAATTTCCTTTTTTCCCAAACACTCAAATGTCTTGATGGTTCTTCCAGCATTCCTAGGAATGCTCTCTCTCCTTGAGTCGTGGCCCTGGACAGCTGAGCTCCTCTGGGTACAGGGGGCAGTCCCAGATGGGAGCTCCTGGACAAGGTGCTGAAACTCGTTGATCTCCTTAACATTTGGAACAAAGCCTCAAAAGCCTACCCTTCTACTTCCTCTCAAAGACAATCTCTTCTTCATCTGTTCCTGAAGAAGGAACAGCCAGATCTTTCCAAGCAGTTCTGAATTTGATCCCAGGGGTGACCATGAGCTTCCTGGAAGCTCCCAAAATGCCTCCATATGACTTCTTGTTAGAAAGAAGAGGATATCTGGTAAGGAGCCTCTGACAGGGCAAGCCTCCCTGAAGGATCCCAGATACCCATGAGAGCAAAGAGTAGGAGGGAGAGATCAGAGGAGCCATATAACCAGCCTGAGGGCCCAAGGCATAGCCTACGAGAGTCAGGGAGCATGCTCCCACCCCCATCCCCATAGGCACAGCTGACCAGACCCTAAAGTAAAAAATGAATGAACTAAGAGTATGCCAGGGGGCAAAAGATACCCCCAGAGGCCCAATCTTCCAAGAAAGAGCTACAAGGGCTACAGCATCAGAAGTCTACCTTCTCTACCACCAGAAAGGTCCCAAGGTGGGTCCCAATTCATTTCCCAGCTTCCATCACTGTGGTGATAAATGGAGATGGCAGAGTGCCCTGCAAGAAAGGAGCTGGAGCAAGTCCTGAGAATGCAGTACCAACACCAGCATGACATGCCCAAAATGAGAAGCCTTGGGCAGCAGCCCTAACAGCTGTATTGTCTACTGAGTCCCAATCTACCAGAAGATCTTGTGTCTTAAAGTCACACTCAGCCCTTGCTGCCAGGACTCAGGTCTCACTGCCATTTTATTATTTAAAAAAGCAAGTACCCAAACAGGAAGGACGAGTGAAGACAGAGAGGGCCTACAGGAGCTGTACAGCCAGGCAGGTAGAGTGAGGGCTAACATCTAGTGTGTCTAGGATGAAGCAGGTACCTAGTAATGGTAGTTATAACTGCTAAGACAGTTATGGTGACTTAACTTCCACAGACATCCCCCACTTGCTGCATATAACTCACAGGTTCCAGGAATAGATTCCTCTCAAGAAGCCCACACACAGCAGGGTGGGTCCCTCCCTACTCCCATTACTAACAAGGAGAAAAGGCCCTAAACAGACATGTGGGATCTAGGAGAAGGGAAAAGATTCACTTAAGCCCCCAAATCCTGTCTCCTAGCAGTCTCTTACTCACAGACAAAAAAGGTCGAAACTTGGGTCAGGAAAACATGATGCAGGGGCCTCTGAAACCCCATTTCTTAACCTCAGAATAACCCTACTCAGAGGAGGGAGAACTTTAGAAAAAGAACAGAAAAGTGATCTATTGCATTTTTCTTTGGCCTCCAAACAAGTCCAAAGCCTGGCTCTAGAATCAATTAAGTCCCTTCCTCCCTATGCCTAATGCCCTTGATAAATCCTTTTTTAAAAAGCTAGAGTTTCCTTCTCAAAAGAATGAAATTTTCAATCAGAATAGCCTCTATACAGAACCCTCATTCTACAATAAAAATATTGGATAGAGGAACATCTGAAATGGCACCGCAGTGATGCAATCAGCATAACCCAGAATACAAGAAATCAAAGAACAAATGACACAGTCAGACATAAATTGCAAGGGAAAAAAAGGGAGACAGAATCTATAGATTTGAAAAAGGTGGAGAGACTTGTCAGATAAATGCCATTGAAACAAACCAAGTGTACAAATAAATTAATAACAGAATTAGAAATACAGGAACCCGACTGGATATTTGCTGAGATTAAGAAGAGACTGTCAACATGTTTAGACATGATCATGGTGTCATGGTTACATTTATACAAAGTCCTTATTCTTTTATAAATACACACTGAAATACTGACAATAAAACGTTGGGATATCCAGCATTTTCTTCTGTGGAAGCAGGGGATGAAAGAGACAAATGACACTTGAGTGGCCACGAGTTGATGGTGGCTGTGGCTGAACAACAGGAACATGTAGTTCATTAGCCTATTCTCTCTGCTTTTATGTATGTTTGAAATATTCCAGACTAAAAAAATCTGAATAGCTACTGCTTAACCACTTCTTAGGATAATCCATTCAAGAAAAAAAATTTTTTGATTGATAGCATCTTACCAGTCTTACTAATGCCAGACATGGTTAGGTCATCAAAGCTGCTCCTTTCTCCCTGGCAAGAAATGAAAACTTGGTTGTCCTCTTTTGGTGAAGTTTTAACATTATCACCATTTAGATGTCTGGTCATGGCATACCCTCCATATCCATCTAGCCATTAGAACTCTCAAATGAGAGTTCTAAATGATCAATGACCAATATTTCCAAACTTGGCAATTATGTCCTTTCATTTTTCTTTAAAAATTAGCCTCATACCTTTCCAGAGCCTGACTGTTGGCTGCTATTGTATAACAAGTCTGGCTCATCTCAGACTAAAGATACTATACCTGAAAAATCCATTTTAAGAAAAGAACTCTGGGTATGGTTCTCAGAACAACTTCCCCCACCTTGCAGCAAATGATCATGTTCCCTGTGCCCAGCTGCATTTAGCTGTCTCCGTGGTGTATAGGCTGAAAGTATATGAAAGGTGACCTCAATGTTGATCATGGATTTGGGTGGGTAATGAGAGAGAGGCACCTCATCTAAATCTGCCCTGCTGGCCCCCAGCCCTGTGCACTTTGGTCCCATTTTGTCCACACTGCCCCCACCTGTACAGACTCCCCATGTCATTTCTGCCTCTCCCCATCTCTCCTAACCTCACCATTTTTCCAGGATGCTGTGAGTCTCTCTCTGTCCTGAATTCTGGCTCTGTCCTTCCACTTTCTCACTAGACAACCCTTCCAGAAGTACCACCTATTTGATACTTCTCAGACACAGCGGTATTCACAGTGTCTCTTCTAGGCTCCTTCCACGTTTTGGTTCATCAAGAACTGTCTGACCAATCAGAATGAGAAGTACTCGAGGACAGGAGAGCATGATATATTCTTCCATATGCTCCACAAAACCCATCACAGTGCTTGCTCTTGACAACTGATAAATACACTTCAGTTGATCGACTAAAGATGAATTTGCAAATGACAAGATGTGCGAGAGAGGAATATGTGCAGGTCCACTGGACTGGTGCAGACTAAACAGACTGCCACTGAGTTCCATGGCTCCTTTGAGAAATTTTTTTAAAGGTGTTTTCTGGGGTTGATAAAATTGCCTTGACCTAGTGGTGTGTCACGGATGTATATATACGTAAAACTTCACTAACCTTGGCTCCTGACTGTACATTAAGCATGCCTTCATAAAAACAGGTGCATGAATGAATAAACAAATGAAAGCCATTCCTCTCTTTAGGAAGACAAAACCATAATAGGGCAAACAGCTTGGAGAGCAGAGCCTGAGACAGAGTTTGGCCTTCCTCTGATTTGATACTCTGTTAGAAAGGCACAGCCTGCATAACTGTATGTAGAGACCCTGAGACCAGAAGTTCTGAGCACTGCTTTGAGGGACTCTCTGTTATCCAAAGCTCCATTCCATCCAAATGATGTGAAAGGAAGCATCATGGGTGTGACAGGGCCATTACTCACGGGATTCGAGTCAGGTCCTTTAGCTGCAAATGCTGGAGTGGCCCCCACCCAGACAGTCCAAGTCAGCTCAGTATGAGGATGAAAAGGGGTGATAAGAGGTATCACGGCAACATAAAGAGCCAGGATTCAACTCCTCCAGAACCTCAAATTCTGTTCTCCTTCTGAGTTTAATAAAATGATCTCCCTCTTACACAGCCTTCACCCACCTTTAAGAGGTTTCTGACTGCCCTAAATTTCACAGGCTTGCTAGAAACAAACAACCCTTCGCCAACAATCTTACCGGGAGGCCCAGAAGCACATGCCACAGGGCTTTTTCTCCATCAATGGGCCGTTCTGTTCAGCAGTACCTCAGAACAGAACATGCTAAATTTGGCATCAGGTACCCAAGATGCTCTAGCGGGAGAAAGCAGAAGCTGTTCTGATGTTGAAGAAGAGACAGACCATGGAGGTGCCACTCCGCTGAAGTGCCCTAAGAAGCCAAATAGCAACTAGAAGAGTAAATCCCATCTCTTAAGGTCCCTAGTCTTTAGCCTTGGTGATAAATAGCCAGTTCCCCTCCTGTCACCCTGGGAGCCTGACAGTCACAGGACCTCCGCACCATAGACTCATGCCAGAGCTTTTTCCACAGCCAGATGAGAGATTCCTGTGACTACTAAGCACAGCAGGATCCCATGGTTCCCCTCTTCCCCAGCAGTTTGTGGTTCTGTCTTGTGGCAAGCACAGGTAGGGTAGGAAATAAACATTAAAAGGAACAGAAGCAGCAGACACCACCCTCCTTTCTGTCCCTCTGAGCTGCCCAAATACTTTCAAAATCTCATGTTTGACTCTGCAACATGAGATGAACCACTAGCAAAGCAGCCTGTTTGATTACAAGAAGAGAAATGCCAAATTCCTCATATAGAGAATTCCCAACAATTAAGTGTTTTCCCATTCAGCTCTAGCTTTCCTTTGGGGAGAGAGCACTAAAGCCTGGGTGAGCTTCTCTTAATCTAAAACCCAAACAGCAGTTCAACATGCAGCAAAATGGACAGTGTTTGCAGTACTAACAGCCGTGTGCTACCAACTGCATTAGTGTAATAGCTAATGTAAAATGGACAGATCTTATCTCCAGAAGGGATGTTCAGAGGCCAGCCTGTCTGAGGCAGGTTTCATGCTAAGAGCCCTTCATTACTGTTTGTTGTCTGTAAGAAATGACTCCTGAAAAAATAAACACATAAAAGACACAGTTGGGAAGCTAAAGAATAAAAAAAACATCTTCTGTCACAGGCTATGTGCTCCTACACAGAGGAACCACAGCAGCAGATTCACACGGAGCCTGAAGCAGCCCTCCCCTCTGCTCACCCTCCCACTCCTCCTCTACCCCCAGTTTTGCTACTCCCCAGGCTTATTTGGTGTAAAGATGATGTCTTCCATTTTATCTTGATGTCTCCTTGTAGCTTTCCTGAGTTTTCGGTCCACTGATTCACAATCTGTTGGCATTCTCCTCCACTGCATTCCTTGCCATTTGACTGTTTTTGCAGGACCTCTGTTGGCATACATTTTAAACAAGCAGTGTCACAGCATTTGATCAGATATGATCTGTTTAAGGTCTTCCATGTGAGTTTCACCTTTTTCACCAAGCTGAGGTGATATTCTAAATCACAGGGCAACGGGAACATATTTGGTGCTAGATTATTCAATAGCATTTTTGCTTCACCCCAAAACATTTCACTAAGCCTTAGTCAAAGCATATGACCCTGTTAGCATTGTTGGCTCTAAATAAGTACCTTTTGGTGTGCAATGGACATTTTTTCCTTCCTGCAAAGATGAGTACAGCCATCAAATGCCCGGGGAAAGAGTACACCCAAGTTCATGGTTCAACTATTTCCCTATCTCTCGTTCCTAGCAGTGACACTTATCTTCCCCGACAGCCACTCCCATTGTGCTCCTTCTTTGGCCCAACACAATGGACACATGCAAATACCAGCAGACAGGGGGGACAATTTCCATCCCGCAGCTACCCAGTTCTGAGAGACCAGGCGGAGGTTACATAAGCCCCTCCTGAGCGGTCCACCCCAGGCGTTGGGGGGACGCGAATTTGGGGTTCGTGACGGAGTCACGGTCTGCAGGCCCCGACTGACCTGCGCTTACCATCCTGCCTAGCCAGGGTGGGGCGGCTGGAAACGGAGGGCCGTTTTCTGCGACCACCCAGCTCAAGCCAAACAGGCAGGGTTCAAAGTGCGCCTGGATATCAGACTTCGCGGTCCACGTTAGATGGTGGGGTTACGGGCCCCAGTTTCAGGCTGCAGCTCCCCGACCCTCAGGCCTCAGGGCGCGCGCTTACCTGCCAGGGCCAGGGCCAGGACCTGAGGGTCCCGCCGCCGCCCGCGCAGCGCCTGCCGCGGGGAGCTGTCCGCCACCGGCAGGTGCTGAAGGCGGCTTCCCTGCCCCTGGGCCGGAGCCGGGGCCGGGGCCGGGGCCGGGGCCGGGACTGGCGCCTCCGGGCGGCAGCGGCCCGTCGCCAACACCGCCCTCTAGGCTGGCCTCGTTGCCCATGGTGGGTGGGCAGGCGGGCGGGGTCCGGGTTGAGCTGGGCTCGGGCCGGCGGCTCCCGAGCGGCTGCTCACACGCTCGGCACTGCCGCCGCCGTCGCCGTCGCCATCTCCCAGCTCGGCTCGCGCCGCCGCTGCTGCTGCGCATGCGCAGCCCGCGGGCTCCTGCCCCTCACACGCCAGCCCCGCCCCAGCCCCGCGCGCGCTCCCGCCAGCTCACGGGGATACTTGTCCACGCGCTAGCCGCTAGGTCGCTGGGAAACGGCCGCTGGCGCCAGCGCATGCGCCCTCCGGGGCTCCGCGGCGGGTCTGAGCCACCGCAGCGTTCCTCTGGGTAGGGATAGCGAGGCACCGGCCCCGAGAAGAGAACGCGGGGCGCCACCCTGAGTGCATTGGAATCCGGGGCGCACTCTGACCTGGGGAGCTGGAGAGTAGCAGCTCTCTCCGGGTAAACTCAGTGCCGCAGATGCGGGAGCCGTGGGGACAGGCCTCGGAAAGAGGCCGTCCGCGTGTGGCCTCAGACGATGCGCAGGAGCTGGAAAGGCAAAGAAACAAAGGTGTTCAGCGCGAGATCGTGAAAGGATGCAGAGTTAGAGAGTGATAGGTGGAGAGGGGTTGTGAAGGTCGCGAAGGCCAGCTGGGGTGTGAGGCCTTATACAGATGGCGGTGTGAACCACTGGGGGTACGGACTGAAGCCTGGTTCCACAGCACAGGACCAAAGTGGACTGGGAAAGGTGAAGGAGTGTCCAAGCTGGCCTGCAGCCGCTGAGAGGCTGCCTCAGCGGGCCAGTGACTTAGAGGATGGCTGCGAGTTAACGTTTCGGTGAGCCTTGAGCTGTATCTCCCAGAGACTGCCTAGGCGAGGGGCTGCAAGCTGTCAGTGTTCATCTGTTTACCAAATTACTTTTCCATCCCCTCACGGTAACAAATATTACTGTTTGCACACTGCTAGGATGCTCTTCCAAATAGCTCCTCACACAAGACTGTACTTCCCTGAGGGACAATAATTTCCTGCAATGACCCAGATTATCTGTGGCTTCATAAATCATGAGTGTGTAGAAGCAATCTTGAGTAAACTTGGACCAATTTTACAAACATTTAATTCTCCTAATGATGATAATGGTAGTACAAGGCCTGACAAGCCCGCGAACTTAATTGTTCTAAGTGCTACATAACTCACTGCTGGATATCACTATGGTCACTTTCAAAATACTCCCCTTGGGAAGCTATACACCGACGCCAGCGCCTAGTCCACCCTTCAGAGCAATTTTGGATCTCTTTCTGGAATGACCATTGTGCACGATGGCATGGTGGTACGTTCACAAACTTCATTGTGCAGTCATCTGTGAGGGAGTTTTTAGCCAGTAAACAAGTATTGGAACATCCTCCCTACTCACCTGATTTGGCCCCCAGTGACTGTTTTCCTTATCTGAAGATAAAGGAAATATTGCAAGGAAGACATTTTTACAGCAAGGGCAATAAGATAACAGCTCTGGTGGCCATTCCAGAAAACAAGTTCCAAAATTGCTTTGAACAGTACGCTAGGCACTGGTGTCGATGCATAGCTTCCCAAGGGGAGTTCTTCAAAGGTGACTGTAGTGATATTTAGTAATGAGGTATGTAGCACTTTCTCTAGAATGAGTTTGTGAACTTAATTGTCAGACCTTCCCATATGTCAGATCCAATGTCAGCAGTTCTAAACTCACCTGTAAGAATCTAGGGATCCCAGTGAACTCTGATAGCCAGCCCAGAGGTAGGCCAGAGCAGTGAAGGTAAGAACTCAGGATTCCAGCCAGGCCTTCCCCTATACACTTTGAACTGACTGTCCCACACTCTGGGAGGGAGTGGGTAAGAGGGGTTATGCATGGGACCCCACTTCCTGGTGTTTTCTCTTAACCTTACATCTGCTGCCCTTTAAGCTAAGCTGCTAGACTTGCTGGACTGCCTGGGACAAGAGGGCCTCCCTATCTGTGTTATAATGTTCCTTGCTGTGTTTCCTCCTGTGCAACAGTGTGTTTGTGTCAGCTTCAGGAGTGTCCAGTGACTACTGTGCACATCTAGTGTTCCAGCCACAACCACTTCCTGGCTGGGACTTTGGCACCTGCAAGCTATCCAAGTCTCCGTTTCCTAACTTGTGAAGTTAGACTAAGCAGCCCTGATGATGGGATGGTTAAGTGCTCCACTCCTCACTGGAAGGTCAGCAGTTCTGCTGTATCCTGCAGGGTTGCTATGAATTAGAATTGACTCAGCACACGACAACAACAAAGTAGGATAATAGTAGTCCCTCTAACATGGAGGGCTGTGACAATAGAGTGGTCTGGGATTTGAGCCATGCCCTTACTTCTGAGGAATGATACAGGTACTACCTGAAGGCCAGTGGCCTGACCTAAGCCCAAATCAGGCCCTTTTGGCTTCACGGACACTGGTCATGGTGACTTGGGCTACTTGGAAGGACAAGGAGAAGGACGTTTGTTTTGTCTTTGTTTTGCCAAGAGCTATGGTTTTCTACAGGTGTAAATCAGCATGCCCCTAGTTCCTGTGGGGGTAATTACCCCTACCCTACCAGCAGGCCTGGGGAGCAGCCCGTCTGCAAGTGGATTCCCAGCTGTTAGCAGACCTCCAGGGTCTCTGCTGCCTGGTAACTAAGGGCATAGACCAGTGGACCCAGGAGGAAATGTGGGTTAGTCGTGTTGCTCCCCTTCTCTCAAACTCTCCCAGTTTCACTTCCTCTGAGGAGCACCCCTCAGGGAACATGCCTGTTAATCCACATCTACTTTGATAACTCCAGGGGTTCCTGCATAACTGCTGTGTGTGCCAGCCATGGGATGGTGCCAGCCTCTGGTTGTTTGGGGCTCTGATTCAGTCTCCCATTCTTACTCATTCTGGGGGCATTTCCTTCCTGTTGACTTAGTTTGCCATAGTTTGGGTCCTGCGTCATAGCAGGTTCTTCTCTAACTTGTATCCCCTGGACTGGCCCTCAGCAGTCCCTTAGGCCACAGTATGGGTTCTCTATGCTATTCTGAGCATTTACCTCACTGGCACTTCCAAGGGGTTCCACCACCCACCAGGTTTAAAAACACCCCAGAGGAACTTTCTGTTGCATCTCTTGCATCACTACATTTAGGCTGTTTACTTACTAAGTAATAGGGAGGGCACAGAGAATGCATCTAGAGTTCTTCCTCATGCAGGGTTTATCACTGAGCTGTCTGCCTTTACCTAGGAGAATTCACCAGGCTGAACTCTTCTTTATAATAAATGAACAAATGGTTCTCCCTCTCAGTTTGTACAAACTATCTATGTGGTGTGCCTGGCACCATTCTCTCTGGGTCTAGCTGCTGCCCCATCAGGAACCGAATGGACATGAAGACCCTGCAGAAGTTTCCCAGTCCTGCAAAACTTCACTTGCAGCCCTTTTGAAGAAAAGCCAGGTAGGAGGAGACTCAGTCCACACACTGAAACACAACTGGGGGATGGCCATGTCCACTGTGCTTCTTCAGCCTGTGTTCTCATATAATGTTAGAGGGTCAGAGAAAAAATGAAATTTTAAAAAAAGATCCATCCAGGTAGGAAAAGGCCCAGCCAGAGCCAGCCTGCAGCTGGAATTGGTAGAAATGATCAGTCATTGGAAGGCAAATCATAGGAGAATTAAGAGATCGCAGAGACCCCTGAGCAGCACCCAGATGCTACGTGGCCAATGGGCAAGGCATGAGAGACAAGAGTGCAGACTGGGTTTGTCTGGCTTTCCCACACAGTCCACCTCACTTATTCAGCATAGCAGCCCGTACAGGGAGGCTCAGGATCCAAAGACGAAAATGCCAATGGTAGTGAAGAAGGTGTGGTACCATGGACTTTGGGACTGTACCAGAGAAGCTGAGAAAGCCAGCCCCCATCTGTGGTGCTCCTTGAGCTCTGCATCCTTTTTGTCATCTTGCTGCTAAGACCTATCACAACTTGAGAAATTGGCACCCTGCCCCACCCCTGCTCTGGGAAGGAAAAACAGAACTGACTAGGAAGGAAGGAAGCCCAAAGAAGTAGAGGCTTTCCTTCCTGGCTGAGTTTTATTGGTACCACCCACGAGCACTGAGGATGAGGTTGCTCCCCAAGCAAGGCTCAGCCTGACGTGAGACCACAAAGAGGAGACCCAGTCGTTACCTTGCATCAGCTCACCTTGGACAAGCTAGCCTGTGTATTAGGGCCCTCAGCTGGCCCATGTCCCTGGGTCGAGTAGGAAAAGGGATCAAGACTGGAAGGTAATAGACATTACTTGATGCTTTGTCTGCATAGTTATTTTCCCATTGAAGTGTGCAAATGTTACTATCTCACTTGTATTAGGAGAAAAAAAGTAAAAAATTGTCAGAAATGTTTACCACCAGCCTAACTCCACCACCCATGCGTTGCTCCCAAGAAGGCTAATTAAGCCCCATTGCTATTAGAGTTAGGAGCTTCTGAAGGCTTGTTATGACAAGAAAAAATAATGGAGCCATGGTTTCTCTAAGTTGTAAGCATCCAAGTCAAAACATGCCACTTTCCTTGCCCCTCTGTACTCCCACAGATGGGCCTTCAGGCTGGCTTTGCCTGTCTCGTTCACACATGCAGGCATTCATCCTCTGCTTCAGCCAGTGTGTTCCCAGCTCCTATCCACACAAGGCCCAAAGAAGTCTATGGAGCATGCCCACCAAGAGCTCAGTTTGCAGAAGGAGAGAAATACACTGTAGAAAATGCCACCTAAATCCCTATTCTGATCCTTCCCCAACTATTATCTTACTTTGCATGATGTCTCCTACCCACTTCTGTTCCATGGACAGAGAAACAACAGGTTTAGGTAGAAGGTCATGCTTTTGTACCTTCTCCTGACCAGCCATATATCCTAGTCCAGACAACAGGAGTTCAAACATAACAGTCCAGGGGGTGGGGTGGCCTGCACAATGCCTCCTTTAGACTCATTTCTGCAGAGGAGCATGTTAGAGGTGCCCTGCCCCCCGACCCCTCTATGGCTCTACAACTGCAAACCCAAGGACCTTACTGAGAATCAGCCTTCACTACCAGGCCTCTCGGGCCATCAATCACTCTCCCCACTGAGCAACACTAAGCTCCATCTTTGGTCAGAGAGGAGGAGACAGGAGAATAAGTCATCTCTACTGAATGCCTGGGCAGCTCCTGGGAACTGCTGGATGGTCCCCTGCTTCCCAGGAAAAAGGAATAGAGTGGTGGGAGGGAGGTCTCTGATGGTGAAACAAAACCCAGGAGCAAACAGAAAGGCCCATAGTTTCCCAGACCTCTGTCAGATCAGATGGTTTCAATTAAGTTTAGTACTTTTTAAACTCTAGGAAGAGGACAGCACCATATTTGGCCCTAAGGATGCAGCAGAAACTAGATGTCAAGCCTATTCCGTCACTAAGCATGCAGTCTCCAAGACTGACCTTCTGGCTACCTTCCCTGAACCTGGAGAGTTTGGCCCCTGGCCCTCAGTGTAGGACCACCCATCACCCACTGCCATGGAGTTGTATCTGACTCATAGCGAACCTATAGGTCAGAGTAGAACTGCCCCACAGAGTTTCCAAGGAGTGCCTGGTGGATCTGGACTGCTGACATTTGGTTAGCAGATGTAGCACTTAATCCACTACGCCACTGGGGTCTCCGCAGGACCACTGTCCTGCTCTATAGCAGTAGCATGACTTTACCGTCACCATGCCAGCCTTTGAGCACTGAAGTCGTACTACAAGCATCAAGATAGTTCAAGGAGAACTAGTGAGAACTCTTTCCGGCTCCCCAGCTTCTGAGGTGGGCGTCAGTTGAGCAGCAACATCTGGGTTACCACCACTATTTATGTATTAATAACCCCCTCCAGCTGGGAGGCCTAGCATGGGCATCAGCTTTCTGTGAAGGCAGTCTCTCTGGCAATGAGCTGACAGTGTAGACCAAGGAATTCCTAGCAAGGCTGGGCAAAGGACATCCTCCATCTGCCACTGAGAGAGCAGAAAGACCACACGGTCATCTGAGCCTGCCCCCCATCCCCGAACCCCTCTTCACTCCCTATACTTGCTGATTCAAACCAAACTTCCTTCCCTAGTTCTGCTCCAGTGATTCTCTTGAAGCTCACAAAGTGGGTATTCCCTCTCCTGGCCCTGCCTGGGCGAAGAGCACACCCAGGACAAAGTAGATGTGCTGCCTGGGGCACAGAGCAGGGCTTGGAGGCAGGCTGATTGCTAGGTCAGAGCTATCAGGGTCACAGACGATGCCTCCTCAGGCTCTAATCATTATACTGGATATAGGAAAGCAGGGCTGCCCTCCCTGCACCACCCCCACGAACACACCTGCATATTCCCCTTCAGCATTCCCCAGACCCAGCTCCTTGTCTAGTCAAACCAGGTACATTTTCTCTGAGGGTAAGTTCAGCCACAATGAAGCTGGTCCCCTCCCTGAAGCACACCTGGAGTCCAGTTGCTGTCATTTCCCAGTAACAGACCCCTCCCCCTGCCACCTTTGTCACAAGCTAATGCCAGTCCCCTTGCTACACCTCCCTCTTCCAAGACCCTTTGTAATTAAGATTCTGGGGGAAGTAGGGCATGATGCTGGACCACTAAAGAGGGCACTGGCCTGGCCAAAGTTCATAGCCATTTTCCCACCAAACTTAGGCTTTGCCCTCTACAGCCTGAGACCATGATACTATTAAGACAGAAGGCAACAGCATGCTCAGTCTTGGGAGCCCTGGCCAGCTTCCCCCTGAATGTTCCTACCGACCCAGTGCTATTCTGAGGGTCTGGAGACAGCTTTAGGAAACGTGTTCTCTGGGACTTACAGGGCACCTCCACTACAGGGTCGTCACATGGAGTGAGCAGTCTCTCCATCCTCGCCTGTTTCTGGTGCCAAGTGTCCTACTGCAAGGGCACAGAGGAGGGAGACCCCAACCACACAATGAGATCCAGGACCTCCCCACATTTACGTTTGGACTGTGACCTCCAGAGCTCCCAGGCTGCAGGGAACAGCTACTGTGTGCAGGCCCTGTGAAGTTAAGCAAAAACTGAGGCACAGGAGTGCGCAGAGGATGGGTCCTTCCTGGTTCCTGTCCACTTACATCCAGATTCGAAGTTTGTTGCCGGGCCTCAGGAGAGGAACCCAGAGGCCTGGGCCCCGGATTCACCCTGCCTGTTCTCTGAGGGTTTTACCTTCCGAGGGAGAAGGGCCCCCGAAGAAAAACAGACTCTGAGCCCCCTCTGTGCTCGTCCGGATGCCCTCAGACTCCTCAGGGCTTCTTTGAGAACTCCACCTTGTGGTGAGCCAGCGGAGACCTCCCGGCTCCACCACCACTCTGCGGCCTGCCGGGCCCCCAGTCCCGCTCGTCGCGCCCGCCCAGCTGAACCCCACTTCTCTCCGTGGTCCGCCGGGTCCTCCTGCAGACCCCTCAGCCCCGCCCACGGCCGGCCTCTCCTAACTCAGTCCTCGTGCCCACATCCCAGGCTACTGTTGTCTTAACACGGTCTGTGGTGCCACCTCCTGGGAATCCCGGGTACTGTCCCTTATCCCTCGGTTCAAATTACAAACCCACCCACGGCTGCTGAGTCGATTCCAACTCATAGCAACCCTATAGGACACAGTAAAACTGCCCCACAGGGCTTACAAGGGGCCCCCAGTGGACTCAAACTCCACCCTTTTGGTTAGCAGCCGTAGCACTTAGCCACTACACCACCAGGGTTTTCACTTGGTCCAGAGGGGGCACCTAAAGCCACCAACCGAGAGCCGCCAGCAGCCCCTGCCCCAGAACCCATTCAGAAGCACTGTCCAGACCATATAGAGCCTTCCACAGCAAAGTGGACAGACCGACTTCACACCCCATCCCTCACCCCATCCCTTTCCGGTCAGCTGAGACTTCACGGTCTCCTCCACCAAAGCTGTGTGCAGTGGGATCTGCTCTCTTGCCTTCCTGCAGGGCCTTCCCACTCCCAAGGATGGGCAACCCTCACTTGCCTTGTCTTCCCTTCTAAGATCTTCTAAGGTCCCTAGCAGGTAAATGGTACCCAGCATTCTCCAGTGGGGGCTTCAGACAACTTTTTGTCACTCTAAATTAT
This sequence comes from Heterohyrax brucei, assembly GCA_028571685.1. NCBI lineage: Eukaryota > Metazoa > Chordata > Mammalia > Hyracoidea > Procaviidae > Heterohyrax > Heterohyrax brucei. The sequence goes on from CM053158.1 coordinate 16,853,205, forward strand.
CCACAAAATGTTCCTAAACTCTGAAGTGTTTGGATCCCAGATTTGAACCTGCCTTGTGCTGTCTGAACCATCTGGACCAACTCCCTTGCCCTCTCTGAGCCTCAGTCACCTAGCCTCAAATATGGTGGTTGAGAAGGTGAACTGAAACAAAGCAGGGACAGAGTAAATCACCAGCAGATTGGGACTGTTCCTACAGTAACCCAGAGAATCGCAGCGCTCATCCCAGAAAGACTGATGGGGCCCTTCGGCAGGAGCTGAGGGAAAACAAGACTGGGGGCTGCACGAAGCCAGCTGTGTGGAGCTCCCAGTCCTCCTCATCCTGGTGCTCTTCTAGAAAGCCAGGCTATCAAGAAGCTCCTGGACACCCCAAGACTTCCAAACCTGGAGTCCTACCTCATGCCTGGCCTAAAGATCTTGGCTCAAGGCAGCACCTTTTCACAGGACAGTTCAGATCCCTCTAGATCTGCTCAGATTCTCTGCCCCCTTTGGCAGGAAAACAGACCCACTGAGTGAGATCCATTACTCTCTTCCCCAGTCCTCAGGGTGTCCCAGCATCCCCTGGAGGCCAGCACTATCCCCTCTTGCAGAAGGTCAAGCCAGTTAGCCCAGGAATTTGCTCTGGGTCAGTGGCAGGTGGGCAGACAGATTCCTGTGAGTCTAACATTTCCGTACTCGACATCCCCGCCCCAATTTTTCTCTTCCTAATCCTCTCCATCACCACCTTCTCTAGCTCAAGTGAGTCCATACCCCTGACTCACCACTCTCCCACCAACCAGTCACAGTAATTTGGCAAGAGTGCCAAGGGCAAGAAGTTTGCTGCCTTAAAGGACAGCAGGTCATGGAAGAGGTCTGTGGCTTTTCCCCCTGCCCTACTGACCTTACTGTTCTTTAACCAGACCACAGATCCCCTTGCTCCAGGTCAGGACAGTCAGTCATTCTTGACCCAGTGACTTCTTATTTAAAGTTAAGCAGGCCAAGAAAACAAAGGGTAGCTGATAGGTCACTTCATGGGCCCCTACCATTAGGCAGAGGGACAGCCTTTACCGGTATTACCAACACGGAAGTCCTAGCTTCACAAGCTGTTTCACTTTCAACTTCTCCCCACTCTGAGACACAGCTGTGTGTGCCAGTATGAGACTAGCTTCTGCTGGCGGTCTTGGAGGTTTACCAAAAGGGGTTGCTTGTGTGTTGCAGGAGGAGATGGCAAGGGCCCAATGGGGGAGGCAGGGGTTAGCCCAGTAGAGGTAACAGTTGTTCTGAGACCTAAGGACACAGCTGCTGCTTCCTATGCCTCCCACTCCAGAATAGTGTTCCAGAAAAACCCACCAGCCCCTTCCTGGGCCAAGTCATGCTCAGCCTCCCCAGCTGGCCTGTCCATCCCAGCCAATCCACTTAGGGGCAACCTCTCAGGATCTACAGGTCCACCCAGGGCAGCACAGTCCTTCTCCCCTTCCACTGGCCTGAAGACCAACCCTGCCTTTAGACATCCCTAGGTTCCCATCTTCATAGATGATGAGGGACCCCTACTCAGGAGCTGCAGGGCTTACCCACTCTGAGGCAGCTTGTGATAGGACCTTTCTCACCATCCTTCTGCCCAGGATAGGCAGGTTTCTCAGCCATCTCATCTCAGAGATGAGGAAACTGAATCAAGGAGACACGTTTCATAGGCAGAAAAGGCACTGTCGGGGGCTCACTCATGTTTTGGCAAGGCTTCTAGGAACACCCCTAACCCTCCCAGGGGCACAGAAATGCTAATGCTGTGTAGAGGACATCAGGCCAGCTACTAAAAAGCCACCTCAAAGTGGGCCTGGCCAGAACCTTCCTTCTTTTGCCACAGGGACTCCAGCCCTCACCACTCACATCCTGAAATTCATGTAGTGTACGAGAAAATAGAGGCAGCAGCATTGTAATAAAGACACTGCTTTTATTTAGTTTGATATGTTTCTATACAGAATGCAGAAAACACATCTTAAAATCATATAGAAGGAAATAAAAATACGTCAGTAACTGGTGAACACTTGAAAGTGAGATTGGCTCTCTGTCTCAGAGTCCAGTGGCCATCTCCAAACTGGCACTCAGGGGAGGAGGCTGCCTGCAAAGGCATTGTTGCTGTTGTTATTCTGTTCACTGCCCCTTCGCCTCCAGTTGCTATGGCAATGGGCCATTCTGGGCCAACCACATCTCTGCGTGGCAGTGCCCGTTGGTGGGGCTGCTAGGGGCAACGGAGCTGTTTGGAAGGCCTTTCAAAGGCCCTCACCTGGAACATTGGGAATTATTTTTTTTGACAAAGTCATTGGCAGCAATCTCACCAGGTCAGAGCCCACCTGTGCTCCTGGCTCTGGAGCATCAGGGAAACCCTCCCTGCCTTGGAGGGACAGGCCCAGTCACAGTGGTCCACCGAGCACTCATCCACAGACTCCCCCACAGGGGCACTGCTCACTCTGGAGGACCCTCCTGCACCGGGGCAGGGGAGTGGGACTGGGCCTTGTGGGAGAAGGTGCAATGAGAAACACCCTCCAGTGAGTGGTGGGTGGGGGCCCTCGGACCCTCCTGCTGGCCCTCTCCTCCTGAGGCAGCACACACGAACCCTCTGCAGAACTGTCGATATGGCTTAGAAGTGGCTGCTCGGTGTGCAGAGGGAGCCTGGGTCCACCCACCTGCCCCGAATCAGGGATGGGAAACATTATTGCAAAAGGCATTCCTCCCTAAAAGGTACCCCAAATGACTCAGATGGTCAAGAAAACTCAGGTTCAAAATAGTTTCTTCCCAAGGAGGAGAATTACAGCAGAGTGGGTGCCCCTGAGTCATGGGACAGAGATGCAGATGGACGGACGGACGTTCTGCTAAAAAAGGCAAAAGAAGTCCCAGTGTAATCACAGAATTTAAACTGTTATGAAAAGAGGGAAGAAAAAAATCAAAATGAGCAAAGCCGTCAGTTCCATGGAATCAACACTAAGAGCTCATACAAACTGCTGTAAGCATCACCATTTTTAATCTTTTTATAATAAAACAATTTGAGGCTGTATAAAAACTTTAGTAAAAAATTAGCTTTGAGAGCCCACAGAGATTTTTACTATGAACTATTGCTGGCACTCCTCCCCAACCACCAGACCAATTCCAGCCATTCAGGCCCAACAGCCTGGGACTGGAGCGCCAGGGAAAAAGGGTGGGGCAGGGCTGTGGACTGTTGGGACAAAGCGGCCAAGGTCAAGTGAGGAGGGAGCATCACATGACATAAAAATATTGCATCTTCACCAAAATGTCCCCCATTGAGTGTTTCAAAACCCATGATACACTTTTTAGGAGAGAGGGGAAAAGAAAAAAAAATTAACAAAAGAAGGAAAAAAGAAAATAGGTTGATGTAGTTGAGTCTTCGACCTCCCCAGGAACCCCCAAGAGCAGCTGGCCCACCCTGGAGCACCTAGGTTTGGGGCCATGGCCACCGCTGCCTCTTGGAGTCCTTTTCCCCTGGAAATGAAGACCCCTTGGTGGTGGGCCAATAGCGTGCATGGGGTGGTGAGGGTGTCCTCAGCCCAAGAGGCCCCTCCAGCATCTGGCCCCTGGCAACAGCAGGAGAGCAAGCCCAGCACCAGGGCTCTGGCCCCTCAGCCAGGGCCAGGAGGCCCCCAATCAGGCTCTGGGGTATCAGAGCAACCAAGTTTACGTAGTGTGAAAAAATAGGATTCCTTTGATAAAAAATACTGTCCCTTGGTCTTCTCTAAGTTTGAAACACCCTGGGAGCTTATTTTTAGCAAAGCAATTCCCCATACCCACCCCAAAATTATACATACAAGTTTAGGTAAACAGCAGATTAAATGTAAAAACTTAACCTTAATTTCTGAAAGTCCTTTGAATTTAATCTTTAGCTACTGTTTTCCATGTTACATCCTGCAGCTAGACACACGTGAATAGAAAAAACAGTACAGTTAGTGTTAAAGGCAAAACACAGACAGCCGGGGGGCCGCCCAGCACTGCCTGTGAGTTCATTCACGGCTCCTCGCTCCCTCCATCTACCTCTACTCCAAATGATGCTTTCAGAGCCAGCCATCAAAACTGTAGCGAAGAATTTTCTATGAACAAACAAAAAGCTGTTAGGCAAAAAACAAAAATAAAAAAGTCCCCAAAGTCTCTCCAGCTGCTTTGGGGTTTAGGAGGACCAGAGAGGGTGGGCTTGTCCAGGCCCCGTGTGTGTGTCAGTGTGTGCTAGGTTGGGTGTTGGCTTCCGGTGGGCGATGGTCTGCAGGCCACCGGCTTCCACAGACAACACCTTGTTGTCTCCAGGCCCCTACCCTACCCCTGCCTCCACCCAGGCGCTTGTGGGTTAAGGGGGGACATAAGGAGGGGGCGACCGGTATGGGGTCATGTTCTTAGGACGGGAGCCCTTGCCCTCCATGGGAGCCGTAAAGGGTGGAGGGGGCTGGTAGGGAGGCGCATTGGGATCCTCATCCCGCAGGGGTGTGTACTCTCCCACGGTGTCCTGGTTCAGAGGAGTGGTCTCCGGCACGCTCTGGTTAGGGTACTCGGGAGGGGGCAGGGGGGCTTTCTCCTCCTGCAAGATGAGTGGCATGCTGGAGGAGGGTGGGGGCTTAGAATCATCCAGCTCGTCTGCAAAGATGATGGGCACCCCTTTCTTGATGAAGGTGGCCTGGTCCTCCAGCGTGAGCTTGCCCTTCCGCTTCTTGCGGTAGCAGATCATCGCGATGATGCCGGCGATGAGCAGGATGGCTGCAACCACCACGGCCGGAATGACCGTGTGCAGGTAGACGTCATCCTCGCTGCTCTTCTCAGGGTCTCTGTCTGGCACCTCTGTGGGCGGTGCCTCTGAAGGCACCCTCCTGGGTGAAGTCACAGGAATAAACTGCAGGTGCCGGCAGCTGCCCGAGCCCATCACAGCAACACTCACGGCCTTGAAGTCAGGTTCCACGGCATTGGAAAAGGCCGGCCGTGGTTTCCCATCATCCTCAGCAATCCTGCGGCTCAGTCCTGTGATCTGCTCCTTGGGGCAGGGCTCCAGAGGCAGTGTATTGTTCGTCCACTCCACCACAATGGAGCCCCGGGTAATATTCTGCAGGGTGATGGTACTGCAGTTGCGGTCCCCAAAGGCAAAAGCCAGCTTCTTCACCAGTGTTATCTTCTTGTGGATGTCATTTACCACTGGTGCTGGGTCACCCACAAATTTGGCACTGAATCTCGCAGGTGCCCTGTCCCCTTGAGGGCGCTTGTGGACATGGATTTCAAAGGCATCCACGGCTGAGAGGCCTCCCTTGTCTGTGGCGTGCATGAAGTACTCATGCTTGCCCACGTGGCCGCTGTCGGGCAGGCCGTACATGAGCTGGCTGTTGCTGTTGAATTGGACCCAGGACTTCTCGCCCACCAGCTGCTGTTCCCGCAGCTTCAGAGTCAGCTTCAGTTTGTCAGTGGTGGTATCCTCGTTGTCATAGAATGTGTCTGGTGGGATTTTCACCTCAAAGTAGGTGCCAACCCAGGCATCTACCCTGTCAATGTGGTTCTTCAGCTCTGGGGGCCTGTTGGGCTCTCCCCCCCGAGGCACCCCACTTGTGGTAGTACGGATGCGAGTGGGCGGCGAGGCTGTTTCCAATCTGGTGACGGGAGCTTTGGTGGTGCCCCGGGTAACTGGTCGGGATGTCCGTGGCTTCTTGGTTGGCCTGCGAGTCGTAGTGGTTGAAGAGTCAGTTGAAGGCGTGGCTGGTTTGGGGGTGGACACTCGTGGCTTCTTAGTGGTGGCTGCAGGAGGGGTAGCAACCGCTGTAGGCTCCACAAAGCCAGGAATGGTCACTGTTGGGCGGATCTGGCCAGGAACTGTAGTGCCGGCTTCTGGCACTCGAGTCGGCTGGATGGGGCCTAGGGTTGGGGTCTGAATGATGGCACCTCGAGTCCTAATGGTGACTGTGGGCTTCCCGGGAACAGGACCCCTGACAGGAGGAGCCATGGTCTCTGTCGGTGGAGCCATCGCTGGAGACGTGGGGGTAGGCACAATCCTGGAGGGTGGCTCTTGGATGGCCGTAGTTGGGGGCCCGATGGCAGTGACAGGCGTGGGTGTGGCATGGATCTGCCTCCGGATGCGTTTGGGGAGAGGAGGCTTCTTGTTGGCGATGTGCCAACCCACTACAGGGTAGCCAAGCTGGGCAGACATAGTGCCCTCCCTGGCAGGGGTCTCCACACCACGGATATCAGGCACACTGTTTTGGTTCAGGGAACAGCCCAGCCTCCAGGAGAGCAAGGCGCCATTCTCCACCACCTTTTTGGCATTGCCCGGGCCAGCCATAAAAGCCGACATGTCAAACAGTCTATTATTCACCACTGGCACCAACTTCATGTTGTGAAGCTCCACGCCTGAGAAGCTCCGCATCCTGTGTAGGAGGTCAATCCTTTGCTTTGGGGTCATCTTAGTGAGGTCAGCATCCAGAATCACTGTCAGGACAGTCACAGGCTCATCAGCAGCACAGGTAGACGACACCACTTCAGCAGGTTCTGGTGATGCTGCCCGCACAGCCAGTGGCTCGCTGTGGTCTTCAGGGTAGACCTCAATGGAGAAGACGCTGGAACTGTGGGGGATGTGGCTCCCATTGGCCCCCAGCCGTGCAGCACTCACTGAGATATAGTGCACACCCTTGTCAGTGTCCAGGGGAAGGCCCTCCAGGGTGTGGCTCTCTGGGTCCCATTGCAGCCAGGATGGCAAGGCCTCCTTCCCTGCTGCTGATACCTAGAAGAGACATGGCATGAGTTACAAGCGCTACTGTCCCCACAAACTGGCAATAATCACTCTAGCTAATCACTGGCCTGGCTTGAAGTGTGTGATAGGTCCGAGGTGTAACTCAGAATTCCTACTTGGGGAGCCAACTCCTTATCCGATCCATTCACCTGTTACGGAAGACTGGGGTTGCCAGGTGGGCTAGCTTGGAAAGCAAATGGTTCACCCAAGGCCACACGGCAGGGAGATAGCTGTGCTGGTACTGAAACACACGTATCTCAGCCCAGAGAAATGACGCCACAGAGCTCACTGGATGTCACAGATTTTTATTCCAATGACACACCCTGCTATTTACCTGCTCTGCTGGCAGAATCAAGTCTGAGTGTCTCATCAGAACCAAAGGTCAGAGCTGGGCACACAGATCTGGGGACGCAGGATGAGCTAAGGCTCCTGAATGACTCATTTTATAACCACCACATTACATTCAAGCGTAGCAGCACACATTTGCGTAGCCAAGTGAATACAGTTAGTTGTGAATAATAATTAACCCTGCTTCTCAAGCCTCAAAAAAAACGGTGATGCTCCGGGTAAGGAGAATAGAAATGGCGATTCTAGAAGAGTGTTTAGCAGAGGAATCCCAAGGAGCTCTGTCTGGTCATTGCGAAAGAGGAAATCGAGAGTCAGAGAAGCTTGGGAAATGTACGTAGTCTACCACTGCCTTCAGAGAGCCCATGCACAGAAGCAGGCCATAGGCTCCATCAATAGCACCTCCCAGACTTATTTCAGTGTAGAAGCCTTTTTCCACAAGATATAACTGGTAACACTGAAGGCACCAAAAGGCATGTCACTGCAGAAATTTACACCATCAGCTGATTAAGAGGGAAATAAGACTCGCCTTCTGCCCAAGCCCCATCTTGGGCACCTCTCATCTTCAGTGTAGACCTATTCCTGCCCCCAGCCCAAAAAAGGTGGCTCCAGTTCTCTGGTCTGCCAAGGACACTCTCAGCTCCTCTGTCTTGTCCCACGAAGGCCAGAGACAAATGGGCCAACAGACGGCACATCTTACTGCCAGCTTCAGCCCAGGGACTACCCATTTCATGGCCACTGTGCACCACTACACGTACAGTGATGTACTTCCTTCCTTGAGGCAAGAAGACCAGAGCTATTGTCTGCTGGGCTCCCCAGCAACTGTAGTTCCCCAGGTTTCCTCCTGCCAAGAGCCAAGGTTGTGGGTGATTGAGGAGGAGACCCTGGGTCACGTCTACTCTTTCCGGCCCAGACATGTGGGTCCATACACCATGCAATTGCATAAACCTTATCTGACACCACCAGAGACTTTCCCCCATTTAACAGGTTACCTACCTTCAGCAAAAACCCAGGTGAGGATGACTGACATTATTAGAGCTTATTATTAATGGAATTGTTCTCTCCTGATTGTTTTCTGAGCCACTTGCTGAGGGTCTATGAACATTTCTTTGTGGTGTCACAGTCTGTCACCTAAAGTGCATCATCATCTAAGACAGCACTAAGAATCACTCCCACCCTGTCACTCACCGTCCACTGCAAACATTGTCAATGCCAGAAATGATCAATATCTGTAAAAATGGATGTCTCCCAATTCATGAAAAATGGTAAATACATTTTTGTTTTTTTAAAAAAAACCTTCTTTAACTACAAAAGTAACAGTTTCAATTGTTTGGCTGAAAAACTTTTGGTTTCAATTTTTTTCAGTTCCTTTATGTTAAATATGAAAATTGTCACAACTACATGTGAACAAATAAAACCCAAAACCCACTGCCACCAAAGCAAATATTAAATGCTCTTCTTTTGTAAAAGTGTAAAACAAAGATGTAAGGCCCAAATGGAATGTTCTGAGAGCCATGAGACATTTCACAAGGATAGCACCAGGTGGAGGTCCTTGAGAGGTGAGGAGTCAGTGAGCCAGGGCACAGATGCCCAAGAGTTTCCAAGCCACATGGAATGACAGCTCACCTGGCAGACAGAGGGCCTGGCATGGAGCTTTGGGTAATGCCAGTCAAGGAGAAGCCACCTGCAGAGGAGACTCAACAGGCTGTGAGAGGACCAGGAGAGAAGAGAGGCTCCAGAGGTGGGTACGGACTGACTGGCTAGGCTCCTGGGACATTCCTGAGTGGTCAGCCAGCCAGGACTATATCCAGCCCTGTGTCCATCAGCACAGATGAGAGGGCAGCTCTGGTGCTCTTGCATATCTACTCCCAGGTACATGTGGGTTCTTTATAACACAGCAAACAGAGAAAGGCTCTGCCTCCTCAAAGCTTCCCAGCCTGGCTCACTTCCTATTCTGCTAACCCCTACAGCCAAAGTTCTGTTGTTAGACCTTTCCTTTGGAGCAAACACAGGTCATTCCTTGGCCAAGGCTCCCAAACAGCCACACTTGGAAGATAAACACTTATTTAAAGCTATGCCAAGTAACAAACATTAAAGAAAATTCCAGGATTCACCAAAGCAAGTCAGAATGCTCCATTTCGTATTGGAAGACAAGAGAAAAGAATCAACAGCTTTATTCTGATTACTGTGAATAAATTCTTTCCCTGTCATCTACCTACAGCTTTACAGACTTCTAGGGCAGGCCATGCCATGCCATGTCATGTATATCACCTTCCTCTCTGCAGACTCTTTCTCCTCAGGGATTCTGTGCCTCAGTTACACCCTGGAAGCGGGTAAGGATCTGTAGCCCTGAAGCAGCCAGTCTGATGTCCTGGGTACTCCTCAGCTCCTCAAACAGGTACTAAGCAGAAAGTTCGAAAATCCCAGCATCTCTGGGCATCTTGGTACTGGGAATGTCAGGCCCAGACAGCACTCTGAGTGCCAGTGAGTTCATTTTAATAGAAGGGTGACAGAAAGCCAAACCAACCCTATTTCAGCAAGGAACCTAGCCAAGTCACAGGCAAGCTGGCACTTTTGCATGTCCAAGGCCATTTGGGGAAAGCCCCTGATCTAGAAGTAGGAATATGCCTGAGGGGCTGGCAGTGTCTATATTCCCCTACAGACTCCACTAGATACCACGTGGCCCCTCCCTCCCAAGGGCACTTAGCGCTTGGGGGTGCAACACCTGCTCTACCCTTACAAACTGTAGTCCTCTCACCCATGGGGACTCCGAAGCCCTCCCCAGCTTCCAAAACGTACAGCTTCTAAACCCCTTCTTTTCCTTTCCAGCCTAAGACTATACAGCAACATATGAAAGCTTACACTGAGAGACACACCCCCATGACAAGCCAGGACTCATCCTCTAACAATAGGAGTCCCATCTCCACGTACACTTGGCTGAAACCTAGCTCCAGGCAGGCTGAAGTCCGACCCAACCTCTGCCTTGGCTTTCTCATCTATAATATCAGGAAACAATTCTATCCTTGTGCTTCCAGCACCAGGCACATGCTGGAATCTCCATGGGTGCTGGTTCCCATCTGCTCCTGGGGAACACCTACTGCACACTAAAAGCCCAGTGCACAATGCGCAGCATTAGCAAGCCCGGGGCTCATCCTGCCTCTGCTCCCCAGTCCTTCTTCCCAACTGGCTCTGGATTCAGCACACAGTGGGGGCTTGTCTCCCTGTTCACACCCTGATGTAGAAGCTCAAATCATCAAAGGGAGGTGGAGAGACCGCAGGCAAGAGATGCCAGGATCCTACAGAACAAGGCTGATGTCACTGAGGCTGAGCCCAGGCCCAGGCTGGGAACCCTTCAGGAACCTGCTTGACTGTCAAAACCTATCTACCAGGAGTGGATAAAATCTGGGGAGCACTGGGAAAGGGGAGGACTTAACTGAAGGCTATAGTCCAAACCCCAGCATCCAGCTCTAAGACAGGTGTCCTCAATGCTGGTATATTTGCACCCAGGATTTTGACCATCTTCAGAGTCCTTCATTTACTCTATAAAAATTCCTGCCCTAACTGTACGATAACCACCAACAATTAACCCCCTAAGGGCCAGAAGGCCAAGAAAGGCAGGCGAGAGACTGGAATCTGGGCTCTGTGTGAGGTTCCCATTATCACCAGCAAGTGCATTTGGATTGACAGACTGTTCCCACCCACAGGACTCCCCAGAGTTTCAGGTCACTGGATCCTCTATTACCAAACACTAACATGCCACGGAGCTGTGGGAGTCAAGGCTCGCTGACCTTACAAGGCTGCCACCTTGGAGAGAAGCCTGCAGCCACTTACATGCCACTTAGTGGGTACATCTGCAGGATGCAGAAATTGTAGGATGTAGCCTCATTTAACAGGAACACAAGGTCCATCCACCTCACAGGCCAACACAGGGCCAGAAACCTTTCCAGTTTCAGTAACCTTCAGAGAAAACATGCTTCTGAGATGGAAGACAAACCAAGCACCGAGGAAAACAAAACCTCACATGGCTGCATACTTAGCTTTAGGAATCCTAAAGACCAGTGATCTCCACAAGGAATTACCAAGACCAATGGCCACAGGACGGCCAATTCTGGAGATATGGGTCACTCCTCAGCGTGTTACCATCAAATGACTACTAACTGACTCCCCTTTCAGCTGGGAGCTGCCTTCTCCAGCTGCTCGGCTGGCGCCCCCTCCCTCACAGCAAATCATCAAACATCTGGTTGATAGACACAGCACCTATAGGCACTGTCATGGATTGAATTTATTCCCCTAAAAACGTGTGCAGCAATTTAGCTTGGCTATGATTTCCAGTACTGTGTAATGTTCTTAGATGCTATAAACCCTGCCTCTCTGAAGTTAATGACGGAAGATGTATGGCAGTTGCTGGTGGGGCAAGACTCAACGTGTAGGACTGTTCTGTGTCTTGAGGCAATCTCTTGAGATACAAAAGAAAAAAAGCTAGTAGAGAGATTTGGGGGATGTCATACCACCTGGAAATCAGTGTTGGGAGCAGAGCACATCCTTTGGGTCCAGGGTCCCTCTGCCTCAGAAGTTCCCAGTCCAGGGAAAGACAGACAAGGAACTTTCTCCAGAGCCAAGAGAGAAAGCCTTCCCCTGGAGGTGATACCCTGAGAGTGGGGTTGTAGTCTGCTTTTCTGAGAAAAAAAAAAAAGTTCTCTTTGTTAAAGCCATCAACTTGTACTTCTGTTAAAGCTGCACTAGATGACTAAGACAGGCACTAAACCCCATGAAGTGCAAACCAAGTCTCTGACCCCATTCCACACCTAGAGATGGCAAACGGGTAGAGGAGCTTCCACTCCTTAGTGCTGTATCAAAACAAGGTTTCTATCCACTGCCGGAACCAGCCAGCTAAGACACAGCTGAAAGATGAAACGGAGGTCATGGACTCTCACTCCTAAGAACCAAACTACTCCTGTCCAGTCAACTCCAGCTCATAGCAACCCTGTAGGACAGAGCAGAACTGTAAATCTTGACGGAAGCAGACTGCCACAACCTTTTTCCCATGGAGGAGCTAGTGGTCAAACCACAAGCCTTTCGGTTAACAGGACCTAACCACCGTACCATCAGGCCTCCTTAAGACTCTCGCTGGGGGCTAATCTGATTATTATGACCACTGGTTTCTGAAACCAAGAGAACAGGGGCTTCATCATAGACCCATGGGTGCTGACTCCCACTCAAAGTGATCCTGTGTCTGTGCTATGGGGCAGGTCAAAGAGACAGACAAAGCTGCTCTGTAGTCAAGCTCAGCTTCCACAAATGGCACCCCTGGGCAGTCAGTCACATGGTTAGGCTGCAGCGAGACAGCACTGGTGAGCAGGAGAGCCTCTGACCAAATGTCGGCCAAACCCTTGTCCCACACAAGGTGCAGAGCCACGGCAGAAGCAGGCGTGGGAACCTTTACTCTGCACAGTAAAGCACAGCCATGCCCATAAGAGTTGCAAACCTCAAGCCAGCACACAGTTGCTACCACAAGGCCAAGGCCACAAGATAACGTTCTGAATGCAACCTTGTCAGTCCAGGCCACACCTCTCTGGTCTGAGCTATGACGCATTCTCATCTGATGCTGACTGTTCTCATCTGATGTTGACCATTCTCATCTAAAAACAACTTAATCTTTTTCTCCCCAATGTAAAGAACAGTTTAACATAGATAGCCACTAAGATCCTCAGTCAGTCCCTCAACCCTGAGCTTGGATCACTTATTTTCCCTTGGTCCCATTCTCTTTCGGTTCTCATCAATAATTTTTCTTTTTAAACAGAAGCCTATATTTTCAATAAGTATTTGAGATGATGAGCATGGGCAAATGCCATTCTGACAACCGCCCCCCAAGGACGCCTTCCATCGCCAACCGGCATTTCCCGGTGGACTGCATTCACAAGGGCTCCATTCAGAGCCGGGAACACCCACTCGAGGCAGGAAGAAACCACAGTTCATCTCACACAGGCGAGGTCGCCACAAAGCTCTCAAGCATCCAAAGAAATGCTTCTTTCATGAGCTCCCTTTCCTGGCCAAAAAGACTGCCCATTGTTCTTGGGGGGACAACCAGGGCCCACGCCAGCAGCCGACAGCGCAGTCCCAGGAAGTGCGGCTCCCAGCCTGCCGACATCTTGGGCTCAGGGCAAGTCCACATTGTCTCCAGGCAGAGGCAGAGGGGGAAGCAGGCTTGAAAAGCTATCGTCACAGGCCTTACCAAAACGAGACATCTGAGGGGACTCTAGTGGGAAAGCCCACCAGTTATTTCAGGAGACAAAAACATGACCCTTCCTCAGCTAGTCCACACTTCCTCAAGTCAGAGGAGAGAACCAGTGCAACTCCTGAGGAGACAAGGGTCAGGATGTGTGACTTATACTGTAGCCAGCTCAGGACAGCAGAGTGCAGGCAAAGCTGCCTTCTGTGGGGGAGAGAAGATGCTCTCAGATCCATAAACAGCTGTGAGTGAACGATAGTCAGGACCCAGGATGAACTTTGCAAACAAGAATCCAGTCATGTCCAAAGGAGCACGTGCTAAGATCATTTGCTCCAGGGATACCTGAAGCCATGGGACAGGTGACAGGAGCCCTACAGCACAGGTCTCCCTGAAAGTCTGTGCTGGATGAGGGCCTGGAGGCAGCTGACAGCCCCTTCCTACAAAGTCAGATCAACAGAGCCCTCATCTGGAGTTTACTGGGTTTAATAACAGCAAACCAACTGATTCTCAAGGCAGAGCTGGAAAATGACAGGGAAAGCAGCAAGCGGCAGCCAGGCTGAGACTGCACAAAGGTTGGCAAGATATGAAAGGGTATTAGGCATGGGGCAGAAGGAAGGATCCAGGCTCTCTGGGCCGTACCCTCCAGGCAGGCAGGTACCTCTTCTTCCTCTGCCAGTTGATAGCAAGCCTTTGTTTTAGGAGCAGATGTTACCCAACAAGCATACCTGGTTGATCCCACACCCACTGACACTGGGACTCCCACAGCTGCCTTACCACAGCCTCCTGAAATAAATCAGCATAACCAACAGTCCACCTAATTCAAACAAGGCTTCACATGCCAACCAACACAGCTCACTTTCAATTAGACTTTAATTTTCTGCCCCTTCACCAGCGTGTTATTCACAGCCATTTGGCAAATACTGTTTCACCACCATTCTCCCATCAATGCACATTCCCTGACCAGTCAGGAAGTATGACAATCAGGTCACGTAACACACTAGACAGCAAGACAGACCGCTCCATTTATACATTCTCATTTGGTAACTCAGCCTTATCTAAGTAACCTAGAAGATCAGCCCTCACCTGGGACGCCCATATAAGGCCCAGGGGGGTGCCAGGCCAGGCTCAGCACCCCTCATCTCAGTTCCTTACCAGCTCTTTCCTCTGCTGGCATCTGGGACAGACCCCAGAAGAACCCCCTACAAAGGCTTGCTTTTTCACCCCAAATGCTTTTCACTCAAATCAACAACATCCCCTGATCTGCCTTTGTCTGCCTAAGAGGCTCCTTCCACAGGCTCCTGATAGCTTCTCAAATTTCCCACACGTAGCTCTCCAATCCACTACCACATGACTCCTTCCCTCACTGTCCCATGTCCGTTAGTGCTACAACTCATAAAAAAAGATTTTAACCGAGCAGCTACTTTAACCAGCCCCGTGCCAAGGACTCAGAACACTGCACTGGGAATACTGGACGCCCTACTAGCCAGGTATGGCCTTTCATCACACAGCCAGGATCAATCCTAGTCTCCCAGACCCCCAGCCCTGTAACCTTCATAGGCTCCCTGCAAAGGGCCAGCAGCATAAACCAGCCATTTACTTCATGAAAACTTCTGAGTCCCCATAGTGCGCTGGCTTCTGCTTTGGTTCTTCTTGTGCAAGAATACTATACCACAGACTTCTTGCATCACATGCAACAACACGGATGACAAGAGCAGATGCACAGTCTCTCCATTCCTCAGCTATACAGCGTCAAGGGTAGGAGACAACAGATAACTAAGAGGCGTCGTCATCCCACACCAACTAACACAGAGCACCAAGTTACAATTCCAAAGCAAAAGAAACACAGCTCAGGAGATAAGACCTCCTAAAACCACATGGCTCACCAGGAAGCCGTGCAGAGATTCCTGCCACACTACCTCTATTCACATAGGAAACTTGATCGTCTTGTGTAAGTCACTTAGCCACCATTTTGTCACCTAGAAATAGAGCCACACTGTTCAAGGGCCCAAGAGCAAAGACATCCCAGTGGAAATGAGCTTACCTAGGTAGCACTCAGATCTTAGTCCCTACCATCACTCCCCACTAAAGGAAACCAGGCTCCTTGGAGAAATAACTGAGGGAGAATGGGTACAAGACAAGCCTGGCTCATCTTATTATGCCAAAAATTAGGAAGTGCTTAAAAAATCAACACGACCACATCACAAGAACATAAGAGTCAGCTTAAAGGAAGCCCTAATGGCCAAATTTGGGAGACTTTGTACACTTTAAGAACAACAATAAGTAATAGTCCATTAAAAACTAGGAAATAGCATGCCTGTTCAAATAATGGATAAACATACAGCTGAGAGTCAGGGTGACAGGCTGGGGGCCACTTCTCAATGCAGGAAATACAGCAAGAAGCTCAGTCTATATAAAAAGAAGCCAAGTCTGTGTGTGTGCGCGCACGTGCGTGTGTGCATTTGTCACAGGGCTCAGGGACATACAAGACCATGGGATACCACAAGGTCTTCAGTCTCTTGCTACCTTGATATAGGCTGGGCCTTGGGTGGGCTCTGACAATTCACAGCAGCTTCATGGGCAGTGAAGTGGCCCTCGTTCCTTCTGTCAGTCCACAGATGTCTGACAGTCTACTGCCATGATGGCAAACATTTCAGACTAACAAAAACCAAGAATTCCAAGTAGAGAACTTTGCTAAGAGGAAGACAACATAGGGTTTTATGGGGAAGCAGCTTCAGCCAGGATGGAGGGCAAGGGCTCCTACACACAGATGACGTTCAAGCTGAGCTTGACGGAGGCACTGTGCCCATGCAGACAGAAGTGACAGCCAGAAGCCTGAGGTAGGCCTGAGCTTGGTGTGTTCCAGGGACAGAAAGGGGCTGCAGTGGCCGAGGCACAGTATGCAAAGAAAAGGAGGGTGGCGGGGGGAAGGGGGAGCCAGAAGTTGGATCACGTGGGGTTGGATCCTAAGTGAGGCTCAGTAACACAGGTGTTTTGAGTAGATCTAAGCTTTGAAAAGAAAAATGTCCCTAGCCTCAGTGTGGAGAACAGACCGACAGCTCAAGAATGGAGGCAGATGGCCTGGGAAGAGGTGAGCGACAGTGGCAGCTTAGAGGAGGGGCAGCAATGACAGACATTGGATGTGACTTGGGCATCACCCAAATAAGTTCTTTGGAACCGAGAGCTGGACCTTGCTCACATAAGCAAGGAAATTGGGCAGCCATTAAAAATTACATTCCCAAAGCAGACATAAAAACCATGGGGACCAAGGACCAATATGACATGGGGTAAAGACAACCCAGAAGATAGAGAGACCCACATGAGTTGGTGCCTACATCGACTTGGGACCGGAAGAACCGGATGGTACCCAGCAGCCACCAGTGATAGCTACGATGGAGCTCACTAAGTTGAGTCTCACTGGCAACACAAGAATAAAAAGGGGTGCATCCTGAGATCTCCACTAAAAGACCACAACTGATGGTCCAGCAGTTTCGGGGTTCCCCTGGGAGCATGGCCCTTGGCCCTGATGCTGCCCTTGCCCATAAATCATAATGAAGGTCTACTCTTCGGACACGAATGGATTGGACTCGGTGATGCAGAGTGACCATATACTGGATGCACTTTATGGTTCTATACACCTATAGGATATCATCCTGCTGACCTCAGGCTGGAGGAAGGAGAGTGAGTGGAGAGGAGGGGAAAGGAGACTGTTGGGAGGATGAGACATGTATGGAGCAGAGAAGACTAGTGTGCTGTCACCGGGCAGGGAGAGCAGTGGAAGCTGCATATGGGTGGGCATGTAAATTTATACGGGAATGTACATTTTCACTCAGTCATATTAAATAAAAAATTTTTTAAAAATATGGGGGAAAAACCCAGGCTACAATGAATGACAAAAGGTTAAAAGGTATGTCTGGACCCCTGGTAGCACACTGGTTAACAGCTACAGCTGCAAACCAATTCAAATCCACCAGGTGCTCCTTGGAAACACTGCGAGACAGTTCTACTCTATCCTATGGGGTCACTATGAGTTGGAATTGACTCAACGGCCACAAGTAGTCAACAAAAAAGAAAAAAGTCCAGTCAATCTGTGCGCACAGAAAACAATGGAGGTGCTTACCCTGTGTGGTAGTAACTGTAAGATATTTTATTTTTCCCTTTCTGTATTTTCCATAGTGCACATTTATGCATCACTACTGCAACAAGTGACAACAACTCCTTCCACACAGATCTTTTTCAACTTTGCTGTACAGATGGGGAGACCACAGCTCCTGGAATGAGTGAGGACAGGCCTTCTTATCTTCTGACTCCCTGCACCATATAGCCCTGACAGCAATGCTGTTTGGAGTGAAGAGTCACACCCTCAATCTTCTAT
Organism: Heterohyrax brucei; assembly: GCA_028571685.1. Lineage (NCBI taxonomy): Eukaryota > Metazoa > Chordata > Mammalia > Hyracoidea > Procaviidae > Heterohyrax > Heterohyrax brucei. The sequence continues at coordinate 16,870,884 of CM053158.1, forward strand.
AGCATGATCCAACCACTAACTGGCCTGTTTCCATATGTGGATAAACATGCTCAGATAAAGCATGTTCTCCCCAGAAAATGTCTTTACTCTCCTGGTGAATAAGCCTATTAATTTATAAGTCCCTCCACAGAGTCACTATGAGTCTGAACAGATCGACAACAGTGGGTTTGGTTTTAGTTTCTGCCAGATATAGCAGATATCTGGCTCAATGTATCAGTTCAAAATATCTCTGGTCAGGACTAACCCCATAAACTGTCCTAATGGCCACCAACGGTCACTGGGATAAGGGCAGCCACTATAGGGTTTGAGCATTCAGAGAATCAAATCTGAAGTTGGAAGAGACGTACTGTCCAATAACTCTTGCTCTCCACCTAACGGTCTAACTTGCTGGGGTATTACGAAGGTTACATGACAAACGTGGGCAAACACTCTGTGAGCTAGAAAGAGCTCTGTGGAAGTGAGCTGTTACATGGGTCAGAATCTTCAGAAGTACAACCACCTCTGAGATCGTAAGGCCACCCTAAGAATAAGCTAAGACCTATGGAAAGGGGGACAGCAGGGAAGAGGAAGCGAGTACGAGGAGCACACGGGATAAGAGAGTTCATGAGGAGGCCCAGTGACTTCATCCAAGCTCACATCTGGCCCGTCGGTGATGATTTCGAGCCTGTGCTCTTGGCATTTGCCTGTCCCATTCCACCCTCTCCTTTGTCAGCAAAAAACACATTAACAAACAAGGCCTATTACATGCCCACCTCATTCCCAGTCCTACCCGCTGCTCTCCTACTTGCTTACGAAAAAACATCAAACCCATCACTGTCAAGTCAATTCAGACTCCTAGTGACTCTCAGGACAGAGCACAACTGCTCCATAGGGTTTCAAAGGAACATCTGGTGGATATGAACTGCCAACTTTTTGGTTAGCAGCCACAACTCTTAAACAGTAAGCCTCCTCACTTAGACAGGTTTAATCACCGACCTGGAGCAATTCTTCCTCAGGCCTTAAGGAGCACTATCAACAATGTAAAACGAAAAATCCCTCAAAACAACGCTTTTAATCAGTAGTAGAATGTGTTTCTACAAACTTTAGAAAGGTACAGCAATCAGGGAAAGCCCTGTGGTCTGTCTGCCTATAACTGAGACGGTATTTCTTACATTTTATTAGAGGCTCTTGATTTCCTCAGTTCTGTTATTTCCTTTACCAGAAAACCAAATTGTGTTGTCTACCTCAGAAGCATCTCCAAAGGACTCTTCTGTGGTCAGGTCCAGGTGGTCAGGACCAAAAGAGTGGTTCCATGGTCCTGGTTCCTCATTCTGGGTCCTCTCGGAGCCAGAAATGGCCACAGGCACACACAGGCTCTGTGGTGTGTTCTTGCCAACTTGCACTTCTCTGAACTGCAAGCCCTAGACAACTACATTAAAAATGGCTATAAATTCTACATCACTCTTTCCACTGAGATGTGCCTGTGCCCCTTCTCCGTGAGTCTAGCCAGATCAGTGGCTGTATCGTATACATACGCCTCCAGATACACCTAATTAGAACCAGTGACAGAGTACAAAAGAAGTTTCTCTGTGCCAGTTTAAGCACCCAGGCCTTATGCAGGCGGCTTTCACATCTGGGCTTCTGGAATACTTCACATTGAAACCCCAATGTCAGGTTGTGAAAAAATCCAAAAAGCTCATCGAAAGGATTACAAGGAGAAGAACCCAGGTCCCTGACCAACACCTCCAACTAAGCTCCCAGTCAGCAGGCAGCACCGACTTGCCAATCATGAGTGAACCATTTCAGAGTGGACACCCATCTCCATGTGAGCTGTTCTAGCTAAACGTAAAGTACACAGATGAGTGTCCCAGATAAGCCCTGAATTTCTGGCCCACAAAATGTGGCAGAAAGTTGTTTTAAACCCGTTTTGAGGTACTTTTATCACATACTAGTGGAAGCCAGAATACTCTGTGCATGTGCATGCATGTGTGCATGTATGAAGTCTAAATGCAGATCAGAGATAAAAATTACCATGCAAGTTAGAGACCTGGAAACATTTTTAGTTCATTTTCAAGTCACACCTCTAGGGAAGGAATACTCTGGGACAGAGGTCAGCAACTATAGCCATGGACCAAATCTGATCTGCCAACTATTTCCGTATGGCTCTGCTATATGAAAGGAAAGTGTTCTATGAAACCTTTCATACACCAAAATGAGGTGGGAAAAACCTTTGAGCATTCCCAGACCCAAAATACAACCAACATATCAAGTAACACATAAAACCCTTATGAGTTCTCTGAGGGTTTTCTGATACCTCAGGATGCAACTCACTAAGGATGTACAAAATAAATTGAGATAAAGCACAGATGCTTACAGACAGTTCAGAGCTACGTGGCGTGATGCTGTGTGTAGTTCCCAGAGAAGCAGCTTGGTGACACCACTCTTGCTGCTCAGGGTACACTGCCTCTCTACTGGCTCACTGCAAAACAAACGCTCAACACTATTTTCACTTTTCATCTTCTTTCATAAAAGCAAAAATCCTCTCTGGGTTTCTTTCAACTAGTGAAAACAGGTACTAACTTGGGTCTTTCATAAAAGCATAGTAGTGTAAAATGAACTTTCGAAAAGCAGGTGATATTTGTGCACGTCTGTGTGCAGTGCACACATGTATCACACGTATCAAAGCACACAGAGGGCTTCCTAGATACAGCCTAACAACTCGCAAGACTGGTCTACTGGGTTAAAGAGCTTGGAATCACCGTCTGGGGACAATTTAGTCTCTGGGATAACATAGATCATAAAGATAATGTTCTACAGCCTAGTTTAATGAGTACCATCTGCGGTCTTAAAAGTTTGCAAGTGGCAATCTAAGATACAACTATTGGACTCTATTCATATAGAGTAAAAGTGAATGAAGGAAATCCAAGGCTCAAAGAAGAAACTAGTACACAGGACTAATATCCCACACAGACACAGCCTTTTCTAACTTGAGACCAGAAGAACTAGACGGTGCCCAGCTAATACTATTCACCAGGAACAAAACAGAAGGTCCCATATAGAATGTGAGAAAAATGTAGAAGAAAATTCAAATTGCTAAAAAAACGCCAGTCCTTCTACACTAGACTAGACTGGTTACTACAGGAACCCGAACTGAAGCTACTTCTAGAGGTTATCTTTCAGCCAAATAATAGACTGGCTTATAAAGTAAACAGTATTACCTGTATGTAATATGTACCCTTAAACAATAAACTATATGAGACCAGACAGATAACATTCACCCAAAAACAAAGATGAGAAGGCACAGAGGGGAAAGGAAGCCAGGTTAATGGAGACAGAAACAAACAGGATGAAGATACTGAGAATGCCAAAACACTGCCAAAACTGTAACCAATGGCACTGAGCACTCTGTATAAAAACTGTTAAATGGGAACCTAATTTGACGTGTAAATTTTTACCTAAAACACAGTAAGATATTATTGGAAAAAAAAAAAGCAAGCATAATCACCAAACTGGAGCAAAACATATCAATTTATTTATTTATTTTTTAATATTTAAATTTTAATATTTAAAAAACTAGTCCTACTGGCAACAGGAGAATAAAAAGGGGGTGCACCCTGAGATCTCCACTAAAAGATTGCAATTGATGGTCCAGGGGCCTCGGGGTTCCCCTGGGAGCATGGCCCCTAGCACTGATGCTGCCCCTGTCCATAAGTCATAATGGAGGTCAACTCTTTGGACAGGAATGGATTAAACTTGGCAACACAGAGTGACTATATCATGTGTGCACTTTAGGGTTTCATGCATTTATAGGATGTCATCCCGATGACCTCTTACTGGAGGCAGGGGAGAGGAGGGTAGGGGATAGGAGATTGTTAAGGAGGATATGACATATATAGAATGGAGAGGAGTGTGCTGTCACCGCGCAGGGAGAGTAGTGGGAGCTGCACACAGGCAGGCATGCAAATTTATAAGGGATTATACATTTTCACTCAATCATAATAAATCAATAAATAATTTACATTTAAATTAAAAGAACTAATATTTAAATTTAATATTTAATTTAAAAATTAAAAAATAAGGAGTAATTTTAAAGTATATCTCATTTTTTAAAAGTTAAGTATGACTGCTAACCAAAAGGTCATTGGTTTGTATACACCAGGTACTCCTTGGAAACTGTAGGGGGCAATTCTACTCTGTCCTATAGGGTCACTATGAGTTGGAATCAGCTTAATGACAATGAGTTTTTGGGGGGTTATTTAAAAAACAAGGCTACATCAAGCCTCTAATTCAACAAGGAGGAGAAACTTCCAGAGTACAAATGTAAAGCCTTTTTAGTAACGACATTCTCAAAAAGGTAGCAGGAAGCTTTAGGGTGCTATCCTAAGGTATATGACGATCCTCTTACGAGGTCACTATGAGTTGAAACTGACAAGATGGCAACTTTTCTTTTTTTTAATGAACATCAGTAGCTGTCCTTCTCCTAAAGGGCACTTAGCAGGCCCTAGAAGAACTGAGTTCTGAACTGCTGAAGTTTAGAACTGAGAAGCAAAAGACATGAGAATTAAAGTGGAAGATGAGAATTCTTTCTCATTTATCCTTTACACCAGTCTCACCTTGATGACTTCTCCATTGGAAGCAATTAAATCTGTTGGAATGGGCACTCGAAAGGAGCGTCCAACAACAGCTGTGCCATCAGGGATGCCAACCACTGTGGGAACAGCCTCACGGAGGTCTGAAAGCACTGAGTGCATGGACGCCTCGAGCTGGTTCTCCCAATCCCTGATGGTCTCCGAGGGTTCACTGGGCCAGTGGGACTGAGCCAAGGCCACCAAGAGCAGAAGGAGAAAGGTCCTCCCCCAGAGTGGGGGCAGCAGCAAGAGGCTCCCAGACATCCTCATCCTGGGCCCGAGTCTGCTCAAACCAGTAATCTCTTTTAGGAGGGAAGTAAGTGATGTGGTCCCAGAGCTGGGTCCTCACCCTCTGCACACCTGATCCATCCCAGAGCACCTAGAGCCTGAAAAAGAAGAAGAACAGACTCAGACACTTCAGCAAATTCTATGGTTTCAAAGTCATATACAGATAGTTACTATCCCTTAAGTGTCCCTGCCAAAAACATCTAAACCAAACCAAACCCATAGCAACCCTATAGGACAGAGCAGAACTGCTCCATAGAGTTTTCAAGGAACATCTGGAGGATTCAAACTGCCGACCTTTGGGTTAGCAGCCACCACATTTAATCACTACACCACCAGGGCCAAAAACATCTACTCTGAGTCAAATCAAGCCTCTTACTCCTCAGCAGCCTGCACAGAAGTCACTAGCAACACTAGGCTACTGAACTAGAAAAGTAACTGGTACAAATTGAGAAATGGTATAAAATACACACTAGATTTCGAAGACTTAGAACAAGGAAAAAAGAGCTCATTAATACTTTTAAATACTGATTATATATTAAAATGATAACATTTTAGATATGCTAAGTTATATAAATTATCAAAATTAATTTCTCCTACTTACTTTAATTTTTTCAAGCAGCTACCAGGAAATTTTAAATGATACATGAGGCTCAACATTACATTTCTGTTAGGCAGGGCTGCTGCCAACCTAACATCCAGTTTATAGGAAATGCAGGGGACATGAGAGGCAATCAAGCAAATCCAAAATGTGGGACCTTCCATAACACGAATGGCCTGGTCATTCCAAATGTCAATACCACTAAAAGCAAAAGGACTATTCTAGGTTTAGAGACAGCACCCAAATGCAGTGTATACATCTGGACTGGATCCTGAGTTGACAGCTTTTGACACCTGTGTTAGGGCAGCAGATACCCAGACACTTTACGGGCTATGCCAGCTCATGGGTGCTCACAGGTGACCACAGCTATCATCAGCCATTTCCCATTCTGGAAAAGAATTAAACCTAGGCTGCCCAGAGGCCAGCTGCCATCTTCTCACCAGGTAATACAAAGTAAACACACTCAAAATTGATAAGGACAACAAGGCCACTGAAACGAACTGGCGTAATCTATGGTGCAAATTCCAGCTAAGCTTTTCGGTTGCCGATTTTGTTGTTCCTGTCCCTGTTTGTTTTGTGTTTGAACATAACAAAACAAACAAAAAACCTGCTGCCATGGAGTTGATTCTCACTCTTAGTAATACTCATGCATCAGTATCAAAGTGCGATGTGCTAACTCAGGTTTTCAATGACTGATTTTTCATACACAAATCACCAGGCCTGAGGAGCTTCAGGGTAGATTCAAACTTCTCATCTTTTAGTTGGCAGTTGAGAATACTTACTGTACTACCCAGGGACCCTTAACTTAACAAACTCAATCTAAAATACAATAAAACAGCCAAAGACCAAGAAAGTGAAACAATTATGAAGGTGGTGGTGTTACTCTATCAAACATCAAGACTTACCATGAAGCTACTGTAGTAAGGCAGTGTCACAGGGGGCAGGTGGACAAGTGGACTGTGGGACCAGAGTGAGAGCCTGAAGTCAATCACAGGCTCAAACTACCTGAGTGGCACAAACGGTCTGCACTTAGCTGCTAATCAAAAGACTGGTGGTCTGAACCCACCAGAGGCACCACAGAACAAAGTGGTCTAAGTGATCTGTCTCCATAAAGACTACAGCCGAGAACACTCTACGAAGGTCTGTAATAGGTGGGTTCTTCTCAGTCAAATGAACAGTAACAAAATCAACACAGGCTCCAGAAAAGTCATCTATGGGGAGGAAAATGCACTGAGGTTCCCCCCTCACTTCTCCATCACCAATAATAGAAAACCCAAGTAGGTGAAGTACCCAAATGTGAAAAACAGAACTTTAAAACTTACAGAATATAGTAAAATGTCAGGACAAGACAGCATTTCATTTAAAAGGCATCAAAACACCCACCACATAAAAAGACAACTGAACTTATACTTCTGGGAAGTACAACTAAAAAGCCTGAACACTTTATAGATAAGAGACTCTGAAAGGTGAAGAGAAAAAAGAAGACTGGCTAAAGGCATCAGGACTTGAGGAAAGATAGTGGTGAGTTATCTGGGTTTTCTTTTCACTTCATATACCCAGAAGCGGAGGTGAAGAAACTGGCAACTAAAGAAATGCCAACAGCATGACCGAAAAAAAAAAAAAAAAAAAAGCCTCAACACAAGCCTGCTCTCTCGAGACCAAGGACAAAGAAAATTTGAGAGACAGCGAGAGACATTATATAATGATAAAATGGTCAATCCACCATGAAGACATAGCAATTTTAATTGTATACGCACCAAACAATAAAGCTGCAAAATATGCAAAGCAAAAATTGACAGAACACAGAGCTGATTAGGCTAAGTGAAAGAAGTCAGATATGAAAGACCATTGTCTATGATTCCATGCAAAAGAACAGGAAAACGTATGAAGATCAATCAGTTCATCAGCAGTTATTGGAGGGTGGTAAGAAGAGGTAGTGGGGAGGGTACTGCTCAGTGATACAGAACTTTTGTTAAAGGAGATGAAGGGGTGGAACCAACACCTCTCCCAACAATTAACAGTACAGCTACAAAGACAATCAGCAAGGATACATTAGAACTCAAACATAACAACAACCAGCACACTCTGACATTTATAGAACATTCTACCCAACAACAGCACAACACAGATTCTTTTCAAGTGTCTATGGAACATATACCAAAGATATCACATCTAGTACCATAAAACAAAGCTCAAGAAATTTAGAAGACATGAAATCACACAAAATGTGTTCTCTGATCATAAATGTCAACAAACTAGAAATCAGTAACAACAGGAAAATCTCCAAACACTTAGAAACAAAACAACATCTAAATAATCTGTCAGCCGAAGAGGAAGCCTCAAAGGGAATAAAAAATTACACTGAACCATATGAAACTACAATATATCAAAATTAGCGGAACACAGCTAAAGCAGTACTTAGAGGGAAAGTTACAGCACTAAAGGTACTAGAAGTGTCTCAAACCAATAATCTATTGATCCCACCTTAAGATTTAGAAAAACAAGATTAAAATAAACTGAAAGCAAGCAAAGGAAGGAACTAAGGAAGAGAGTAAAAATCAGTTAACTTTTTCTTATCTATAGAATTTAACTCTTATTCAGGCAATGGCCTGCGCATATCAAGCTGCCACAAGACTGTACGTTGCGCGGGCAGGGACGTGTCTGTTCTGATCACAGATACATGCCCAGCACTCACACAGTGCCAGATATACACCTAATAATGAATGCAAAAGACTAAGGACTTTTCCCAGCTTCTTCCTTATTCCTTAGTTTACTTATTTCTTTATTATTAAAGGCAATCAATCTTTTACTTTAATCTGGTTTTCCATTTTAAAAGTCTCAACTTATTCAAAAACAGCATCAAGTTTGAGACACACCCTGCCCTACCAAGAGCATAAGCTCAGTCGGCTATCTGTAGATACATGACGACATAGAGTGTCTGTTTCACTGGCATGACTAAGTGCTCTGCATTTAGAAGGGACGTGAAGTCTGGGGCACAACTCCAACTCCTCTGTGTTGGTTTTCCATGCTCTGGGGAGAAAAGATCCTTTTGCCACTTGGCAAAAGCAGCCTGGTATCTTTGCTGCTTTCCACAAACAAGGGTCATGTCTGCCCAAGCTAGGAATCTGGCAGGCTGTATCCCCACATCTATATTAGGACTTGGTTAGGGGTAACCCTATCCCTCTGGTTAAGTTTTTAAATGTAATCTCATCTTCACATATTCAGTCATTTGGAAACAGAGGAACTGCATAGATTTTCCTTCCCCTTTTTCAGGGGCCAAGGCCCACTGCAGGCAGTTTGTGGCCAGAACACGGTGAGGGAAGGTACACTGGAACCAGAGAAAGAATACAGCTAGAGGTACCTAGTGTCCCTAATGGAATTGCCCAATGTGACACTCCACACACACACACATTACACACTCTAGGGCATGAGGCCGTACACAGAGCAGCCCAAGAACATATCTTAGCTGAAGTCCCCACTGCCTGGCTGACAGGAGCTGCCAAAATACTTGGATTGAGAAACAGGTACTGCAAATGAGGCACAAATCCCTCTATGCCAGCATCCATAGTAGTGCTCACCATGAAGTCCAAACTCAGCATTGTCCTGGCCTTCAGTAATAGCTAACTCTGCATAGAGAAAACCTCTCAGAGTATTGGGGAAGCCCCTGAACACATGCCCACCAGCCACGGCACACAGGATAGACAGGGACAGCTGCCGAGCAGTTCCGTCTCTCAGTCTAAGGGGCAGAGAAGCCCTGAGTGCCTGAGTCTGCAAAGGCTGGATGCAGCCCACTCCCTAGGTTACTGTAGTCCTACTCTCTCTTCTCTGCACTTCTGCCCCAAGAGCACCAACACCAAAGAAAAGGGCCTCAGAGTGCCCTAGGTCAGCCATCCTGCACCTCCCTAGGCCACACACTCAGCCCTGAGGGAGCTGTTCCACAGAGAGCCAGCTGAGGATAGAGGAAGAACATCTGAGCAGGGGACCTCTACCAGCTCCCGGGAAATGAGTCGCTAATGGTGAAATTGGGGTGAGAAGCTTAAGGAGCCTCAGCTCATGTGACTCACTGAAGGGTGGTACTTTCTGAGGAACCAGAGCCAGCAGGTCCCCCATGTCAGCCAACAGCCACTCCAGTGCTCCCTTTCTCAGCTATGACCAGGGAAATTCTCTAGTGATGGATAGACGTAAAAGTCAAGTTTTCAGAGGTGGCTAAAAGGTGGTGCCCTACGCAGACCAAAACACCTAAAAGTTGCCCTGAAGGCAGGTGTGTTTCACGCTCACCAGATCAGTCAGCAGGGACACAAATCGAGACGTAAAAGCATTACACTGTGACTGGAGACTGGCAAGGACCCCAGGCATTTGAAGAGGGGCTCAGCAGGAAAGGGTCCTTGCAGTGTGATGGACTGCTTTATAAGGCCTTCCTCACCACCGTCCTGTAACTCTCACCCAAGTGAGGGGTTGAGACTACGCAAATAAGGTAACTGTGGCCCACCAAGGGAACTGGTCAGTTCTGCCATCCTGTTAGGCTTAAAATGAGCCATCCCTGAGGTGGGAGGGGACAATAGCACCACCACCTGAGGAAGAAGAGCCAGGAGTGCAGTCCATCTTTTGAACCTGAGACCTCTGCCCTTAGACTCTCCCAGACCCAGGGGACAGAGCTGTAACACCACAAACAGCAAGACAGCAAGAGACAGCAGCAGAGGCAGCCTAACCAGGAAAATGGCAAGAAAACAACAAAAGACAGTATGTGAAATTCTCACTCCATGGAGCAAGAAAGCTGACTGCCTTTGGGCAAGAGGCTTACTGAGCGGAATTCCTGGAAGTACTTACTGGGAGAGCTAAATGATCTTTATAACACTTGCCTGAGTAGGGCACACGTAGAGGACCAAAAAGAGGCCTGTGTGCAGGCACAGCTAAGGAAGAGGCTGCTCTGATGGAAGAACTGTATCTTGAATGTCCCTGAACCTGAACTCTAACATATTATTTTCCTAATAAATCTAGTAATTGTGGAATGGACAGCTGGTGTCAGAACTGGTAAAGGTAGTGTAGAGAGGAGGCATCCACCTCACAGAAGAAAGACTTAGGCTGTTGATACTGATTCTCCTTCCCCCTTGTAAAGTTAGAGGAGGTCAGATGCCTGCACCATGTCATTTTTACAGCTCCTCTGGTCCTACCTGTCACCAATACCAATCTCTTACTTAGATGAGACCCAAGACACATGCAATCCATGTGGGAGAGGGGCAAAGGATGCCTATGAGGCACAAGGCCTGATGACCCCACTCTGTCTTAACAGCCTGTGCCCTGGGACCCGAAAAGTCTCTCCCCAGAATCCCAGCCCCAGCAGAGCAGCAGCTCTGTTCCACTCAGGCTGCCTCCCCAGAGCTGATGAGCGCTCCAGTACACAGGAGGCTCACACAGTAAATGCTGGCCACCCAATAAATGGGAGAAGCAACCACATACATAGCACCAACTCCATTCACAATAAACTTAATGTTTTCCCATATGCAGACACTTTACCTAAAAACCCAGAAAAAAATGGCTCCCTACTAGTTTTTACTCTCCAAAGAGGAATGAAAAGTTGCCAGATTCAACCTATTATTAACCTTATAGATGAGGCAGAGGCAGCCCGACCCACCACTCCCACCCAGGAGCCCCGACTCTCCAACAGCCATGCTCTGTAGAAGAATACTTAAACCGTCAAATGGCTACCACTCACCATGATCATTAAAACATTTGAGAAAAATGATGTTCTCTTTTTAAAACCAAACTACAATAATTAAATTCCATGCTCCTGTTCTACTTGGTTCTGGAAAAGTTAAAAGCAGAAATTTTAATTAAAACAACCACTTTAGGCTCCATCTAGCAAAAAGGCTTTGCCCAGAACTCAGAAATCCATCCAACTGATACAAAAGTCCTGGAAAGTTAGCTAATCTGAAACTGCTCAGTGTGGTGGACAACAGGATACAGTCAGCCCAACAGAAGACAATGGTGTGAAGTCACTGTCTGCCTGGGCTACAAAATGCCAAAAAGCCAGGCAGTTTCTCTGCTTCAAATTAAAAACAGGACTTTCCCACTCTGTGGCATCAGGTGAGGAAGGTCTTAAGTTTTGTGCCTGGTAAAGATGCAGGTTTCACTCTAAAATTAGTTACAGCTCAGCAGGCAGATGAGGTTCCCCAATATGGGGCAAGTTCTTTCCTAGCCTGCTGGACTCCACCACATCACCAGAGGCATGAGGGTGGCCCACAAAGGCACCATCAGGGAGCTGGGAAACAAACCAGAGTGGGCTGTGACTATATACACGTGGCAACAGACTTAAAAGTCAAAATAACTGCCCTGAGAAAATCTTTAGACCATCAACTGAAAGCTGTCCTGTGAAGTCCTCTTTAAACTAAACACATCTTAATTAAATTAGTAAAATAAACGTGTCCACCTTAAGCATTGCCTTCCTTTAAAGATTTGTATGAGATTCAACTGAAATAGTAACTCTAAAGCATATATGAGAAGGTTCCAAAAAACTAAATCCTTTGCATTGACTTGATTCTGATTCACACAAACTCTACAGCACAGGGCAGAAGTAACCCATGGGGTCTCCACAGCTGTGATCTTTACAGAAAGTGATCACAAAATATTTCTCCCATGGACTGACCGGTCAGCAGCCAAGTACCTTAACTACTTGCACCACTAGTGCTCCCTTCATGACGAAGTTTCGCCAAAAGACAAAAACCCACGGCCATCGAGTCAATTCCAACTCATAGCAACGCTACAGAACACAGCAGAACTGACCCAAGGCGTTTGCAAGAAGCGCCTGGTGGGTTCGAACTGCCAACCTTTTGGTTAGCAGCTGAAGCTCTTAACCACCAGGCCACCAGGATTTCTTTCTGACTAATACCCAAAACCCACTGCCGTCGAGTCTGGTCCGACTTATAACATCCCTAAAGGTCAGAGTAGAACTGTCCACAGAGCTTCCAAGGAGTGCCTATAGGATCTGCACTGCCAACCTTTTAGTTAGCAAATGTAGCACTTAACCCCCTATGCCACCAAGGTTTCTGACTCATACATGCTGGTAAATCTAAGTCAACAGTGGTAAAATGGGCAGAGCTAACAAGAAAGGTGAAGAACGTAACCAATGCCAATGAGATGTGCATGTGGAAATTGTTAAATGGGTTTATGTTCTGCTGTATATATTCTCACATACACACACAAAAACTATAGTGTGATAACCTGGAGCTTGGAAGCAGCCAAGCTTTTACCACTGCTGGTCCTAGGGGTATGCTGGAACTGGTTTGTATGCACTGGTGAAAGCCAACAACTGTTAAATTAAAAAAAAAAAAAATCGAAGAACAGAACTTCAAATTCAAATGGAAACCAGATTTACTGTGTCGAATGAGACTGGGGGAATCCTCAAATCTACTGCCTGGAAATAATCTTTAAACCGTGGACAAAAACTGTACCATGAGCCATTGTTAAATAACGGTTTAGATCAATCATTAATGCTTGCCTTAACTACTACACTCCTATAAAGAATCATCCGACTACAGTTAAACTAAAGCACACAGAAGAACTTTAAGGGGCAGAGCCTAAATTAACAGACATGTACCAAAATTGTAGAGACAGTGAGAATGGTGACACCCTGTGCAAAGTATGTAAACACGTCACTGAACTGTACATGTAGAAAGTGTGAATAAAGGCATGTGTGATTGTGTATACTGCTACCAAAATTTTTTTTTTAATTAAAATTAAATGGGAGAGTAAAATTACAAACTCTGAGAAGCAAGCACTACACCAGTCTATCTGACAGAAAAGCTACAGAGAACACCCCTCACTTGGAACACATTTGCAGCTCTCACTTATCACTGGGGCCAAAAGCAGAACTCCAGGAAGGGCAAAGGTTTCTGCTTATGATGCGTTTTTTCCACAGAGGTGGGGAGGGAAGCACAAGTGTAGTACTTGGGTAGACACTCAGCCAGGTGCAAACAAAGGGAAGGAAGAAAGACAACGTTGGAAACACAGGGCAGAATGTCCATTCTTCACTGGACTGTGGTTTTTAAGCTGAGTGCACCTTTTAACATTTTAAGTGAGAGAGCTCACTGAAAAAACAGCTCCCTCTACGCTCCACTGAACTCCATATACTCAACATTAAACATTACTGTTAAACATTACTCAGTCACACCAGGTAGTTTAAAAAAAAATACAAAAGCCATTTAGGAAGCTTTAGGAGCAAATGTCCAGTGATGACATGGTCCAGGTTTTTAATCACAGATGCCCCGGTCAGGCACTGAGGACAGAAAAGGGCAAACTCAGCCCGAAGACAAGTCTCAGGCCGAATCATATCCTTGTCTGCAGCAGCTGGAGCGGGAGGTGAGGGAGTAAGTGTGAGAGGTGGGAGGCCCGCCTCAGTGGAATCCAGGTGGGAGTGCATTACCACATCAGAGCACCCGTGTGGCAACCAAGATTCCATTTAAAGCAAAGTACAATTATCTCAAGACGGCCCAACAATAATTAACACTTCAGTACATACCTACCGACTACATACCCTGTGCTAGGTATGAGCTTCATCATTTGTTACGTGTGAGGTCTTCCCAAATCACATACAAAAATATTCAAGCGAGATCTACAGACATCACTAAACCACAAAATACAAAAAGTAATAAATAAACTAAGTAGTCCTACTGATATATTATAAACAAGTATTTCCAAGCAGATGCTTACTGGAAACTAAAAGTTGCTTTCTGATTCCTTCAACTTTGCCTGAAGATCCAACACCCTCCTCACCTCACTGCCTACATCATAGTACAAAGGTAGACAGTAGGGCTGGATGCCCAATGCCTTTGGGGGTCAAGGCTGGACACAGAGGAATGCCAGGAAAGGAAAGGAGAGGTGGGAGGTGAAGTCCACTGCTGGGGTCTTGGCAGCATGTACACCAGTAATGCCTGGCACCCAGCAGGCAATAGCAGACATCTGCCAAGGAGAGGGAAAGGGTTCCCACCACAGCAGGCACAAAGGCAGTGATTTCACACTTTGAAGCAAATGCTACATTCTCTGGTATTTTTTCCATTACACTACAAAAGATTAAAAATAAACTGACCTAAACTTTAGATTTCATTCCAAATCCTCTGAATTGAAAGCAACAGTATTCTTACTATTTTAACTCACAAAGGGAAAGCAGTGAGTTGAGAAAGTGTTGTTGCTAAAACTAGCAAAATCTAGTCGGCTTTCACCCAAACACAACATTCACCATGGTTCGGTTCTGTTTCTCTCATCATGATATGCACATTTAAAATATGTTTTTCGCCTATAACCGCCACTCTTTTTCTGACAAGCCAAGTTTTTGTAACTTCAAAGAAAAATTTAAATAAAAAATCTTGCTTACCTTGAAAAAAATTAGGAACCTGACTCATAGCTCCAGATGAACATACTAACCTTGTTTCAATGAATTAGTCTGGAAAAGGTGTGCTGACTACTGGCCTTCCTGACCCAACTGGTTAATCAGGCTCCCAAACAAAGGGGACCCCACTGGGGCCCCCCTTACTGCAAGGCCAGCAATATGGGGCTGAGACTAGAGTTCACTGCTTCTGGAGTCAAACTGGCCAATGGTGACTGGAGATTCTGGCCCTTAACTGTAAGATGCCCTTGGTACCAAATGTTTACCTGGGCAAATTCAGCAATTACAGTGGTGACCTTCTCTTGGCCACGTTCTTGTGATATTAAGGTTCAACCATTAAGTGCATTTCAACTACGCCACAAACTGCCAGATCAACACACCTTGTTTACACAAGAGCAAGATACAAAACACCCACTCCCTTTGCTCAGGCTTTCATGCTAGCAGAATTCCTTCTCCCACATGTGGTTCTAACTGGTTCTTCTACCAGCCTCAGCCATGCCACTGGTACAAAATCTAAACAACCACAAACTTCTTGGGCAGATTTTAGGGGTGTGCTTCCACAGACTAGAGCCAACAGCCAGAAGATGGCCTCACAGACTCAGAACCCCCGCTGTGCAAAGCCATGGCCACACTACAACCAAGTGGTGAAGCACTAGGCAAGGCCACCACGGAGATGCCCACCATGCTGGACCTCACAATCAAGTTCACCAAGAGAGTAGCAGCTCCTGGTGAGCTGGTAAAGGCACAGCTTTTCCTGGGCCAGGCCCCATGATCTCCCACATCCCTGGCCTTTCCTGGCACAGCATGCTGGACCACAGCACAGATTTAGGAAAAGTGTGTCCAGTTCAACTAGCAACCAAATCCACATCACCTAAGACCAAGTATTCTCTTCCTCAGAGTCCCAGGAGATCCCAAGATGCTCCCAGATCAATACAACTTAAGAAATCCTTGAGGGTGCCCTTGTCCTCACCTCCTGCTGTTCTCCACCTCCTCTTCTGGCTGTCTTGGAGCATTCCTTTAGCACAAAGGAAAACATGTTTCCACCGTGTGGTAATTATTTGGAACTTAATTCCTGCATTTTACAACTCAAGGATTAAAAAGGGTAACTGAAGGACAAATCCAAGAGATCTGTCTTTATCAAAAGGATGCAGCTTTAATTCATAACTTCCCAAGTACTGTGGGGACGGCAGCACTATAAAGCACTCTTCAGCGGTAGCCTGACTCTCTTGATGCGTTTTCCTCCAAACATCCCAGCACTCCTGAATTTCTAAGCCAGGCCCTACAGCCCAAATAGGCAGGAATCCCAAAAGCCCAGAAATGAATTCTTCAGATGCTTTATTTTCAAAGCTTATGAAGCTTAAACTGGCTGCTAATGTGAGTACAGATGCCCCACCCTCTTTGTAAATCACTGTATCTAGGAGCTAACTACTTAAAGGAGCTCATTTGCACATCAAAATTTTATACCTTCTCATTGTGCACCTGTCCAACAAATCTTAAAGCAGAAGTTCTGTGGTCTGAAGAAAGACCTAGCCAGCTAACTCAGAACTGAAGCCACTCTCAGAGTCCATCTTTCAGACGAAGATTACACAAGTCTATGTAACACACACAACAGGACATGTGAGGAATGTGCTCCTAGTTCAATCAGGTATACAAGACCAAATGGGCAACATCTGCCGAAAAGCCAAGACAAGAAGGCAGGAAGAGTCAGGAAACCGGCCACAGGGAACCCAGGGTTCACAGTGAAACGGTGGAGAGTGCTGACACACTGTGAGGACTGCAACCAATATCACAAAACAATCCGCATATAAATTCCAAATGAGAAACTAATCTGCACTGTAAACTCTTACCTAAAACACAGTAAAAATAAAGCAAAAGAGACCTAATTCTTCAAGACAGGAACCTCCTCTTTAGCATTTATCTCACACAGAGGATAAAGATGATGCTGAGGGTCGCACAGTGACACCATTCTCCTAACAGGTTTGCTTGTCACAGAGCCATGGGGACAGCCACTACCTTCCCTGCTCAGAACTTCCTTGATTAGTCAAGAGGACAAGGACAAGAAGGCAACTAGAAGCGGGACATGAGGCAATGACAAGCTGTGCTTCTTTCTCAGACCAAGTGGCCCTGTAGAGTTTGGCTAATAAAACAAGACTTGGCGTCTCTCTGGGAAATACAGAGATGAGATAGTCAGGGCGCTGACCAAGAAGGCACTGAGGAGAATAGTCCTCCTATGCCTGCCCTGTTACTCGTCCCAAGGCCTGAAGACATGCTGGGCCCAGAACATTTCTTACCTGGTAGAGAGTGGCAAAAACAGTGGTCCTCATTCTTGCTGCAGGATCAGGATCCTGCTGACTCTTTATGACCCAAGTAGCTGTGCCACCTGCCTCAGAACTGGAGGTGAAGCAAACAGGGAAGCTACACGCTCCTCAGAGATGCTTCTCATCCCAAGGAAGGGAGCAGCCCCTCATCCTGTCAGCATCCTTAAATCATTAACCACTATACCCAACAGTACTTAAAGGAAAACCCAAGACTTCTTTAGAACAAGGAACTAAAAAGACAGCATATTCACAAGTTACCAGAGCAAGTTAGGAGCCACCAAGCTCTATTTATGAACTCAAAATCTACAAAGCCAAGCCAAGTGCCGTCCAGTCGGCATAATCTACAAAAACACCTCCAAAGTTATTCAGACTCTCTACATGCAAAAGAGACTAAGAGGCAGGAAGTACCAACACCAGAGTGAGTAAAAGACGACTGTTTCCACTCCCTCACACCCTCAGGGTTAGTGTATCTGCAACGCCCCCCACCACCCCAGCAGCAGCTTCCGGAAAGGTCTACCATGTAAACAACCACAGCTAATTCAAAGACTATTTACAAAGTTTACAAATCTTTTCAGATTACCTGCAATGCATCCAGGTTATCTCATGTCCCTTTTGCTGATTTTATACACTGACTGCATTAACACTGAATATGACACTGACTGCAAGGGCTGAGAGAAGCAATGGGGCTGAGCTTCCACAAGCATCTAAGAGCCAGTGAGACCTCCCACGGGACTTCTACGAGGCTCACGTCCCATTGAGTGGCTTCACAGCACCAAGCCCAGCACATGGGCACCAAGGCCTCCACTCACTATGGCCTGGACAGAGTTAGCGTCAAAGAAATCATTTCCAAAACATTGTGAGGAAGAGGGAACATATTTGAAAGCAGTGGCCCCTGCCCAACAGAGCCCCAGGTGTGGTCATCCTCTGGGTGTGGGACAGGCAAGAAGTCAGTGACGGTGCCAAACCCCAGTGCTCCAGAGAGCAGAACGGCAATGAGCATAATGGAACGACAGCAGTCTTTCTGGCCGACAAGATTTTGTTTTTACTGCTTTACAAATCTAAGTCTGTCTCAGAAACCTTGTTTTCTAGGCAAATACAGAATGAAATAAAACCAGCCACAACAGTAATCAACAGCATAAACATAGACAACATGGGCAAATAATGATTCATGGTATTTGTGTCACTCTTTGGATGGAAGGCACTGACTGAATAAATACCACACCAACACCTACTGCTTGCTTCTACAATAATTACCTTTCCTCTTTCTTAGAAGCACTTTACTCTAACAAACAGAAATTCAAATATTTCCTTGACTGTTTTTATTCAATCAATTTTGACCACCTACTTAATATCAGACACTGTCAGTTCTATCTTTCTTACATCTGCTCTTTTAATTCCAACTCCAGTCCATGAATTTCAATCTCTCCACAAATGACGACCATTACAAAACGAAAAAGATCTGTTCTTATTTAGACGATTAACGTTTCAAGAAAAATTACCTAAGATTCTCTGATTTCTCAATAAAATGTTCCCTACTAGACCTGGTGTTCCTTGAAGGTGACACTAGGGTCTAATTCACTGGGGTCCTCGGATTAGGACCTGACTTAATGAGAGTTGGGATGGTAGGGCCTGACCAGGGTAGAGAAGAATATGGATCAGCACCAACAGGAGAAAGCCAAGGCTCAGAGCATGGCTTTCACTTCCTGCACCAGTCTGTTCATTCAGAAGTGCTGAGAAGGACCCTGCAGCCCTCCCTGGGAGGTGAGCACACCATCACCACCCAATGATATGGGCCAAGACTCAGCCTTCCACTCAAGTTCAGCAGGTCAAAGTCGTGAGGGTATACTTCCTTCCCCACCTCACAGGTCCCTCTTGTCTCATCTGTCACTTCTCCATTCCTAGCATCACTGGTCTCTGACAGTACCTCACCCACGGTCACTGGCTCACATCTGACTTCTGGTCATTCTGCTCTGGGCTCCAGATTCCAGTGCCCCACAAGCTGCCAGGAGGACACTGCACCACTGCCTGGCACAGAAATACCAACCCTCGTATCTTCTAGTCACCCTCAGGACTGAACTCCAAGTTCCCCTCTACTAAGAGACCACTGTTCTCTCACCTCTCCTTCTCCTAGCCAAGCACTCCCAGTCCTTGACACTCCTTTAACAATGAGTACAAGTACACACTCCACAACACTTTATCCTGGACACAGAGCTGTTGAAGAGCTCACAGCAAAACTACGATCCACCTAACTCCAGTACGTGGGGTATTTATGTAACAACACTAAAGCCCATCCCTTCAGTGGAACAGATGCTCGATAAAAATTTGGTAGGTGAGTATGTTCCTCCAATGTAGGCCTAGACCAGTCTATTCCTTCTCTTTATCAGTTCGAAAAAAGTGAGATGTTTCCAATGTCAGGTCACTCCAACTGCGTAAGTTTCCAGAAAAAGGGAAGCCGAAGGCATCCGTTTCTGACACACTGGCCACCCAATGCCATCTTAGCTCACTTTCTCAGTGACTCCCTTCCTCAGGTAAATTTCAGACCATCTAACAGGCAGGTTTCACTGGCAGCTTCTGAGTACACAGTTCTGCCTCTATGAGGCAGGCTAAGTTGCTAAGGGCCCAAGCTCTGCTAAGCACTGGAGCAGCGGCTCTCAACCCTAGCTGCACAGTAGACTCACCTCACAGCAGGTGATTAGAAGAGCTGATGCCTGAATTCCAACTCCAAAGATTCTCATGCCATGGACTGGGGGCACAGAGTCCATTCAATGAGCTGTAAACCCTGCTCTAGAAACACAGCAGCTCTAAAACAGATCTGGAGGCAAACAGGGCAGTTCCAGAGCCAGACCACCGGTCTGGCAGGTACGCAAGGAACTGGGAACTAGTTCGGCCAAGGAGAGGTACTCAGAAGTGTTAGGACTCACCCATGGTCCCAACACACCTGACCAATCTTCACCAGGGCAAGGTCTCCTGCACTAAGATCGACACCTGAGCCTCAGACCCAGAAGCCCCGATCATTCTGAGCTTCTCCCAGATGTTCTAAACCCTCTCCCAAAACACATCTCCCAACAAAGGCAGGAGCCTGGGCACCACCCAGGAGTGGTACTGGGCCTGGTCTCCCTTCAGCCTCCAGCCTTCCTCAGGCTTACAGTGGCTGTAGGAGTCCCTGGCTCCACCCTGATCCTATGAAATAAGCTCAGGCACCTCAAGCCAGGCTGCAGGCTCCCACCCCTCAAGCACTGCCACTGGGACTACATAAACCTGTTTCCTCATTGAGATGGAACTACACTGTCATCCACCCCACAAGGCCACTGTCAGGATGAAATGAGTGACGTATCAGCCAACTCAGCCCAGCACCTGTATAGACTAAGCAATTCACAAAGACTGCCTATTTCAATACTACCTTCTACCCTGCACTCAACAAGGAGTATCACGTACTGAATGCCACAACACATATGGCTGGCATGTGACCCAGTTCCCCACGATGACCCTGCTGAACAGCTACTGCCATTCTTTATGACCTGAAAAAACAGATCCACACAGAGTAGGGGGCAGAGACCACCTTGCCGGGTTAACCTGCTCAAGCCACATCTGCCAACACACCGCTCTGGCACTTCAGGCTCATCAGGGTGACTGCCTGCCAATCAAGTCCAACCACCTGCCGGGCTTAAAACCCTCTAAGACTGGACATGGGCAGACCACTGAGTCACCCATCATGGATTGGATTCTGTCCCCTCCAAAATAGGTGTAGCCACGTGGCTGGGCCATGATTTCCAGTATCTTGTGACTATCCTCCATTTTGTGGTTTTCCTATGCTGTATGTTAAAGAATTAGGGTAGGACTATAAATTCCTTTATAAGATCACCTTCCTGCTCCACTGTAAAGGGAGTTTGCCTGGAGTATGGCTTGCCCCACCCTTAATCCTTTCAGCCTGCAAGCGATAAAAGGAAAGGGAGACAGGCTGAGAACTGGGAACCTCGCACCATCAAGAAAGCTGCACCAGGAGAAGAGAGCGTCCTTCAGACCTGAGGTTCCCGTGCCAACATGCTCCCTGGACAAAGACTGATGCAATACCGGACTTTCCTCCAGAGCCGACAAGGGGAGCGGACACCCTGAATATGGAGTTGTAGCCTACTGGACTATGCAAGAATAAACGTTCCTTTGTTAAAGCCATCTACTCTGCGGTATTTCTGTTAGAGGAGCCCTAGCTGACTAAAACACACCTGTCAAACTCCCAAGGCAACTCTGGGCTTCCCACTGAAAACTGCCAAACTCTTCCTTAAGCAGAATTCATCACTGAAACAAACCAGCATCTAGTACCTTCTCATAAAGGACTATGAAGCATACCCCTGGAACAAGGGAGGAAGCTTGAATACGGGCTGTGGATTTAGGTAAAGAGTTACTACGCGAATGTTAAAATTTCTGATTTTAATAACTGTGCTGTGGTTATGGTGTCCCTGGGTAGTGCAAACAGCTAACGAACACACTCTGCTGCTACCCAAAAGGCTGGGGGTTCAGGTTCACCCAGAGGACCAAAGGCCCGGCAAGCAAATATTCAGCCACTGAAGACCACATGGAATGCAAACATGAACCTGTACAGCAGTGTTCACTGCAGCACTTTTCACAATAGCCAAAAGCTGGAGAAAACATAAAAGTTCATCAACAGATGAATGGATGAACAAAATGTAGTACATACATAACATGGAGCATCACTCATTGAGAAAGAGAAACGAAGTCTGAGGCAGGCAACGACATAGATGAGGCTTGAAAACATTATGCTGAGCGAAATAAAGTCAATCCCAAAAGGACAAACTATATGATCACTTATGCAAAATAAGAAAATATACAGAAACCAGAGTATTAGTAGTTGCATGGCTGAGAGAGGGAGCAGAAAAGGGGCAGCTTTTGCTCAGAAGGCACTGAGTTTATCTTAAATGGTAGTGGAATGATGTGGAACAGGAGAGTGAGAAGGTGGCATGACATCAAAAATGTAATCAGTGTTTCTGAATTATACAAGCAGAAAGTGCTGAACTGGCCAATGTTTTGCTGTATACATTTTCACCACAATAAAACAAAACATATGGAGCACAATTCTAGTAGTCTGACACACGTGGGTTGCTGTGAGTCAGAAGTGACTCAACAGCAACTGGTTTACTGTGGTTATGTAAGAGAATATCCTTTTTCTTAGGAAATACAAAATTAAAATTTAGGAGTAAACTGAAAAAAACCAAACCCACTGCTACTGAGTTGATTTCAATTCACAGCAACGCTACAAAACAGAAAACAATTGCCCCATGGGGTTTCTAAGGAGCCTGGTGGATTCAAATAGCTGACCTTTCGGTTAGCAGTCAAATCTCTTAACCACTACGCCACAAAGGCTCCAGAACGCCACAAAGGCTCCAGAACGCCACAAAGGCTCCAGAACGGGATATAGTATCTGCCAATTACTCACAGATGGTTCAGGAACAAAATGGATACAGAATGGCAAAACAAATATAAGGCAAAATGTAAACAAATGGTGAAACCAGGTAACAAGTATTTTGGAGTTCCATGTACTATTCTTGCAATTTTTCCAAAAAACATAAAATTATATTAAAATAAAAAGCTACAAAAATGTTGGTGCTAGTTGCTGTTGATCTGGCTGTGAACTGAATCATAACAACCTTACATATAACAAAATGAAACGCTGCCCAGTCCTTGGCCATCTTCATTATCCTTAGTACGTTTGCGTCCACTGCTGTGGTTACTGCGCCCATTCATGTCAGTGACGGCTTCCCTCATTGTTGCTGATCCTCTACTTAACCAAGCATGATGTTGTCTTCTATATACAAAAATACATGCCAAATGGAAAAAAAAATTGGTTAAGACGATGGAATGTGGGTCACAGTCCACCTCCCATCTCCAGACCTCAAAGATATTTATCAAAAGTTGTGAAGCAAAGAACTGTGACAGCCTGTGAAGCCCAAATCCACCACTTACCACGTTCACATCCCAGCACAATGTCCACTACGACTGTAGGTTCTGGACACAAACCCCCAGACTGTATGAGCTAAAACACACATCCTACCAGACCCACAAACTCCACAAGTTTGCGAGAGAAAATGAGAGTACTTTAAAAGCATTTTCCTTCAGAAACACAAAATGCATAAAATATTTTTGTTTATTTGTTTTAAAAATTACTTGGGATACAATGGAAGAAAATGTCACACTGGGGCCTGAAATTACTACACTAGACTATGTTTGCTTAAGATTAAAAATAGTTCCATCTTCCCTTCTTAGAAGACTTCCCTCCTAAAGGGGGAAAAAAAAATCAGACCAGAGGGCTCAGAACTAAAAGCACAGCCTGGATAAGCAGCATCCAGTGCTTCCCAATATCGGATTCCCCACTCTCAGGTCTCAGAAGACAGAGTCAGCCTCATAATAGTAAGGCCAAATGCCTGCACCCTCTCCTTTGATTTAATGCAATAAAGTAATTCACACAGAGATCAAATAAATTCAAACAAGACACTAGGCCACAAGTGTGACACAGAGGTCTCCTTCCCAGGTCCACAGGTCAGCAGGCTCGGTTTCTTCCTAAGTTCTCCACAGAAGCCACATTAAACCTCTAAACACATAAACAAGTACATCCTTTTTTATTTAATTTTTAAAACTCAGATGGAACCATATGCTTCATAATTGCTGCCCTTTTTTAAACTTACTAGAACTGGAGACCCCTGCCCCAGCATGTAGTGACCTTCTCACCCACCCAGGGCCCTCACTGTGTGGGGCACACTGCAGTGCCGGTCCCACATGTTTGCTTCTTACACATTCATCCTTACAGTCTTCCAAGAGTAAATGTGAGGATAAAAGTCCTAGATATGGAATGCTGGGCCAAAGCCTATTACACTGGCTTTGACAGACACAGGCAAATGGTCCTTCAATTTACACTGTCACCTAAGGATGTGAATGACTTTTCCTTTCAAATACTGAATTACTCATATTATCAAACTCTCTTGCTTATAACATGAGACAGAAGAAGAAATGTGGGTCAGGTTGAAACAGGATGAAATAAACAATCTGCCCCTCTCATAGTGCTTGATTAATTGGCATAATAGGGCAGCAAGTATCATAAATTAAAGCTGGGAGTAATGGCATTTCAGTCGGTCAACATAAGAATACAGGAGACTGGGCATCTAGAGGACTAATGAATCAAAACATGTGCTATTTTTCTAGTCAGACTTGACTAAGTGAGAAGAATGTGCAGGCTAATTACATAAAGTAATAAAGTATCTGTGATACGTTTCACTCCTGCTGTCACTTCCTGAGTGGTACCCTAGAACCCAGGCCTCTGATGAAGGCACTTCCTGACCAACTCCTGAGGAGCTCTGGGCTTAAGGCAATGGGAACACAGACAGAAGTGCCCAGAAGGACAGGTAAGCGAGACTAGAGAGTATTTTTGGGCTCCCAAGTCCAACCTTTATGCCATGGGTTCATTACCCTAAAAAACATTAACCTTTTCCAAATCTTAAGTAAAAAGCCCACTGCCATCAAGTTGATTTCTACACATAACAACCATATAGGACCAAGTAGAACTGTTCCGTAGTTTTCAAGGAGCACCTGGCAGATCTGAACTGCCAACCTTTTGGTGAGCAGCTGTACTACTTAACCACTATGCCACCAAGGTTTCCAAATCTTACATACCCACTTCCAAATTAAGTTTCTTACCTGTTGTCTTCCAAAGGAGGGGCAAGGCTGGGAAGAATGTTAAGACCCCAGCTATCCCAGAGGTCATACCTTCCATGTTCTTGGTGCACTAGGGAAAGAACCATCTGTTCCACGTCAGTGCTACTATCTGGAACAGGCAGTCATGCGCCTAAACACAGAGGAAGTACCCACTTCTCTCATCTTTCTCTTAAATCAGCCCAACAGGAACTAATAACCACACAGCAGCTGACATTCCCAAATTCCAAAATGAATCTCCCAGTTCTACAGTGTTGGTTCCTGTCCAAAGGGTACCCGGAAAAATCAGGTAATCAAGACAGCTTCACCAAAATAAGAAATGATGGGAAGTAACAGCCATACTTCACCACTGGGGCCATGATATGAACCCCCAGGGAAGAACACCACTATAAGAAAGAAGGGGAATGAACCTCTTCAGCAGATGTTGTGGTTCTCTTTTACAGATATACACGAAAATACAGACAGATGAAGGATAGGGTATCTGAGATTTGCTTCAGAATAATGCGGGACAGGGAAATATTTGGGGGTGTGACTAGGGCAAGACTGGCCACTGGCTGATGGCTGCTGTGGTTGGCGATAGGTATGTGAGGACTCACTACACTACACATACTGTCAAAGTCTGAAAATGAGAAAACTCAAGTGTCTGTGCTGGGATGACTTAGGTAGGGGCCTGCTGCCTGCCAGAGACACTGAGAGCCTCCCTCTGAGGTCCTTCACTGGTAGTCAACCACAGACATGGAACAACAGAGCACTTTAGTTAGACTGACAAGGAGATGGTGCAAATAACCAAAAACAAAAATAGATATTACAACAGACTCCACGGAAATATGGAGATTCGTGACAGAATATTAGGAACTACTGTATGTCAACAAATCAGATATTGCAGAAAAAAGTGGATGAATTTTCAGAAGTAATTTTAACAGATTCTTAATAAAGAATGGAATCAGTGATCATAAAAAACCTTCCCACAAAAAAAAGAGTGCTAGACTACATGATTTCACTGGGGAATTCTACCAAACATTTAGAAGATTGACACCAATACTGTTTAAATTCTTTCAAAAGACAGAGAAGGAAAGTACTTGCTAATTCATTACTTCTCTGAAGCAAACATACCCCGATACCCAAACTAGGCAGACACCACAAGAAAACTGTAGGCCAGTATCTCTTATGAATAAATCCTCAACAATGCATTAGAAAACAAATACAACAGCATATTAAAAGTCATGACACCATAACCAAGTGGTAATTATTCCAGAAATGAAGAATAGTTCAACATTAGAAAATCTATCAAGATAATACATCACATCACTTGAACAAAGGAAAAGCAGCACATGATAATCTCTACTGATAAAGAGAAAGCATTTGATAAAATCCAACACTCCCGTCTGGGGTCTTAAAATCTAGCAAGCTGTCATCTGAGATACACCAAATGGTCCCAACTCAGCCAGAACAGATGATCACCAAGGACAACAAAAACATGGGAGCAAAAGAGCCCATAAGACAGAAGGACCCACATGAATGGGTGACTGTATCAACATGTGACAGGAAGAACCAGACGGTGCTAGGCCACCACCAATGACAGCCGTGGTGGGACACACAATGTTCACTCCCAGTAGCAACACGAGAAAAAGACGGGTACACCTCAAGAACTCCACTAAAAGACCACAACTGATAGTTCGAAGGCCTGGGAGTTTCCCTGGGAACGTGGCCCCTAGACCTGCTGCTGCGCCTGATCATAAATCATTACTGAGGTCAACTTTTCAGACAGGAAAGGACTGAACTCACTGGAATGGACTGGACTTGGGGACACAAAGTGACCATATGGTGTGTGCACTTTATGATTCTATGAATCTACGGGATGCTGTCCTACTGGCCTCTCTTACTAGAAGGGAGAGGAGAGGGTGGAGACGAGGGGACAGGACATTGATACGAAGATACAACACGTATAGAATGGAAAGAAGCAATGTGCTGTCACCAGGCAAGGAGAGCAAAAGGAGCTGCAGTTAGGCAGGCATGCAAATTTAAACTGGATTGCACACTTGCACTCAATCACAATTTAAAAAAAAGAAAGAAATCCAACACCCTTTCTTGATGAAAACCCTAGAGAAGACTGGAAGAAAAAGGAAATTCCTCAATATCATTTCAGGGCATATAAGAAAAGCCAACTTACACTCCAGATGAAGAAAGACTAAGTGCTTTCCCTTTGAAATTGGGACTGGCTAGGCTTTCTAGTAAAATATTGAATAGAAGTGAGAATGGGTACCCTTGTCTTGTTTCTGACTTCAAAGAAATAAAAGGTATCCATATTGGAAAAGAAGTAGTAAAATTATCTCTGTTCACAGATGATATGATCCTATATATAGAAAAACCCATCTCTGGACAGGAATGGATTGGACTTGGCAATGCAGAGTGACCATATATTGGAAGCACTTTATGGTTCTATACATCTATAGGATATCATCTTGCTGACCTCTGGCTGGAGGAAGGGGAGTGGATGGAGAGGAGGGGAAAGGAGACTGTTGGGAGGATGAGACATGTATGGAGCAGAGAGGAATAGTGTGCAGTCACCGGACAGGGAGAGCAGTGGAAGCTGCATATTATATAGGTGGGCATGTAAATTTATATGTGAATGTACATTTTCACTCAGTTATGTTAAATAAAAATAAAAATTTAAAAAAAAAGAAAGAAAATAAAAACCCAGATTCACAAGAAAATTTCTAAAGCTAATATAGGAATATAGTAAAGTTGCAGGGTACAAGATCAACAAACAAAAATCATTGGGTTTCTAGATGCCAGTAATGAGAAATCTTAAAGGGAAATACAGAATGTAAGAGAATAAAATACCTAGGAATAAATCTAACCAGGAGCATGAAGGACTTATATAATGAAAACTATAAAACACTTACTTAGAAAGACTGAAAAGACTCACAGGAATGAACAGATATTCCATGTTCATGGACTGGAAGACTTAATATTGTTAAGATGTCATTTGATAAAGAAGAGTCTCTTCAATAAATGCTGCCAGGAAAACTGGAGATCCACATGCAGAAAATGGAACAGGATCCATGCCTCACAAAAACAAATTTGAAATCAATTAAGGACCAACTCAAATCATAAAATTTTTAGAAGAACAAGCAGGGGCAATGCAGTTAGGCCTACTTTTCAACAATGAATTATCAAATGTAGTAACAAAATCACAAAAAGCAAAGGACAAAACAAATAAATGGGAACTCATAAAAACTTTTGTTCATCAAAAGACTTTACCAAAAAACTGGAAAGATAGTGAGTGACTGGGAGAATGTATTTAGAAACCATATATCCAGAAAGAATCTAATAACCAAAATATGCACAAAATTTCAACAATAACAAAAAGCCCACTCATAAAATGGGCAAAGGACTTGACTAATCATTTTACCAAAAAGGACCCACCAAACACATGAAAACATGCTTAGCATAATTATCCACCAGAGAGATGTCAAATCAAAACCACAATGATACCACTTCACTCCCACCGAGATGGCTAAGATAAAATTTAAAAAAAAAAAAAGAAGATAAATGTTGGCAAGGATGTGGGGAAACCGGCTCTCTCATCGATTGCTAGTGGGAATGCAAAATGGTACAGCCACTGTGGAAAACTGTGTGGCAGTTCCTTAAAAAAAAACTAAAAATACTACTACTATATGACCCAGCCATTCCACTCCTAGGTACATACCCAAAAAGTATAAAGCAAAGACTCAAAAAAAGACTACACCAACAAGCATTCACAACAGCCAAATGGTGGAAACAACCTAAATGCTCATCCACTGACGAATGGATAAACAAACTGTGGTACATACATACAATGGAATGCTCCTCAGCCAGGAGGAAAAAGTCTTGATGACACATGGACAGTATGGACAGAGCCTGAAGACACGCTGAGTGAAATAAGCCAGTCACAAAAGGACAAATACTGCATGACCTCACTCATATAAAAAGACAACAAAAGTCAAATGTACAGATGCCAAGGTTCATTAGTGGTTACCAGGAGGGAGGGAAGGAAAGATGGGGTTAACAGTGATGGAAAAATCATACTGATTACAGGTAAAGCTGCACTGCTATAAACTGTATACCTGTGAAAAGCTGAACTGGCAAAAGTTCTGCCATAGATGTATTTACAACCCATTGCTGTCAAGCCTATTCTAACTCACAGCAACCCTAAGAACACAGCTGAACTGCCCCACTAGGTTTCCAAGGAGCAGCTGGTAGGTTAAACTGCAGACCTTTTAGTTAGCAACCGAGGGCCTAACCACTGTACCACCAGGGCTCCATATGTCCAACAACGACACACACAGAACAGGAGTTGCTGAGGCTGCTTATATACAACCAAATATCTTACGGGATTTGGTTTCTTGATTTGAAAGTTCAAGGTAATGGTTTCATGGGACATATCATTAAACTGGCCTAATAATGTGCAGTGTTTCTGCTTTGCCTCCTAGTTCACTGAGTAGCATCTGGGGTTTTAAAAAGCCTGCACATAGCCATCCAAGGCACAACCGGCCCCCATTCACCTCGAGCAGCACAGGAAGAAGGTCAGGAATAAGAGTATATGAGAGTATGGCTAACTGCTTCCGTGAACAACTGCCTCCTCTGCCATGAAATCAGAAGAACTGAACAGTGCCAAGCTACCATTATTGGAACACTTCAATTAAAGAGTCTACAGAAGAATCATGATCAAAAAGAGAAAAATATACAACAGAATTCCGAATTCCTATGGACTCTAGAATCTCAGGAGGCACGGTGGCTGAGTGGATTCCTGACTGCCCTTAGATAATCTTTAAATCTTAAACCAAAAATAGCCCCTAAAGTCACCTTCAAACCAAACAATACTCTGCCTTAACTAATAAACTAAAAGTCTACCTTACACAGCATGCTCTTTTAAGAACCATTTATAAGAATCAAACTGACAACAGCAACTCAAAAGATTAGTCAGGAACCTTTGGGGCCACTAAGCTTATGTTAATGAGGGAGGAACAACTCAGAAAACGAAGGTGAGTTTGGTTGCCCAACTCAAAGAATGTCTTCAATGACACGAAATTGTACCTGCAGAAACTGTGGAACTGCTGTGTTTTGCTATGTATATTCTTAACAACAACAACGAAATAAAATATGGGGGGGCAGGGAACGAAGCAGCCCATACCAGAAAACACAGCCTTTATTTTAACTCCTGCTTCACAACCTCAGCAGCTAGCCTTGGTTGTGATCTTGACTTCATCAAATTCCAAATAATTCAGTTTTCAAATGTATGTAGCAGTGTCCTTTGCAAAGGGGATTCAGCCCTGCTCTATCTGGCCACTGGCCGCCCACACTCACTCCCAAGGGCAGCTCCAGAGCAGTGCCCAGCAGCCTCAGCAGTCCTTCCACTTGCAAAGCCCACATCTCCCTGACTCTGGAATTCCTTACATTTTTCTCCCTAAAGAACAAGCCTCAGCAAACTTGAATTCAAAACAAGAAAATAAAACTGGTCTGCTTCCTTAGGCCTAAGCAACTTTGGAAGACACAAAATGTAAAATTTAGAACATACATGGCTTCAAAATTATGTTAGAATAAAATAAAAATTTTAAATGTCTGCAATAATAGCACAACAAAACAGCACAGGCACCTGTTACGTGTCCCAACACAGGGAATGGCCTGATAAATCCTGGTGTGTCACATGACACCTCCTCAGAGGTTAACTCCCACCAGTGCTCAGATGATCAGGGTTCCTGAGTCCTTACAACAAAGATACAGGGCAGACCAGGGGCACAGCTTTTTATCACCAGATCCTCACAGCAACAGCCAATGAGGCAGGCAGCGGCTCCTTCTGTGAGGTGAGCACACCTTCTCTGAAGTGTCTGGCACACTAGGCACAGGCTTGGGCTCCCTGACAAATTCTGGCATGACAAATTCAGGACGAGCTGATGAGTTCCTGGGCCCGGGCCTGAGCCTGTCTCAGAGGGAAGCAGCACTCTACCCTTTCACATTCCCACATCGTCAGCAAGCACAGCGACAGCACAGTGACAGCACGGCAGTCAAAAGCCTTCCTCATCTGTAAAGGAGGCAGATCTCCTTACCCCAGCCTGCGACCAGCAGGTGAGGCCGTGATCACAGCCCATGGGGCATTCCACTACTCACTCAGACCCCTTGGCCTAACGACACAGATGGCTGGGGGAGACTAGATTCTGGCTGTTCCTTAAGCCCCACCCATTTCCTCATTCCCTTACAGCTGGGGCTGTGCCCTATATGGAAAAGCAGGAAATTCTCCAAAAGAACTTTCAAACACAAAGAAAACTTGTAAACAGAAAAAGCACTATGGTTAAGAGCTCTGACCACTAACCTAAAAGCAGTTCAAGCCTCCTCAGAAACCCTATGGGGCAGTTATATACTGTGCTACAGGGTCACTATGAGTTGGAACTCATTCAGCTGGAATTAACAACAACAGCTTGATTTAAACATCAGACCCTGTCATTTAGATGTGAAAAGGTTTCTGTAGAACCCTCATGACGGTAAGCAATTAAGTAGATAAGAAACTCTTTCCTAACCCTCAGAAATCCTTCTTCCAATCAAAACACTACAAACAAACAGTGAAACAGAAAAACTGGAAGAGGGAAGAAAATGGCAGATAATAAAAGGCACAGTAGAGACTCAGGGGAAAAGAACAGTGTGACAAACAGGACCCAGGGGAGACCTGACACCAGGACAACGCTGTGAGCCCCTCCTAGTCAATCAGGCCAGAAGAGGTGTGAGGGAGATTTCCTTTTATAACACCTGTCACACCCTAGAGAGACTGGTCTAACAAGGTCTGCAGAGTCCCTAACAGGCCTCGTCCCGGCCCCACCACTTCCCACAGATTCGGTACTCTGGTACCTGCACTAAGCAAAGAGCAGGATAAGAGAAAAGTAGCATTTTGAGGAAAAACAACCCGCCACGAGATACAACTTGTTGTCTGTGGAAAACGTCACAGGTCCAAGGCTCAGATTCTTCAACAGGTAAGTACAAGGAAAAGGGTGAGGGGAGTAATGCAGATTAAAGAGACAAAGAGATGTAAAAGATACTGTTTATTTTTAATGGACAATATTACAGTGCCTAAGGATGCACATTTGGGAGATGAAACACAAGGCAACCAATATAAAAAGTCAGAATAAGGGTCATCTTTTAGTCAGCAGTTCAAATCCACGAGGTGCTCTTGGGAACCTCTATGGGGCAGTTCTACTATTGACCCGCAGGGTTGCTGTGAGTCGGACTCGACTCAACGGCAGCAGGTTTAGGAGGAGGGGGAGGGAAAGTACTGTGATGAGGATGGGGCAGAGAGGAGCTGCCGGTGAAGAAAAGCTCTATTTCTTGACCTCATAACTCACTAAGCAAATATTATTATCATCTCTATTTCTGGTTTTTATATTAATAAAGTAAAAAAAAAGTTTGATATATATTTAATAAAAAGATGAAGCAAAAACCAGCCCTAAAGAAGCATAGAGACTCTATAAAGAAGCACATCCAAGGAGGGGAAGAGAATGCCTTGGGGGTTGAGGGGAATGGGGCCCGGTAGCACAGCCAAAAAGGGTAAACGGAGGTAGTCCCATAGGTGACTGGGTAGATACTTTTCTCAAATTCTGGGTTTAAATTGTGATTAAAGATTCCATAGAAGAATCCTGATCAGAGGGGAGTGAAGAGGGTGGAGAGGAGGGGATAAGACATTGTTAAAAGAGTATGACATGTACAGAACAGAAAGGAGGAGTGTGCTGTCACCTGGCAAGGAGAGCAGTAGGAGCTGCACATAGGCAGGCATGCAAATTTAAACTGGATTGTACACTTGCACTCAATCACGATAAACAAGTAAAATTTAAAAAAAGAAGAAAAATAATTCTGATCAAAAGGGTGAAAATATAAAAACAGAATCTCAAATTTTCACGGACTCCAGACTTTCTGGAGCCATACAGGATGTGTAGAACCCCTGAAACTATTACCCTGGGATAATCTTTAAACCTTAAACCAAACATATTTCCTGAAGTCTTCTTAAAAACCAAACAACAGTCTAGCTTAACTAGTAAAAAATGTCTGCCTTGAGCGTTGTGGAAATCCTTGTGACATAGTGGTTAAGAATTTGGCTTTAACCAAAAGATCGCCAGTTTGAATCCACCAGGCACCCCCTGGAAATCTATGTGGCAGTTCTACAGGGTCACACATGATGAGTCAGGACTGACTCAACAGCCATCATTTTGGTTTGAGTTTTAAGCATTACGCTCCTTTAAGAACTATTTACATGGGATCTAAGTGACAACAGTATCTCAATAGTTCAGCTGAGAATGAACCTCATGGGGCAGTGAATCTATGTTAATGGAGGACGAATAACTCAAGAGAAGGGGGGAGAGACTGACTGCACAACCTGCATGACATCAGTGTCACCGAACTGAACATGCAGAAACTGTTGAATTGGTGCAAGTTTTGCTCTACATTTTCAACAAAAACAAGTTTAAAAAATAAAATAAAATTCTGGGGTTCAGCACTAGAAAGCCCCCTTGGCCTCTCATCCAGCTCTATCACTTACTAAGCTGATACTGTGACCACTGCCTGCCTGGCTTCTTTGTCCATCTCTCAACTAGTTCCCAGGGATGGGTGAAGGCTGGGTTTTTCGTATTTTGTTTTGTTTTTAGTCAGATGCTCCACAATCCCAGCATGTCCCGTCCAGTCCTAACTCCCTCAAATACAGATTCTCCTGACTTCCTCAGCCTGAAGGGTTTTAACTTGCTCCTCTGGTAAACACACCACACGTGAAGCACTGCCTCCTAGGCCCAACCATTCCTCAACTCTAGGCCAGCCTAACTGCCTCAGATTCCATTCAGAAGCTGGCTCTGCACATCACAATTCCATCATCTCAGGGCTGGCCAAAAACTCTAGATCCATCTCCCATCTCTAATTCTGGCCCCACGGTGCTCTCAGGCCCATATCCTTCCATGTTTCCCAGACAGTGATCCCCTACCTCCTCCAGGTGATTTGGCAATTAACAGAGGAAGCCCAGCAAAGCTCCTCCACTCCCTGTGAGTTACCTGTTCCCCTCTTTCCCTTTCCAAGGTTCAGCTTCCCTAATCCTGCTCCCACCTCTTCCTATAGCTCCCATAATTATCCCCCCAAGTCCTACTCAACCCTTATCCAAAATTATCAGGACCTTCAACCAGTTTCCAAAACTTCCTGTCACCAAGATCACCAAAGGTTCTGTAGTAAGGACACAAGATGGCCCAACAGATCACAGATAAAGAGATTCTCCTGTGCCCAGGAGTCAGCTTGGCTTTGAAGATAACCTAGAACAATGCCTGCTGTCTCTCCAAGATCTCCCTCCCTGATTCCTCACATCACCCTCCGAAATGGGCCTAAGACCCCCTACCTTCAAGACTCAGAGGCACACTAACTGCTGGAGAACATCTGCCAGGGTAGGGACCTAGGCTTCTCAAACCATATTCTCTTCTGAAAAACTTCAAGGGAAAACAACTTCACTCCTCTTTCTCTCTCTTCTGGAGGATGAAGCAGAGCCCATGACTGTCTTCTCTACTGCCCGATTTATCCACAGAGCCTAGCACGGTACCTATGACATGACGGTGACTTAAAAACCACCTGCTGAATGAAGGACCAAATAACTCCAACCCAGCACTATTTGGGTACTGACAGCTAATCCCCCTCCATGGTGTACTGGTGAGTCTGTCTGACAAGGCTGCTTACCAGTTCCAGCTGTGGTTGAGTTGATTCTGACTCATGGAAACCCCATGTGTGTCAAAGAGGATCTGTGCTCTGTAGGGTTTTCAATGGCTGATTGTCTGGAATCAAATCACCAAGGCTTTCTTCAAAGGCGCCTCTGGATGGACTCCAATCCACAACCTTTCAGTTACGCAGCCTGGTACGTCAACAGTTGGCACCATCCGGAGACTTGGTTTGAGAGTCGTTATACTTAAACACTTCCTACATCAAATTCCTCATTTTAAATCTTTTTCCAGTTATAAATATAACATATACTCATTAAGTAAATTAATGCATGTAAAACACTTAGAAAAGGATCCGGCATACAATAAACACCCTAAAAACTGTGAAAGTACCTACAGAATACAAATAATCTTAACCTAGCCACATATAATCTCTTGTGTATACAATATATCCTGCTCAGATATACAGGAAAACATCAGCTAAGAAGAACCACAGACATCCACGGGGTGGTGCCCTCCTTTCTCCACCCAAATCCCAATCTGAAACACAACTGTGAAGGTCAATAACCCCCATACAACAACCAGAAGTCTAGGTTTCATTACCTGCAGGAGAAATGGGACCTGCTTCTGTTTCTGGAGTTTCTCCTGAGATCTTAATCAGCCTTCTATTTGGTCATCGCTGCCCTGCCCCATTCCTGGGCTAGGAGCAGCCCTGTGGGCTCCCAGCTAGCCTATCACGGGACTTAGAACAAGCACTTAGCACTTTAGTTTCAGCTTCCCTCTAATGGTATCATGATCATTTTCTTATCTGCTATGAGCCAATCACTCTTCAGAAACTAGCCGCCTCTACTATCTGAAAATTATTTGGAGCAGACAGAAGTTGAGCACCAGTGCCTATACCCTTGTCTTCCTCACATCCCAGAGTTCACCAACATGCTCTGTGCTTCGCTTGTTCCTCAAGGAGTCAGGAAGCCCACAGTAGTCTAGGTTTCAAGGGAAGATGCTGACTTTACAGGGTAAGGTTCAAACACTCCACAGTAAAACACTTAAAATTCCTGTTTGAAACGGCTGCAACTGTAAAGAGTTCTTGTTATATATAGCTCAGTACTAAAAACAAATGACACGTTCCAGGTACAGAATCTACAGCTGCCCAACGTTCAATGAGAACACTCACATGTTCTAGGTCTCTCAAAAGGCATCTGCTGGCCAAAGAGCCAAAGTTTTAAATTATAAGGTATCCCTTCAGGAAGTCATATGGGGGGAAAATAATAAGTATATGTAAAGCCCTTTGAAAACCAAGGGGCTTTTCATAACAAGTATGCATTGCTGTTGATAACCCAAACAGAAACACTGTAACAAAAAAAAAAGAAAAAAGAAATACACCCGCCAGTCCCTCTGACTTCACTCAGCAACCTTGCTGGTCCATGCTCTTCTTCACAGCAAGGTTTAAGAAAACCTACCTGGGCACATCAAAGAGTCTCTGAGGAGACTAAACGATGCTATCCAGTTAACAGCAATCTTGATCATCAAACTGTAAGAGTTCTTTACTCACTGGGGATGGAAGGGGGGTTGCCAGTCCTGCTAAAGGCCACCCTGCCCTGACAAGATACTGTCACTCAAAAGCCCCCAAGCAGTCAAGCCAGAGCAGCTTTATGGGAGGTACCAAGTTCATGGTAACTTAATTTTTTATAAAGATATTTGAAACACACAGTACAACTCAGTATGTACATAACTGTAAACTATTAAAAAAAAAAAAACACACACACCCATCACGCAAACTAAGCATAGCTCTAGCTTCCATTAAACAGCAGACTCTTAATTTACGCCAAAAAAAAAAGATATAATAATATCAAGTAGCAATCAAGAAGACGTGCCAGGCACCCTGCAGACACCTTACTAGTGAGCCATCATTCCATTCAACAGCCTACATGGAGTACACTACATGGCCCCATCTTACTGAGGCTGAGGGGCCAAATGCCTTACTTTGGGCCATGCTAGGACCAGAAGGTCAGAGGAGACTCAGTACCTCCAGTAAGGTCCCTTTCTCAGACCCAGGTTTCTACCTCTGAAGACATTCAGTGTTTTCACTGCTCAGCCCCACTTGGCTTATTATGCCAAAACTCTTGCCTGTCTTGCCAGAAAGCAAGGGCAGGCCTCTTCTCTTAGGAAGTTGTGACCTAGAATACCATGCTTTATCTGAAAGAAGACACTTTCTTTAGAAAATTCAGTATCTTCTAACAAGTGCTGGCATTTGCAGTGTGACTGCATCACAGCGGGTACGTTTTATTTGATAAAAACAAAACACTACTCCCAGTCCTAAAACAGAGAAATGTATCCTTCTGCTCAAGCAGGACAAAACAGGATGGTTTTTGTTTCCCTGTGATAAATGAAACAAAAAAAGGTGAAGGGAAGTGCCTATGCCAGCTGCACCTTTCATAAGACACTTCCACGAAATGTAGAGAAACCGCACATACTGAAACATCATTGAAAGAACGGAATTTTTTAGTCAGAACATCAAGAGTAAGTTCCAAGATGATTCTATGTGGACAACAACCCACTGCCATCAAGTTGATTCCAACTCACAGTGACCCACAGAAGAGGGCAGAACTACGCCATGGCGTTTCTAATGAGCGCCTGGTAGATGTGAACAGCTGACCTTCTGGTCAGCAGCCATAGTGCTTAAACCGTTTCCACCTGGACTTTAAGGGGCACAAATTCCCCAGCAGCTGCCCACTCCATCATATGGATCTCATGTAGAAAAGCCCTCCCTTCACCAGCTTTAAGGAGGGCTCACCAGGACTCCTCCACACCCCACCACACCATCTCACTCATCTCCCCTTCACAGAAGCACATCTGGTCACTCATCTGGCTCCCTGACGATCTGTGTACTCACAGAAACCCTAAGTATCTCACACATTTTCTTCTAGGAACACAATTGGCCTGGGTTCAGGAGAACTATCCAAAGGCAAGGTAAGGACAAGGCAGCTTGATCTCAGGGGACAGCACCCACATCCAGAACAAATTTGTTTTTTAAAAAAGCTGAGTCCATGCGGCTTCCTATCCTTGGAATTTGTCTTCAATCAATTTAAAAGTCAACTAAGGCCAAAATAACCAAAAAACAAGAAAAATTTTTTTTTCATGAACAGATTAACCCAACAGTTTTCAGTGGATTCGGAACATAGGAACAGCCCCAGAGAAGCACCCCCACCTTCCTGTAACTGGGCACTAAGTCGTCCTTGGGAGTGGCAGGCTTGGCTCTCCAAATATGGACTTGGATATGCTGCAAAAGAACCTCAGCCTGCGAAGAGATCCATGCAAATGCTTATCAAAAGATGACAAAACCAGAAGGCAGACTCGAGGCAAACAAAGCACGAGCACCACCGCTTGGCATACTCCTGGGCAGTGGGGAAGGAAATCTGGAAGAAAACAAGAGCTTGGGGGGCTGCCAGTCCCTCCAGGCCCCAGCACCACAGCAGACCGGGCAGAGAGGCCACAGCAGGCCTAACACTGAAGCGGAGGGCCCTCCCAAGGCCACAGCCTACAATGGGCCCCATTCTCCCAGGAAACCTGCTGGAGGGCAGCAGGAGGGAAAGCCAGGACATTCCTCCACCCCCTCACACTGAGGGAAAGGGCAAAGGCAGCCCCGGGCACCAGCAGCCTGCATAGAAAGAAAGTATGAAAATCAAAAGGGGACCCTGAAACTTAGGAGAGACCTGAGGTACCATGTGACTCCCCATCTGGTGAATAATGCCCAACTAGAAGGAAAGAAGCCCAGACATATGAGGAGACTGGGGACCCCACCACCCCTGCTAGCTGAGGACTGGCA
The DNA here is from genome assembly GCA_028571685.1 of Heterohyrax brucei. Taxonomy (NCBI): domain Eukaryota; kingdom Metazoa; phylum Chordata; class Mammalia; order Hyracoidea; family Procaviidae; genus Heterohyrax; species Heterohyrax brucei. Next base: position 16,909,320 of record CM053158.1, read on the forward strand.
CAGCAATCAGAAGAATTCATTTTTCTGCTAAGAACTTCTTCCCTAAGCCAAGGAATCCTGTCACTTTTTAAACTACTTTCAAAACAGGAAAAAGCGCACCTCCAGACTGACAAGTACAGCACATTAGTCTACACTGCTGACCCTCTGACAAAATATTGTGATCTCTTCCAGGTAAGCAGAAGCAACAGCCAGGTGCACAAACTCAGAGTAGCAGAGTGAGACAGGAACCCTACTGTTATCTATTTGTGACTTTAATGAATTCTATTTTTAGATCTTTAATAAAGAGCTTCTCTTCTAGTCTCCTCCTACCAAATTTCTCCACACAGGCAATTCAACCTTCCCAACACTACTCAAAAATCTAAAAATACACAAGACACTTCTCAGTCACAACTCACAGAAGCAGCAGAGCAGAGGAGTCCACACTTCCTCATTTTTACCCAAGACCCAGAATCCACCCCTGATAACAGGCTACCTGCCAGGCTGAGTGGGCTCCGCTGTTTAAGAAAATGAAAAAAAAAAAAATCAGTCAGCACAGCTCCCTGAGGTCAGGGCAGTTGCCACACAAAGTTAACCTACCAATTCACGTAGGAGTAAACAGGAGCAGAGAGATGAGAGATATGTATTTAACAGAAGATATTTCATAGTGAAATAAGAGCCCAGAAAATGGATAGCACACCAAGTTTTGACTAATAGCTAAATAAAAAGGAAATGTTATTTGGAATTCCATTACGGATTACATCATTTTTCTTGGCAAAAAATGGACTAGAGAATCAACCTAGCCCTAGAGAATAACTGAGCTAATTGGGAGGCGTTTGTGAAAATGAGGGCTGAACTGGCTTACCTCTTCAGCAGACAGCCTGGGGAATCTTCTCAAGCAATCCCATATCAACCCTGGGGTGGCTGGCAAGGAAACCTCCCAGCACAGTGAAGAGGGAAAAGAGAGATGAGCAGAATACGCACAAAAATTAAAAAACAGAAACACTTTTCAATTTCATTATTCTGTTTCAGTGCATGTGCAGTATATGACAATTATTAGAAAGAACTCTCTGAGAGTTACCTTGTTTGTAGATTTCCACACTCCATATATAAACACTTAACACCCATAGAAATGAAGAGCAGACGACAATACAGAGAAGAACCAAGGCGGACACGGGACACTGCTTCCCTGCATCTTACGAAATGCTCCATTAGTCCCTGAGCTCCCCCCCAGTTGGCACACTCCCCTATATTTAGGGTATCCAAAAGCCGTGACTGCCTCAGAAAGAATGAAACTGTGGTTGCACATGGAACCCACAGGGCAGGGAACACTGAGACTGGGTCTCTAAGTCGCTATAAAAATTGCAAATCAATGCAAGCCACAGGAAAGGGTCTGGGGATAACATACAGGGTCCTCACAAATAAAAATCAATACAAATCTGCCTTACTTGACATTACAAATACACTCCTACAAACCCGTAACTCACATCCCATTTTACATCAAAAGCTTTATACTTAATGATAACAGGTAAGAGTCTAAAAACAACTTTATGCACAAAGATGTAAACTGCAGCACTATTACAACCAAAGTAAGAAAGCAATGATCTTAAGAATTAGGGACAAGTCAACTATTAGAAATGTTGTATTTACAGAACAAACCTCATGCAATAATGCTAGGAAGGGATCTAGGGAATGTCACCATGGGCTAAAGGGACAGGGTGGGAGAAACAGCCCATTGCTCTATATAATCCTTTGAAACTTGTTGAACTTATACCATGTTAGTATTTCCTATTCAAAGAAAGAATAAAACTGAGCAACAAGGGGAATTTCCCTTTCCTTTCTACTTGCATCTACGACATTTCTTATTTTAAATACACATGTTATTTGATACAGCCTTTCCCCCATTACAAGCATCTTAAAATTTTTTAATTAACCATTTTGCCAGGTACTTGATCACCCCTCATCTTTCATTTGCAGATCTCTCTTCAGTTTCCGTATCTTACTTTTTACCACAAAGCTGCTTTAAAAGCCTTATCTTCCTGGACAGCAGAGTCCCTACGGAAAAAGGAACCGAAATTGGTGAATGCCCGCAAATAAAACAGAATTACGCCACAGTGACCAATCCGAGGAAGTGTGGAATGCCACTCAGTCTCCTGCTCACACCACTAATTAGTCACTCGTCTTTGCCACAGATCACTATGACAGGAATGAAATGTTTTCTGTATAGAAGACCCAACAGTCAATCCAAGACCAAAAATATAAAGTTCCCAAGATACAAAATTAACTCCCATCTCTGTATTTTAGACTACAGTGTTTTAAAAACAATTAGCTCTAGAAAGTGGAACAGACTTTGTTCTACCTCCTAGTTCCTTGCCATAGGTCTTAGGGTCTTAAACCCTTGCAAGGGGCAAGGCACAAAGCTAGTCTCTGTTTGCCTGAAGCAACAAAGGAATGCAGCAAGTCTGCATCTTAGCCATCTAGTGCTGCTGTAACAGAAATACCACAAGTGGATGGCTTTAAAAAGAAAAATTTTGTCACAGTCCCATAAGCTATGAGGGAGGTCAGCTCCAGGGAAAGGCTTTCTCTGCTGGCACTGGAGGAAGATCCTTGTCATCAACCTTCCCCTGGACTGGAAGCTTCTGTGGCACTGTTGAAATGAGGCATAAGTGACTCCATTTTGAGAATGGGCGCAGTAAAAATTCAAGGTATTAAAGAAAGCCCCAGGAAACAACTTAATAGCAGAAAATACTATAGAGTAATCTCATCTTTGTCTTACAAAACACCTGTCACAAGACAAAGCCTGGGGACAGTCTTGCAAGTGACCCCTAGACCCTGACCACATTTTACAACTAACGGGAATTCCAGGTGGCCTTAATCAATCAATGTAAAGGTCAGTTTCCCCTCCCTACTTTGTAATCTCACAACTTAAATACTGGGTGCTGAGGAAGCTCATGGTCGCCTCCTGCTCTGCGTAGTTTGGGGTGTGTCCCTAGTGCACCAGTCTTTTTCCTATTGGGCGCTTTTTTTAATAAAATTTAATCTTTAAAGAAATTCTGGGTCGTGTCTTGAAATTCAAACCCCAACAGCACAAGGACCCAAAGGACACATTCAGCTCCCGGCATTGCTGTCTTTCTTGATGATATGAAGTCCCCCAAGTCTCCACTAGATTCTTGCCTCTCAAGAGACTGTCTGTCTCAAGGCACAGAACAGTTTCACACCTTAAGCCCTGCCCCACCAACACAACAGGACCCAAATACACTCATTAACATCACAGAGGCAAGAATTCCTAGAAGGGGAACATGACACAATACCAGGAATTATGGCCTCACCAAATTACTAGATTTTTTTAGGGAACCCAATTCAATCCATGACAGTCAGGAACAGCAGGAGGATAGGAATGTGTGGCTATTTGCCTCCATAAACAGCTACCTCGTCTGCCATGAGATCATGAACTGGGTGATGCCCTTACCATCAATGAACATTTTGATCAAAGATTCCACAGAAGAATCTTGGTCACAGTGGGAAAATGCAGAACAGTTTCAAATTCTCATGGACTCTAGATTTTCTGGACCCACTGGGGCTGGACAGATCCTGAAACTACTGCCCTGAAATAACCTTTAAACCTTAAACCAAAAATATCCTCGTAAGTCATCTTTAAACCAAACACTACTAGAGCTTAATGAGCAAAGAATGTCTTGACTACTGTTTTCTTTAAGAACTGTATCGAACAAACTGACAATGGCACACCACAAGATTAGACAGGAAACTCACGTGACAATGAATTTATGCTATTGGAGGAGGAACAGTTTGGAAAAGGAAGGATGAGGCTAGCTGCACAATCTGAAGAGCCCAATTAATGTCACTGAATTACACATGTACAAGCTGTTGAACCAGTGTATGCTCTGCTGTGCATATTCTCAAACACAAAAAATAAGTTTAAAAAACAGTGTAACTGAGAAGCAAAATCTCTACACTATTAAAAACACCCCATGATGTTCAAGAAAAAGACATTCTGTTTAAAAAAAATGTTTTTAAATATTCAAATGGTTGTTCTCATTAAGATCTTGCTTTTAAAACATAAAAATATACATTAAACACATTGCAAAGAGTTTTGTCCAGATTTACATCATTCCAACACAGCAGAGCTTCACCAACTCATAGACACCCTCAGTCTGTGATCTTGTACTACTGTATCCCATTTCTCTCTCCACTCCGGACTCAAAGTAAAACTAACAAAACGCTTAGCTATCAAAAAACTAGAGAACAGGAAACCCTATTCATTAAGGCTAAATTAAGCCCTCTGGCGGGTGTAATTTTGTAAACTACTCTAAAACTTTATCTATAGAAGTTGCTATCCGAGCATTATTATGATTAATCAGAATGGAGACTATCAAAAGGCAAAGCTCTAGGAGCCAAACCAAATTCCCTGCTGTCAATCCACTCTAATTCATGGTAATGCTACAGGAGAGCAGAACTGCCGCAGAGGTCTGTAAGGCTGTAAATCTTGACAGAAACAGGCTACTACATCTTTCTCCCCCAGAGCAGCTAGTGAACTCAAATCACAGACATTTCAGTTAGCAGTCAAGTACCTTAACCACTGCACCACCAGGATATCTGTGACTCCTAGGAAGACAGCTTTAATACTCAAAGACATAAACAAAGACCTACTGTGAAATGACCAAATTAATAACCAGTATATTTAAGACCTCCATAATCTTACTCCAAAGGAAGTATCTCCAGGGCTGGAGTGCCTGTCAACATGGAAAATGCAGAGAAAGATGGAGGCTTAAGAAGCAAAGAACAACAATGACAAAGGTACACAAACATTTCTTACTTGTGGAGGACGGAGAAGACTTGCTCCAGAAAAAGACCAACACAGCACAACACTGAAGAACATGCTGCCCATCTGACGTTCCCTTGAGCTCCAATCTTACTCTGTAGTCCCCATCTCTGGGGAAGCTTCAGCATTCACACCAGCATTTCTTACCCTGATACTGTGGAAGCCTCCAGCCCCTTGTCATGCTGTGCCCTAACTTGTCTATACAGCGCACAAGAGAACCTGACTACTGCACCAAATTTCTCACTGCTGACTTCCTGTGTGGAAACCGTGGTGACATAGCGGGTTAAGTGCTACATCTGCTAACCAAAATGTTGGCAGTTCCAATCTGCCAGCCACTCCCTGGAATCTCTATGGGGCAGTACTACTCTGACCTCTAGGGTCAATGAGTCAGACCTGCCTCGATGGCAGCGCATTGGTGGGTGTACTTTCTGTGTGTGCTAGAAAAAATACACGAATCTTACTTTTATTTTGACCATCCACAAAATGGTTCTATTACCATTTGCCATTCACTTAGGCTACCTACCTGCTCACCTCTCATCCAGAATGCCACAACCAAAATAAACTCAACTCCACAAGGCAACCCCAGGCAGGTGGGCTCTGACACTGCATCACCATGGTCCACACTCAGTTCACCCTCCACAGGTCACATCTGCAAGCCAATGGCAATTCCTTCAACTGAAAGCCACATCACCCTTACCACGACTCTCTGAGTCTCCCAAGCCCCCTGCTCCACCAAGCAGGTCACGACATCCTATCTCCATCATCATTACCCCTCTTCCCCGCTATTACCCTCTGCCACCCTGGTGTGCTTTCTTCACCTGCACCGCCCCCCTCAACACAGAAGACTCAAAACTGGTCTCCTGTCTTCTTCATCTCTTCCTGCCGGGGGCACAGGTACCACTATACCCTACTCAGAACTTTCAGGGGCTACCTACTGATCCAGCTTGGCCTTCAGGTCAATCTTTTGCCCCACTCTTCCCCAGTGGACAACTCCTCTGGCCCCAGCTTGTCCACCCTTTGGTCTTCATACATGTTATGGTCTTTCCCTTCTCTACCCTATTCTGCTCACCTTTTTCTACTAAGCTCACCTGCCTGCCACAAAGGCCGGCTCAAATCTTCTTCCTCACTTGCAGCCTAGGAGACTTTCTTTATTCTAAGTCTCTCAAGTCCTCCCCAGGACTTGGCCAAGGCTGTTATCTCATGTCCTCATCTTCTCACTATCATTTCCTACCTCTTCCACTCAACAGTAGGGCCCCAATGTCACTGAACTGATTCATCTTGAATCTTCTTTCTCTCTTCACTCCACTGCTGACCACTATCCTCACTCTGGTCTCACTATCTCCCCACAGGACCACAACAGCATTCAAATGTCATCCAGTCCAGTCCAGTCCAGTCTCCACACCAACACTGGGGGTTCCTATCTTAAAACCAAGAGCTGATCCCACTATAGCTATGCTGTAAGGCCTTGAGTTTCCTGTTCTATACAACTCTAAACTCCTCTACATGACATTCTGGCCCCAACCCAGCCTTCCAGAACACAGAGAAAAGGTGAATGTTCTTCTGCCTCCCACCCCTAACTTCTGCACCTCTTTCCCTCTCAGTGGGTATGACCTTTCCGTTGCCACTCCTTCACCAGTCAAATCATTAACTCTTCTTGAAAGTCTATTTCAAATACAGACTCCTCCCCTACAGTCTGTCTCTCCTGGCTTAGAAGCCAAGCTCCTTGGCTTAATTATTCAGCATGGTCCCCACAGCATGAAACATCTCTGATACACCTTGGTTCCTGGGAATAGTTCTCTTCTTCACAGTGCGTTTCCAGAGTCCCACTGTTGGGCTCTTACTGTCCTGCCTCTGCCCACCACCAGACACCTATGTTTGTTGTTAAGGCGGAAAAGTACCTAATAAGGTACACAGATGGGTGTAACCAGACGATCAATTTGGGTTCAGATCCAGACTCTGCAACATGACAGCTGTGTGGCCTTGAGCATAACCAGTCTTCAGTAACTCAGTTTCCTTAAGCTGTATAAAAGGTTTCCAAAAGCACTAAAGATAGTATACACAGTAAGGCTTCACATGCAGCAGCCCTGATCCATCAGATCGCTGACCCCAGGAGCAACAGAGGCTAGAACAACTGCGAAGGACTGAACACGCCCTCATTTGCCTCGACAAAAAAGACTACACATTTACCACCCAGGAAGAGATGCAATGCCCTAGGTTCAGGTGAGAGACAAGATTTTAAACAATCAAGTGGCAGGTTTCCCCTTCCCCAAGCAACTGTTCCAGTCTGTGTAAAGCAACGGCCCCAATGTCTCCCCAAAGTCTACCTTTCTCAATGTTTAACAGGCAACACCAAACCTGTGGGTGACTACACCTGCCTCCATCAGAAGACGTGGTTCAACTTTGGTCATATTGCTATCTGCCCCTGACACACTGCTGAATTCACAGGCTCCTTCCCTGCTCTGGCTTAGAATCCCCTCTGCTCTGTGTTTTCGGCCTGTCTTCTCAAGTGGTTCCTCCTCTCTCCCATATGTCCTCTGCTGGCTGATCTCCCTGCTAGAGGTCCTGACATTCCTCCGCTTCCCACCATTCTGTCTGTGGCCACCTACAAGACTTTCTAAACACAAGTCTGGATCACACTACTCCACCAACTAAAAGCCTTCCCTGGCTCTGCACCTTACACCTCACATATAAAGCGTAAACTCCTGATGGCAACCAACAAAGCTCCAGGCTCCCACCTGCCAAGCTGGAGGACTCACTGGTGCTATTTTAGGCACTTGTGTACATGTGATTCCCGTGTCCAGACCTCACTGTCCCCCAGCTAATTCTTGCTGGCCCTGCAAGCCTCGACTCAGGAATCCCTTCTCCTCAGGTTCCCAAAGCACTATGCACACGCACTCAGTGGGCAAACACTGCTGATCATAAGATCTCCCAGGTTTGCTGCCCTCCAAAATGAGTTCCTTAGGGGCAGAATTAGCCTCTTTTATGTGGATCTCCAGGACCTACCACAGAATTTGGCACATAAGAAAAAAGCCAAATAGTTGCAGGATTAATGAATCTGTTTTGCCAAATCAGTTTTACAGAACAGTGAGACGGAGGCACATACCAACACAAGCCGTCACGTTCCAACCAGATGTTTACTGCCTATAAGGCACTACTCACTTTTACCTTTATACAGTAACCCACAAACCAGGTACAGGCTCCCACTGCGCAGCCAACTCTCTGTTAAATCTCCTTTCTCTATGAAACTACTCCTCAGCCTTCTTTCAACACACAGGGTATGTGTTCTTTCCTGGCTCTGAGGCAAACAAAGTTCAATTTAACTTATCCATACTCAAACTATGGACTTATATGCCTCTAAAAGACATTAAGGTCACACCGTCCATTTAAACACACATCCCAAAATAATCACGATATCTCTGAACTCTAAAGCATAGAACAACTTCACAAAACTACAATATCCAATCTACAATAGACATTCCAAAACATCTGGATACCCATTCAACTTTTTCTGGATTTCCGTCCTATAAACACCACCCTCCGTGAGCAGAGTCTGGGTTCCATGCCAGGAATCACCTCTACTCACTTATTTAGGGAAACAGCAGGCCAAGCTTTTAAGTTAGAATTTCAGGCTATAAACGTGCTGTCCGAGGCTCTACTTCCAACCAATGCAAACTTCAAAATCACCACTAAAACTAATTCTGAAGTAACAATTTACAAATCTAAGCTCCTGCCTCTCAAGTTATGGTGAGCAAAAGATGCATTTTAAATCACTAGTTGATTTTGAAAGTAATTAACTTGGAATTATAATAAAACAATTCTGAGCCCAAGAGCGTTTTCTGTGGGGCCATCCCCCCAAAATATCCTGGTCTTACAAATACCAAGTGTAAAGGTGAAAAGACAGCTTCCAAAGAAGCTCCAGTGGGCAAGAGATGGAGTACCCAAAGGTATGTGCAGAACCAAGTAGCGGTGGCGGCGGCGCCCCTTCTCGCCTCTGGCGGGGGGTAAAAACCTCGTCCTCGGGCTCTGGCCCAACTGGGCCGCAACCCCCGCTGGAAGCTCAAGAAGACTCCCGCAGGCCGCACATGCCCGCGGCCGAGCGCGAGCCGGGCTGAGGCCTGGCCCATCGCCCCGGCGAGCAGCCCGGGCCGGGTCGGCCAGCGTTCCAAGCCTAGCCTGGAGGACCGAAAGCAGAGGGGAGGCTCCGCCCGAACCGCGCGGCCGCCTCACCCGCAAGGACGTCCGCGGCGGTGTCCCCGCCCTGGGCCAACCATCAAGCAGCAGCAGGTGTTCCGCGGGAGGCCCGGCCGGCGGCGAGGGTGGGGGCCCGGGCAGTCAAGCACAGAGGCAGTGGACAGGCGGTGCACTCACCAAGCGCCTGAGGGCGGGTCGCGGCAAATGCCTGCTCCTCCGGGCCGCAGGACGCCGCCACGAATCCCCGGGGACTCGAGGCTACGCTACCGCCTCTGCCGCCACCCAGCCGGAGGAGCGCGAGCGCCGCGCCGCAGCCTTCGCGCGAGCACGTACCCGGCGGTGAGAGGGCGCCGAGCGCGAAGGCGGGGCGCGCGGCCGGAGCCTAGCAACCGCCTGACACGCGAGTGCCGCAACCAATCCCGCTGCCAGCTCCGCGCGGCGCCGACCGGTCTTCCGCGCACCGCCCGCTTTTGCCTGCGTCGGCCGCCCCGCAGCGCGCCGCACCCGCTCACAGGCCCCGCCCCCGACTTCTCTGAACTGTTCATTGGCTTGCCACGCCCCCGCCCAAAGAGCCACGCCCCGTCGTAGAGGCTCCGCCCCCGAATTCCGCCAGGTTGGTCCCTGGGACACGCCCCAGTTGGTCCCGGTCTCGGGGAACGCTCGGGACCGGGATGGGGGAGGGGCACTCCGCCCCACCGCAAGTTTTTGGGCCTCTGAAATGCGCCCATTACCGAGGGCCACTGGGCAGTCAGGCTGGAAAACCGGTCTGGCCACAACTGGCTGTCCGCTGAGTTGGGCCCTCCTAGTTTCCTCCTAATTCAAATCAAGACACACTCATTTCTAAACCATGAAACAATCAGGAGGCCTTCTGAATGAGAAAGAGTGACGGCCTCGCTGCCTGACCCTTATACTGGCGGGGAAACCGAGGCCAAGGCCGGGAGAGGGGAAAGCCGGCCTTTGTGCGAGGGCTTAGCCCACAGTAAGCGAAAGCGCACAAGAGCGCCCCCAGCTTGACCTGGGTCCCCTCTCTGCGCGGAACGCCTGGAATCCCGTGCCTCCTCGAGCACCCAAAATAGCTCTGACCTGCTGGCGCCGGTCAGTCACTCCCTGTGGCCCGCATTCTTTCGAAGGGTTGGGCATTAGGGTGCAGGGGTTACTGCTGGGGTCCTTTCTCCCTCAAAAGGAGAGTCCTGAAAGCTCTCTAGCCCTCCCCGGGGCTTATCTGCTGCCTCCCACCCAGAGGACCAGAACCTGCCATTTACCTACTGGGACGTGCAATTTGTGGTGGGCTTTGAGCCCTCTGGCCCACAGACCTCGCGCAGGATAGGTCCATTCCCTCCTAAGCCTGTGGCCAGGATGAATTCGGGTCAGGACTGTTGTTCAGGAGCACATTATGAACGCAGAACTAACTGTTCACTGGCTGCCGGAGTTCTGCCTTGAGTCCCAGACAGCTCTGGATCTCCTCTGCTTTCTTTTCCTCCTCAGGAGGGTGTGGGAAAAGGAGTAGAAAGGAACGCCTGCCTACCGAACAGATTTACCTGTTTGTGATTTTTTTTATATTTAAGTATGTAAGCACCAACCCTCCAACCCTCATTTACTGAACTCAACTGAAAACCAGGAAAAGAGCTCAAATCATCCCGCAGATGTTAAAACTAAAAATAAACGACCCCTCCAGTCCTAAAGCATATAACCTGGTGTTTCACACACAGACTTTTTCTTGAGCTCGGATCATGGATCGTACTTCCCCCGTTAAATGTAGCGAACTCAGTGATAGGCCAAAACTCCTGGGACTACTTTCTGGACCACATGGACTTTCCAGAAATCACCCTCTTGTGGGTTGGGACAGCAGCCCTTTCTGCCTTTCCTGTTTTGTGCTGTCAAAACTGTAGTTTTGTGTCTAAATTTGTCTGATTAAGTTTTAGCTGGTACAAATACAGAAATGGGCTTGCCTTTTAGTAAAAGACAGGACGTATGATACACAGAAGAATAAATCGCTAAAAAAAGAGTAACTGCTGAAATCCAGCTCTGAAATGTTGCTGCTTTGAAAAGGCTAAAATGTGGAACATTATTTGCGTTCTTGAGCAAAAATATATCCTCATCATAACTTACTCTTTCAGTTTTCTAAATGGCCCCCCACCCGCAACACATACCAGACACTGCTTTGCAACCCTAGGTTCTGCTGGGTATTTAAAGTGTCTGCCTGCACAGGCAAAGGCCTCTGCCATCTGCAAAGAAACTGCTGACTGCTTTTCAGAACTCACTGACCTGACCGGCTATGGAAGCCTGAGTAACTGCCAGAAGACCCATTCTCCCTTTAGTCCTTTCAGCATTGGGTCTTGCTGGATGAGGTGCCAATCCTCATTCTAGCCTCCAGGGTCCATGTCCAAGCCCCCTAGAGTCTGGTTGAGGGAGGGGCTCTATTGCAACTCACTGTAGCCCATTAGTGGAACAGTCCCTTCCTAGTCCTAGGAGCAAGGAGCAGGAATCACAGATTTCCCGAAACCATTAAGGCTAAATCCTTTCCCCTTCCTTCCTCCCAGTTGGAGGTGCAACAGCCCTGCTGGATTTCATGCTGGATCCTTCCTGTGTTCCTTCCCTCAGGCCAGAATAGCCCCCAGCTTTGGACCTCATTCTTGGCTTTCTTAATTTTTGTCTGGAGTTAGGGTTTCCCCATCCTGCTATTCCTTCGGGCCCTGGACAACAAGAAGTCTAGCTGACACCATCCCAAGCAGGTTCGGTGTTCATAGCTAGCCGTAGGGCAAGACCCAGAGTGTGCCTAGGAGCAACTGCTGAAAGGATCCACATGATAGAGGCCTCAGAAGAATTGTTCAGGAGAGTCAGAATGGGATTCCTTAGCCCTGAAAGACAGACTTCAGCTCTCCTGGCCCTTTCACAGCCAGTGCTTCTCTTGTTTAGCCCCCCAGCCTGAGCTTCCAGGGAAATTATACAGTTATTATTTCCTCCTCCACTGGAATGTGAATTTGTGAGCCTGGCAACCAACCTGTATGGCCCCGCATTGCAACTAGTACCTAACAACCTGCATACAGTCAAAACCAAAACCAAAGCCAGTGCTGTCAAGTCAATTCTGACTCACAGTGACCCAAGAGACAGAGTAGAACTGCCCCATAGAGTTCCCAAGGAGCACCTGCAGGATTTGAACTGCTGACCCTTTGATTAGCAGCCATAGCACTTAACCACTATGCCACCTGGGTTTCCCAATAGGTACCTAATTTCTCTTTGGGAAGGAAGCTAGCTGTCTACCTGACCTCCCAGTTGCAGTCACCTCCAAGAGTTCCAGACCTGTGCAAAGCACTATGCAAATGGTCCACTGTTTCCTTAGGGCTGAGATAATTTAACAGGAGGCCTTGGTTCCAGCTCAGATCAGACCTGGTGGACACTCCATTGGCCAAACTTCCTCTGATCCTAAGATTCCAGAGCTTCTTCCTTTTGCATGACCTTGAAGAATCAAGGACCAATGATTGGTACCCAGCCCAGACTCTTTCAGAAAGAGGAAGCCTCCTGCTGCTGATTCTCCCCCCAGGCTTATGGAGAGGGTCAGGGGCTAGTGCTGGCTGAAGGTGGAGGATCCTGACCCAAATGCCAGGCCGCTGGGCCCGCCTGAGGCAGTGGGCCTGCAAGCAGGGCCAGCCAAGGCAGAGGGAGGTGTCTCTTTTGTCTGGATTTAACGGAAGGCAGATTGTTTGGCAGCTCTGGCAGAAGTAGAAGACTGATAAGTTCATCCGGAAAGAAGTGCCAGTAGGCGTGTTTGCTGGTCACCACTAGCCTTCCCAGAAGTTCTGTAGAGAAAGCACTTTATTCCAACACTTCCACCAGACCCCGTCTTGTACACCATGGGCTGACATTGGGTCTTCCTCAGCTAGGCAGCAGCTTTCTTTCATGGCCTTTTATATGGTCCTGTGGGCACAGAAACTGCTCAGCAAGAGTAAGTGCTAGTTCAACAAATAAAAATGCCTCTCCCCAGGGATGGACACATACATCCACTGCCCTCACCCTCAGCCACATTCGACTCCTTGCTAGCTTTGGGATAAGACAGTCTGCCAAGGACAACTTGGTTGAGTATACTCAAAACAGTTGGCCTGTGGCCTTGAGCAATGGACTAAACATCAGACTATATCTGGACAGCTCAAGCAGCCAGGGAGAGCCAAGCAAAGCTGAGGGACCTGTTTGTTAATTCTCTGCAGCCACTGACCAACTAGTCCCTAAGCCCAGAGTCTTGGGAGAAGCCCTTTTAGCCAGATTGAGAGCTCTTTTTCTGCTCTCAGACACATTTTCCTGTCTGGCTTAGGGTTCCTCCAGGGGTTCCTTCAGAGCAGAAGCACCTCTTCCTCTCAGACCTGGCCAGAGCTTATCAGCCTGGGCTTTTCCTCAGTGGCCCTGCGTTCAGAGACATTGCCCACCCATCAATTACTGATTCCGATTTTTGTGTCATGGCTAACAAGTATGTCCTTGGAGTTCTGGAAAGTGCTGGACCCAAGTAGATAGACGACCTTTACTCCAAGGTGAGCACTGATACACAGACAGGCAGGAGAGCCCCGTCTCTGGTCTCATGAGTCCCCAGCATTTCTGGGAGGCAGAAGGGGGCTTCCCTGCAGCCATCTCCAAGTGAGCCAATCCAATAAAGAGTGAACATTAGCTCAGCAGCCAAAGCTTCTCAGTGTGTCCATGTGAGAAATCAATCTCCATCAGGGCCCTGAGCCTTGGAAGAAAAGCCCGGCAATTGACTTCCAAAAGAAATGCAGCCATTGAAAATCCTATGGAGCATAGTTCTATCCTAGTCAGAATCAACTCAGTGGCAACTGATTTTTTTTTAGAGACAAGCAGAGCAGAGTGTGTGACCCTGAATAAGCTGCTTGCCCTCCGTGAGCCTCTTAGTCACCCCCATCATAAACTGACCACTTGTGTGGGGAGTAGCCCTGACTGTTCATTGAATGTGATGGAAAACCACATAACGTGACTGAGTCAGACCCAGGACGAAACATCCACTTACATGTTATTCACGTGGAACAGGCTATTGTATGCTGGGAACCCTGAAAAATCAGGGCGAGAAGCTCTGCCTTTGTAGAGGTCACACTGTAATGTAGCAAGAGAGACAGTAAATAAATAAGAGTGATGAGGGGTCACTGTGTGCTAGAGGTCATCCCAGAAGACATCTCTTTGAAGGCAGGACCTCCAGAAGGTGAAGGAGGAAGGCCTGGGGTTTTCTAGACCAGGCCTAGGAAGTAGCTGTGATGAAGACCCAGGAGGGAGTTGGCCAGAGCAGTGAACAGAACAGTGACCTAGGGAGAGAGAACGAATGGCGGGGGCCTGGACTGTGGGCACTTGGGAAGGTGGACACCAGAGGAGGGTTTAACCAGACCAGGCTTTGCCAGACTTGTGGAATTCCAGGAGTGAGGGTTATTGAAGGTGACGTGTGAGAGAAAGGAGGAGGGGAGTGGGAACAATGTCCCCAGGCCTCCTGAAAGGAATGTGGTAGAATGAGAGTGGCCGGAAGTCTCCAGTCTCAGCCACAGCTCTGTCCTGCCCTGTGGGCCCTCTTTCCTTTTCTTGGAGGTGAGAGAACAGACCAAGGCTGAGAGAGGAAAACAGGCAACAGTGGGGTAGGGGGCAGCCATGGGGGCCATGCAGGAAAGTGAAGGCACCACGGAAGTCAAGTCAGAATAAGCACTTAGAGACAACATTTCTTGTTTTCCCTGCTTCCACCTTCGCTGCAATGCTGAGAGAGTGGTTCCCTCCTTCCAGGCCCAGAAGAGAAGGCCTGCTCGGGGATGGGATGCTCCTTATGGTCAGGGAAGGGCTCTTCTGGGTTTGAGCAGCTCCTGGTATGAGATATAAGTAGGAGCTTCTGTGAAGACCCTGCATGACCCACCCACAGTACAGACCAAGAGGGTCCTGCACCAACCTCCTGGAGAAAGGGAGGGAGGTGCACATCTCCCCACTGCTCTGGGCCAGTGACTTATCAAGATTCCCACCCTGCAGCTGCCACTCACCCAAGCTGAACTGAGTTCCTGGCTGGGGTCACTGTGAAGCAGCAGCTGTTACTCAGAGGGTCTCTGTCCATCAGGGGGTTCACTGGGCTGGACTGGCAAGAACCCAAAGACTAGGAAGGCCTAGAAAGGACTAGGAGTTGAGCTCGGAATAGGTCCTTGAGGTGAGAGAAAACGATACTGCAGCTTGAGACCACAGTTCTGGGCCTCTGGGCCTCTGGGCCTCTGGGTGTAGGCATAACTGGATTCAAACATGGTGGCCGCCTCTCTGCAGAGGCACTGATGCGTCCCCAGGGCCACACAAAGACTTATTCATGGTTCAAGTGAAGATTTTCCATAAAAGGTAAAAGGAAACAGGTCGTCTCCACTTCTCCCATTCCATCTCCACACTCCTGGGCAGATAGGGAATGAGACAGCTGGTAGAATACGGAAGTAGGGATAGGAAGGAGGGGTCTGAGCCATGAGCCCCTAGCTGTTCCTCCCGCATGGAATGTGTCTCAGAGATGAAACCCTGAAACCTCCCTGTGCCTACTTTCCTGCCTGGGCTTTGGCATTTGGTTCAAGGTCAGTCATGCTGAGGCCCTGGTGTAGAGGTGGGCAGAGAAGTGGTAGCAGCCTGTAGGCCTGTCACCACAACGACAACTATCAGTTTACAGAAGGCAGAGCTGGAATGCCCAGGCCCACTAGACCCTGTGTCTGGTGGGGTCTGGTTGTTGGCCTAGGGTTGGGGCCTTGAGGTCTGGGTTCACACAGATGAGGCCCCAGTAACTGCCTCTCACTGATAGGGCACCTTAAGCAAACCTCTTTACTTCTCCAGAAGGGCCCTTTGGAATCCAGAGTTCTGTTTGCTTTCCTTACTTAAGAGAAAGCTAGACATCAGAGCAGGTAGGAAGACAGCAGCGTCGGAGCAGGGGGAAAAGAAATTAACCGAAGGGCTGAGGCAAGAGAAGGCTCCAGAGGTGTCCTGAGGAAGATAACGCAGCCTGGGGAAACAGTTTTAGGGGAAAAGACAGGAAGCTAGAAAAGAGTGCTTGGCTCCCTGCTTGTTCCCCCCACGCCTTCCTCCTCCTACCTTCCCTGCCCCCCAAATCCCAGCTGCATCTGAATTTGAGGGAGTCAGGCAGGTGGTTGGCATACGAATGTTTCCATCACTGTTTTCCTGAGGTCTCTCCTGGTCATGCCCCTTGTGCCCTCCCACTCTTTCTGCCTCTCAACCACCGTTCCCACGGCTCAGCAGCCAGGGTTGCCTCCTCACCTGCTGCTGTCCTGCCTCCCTCCCTCTTCTAAGCAGCTGTCCTCAGACAGCTGGATCAGGGAGGCTGAACTGCCAGGACATCCTCCTCCCTTGCCCTGATAGCCCTACTGGCCCACCCACAGTCCTACCATTCAAATATCCTTGACCTCAAATCTTGCAGATCCTGACACCCACTGGTCACCACAGCTGTGGGCTGCCTGGACCCTCCCTAGGAGCAACAGCTGCTGCTGTTCCCAAGCTCCTCCAGGACCAAGGTCTCCCAGCCACCTGTCAACCCCCGGGGCAAGTGCCAGCCTTTTCTCTCTCATCCTCCCGGACCTTGGTCTCCTGAGTACTTTCTCCCAAAGAACAACAGGCCTGCAGCACAGAAGAGCTGTCAGGTCCCTGTCCTCTCCTGGAAACCCTGCACCTCAGCACCACACCTGATCCAGTTCCAAAGCAGTGACCTGAGTCACTGCCCACCCCAAGTCTACCTGGGACCCCACCTTGCTCAGCATTCTTCCCTGGCTTCTCACTGATGGATGACAAGGGCCCCTCTCATCCCACTTATCTCACCCTTTTACCCCCTCCACCCTGTATCTGCTTCTCCCTTCAACTGCTCCCCATACCATACCTTTTCATTCCAGTTTTTCCCTGCATATGACCCCAGCAGATGGAGCCCCTTTAAGTTCCCTCACATATGCCAGGTACCCACCAGCTCCCCTCCAGCCTTCTAACGAGGTGACCTTTCTACCCACAGCTTTCTTTTCCTGCTCAGACCTCCTCACTCCTGCTCATACCCTGATCCAGTTTCGGGCCTGGGGAGGGTGTCCCTGCTCTGGACACCTACTTAATCAACCCTATTATTGTGTCTGATGTAAATTTATCCATAGGACAGACTGGAGCATGTGTCTTTGTCTGTTTATTCCCTCTCTGTGTCCTGGGAGCACTAGCTCCTGCAACAGGGCCTGGTTCCTACAAGTGCCCAATAAAACTGAAATGAGTGAGTGAACACTAGATTGAAAATGAGGCTTCCTAGAGTCTTGTTTTCTGTGTTAGGGACCTGTAACTTTCTGGAGAGACTTCCCAAAAAGCCTGCCTAACATTTTGGCATTTCCAGTCCCCACAAAACTGCACACCTACAGGGATTTCCAGCCACCGCAGGATAAACTTAGGTCCTACCCTACCCAGGGCACTAGTCAAGGGCCCCTTCTCAGTATCCTCCCCTCAGTCCCCCTGCAGAGGCTCATCTCTGAGGGCCCCTTTCCCTCCATATACCTGAGTCCTGTACATCTCACTCAGCAACTACCAAGCCTTCCTGGCATCTGACTCTCCAATGTCTCCAGGAAACCTCAACCAGAGCAAAGATTACCCTTAATAAGAGCAACTATCATCCTGGAGTTCTGTTCTTTGCCTTAACACACAAAAACTTACTGTGCCTCCCAACAACCCTCTGCAGCAGTTGTTATAATTGGTGCCATCATACAGATGAGTAAACTGAGGCCCTGGGGTTAAGTCATTTACTTGAGGCAGCATGGCTTATAAGTGACAGAGCTGTGTAGCTGTGTTCATCTTTGTAGTCTTCACTGTGCATACTGATAACAAGAATGTCATTGATGCTTGCTGAGTGAGTGAAGAATGTAGATAGTTGCATAAAACTTTAGTCTCTCATGCTGAGTGAAATACGTTCATCACAAAATGTCAACTTTAAAAATGTTTTTATTGCAATTAAGTGAAAGTTCACAATCCAAGTCAGTCTCCACCTAAGCCATACAAAACCCTGGGTACTCACCTCTCGGCAACTCTATCTGTTCTCCTCACCCTGTGATAGCACTCTTCCTTTTCGCTCTTTACTTCCAGCATCCACTCAACCAATACCTGTCCCCTTCTTTCCTTTCCACCCTCTCTTCCCTCTAAAGAGAGACCAGTTGGACAGCCTCATATATACATTAAACCATAAAGTATACACACCTCCTGTATCACTCTGTGTCCCTTAGTCCAGTCCAATCTTTGTCTGAAGTGTTGGCTTCAACAAAAGGACAAATATTGTCTGAGACATCTGTTATAAAATCTCAAGCAAGGTTTATACCCAGAAAGAATCAATCTTTGATATTATGACAGAGGGTAGGAGCGCAGAGGGGGAATCACTAATTAGATGGTACACACGCATCAACTTTGGTGAAGGGAAAGGCAACACACAAAACAAGGGAAGTCAGCACGTGTCTTCGTTATCTAGTACTGCTATAACAGACACCACAAGTGGATGGCTTTAACAAAGAGAAATTTATTCTTTCACAGTCTGGTAAACTAGAAGTGTGAATTTAAGGCATTAGCTCCAGGGAAAGGCTTTCTCACTGTCACCTCTAGAGGAAGGTCCCTATCATCAATCTTCCCTTGTCAATGAGTTTTTCAGGAGCAACCACCCTGGGTCTAAAGGATGTGCTATGCTCCCAGTACTATGCTTTTGGAGGCATGAGGTCCCCCACTCATTCACTTCCCTTTCTTTTAGTCTTTTGTAAGATAAAAGATGGTCAGGCCACAACTCAGTGAAACTCACTTTACACTGGATCAGGGATATAGCCTGAGCAAGGGTGTTAGATCTTGCCTTCTACTGCTGTAATACAAGCTAATCTTGCCTTATTCCCCACAGCAGAGATTAGGATTTGTAACACATAGGAAAATTACATCAGTCACAAAATGGGGTCAACCACACAATACTGGGAATCACAGCCCAGCAAAGCTGACAGATATTTTGGGGTGGCATAATTCAATTCACAACACTGACCAAGACAAAGTTATAGAAGCTTCCTAGGCACATCCAAATAACTTGAGAGACATGAGCTACCGGGGCTGAGGGCTGAAGACCATGAATTTAAGGGACATCTAGGTCAATTGGCATAATGTAATTCATAATGACAGTGTTCTATAAGGTCTGACAATTAAGTCCTCAGACTTAGCTGTTCTAAGTTTTACATATCTCATTACTGAATATCAGTACAGTCACCTTTGAAGTACTGCCCTTAGGAAGTCATGCACTGAAGCCACAGCCTAGTCTACCCTTCAAAGCAATTTTGGAACTCTTTCTGGAATGGCCATTGCACAAGGTGGCAAGTCCACAAACTTAATTGTACAGTTGTCTGCACAAATAACTGTATTGGAACAACCTCCCTACTCACCTGATCTGGACCCCAGTGACTTTTTTTCTTTACCCGAGCATAAAGGAAATATTGAAAGGAAGACATGTTGATGACATTCAGGACATCAAGGGTAAAATGACAACAGCTCTAATGGCCATTCCAGAAGAGTTCCAAAACTGCTTTGAAGGATAGACTAGATGCTGGTATCAGTGCACAGCTTCCCAAGGGAGGTATTTTGGAGGTGACCACAGTGATATTCAGTGATGAGATATGTAGAACTTTTTCTAAGATTAGTTCATGAACTTAATTGTCAGTCCTCATACATCGTACTTGATTGAGTAGCATCTGGTGTCCTGAAAGCTTTTACAGCCATCTAACAGAGATCTGTTGGCCTCGTCCCGTTTGGAGCAAAGGCGAGTGAGGAAAACCAAAGACACAAGGAAAATACTACCCCAAAGGACTGATGAATCTCATGAACCACAGCCTCCATCATCCTGAGCCCAAAAGAACTACATGGTGCCAGTTACCACCTCTGACTGCTGTGACACAGACCACAATAGAGGGTTTCTGACAGACTGTGAGATAAAAGTAGAATGACATTCAAATTTCCCCAAACAAAAACCACACTTACTAGCCTGACAGGGACTGGAGGCACCCCCAGGACTATGGCCCCCAGGCACCCTCTAACTCAGAACTGAAGCTACTCTTAAAGTCCAGCTTTCAGCCACAGATTAGACAGGCCTATAAAACAAAGAAGAATAGGGATGACGAACGTGGTTTTTTAGTTCAATCAAGTAGATGACACCAAAGGGGCAACACCTGCCTGAAAAGAAAAACAAGGGTCCAGGAAGGGACAGAAAACCTAGATGAATGGACAGAGAGAACCTGGGGTGTTAAGGGAAAGGGGGAGAGTGCTAACACATTGTGGAGATTGCAAACAATGTCACAAAACAATTTGTATATTTTTGAGTGAGAAATTAATTTGTGGTGTAAACTTTCACCTAAAGCATAATTCGAAAAAAAAAAAAAAAGTCAGCCTCCAGGACCTACCCACTGCTGGGGCCTCGAATACACAGGCCTTGGAGTCAAGGAAGGGGCTTCCAGGCCAACCCAGACTGACTTGAGAGAAAATGGGCCAGGTCACTATTCACCCCACCAGCACACTGGGCATATATGACTTGTAGTCACCCTGGCCTCACCCTGGTGGGATCTTGACTGCTAAGTTGTGGAAGCAGTAGAGATCAATGAGGGAGGGAAGAGAGTACAGGTATCTTTCCTGAAGAGGCGAAGTCAGAAGTCTCCAGGAACTTAGGGGAGGGCAGGCGGGTGAGCAGGTTCAGTCATAAAGCACTTTACTGAGCACCTGCTCTCTTTCCTCACAGGAGAAGCCAAAGACAGAGAAGCGTGCATTCCAGCTCCAGGGACAGGAAAAGCTGTCCGCAGGAAACAAACAAGTGTGAGGAGATGAGTCAGGCAGTCTGACCTGGAGGTCACCTGCAGGAAGTGTCACTGCCACTGGATCTCTGGGGAAGGCAGTTCCCTGATAGCTTGGTGAACTTCCAAAAGAGGTCCCACAACAGCAGGGCCTGTCTGGGCCTGGCCAGACTGTCAAGAATGGGAAAGAAGTAGCTCCCTGAACAGGCTGGGACTAGGCATCTGACATCCAGGCATCCTGGGTTTTGCTAGAACTTGCCTCAATGGGGACAGAATAGCCTGGGGGTAGGCACCAGGTGGGTGGGGGCAGCTCAGGGAAGGGGAAAGGAGTTGACACAACAGTTAACTGCAGCCTCTGGCCGGGTCTTACATTGCCCAGCCCTGCCGTCATCTCTTTCTGGATTCCTTTCACACTGGGATAAAATGCGCTGGCAGTGGGGCCCAAGGCAGGGCCTGGCGGAGCCCAGTCACTTCAGTGGCAGGACAGAGGCTCACTGGAAAGCTGGGGAAGCACATACATTCCTTGGCCCCCAGTTCCCAGCAGCTGCAGGAAGCTGCTCCAGGCCCCACATGAACCCAACAGCCCCCCAAGGAGTGGGGAGTTTTGTTTCTGCCCTCCCCTAGTATGGACACACAGAGTCCTAGATGGGGTTGGCTAGTTACTTCACGTCAAGACCCAAGGGAGGTGGTGTGGGCTGCTAGCCAACACTTAGGAAGGCAACCAGTGAGGCCTGTCTAAAGACCAAGCCTGAAAAGATGGTACCAAGAATTTTGTGTCACGTAGCAGGGCCTGCTCGACCTCTATGACCTGAAAGAACCAACAACTTTCGTAGAATATCTTTCCCTTTTACCCAACCTCCCACCCCTGAAACCTGGGCTATAATTTAAACCTGCAACCCCTCAGGGTCAAGTCAATTCCAACTCACGGCAAACCCGCGTGTTACAAAGCAGAACTGCCCCACGAGGTTTTCTTCATTGTTCGCTTTATAGAAGATCACCATGTCTTTCTTCAGTGGTGCAGCTGTGTGAAACTGCCAACCTTCATTTTATTTATTTTTTTAATTGTGCTTTAAGTGAAAGTTTACAGAGCAGATTAGTTTTTCATTAAACAGTGAGTACACATATTGTTTTGTGATGTCAGTTGCCAGCCCCTTGATAAGTCGACACTCTCCCTTTCTTCACCTTGGATTCCCCAGATCAGTTCATCCAGCCTTCCTGTCCCCTCTTGTCTTTTTATCCTTGCCACTGGGCTGGTGTTCCCATTTAGTCTTATATACGTAGTTGAACTATATGTGTTATTGTTTGCTTTATGGCGTATGTGCTATTGAGTCAGTTCCAACTCATAGAAACCCAGTAGGACAGAGTAGAACTGCCCCATAGTGTTTCCAAGGAGAGGCTAGTGGATTTGAACTGCCAGTCGTTGCATTAGCAGCTGAGCTCGTAACCACTATGCCACAGGGTTCCTCCACGTTTGTTTTTACAGCCCTGTCTAACCTTCTCTGAAGGGTAAACCTCCGAAGTAAATTTAGTACTAAGTTAAAAGGGTGTGCAGGGGACATATTCTCAGGGTTTCTCCAGTCTCTGTTATAACCGTAAGTTTGGTCTTTTTCTTCAGTGAATTTGAATCTTCTTCTACATTTTCTCCAACTCTGCCCAGATCCTCCATTGTGATCCTTGCTGGAGCAGTTGGCGGTCACCATCTAGGTGTACGGGACTCAGGCTGTTGGAGGCTGTAGTAACTGTGGGTCGCTACTCCTTCCGGCTGATCTTTCCCTTGTGTATATGGTTGTCTTCATTATCCCTTGTCGCAGGCGGAGTAGGACCAGCAGATGTACCCTAGGCGACCACTCCCAAGCTTTTAAGACCCCAGACGCTATTCATCAACATAGGACGTACCACACTTTCTCATAAACTATGTGATGCCAATCAAGCTAATTGCTCCCCGAGACAGTGGTCACCAGCCCTCAGCCCAGTAACTGGATCCCGGTGGGAGTTTGGATGTGTCTAGGAAGCTTCTATTACTCTGCCTTGGCCAAGCTGTGCTGGCTTTCCCAGTATCATTTACTGTCGTAACCTTTAGCAAAGTTACCACTTATCTATTGCCTAGTAGGAGCCCTGGAGGTACAGCTGTTGAGAGCTTGGCTGCTAACAAAAGTTCTATAGTTCAAATGTACGCAGCTGCTCCTTGGAAACCCTTAGGGGAGGTTCTATAGGGTCACTATGAGTTGAAATTGACTCAGCAGCAACAGGTTTTTGTTTTCATTTTTTGGTACCATCTTGGAAACCCTGATGGTGTAGTGGTGAAGTGCTATGAATGCTAATCAAGAGGCTGGTGGTTCAAATCCACCAGGTGCTCCTTGGAAACTCTATAGGGCAGTTCTACTCTGACCTTATAGCGAGTTGGACTCCACGGCACCTAACAACAACAGTTAATGTTCTTCTCTCCTCCATCCTTCGCCTCTCACGTAACCACCAAAAATTGTTTCCTTTTATGTGTAACCCTTTTCATGTGTTTTTATAATAGCAGCCTCATACGTAATTTGTCCTTTTATGACTGCCTTACTTCCCTCTGGATTCATCCATGTTGTGAGGTGTTTTGCAGATTCATCATGATTCTTTATCATTGCATAGTATTCCGTTATGTGTATGTACCATAGCTTATTCATCTATCCATCTGTTTATGAGCACTTTTTTCCATCTTTTCAAACTGCCAACCTTCAGGTTAATGCTGTTGTTGTTAGTTGCCATGGTGTCAAGTCTGACTCACGGTCACCCCATGTGTGCAGCCTAGAACTACTCCATAGGGTTTTCGAGGCTTTTAGAAGTAGATAACCAGGCCTTTCTTCTGAGGAGCCTCTGGGTAGATTCAAACAGCCAACTTTGGGCCAGTAGTTGAGCTCATCATCATTTAAGGCACCTAAGGATCTCCTTATAATTTTTTTTTTTATTTAACATAACTGAGTAAAAATGTACATTCACATGTAAATTTACATGTCCCCCTATATGCAGCTTCCACTGCTCTCCCTGTCCGGTGACTGCACACTATTCCTCTCTGCTCCATACATGTCTCATCCTTCCAACAGTCTCCTTTCCCCTCCTCTCCGTCCACTCCCCTTCCTCCAGCCAGAGGTCAGCAAGATGATATCCTATAGATGTATAGAACCATAAAGTGCTTCCAACATATGGTTACTCTGCATTGCCAAGTCCATTCCATTCCTGTCCAAAGAGTGGACCTTTGTTATAATTTACGGGAACGGGCAGCATCAGGGCCGGGGGCTCCTTATAATTTTAAAGCGTCCATGACACACATGCAGTGCTTGCAATATGCTTAAGATCAGAAAAGCTCCAGGCTGGTTCTTTACCTAGTGGCTTGTGAGTCTTGTACCAGCTGCAGGCTATGTTAGTTTGCACTGTCTTCTAGAGGGTTTAGACTAGGGGAACCTCAAGTTGGCTACTTGCCTAATCCACCACCTTCTTGAAGCTACTGCAAATCACCCTATTGGAGACAATCTAAAACAAACAACATCTTCAAACTCAGCTGAGAACCTAAGTACGTACTCACCAGTGCTAGGCTGTCTGATTTACATGAGGCCTGTCTGGACGCTCACCAGTGTCTATGGCTCTCCCACCTTCTGTCCATCCAAATGTGTTTGGAAGCCAATCTGTGGGTCCCTGGAAGTCTATGGGGATCTGGGCTCTCATTTGTACCTTCCCCTATTACCAGATCTCCTGCCTTTGTTTTCATTCAATGGCTCTATCAGTTAGTCATTCACCACTAAGTTAGAAAGAAATGCCAGTGAAGCAGTGGTTAAGAGCTAAAGCTGCTTACCAAAAGACAGCAGTGTGAATCCACCTGGCTTCTTGGAAGCCAAAGGGGGCAGCTCTACTTTGTCCTATAGGTTCTCTTGTGAGTAGGAATCAACTCGAAGGCAATGGGGTTTTATTAAGTTGAAAGCTACTCCATAACAATGGGCTTTAAAAAACAAAGTACCAGGAGCTCTGGTAGTGCAGTGATCAAGACTTTAGTTGCTAACAAAAAGGTCAGTAGTTCAAATCTACCAGCCACTCCTTGGAAACCACGTGGGATTCTACTCTGTCCTACAGAGTAGGACTGGACAGTATATAACAACAACTCTGTACCAGACCTTGGGCTGGACATAGCACTGGTCCGAACCATGCCTGTGCTTCTGGGTCGTACCTGAGCCCCATGACCTCCCCAGCCTGGATTACCCACCCAGCTCACCCAGCAAACTGTTCCGGTTGGTTCAGTTTGAAACTGAGTCCCTCTTCTGCTTATATAGGGCCTTAGTAAAACTGCCCAGTGTGGCCACCTGCAGGCTAGGCCTGGCAGTAGCAGGGGATGAGGCAAGAATAGCTATTTGTCCTAGGACTCAAGAGCCCTTTAACAAAGCAGCCTGGTTGAATACTAGCAAAGAGCTCTGTTGGATGTGTTTCTTGTTATTTTGTTCAGTGCGTTTATCACTACTAGACATTACCTATGAACATACAACTAGTGCTGCTGTAACGAAAACACCACCAGTGCGTAGCTTAAATAAACAGAAATTTATTTTCTCACAGTCTAGGATGCTAGAAGTCTGAATTCAGGACATCGGTTTTAGGAGCAGGCTTTCTTTGGAGGAAAGTCCTGGTTTGTTTTTTAGCTTCTTTTCCTCAGTGGTCTTCACGTAGCTTGGCAGATCTTTTCCCATCTGCGCTTGCTTACTTAATCCACTCTTTTTATTTCAAAAGAGACTAATTCAAGACACCACACCAAACTTGCTGCTGTTGATTAGATTCCAATTCATAGCAACTCTATAGGATAGAGTAGAGCTGGCCCATAGGGTTTCCACGGAGTGTCTGGTAGATTTGAACTGCCAACCTTTCCGTGAGCAGCTATTGACCACTGCACCATTAGTGCTCCATTCAAGACAAGTTCTACACTACTGTTGCCATATTAACATAACAGAGAAAACTTTTCCCAAATGGTATTATAACCACTGGCATCGCTCTTTGCCCTCAAGTAGATTTTGATTCATAAGCATAAATCACTGCTGTCATGTTAAATCCAACTCATAGGAATCCTGTAAGTATACAAGTTAGGATTCACAACATATATTTTTGGGGGGAAACAATTCAATCCATAGCATTGATTTATTTGTCATGTTTCCCCCAGTAGAATGAAAACTCTGGGAGGGCAGAGACCATTTGTTCACTGCTATATGCCTGTGTGAGAACAACACTCAATAAATATTTGTTAAATAAATAAACTCGTAACACTGAGACCAGATTCCGTATACAACATGGTATCCTCCTGCACAGTCTGCCCTGGCCATTCAGCTGTGTGGTTTGGAGCAAGTTACTCAGTTTTTTTGCTGTTTTCTTGTTTGTAATTTGAGGATGGAGTCCCTGGGCAGTGCAAACCATGAACACACTCTTGTTGATTAACCTAAAGGTTAGAAGTTCAAGTCCACCCCAGAGACACTCAGAGGAAAGACTTGATAATGTGCTTCTGAATAATCATTGAAAATTATGTGAAGCACAGTTCCACTCTGACATATGTGAGGCTGCCCTGAGTAAGAATCAATTTGACTGTGATTTTCTTTTCTTTTATTTTTTTTAGTGGGATGATTGTGATTTCTACCTTGAAGGGGTGAGTTAAGAAACTTAAGCAAAGAATCCAGATGAAGAACTCAGAGCAGCACCTGACACACAGCAGTTGTTATAGATGTAACTGTTACTCTGCTTTGTTCATCCAACTTTGCTAGGAGGTTTTCCCCCCTGAATATAATTCCTTCAGAAACTTAATTGCTACTGGAGGCACCATATGCCAGTGGACCTTGGTGCCACCCATTTGTAACAAATTTAGAGTGTACTTATTCTGAAGGCAGTAGTTCTTATGAGGAAGGCAGTGGGCAGCCTTCAGAGGTTTCCAAATCCCTAGATATTGCTTATTAATATCACAAACAAGTAAAATTTTGTTCAAGATCATTCAAAAGCGATTGCAGCAGTATATTGACAGGGAACTCCCAGAAAATCAAGCCAGATTTAGAAGAGGATGTGGAACCAGGCATATCATTGCTGATGTTAGATGGATCTTGGCTAAAAGCAGAGAATCCCAGAGAGATGTTTACCTGTATTTTATTGACAATACGATGGCATTCAACTATGTAGATCATAAGGAATTATGAATAACATTGCATAGAATGGGAATTCCAGAAAACTTCATTGTGCTCCTGAAGAATCCGTACCTGAACATGAATCTAGTCAGTTTTTCGAACAGAAGAAGGGACACTGTATAGTTTGTCAGGAAAGGTGCATGTCAGGGTTGGATCCCTTTATCATATCTATTCAATCTGTGTGCTGAGCAAATAATCTGAGAAGCTGGACTATATGAAGAACAGGGCATCAGGATTGGAGGAAGGCTTATCAACAACCTGCATTATGCAGAATATACAGCCCTGCTTGCTGAAACTGAATAGAACTTAAAACACTGATGAAGATCAAAGACCACAGCCTTCAGTATGGATTATGCTTCATCATAAAGAAAACAAAAATCCTCTCAAATGAACCAATAAGCAACATCATGATGAATAGAGAAAAGACTGAGATTGTAAAGGATTTCATTCTACTTGGATCCACAATCAACACCCATGGAAACAGCAGTCAAGAAATCAAAAGACGCATTGCACTGGGAAAATCTGCTGCAAAAGACCTCCTTAAGATACTGAAAAGCAAAGAGGTCACCGCAAAGACTAAGCTCTGCCTGACCCAATACATAGTGTTTTAGAATGCATCATATGCACGCAAAGCTGGACAGTGAATAAGGAAAACAGAAGAACTGACACATGTGAATTGTGGTGTTGCAGAAGAATATTGAATATACCATGGACTGCTAAAAGAGGTAGCAAACAAATTCAGAAGAACTCAAATTACATATCGTATTGGGTAAATCTACTGCAAAAGACCTCTTTAAAGTGTGAAAAAAGCAAAGATGTCACTTTAAAAACTAAGATGCACCTGACCTAAGCCATGGTGTTTTCAATTGCCTTACATGTGCGAGAAAGCTGGCTAATGGGTAAAGGATGACTGACGAAAAATTGATGTTTTTGAATTACAGTGTTGTCAAGGAATATATATATCATGGACTGCCAAAAGAATGAACAACTCTGTCTCGGAAAAAGTATAGCCACAACATTCCTTAGAAACAAGGATGGTAGGGCTTTCTCTCGTATACTTGTGACATGTTAATAGGGAGAGATCAGTCCCTAGAGAACATCATGCTTAGTAAAGTGGAGGGCCAGCAAAAAGAGAGGAAGACCCTCAGTGAGATAGATTGGCACCAGTGGCTGCAACAACAAGGGGCTCAAGCATAACAATGATTATGAGAATCGTGTAGACCAGGCAATGCATTGTTCTGTGGTACACAGCGTCGCTATGAGTCAGAACTAACCTGAGGGACCCCAACAGCCTAACAACTGACGTTATGAACAATTTCTTGGACAAAGTTCATTTTCATCAAATTCTCAAAAGGCCCAGATCCAACAGAAGTTAAGAATGGCAGAAAGCAGATTTGCAGAAGACTTACAGGAAGACACATTCTGAGTTTTTTGGGGGTGTGGACAGTGTGGAACGGAATCTGGCACAGACTCAATGTTTGTGATAATTGAAAGTACTCTCGCTAAGCTAGTTACCTTGGTTATTACTAGGAGAAAAGAGGCTAGAACAGACCCTTTGGAAGGTAGTACTTCAACGACTAAAAAACATGGTTCCAGACATCCAGAATCCGCCTTCTTCCAGTGCCAACCCCCACGAACGTTGGGGAAGAGAAGAGCGGGGTGAGGAACCTGGCTCTTACGGGCGAGAGACTTGCCTGTCTCCAGCAGGTGGCGCTGCTGTCCTGATGTTGCCTGAGGAATGCCCGCTAGGGACTGGTTCTGGGACGTCTAGGGCGGGATCCCAGCCCTGGGTGACGGTGAGTCCAAGAGCTGCAAAGCCACTCTCTTCACGCATTTTTTCAACATCACCTGTTATGTGCTGAATGCTCTTCTAGGTGCTGAGGACTTGTCAGGATCAAGACTGACCCAATATAGTAGTACCAGCCACAAGGTACTACTATTCAGCACTTGAAATGTAGCAAGTTCGAATTAAGACGTCTCTTAAGTGTAAAAGGAAATGCCAGTAGCTTAGCAATAGTTAAGAGCTATGGCTGCTAACCAAAAAGCTGGCAGTTCAAATCCACTGGGCGCTCCTTGGAAACTGTGGGGCAGTTCTGCTCGGTCCTATAGGATTGCCATGAGTCGCAAATCCGCGCAACAGCAACGGTTTTGGATTTGGGTAAGTGTAAAACGGACAGGGATGTCAAAGGTTCTGTATGGAAAACATATATAAACTTATTATTTTTATATCAATTTTTATGTTGAAATAATCATATTTTGTATGTGTTGGGTTAAATAAAATACTTTAATAAAGACTCATTGACCTGTTCCTTCTGTTTTTTAAACATTTCAGTAAGAGCCCTAAGGACCCTTGATGGCATAACAGTTAAGGCTGCTAATGAAACACTGGAGGTTGGAACTGCCCAGCAGCTACGGAGAAGAAAGGCTTGATGACCTGTTTCCCTAAAGATTGGAAATCCCGGTGGTGTAGTGATTCAGTGCTATCAAATTCACCAGGTGCTTCTTGGAAACTCTGTAGGACAGTTATACTCTGAATTTCCTATGAAGATTACAGCCAAGAAAATCCTATATGGAAGTTCTACTCTGTCACATAGGGTCACCATTAGTCTGGATTGACATCATGGCATTCATTATTTTTCTATTGGACAGTGCTGTCTAGAGGTTAAGTCAGGGTGGAAATCAGTGTGGCCAGGACAGGGGAGGTGAGCAGAGTATAAACGAGAAGTCTGGAATGAGAAGATCGTGAGGGTGTTACCACTTTGAAAAGTAATTTGTTATCATTGATTAAAGTTGAGGAGATGCATAGAAGCACTTCCCCATAGCCATGACCCAGCAATTTCATTCCCAGAAATAAGCCCTAGACAAGCAGATCTCCAAGTTTTAGTGTCAGAATCCTATTATGCTCTTCAGATTACTGAGGATTCAAGGGTGATTTTGTTTACATGGGGCATATCTATGGATATCTGCCATATTAGAAAAGTCTTAAAGCATTGGAAACTATCAAGCTCATGGTGCCCCAACACAAAATTTCCAAAATTCTATTTCTTACTTAAAACTTCAAATTTTGTAATTGGCAAAAAAAAAATACTGTCAGTTGTTTTTTCTTGAAGTGACAGGTTTCACTTGGTTCATTTTTGAGAGAAAGTCTGCTAAGTGCCAAAGTCTGAGTAACCACAGTTTGTCTGTCATTTGTTCAAGAAAAACATTTCATGGGGAAAAAAGCTAGTTCAGTTCACAATCACCCAGTGCCTTTACTCCCAACAACTATCATACTTTAGCGTACAGCAGAAATACATTGTGCTTACACCTCATTTCTTCACACAGAATATTTAGAAGACATATACACAAGGGAAAGAAGAAATAAGCTGAAGCTTTACTGTTTCATCAAGGATATTCTTCAGTGAAATTGGCTTTTTTTTCATACTATTACTATTTGTTTCCACTTCCTTGATTCCTGCTAAGATACTGGCGGTTTTACTGACTCTCAGTCATCTGTTGTTGTTATTAGGTGCCACTGAGTCAATTTCAACTCACAGAGATCCTATGCACAACAGAACAAAACATTGCCGTGTGCCATGCCCACAATAGTTTTTATGCTTAAGCTTAGTTATCTAGTGCTGCTTTCAGAAACACCACAAATGGGTGGCTTTAACAAATAAATTTATTTTCTCACAGTTTAGGAGCCCATAATCCAGAATTCAAGGCACCAGCTCCAGGGGGAGCTCCCATCCTTGTCATCAATCTGCTTTGGGTCTAGGAGTTTCTCATTGCTTGGCCTCTTTAGTCAAAAGCAAATCCCCTACTCCTGGTTCTTCTTTCTTGGTGGTAGGAGGTCCCTCTCCCCTGGTTTCTCTCCGCTGTCATCTCTTCAGGGTGGTAGAGGGCAGTGACTCAAAATACATCCCATCCTAAACCCACCTCATTAACATAACATAACAAACATAATCTAATCTTCATTAATCCTGCCTCATCAACATGATGGACAGTTCACTCTCAAGTGGAACTATAACCACAGGCATAAAAACCAAAAAGCCAAACTCCCTGCAATTGAGTGGATTCTGACTTATAGTGACTCTATAGGACCTGATGGTTTTATAGGACAGAGTAGAACTGTTCCATAGAGTTTCCAAGGAGCACATGGCAGATTTGAACTGCCAACCTTTTGGGTAGTGGAGGTAGAATTTAACCACTATGCCACCAGGGTTTCCACCACAAGTCTAGAAGCCAGGATTTACAAGACACTACAAAATAGAGGATAATCAGATTAAAAAATGGAAAACAACCACACAATACTAGGATCATGGCCTAACCAAGTTGACATATATTCTGGGGGGACACAGTTCAATTCATGATACACACCAATGATGCTGCACCATCAGAAAAATGTCAACATAGTGAAAAAGGCAAACAACACCTTAGTAGTACTGATACTGATACCATTATGATAGTGCTGGAAGATGAGCCCCTGTCAGATTGAATTATCTTCTGCAAAAAATGTATGTAGAAATTTGGCTGGGCCATGATTCCTGGAATTGTATGATGTTCCACCATGCTGTAAATTCTGCCTCTGTGATGTTAATGATGGTGGATGGGTGGCAGTTGTGTTTTAGGGTTCAGGACTCAGTGTGTAAGATTATTTTGTGCCTTGAGGCAGTTTCTTGAGGTTTAAGGGAAAAAAGATAGCAAAGAGATTTGGGAATGTCCTACCACCAAGAAAGTGACACCGGGAGTACAGCGTGTCATTCAGACCTCAGGTCCCAGAGCCAAGATGCTCCCAGTCTCTTTGGAGTGATGCAACACAAGGTCCTTCCTCCAGAGCCAGCAAAGAGGGAAAGCCTTCCCCTGGGGCAGAGACCCTGAATCTGGATTTGTAGCCTACAGGACTGTGTAAGAATAAACTTCTCTTTGTTAAAGCTGTGCACTCACAGTGTTGCTGTTACAGCAGCACCGGATGACTAAACGAGCCCCCTAGGTTGGAAGCCATTAAAAATGCCCAGTGGCTGTAACAACTGACTCAAGCACATCCATGACCGTGAACACGGAGCAGGAGTAGGCAACGTTCTGTCATACCTGTGGTCTCCATGAGTTGGAGCTGACTTGAAAGGGACTAATAATAACAAAACACTGTTATGAAAATGGTTTTGGCCTTGCAGTCCCTCAGAAAGAGTCTAAGGATCCCTCAGAGGTCCACAGATACACTTCGAAAACCCCTGTCTTACAGAAGTCAAGCTGAGGTGTGTCAGAAGACACAAAAACTGTCATTGCGGCATTATTCACAGTAGTCCTAAACTGGAAGTGATTCAAGTGCCCATCAATAGTTGAATGGATAAGCAAATCATACTACCTTCATTTTTCGGACCAACACATTGAGATGAAAATAAGCAAACCACAAATGAACACCATTACATGGATGAATCTTACAGACATAATGTTGACTGAAAGAAGCAAGCCATAAAATAATGTGTAAAGAATGATTCCTGCTATATCAAGGATGCACACATAGGTGATTAAGCTATTTTTTTTTTTTAAAGTAAAAGCATGGATACAAGCTCTGACAATTAAGTTGTGAACTTAATTGTTTTAACTACTACGTACCTCATTGCTGAATATCGCTACAGTCACCTTCGAAGTACTTCCCTTTGGAAGCTAGGCACCAGTAACAGCACCTAGTCCACCCTTCAAAGCAATTTTGGAACTCTTTATGGAATACCCATTCAGTGTGGTGGCAAGGTGGTAAGTTCACCAACTTAATTGTATAGTTGTCTGTGAGGGAATTTTTAGCTGGTAATAAATAACTGTATTGGAACACCCTTCCTACTCCCCTGCTCTGTCCCCCAGTCATTTTCTTCTTTACCAGAAGATAAAAGAAATATTGCAAGGAAGACATTTGTATGACACTCAGGACATTAGGCGTAATGTGATGACAGCTCTGATGGCCATTCCAGAAAAACAGTTCCAGAATTGCTTTGGAGGTGCAGTAGGCTCTGGCATACGTGCATAGCTTCCCGAAGGGAGTACTTCGAAGATGACTGCAGTGATATTCAGTGATGAGGTATGCAGCACTTTTTCTAGGATGAGTTCACAAACTTAATTGTCAGATCCTGTATCACAGAGGTCATGATGATGGTCACCCCTGAAGGGAGAATGGAGTTGTAATCAGAAAAGGTCAAGCCAGCCAGTTTCTGGGACATTAGATTGTTCTATTTATTACTTGGGCTATAATTATGTGAGGGTTGATTTTATAATTAATTTTTAAACTGTATTTATATTTTAGCTACTGTTCTTCATATATGCTATATTATAAATAAACATATTTTTAAAAACAGAGAAAGAAACCTCTCTGGATACACTGTAGAGAAAAATGGAAAAATGAACCTGCTGCTGTCGAGTGGATTCTGGCTCATGGCGACCCTATAGGGCAAAGTAGAACTGCCTCATAGAAACAGTTTCTAAAGGAGTACCTCATGGATTTAAACTGCTGACCTTTGGTTAACAGCTGTAGCACCTAACCACTACACCACCAAAGATGGTGTAAACAGGAAAACCACAGGGAGTTTCTGCAGTTGTCCAGGTAACAGATGATGACATCCTGTGGCAGAATGGTGGTAGGAAGCTAACTCATGACATATGTTGAAAGGAGAGCCTCCAGAACTTGCTGATGGATGGATGGATGGACTGTGTTGACAGAGTGAGAGGTCTAGGTACCTGGCAGGATATTACCTGAGTAACACCCTAACGCCACTTACTGAGATGAGGGAACTGGGACAGGGGTAGTTTGCAGGATAGGTATTAAAAGGTGTGCTTTGGACACATTATGGTTGAGGTGTTTTATTAAGCACCTGAGTGGAAAGACCTCAAATACATATATAACCTAAATGTAAACTGGGATTTTGATATGCAAAAAGTAACTTAAAATTGTCTACAGCCAGCCTGACTGCAGGGTCTTTCAAATTCAAGATATCTGTAGAGTTTGCCTGGATGACACTTCTCTAATTTGTAAATAACTTTTTGTACATGGGGGTTTATCTTTTTCTTCAGATCTGAAGTCTTTTTTCTATGTCTTTCCTTCAGGAACTCCAATGACCTACACAATTAGGTGACTCTGAGTTGCTTCGCAGCTAACTTGTACTCTGGTTCATTTTTTCAGTCTTTTATTTCTGTATTTCAACTTGAATGTCTTCAAGTTTGCTCATTTTATTTTCTGCTGTATCTCATCTGTTGTTAATCCTATCTAGTTTTTTTTTTTTTCTTTTAATCTCAGGCATTGCATTTATTTATATCTATAGGAGTATCTCATTATCTGGCACTGCCCTAACAGAAATACCACAAATGGATGGTTTTAAAAAAGAGAAATTTTATTCTTTCATAGTCTAGTAGGCTACAAGTCCAAATCCAGGGCATCAGCACCTGGGGAAGTCTTTCTCTGTTGGTTCTGGTGCAAGGGTCTTTTCATCAGTCTTCTCCTGGATTGGTAGCTTCTGAGGCACAGGGACCTCAAGTCCTTTTTAAAGGATGCACTCTGCTCCTAGCACTGCTTCTTGGTGGTGTTAGGAGGTTAGGTAGAGATTAGGATTTATAGCATAGGAAAATCACAATTTTCCTATGTGAAACATGGCCCAGCCAAA
Source organism: Heterohyrax brucei (assembly GCA_028571685.1). Classification (NCBI taxonomy): domain Eukaryota; kingdom Metazoa; phylum Chordata; class Mammalia; order Hyracoidea; family Procaviidae; genus Heterohyrax; species Heterohyrax brucei. The sequence goes on from CM053158.1 coordinate 16,943,938, forward strand.
CTGTTACACATATTTTTTGGGGGACACAATTCAATCCATGACAGGGCATTGGTGTCTTTTTTTCAAAAAGCATTTTCCCCTGTCTGTTTAAAATACTCCGTATTTCCTCCCCCTTCTTGAACATATTATGTTGAAGTTTTAACATCCTGTCTATAATTCTATCATCTCTGTTACTCTTGTTCTGTTTCTATTGTTTGATTTTTTTTCTCACTATCTCATTATAGATCATATTTTTCTGCCTCTTTGTATGACTGTAATTTTGGATTGGGATGCCAGACATTGTAAATTTTACATTGGTGGGTGCTGAAAATTACAGTAGTCCTATAAATATTCTTAGTCTGTGTTCTGAGATGCATTTAAACACTTTTGACTTTTCGAGGCTGTCTGTTTTTCTGAAATGACCATCAGAGCTACTATTATATTACCCTTGATGTCCTGCATGTCATCCAGATGTCTTCCTTTCAATATTTCCTTTATCTTCGGCAAAGAGAAAAGTCACTAGGGGCCAGATCAGGTGAGTAGGGAGGGTGTTCCAATACAGTTATTTGTTCACTAGCTAAAAACTCCCTCACAAACAACTATACAATGAAGTCTGTGAACTTGCAACCTTGCCAGCACACAGAATGGCCATTCCAGAAAGAGTCTCAAAATTGCTTGGAAGGTGGATTAGGCCCTGGCATTGGTGTATAGCTTCCCAAGGGGAATACTTCAGAGGTGACCATAGTGAAATTAAGCCATAAGATATGTAGCACTTAGAACAATTAAGTTCAGAGCCTCAATTGTCAGAACTTGTATGCTTGTTAGTATTCAGTTGAAGACTCGAGGGGAAGATATTGGAGATCTTCAGAGTCATTTGTCTGTGTAATTCTCTTCTCTCCGTCTTCTAGCTGCTTTGGCCTCTCTGAAGTCCTAGTTTTGCCACTTCATCTCAAGGAGTCTCCAGACTACAGCTGAGTTCCCCTGACTAACTTGGCAATTCTCTCTAGTCAGTTGAGGCGAGCACTGAGCTCACTTTGTCCTCAGAAGTCATTGTCCTATGTTGTGTCATGTACAAAGTCTGATAACCATTGTTTCGCAAATTTTGTCTGTGTTTTATCTTTACTTTTTTAGTTGAGTCCAGTGGGAGGGTAAATCTTGTCCCAATTACTCCATTTTGGCTAGAAGTAGATACTCCTCAAATTAAACAATAATTTGTTTATTTTAAATTTATTTATTGGGCCATCTGTGATGCCCAACACAATGCTAGAAGATACGGGATACAGCCATTAAGCAGGCTGACTCAATGTCTGCCCACCTGCTCTGCACTGACCAGCATGGGAGACAGGTTTTAGGTGATGATTACCGCAAAATGCACACAGCACTCTGATCAAATACAGTGATCTGACAGTCTAGAGGGATCGGGAAAGGACTGCCTGAAAGATCAAACTGTAAATGAAGAACTGAAGGCTGGAAAAGAGGAAGAATGAGGTGCACAGTATCCCGGGTATAAGGCAGGTGTCAGCAGGTGGAGGGAGAAGGCAGCATGTAGAAACTAGCGAAAAGGTGCCAAGATTGGTGTAGGCAAGCAGGCTGTGAGCAGAAGCTACTCATGTCCCAGCTCCATGGACTTGTAGATTGTTTTTGAACTTGACTCTGAGACATTGGGACTTAATGAGAATTTCACATAGAAAAGGTTACTCTGGCACAGTGTGGGCAATGGATTGGAAGGGCTGGGCTGGAGGTTGCTGTCTGCCAGGTGAGAAAAATGGAGCTATCAGAAGTGTGAGGCATGAAAGGAGACTCATTTACAACAAAGTCTGCAAAGCTCTGCACTTGCTAGTGGTTGTGGTCTCAGAGCTGGGGCCAAAGACAAGAGCTTACATGTGCCTCCTCACTTTCATGGGGCCTGTGGGTGAATAGTGCTCTGGGATTTGGGGAGGCCTGAGCCCTGGCAAAGCAGTGGTTACAGTACTCAGATATTATACAAAAGGTTGATGGTTTGAACCCACCAGCTTCTGGGGGAGAAAGATGTGGCAATCAGCTTGCGTAAAGATTTATGACATTGGAAACCTACAGGAACAGTTCTACTCTATCCTATAGGGTCGTTAAGAGTCAGAGTTAGTTCAACGGTAGTGAGGGTTTTTTTGGTGGTCCACAAAGGATTGGACAACCTAAAATGGAAACTCTCAGACACTTAGAGAGACTTAGGTAGTAACACTTTAGCCTGAGTTCAAAAGGAAATGACAACGGCCAGTCCAGGAGACCCAAGTTTACAAAGGGTTTTCTGCTGACAACAGCCAATAAGTAGATATAAACTGTGGCCTGTTACTGATAGTCTCTAGGCCTGAGTTAAAAAAGCTACCTACATGGGACATGACCTCTCCCAGCTACCCTTTGGACTGCCTGGAGTTTGCGCCTGTTTGATCCCCTACCCTAAAAGCCTCACAGGCTGCTCTAGGCACCTCAACAGAGAAGGCACAGCTCACCAGAAGCAGGTCACTGCCTGTAGAGTACTTGCCTGTTAGGTAGGAGCTCAAGACAGACACTGGTTCCCGCTCTAATCTACACTTCTTTGTTGGCTTGAGGAATCACTGGATACTTCTGGCCTCCGCTTTGTCATCTGTAAAATGGGTTTAACTACAATCTCTGAGGCATTGTTTCCACCAATACCTCGATGATTATAAACATGATGGTTAATATTTATTGTTTGCTTTGGTTTTTTTGAAAATCGTGTTTGTCATGTTATAATTTAGATATAATAAAAAAGCATGTATCTTAAGTATTCAGTTTAATGAGTTTTGATAGACCTCTAAACAAATATAACCACTACCACATTCAAATTATAGAACACTTTCATCATCCTGAAATGTTCCATTATACCTCCTTATCAATCCCCTGTACTCACCCTGGCCCCAGGTAACAATATTCTGATTTCTATTACTATAGACTAGTTTTGCTTTTTCTAGAAATTTATGTAAATGGACTCATACAGGAGTCTTGATGGTGCAGTGGTTGAGAGCTTAGCAGCTAACCAAAAGGTTGGAGTTTAGAATCTACCAGTTGCTTCTTGGAAGTCTCATGGAGCAGTTCTACTTTGTCCTACAGTGTTGCTACGAGTCATAACTGACTCGACAGCAACCGGTTGGGGTTTGGAATTCATACAGTGTAATTCTTTTAGGTCTGACTTATTTTGCTTAATATAATGCTTTTGAGATCCATCTGTTGATGGCCAGTTGATCATTCTTTTTAATCGCTGAGTAGTATTCCATTCAGTGAAAAAAAAATATATATATATATATATATACACACCAGTTACTGTTTTCGTATGTTAGACTCAGGTTCTTTCCAATTTTGCACTATTATCAATAAAACTTCTCAGTGGGTGTATGCTTTCATTTCTCTTGGTTAAATACTTAGGTGAGCAATGACTGGATCATATTAGGTACATAAATTTAGCTTTTTATGAAACGGCCAAAAACTGTTCTCCAAAGTGGTTGGCAATCATCAGTGCATAATGGCTCCGGGGACTTGACATCCTCACTAGCTCTTAACTTAGCTAGTTTATTGGATGTGTTAACAGGTGGTGGGAACGGTTGCTATGGAGTCTATTTCACGTGCTGGTAACCGCATGGGTTAAGAGTATTAACTGCTCCACTGGATTTTCTTGGCTGTAGCTGCCAAGAGTTAAAAGCACTTAGAGGAAGCCCATAGCAGGCGTTTTCTACTGCAGGACCACCCGGTAGATTTAGACCGCCAACCTGTGGGCTAGTAGTTGAGTGTAAACCGTTTGCCCTACCTAGAGGCCTTCAGTGGGTTTGTAATTTGTATTTCCCTAGTGAATAATAATGTTAGGCAACTTTTCTTTCTTTTCTTTTTTTCCCCCTTAAATCTTCTTTTATGAAACCAAAACAAACCCGTTGTCATCGATTCTGACTCAGAATGATCCTACAGGGCAGAGAACTGCCCCCATACAGTTTCCTTTTCGGTTATCAGCCATAACTCTTAACCACTATGCCACTAGGGTTTCCTTCTTTTGTGAAGTGTCTGTTCAAACCTTTTGCCTTAAAAATATATATATATATTTGCAATTACTCTCGGCCAGGTACCGTGCTCATCTGTGCTCATCACTTTCATGCTTTAACCGACGACCACCCTGCGCAGAGGCAGAGAGAGAGCGAGAGTACAGGAGCTCAGCGAGCTCACGTCGGTTGCTGGCTGCCCAGAAGGGCGCGGTTTCGTAGCTCTGCAGTTGCTGAGATCTGCGGACGCTCGGCTCTCCGGCACTGGCCCCGTAATTGGCTAAAGAAGAATTTCTTCGGCTACTTCCGGCTCGTGTCCTCTTTGAGTATAGCTGATTGGCTGAGCTGGCCGAAGCGCGAGGCGTCGCGGGAGTTGTAGTTCCTGGGGCTCGGCTGGATTCGCAGGGGAGGACTGGTGGTCAGAGGCTGGGAGCGGTTGCTGTCCGGGGTTGAAGACACTGGCGTCATGTCCCGCGTGTCAGTGCCTTTCCATGTGAAAGGCACCGTGGCGCTGCAGGTTGGCGACGTGCGGACCTCCCAAGGTCGGCCTGGCGTGCTGGTCATAGATGTCACCTTCCCCAGCTCAGCGCCCCTCGAGGTGAGCAAACCCTGAGGGGTGGGCGCGACCGGGCTACCGGAGCGGGGCCAACCTGGGAACTCAGGCGTGTCCTGAACCTTTAATCTTTTACAAAAAGCCTCTTCAGTGTACCTTTCAGTTATCCTTCATTTATTTGTTCCTTCAGTTAACACGTATTTACTAGAATGCAGCCTCCGCATGCGTGCTCCTCAGTATCTCTCCTCTGTGCCCAAGGCAGAGCTGTCATGGAATTGCCACTTAGTAGGCTAGGTGCTGGGAACACAGGTGTGATACCAAATAGAGGTGAGGGGTCATTTCGTCCCTGGCCTCTCCTTAAGATCATTAGACAATGACTTAACCTCTAAACCAGCTTCTGCCCATTCCTGCCGTCCCTGTAGGGGGTCAGGTTGAACTCATCCCTCATCCCCTCATCGGGATCCTCCCAGTGACTTCAGTTTCCAATGCCCAGTTGTGCTTCCACATCAGCTGGCAGAGTGACTAGGGACTGCATGACCTCAACATAGAGGGTAAACTCCCTTTGTAATGCCTGGCATTCAGGGCCAGTCTGCCTCGCTCTCAAGATTCTGACCCATGCACTTTGTGCTGAAATTTGTGGTTCTCCAGCTGTTTACCAGCTGGGAAGCTTCGTTAAGGGACCTACCCCTTGGAGATCCTGATTCTGTAGGTCTGGGGTGAAGTCTTGATACATGTATTTTTTTAAAAAAATGTCCTTGGGCAATTGATGAGTGTGCAGTGACAATAAACACTGCTGTAGCCAGGCTGAATCACTTGCTGTTCTAGGAGCCACGAGAGTGACTTTCATCCCCTGGTGCTCCTTCATATGTGCTCCTTTTCTGTTCCTTACTTCTCCTGGTCCCCTTGGTGAACTCTTCCTCCTTCAGGCCTCATCTGTAATTTTCTGCCTCCACCAGAGTTAGGGCTGTGAGCTCTGGCAGCATCTTGGACATCTGGCAAGATCTCTAGTTGTGGTTTGTTTGCGTGACCTACACACTGAGCTGTGAGCTCTTCTAAGAAAGCAAAATTATCTCTGGGCCTTAGCAGATGCTTGTTCAGATTGTTAGTTTATTAGAAGTACATTCCTAAGGGGTGGGGAGGTGGCTTTTTATTTATTTATTTATTTTGAGCCTCTTAGGCCCTGAATCTGATTTGTCATGGTGGGTTACATGTGCTCTAGTTGCAGGAGATCACATTTAAGAATTACTACACAGCTTTTTTGAGCATCCGTGTGCGCCAGCACACCTCACTGCACTCAGTGCCCAAATGGGTGACCTGCCTGCGGAATTATTGCCTGATGCCTGACCCACACAGTGAGGAGGGGGCCCAGGAGTATGTATCGCTGTTCAAGCACCAGGTCAGCTGGGTCTCAGCGTGGCCAGGAAAGCCCAGATGAGGGCTTACAGGGGGCCCGGGGATTGGGCTGGTACATGAGGAGGGAAGAGGAGGGGCAAGGCAGGCAGGGACTGTGGCTATCTGAGCACCTTGGAGGGACTACTCTTCTTTCTTCCCAAAGGCCTGGGGAGGCAGAATCTTGACTCACTGCTGATTGGGAGGCTCCCAGGCAGTGAGCTGGGTCCTTGCTGGGTCCTTGTATATGTGTATCAGATGCTGTGTGACATGGCCAGAGTATTGGAACTGCGCTTCATTCTGCGGCAGCCATCACCATTGTGGCTGTCTTTCACAGTGGAGGAGCTACAGATCTACCAGCAGGGACCAAAGGTAGGAGAATTGGCTCAAAGCTGTTGGCTGTCCCTCTCCCCAGGCTGGGAGAGCTAGGGATAGGTGAAGACAGTGAGACTCAGAGGGAGGCCTTCATGGAATTTAGCTGGATAGAAATGCCAGAAGCTCATGATGAGGGTTCAGGCCATATCCCCTGACCTTTGGGGCAACTGGCCCCTGCCAGAGCCAAGAACCTTCACCTGCTGGGGGAGCCTTCTGATGCTCATGGTTGGTCACCGTGTTCCTGGGCCTCCTACTGCACAGTAGCAGAGCTTCTGTAGGCTGACTGACCACCCCACCCACCCCAAGCTTCCCTGAGCTCCTGAACAGGATTGTCCCTGTATCTGAGGCTCAGGGGCCCCCACCTTTCTCCTAGGACCCTGGAATCTGGTCCCAGGGCTGTCCTACTCTGCCTTTATCAGTGCTGTATGTCTTTGCTTTGCAGAGCCCCTCTATGACCTTCCCCAAATGGCTGTCCCACCCAGTGCCCTGTGAACAACCCACGCCTCTTCTTGAGGTAAGCCTCATCCCGGTAAAAACTCTTTGTAAATGGCTCTAGTGTCCAGCACAGGCCCCAGTGGGCCCTTTCTGCTAGAATCTGGGGCTGGACCTAGGGCCCTCAGCTCCTTGCTGGGTACTTGCTCTTAGATCATGGAATCTGAAGCATTGCTGGCATGGTGTTGGGCTGCCTACTGCACACCAGGCCCCAAACTCATGTCTTGCAAGTGATCTGGAAATGTTACTGGTCTCTGTTGGGAGGCGCCATAGCCCAGCTTGGCCTCTCGGGGGCCCTGATGGCACTGCTGGGGAGAGACACATAGCCACTGACCCCTCCTTCTGGAGCAGGGTCTCCCAGACCCCGGCAGGGTATCCTCCGAGGTGCAGCAGATGTGGGCGCTGACAGAGATGATCCGGGCCAGTCAAACATCTACGCGGATCGGCCGCTTTGACGTGAGTGATCGCTTCCCTCTGTTGGGCTCATGTTGCCCTGAGCAGGTCAGACCTGATGGGTTTTTGTGTTACAGGTGGATGGCTGTTACGACTTGAACGTGCTTTCCTACACCTGAGCCGTGGCTCCCCCACCCAAGACCTTGGCCTTTCTGTGCTCGTTCAGACCTGGTTTGAGCCACCAGAGGCTGAAGCGCAGTCACTGTGCATTCCAAGTGCCACCTGCATGCCCTTCATGGATTCCAAATTCTCGGGGACTCACCATTTTGCTTTAGCACAAGCTAAAGACAGGTGTGCTGTGTCCTCACCTGGATGCAACCCAACTCTTCCTTCTTCTCCTACTCTAAAAACATTCCAGTTCTACTTAGTAAGAATTCTCACATCCTCCTCTTCCACCAACATGTCCACGCCCGTCTTCTGCCTGTTCCCTCACCCTGAGGGCAGTGGACTGGGATCAACTACCTACCCCATCTAATCTAGGAGGGCCACTGCTGGCATGGCACTCTTGCCAATTGGAAGCTTGAGGGAGAAACAGGACCTCCTCTTCTTCCTCCTGGGCCACCTAGAGGGTTTCTTTCCCTCTGTGTTACACTCACTCACACACAAATTTTCCTGTCTGGGCCTGTTTGCTGCATGCCTGGGAAGTAAAGCTGGAGATTTGGGCAGCCTGAGTCCTTCCACTCCTGGGCTGGCACCTGGATGTGTGTCCACATGGATCTGCCAGTCAAGCCTGAGCAAATGCTTCTGGCAAGGCTGGAGCCTGAGAATAAGACCTATGACCTGCCAGCCGTGTGACATAACCCAAAGCACATCCCTGTCCTGTCTTAAGAGGTGGAGGTCCTCTGCAATCCAAGGTTGGTCATTGATTGGGCTGCTCATCCTTCGTCGTCAGCTTGGGCAGAATTTCTGCCTCTCTCTGGTTCTTCCTGGCTTTGTTCCCCACCCCCTCCATGCACACCTGGTCTTGGAAAACTAGACGCACACAGGAGGCTCAACAACTACCTGGGGAAGTTTAGCCGTCTTTCAGTGGCTTTCTCTGCTCTCATCCATCAGAGTTCCTGCAGGTGGTGCCTTTCCCTGCAGGGTTATAAACAGCCCCACTCTGATTTTACTGAGAGGGCAATGACCAAAGCTGTATGCTCAGGGAGCAGTGACCTTTAGTGTGTGTGTGTTTTGTGGGGAGAACCCTGGGGTGGCAGAGACTGTCCTCTGTTCACAGCTGTGTCTCCAGCAGTCAGCACAGGGCCTGGTGTACAACAAGATCAATAAACATTTGTGGAATGCATGACTGTGCTGACTGCCTGTATCTGCCCTGTGGGAGAGCTGGGGACCCTCACATGAAGCCAGGTTACTATGATGCTGTGTTTGTCATGCTGGATGCACCATCCTATGACCACCTCACCCCTCCCCCGCTATTTGACTTCTTCCTATGGTTCTGACTGTGACTCAGGCCTTTCAGACCTTTGCAGAACCTTGATCCTTTGGAGGCAGGACAGTCAGCAGTGGGAGGTCTAACCCCCAGCTGCAGCTCGGGCAGCTCAAACTGCACGGTTCAGTCAGCTGGAAGAGCTTGGGGCTGTTTTCCCATGGTTTGGAGTTCCTTCTCTCGCTTTGAAGCCTGGCGGGCCTTCTGAGCTGCTTGATTCCCCTTCTGGGGGCCTGCAGGGGATAAGCAGGGGCCGGACTACATCTCCCGGCGTGCCAGGCAGAGTGGGAGCCTCTGTGCGCCGGCTGCATCGGTTGTGGGCGACGATGCGGCGGCGAGCAGGGAGCGTGGTGGCCTGGTTGGGCTCTCAGCTGCAGGCGACCCCATCGACCCTGGGGCGATCACTCAGTTGTGCACAGGTGGGACAGAGGGGACTGGAGCAGGGTATCCAACTTGGGGGGCAGGGAAAGGAAGGCGGTCTCGAGTCTGGGGTCCTGGTAGCACTGTCTGACTGCCTGCAGGATGCACTTCGCAGGACGCCCCTCTATGACTTTCACCTGGCCCATGGTGGGAAGATGGTGGCGTTTGCGGGCTGGAGCCTTCCTGTGCAGTACCGGGACAGCCACATAGACTCACATCTGCACACACGCCAGCACTGCTCACTCTTCGATGTATCCCACATGCTGCAGGTGAGCCCAAGGAGAGTACTGGCTGCCAAAGCAGCATTCCCCCCGATTTACCATGGTGCTGTTCTCGGCCTTTGTGTTCCGGGAGCTTCATCCTGAGGGCCGACCTCTCAGAAGAGCTGGGTGTCTCAGGACTGCAATGAGGCTGACTGTGGTCGTGGTGAATGGTTCCCTTGTAATCTGTTCAGGCTACTTCCACTTAGTGTTGTGCCTTAAAGTCCTGGGGTTTCCAGCACTGGCACCCACCCTCATCAGTGGACCTAGGTATTGGTTTGGAAAAGAGGGGTTTGAGGAAAGTGCTGGGTTCCTCTGGTTCCCTGACTCCCCTTCACCTCCCCCAGTGAGCCCCACCCTGTCCTGGGAGACTTAAGGGAAGCGGAAGGTGGGGCCTCCACCACCTGCACAAACAAAAGAGGGCTCCTGCTGTTCAGGTGGCCTGACTGTGCTGTGGATGCCCAGTGCCACCTTCTCTGACTGCAGCTGTGGCTATGGCTGTGGCCTGAGGCTTTTGATCTCTTCTTTAGACCAAGATACTTGGTTGTGACCGGGTGAAGCTGATGGAGAGTCTAGTGGTGGGAGACATTGCAGAGCTAAGGCCAAACCAGGTGGGCCTCTCTTCTCATGGATCAACACAGCTTTGCAAGGCTCTCAGTCTTGGGGAGTTGGAGTTTCCTGAGTCATGTCTAGACACCAAGCCATCTGCAGGGAGGGGCCTGTCCCAGCCTTGCCTCATCATGTTAGGAGGCCAGAAACCCAAGTTCATAGATTGTTCTGTGATCTTCCATGCCACCTGACTTCAACTCAAAATACAGTCCCTAAACCAGGAGCTTCATAGTCATCCAGGAGCTTAAGAATAGAGCCTTGGATCCTGCCTTAGATTTGTGGGATCAGAACCTGTACTTGCTCCCTAGGAGATGCACATGACCTCTGAACTTTAGGCTCTTCACTTAGTATCTTCATGGGCATTGCTTCAGTGTTCTGGGAGTGTGGGGGATTATCAAGATGACTTTGAAGCTTCTGTCCTGGGGACTGGGGTATGGGCTGAGCTGTCCCAAGTCTGTGGGGGATGAAGCAGCATGTCCTAGGTATCCTGTGTTAAATGTGAGATGGGGCTCTCAGTACTAAATGTGGAGGATTGCACAGGGTACCCCAGACTAGGGAAGTCCCCCAAGGTGGGGAGAGGGTGAAAACCTTCTAAGTGCATTGGGATCAAAGACCCTGAGCTTTGACAGGGGCCCACACTGATCCAGCCTTGCACTTTGCACACCCCAGTCCTGTACATGAGGGTTTTTGAGTTTGTGGTAGCTGTGTGGGTCCAGAGGTATCTGGCTCACCCTCGGCCTTCATCTCCTTCCTGGACTTGGAGGTAAAGATGCTCTACTTTGGTGCCAGGGGACACTGTCGCTGTTTACTAACGAGGCTGGAGGCATCCTAGATGACTTGATTGTGATCAACACCTCTGAGGGGCACCTGTACGTGGTGTCCAATGCTGGCTGCTGGGACAAGGACTTGGCCCTGATGCAGGTACAGCCCCTCCATGTCCTGGGCACATGTCTGCCTCATTCATAGTGTGGCAGCCCTGGACACACTGGGACAGGCCTAGCCTGGACAAGAGGCTCAGAAAATGGCTCTTAGAGTGAACCAGCAGTTGTGAGACTTACAGCAGGCCCTCTCTGGTGAATATGCCGGGATTTCTTGGTGTGGAGAGGGACAGGTAAAGCAGACCCTGGCCTTTGAGTGAGCATCCTCTGGGGAGGATGGTAGTCTGGAATTTGGTGCAAGAGCTGGTCAACCTGGGCTTCAGTCATTCCCACCATTTAGTAGCTATGTGACCTTGGGAGAGTCACCCACTGTCTCTGAGGCTCCTCATCTGTGAGATGCCTGGCCCTACAGTGCCTAGTTCATAATAGGTGTACAACAAATGGTCTTTCTGTTTCCTCTTTCAGGACAAGGTCAGGGAGCTTCAGAACATGGGCAGTGATGTGGGCTTGGAAGTGGTGGATAATGCCCTCCTGGCCCTGCAAGGTGAGAGGGCTGGCCTGGCATTGGAACTGACTTCTCCCTTTTTGGCTTCATCAGCTGCTTAGCACAGAGGCTGGGCCAGGAAGGTGTGGATTGTGTGCTATTTAGAAGCTGTAATTCTAATTTTGTATTTTACTCCGCCTACCTTCCCCACCCTAAGGCTCTGTAGTTTGGGGCCAAGGATATTTTCTCCCACCTGCAGGGAAGGGACACGCATCTCAGGGTTTGTTCTAGTCTCTAAGGCCTATAGCCTGGCTTTGAGGGGCTCTGGGACTCGGATGCTTGGTTACTGGTTCTCTGGACCCAGGTCCCACTGCAGCCCAAGTGCTACAGGCTGGTGTGACAGAAGACCTGAGGAAGCTGCCCTTCATGACCAGTGCTGTGATGGAGGTGTTTGGTGTGACCGGCTGCCGTGTGACCCGGTGCGGCTACACAGGGGAAGATGGTGTAGAGGTTTGTCAAGCAATGGGTACTAGCACTTGCAGGCACAGGACTCTGGGGCAGTTGCCCACCTGCTCTGTGGTATCCCATGCAGATCTCAGTGCCAGCAGCAGAGGCAGTCCACCTGGCAACAGCTCTGTTGGAAAACCCAGAAGTGAAGCTGTCAGGTTTGGCAGCGCGCGACAGCCTGCGCCTGGAGGCAGGCCTCTGCCTGTATGGAAGTGACATCAACGAGCACACTACCCCTGTGGAGAGCAGCCTCAGTTGGACACTGGGTGAGCTAGGCTGGCTCTCAAGTTGGAGTCTCGAAGATTGGAAGGGCCCTTAATGAGAGTAGCCAGTCCTTAACAACACCCAAGATTGCATATCCTGGACCAAGCCACTTGGCCTCTCTGAGCCTCCATTCCTTGGAGGTTTCCCTGTGCTGTTGCTCGTTAGAAGATGAGCACCCTTGATAGGCAGGATGGACTTCTAGACCAGAGGACAGGACATGGGAGGCTGATTGACTGCAGTGCAGGAGGGGAGTGTGGCTCAGAGAAGCCCTGAGTGAAGGGGCCTTGATGCTGGGTGGATGTCACCTGGGTTCTTGTAGTTGGGATCTGCTATGGCCGGGACTCCTGTGTGATGTGGTTTAGGTCTGGTGTACCACATTCTAGGGAAGCGCCGCCGAGCTGCCATGGACTTCCCTGGAGCTGAGATCATTGTTCCCCAGCTTAAGGGCAAGGTGCAGCGGAAACGTGTGGGGTTGATGTCTGAGGGGCCCCCAATGCGGGCACACAGTCCCATCCTGAGCATGGAGGGTACAGTGATTGGTAGGTGAACCAGGGAGGCTGGGGAGCCCTCATTCCGGAACTCCCAGAGTTGTTGGGGTGCTGGGCTGGAAGGGTAGTGCTGATACATGGCCTATCCCTCGGCAGGTACTGTGACCAGTGGCTGCCCCTCGCCCAGCCTGAAGAAGAACGTGGCAATGGGTTATGTGCCCAGCCAGTACAGTCGGCCAGGGACCTCGGTGCTAGTGGAAGTGCGCCGGAAGCAGCAGGAAGCTGTGGTCAGCAAGATGCCTTTTGTGCCTACAAGCTACTATATCCTAAAGTGAGGGTGGGTGGGGGAGGGAGGCTACTCCCCTCCCAGAGCCTTGCCCTGGAGGACCTTCTACAAGCGGTTGGGAAGCTGAGATGGAATACAAGGGGAGGGAGGGGCGTATAAGGGTAGAGGCTAGTTCTAGTTATTTGGTTAAGGAAGGCTACACCACCTATTCTCTGCCTGTCCCCTCCCCTGCTGTCCCAGGCCACTCCAACTTCAGTACTTTTTCTGAGCAATAGACCGGCTCACCCAATGTCAGCCCACGCCTCCACAGACCTGTCTCTCACCCACCGGAAGGCTGTGAGAAGCACCAGTTCTAGCATCTTTCCCTTCCACAGGTTCTGGTCATGCAGCAAAGCTGCTTTGTAGGAAAATAGAATTTGCCCAACCTACCTCTCGAAGCTGTTCCTCACACTACAGAGGACTATTCCTTGGGCAGTGCTGGGTCAGGCCACCTCCTCCAGCTGGCTTTTCACAAATGCAAACTGTTGCCTTTGCCTGAAAAGGAATGATCCCTGACTCACTGAGGGCTGGCCCAGCAGGGCTACATGCCTATGTGCAAACTTGGGGATGGCTGGGAGGGCAGGGACTCACTCTTCCTTATTCCCACTTCTGCCCAGCCTGCCACCCAGTAGCAAACTAACCATGCCAAGCTTACCACCTGTTCAGAGCTGCAGGGCTGGGCTGGGTCTCCTCCCGGTCCTGCCTTATCCTAAGCTGACCTTTCCCCTGGGGCCTGTTACTGGACTATACTGACTCCTGAAAACATTAAATGAGCTTCCTTCCTCCTTGCTTGTCAGAGTTGTTAGTATCCACAGGATTCCTGGAGTGCCAGCCCAGTGCTGGCCATCTTGGCTGCCACAGGAGGCTTGGTGGGTTCTTCTTGAGAGGAGTCAGGCTATAGGGATGTTGTGCTGGGGATCCCACCATTGCTCTTCCAGGGAGTTGGCATCATCTCTCCCTTCTGCAACCCATTGCATTCTCAGTCCCAAGGAGCAACAGATTGCCAGGGGTTCCCTCTCCAGCCACCCCTGTGCATGCATGGCCTTGTCCTGTTTGAATAACCACACGACTGATCTGCTTCTGTTTTTAATAAGCCACATCCTCAGTTGAGCCTATGTGCGGTGGTGGTGTGTGATGGGCCTGGGAAGACCATCCATCTGCCAGCCAGAGGACATCTCTGGAATGTATATGTGTGATCATCACAGCCCCTACATCCAGTGTCTCTCTGCTATATGAATGACCCAGGAAAAGCGTGCCATATGGAAATGTGACCTCTAACTTAGAGGAAGTAGGCAGCAGGATGCTGAGGTAGCTGGTGGCCCAGCAGAGGCAGGCAGAGGTGTTGCCGTCAGAGTGAGGCAGGTACAGGGCCACATGGCTTTCAGGAACTACTGTTTCTTTGAGGGTGTTTTGCAGCACACATCTTGGGAAGCTCCCCTGGCCTGCGGCTCCTCTGCACTGAGATGGTGCTGGTGAGGAAGAGCTGAGCCTGGGGGCTCTCAGGATGAGGCTCCCATTCCAGGTCCAAGTGGGAGGGGATAAGGTTGCAGGGCAGGGCATAGTGGGGCTGCTCTGTACTAACTGCTCAGTACCTCAGTGAAGGGATTAGGGTTCATACTTGAGACCCACAGTTACTTCAGCAGTGGGGGTGGAAAGCCATCCTAGGAGCTCAGCTGGTAGACTCTGCCCCTTTCAGGTACCCAAGTTCCCTTGCAGGAAGCCTGAGGAATAGGAGTAGGACATCTGGAAAATGTTAATTTCCTTTGCCTAGGTCACACCTAAAGAGCTCTAGATAGGCCAAGGAGGTGGTGGTCAGTGCCTCCATGACTGGATGCATGCCCCCTGCCTTACACCTGAACAGCTAGCTAACTAACTTCTTGGTACTTCCTAGTAAGGGAGCAGGGTGTAGATCCAAGACCCCATGGACACTTTAGCAGTGGGGACAGGACACCACATGAGTATAAAGCCTGGCCCAAGCTAGGATTCCCAGGCTCCCTGACAACAAAGCAAAGCCAAACAAATGCAGGGAAGCCAGGACTTAGGGGAGAAGAGACTTCCCTCATAAATTGTTGGTCTACCTCAACCTCAGGCATCCTCTCAAGAAGACAAATCTCTATGGTATCACACCACAGGGGAATGGGAAGAGAAACAGATGAAAGCCAGGAGAGAAAATGGATTGTTGGCCTCTCCAGTCCAGAGGCTCCTCCTGAGCTCCAACCCCTGAGAGAGGAAGAGCACACTTTTCCCTCCAGTAAGGCACTCAGATCAGGGTAGAGGCAAAGTTCTGCTGGCCTAGTGCCTGGGGCTATTGGAGGCAGGGACTGGGGCAGCAAAGGCCCAGCCCTGCAAGCACTGAGGTACTCCCTGTCCCTAACCCCAAGCCTCCTGTAGTCGTCCATGGGACTGGGCAGCAGAAGAACCCAGAGTAAGAGCCAGGAGACTCCCTGTTGTCTTCTCTTATTCTCGGTGCGTTTTGAGAGGTTCATTTGCTGCAGTTTCCCTGAAAGTGATGGAGAGAGAGAAGAGATGGGTTATCCTGTGGGCAGCAGAACAGTCCCTGGGATTGGCTCATCCCAGACCCATCTTGGGAGCTGAGCTGGGCTCAGTACGGCCATACTACAATCCAGATCTCTCTGCTGAGCTTTAGATCCTTGGTGCCTCACAGGTCCCACAGCTCACGGTGGGCTCACTACCTTCCCTTCTTCTTCTACCCTGGCCCCTACCTTATGGTGCCACCATCCTTCCCCAGTTGCCCAAGAGAGAAACATGGGCACTGGTAGGCTTCCTAACTAGCCTCTTGCCTTCACTCTTGGACCCTTCATCTTGCCATGATACTGGCAGTTAAAAGCACTAAGTTAGATCTGGTCCCACCTCCTACAATGGTTTCCTGGATCTCAGGATAAGAACCCTGCAGGTCCCTACCCTTCATGTCCACATTCATTCAGCTAATTTCTAAGCTCCTATGGCATCATTTGTATGGCATCATAGCGGCTACCACTGTATTCTGGAACCAAATAACCTGTAGTCTATGTTTCATAGATGAAAGAAGTTTTAACCTAGGATGGAAAACACACAAAATCTCACCCATATTTGATATAGATGATTCAAAAGATGAGATTTGGGGCTTAAGAATAGCTGCTGGAATGAGTTGAAATTTTTGTGACACGTTGAATGTATTTTGCACATGGGAAGGAAACAAATTGTGCGGGTGAGGGGGGCAAAGTGTAGAGGAAAACCCTGGTGGTGTCGTAGTTAAGTGCTACGGCTGCTAACCAAAAGGTTGGCAGTTCAAATCTGCCAGGTACTCCTTATAAACTATGGGGCAGTTCTACCCTGTCCTATAAGGTCTCTACAAGTCAAATTTGACTTAATGGCAGTGAGTTTGGTAAAGGGTACAGTGTCATGAATTGCAATGTTTTCCTCTAAAAGATATGTTGAAGTCCTAATTCCTGTACCTGTTGATACGACTTTGGGGAAATAGTTTCTCTTTTGCTATCAGTTGGGTCAAATGAGATCACACCAGTATAGAGTGGGCCCTAACCCTAATTCTTTCTGAGTGGTGTCTTGTAAACAGTGAGTGACACATAAACCCACTGTGGCTGAGTCATGCCATGTGACAATGGAAGCAGATACATTAATAAGCAGCAAAGAAAAGCCAAAGACTGTCAGTGGCCACCAGAAACCAGCAGGAAGGCCTGCAAAAGGAAATTGATCCCAATTTAGCTTAAGTGGGCTAAAGCCTCTGAAACTGTGAGAAATTACTGTTTTTTTATAGCAGGTCTAGGGAACTAATAGAAACCCTTGTAATGTATTAGTTAAGTGCTATGGCTCCCAACCAGAAGGTTGGCGGTTCAAATAGGCTAGGTGCGCTCTGGATACTCTATGGGACAGTTCTACTGTGTCAATAGGGTTGTTGTGAGTCAGAACTGACTTGATGGAAATGTGTTTAGGGAACTAGGACAGAATTTGGTCTCATATCAGAGATTTAGCTGAATGACTGCCTGATGAGTGAGTTCATGTTTCACACATCAAGAGGCTGGCCCTGAGGAGGCCAGTTGGTGCTCTGAGGACAGAGACTCCTGCCTTCCCAAATGAGAGGCTTACATTGCAGAGAAATCCAACAGACCTGTCACTACATCTCTCTTGAAATAGTTCCCTCATCTGTAAAGTGGTGAGTGTCCCCATCACCCACCCACAGGTTGCTGGACAGCATGCAGAGAGGTTGTCTGGGTATCACTGTTATCCCAACTTGAAGCCTGAGCTCTGGCTGTAGACCCTGGAGCCTGCTGCAAAGGCCACTAAACTAGTGGACTCTCAGCCCCCTCCCAGCACCCCCAGCACAGGAGTGTCCTCTACCTGCCAAGCATGGGGCTAGGGTGAGGATAGACATACTCACCAGGAAGGGAAATGCGTGGAGCCATCAGGTGTGGATCCGTTCTGGCCGCCCAGACCTAGGGGGCAGGAATACAGCCAAAGCTGCAGTCAGCTGGGGGGTGGGGATCTAAGCAGGTATCAGCCCAGATTAGGTCAGGAGCCAGGGATAATGCTTGGTGAAGAGTCAGGCTGAGGGGGAAGTTTAAAAGATTAGTGGTATTTCTGTTGGGGATTCTGGGAATGTTACAATGTAGTGGGTGCACTGGTGGGGATTGTAGCGTGAAATGGTATGGCAGCATTAAATGGTAGGGGTTCGGTATCAAATTCTGATGACGACTCTTGGGGGACCAGCAGCAATCTAGGGACGTCCCGGAGAGCCGAATGATACAGTCCAGTGGAGGCAGGCGGCCCGCGGAGGTTGGCGGGAAACCTCACCTGGGCGGTGATATAGCCCGGTCACTGTGCTCCCGTAGAACCCCCACGCCAGCTGGATGCCCAGGAGACTTAACACCAACCACAGCAGCAGCAACTTGAAGAGAGTGACGCGCATGTCCTGCGCCTCCCATTCCCGCAGGAACTCGCTGCCCAGTGTGCCCAGTGCACCCAGTACCGTGGCCGGCAAAGCCTGCATGGACTGCCCAGACCAAGATTCCGCCATGACTGATCTACGCCCCACCCTAGGGACTGTCACTGTAGTCCCCACCGCGCAGGCGTCTGGTCTTCCGGGGCCAGGTCGGTT
Organism: Heterohyrax brucei; assembly: GCA_028571685.1. Taxonomy (NCBI): domain Eukaryota; kingdom Metazoa; phylum Chordata; class Mammalia; order Hyracoidea; family Procaviidae; genus Heterohyrax; species Heterohyrax brucei. Next base: position 16,961,972 of record CM053158.1, read on the forward strand.
GGTGCGCACGCGTAAACCGGCCAGGGACGGCCTAACGCGCTTGCGCGAAGAGTTGGCAGTTTGGGGCGGGGGGAGTATTAACTCCACGCACGCGCATCTCCATCCAACCCGCTCACAGAAAGGATGAGTGACTCCAGGGGTATAAAATAGCAACCAGGTCTTTTATAGCCCCAGAGTTCCCGTGATGCCCCGGGCGGCTGCAATAATTGGTTAAGTGCCTTGCTCTGAGGGTGTGGACACATTCCTGAGCAATCATGGCTGAGTTGTGCGTGCGCGCGCGTGCGCGAGGCCGCGACTGTGGCCAGCTCGAGCCCGCTGGGCGTTTGGGAGCGCGCACGTCGCTCCCCGCCCTCCCGCCACCGCCCGCCCTCGCTCGCTTGAGCTCCCCGCCCGCCGCTCGCCGCCCGCCGTCCTTCCTCGGTTCTCTCGTGAGTCCGCTGCCGCCTCCTCAGCGACCCGCCAAGCCTCCAAGTTCACGACTCTCAGAGCGGCGTTCTCGGCATTAAGAGGCCGGACTCGGAGTCGCCGCCAAAGGTGAGCGGGAGGGTTTACTCCCAGTACCGCGGCGCCCCGGGTCCGCCCGACCCTTCCGGTTGCCAGCCCGCCCGCCGCTCCTCCGCGGCCGCGCCCCACCTGCTGCTTCTAGCAGGTCGGCTCTGCTGTCCGGTCTCTGGTCTCTGGTCCTCGGGTCCTGGCTTCCGGCTCTCGGTCCCGGCCCCGCGCCCCCAGGCGACGGCCCCGCCCGCGCAGGCCCCGGAAGCGCGCCCCGCCGCAGCCCGCGCCCCTTCCCCCTCCCGGCCGGGCCTGGTAGATAGAGCCCAAGCCGTCGGCCCGTCCACCGCCCCTCCCCGGCGCTTCCTCTCTCATCGCCGCACCGGTTCTCCGCCCAGGAGTTGCGGCTGCCGCGCCGGGCAGGGCGGGGGCATCGCTTCGGGCCCCGCGACCGCACTGTACTGTCGGTCGCAGCGACGCGCGCGTGGCTGTCGGAGTTGAAATGGAAAAGTTACTCCTTACAACTCCATTTTGCTTCTTACGTTTAATGTAGAACATGCATGTTTTATAGTGTTTGAATTTAGTTAAGTTTGAGGTACATTTCCTTTTTTAGTGAAGTATTCTTGGAGGTTGTGTAAGTAAACGGTTGTGTCGTAATCTTAGGGATCAGAACTATCTGTATTGTAAAATAAGAGGAAAGTAAGGACATTTTCAACTTGAAAAGAGTATTTTTCATGATATAAGTTATATTTCATAAAAATGCAGTATTAATTTGTGATTTTGCTTAGTCCACATGCTATCTTGATTAGGAAGCACCTGAGTATCTGTCTCTAGTTACTGCCTGGATCCACGGTTACAGGTAATCGTTATTAAAGAGCATTGTTTTCATGCAAATCTATTTGGTCACAAACCCTGTGTATTTAGTTTATGGTGGAAAAATTGCAATTTTTTTCCTCACTGTTGGGGAAGAAGGTAAAAAATTACACTTGTGTTCTGATTTAAGAGTTTTACATGTTCATGACTTTTTCTATTTGAGACAACCTTTTTAAGTACGTAGTTTTTTTTTTTTTTGCAAGTGTATAATCAATTACATTCTTTGCCAAAAGTGAAGGAAAAAATAGTTTTGTTTTAGTAACCGTTTTTCAAATACTGTATGTGGTGAGAATTTTTGCACCACTTAATATCATGCTTCCAAATGTGTAATCTGTACATACACATGATTGTCACCTTAGACATGATTAAATTGGTGGGCATATTGTTTTGAGCATTTGGCACAAGTGACATTGTTTGGATTGAAAATACAAAACTTTTTAAATGTGAAGCGTGACTTATTGAGGTTATCTTCTGATACGTTGTCGTAAGGGTAGTTGCATCTACTCTGGCAGGTAGTGTCTCTTGGGGATATAACAAGTATGTTGTGGAACTTAACTTTGAGACAATTTTAGTCCTGGATTTACAGCCTCTGTTCTGTTAAATCATCTGTACTGGAGGGAAAAGAGAGTAGGAGTACAGCCATCAGTTGACTTCATAGAACCAGAATTTTTAGACCTGGAAGGAATCTTCAGGACTTGTAGTCTAAACCTTTACTCTTCCTCTTGATCATGAGGGAAATGAGTCCCAGAGATTGAAGTAGATTTACCAAGCTCACCTGTCCTGTTAGGGAGACAGTTTAGAACTGTTTTTGCTGTAAGATAGTCTCAGTGTACTCCCAAGCATCAGGCCTTGGAGCCTGCTAAAATTCAGGACTTCCAACTAAGTCCGGTGTTTTCCTATGTTATATCTTGCTACTTGCCTATAGTCTAGGAGAATCTGAAAAAAAAAGTCATTTACCAAACAGATTACAGTTCTCTGACTTTCATAACACTCTGCTCTGTATCTGGGTGGTTCTGCAGTGGTCAGGTGAAATGGATAAATGAGTGTGCAGGGTCAGTGGCTGGCCTAGTCCTGGCTTGAGGCGTTTGAGTCGTCCTTGATGGACTGACTAGCTTCTGCTTGAGGAAAGTCCAGACTTCTTGCTCGGTATCTGTCATAACTGCAAACCAAACCCACAGCTGTTCAGTTGATTCGGACTTGTAGTGACCACATAGGACAGAGTGAACTGCTCCATAGTGTTTCCAAGGAGCACCTGGTAGATTTGAGCTGCTGACCTCTTGATTAGCAGATGTAACAATCACCATGCCACCAGGGTTTCCAGTCTGTCATAGTACAGGCTAAAATTTTACCAGGTCACTTTGGGCCTTTTTAAATATTGATGTGGAGTGGGTTGGGGAGAAGCTGCTTATATCAAGTAAACAGTCCCCTGATGTGCATGCGTGATAGTGGTTTTGTTGTTTGCGTGTTTCATAGTCCTGTTCCTTATTTGTCAGTTACCTATTTTAAAAGTTTATCTTGGTCATGTGGGGGTGTAAGTGATTAGAGTGAAAACGATAGATCTTAAGGTGTTGCCTGTCTGTAGGTGGAGTCCACCCAAGCAGTGACCAGCGAGAGAGCTGGGGTGCTGCTTTGGGTCTTAATTGTCCTAGCCAGCCAAGTGCAGTCAAGTCGGATCTGACATCTGACTCATGGCGACCCAGAGCTGAGAGATTTATGTTGAGTCTATCAGAGGATGGGAAACCCTGATGGCTTTGTGATTAAGTGCTTTGTCTGTTAACCAACAGGTTGGCACTTCAACTCTGCGAGGTGCTCCTTGGAAACTCTATGGGGCAGTTCTACTCTGACCTGTAGGGTCACTGTGAGTCAGAGTGGACTCAGTGGCAGTGGGTTTGGTTTGATTTTCTGTCAGAAGACAGGCTGATACTTCACCTTCTTAGAGGCCTGATTTGGGTTTGATGAGTTTCTGCAGATAGCACCATGAGTTGAAGTGTTATGGCTACTAGTGAGAATGATAAATGATAACATGATTAGTGGATTTTAAAATGGCCACGTAGTGGTAGTTTTAAAAACTTCCTGTTACATCCTTCTTTACTGTTCAGTGTACTTATGTTCGTAGTTATTGAAACACAGTTTGCCTGCATCTTCTGTTAGTGTAACTAAATTTTAAGCATGTTTGTGTTAAGTGTATGTATGTATCTTACCATACTGTGCTGTTTGGGGATATGCCCACTGTTAAAGTATTTGGGAAGTTAATAAATTAAAATTTCAAAGATAGTTTAAAGTTAGTAATTACTGTAAAATCTCTATTTCAAGTGACTCATTTTTAATCTGTAGTGCTGTGCATGAAGTAATTTAATGGCCTGTATAGAGGTAATTATGGTAGTCATGTGACTGAAAACCAGATAGGCACTGAAGTTGCTCATTCGGGGTGTTGGTTTTAGTTTATTGATGCTTCCTTCAGATGATTCTGAGTACACCTTTATAATTTACTGTCAAAACATGAGAGCTGAGTTTCTACCAAGTTGAGCATGATATTTTGTTGTTTTTTGAGTTGGTGGGTAAAGGAAATATGTTTGAGCATATTTATCATAGTATTTCAATATTGAGGTAAAGGGAAATCTGAGAACATAAGCAGATTGAATTAAATTTGGAATGGAGTGAATGAAAGGAAAAATGGGAAGGAAAGTTGAGGTTGGAAAGGTAGGGAGGAGTGAGGTCATGTAGAGCCTTTAGGACATGAGAAGTTTTGGGGGTTCTGACGTGGGAAATCATTAAGTTTTTTTAGCAGGAAATGACATGTCTGATAATAAAACTGCAATCACTTTTTGTGAATAAGAATAGATATGTCCATTGTGACTAATCAGTATGCTAATATTGATCACTTCTGACAAAAAATATTTGAAGAATTTCCTAATACTCTGAATTCTTTGATTTAATGACTTATGCCTGTTTTTATGACGTCATTGGCTTTCTGATACTTTTCAGTAATTTCTCTATAGTGATTATATTAAAAAGGAAATTAATTTGATAAAACAAGTTATTGTTCATGGTAATGAAGAAAAATTTGGAAAAGGGTAGCCGTAAATGTCATACAGCCTACAAAAGGGTAATCAGTGTCACTGAATTATGCTTGCAGAAAGTGTTGAATTGGTGAATGTTTTGTTACAATGAATTTTTACCGCAATTAAAAATAATGTTCATGGTTCAGTTTAGGTGATGTGGGTACAGGTGTTCCTTATAAAAATCTTTCTACTTTGCTGTGTGTTTGGAAGTTTTTACAGTAAAATGTTGGGGGAAAGTAATTTACAGCGAATTCATCGGCCTTTTTGATTTTTGCTTTCAGGTCAACACTGATTTATAACATTCGGAAAATAAGACTGATTGTGTATTTTATGTTAAGTAAAAGAAGACCAAGAATTGTATAAGTATGATAGACTTTATGATGTCAGTTAGAAATTTTGCACTTTTTTCTACTTTTGGACTCAATTATTTAATGGAACTGTGGGCAAGTGTATTCACATCCTGTGCTTTGTTTTTTCCGTGTAAAAGGGATAGACATAATTGCTGGTATTTTTTGTGTTTCTGTAGTGCCTTTCGTCTGAGAAGTTCAAGGTACTTTGTAGAACTTCTGTCACACAGGCTGTGCATCTCACAGCACATTTGTAAGGTATGTAAGAGGCCTCTTTCCATTTCCCTTTCCCTGTGAAAGATTTTTACTAATGTACACACTCTAGAAATGTGGATGCATCACTTTTTTAGAAAAATAATACTGTTTTTGGTGAAAGTTTACACAGCAAATTAAACTCCCATTTGACAGTTTCCACATGAGTTGATCAGTGACGTTAGTTGTGTTTTTCACAGCATATCAACATTCTCTTTGTGTTCAGGTTTTGTTTCATTTCTGGTACTCTCGTACCTGCCACCTTATCTTCTCGTCTTTGCTTTAGATTAAATGTTCACCTTTCAGATTCACAGATGGTTTATAGTAGAGCAGTGATCTGATGGGTAATATCTTTTATTTTGTGTGTTACTCTGCTTTTCTGCTAAAAGGTGATCTGGAGGACATGTGCATCACTATGAATGGTTCTCTTGTCCACCAGTCCTAAGATTTTTATTTTACTCTAGAGTTTTTCAGTGTGGTCTTATTTTCCTGTTGCTCCCTGAGATACTGTGCTGACTTCCTTTTTGTCCCCTATCCCAAGCACTGTTCCATTTCTTCAGTGAGGATGTATTTCCTAACCTCTCTCTTACTTAGTGTTTAAGGAGGTGGGCTCATCATGTTACACAGGTACTTGTCATCTGGATTTATATTGTGTTAGAAAACTGTCTATTCCTTCTGTTTATCGTCTTTAAGTTTTTACTTTTTGAAGTAGTTTAATCATCGTACAATGAACTGCGTATACTGTGGATTAAAGGGGAAATAAAACAGTTGCAGTTGAGTGGATTCTGACTCATATTAAGCTCATGTGTTGCAGCGTAGAACTGTATTTTACAGGGTTTTCAAGGCTATGACCTGTCAGAAGCAGGTTGCTAGGCCTTAACATCTGAAGTGCATCTGAGTATGTTTGAACTGCCAGCTTTTGAGTTAGTGATTGAGTGTTTAACAGTTTTCACCAGCCTGGAACCTCCGTTCTGGGGAGTTACCTAATTATGAGTGTCAGATGAACCAAGCAGAGAAGGAGGATCAGAGGGCAGCCCTCCTTCCTCACCCAAGTAGTAGTCAGCAGTGGTGCTTGTTTAGGGGGAAGCATTGTTAGCAGCATGTAAAACAGCCTGTCCATAGGCTGTTCAGATATTTTGAACTGGTTACAAATAAGGGGAATGATTAAAGGTTTCTTAATTTAATTGATCACCATGGTAAACATCCTGATGTGGTCTCATTTGGGCTACCCTTTCTTGTTCTCCTTCCTTCTGAGGGAGCTCTGTAAATGGAGATGCACGCTAATAATTAAGGGGTCTATGTTTTCTTCATTTGGTGAGATGGACAGCCAGGGTTTGGTTAGTTTTGATCTCTGGCATGTTAGGTAGAATGGCTAAGTTAGTTTGTGATTTTGTCATGATTCACTCATTCAACAAATGATTGCAGGTTAGTTATATTTCAGACACTGCTCTAAGCCACATCTGAGAAAAAACAAAGATAGTCCCTGCCTTTATAGAGTTTTCATCCTAGTGGGGGAGACTGATCATAGACTAGTAAACAGGTTATGTGGTATAATTTGTCACACTATAACTGTTATTAAGAATGACATGTAGGGAAGAGGTGGGATAAGTAAAATCTAGCTATTGTATGGAAATAGAGGTTCTTTCATTGACTTTAGAAGTGACATATGGTCAGAGATCCTGGACAAAAGTGAGAGAAATAAGTCGTATAAAGAATGGGACCAAGTTTTCTGAGCAGAGAGATTAGCAAGTGCGAAGACCTGAGATGGGAAATGAGCTTGCCATTTTTAGGGTATAGGAAAAGGCTTGACTGGCAGGATCCCAAGGAGCAGCAAGAAAGAGTAGAAGAAATAAGTGTAGCAGTGGGCCGGGGGCTGGATAGTTTGAGAGTGCATCAGAAGCCATTGAAGCATTTTTGTAAAGGGAGTAATGTAATCTGATTTATATTTTTGACCGCTGTATGGAGATTAGATTGTAGAGAGGCAGAAACAGAAGCAAGGAGATTTGTTCAAGGCTCTTTAAGTCCAGTCACAGATGACAGTGACCTAGACAGGAGGGGTAACAGTGGAGGTGGTGAGATCTAGTAAGATTCAGGATATATTTTAAATTGGTGCTGATAGGCTTTGCTGGTAAATTGAGTATATAGATTCTTACAGTTCTGATCCATGACCATGGCCAGAGATCAGCCCCATGCAGCTGCTGGACTTAGGGGACAACTGAGCCAGTATAGTGGACTCTGGCGTGATACTCTGTTGCTATTGCATGAGGCTTGAAATGACTCCTAAAGTAGCTTTCAGTGTATGCATTAGGATGTTTGATTTATGGCCTTGTATATAACCGGACAGACTGTTTCAAAGCTGTTTTCTCAATTAGTGTATGTTACTGCATTGAAATAAATAGGTTACACTTTTGCTTTATAGGTTTGTTTAAGCTAGATTCTTTACCAAAAGTGCTGAAGGCCCTATAACTACTAAGATAGTTTTGCCATAAAAGAAGTATCATGTTACGTAGGTTATTTTATTTCTCTGAACCTCAGGACCTATGCCTCTAAAATGGAGAGAACATGCATTTCATAGCGGTTTTAGGCAAAATAATGTATAAAGTGTTCGCTGTCCATTTGTTTTCTTTCTTGGTAGAAACATAGTTCTGACTTTTGATACAGGAAAGATTTTTCAAAAATCTTTTTCTTTTAAGATGTCAGTGAATTATATTTCTCCAGTCACTGCTTGCCTTAAGAGTGACAAGGATTTGATGGTAGCAAGCTTAAAGTTATTGTACATTTCTTTAGTGCTGCCTGATTACGAGGGAGAAAAACAGTGTTTGTTTTCGTGTTCCTGTCTTTTTTTCCTGTTTAACTGTAGGAGTTAGTATGCCGGTAAATAGCATTAGAGATGGGGCTTTCCGGCAAGTGGACATGAAAATTAGATGTACTGGATTGGATACTTGTTTGCCCACTGTTGCCTGCTCCCGCCACCTTTTGTGACTATAATATTCTTGAGCAGACTTGTGGTGCATGCGTCCCTGCTGTGCATGTATGTGTATGGCAGGACTGTGGCTGAAGAGTCTTTAATCATGAAGCCAGAAACATTTGATCCTGTCATGCACCAACTACATATACTTCGTTTATCTCTTCAAGCTAGTTATACTTTAGAAATTATATATTTTTATTAGTGACCCGTGGCTGGCTTTCCAGTTTTACTTACCTTGCATCTTGAGGTAATTTTTCAGTTGAATGGTGTTCCCCTAAAAGTTGTCCCCCTTTATGAGAACTGATGCTTTTCTTGCAAGAGAGAACAAAAAGAATACAGACTAACTTCTGAAGCTCCTGGCTATTCTAAAAACACAAGAGTCCAGTTGTATTGTTTCTAAGAAAAAAATTTTTTTTATGTTTTGACTTTAAGTATATAGTTGAGACTACCTCTTTTGTTATGTGTGCGTTGTTACTTTTATTGTATTCTGGGAGATGCCAGTATAAAGGCTGTTGGGGTTCTCTGTTATCCCTCTGTGAACCACAGAGCAAATGTTATGTCCCTTTTCTGGCATACTTTTTACCTAACCCTTTTGTTTGCATTTTAGGCTTTGACAGTCAAAGGAAGTAAATCTAAGTTAAAATGGATATTTAATGTTGCAACACACTGTTAATATGTAATTTTTTTGTCGGGAGATAAATCTTAATTACATGATTTGGCAGCTTTGTTGGAAGTAACTGTGTTCATAGTTTTAGTGGAGTTCTGGATGAAATCTTTTAGATGTTTACAGTTATTCAGTGGGTGGCTCTTTTTTTCAATGGTGGAGAATTTATCTTTTGAAAATACTAAGTTCAGGAAAGGAAAGCAATACAGAATCTAGTTAAGAGTGTGGGCTCTGCCCTCTGCACCCCACATTGGTGAGTGATGTCTGGGGCCTTAAAAGCTGCCAAGCTGCCATCCAAGAGTACAGCAAATGGTCCCAACTTAGAAGGAGCGGATGATCACCAAGGACCAAGATGACATGGCAGAAAGAGGACCCAGAAGACAGAGACCCACGTGAGTGGGTGGCCACATTGACTTGTGATCAGAAGAGCCAGATGGTGCCCGGCTACCACCAGTGATAGCCATGATGGAGCTCACAAAGTTGAGTGTCACTGGCAACACAAGACTAATAAGGGGTGCACTCTGAGATCTCCATTAAAAGACCACAGTTGATGGTCTGTGGGCCTCGGAGTTGCCCTGGGAGCATGGGCCCTGGCCCGGATACTGCCCCTGTCCATAAATCATAATGGAGGTCAACTCTTGGACAGGAGTGGATTGGACTTGGTGACACAGAGTGACCATATTGTGTGTGTACCTTGGTTCTATGGTTTTGTGCATCTATAGGATGTTGTCTTGCAGACCTCTTACTGGAGGAACGGGAGTGGAGGTGGGGATAGGAAATTGTTGGGAGGATAAGACATATGGAATAGAGAGGAAGAGTGTGCTGTCACTGGGCAGGGAGAGCAGTGGGAGCTGCATATAGGTGGGCATGCAAGGTTATATGGAAATGTATGTTTTAATTCAATCTTCGTTAAAAAAAAAAGGCTTGGGCTCTAGAGAGAGGCAGATAGTTACGTGTTAGCTCTTGCCACTTCATAGCTTGTGACCCTGGCCAGTAATGTGACCCCTTTGTAACTCAGTTTTCTCTTCTATAGAAGAGGCATGGTAACAGTGCTATGAGAGGTCACTCAGAATGAAACACATAGCTCAGTGCCAGACCTGTAGCTCTTCAGCTTGTACCATTAAGGTTGCAGTTTCTGGTCTCTGATAACTGCACACTCTTTTATTTGGAAGAGTTTTTTGTAGTGCCCTGAGAACTTAACTTGTGGGGACTAGAATAAGGCTTATGACTATGTCCTGAGTGCTTTGTAAGAGTTTTCCCAAGTTTCAGCTGCACAGTGGAATCACCTTGGAAAAGTTTCTGAAGATCAACTGTATTGAGGTATAATTTACATAAAATAAAATATCCCCATTTCATGCATCAGTTTGGAAAGTTTTTATAGATGTATCCACCCATGAAATCACCAGCCAGTCAAGACCTGACCATTTCTTTAAACCAGAAAAACCCACTACTGTCAAGTTGATTGCGATTCACAGCAACCCTGTAGGACAGAGTAGAACTGCCCCCATAGGTCATCCAAAGAGCATGTGGTGGATTCAGGCTGCTACCTTTTGTTTAGCATCCGTTGCTCTTAACCACTGTGCCACTAGGGTTTCCTACTACTTCCTTGGGAACCTTTAAAATTATTTCTTTTTAATTAAGTTTTTAAAGTTTATTTATTTGAAAATCTGTTAAAAAATGCATGTGGCAAAAATAAAATCATATGATAAGGTTTACAAGAAGTGTGTTCTTCCTATCCCAAAGCTGCAGTGCTCCATCTTTAAAAATTGCTTGTACCTTAAGAGCTTTAAAAATACTTTAGTTGGGGAAAAAAACCAAAAAGCTTGAGCTAGGCAGGGGAGCAGGGTAGGTAAAACCTGTATGTGTAATACAATGCCACGGATAAAAATCCTGATGCTTGTTGAGTCAGTTCTGACTCAGCAACCCTATAGGACAGAGTACAGCTGCCCTGTTGAGTTTCCAGAGAGCACCTGGTGGATTCCAAGTGCTGAGCTTTTGTTCAGCAGCTGTAGCTCTTTACCACCACCACCACCAGGGTGTCCAGAGTGTGAAAAGCAAGTCTTTTCCCAAAACTTCTCAGTCTCCCTATCACCTTAGTCCTTGCTTCAGAGGAAGCGGCTGTACACTGTTTTTCTGTGTATGCTTCTGGAGTTACTATGTCTGTAGGTACCCTCTCTTTTTTTGTGTATAGGGTAGAACGTATCACACGCACTGTTCTGCATTCTTGCACTGTCTTGGGGACAGTGTAAGTGGGAAATCGGTCTGCACACAGTCAGATCCTGCTGCTTTTACATCCATTTATGGTTAACCCTGGAATATTGACTTCTTGAGGTAGGTGCTTTTATTTAGGAAACCAAAGGTAGGTGCCCTGAGGAATGTTTCCTTGTTCCCCTTCTGTGGAGAACTTAAAGTTGGGGCAGTTTCTACTTGGCAGTAAATTAGAGGTTCTCTTCCTTTTATGCCTGAGGCTTGCTGCTCTTGATCTCTGAGAGGGTTCTCTGCTGCAGAAAAGAGCGTTTGAACTTGACATTGGCTTGGCAACTGCTTGACCAAACAGTGACAGTAGGAGACTTAAGCTCTTGGTGAACAAATGGGCAGATGGAAGTTTGGGCCCTTTTACAAGGAGTTTCCAAAAGCAGTGTGTAAACAAAACAAATGGCTTTATGTTTTCAGTTTAATTTTCCAAATGTTTAATGGTGTTTCCTGTATGACAGGCACGGTCCTAGGTGGGTGAAGCTGGAGTTCATAGGACAGGTTTCTGCCCACTGCGCTGATAGATATCTTCTCCCTCTGACTTAATGAAGTGCTACGTATTCTATTCGTTTTAGATGTGTTCTCATTTAACAGAGGAGAGCCGTGGTATGGAGGATATTGGAGAACACAGGTACTTATAAAAAGCTGTCTTCGTTTCAGCCAGGTTTTTGGAACAAGAATTTGATTCTGTTACTAGCTTATGACTAGAGAATAGCATGTATTTTGATCTTTATTCTCAGTTTTATAGTTCTCCTGATACCTGTATAAAGAGGATGTGTTATAGAGTATCCTTTGAGTTTTTATGGGATTCGTGTGTGTTTAGGTTGGAAATTATGACTCCTGTAGAAAACTGTGACCATAAACCACTGAAGTAGGATCACTGTGTTCTAGATAACTGAAGCTTGCTTTTTTAAGCTTGGATGTTTATTTCTGTAGTAGATGTGTTCTTTTTCTTTGTCTTACAGTTTCTGGGGAGCCCCTGGGTGGTACAGGTAAGTGTTTTACTAACTAATGAAAGGTTGGTGTTTGAACTTACCCAGAAGTCTCCAGAAGAAAGATCTGGCAGTCTGCTGCTGAAAGGTCACAGCCTTGAGAAGCTTATGGACACAGTTCCACTCTGCAGTGCTTGGATTTGCCATGAGCTAGAACTGACTGTACAGCAACTGCTTTGGTTTTATTGTGGTGTCCGGGCCCTTTGTGATGATTGAGGGCTTTCCTCTTAAAGGGTTTTTTGAGTTCTGCCCTGAGGGTGTATTGTCCTGCTCTTTGTCTTGCCCTGAATGGCACCCCTTTCCCCCATTTTGACGTTTCCGACTGTGACTTTCGCAGGAATGTGTGTCTTCTGTATGTTGTTGCCAGTCTGCACCTCTTTCTTTCTCACCCAAGCGTGTATTTTTCTAAACTGCCTGTGAACTGAGCTACTGGTCTGTTAGAATTTTCTAAAACAAAAGCACATAAGTTCAAAGAGAGGATCTGAGTTTTAACACTCTGTGCTGCAAATAATTGAAGTTTCTGGTTATATGAGGGTTTCTGTAATTATGTAGGAGTACCTGGGTGGTGCAAATGGTTAACACCCTTGGTTGCCATCTGAAGGTTTCAAATTGAGTCAACCCAGAGGTGCCTTGAAGAAAGGCCCAGCAATCTCTTCTAAAAAAAAATCACTCCCTGAAAACTCAATGGAGCGCAGTACTGCTCTGACACACATGGAATTGCCATGAATCAGAGTTGACTTGATGACAGCTGCCTATAATTTTATGAGGGTGAATTTTAGCTACTAAAGTGTCTTAAGAGGTAGTCTTAGCATTGTTGTACCCAGCTGATCTTATTTGGGGCTGTTTTCGTTGTTTACAGAGCAAATTAATTTCTCATTCACCTTATTTTAGGTAATTGGTTACCAAGCCCACAACATGCCAGTTCTTCACTTCCTTGATCTTGGATTCTCTGTTTTCAGCTTTCCTGCCCCTTCCTGCCATCCTGTCCTTACCTCTAGACTGATGTGCCCATTTTTTGTTTTATTTTATGGGTCTCTCTAATCTTAGGTGAAGGGGCAGAGAAGCAGCCATTTTCTTTGTAAAATTTGTGTGCAGAAAATTGTTTATGTAAAGTCTCCTCGCTCTTAGAAATTTGTTTTTTTCTGTAATTTGTAATTTGAATTCTTTTTTCTTTTATTATTTTTTTCTTTTTCATTATGATTGAATGAAAATGTGCATTCCCATATAAATTTGCGTGCTCACCTATATGCACCTTCCACTGCTCTCTCTGCACAGTGACAGCACACTCTTCTCTCTGCTCCATACGTGTCCTATCCTCCCAGCAGTCTGTCTCCTCCTTTCCACCCACTCCCCTTCCTCCAGTATGAGGTCAGCAGGACGACATCTTATAGATGCCTAGAACCATAAAGTGCCCACAGAGTATGGTCACTCTGCGTCACCAAGTCCAATCCATTGCTGTCCAAAGAGTTGACCTTCGTTATGCTTTATGGACGGGGGTAGCATCAGGGCCAGGGCCCATTCTCCCAGGGGAACCCCGAAGCCCCTGGACCATCAATTGTGGTCTTTCAGTGGAGATCTCAAGGTGAACCCCTATTTATTCTTGTGTTGCCAGTGAGACTCAACTCTGTGAGCTCCATTGTGGCTATCACTGGTAGTGACTGGGCACCATCTGGTTCTTCTGGTCACAAGTCGATGTAGACACCCACTTAAGTGGGTCTTTCTGTCTTCTGGGTTCTGTTTCCCCCATGTCGTTACGGATCTTGGTGATCATCTGTTCCTGCTGAGTTGGGAGCATTTGCTGTACCCTCAGATGGCAGCGTGGCAGCTTTTAAGACCCCAGACACCACTTACCAATGTGGGGTGTGGAGAGTCTTCATTAGCAAAATACTAGTTGTGCCAGTTGGCCTTGATTTCCTCAGAGCACAGTCCCTGGCCCCCCGTCCCAGCTACTCCATCCTTGCAACATTGGGTTAAGATGGGAGGAGTACTCAAGTTGTGTTGAATTCCAGTTAGTAGTGATCTTCTTACTAATGTGTGCTGTCACCAATTTCATTCAACCAGATTTCTAACAACTATCTAATCTAAACCCTCCCCCATCGCCTTCCCGCCCTCCCTACCCTTGTAGCCATCAGAGAGTCTTCTATGTATGAGTCTGCTTTTAAGTTATCATCGTAGGGGTCTCATACAGTATTTGTCCTTCTGTCACTGACTACTTTCACTTAACATAATGTCCTCCAGTGGAAACCAGGTTATGAGATGTTTCCTGAAATCATCGTTGTTCTTTATCGCTGCATGCTGTTCCATTGAGTGTATTTACCATAGTTTACCTGTCCGTTCCTCTGTTGTTGGGCACCTGGATTGATTCCGTCTTTTAGCTATTGTGGACTGTGCTGCAGTAAACATTCGTGTGCATGTATCAGTTGGTGTGCATGGCCTTGATTCTGTAGGATATATTCCAAGCAGTGGAATTACTGAGTCAAATGGTATATCTATATCCATTTTTTTAAGGGAGCATGAGATTGCTTTCCAAAGAGGTTGCACCATTTTGCAATCCCATCAACAGTGTAGGAGAGCTCCAGTTTCTCCACAGCCTCTCCAGCATTTGTTGTTTTTGGGATTTTTGGATCATGGCCAGCCTTGTTGGGGTGAGATGGTATCTCATTGTAGTTTTGGTTTGAATTTCTTAAGTAGCTAATGATTGTGAGCATGTCTGCGCCTGGATCCCCTCTTTAGAGAAGTGTCTGTCCATCTCCTTTGCCCAGTGCTTAATTGGGTGATTTATCTTTTTCTTACTGATATTTTGTAGTACCTTATAGATTATGGAGATCAGGCGTCGGTCTGATGTATAGTTGCCAAATATTTTTTCCCATTCTGTAGGTGGTCTTTTAATTCTATTAATAAAGTCCTTGGGTGAGCAAAAGTGTTTGATTCTTTATCTATTTTCTGTTGATTGTGGTTTGTTTGACAGATTTTGAAGTCTGTCTGTGTTGTGTATTAAAACTTCCAATGTTGTTCGTACTTTTTTTTGGATGAGCTTTATCATTTTAGATTTGATATTTAGGTCTTTTATCCAGTTTGAGTTGGTTTTTGTATAAGGTGTAAGATACAGGTCTTGTTTCAGTTTATTGCAGATACATACCCAATTTTTCCAGCACCATTTGTTGAAGATACTGTTATTACCCCAGTTCATTGTCTTAGGGCCTTTGTTGATTATCAACTGTTCATAGGCAGGTGTCATCTCTGTGGTCTCGATTCTGTTCCATTGATCTATCTGTCTCTTTTTGTACTAGTACCAGGCTGTTTTGACTACCATGGCAGTGTAATAGATTCTGAAGTTGGGTATGTTGTTCTTCTTTAATAGTGCTTTACTTACCTGGGGCTTCTTCCCTTTTCAGACAGAGTTGGTAATTTGTTTCTCCATCTCATTAACAAATATCACTGGAACTTGTATCTGTTATTTGAATGCTTAGTTTATTATGTGCTTTACTCTTATCTGCAATACAATATGACACTTCATACACAGATTTAACCCAGAATTATTTTTGCATTGCTTATACTGATGCTTACATGACAATGGTATGACATGTGTGATTCCTGAGAAGTTTGGCAGGAAGATGCTTTGGGTGAGTGTGATGAGTGAGGTAAAAGAAATAGGTGGTGCTGAGGAGCTTCTTAGCGGCCTGATGTAAGTTGGGAGCTTGAGCCTTGAAGTAACTTAGTCTTTACTAGGAGGTGACCTAAGGGGGTACATTTTTGAGGGTGGGAAAAAAACATGCCGTTATGTTGGTTCCAACTCATAGCAGCCCTATAGGACAAGAGTAGAACTGCCCCATAGAGTTTCTAAGGCTGTAATCTTTACAAAAGTAGACTGCCACATCTTTGTCTTGTTGAGCATATGGTGAGTTCACACTGCTGACCTTTCAGTTAGCAGCTTAGCAGTTAAACTGTTGTGTTGCCAGAGCATGGATGTATTTAGGGCAGAAGAAAAAAGGCAGAAACTGTGGGTTAATAGCCTGGGGTTTAAAGTGTGTAGTTTTGGCAGAGGATGGTTTTGTGCTTTGGGTTTTATAATTTCATAAGTTAGTGTCTTGGGATTTATAGTTTTACTCTTAGCTGCAATACGGTATGACATTTTGTACCCAGATTTAACTCATAATTTTTTTGCACTGTTTATGTTGATGCTGGAGCACTGGTAATCAAGTGGTTAAGAGTGTAGGCTGCTAACTAAAGAAAGAAATTCAGCAGTTTGAATCCACCAGGCACTCCTTGGAAACTCTACTGGGCAGTTCTCCTCTGTCCTGTGGAGTTGCCGTGTGTCGGACTTGACTTGATGGTGTGTTGGCGCTACTGTCTCCCACAAGAACAAATCTCAGTCAAACACAGAGTTGGAAATTTTTGTGTATGTTGGTATCACCATTCTTTTTAGTGGCATCCACAGGATTTTTAAAAATATTTTAAAAATTTCCTTTAAATATTTAAAGTTTAGGGTCTAAAAGGTTGGACAGTTTTTGTTTTCTGTAATTGTTATCTTTATAATAGTGATTTATAGCAATTTATTTAGATAAAGAAAAAGTTCCAACTTGATTATATAACTGAGGCACGTGCATGGCAACAAGATAGTCAAGTGTTAGTAACTCATTAACTTCTAATCTGTTGTATCTATGTGCTTTTTTTTTTCTTTAAAAAAAATCTTGTTTTGTCTTTCTGATTTCTTGTGGAGCCCCTGGGAAGTGAATTTTCTTTACACTTTCTGTTCCATGTCCAGTGGTACAACGAATGCAGTAAAAAAAAAAAAAAAAAAAAAAGTGAAAGTTAAATCATGTTCAAAGCTGTGCTATATTAAATATTTTTATTTCTTGGGTGGTTGAGAAATGTAGGATGCTTGCTATAATCATTGCTGTTGCTTTTGCGTAATTAGCCCGTTTGAGGAATTATGAGGTAAAATTATAATTATTTGAAGCATGTTGAATGAGCCATTTTTAAAACTGTGATTATTTTATCTGCATAGAAATTTATTCATTATCTTTGCAGAATACTCTAAAGATCCTGATTCTGCAGAAGAAGTCTAGTTATTTAGTTGAATTATTTCCACTTTTATTTCTTGGCTGGAGAACTATTTGGCACTTGTCTATAATGAATGTTTGTCTAATGAATGTAATGTCTTCAACTACAACCTGGTACCAAGGTTGTTACGAAGTAGTGTAGCTGTCTGTCACCACCTCCTAGGTCTTTGGTAGCTCGTAACCTTCCAAAAGTAAACTAAAAATTGTCCATAGAGGCAGATGTACTGATAGTCTAAGCAAATAAGAACCTTAAGTACAGAAAGTCCTCAGTTTATGAGTTGTGATGAACTGCATTTAATACAGCACCTACTCCAGCACAACAGCTGTCATCCACCTGTGGTTCAAGGTGCAGTGCCACTTTCAAGGTACGGTAGTACCTGTGGATGACATTTACTCAGGCAGTAATTGCATGCCACCATATGGTAACGTTACGTGATTTCTGGAAGAATAGAATGTTCTTCAGTATATCTGGAGCATACATCTAGGAGGAAGTAACATGGAAAAAATTGCTGAGTTATGTGAGCCTCCTTCAGATGTTTGATCAGCATAGTTTGATGGAAGAGATTGATGGAAAAATTGTCCATATGGCAAGAACACTGCATTTAGAACTTGGTATCGCTGATGTGGAACAGTTCTGAGATCACAGAGAAGGGGAGGGGTATCAGCAGCTCAGGACTCAATGGATTTCAAAGATGAAAGAAATAACGGAGAAGCAGGAGAGAAGTCATTGGAAATTTTCACAGTGAAAGGATTTAGTTGAATTTTTTTTTAACTAAATTAGAGGGCTCTGGTTGTTTGAAAAAATGGACCTATCACTTTGCTGAAGTTGATAGGTGGATTTGGGACACTGAAATGTTGCTAACAGAAAGGTCGGTAGTCTGAATCTACTAGAAGTTTCTTGGAAATCCTGTGGGGCAGTTTTTACTCTGTCCTATAGTCTTGCTATGAGTTGGAATGAGCGGGATGGCAATGGTTTTTTAATTTTTTTAAATAAGGTAGACCTGTAAGTTTATATGTAATGTTCCCAATCCACGGAGACAAAAGATCATATTTGTAGATACTGGTTAATAAAAGGCAAAATAATAAAACTTTAAAAAAAGTATTCCGTTTACATCAGAACCAGAATGGAATCATGATATAAGTATTGTGATATGTGTAATTGTTACACAAGTTGCATAGTAAATCGGCACATTTAAAGATGGTGGAATTGAGATTACTGTCAGCCCTGCAGTTTAGCTTCCATGTGCATCACACCCAAACTTGAACACACCTCTCTAACTTAAAGGTTGTTTTGTTTTGATTTCCCACGAGAAATACCAGGAGGAACTCACTACACTTCTCTGAGGTAATAGCATGGTTACCAGTCATAGAAAAATCAGCTGAAGACACAAGAAAAGATTCTTTAAAAGTTTTGAGAATTATGTTAGTATATGTGTCCAAAACAAATTAGCATTGCGAGAAGGATTTGTATAACTGCAATTCAGGAAGTTTTGAAAACTGCAGTGATTTGATGGCAAACCTGACCTGAGAGGTGGTTTAGTTTTTATCCTGCATAGTGTTAATATTCATTTATTTTGAATTGCTGGATTTGTTACTTAATATTTGGCGTTTATACCGTTATCGCCTTTCTAAAATCTGAATTTAGAAACATCTGGCCCAAAGTTTATGGGGGATATAAGCTAAGTGTTTCTTATAGGAAGAGGATGAGCTGTGGCATATGCACTTTAGAAAAAAATTATTTGCTATACTGGTGAAAGTTTAATTTCAGGAAAAGACATTATTAAAATAAGATCGAGCCACAACTTACAACCTAGTCAGGGCAGATTGCACTGTAACATTCTCTTTTTGTGTGTGCATCTGTCATTAATAATGTGTACCACATGCAGTGTGGCATTCCATAACTTGCTGGTGTTTTCATTCTCATTTGTTCACTCATATATGTTCAGTGTTACGATTTACAGAGTACTGATGAAAGCAGTCATAATGCAACATTTTTTAAATGAGGTGTTCCACTTAAACGTCAGAACCAGTTTATGATGGAATTGTCATTACGACAGAATTGTCAGAACGGAATGAGTTGTTATAATCTTAAACTTCTGAATAGTGGGATTTGAAGGAAGCATTGCTGTTTTTCAAAATAAGACTTAAATAGTAATGACAAACATATACTGAATGCTTATTATAAGCTTTTTTCATGTAATGTCTCATTTAACTTTTATACCCAGGTATAAAGTTTATATACCTAGGTCATAAGTGCGGTAATTAACAGAGCTAGGTTTAAGTCTCAGGCAACTGGCTCTGGTCTATACTTTTCACCACTAATGTAAACTGCCCTCTTTGTTGCCACCTATAACTGAAAATTCTGGTGAAACCTTTTAGTTGGGCGAGTCTACATAGTCTCATGTCTCTGTAGTGAGTATTTCTAGTTTTATCAAGTAGTTTATATGGTAGATTCTGTATGCCCATGAGACACACACCTAGCTTGGGACCGAGGTTTTGAGGTAACCCAAGTATAGTGTTTGGTTAAATAAAATTGTTGTTGGTGGTGTTTTGAGTGGAGAGGTGAAGGATGTTAGAATCACCTGAAGCTCTGGGAGACTGTAAACCATCTGGCCTCTCCAGAATCTGTGGATGTGCTAGGAGTTGGAGTGCATGTGATTACACCTTCCTCCAGCTGCTGCCCTTCATCATCATCAGCCACAAGGTAAAGCTGCAGTGTGGGTGACCCACAGTTCCCAGGCACTTTCTTGTCTGCTTAGGAACACATACTGGAATGGAAGAGGTGAGTGCTATAGGAAAACATGATTATATGCTGATGGGTAAAAGTTGCATTTTAGGAAAAACAGCACTGTGTTCGAGTAAGCTTGAATCTGCACTAATTTGTGGGAAAAAAACTTATTTGCAATTTTCAGGACTTTTAGCTGTTAATTATTTCTCATCCCCACTAAAATAGATAAAAAAATGAATTGAGGTTGAAAATTGCTGTCTAGAATATTCCAAAGGTACTGCCCTTCTCTTCAAGGCTCTTGGCTGTATCTAAGATGGTAAGATAGATATCTGTCTTTTCTTTCTCCTGTCTCCGTTTCATATGTGAATGTGGAACCAGGGAGTTGTACATATAGTGGGTTGCTGCTTGCAAGTCTTGTTTGGAAAGAAGTGACTTGCTATTTGAAGAATGAGACTTAAGGCCAATTCAGAAAAGAGGAGAAGTAACTTAGAAGAAGTAAAATTGAAGGCTAATGACTAATTTTAGTAACTTGAGCTTTTGAAAGTTTCCTTTCAAAAAGTTAGAAAATAACTCTTTCATATGCCAGCTCATTTTTATTCCATTAACTGAAGTAGGCTGTTTTTTTCTTTTTTAATATTTAATTCAATCAGTGAACACACACTTCTGTTCATTGCTGTTTTTGACTCCTCAAGGCATTATAGAGAACATAGAAATGAAGTTATGATTTTTTGCGTTGGTGTTTACAAATACTAGTGTCCAACAGCTAAGTGTTTGTTGTTATGTGGTGTAGGTGTTTATTCTGAGTGCTTTTGTATATTAATTCATTTAACAACTACAGCTAACTTGTGAGGGTAAACCAAAAACCAAACCCAGTACTATTGAGTCAATTCTGATTCTAGTGACCCTGTATGACAGGGTAGAACTACCCCATAGAGTTTCTAAGGAATGCCTGGTGGGTTCAAACTGCCGGCCTTTTGCTTAGCAGGCATAGCACTTAACCACTATGCTGCCAGGGTTTCCATGAGGATAACGTACCAGTTTTTTAAAGTTAATTTGATCAAAGTATCATAGTTAATTTGATCAAACTATCATAGACGGCTCCAGAGCTTACCTGTGCAAATACAGTAGCAAGTGATGTAAGCTTACATGCTTCTTTGGGAAACAGCATGAAGTAACCTGAGTGCTATAGGAGTTCTGGGGTGAAGAAAAACTTGGGATTGCCAAGGAGGTATCTGTGGAGGAGGGTATGCTCTTGGCCTTGGAGGTGGTAGAGGGAAGAGTTATGAATAGTGCCAGTTGTCATGGCTTGAATTATGTCCCCCCAAAGAGATAATAACCCCCAGTACCTGTGAATGTGACCTTATTTAGATACATGGTTTATCTTTGCCATTGTGATTTAGTCAGCATGAGGGTCATACAGGGGGACAGTGATCCTTAATCCTGTCTGCTGGCATCCTTATAAA
The DNA here is from genome assembly GCA_028571685.1 of Heterohyrax brucei. NCBI lineage: Eukaryota > Metazoa > Chordata > Mammalia > Hyracoidea > Procaviidae > Heterohyrax > Heterohyrax brucei. Next base: position 16,983,129 of record CM053158.1, read on the forward strand.
AAGAGAAGAGACAGCCATGTGAAGATGCAGGCAGAGATTGCAGTTCTGCAGCTGCAAGTGAGGGAATACCAAGGATTGCTGGCAGGAACTGGACCCTTGTACACACCAGGCCCTGTGCTGAGTGCTACCCATTCATTGCCCCTCTCAGTCCTCACGAGAACCCTGAGAGGTAGGGACTCCTGTTACTCTATTTTACAGCAGGTTCTTGGCTGCTACAGTATTTCTCAAGATTTTCTTAAACATCAGAATCATCTGGTGGGCCGGTTATAGCTGACTGGGTACCCTCTACACCACCTCCGCAGCTTCTGGCAGTGTGTTTATGGTGAGACCTGAAAATTTGAATTTTTAACAAGGTCTCTGTGATACTGAGTCTTTAAAATCGTGATTTTAATGCACATTTTAATGGATGATTTCCTGTAGTTGTACCTGGCAGTTAGGATGTGGGCACATACCATTAGTTGCTTGTTACCTTAATATTTATATCCTAATTCTTCTTGCTCGTAGAGCTCTTGTTTCATTAGGGTGCCAATCTGTCCACTTAATACTTGCTTTCCCAGCCTGCCTTGCAGCCAGGGGTGGTCCTATGACACAGTCTTGGTTCATAAGGTATAACTGGACTCTGCTGGAAGGTTCTGAGGAAGCTTTGGCTTTCCTAGTAAGAGAGGACTGCCATGGCCACTACTGCTGTGTTTCATGTCCAGAACACAGATGTTTGGCCAAAGGCACAGCAGCCATAATGAGACTGTGAGGCCACAAATGTGATGATGAGATTAAAGAGAAGACAGCCAGCCTGGCGTTACTGGGCCATGAACCGCATGTTACCTCTGGATCTCATGGCCAGACAAAAAGATTTGGTCATTCTTCTGGCAGTCCGTGGTATATTCATTATTCTTTTTTTTTTTTTTTATGACTGAGTGAAAATGTACATTCCCATATAAATTTACATGCCCATCTATGTGCATCTTCCACTGCTCTCGCTGCCCAGTGACAGCACACTGCTCCTCTCTGCTCTATAAGTGTCTCATCCTCCCAACAGTCTCCTTTCCCCTCCTCTCCACCCACTCTCTTTACTCCAGCCAGAGGTCAGCAGGATGATACCCTATAGATGCATAGAACCATAAAGTGCATCAGGTATGGTCACTCTGCATTGCCAAGTCCAATTCATTCATGTCCGAAGAGTAGGCCTTCATTATCATTTATGGGCAAGGGCAGCATCAGGGCCAGGGCCATGCTCCCAGGGGAACCCCAAAGCTGCTGGACCATCAATTGAGGTCTTTTAGTGGAGATCTCAGGGTGCACCCCTTTTTATTCTTGTGTTGCCAGTGAGATTCAACTTAGCTCCGTCGTGGCTATCACTGGTGGTGGCCGGGCACCATCTGGTTCTTCTGGTCCCAAGTCTATGTAGGTACCCATTCATGTGGGTTTCTCTTGTCTTCTGGGTTGTCTTTACCCCATGTCATTTTGGTCCTCGGTGGGCATCCGTTCCTGCTAAGTTGGGACCATTTGCTGTGTCCTCGGATGGCAGCTTGGCAGCTTTTGAGACCCCTGACGCCACTCACCAGTGTGGGGTGCCGAGAGCCCTCTTAGGAAAACGCTAGTTGTGCCAATTGGCCTTGATTTTGCCTAAGAGCATGGTCTCCTGCCCCCTGCCCCAGCTACTCTGTCCTTGCAATATTGGGTTAAGATGGAAGGAATAGTCAAGTTATGCTGAAGTCCACTTAATATTGTTCTTATTTCTAACGTGTGCTATCACCGATTTCACCCAACCAACTTTCTACCAACTATCTAATCTAAACCCTCCCCCCACTATTCGTTATTCTTTTTTTTTTTAATTTAATATGACTGAGTGAAAATGTACATTCCCATATAAATTTACATTCCCACCTGTATGCAACTTCCACTGCTCTCCCTGTCCGGTGACAGCACACTATTCACTATTCGTCATTCTTGAATGCCTTGAATTAAGTCCCCGGCAAGGGATGTGTTCAGCCTTAACCTCTGGTACTTGTGAATGGAACCTTATTTAGAAACAAACTCTTTGCATATGTTGTTAGCATGAGGTCATGCTATAGGGGAGTGTGCCCTGCTCACTGGTGGTTCTCAATTAGGGGCAGTGTTGCCCTCTAGGGAGCATGTGGCAGTGTGTGGAGATACTTCTTGGCTGCTATAACCAGGGGATTGCTGCTCGTAGAGGCCCTGGGGTGGCTGCTAAACATCGCAATTGCTATGAGGAGGTTATAGAGGCAGAGACTGAAGTTATGAAGCCACAAGCCAAGGAACACTTGGGACCTCCAGCAGCTGAAAGAATCAAGGAAGGATTCATTATATCCATCCTTTAGAGAGAGTGTAGCTCTGCCAACACCTTGATTTTGGACTTGTAGCTACCAGAATTAGAGAATAGATTTTTGTTATTTTAACTTATAACAGCTGTAGGAGACTAATACAGCAGTGTTCAGTGGGACTTGATCACAAATAATCTTGTTTCATGTTCTTGCAAGGAAGAGGAGATGGCCAGCATTCCTTAGTTTAGGGAAGTTGCATGAGGAAGAGGGCAATATGCTTCTGTAGCCTCAGAAGGTCAGATCCCAGAATGGATCTTTGCCTGTTTACTGGTTTATATCTTCTCTTTGTTTCTGTAATATTATACCATAGTTTTAAGTCACTACATTGAAAGTTGTATTAATCCTGTTTGGAAACATAATATGTATGTTTGGTAAATTCAAATAGTACAAAAGGATCTATGGTCCCTAGAGGCAGCCATTATTAAGCTTCTTATGTATTCTTCCAGAGGTGGTTTGGACATACACACATGTTCATCATTCGTTGGTGGAATATTTGTTGTGCACATCTGCCAGATGTTGTTTTTATAGATGCATATACATCCCACCATTACAGTTGGTATGACAGTATGCATACTAGTTAGTCCTGAGCAGTGGAAAAGAAGCCCATTTAATCTGTTTTAGAGACAATTCATAACAAATACATTTAAGAAAATAATTGTATAATATGTCATGTTACGGAATGTCATAAGATGCTTAACCAGTCCCCATAAAGAATGACTGTTCCCAGTCTTTTGCTATTATAAATATTGCTGGAATGAACATTTGTATGTGAGTATATCTGTTAAATAAATTCTTGTGAGTGGAATTACTGGTTCAAATGCATATGCAGTTTTAATTTTAAGAGATGTCACCTCCTCCTGTTACTGTGGAGTGGTGCCTTAAGAGTCCATAAAAACTCTTGAAAACATTGCACTAGCATTTCTTCCTTCTCCTGCATTAACTTCTGCCTTCAGACAGTTGACTAGAACCCTAATGACCCTATCTAGCTGTAATGGGGGATGGGAAATGCAGTCTTTATTACTGGATGCTAAGTAACTAGGAAGGGGAAAGATAGGCATTGAGACAGATAGCAAACAAATTCACCTATGTACCTTAAGATTCACTCATTTAAAGTGTACAGTACCCTGCAGTTATCACTCCTCAGTTTCCTTAACTCGGCACTTCTAGCTCTCAGGAACCATTCATCTCCTCTCTGTCCTATAGATTTGTGTAATGTAGATATTTCATTCAATGGAACTACATAATAGCTGTTTTGGTGACTGGCTTTTTTACTTAGTATAATGTTTTCAGGGTTCCTCCGTGTTGTAGGACATACTTCTTACTTTTTGAAAGGATGTTTTACACTTCCTGCTTCTGTGCCTTATCTCTTCAGTCCATGTAGTCTGTTTCCCCATGGCCAGCTGAAGCATTTTCTCCTGCATTGTCGGAGGCCTTCTGATTGCCATACTGATGTCCTTTTTCCTGCTAGGCATGTGATATGAACCCTTGCCTTAAAAAGCTCTCTTTATTAGAGCTCTCTGCACCCCACATTGGTGAGTGGCATCTGGGGTCTTAAAAGCTGCCAAGCTGCCATCCGAGGACACAGCAAATGGTCCCAGCTCAGCAGGAACGGATGCTCACCAAGGACCAAAATGACATTCGGTAAAGACAACCTAGAAGACAGAGAGACCCGCAAGAGTCGGTGCCTTCATCGACTTGGGACCGGAAAAGCCGGTGATAGCCACGATGGAGGTCACTAGGTTGAGTCTCACTGGCAACACAAGAATAAAAAGGGGTGCATCCTGAGATCTCCACTAAAAGACCTTAGTTGATGGTCCAGCGGTTTTGGGGTTCCCCTGAGAGCATGGCCCCCGGTCCTGATGCTGCTCTTAACCCATAAATTATAATGAAGGTCCACTCTTTGGACAGGAATGGATTGGACTTGGCAATGCAGAGTGACCATATATTGGTTGCACTTTATGGTTCTATACATCTATAGGATATCATTCTGCTGACCTCTGGCTGGAGGAAGGAGAGTGGGTGGAGAGAAGCGGAAAGGAGGCTGTTGGGAGGATGAGACATGTATGGAGCAGAGAGGAATAGTGTGCAGTCACCGGACAGGGAGAGCAGTGGAAGCTGCGTATAGGTGGGCATGTAAATTTATACGGGAATGTACGTTTTCACTCAGTCATGTTAAATAAAAAAATTAAAAAAAAAAGAAGCGAGGAAAAAGTAAAAAAAAAAAAGCTCGCTTTATTTCTCTTGGTGTTGGTTCTCGTGGTACTGTTCTCTTCAGATATCTGGCTTTTTTGGTGCCTACCTCTTTCATTTTGCTGACAATGTCTCTGGTAGATCGTTGCCCCTCCCTAGTCCACACATTTGAGAGTGGTGTGCTATTTTTACATATAATTACTGCTTAACTGAGCACTTAATTTTTTCCAGCTGTTTGAGGAGTATATGTATGTAGTTTGCAATTGTCCTTTTTGATTATGCCCATTCCGCCTCACCTACTGTTAGTCTTCTGTTTCCTCCTGGCCACTCTCCTGCCCCCACCGTGATTTTCTCATCCCTGTTCAGTTTATAACCAACCATCTCCAGTGGCTTTTCCTTACCGAATGGAGTACAGACTGCTTAGCTTGACATTCCATATCCTCAGTCTAACCATCACCCATCTTTCTAGCCTCATTTTCTAATAGTTTCTTCTCCAAGTTCTTGTATCTAAGGTCGTTGTGGTCATTTGGTTATCTGTTCTCAATCTCTCTGGGCCACCAACACTTCCCAGGTCCTTTCAGGGTACTTGTGCTCCTTCTTCACGGTCCAGATCAGAGGTAACATTCTCTGTGTCCTCTGGCAGAATTATTTTTCTCTTATTCATACCAGAGAGGATAAGCTTCTGTTAGAGCACCTAATACCCTGTGCTGTTATTCCAAAGAGCGTCTCCCAGACAAGGGTGCGTGTCTAGCACCTGGAGCGGGGGATGCTCATAGAAGACTCTCAGTCCAGCTTATGAGTAATTTAGGAGTGAGGGAAGTCTTACTGAAGGGTATTGAGGAGATATCCTCATGTGCTTCCTTTGAAAGGACCTGAAGTTGACATTTTATTTCTCTATGCAGCACCCACTGGAAGATGACACAGTGGGTTTTGTTCACTCACTGAGTGAACAACAGGTGGAACCGTTGGTGATACAGAGGTGAAGAAGACTGCTCCACCCTAACCCTTGCAGTCAAGTAGAAGTTCTGTTTAAATAAAGTATTACAGATGTGATGCTGGTCACAGAGAGGTGTGGGGAGGGTGAAGAAGTAGAAGAGGAGAGATTTCACAGAAGATGTGGCTTTCATCATCTTGAAGGGTAATCCATTAGTTTCCTGAATGTGTCTCTTTTGTAAAAACACAACTGTGATTGGATTAGGACCCACTTTGTGTTAATAGATAACATCTTCAGGCCTCTTTCCAAACAAGGTTGTGTTCCCAGGTGTTGAGGTTAGGATTTCAGTATCATCTTTGTCTTGTAAATCAGTGTACAAAACTTGCACCTATCAATTTTAGTAGTTCCTGGCCTTACTACTTTTTCTGTAGCTTCTACTTTGAGGTGTTAACTGTTGGAGTTCGACACAAAAGAGTTGTTTCCTTGACTGAGCTTCCTTCTAAGAAGCATCGTACGGCAATAAGAAGTGTCGTGAAGCTTTTTAGAAGAGGAAAATCTCTATTAAGAACATGTAGCTGGAAATGGATCCTGCCATTCAGAACCCATCGTGGTGTAAGTTTGTGTTTCCAGAATGGATCTAGGGTATTTGAGGAGTGAGGCAAAGTAAAACTAACAAATTCCTCCCAAGAAGAGGATACTAGACCCCGGATTGAGCTAGCAGAATCTTCATGTGTTTATCTAGACTTTATAGTGACTTAACTCTGTTCAGCTTTTCTGTGGAGCAGATTTCACAGTAACAAGAGAAAGAACCTCATGGTCTAAACTTGAGGTACTCAGTCTTATTAATACCATGCTTTCTTCATCTTTTCTTTTTTTAATATCTCTTTTATTGAGCTATAAGTCATACATCAGTCACCTGTTACGAGTACAGTGCAACGACCTGTATATTCATAGAGGGCAACCATCACCAAAGTCATTTTAGAATTTTATCATTCCAGAAGAAACCCTATTGCTCCATTAGCAGCCAAGCAGTCACCCTCTCCTTTTCCTGTACTCTCCTCTGTAGACAGCCAGTGGTCTAACTTGCTGTCTCTGGATTTGCCTATTCTAGATATTTCGTATGAATAAGACCAAACAATGTATTTTGTTGTGACTGATTTCTGTGACTTATGTAATGGTTTCAAGGTTCATCCATAGTGTCACATACATCGGTACTTTATTCAATTTTAATGTCATTGTAATTCCATTTTTGATGGACATTTGAGTTGTTTCCGCTTTCTGGCTATTGGGAATATTGCTGGTGTGAACATCTGTATACACGTTTTTGTGTGGATGTTTCAGTTTTCTTGGGTATGTAGCCGGAGCCTTGATAGTGCAGCCTTCAAGAGATTGGCTGCTAACCAAAAGGGTGGAAATTTGAATCTCCCAGGCACCCTTTGGAAACTGTGAGGCAGTTCTGCTCTGTCTTAATAGGATTGCTGTGCCTTAGAATCAACTCAAAGGCGACAGGTTTGGTTTGGGCAGATACACAGAAGTGGAAATCCTGGGTCATCAAGTCATGTTTAACCGTGTGAGGAAATGCCAGACTTTTCCAGTGTAGGTGTACTGTTTTTCATTCTCACCAACAGTGTGAGGGTTCCAGTTTCTCCATGTCCTCACCAGTACTAGCAGTTATGTCTTTTTTATCATAGTTGTCCTAGAGGGTTGCCAAGTGGTTTTGATTTGCATTTCCCTGGTGGCAGTGATATTGGTTGAGCATCTTTTCATGTATTCATTGACCATTTGTATTATCTTCTTTGGAGATACGTTGATTTGGGTCCCTGGCTTATTTTGTAATTGGATTATGTGTCTTTTTACTACTTAGTTGTAAGAATTCAAGATACAAGTCCCTTATCAGATAATATAATCTGTGAATATTTTCTTTCATCCTGTAGCTTGTTTTTTCACTTTCTTGGTGGTATCCCTTAAAGCAGAAAAGTTATAGTTTAATTTTTATGAAGTTCAATATTTTTTTTGCTGGCAATTTTGATATCTAAGAAACTATTACCAAATTCATGGTCGTAAAGATTTGTGCCTTTTTTTTTCCCTAAGAGCTTTATGGTTTTAACATTTAGATCACTGCTTTCTGAGTTATTTTTTGTAATGTGATAGCAGGTTGTAGATCCAGCTTCATTCTTTTGTGTGTAGATACCCACTTGTCCCTACACCATTTGTTGAAAAGACTGTTTTCCTCTGTTGAATTGTTTTGGCATACCTGTTTAAAATACCTTAAATGTGAGGGCTTGTTTCACATACCACTACAACACTACAACACTGTCTTGGTTATTGTAGCTTTATAGTAGGTTCGGAAAACCAGGAAGTATAAGTCTTGTAACTTTTTCTTTTTCAGGATTGTTTTGCCCATTCTGTAACCCTTGAATTTCCCTACTAATTTTGGATTAACTTGGTAGTTTCTGCAAAGAAGTCAGCTAGAATTTTGATAAGAGATTGTGATGAATCTTGGAATAATCTGTTAAGGAGCCCTGGTGGTACAATGGTTAAGTGCTTGGCTGCTAGCTGAAAGAGCAGTGGTTTGAACCCAAAGTCAGCATCCAGAAAGATTACAGTCTTGAGAATGCTGTGGAGCAGTTCTATCATGTAGGGTTGCTGTGAGTCAGGATTGACTTGATGTCAGTGGATTTTGGGGGTCTTTATTGCTGTCTTTACAGTATTGAGTCTTTTGAACAGTGAACGTAGGATGTCTGCTTATCCAGGTCTTTTTGTGTGTGTGACTTTTCCCCTTTCACTCCTTTTCTTGTACCTAGAGCCATCAGCATTTAATGAAATGGGGATGCCTATGTCATACCACTTTGCAAACGTCAGGGAAAAGGCTAGGAATAGCAAAGCCTTAAATAACGCTCTTAAACAGTTTTTACTTTATATTAACACGTTTAATCTTCAGCACAGTTCTGTGAGACAGATCCTGATACTCTTATTTTACAGATGAGGAAACTGAAGCACAGAGAGACTACGTTGTCCAGGGTCACACAGTAGTCAGTAAGAGGAGAACTGGAAATTGACCTAAGCAGTCTGTTCCAGAACTCATATGCATAGGCACTTCACTGTTTTGCCCTTTTCTTCTTCCCCCAAATTTAAGAGAAGTAACTCTGCAGCTTTCAGTCTCCTTTACCCATCAAGCAAACTTTGGTGACATTGTGAGAGATTCAGTTAAATATTGTATAACATAGCATTATTGATTAGTCTTCATATTTTTGTTCACCTTCATTTTGATGTATTTGATCAAAAAGTCTTATGTTAAATTTGTAGTTTCATTTGTGCATCCATTTAGTATAGCCAGTGGCCTTTTGGAAATTCTGGTGGTATTGTGGTTAAATGCTACAGCAGCTAACTGAAAGATCAGTTTGAATCCACCAGGTGCTCTTTGGAAGCTCCTTGGTACAGCTCTACTCTGTCCTATAGGGTTGCTGTAAGTTGGACTCAACTTCACAGCAGTGAGTTGTTGTGTTTTTTGTTTGTCTTTTTAATGTTTCTTTTTTATGATTGAATGAAAATGTACATACCTGTATAAATTTGCATGCCCACCTGTGTGCAGCTTCCACTGCTCTCCCTGCCTAGTGACAGCACACTCGTCCTCTCTGCTCCATACGTGTCCCATCCTCCCAACAGTCTCCTTTCCCCTCTTTTCCACCCACTCCCCTTCCTCCAGTAAGAGGTCAGCAGGATGATATCCTATAGATGCATAGAACCATAAAAAAGCGCACCCAAGATATGGTCGTTCTGTGTCGCCAAGTCCAATCCATTCCTGTTCGAAGAGTGGACCTTCATCATGATTTATGGGCAGGGTCAGCCTCAGGGCCAGGGGCCATGCTCCCAGGGGAACCCCGAAGCCCCTGGACCATCAGTTGTGGTCTTTTAGTGGAGACCTCAAGGCGTACCCCTTTTTATTCTTTTGTTGCCAGTGACACTCAAATTTGTAGCTCCATTGCAGCTAATACTGGTGGTGGCCAGGCACCATCCAGTTCTTCTGGTCATGAGTCCATCTAGACACCCCCTCATGTGGGTCTCTGTGTCCTCTGGGTTCTCTTTCCGCCATGTCATTTTGGTTCTCGGTAATCATCCGTTCCTGCTGAGTTGGGACCATTTGCCGTACCCTCGGATAGCAGCTTGGCAGCTTTTAAGACCCCGGATGCCACTCACCAGTGTGGGGTGCAGAGAGCCGTCTTAGCAAAATGCTAGTTGTATCAGTTGGCCTCGATTTCACCTGAGAGCATGGTCCCCGGCTACTCTGTCCTTGCAATACTGGGTTAAGATGGAAAGAGTACTCAAGTTATGTTAAAGACCGCTTAATATTGTTCTTTTTTCTAATGTGTGTCTACAACAGTGAGTTTAATAGGTTTTTAAAACTCATAAATTGATATATTTTACCCAGTTTATTTTCTACTCCTTTGTGATGTCTTGCACACATTCTTTTTAGAATGCTGTTTGTGTGCTGGAGGAAGAAAGAGTACCGAGTATCAAGGACTTTTGAGTGGCTATGAATTCATCAACTCTTGGTTTCTAGTGTATCTTAAGTCTGTTTACATTCACTGGGGACAGATACTGTCAAGCAAAAGCTGTGGCTGTCTGAGCTTCCGGAAGGGATGCTGCAGAGAGACTGACTAAGTGGTGGCCTCCCCTCTTCATACTTGTTAATTGTCTGATTCCCTGGGATGTCTACAACCTATTTGCATTCCTGCCTGCTTGGCTTACCTCTTTGCACAGTGTGAGAGTGGTCTGTCTGTCGCCTATTTCTAAGCTGTCAGAGTGACAGCTGGCTGCTGTACCTTGTCTTCGTTGATAACCACAAGTATGCATTAACGTGCAGTACTCTGCGTTTCACCTCACAGTGTTTGGTGATTTCCTCATGTTTGTGTGACCGTGATGTTGACTTTGTTTGTCTGGACAGCTTCCTGAAGGCCCCTGGATCTATTCAGTTAGCCTAGAGTTTCACATACAACATTCTAGACTCTTCCAAGATTAAATTGGATTGGAAATGAAAAATAACTGCTCTCTTGACCAGAAGTAAATACTGTAAGGCACTGATCATTAATTTGGTGCCCTCTAGTTTTAATCCAGTGTTTCTGGGTGACAGAATGGTGAAGGGCTGGACGACTAACTCAGTAATCAGCAGGTGCAACTCAGCAAAAGCTCCTCGGAAGACAGGCCTGATACTCTGCTTTTGAAAGGTCACGGCCTTGAAAGCTCTATGGAGTGCAGTTGTGCTCTGCACACATGGGTTGCTGTGAGCTGGAATAGATTCAAGGGCAAGTAATGACCATAGTTTTAATCCTTTTAATCATTAGTTCTCGAGTTAACTGTAATGCTGTTAAAATTGTCCCGTCTCTCTAATTTGCTGCTGTTACCTTAAACTCTAGTCAGTTTATGTGGTCCCCAGATGTACTGAATCAGAATTTCTGAGGTTGTACTCCATTAATCTGGGTTTAAACACGCTCTCCAGGTAATTCTGGCATTGCAAGTGTGAGAACCTCCCCTTTAGTGGTAGCTTTATTATAGGGGTAAAATAAAGCAGTTTTTAGTGAATCTTTTATTTTCCTGAAATCTTTTTATCTGCTTCGCAGTAATGTCCTGACTTTCACTATAATCTTTTGGCTTCTATTATAAAAATCTCAATCTACATGTTTGTGTGTATTGTATTTCCCCAGTAGGACTGAGCTACTCAGTGTAGAGTAATTCTTTCTTAAAAACAGGCTTTCTGGAATGATCAGTGAAGGTGTAAAAAGGTACTCAAAATCATTAGTCTTCAGAGACATTCAGATTGAAAAAACAGTGAGATACGGCTACACACCCATCAGCTTGAGTAAAATTTAAAAGTCGTTGTTGGATGAAAAGCAGCTGGAACTGTAACACAAAATTGATGAGAGTGTGTAACTACTTTGCAAAAATCCCCAAGTAGTATCCACTAAAGTTGTTTGCTGTCACATCAGTTCTAGCACATAGTGACCCTGTATGGGCTGAGTAGAACTACCTCCTAGGGTTTCCTAGGCAGTAATCTTTGTTGACGGAGGGGAGCAGATCACCCGGTCTTTATAGTTTTGTGGAATCTCTGGTGGGTTCAAACTGCAGACCTTTTGGTTAGCAATCAAGTGGTTAACCATGGTGCCACCGGGGCTCCTGAGGTATATATAGCCCACAGATCATGTGTATGTAAGTGTACCAAAAGAGAGACTACAAGATTTGTTATAGTATTCCTAATAGAAACACTCAAATGTCAGTCAGTAGTAGAGTGGATACATACATTGTGTTGTATACAAATAGCAGGCAGAATACTATACAGCAGTGAAAATATTGTTAAACAGAATTGACCAGTGCTGAACAAGTTTCACAGTTTAAGCCCAGGCGTAACTAATCCTCAGTGAAAGAAACCAGAATAGTGATCCTCTTGCAGGGAGGCACAAGGGAACTTTTTTTGGTTTGCAGGTTGTATTGTATTACTTGATCTTGATGGTAATTACATGAATGTGCTCTTTGAAAATTCATTGAGCTCTGCGTCTTCTGTGTGTATGTGTCACTTCAGTAAAAAAGATTACCCAAAAAATTAACTCCTGGAGGATTAGTCCTTTTAACACTTCTTTCCTTATGTTTTGTATCATGGTTTTATTTTGCTTTCCTGTGAGATTTTAAGATCTTTTGAGAGTTCAGTGGTTGTTCTTTTTGTGTGTGTGTATCCTGTAAATTATTGCATGTGTGTGTGTGTGTGTGTGTACTTTTTTTTTCTTTTTACCTTGCACAGACTGTTTAAGTTGTTGGAGAGTAACTGAGTAATCAGATTCCGAAGTTCCTTTCTCACCACGTGTGAATCATCTACTGTGTGTATAATTAGGATTTTAGGCCATTATGAAATGCAGATGCAGCTTGAGAGGGTTGAGCCTGTCATTTATACTTTGTATATTATTACTACAGTCCCTTACAGTTTTTCTTACAGCTAGATGAGAGGATCCATCACTTACGGAACTGGAGTTTACACTGTGATAAAGGTTGATTAGGGGAGAAGGCAGCACTTGTAGAAAGAGCAGAAATCAGCTATTGGCTAGTTGTTTGCATTCATCACATTTTGGAAAGCAACATTTTTCTTCTACGTGTGAGTTTTCACCTTATTGTTATAAAGTAAAACCTTTCAGGATGAGGCATAAGACAGCAGTTTGTATTCAGGTCTCAGCTTTACCCAGTTTGCATTATCCTGAGGAAATAGCCTCACGTGGATAAGTGGGTAAAGCAGATCTCTGGAACAACCTAAATTGTTTAGATGTACCTGGGTTAAATAAAGTTTAGAGCAGGTCTTCAAACTGGTTCTGTCCAGTTCAGTAACAGCTAAGGAAACAGTACTGAACAGACCTGAATTTTTAAAATAAGGGTGAACTGGAACAGGAAAAATTACAGATACAAGCCTTGTTAGAAACTTAAATCTTCCACTTAGAAAACAAAGGCAGCATATGTATTGCCTAGCAACCAAATCTCCCACCCATCATATTTTGTACTCAGAGACAGAAACAGTGGTGTTCTATTTAACAGTGGGTGAGCAGGTTTGAATGTGTGCTGCTCTTCGGTTTTGTTGTGTTTTAAATGGTACTGAGTTTTTGGTGAAAGCTGACACAGTCTAAGTTAGGTTCCCATTTAACAGTTTTTACACAAATTGTTCAGACATTAACACAGTGAGGTAGTATTGTTTGTGGTGTTTGTTCCATTTCCAGTAATGTAGTTTGGCTGCCTCCTTATCATCTTTGCTTTAGAGTAGTTGTTCAGCTTTGGTCTCATACTGATGGTTTTGATGGTCAAGGAGCCCAAAGTGGCACAGTAGTTAAACACGCAGCTGCTGGCTGGCAGTTGAAACCCATTGGCTGTTCCACAGGTGAAAGATGAGCTTCCATGAAGATTTCAGCCTTGCAAACCTTATGGGGAAGTTCTTCCCTGTCCTACAGGGTCTCCAACACAATGGCAATGTGCATGAGTTTGCAGATCTTACAGGTAGTGTCTTTGATTTTGTGTGCTACTCTGTCACTTCAGTAAAAGGCAGTCTCGGGATAGGCTCAATTCTAGGTATGAAGAATGTCGAGGGTGATAGTCTCAGGGCATCCTGTTTTTCACTGGTCCAGTTTGTCTGGCCTTTTCAAATAAGAGTCTCAGTTCTACTCCACGTGTTTCTCCCATTCTGTCTGGGACTGTCTGTTGTGACCTTGGTCAGAATGGTCATTGGTGGTAGCCAGGCGCCATCTAGTTTTGCTGGTCTCAGTAGATGAGGTTGTGGCTTGTGTAGACTTGTTTTCTTCCTTGAGCTTTCGGTTACCTTGTTACTGTTTTGTTCTTGGCAACTAGAGACCCATAGCTATGTGTTACTAGATGGTCACTCACAAGCCTTTAAGACCCCAGATGCTACTCACCCTACTAGGATGCAGATCATGGTTTTTGTGAACAGTGTTTATCCCAAATGACTTAGTTGTCCTGTGAGGCTATGGTCCTAAGCTTTCAAACCCAAAAAACCACTCTTGGAAGATGTTTGATTATGTCTGTGTAATGTCCATATTTGTGTCTTCAGTGAATATATGTCTGCACCCACATACTTGTATTTGCACATAGCCCATAGATTCTTCTTACCACGTACACACCTGTACCTACTGATAATACCAGTATGACTGTACTCCTCCACGTGTGCTCACACTTTCGTTGTATCATCACAGTCTTGATGACAGTCAAGTCTCATGTGTCAGACTCCTAAAAAAAGGCCCACATGCCTCTTCTGAGGTTGCATTCCAGGGAGTAATTTTTCCTGTTCATTTTCCATTTCTTACCACCCAGATTTTTTCAAAAAATTGAGCCTCTTCTGATTTCACTTCAGCACCCATGACTGAACTGTTGAAACTAGTTTGAAGCCCTGGATTAGAGTTGAGGACAGCCCTCACAAGCTTACAGATGGGCTTGTAATGGCTGGAAGCAGTTATTTTGGGGCCAAGACTTCCACCATGCATCATGGATGTTACCAGGTAGACGAGATTGAGAGGCCATAACTTTGAGACTGGTAACAGATCCTGAACCATGAGCTAACATTCTGTGTCTCAGAACTGTTGGCCTCTTAACCTCCATGAACAGTGACCCCTGTTACCATGAGACCAAAAGAACCAGGTGGTGCGTGGCTCCATTGTTGAACATTTTGATCAAAGCTTAGAAGAATCCTGATCATATGGGGAAAATGTAGAACTGAATTTCAAATGTTCATGGGTTCTGGACTTTCCGGAGCCGTGGAAGCTGGATGAAACCCCTGAACTATTGCTCCGATGCAATCTTTAAACCTTTAAGCAGAAATATCCCTCAAGGCCTCATTAAATGAAACAATAGGTTAGCTTAATTAGTTAAAAAAAAAGCGTGCTCTGAGCATTTTGCACTTAAAAGAGCTACCTATATGGCGTCAAAATGACAGTGACACCTCAAAAGATAAGAAACTTGGGGCAGTGAGTTTGTATTAATGGAGGAAGAATGACTTAGGAAAGAAGGGTGAGAGTGGTTGCACAACTTGAACGTAATTACTGCCACAGAATTGCACACGTAGAAACTTGCATTGGTGTACATTTTGCTGTGTCTGTTCTCAAAGTTTTAAGAAGACTCAGCAAAGGTAAGGAAAAAAAATACACAAAATAGAAATTTAAAAGGGTAAGAAGATGGAATAAAGATATACATTTAAAAAAAGGAGAAGAGCTGCATTGCCTGTTTTGAGATGTAAGTTCTTTGGGTTTCTGCCAGCGCTTGAGCGGAATGCATCTGCCGTAGAGAGAACGGGACATCTCCCTCATGTGTTGTCATCCACGTCGGGGCTCTCACTGGCAACTTAAAAAACTCAAGCTTGTGGCTTCAGTAAGTTAATAATTTTGCTAGTACTCTGAATCATGGCTTCCGGACTAGATTTCCTTACAGTAAGACCTTAAGCTACTTCATTTTCTGATGACTCATGTTGTAGATTGTGTTCTGACATGTTTGGCCAAAATAAAGTAGTATTCCAAACTTTTTAAATTTATTCAGCACAGAAACGAGACTGAGAGAAAAAAAAATTAATGTATGTTTTTAAAAGTGAGTTTCCTCTTTACTGGGCTTTTAGGGAAGCTTTACTGCCTGAAGGCTACTGATGATAATGAACAGCTGTTGACTAGTTTGTTTTCAGCAGTCGTTGATAGCTGTTGGCCTGAAAGGGAACTAAGTTACCAGTTCTCTTCTTCACAGGTTGAGACCTAAACCTGGGCAAGGTAGAATCATTGTTCTTATACCTCGCCTGCTTGGAGTTCTGTCACATTAACTGCAGGAGATCTTCAGAGGTGAAGCTTGTTAGTTGATTAGGTGTCCCTAACGGTTTGATGTTGATGATACAGTTAACAGAATTCAGTCAGGTGAATAATTTAAGAGAAATATGGCTTAATTGCCAAAGCAAGCAGGGCTTTGGCTCAAAAATTGTAAGATTTGTATCTAAATCAAGTTCTTTTGAATTTGTGAATCTGACAGTTAAGATCCCTAGCTGTAGTTTTATTACTTTATGAAAGCTTGTGTAGAATAGCACTTTCATTTCCACATTTAATACCCTCTTCCCCCAAATGAGGCCAGTTAAGCAGATATCCTAGATGCCTTTCATTGGGTGTCAGCAGGCTGGGGTTTCCATAACATATGTCCTGAGTTGGCCTAGTTTATCTCTTTCCTCGCTAAAATTTAGGCCAATGGAATTTGAATATGATTGATGTGGAGGCCTCTTTGGCAATGAGTGAATCCTTTTTTGGGTATTCCGGTTTCATAAGTTACATTTCAATAGCCTCTCTAAAAATAGTCTGGGTACTGTGTACCTTTTGTGAGAATAGTTTTTCATTTTGGAAATGATTGTACATTAATAACATACACCTGTAATACCTGATAAAATCTAGTAACTCGGAGCTTCTTGTCTCTGGCCATAAAATGGGGATGATACTGCCTCAGGCAATTAAGGATCAAATCAGTGTGTACAAAAATGCATTGTGTTGTAGCAGTGTAAGGTATCATGGTGCCCTATGAGTGTTCACACAGAGTGTAGTATAGTCAGCTTCAAAACTTCCGACACAGTGTGTGTCAGAACATAGAACATTGGCAGTGGAGTCCTTGGTCTAACCATTTGACTCATTAAAGAGGCACTAGAAGAGCAGTCGGCACAGGATGTTCTGAAGGAGTTGTCTGTTGGGTAATAGAGTGAGATGTAAGTGGAGTTGAGAGGCAGTATCAGCCAGTGATTAGCAGTAGGCATCACTATCAGATGTTGGCAGTGAAGTATGTGATATGGTTGCTCTGGTTTCCCTTCCAAAAACCCAGACCTCTTATGGAGCCAGTGAAGCATATCCCTTTTATTTATTTATTTTTTATTATGAATGACTGAAAATGTACATTCCCGTATAAATTTACATGCCCACCTATATGCAGCTTCCACTGCTCTCCCTTCCCAGTGCCAGCATACTATTCTTCTCTATTCCATACATGTCTCATCCTCCCAATAGTCTCCTTTCTCCTCCTCTCAACCCACTGTCCTTCCTCCGGCCAGAGGTCAGCAGGATGATAATCCTACAGATGCGTAGAACCATAAAGTGCTTCCAATATATGGTCAGTCTGCATCGCCAGGCCCAATCCATTTGTGTCCAAAGAGGGAACCTTCATTATCATTTATGGACAAGGGCAGCATCAGAGCCAGGGCCCATGCTCCCAGGGGAACCCCGAAACCACTGGACCATCAATTGAGGTCTTTTAGTGGAGATCTCAGGATGCACCCCATTTTATTCTTGTGTTGGCAGTGAGACTCAACTTAGTGAGCTCCATCGCGGGTATCACTGGTGGTGGCCAGGTACCATCCAGTTCTCTGGTCCCAGGTTGATGTAGGAACCCAGTCATGTGGATGTCTCTGTCTTCTGGGTTGTCTTTACCCCATGTCATTTTGGTCCTCGGTGAGCATCCGTTCCTGCTGAGCTGGGACCATTTGCTGTGTCCTCAGATGGCAGCTTGGCAGCTTTTAAGATTCCAGACGCCACTCACCAATGTGGGGTGCCAAGAGCCCTCTTAGCAAAACGCTAGTTGTGCCAATTGGCCTCGATTTCACCTGAGAGCATGGTCCCCTGCCCCCCGCCCCCTGCCCCAGCTACTCTGTCCTTGTAATGTTGGGTTAAGGTGGAAGGAGTATTCAAGTTACGCTGAAGTCCACTTAATGCTGTTCTTGTTTCTAATGTGTGCTATCACCAATTTCACCCAACCAGAATTCTAGCAACTATCTAATCTAAACCCCCTCTCCTTTCCTTCCCTCCCTTGCAGCTATCAAAGAGTCTTTTCTTCTATACATAAGTCTGTTTTGGAGATCTTATCGTAGGGGTCTCATACAATATTTGTCCTTTAGTTGCTGACTACTTTCACTCAACAGAATGTCTTCCAGTTGAAACGAGGTCATGCGATGTTTCCTGGAATCATCATTATTCTTTATCATTGCGTAGTGGTCAATTGAGTCTATATACCATAGTTTACCTATCCTTTCCTCTGTTGTTGGGCATCTGGGTTGATTCCATCTTTTTGCTGTCGTGGACTATGCTGCAATAAACATTCTTGTGCATATGGCCGTTGGTGTGAAAGGCCTTGATTCTGTAGGATATATTCCAAGTAGTGGAATTACTGGGTCAAATGGTGTATCTATATCCATTTTTTTAAGGGAGCGTGAGATTACTTTCCAAAGAGGCTGGACCATTTTGCAACCCCACCAATAGTGTAGAAGAGTTCCACTTTCTCCACAGCCTCTCCAGCATTTGTTCTTTCATGTTTTTTGGATCATGGCCAACCTTGTTGGGGTGAGATGGTGTCTCATTGTCGTCTTGATTTGAATTTCTTTAATAACTAAAGATCGTGAACATGACCGCATGTGTTTTTTGGCTGCCTGGATCTCCTCTTTAGAAAAATGTCTGTCCATCTGCTTTGCCCATCGCTTAATTGGATGATTTATCTTCTTCTTATTGATATTTTGTGGTATCATATAGATTATGGAGATCAGGTGTCAGTCTGACATAGAGTTGCCAAATATTTTTTCCCATTCTGTAGGTGGGCTTTTGATTCTATTAGTAAAGTCTTTGGATGAATAAAAGTGTTTGAAATAGTTCCCATTTATCTATTTTCTCTTCTGTTGACTGTGGTTTGTCTGACAGATTATGAAGTCTGTCTGAATTGTGTATTAAAACTTCCATTGTTGTTCCTACTTTGTTTTGGATGAGCTTTATCATTTTAGGTTTGATACTTAGGTCTTTTATCCATTTGGAGTTGGTTTTTGTGTAAGGTGTAAGATATGAATCTTCTTTCAGTTTATTGCAAATGGATATCCAATTTTGCCAGCACCGTTTGTTGAAGAGACTGTTTTTACCCCAGTTTAATGTCTTAGGGCCTTTGTCGAATATCAGCTGTTCATAGGCAGCCGGTGGCATCTCTGGGGTCTCAGTTCTGTTCCATTGATCAGTCTGTCTGTTCTTCTACCAGTACTAGGCTGTTTTGACCACTGTGGCAGTGTAGTATGTTCTAAGGTCGGGTAATGAGAGGCCTCCCAATGTGTTCTTCTTTAGTAGTACCTCACATATCTGGGTCTTCTTCCCTTTCGAAACAAATTTAGTGATTTGTTTCATCTCATTAAAAAAATGACACTGGAACTTGTATTGGGATTGCATTATATAAGTAGATTGCTTTGGGTAAAATAGACATTTTCACAATGTTAAGTCTTCCTATCCATGAGCAGAGTAGGTTTTTCCGTTTATCTAAGTCTCTCTTAGTTTCTTGTAGTAAGGGCTTGTAGTTCTCTTTGTAAAGGTCTTTTATGTCTCTGGTTAGATTAATTCCTAGGTACTTTATCTTCTTAGAGGCTATAGTAAATGGTATTGATTTGGTAATTTCTTCCTTAACAGTCTCATTGTTGGTATAAAGGAATCCTGCTGATTTACTTATGTTTATGTTGTATCCTGAGACTTTGCTGTACTCTTCTATCAGTTTGAGTAGTTTACTTATAGATTCCTTGGGATTCTCTGCATATACAATCATATCATCTGCAAACAGGGAGATTTTGACTTCTTTGCTGATGCAGATGTCCTTTATTTCTTGGTCTTGTCTAATTGCTCTGGCTAGAACTTCTAGTACAGTGTTGAATAGAAGAGATGAGAGTGGACATCCTTGTCTAGTTCCTGTTCTCAGGGGAAAGTCTTTTCAGTCTGTCTCCATTCCGGATGACATAGGTAGTTGGCTTTGTATAAATGGCCTTTATTGCATTGAGGAGTTTTCCATCTGTGCCTGTTTTGCTAAGAGTTTTTAGCATGAATGGGTGTTGGACTTTATGAAATACCTTTTCTGCATCAATGGACAAAATCAGGTGATTCTTGTCTTTTGTGTTATTTGTGTGGTTAAACACATTAATTGTTTTCCTGATGTTGAACCAGCCTTGCATCCCTGGTATGAATCCAACTTGGTCATGATGGATGATTTTTTGGGTATGTTGTTGTATTCTATTGGCAAGAATTTTGTTGAAGATTTTTGCATTTAGATTCATGAATGATATCAGTCTGTAGTTCTCCTTTTTAGTTGGGTCTTTCCCTGGCTTTGGTTTCAGGGTCATGCTGGCTTTATAGAATGAGTTTTGGAGTACTCCATCCCTTTCTATACTGTGAAATAGTCTCAGTAGTATAGGAGATAACGCTTCTCTAAAAGCTTGGTAGAATTCTGCAGTGAAGCCATCTGGGCCTGGGCTTTTCTTGGTTGGCATTGTTTTGATGACATTTTCAATGTCTTCCTTTGCGATGGGTTTATCAAGTTGTTCTGCTTCATGTTGTGATAATTTGGGTAGGTGGTATGAATCAAGGAATTTGTCCATTTCCTCTAGGTTTTCAGATTTGTTAGAGTACAGTCTTGCATGTATTCTGTTATGATATTTTTGATTTCTGTTGGATCTGTTGTGACAATTCCCCTCTCATTTCTAATTTGGGTTATTTCTTTCCTCCTTTTCTTTAGTAAGTTTAGCCAGTATTTTGTCAATTTTGTTGATCTTTTCAAAAAAACAGCATTTGGTCTTTTCAGTTGTTTCAGTTGTTTTTGTATTCTCTAATTCATTTAGCTCTGATCTAAGCTTTATGATCTGCTTTCTTCTGGTGCCTGATGGGTTCCTCTATTGTTCTCTCTCTACTTGTTCAAGCTGTAGGGTTAGTTCCTTGATTTTGTTTCTTTCTTCCTTCCAGATGTGTACATTTATGGAGATAAACAGACCTCTGAGCATTGCTTTGGCTGTATCCCATAGGTTCTGGTAGGAAGTGTGTTCATTCTCATTGGAATCCATGAATTTCTTTATTTCATCCTTGATTTCTTCTATAACCCATGTTTTTTTTGAGCAAGATGTTGTTCAGTTTCCAAGAGTTCCACTTTCTATCTGTGTTTTTTGTGCTATTGATTTAGACTTTCATGACTTTATGATCTGAGAAGATGCTTTGCAGTAATTCAGTGGTATGGATTTTGTTGAGAATTGCATTATGTCCTAACACATGGTCAATTCTGGAGAATGTTCTGTGTGCACTGGAGAAGAAGGTGTAGTTGTCTGCTGATGGGTGGAAAGTTCTGTATATATCGATGAGGTTTAGTTGGTTAATTGTGGCAGTGAGGTCTTCTGTATCTTTACTGAGCTTTTTTCTAGATGATCTGTCCAGTATTGAGAGTAGAGTGTTGAAGTGTCCCACTGTTATTGTGGAGTGATCTAACTATTTTTTGAGTGTAGTCAGTGTTTCTTTGACGTATTTAGGTGCTCTGATATTAGGTGCATAAATATTTAATATAGTTAAGTCTTGCTGGTGTACTGAACCTTTCAGCAATAAATAGTGTCCATCTTTGTCCACGATGGTGGATTTGACATGAAAATTGATTTTGTCTGAGATTAGAATTGCCACACCTGCTCTTCTTTGTTCATTGTTAGCTTGATATATATTCTTCCATCCTTTAATTTTCAGTTTGTTCCTATCTGTAGGTCTCAAGTGAGTTTCGTGTAGACAACATATGGATGAGTCATGATGTCTTTTGATCCAAGATGTCACTTGATTTCTCTTTACTGGAGCATTCAGTCCATTCACATCCAATGTAATTATTGATAGGTATGTTTAGTCCTGCCATTGTGATATGTTTATTTTTGTGTTGATGTTTTCTCTGTTGTTCTTATGAATCTGTTCTGGGACATTCTTTTTTTTGTTAGTTGATTTTTCACCTTTTTCAGAGCTGATTTTGTAGTTGTTGAGACTCCTGTATTACGTTTCTTAACATGGTATGATACATCTTTGTTGTGCTTTAGAGCAGCCCCTGTGATCCCCCTTAATAAAGTATATATAAACCCAATTTTAATTACTACCAATCTTGTCATCTTCCTCTCCATCTGGAAGGACTGTAATGACTGTAGTACATCACTGTTTTTAATATGATGGCACCATAGTTTTCATGATAATCACTGGATTGCTTCTTTTATTATTAAAGCTGTGATTGACTTTGGAGCCTTCCGTAACTGGGTAGAGTTCTGTGGAGCCTTCCCTAACTGAGTAGAGTTCTCAATAATGTGTCGTTCTAAAATATAAAGTTAGTGGTTTTGTTCTTCTAAACCAAAGCCAAGAGCTTCTTTCAGTATTTCTTGTAGCTTTGGTTTTGTTGTTACAAAGTCCCTGAGTTTCTGTTTATCTGGGAATGTCTTAATTTTATTTTTGTGTTTGAAAGATAGTTTTGCAGAATATGTAATTCTTGGTTGGAAGTTCTTCTCCTTCAAGGCTTTGAATGTGTCATGCCACTGTCTCCATGCCAGCATGGTTTCTGCTGAGAAATCTGATGAAAGCCTGCAGGGTTTCCCTCTGAATGTTAGCTTTGTTTTGAGTCTTGCTGCCTTTAAGAGTCACAGCTTATGTTTCATTTTGTTAAGCTTGATTATAACTTGCCTTGGATTCTTTCTTTTGAGGTCTGTATTGAGTGGCGTACGATATGCGTCTGAGGTATCTGTTCTCTTCCTTCATGATTTCTGGGAAGTTTTCCATCAGCAGCTCAGCAACAATAACTCTGTGTTCTCAGGTGTCTCATCCTGTTCCAGGACTCCAATTAATCGAAGGTTGTTCCTCTTAATAGAGTCCCACGTGCTTCTTAATGCTTCTTCAGTTTTTTTGTGTCTTTATTCTGATTTCTGCTCATAGACACTGGCATCAGTAGCTCTGTCTTCCAAGTCAGAAATTCTTTTTTCCATTTGTTCCATTCTGTTTTCTTGGCTTTGAATGGAAGTTTCTGTGTCTTTGATTTTGTTCTTGATCTGTTGGATTTCTGAGTACTGATGTTCCATCAGATCAAACAGCTTGTTCTGTTTTTCCTTTTGTTCTGCTGCATTTTGTATAAGGTCTAGAAGGGCTCTGTATATAATCAATTTGTATTCACTTTCTAATGCTTTCATAAAAGTTTCTTAATCTGGAAAATTCCTTGGTTGTTTTGTTTGGGAGCTTTCTGAACCCATGGGTGATTTCTTGTATGTCACAAGTGTCTGTTGCTTTTTGGGTCCCATGTGAGTAAGTAGAGGCTGAAAGAGATACTGTGAGGATGGACTGCAGATGTTTCTCTAGGCTATCTTAAAATGTAAAACAAAAGGTATCTGACCACTTCCCAAGTCAGTCAGGTTTTCAGGCAAAGTAAGCACCTCTGTATCCAACCCTAGATGATACAAACTAGTTCAGAATACAGCAATGCTACTGCCCTGTTGGCCTCTGCTGACAGGGCCCAGCCTTAGATGACACTGTGTAAACTACTGCTTTTCTGGTAGAAAAGCGCTCTCCTGTGGGCAGGCTCTGGCTCCCAAGCTAAGAAATAGGTCCAGCTGCGGCCACCATATCCAAGATGGCGCCCTCCACACAGGCAGCAGATAGAGGGGCTAAAGGTGCCGAGAGGTAGTGATTCCTCTGCCTCTATTACCGGGCCCCCACTGTAGGCAACACTGTAAATTTCTGGTTTTCTGTTGGAAAAGCACTGTCCTGTTTGCAGGTGCTGGCTCCCAGGCTGATAATTAGGTCCCATTAATATATATCCAACATGGCATCCCGCACTCTGGTAGTGCAGTTCTGTACAAACCACTCTGTGGCAGTGATAAAAAGACAGGTCCAAAGTGGCTAGATTAACAGAGTCCTAAGCCTGACTCTCAAAATACGGAAATTTCACCTGTCTATCTCCCCAGCTCTCAAAATACAGGAATTTCACCTGTCTATCCCCCCAGCAGTGCATCTGAGTCTAGCCGCTAGGCAAGACCCAGCTCCACCAGCCGGCCAAGACAGAGGGAAAAAAGGAAAAGAGTGCATTTACCTTCAGTCCGTGAGAGCCAGGGCTAGCCAGGAACGGGAGTCAGCGAACGAGAGGTTTTTCACTCTGGTGTGACGTCCAAATTAACAGCCTTGTGCCATGTCCTGGAGGCTCACTAGGTGACCAGAAGGCTCCGTTTGATTATCAGTTCAGGTCTTGGTTTCCAGAGGGATATAAGGAGACGTGTGCTTAGTCCACCTGCATAGTCCTCCAGCTTGACTCCACCCCAGTCAGGCATATACCTTGAATATGCTTCATCGTTTTGATGCCAGCAGAGAAATCACCCTGAAAGGGGGCATTGATCCACGTATCAGTGACTGTATCAACTAGGATTTGCACATCGCAGTTAACCTCCATCCTCACTTCAGTTCAGGGGAGGATGTTAGATTCAATCAGTCCCCACTTCCTTCTCTGGACTGTGTGATGGGTTTCTGAAAGGATGACTTCTTTTGTTTTACTCTTAATGCTATGCTCCTCAGCAACAGGATCGGTGGATCAGTGCTGTCTGCAGAAGTATTGCCCCCTAAGAGTACCACCCTCTAGTCAATGTGCAGCAAGCTTTGAGTCCTTAAATGAACAAAGACTCATGCTTTTTAATACCAAACCAATCCCACTGTCAGTGAGGCAGTGCTGATTCATAGTGACCGTATAGATTGTATAGAGTAGAACTGCCCTGTAGTTTCCAAGGAGCACCTGGCAGATTTGAACTGCTGACCTTTTTGATTAGCAGCCATAGCAATTAACCACAATGCTGCTGGGGTTTCCCCTTAAATGGTTTTGCCATGAACAGTGTCCTGTTTTATGCTTCATCAGATTGGTGAACATCAGAGGTTTTTGCTGTTGCCAGCTGTGGACAGCCAGCCTTGTGGTGGTGGTAGGATCACCCTGTTGCTGTAGCTTAAAACGTCCAGTGTTTGGACACAGTTACAAGCTCTTACTAATTTTATGTGGTGGGGATTGGTTTACAGTAGTTTTTTGAGCTTTATAAAATCTAAATGTATGTCTTTATAGTTTTGTCTGTTGTCACAGCAGGGGAACCAGAGACAAAAGCAGACTCCAGATCAGTTAAGGTCTCCTCCCACATTTTTTTATCACTGTTGGATAGTTTCATTGTGATTGGCTTTGAGAGACTGAGACAGCCACCAGTACTATGTCTGTCCCCTTCATGCTATATTATGTGTAGTATTTAACATCTAAAGAGGTGAATTTGGTGTGTCAAAACTCCCAAAACCATCACCAGTAAGTTAGGCAGAAGCAGCTTCAAGTTGGAGTGCTTGAGTAGTTTGGTTTTTAAAGGAACATCATTAAAATTCTCCACTCAGTATAGCAGATATCCAAGTCCAAGTTGTATCCCACAGTGAAGGTTTTTCTTGGTAGCATTTTCGGTTGAATAGTGGTTAAGTGTTGTGGCTGCTAACCAAAAGATGGCTCATGCCAATGCTCTTTGGAAACTGAGGCAGTTCTGCTCTGTCCTTTAGGGTCATTGGAATCTACTTGATGACAGTGGGGTTGGCCTTTTGGTACTTAACCTATGGTAACTGTATAAAATTTTAGTTATGTGATTCTTCATTGCATGTTTGCACATGCCTGTATGTGGGAGGAGTTCTCTGTCTCTTGTTAAGTAAGGTGTGTCAGGGTGTGTGCCCATGCACAAGTTTTCTAAGCCCTTGAAGCAGTCATTGCTTCAGGAAAAGGTTGATTGGAGAATACTGTCTGGTTTTTATCAGTATCCTAGGGAAATGTGCCCGTCTGTTCCTCTGTGCCTGGATCCCATTCAGTGTGCTCTTGCCACATGAGAGACAGCTGGGAATATAAACAGCTCCAGGTGGGATGGGTTAATCCAGAAGTGGTGCCTGCCCTGAAGGATTGACACTCCAGCAATAGATATGCATCAGACATATAAATATGACTGCCACTTGAAGTAGGATAGTTTAAAACAAAAAAAATATGTTAATAAGGACCAAGAAAGGCTGAGGCTCCCCTTGGGAGGAACACCTGATGGGTGATACAGGACGAGAAATAGACTTTGAAACAAAAGGTAGTAGTAGAAATGGATAAGGGAAGAAATTTTTGAGGTGAATCACCTTGAGTGTGTAGAGTTAAAGCCATCTTGAGTGGGTAGAGGAGTTAAACAAAACCACTTGGCAGAACTAGTGTGTAACTGATGAGGCATGGAGAGATGCTGGGAAGAGATAATAGATTGTTAGAATTTTAAGGGATCTTTGAGGGCCAGGCTGTCAGTTTGGACCTAATTTTGGCACTTAGGAGCTTCTAAAGGTCTTGAGGCAAAGGTGAGATGTGCACTGGAAATGGGAAATTTGGGTGCATCAAGTAGGAAACCCTGGTGGCATAGTGGTTAAGTGCTAGGGATGCTAATCAAAAGGTCGGCAGTGTGAATCCATCAGGTGGTCCTCGGAGACTGTGGAGCAGTTCTGCTGTGTCTGTAGGGTTCCTCTGAGTTGGAACCTATGGCAGTGGGGGTTTGTGTTTATTTGTTTGTTTAAAGCAGAAATGGAGAAGTGGGGAGATAATTGGTAGGCACTGCTGAAGACTTCAACTGGAGCAGTGCTTATGGTGATGAAAAAAGCATGGTAGTGGAATTGATACCATGAAAAGCTTGAATTCTCAGAATTTGGTGGTAGTCATGATCCTAAGGAACAAAGGCTGAACTTTGGGATTTCTGCAGTATATGAGTTGAGAATATAGAGTGTAATTGTGGTTTTGCCACCAAGATTTAGGGGAATTGCAAAGAGAAGCAGACTTGACAGGGTTTGGGATAGTGACTTGGGCATGTTGAATTTGAGGTACAAGTAGACCACAGATTTCATGGTGTGACAGGCATTTGGGAACAGGGACTGGGTCAGAAATAGGTGTTTGGAGGTCACAAGTGACATTTAAGAACTAAGATCCTCAGACATAGGTAGTGTACTAAAAGAGTGAGGAAAACAATCAGAAGGTTGGTTTAGGTGTGGAGATTGTAGCTGTAGACAGCTCGTCATATCAGGGAGGTAGATGGATAGGGAGATCGGTTGCAGCAAAAAACTGTACACAAGGACTGTGAAGGTTGGTCACTGCTGACTTGAGCAAGTTTAAAATGAAGGGTGTGAGAAATTTTACAGTTTTAAAATAGGGTGCCTGCACATTCCAGTAGATTGAAAGACTGGATCCTGTACCATGAAACCAAACCCACTGTCATCGAATCAATTCTGATGCATAGCAATCCTGTAGAAAAGAGCAGAACTATTCCTTAGGGTTTTCAGGGAGCTCCTGGCAGATTTGAACTGCTGACCTTTTGGTTAGCAGTTGTAGCACTTAACCACTATACCAGGAGGGTTTCCCAGGATCCTACAGGGAGAGAGAAATGCAAAATGTGTGTGTGTTTGGGGGGTAGGGGGTTGGTAATTACAGCTCCCTGGGGAATAGGGAAAAGTGCTGGAAGACCTGAGGTCAGGCCTGGACAGGAAGTAGAGCTCCTAGTAGTACCTGTCGTTTACTCAGTGGCTTTCTGTGATTATCAGGCAGTGCTTGCTTAGGTTCATGCACCTTTTCTAGAGAGGTGCTATGCTAGGAAGTGTGGATAATGTGCTTTAGGTGAAAGTGTACAGCTGAAGTTAGTCTGTCATGCAGAAATTTGTACACACAATATTATGTGACCCTGGTTGCTGTCCCTATAATATGACTGCACATTTTTCTTTCCACCCTGGATTTGTCATGTCCATTCATCCAGTTCCTGTCTTTTTCTGCCTTCTCATCCTGCCTCTGGACAGCAGCTGTCCATTTACTCTTATGTATCTACCTGAGCTAAGAAGCATACTCTTCAGAAGTACCATGTTAATATCTGAATAGTCCAGTCCATTGTTGGTCTCTCCATTGGTTTCAGGAATGGTTTTAGTTCTGGGTTAACAGAGTTGAGAGGCCATGTCTGATGGAGTTTCTCCATTATCAGACTGTTAAGTCTGGTCTTTTCACTAGAATTTAAATTTTGCACTGCTCTACCAGGAACTCAACTGTTGTGTTCCGCATCAGGGCAGTCATTGGTGGTAGACAGGCACCATCTAGTACTTCTGGTGGGATTGACTTTCTTTAAGCCTAGCAGGATGGCATAACTGAGCAATATACTCTTGGTGATCCATAGGCACCTTATTTGCATATACCACTCAATAATTCTGTATGAATTACAAGACTGTGACTAGAGAGGGCAATTCATTGTCCCAGAGGCACCTGCCCATTTCTGTTGGCATGTGAATGAGAAGTATATTTCAATATCCATTGTCTATTTTCTTTGTTAACAATAGCCACTGAATATAATTTGCTGAAGTTTGATCCATAGCCAGAACATACATTTTGCGCTTTGGGAAAGACAGGCCTTGTGATGAGAGAGAACATAAGCTGGAGTTAGGACTGTCTGTGCCCTCAGCACCACGAGAGAGCTCCTTTTGTAGTTGAGTAGGGGTGGCACAGTATACTTAAAAAAATAACTAAAAACTTTAAAAAGAAATACATGGTCACTTGTGTAGTGTTATAGGTGACTTAAGTAGATTTGTTAAAACCGATTTGCTGGAGAAATAAACCTTTACTCACCACTGTTAAGAATTATTTCTGAGCCTGAACTGAGCCTAGAAAATACATCTGAAGAAGAGAGTGCGGAAAGAGCCCTATGCAATTTCCTTTCTTAAGCTGATAGGCTATGTGCTTGAAAAGGTGCTGAATTACAGCAAAACAGAAAAAAGAAGGCTGTTTCGACAGTTTTTTTTCCTGGGGTATTTCGGTTAAAAATAAATAGCAAGATTTGTTTTCTAATACCTGTAATTTTCAGTTCTTACCAAAAACTCTGGTTGTATTGCCGGATTCTCAGCATCCCAGAAGTTACTTCATAATTGTAAGCTTTCCTTTTTGTCTTGTAGTCACTTGGAATTTCTGTCACTGAGAGTAGCAGAATGGTTTTGTACTTTTGAGGGGCCAAGTTTTCCCCAGGTAGTATTTTTTTTAGAGCTTTCTTGGGTGCCCCAAGTATTTCACTTTGTGTGTCCTTAACCATATTAGGTTGAGAGAGATTATTTCTGGAGAATTGAGTGCCTTCCAGAAAGGATGCTGTTGGATGGATGGAAGCCTTTCCTTGAGCCAGGAACTTCCCTGGTGTGTTTGTTCACATCCTAAAGGCCCTGGTTGTTGGACTTTGAGTACAGACCAATACAGATTAGGCCCAAGGGAAGAGGTAAAAACCAGATAAAATCTTGACATGAATTTGAAGCGTAAAAAGCAGAAATAATAATTGTGAATTCTATCAGAAAGTGGCACAATGCTTAAGAGTTCAGCTGCTAACTGGAACATTGGCAGTCTGCTTCTGCAACGATTACAGCCATGGAAACTCTGGGACATTTCTGCTCTGTCCCATTTGTCACTATGAGTCAGAATTGACTCACTGGCAGTGGGTTTGGCTTTTTTTATTTATTGTTAAGAAATTTCTGTTACATTCATTTCCTCTTTAAATATGTGTTTATTGTGCTTGCATTATGAGTTTTAACTCAAATGCTGTTGTTTTTTGCAAAAAAAAAGTTGTAAAATCACTAGATCATTTTGTGGCTTTCACTTAAACTTTGTAATATCTGTGTATACAGTTACACAGGCACGTACTTACTGAAATATGTCACAGGAATTCATGATGGTGGTGCTGTAATCTGTCACCCTCTCCAGTTGGGAAACACTGCCTTGAGGTAGTATGGTTTGGACAGTGGGCGTATGGAAGTGTATATTGTTTGGGATTGAGTTTTAACCTGAAAAAAGACCATCTTAAGGAATTTTGGTGTTTATCTCTTAAATAAAATAAATGTGAAAATAGTCTAGGGCTGAGTGGCTGCCATGGCCATGTGGAACCTAGGCTTCTTATAGCCTTTTGTTCCCCCATACCCAGGCTGTGCCACTCAGTGTCACATTCCAGGATAGCTGCTTAGAAACCAGCTCCTGCTCCCAGCTGAAACAGCAGGAATGAGGAAGGGGATGAAAAAGGACCTGTGACTTCCCTTTAAGGAACGCTTCTTGGAAGTCCCACCATACACTGTGAGTACATCTCAAGAACTAGAAGGTAGTTACATTCCACACCCAGTTCTAAGGGAAGCTCGGAAAACAGTCTTAGCTGGGCAGCGAAGTGCACAGCTGAAAACTGAGGCACTGCTTGAATGGGAAAGGATAGGAATTGGGATGGGTGACTAACGGTCTGCTGGATGGAAGGAGTCTGCATGTCCTCTCATTTGGTCTTTGGTAACAGCTTTATTGCAGTGTAATTCTCTTACATTACAGTTTAGTTGAGCACAACTAGATGGTGCCCGGCTGCCACCACTGGCTGCTCTCGGCACGGTGGAGGCTTCCAGACAGAGCGGGAGAAAAATGTGGGAAAATTGAAACAGCAAAAACGACCAGACTTACTGGCTTGTCAGAGACTGGGAATCCCTAAAAGTATGGCCCCCGTGATACCCTTTTAACTTAGTACTAAGTCATTCCTGAGGTTCAGCCTTCAGCCAAAGGTTAGATAGGACCATAAAACAGTAACACAAGTAGGTCAACCATGTACAGGCGACTAAATGAGCACACGAACCCAAAAGCAAAGATGAGAAGGCAGGTAGGAACAAGGATGTGGACAGCTGGACATGGGGAACGTGAAATTGAGAAGGGGAGGGTGTTGACACCTTGTGAAGATGGCAGCTGATTTCATAAGACAATAGGTGTATTAATTGTTTAATGGGAAACTAAGTCACTTTGTGAACTTTTCACCCAAAGCACAGTGTGTGTGTGTGAGTGTGAGTGTGTGTGAGTGTGAGAGAGAGAAAGAGAAATGCTATGGATGCCATTCTAAAAAAAAAGACAGAAAATGTTTATGCTAATAAAGATTAAAAAGTATACAAAGAAAAATGTTCAGTTGAATGGCTTTTTAGAATATTCATAGAGTTAGACAACCATTGCACAATCATTTTAGACCATTTTTGTCACCCAGAAAAGAACTTTGTTATTACTCCATTAGTAGCCACTCCCCATTTTTTCCATACTCAACTCTTTTCTTTCTGTCTCTCTGGTTTTGCCTGTTCTAGATATTTCATACAAATGAAATCATACCATGTATTTTTTTTGCAGCTGTCTTCTTTGATATTGTTTCAAGTTTCGTCCACATTGTCACATGTATCAGTCAGTGTTTATTCCATTTATTGTCAAGCAGTGTGTAATTGTTAAAGGACGTTTAGGTTATTTTCACAAGCCAGCTATTATGAATAACGTTGCAGAGAACACTTGTGTACATGTTTTCGTATGAAGATACGTTTTCAGTTCTCTTGCATGTATACCTATACCTATGAGTGGGATTGCTAGGTCATATGGTAAGTATTTTTAACCATGTCAGAAACTGCCATGTTGAAAGTGGCTGTGCTGTTTTATATTCCTGTCGATGCTGTGTGAGGGTTCTGGTTTCTCCACATTCTCACCATTACTAGTAAACTTTTTTATTATAGCCATCCTGGTGGGTATGAGGTGGTTTTCATTCACATTTCCTTTATGGCTAATGATGTTGAGCATCTTTTCATGTGTTTATTGGCCATTTCTGTTATCTCCTTTGGACACATGTTCATTAATTTCATATTCAAATTGTTCGTTATGTGTCCTTTATTGTTTTGATAAGGCATAATCATTCCATTAATTGATTTTTGGATATTAAACTAACCTTCCATTACTGAGTGAATCTCACTTGATCATGGTATATAATCTTACATATTGCTGGATCCAGTTTGTTAGTATTTTGTTGAGGATATTGGCATCTACATTCAGAAGCAGTAATTAGACTGTAGTTTTCTTATGACGTCTTTGCCATGTCTTGCTGTCAGAGTAACACTGGCCTTACGAATGCATGAGTTGAGAATTGTTCAGTGAGATTGTGCATGTCTAGGCTTTTCTTTATGGGTAGTTTCTTCTTTTTCTCTTGTTGTAGTCTGTCATATTTTCTTGTTCCTCCCAAGTCAGTTTCACTAGTTGGTGTTTTTCTAGAAATTTGTCCATTTCATCTCAGTTGTTTAGTGTATTGGCATATGGATGTTCCTAGTATTCATTTGAGTCTTCTCCCTTTTTTTCTTGTAAGTCTAACTGAAAGTTTGTCAGTTTGTTGATTTGTTCTTCCTCCTTCAAAGAACCAACTTGGTTTCACTGATTTTTTTTTTTCCCCTAGTGTCTAGTCTTCACATCTTTGAGACAGAATATATGAGGTCTGACGGTTAAGTCCGTGAATTTAATTGTCATAAGTGCTACATACCTCATTGCTGAATATTATTACAGGCTCTTCAAAGTACTATCCTTGGGAAGCTATGCACCCATGCCCGCTCCTAATCCACCCTTCAAGGCAGTTTTGAAACTCTTTCTGCAATGGCCATCGTGCAAGGTGGCACAGTGGCAAGTTTGTGAACTTAATTGTATAGCTGTCTATGGGAGAGTTTTTAGCCAGTAAAGAAATAACTATTGGAACACCCTTCCTATTCACCAGATCTGGCTCCCAATGACTTTTTTCTTTACCTGAAGATAGAGGAAATACTGAAAGACACCTTGATGACATTGAGGATATCAAGGATAATATAATGACAGCCATTCCAGGAAAGGAGTTCCAGAGTTGCTTTGAAGGGTGCATTAGGCACTAGCATTGGTGCATAGCTTCAGAGGTAACCGTAATGATACTCAGCAATGAGGCATGTAGCACTTTTTCTAGGACAAGTTTGCAAACTTAATTGGCAGTCCTTGTACCTTATAACTCTTGAGGGAAATCTCTATTTTTGTCATTACTACATGGTTTAATTAGGAAAAGTGGGGTCAGGATTGTATCCTTTCACCAAACTTATTTTATATGTATACTGAGCGAGCAAATGATCTGGGAAGCTGGACTGTTAAGAACAGTGCAGTATCAAGATTGGAAAAAGACTCATTAATAACCTGTGTTGGGCACATACACAACCTTGCTTGCTGAAAGTAAAGAGGGCTTGAAACACTTACTAATAAAGATCATAGACTACAGCCTTCAGTATGGATTACATTTCAATATAAAACAAAAATCCTTAGAAATGGACAAGCAAGCAGCATCGTGATAAATGGAGAAAAGACTGAAGTTGTCATGGATTTCATTTTACTTGTGTCCCAGTTAATGTCCCTAGAAGCAGTAGCCAGGAAATCAAACAAGACACTGCGTTGGGTAAATCTGCTGCAGAAGACCTCTCTGAAGTGTCAAAAAGGGTACAGTTACCACTTTGAAGACTAGTGTGTACCTGACCCAAAGCAGGTATTCTCAGTCAGCTCATATGCGTATGAAAGCTGGTGCCCTGGTGATGCACTCAGTGGTTAAAAGCTTGGCTACTAACCAGATATTCAGCAGTTCAGATCTACCAGCCACTCCTTGGAAACCCTGTGGGGCAGTTGTACTCTGTCCTGTAGGGTCACTGTGACTCAGAATCAACATGACAGCCATAGAAGCTAGACAATGAAAACCTGATGCCTTTGAGTTATGGTGTTAGGAAAGGTTATAGGATATGCCATGGACTGCCAGAACGCCAGACTAATCCATCTTGAGAGAAATAGCCAGAACGCCTCTTAGAAGCAAGGATGGCAGAACTTCGTTTCATGTACTTTGGACCTGTTGCAGGAGGGACCAGTCCCTGCAGGAGGACATCGTGCTTGGTGAAGTAGAGGGTCAGTTTAAGAGATGAAGCCCTCCAACGAGATGGATTGACAGAGTGGTTGCTGCAGTAAGCTCCAGCGTGGCAGGAAGGCGAAGGTGTGCAGGACCAGGCAGGGCACCGTTTTTGTACTTAGATGGAGTTCCTGGGGGTCAGAGCCAACTCTATTACACCTAACAACAGGGCATCTCTAGGAAACAAACAGTTGTTTTAACCAGTGTTTTCAATTTTTAACTTGAGTAATGAATAATGTTTTATTTCTAGCTATGCTCATGTTTTTTTAATATAGCTTATCTTGTGCAGAACCTTTGGGCTTACTACTTCATACTTGTGATTTTTTCTTAAAGGTGACAGCTCGATCCCAGATTTCTATCCAAGTATAACAGCAGTTGTGGGAGTGGCACAGGACCAGGCAGAGTTTTGTTCCATTGTACATAGGATTGCGATGCAACAGCACCTAACAACAACACCTGGTGGTTTTCTCAGATGTCTCTGTAAAGTATCTGGGAGAGAGGCCTCATTCTGTCTCACCTGCTTTAGAGAACTAAGGCTTCAGATTTAAGTAACGGCTAGATTTACACATGTTTTTCCTAAAGTGGCATTAATGTTTAACCTTGGTTTTTGTTAGTGAGCTAGAAAATCTAAGATGTTGGAATAATAATTTAAAGATTTATAGACGAAAGGGAAAATTGAAAGGGGAAAGAAGAGTGTCTTGGGATATTGAATGGTCTCCTGTCTCCCTTTGTTTTCAAATTTAAAAAAAATAAATGCAGTTGCTGGAAATGTTCTCCAAGACTCTTCTGCCTTGTGAAAAGAACCTGAAAACCAAGTGCTGTCAAGTTCATTCCAACTCATAGAA
The DNA here is from genome assembly GCA_028571685.1 of Heterohyrax brucei. Classification (NCBI taxonomy): domain Eukaryota; kingdom Metazoa; phylum Chordata; class Mammalia; order Hyracoidea; family Procaviidae; genus Heterohyrax; species Heterohyrax brucei. The sequence continues at coordinate 17,017,548 of CM053158.1, forward strand.
GGAAACCCTGTGTGTTTTAAAGTAACACTGCATGTGGTCTTGAATGACTGTGACCGTGAGAAGTAGGTCACTAGGCCTTTCTTCTGAGGCACTTCTGCATGGATTTGAACCACCAACCTATGAGTTAGTGGCCAAGCCCTCAACCATTTGCAGCAACAAATACAAACCAAACATGTTGCCATCAGGTAAATTTCAACTCTTGATGACCCTGTAGGACAGCATAGAACCAGCAAGGTTTCCAGGGAGCAGCCAGTGGATTCACACTACCCACCTTTTGCTTAGTAGCTGAGTTTTTAACCACTGTGCCACTGGGGCACCTAAAAGGAACTTGAGTGGGGGAGGTCCATAAAATTCAGTGCTGTATTGTGTCCTCTGACCAGATGTATCTACTACTACCTCCAATTAATAACGTTTTAAATTTTTGTTGAAAATGTTAGTTTTCTACCAGTTTGAGATGCTTCTGTTTCCCTGGTAGCATTGGCTCTTTGCTGCCATCTCTGAAATCTGTTCCTTGATGAGTTGCCAGATCCAGTGATTGAAAGGAAGGCTCATTTTTATCTCCAGAAGTAGAGCAACACCAGATACTGGACTTTCTGATTCTAAATTTCTGATTCTTGAATTTTGTATCTGGGTCGGCTAATGGAAGTTTGTGCCCCAAGGTGAGAAAGATGTGTGTCATAGCCTGATGACTTTTGTACGTCACAGATAACACCCATGTCTTCTGTTTTAGTGATGGCTGCCATCAGGAAGAAACTGGTGATTGTTGGTGATGGAGCTTGTGGCAAGACCTGCTTGCTCATAGTCTTCAGCAAGGACCAGTTTCCTGAGGTGTATGTGCCCACGGTGTTTGAGAACTATGTGGCAGATATCGAAGTGGATGGAAAGCAGGTAAGCACACCTTCCCTAACAATTGATACCGTTCTGCATGTTGGGTTTTTCAGTGTCTGCAAAGAAGTAGGCCCTTTTGCCTCTTCAGTATATGACAGTAACAAAAATGTTGGTAAGAGAGAAATCTGTTCTCAACCTCGTGTCAAAGCCTGACTTTTTGAATTGTTATCCAGACTTTGTGTACATTCTTGTGTGTATTTCTTGTGGGGAAGCCTTAGTAGAAGTGCTTTTTTCAGCTTTATGTATATTTGAAATTTAGTTTGTTGCCAGATGAATAATGCTAAAATGAACCTCTTTGTATTGATGGACTATTTTCTTTTGATTCTTTATCAGTGTGTTCCCTAAAATGCTCAAGTATGAGATTGCTAGATCAGAGATTGTTACTGAATATGTTTCTCAAAAGAGTTGTGCTGATCTAACACTACCATCAATAAGCCATCTAAATAATATCCTTACATCTGATTTTGAACATTTTTTTTTTTTTTTTACTTTAACATGAAACAGGCTGTCATAAGCTTCAGTTTCCTGTCATTGACAGTGAGAGTAGTGTTTCCCTATGTCCGTCCTTAAAGCCTACTGGCAAGACTAGGTAGAGTAAGGCTTTTCTGGAATTAGAGATGGTGTGTTTTGTTTTGTTTTTTAATATTTTCTGTGTTTTGTTGTCATAACAGTGTCTTATGTGACCTCCTGTATATCTCTTAAGAAGAATGAAATTCCTTTTGGAAATGGGTCACTTAAAAAGAAAACTAGATCAAGAGGCTTTTCTCCAACAGACGTAGTCCTCTTGGGCATTCTGTTAACATCTCTCACATGCTGCTGGCACCTAATATATTCATTCCCAAAATCCATTTCCCTTCTCTTTGTCCTCCCTTAGCTACATACAATACCTTTTTGTCTCAGAGTCCCACCTAACCCAAGTTTGTGGAGCCATGTGTGGAAAGTGTGCTAGGCCCAAAAAAAGAAACCCATAAACCTGAAGCCTTCAAGTTGATTCTGACTTGTAGCGACCCTGTAGGACAGAATAGAACTCTGTCCCATAGGGTTTCCAAGAAGTGCTTGGTGGATTTGAAGTGTTGACGTTTTGGTTAGCAGCTGAACTCTTAACCAGTATGACACCTGGGTTTCTAGCTTCTCAGTATTCAGAAGTCCCTTGTTACAGGGCCTTCAGATAGTTCTGTGATGATGGATAAATTACCTGACCTTTGAGTTTTCTTCATTTGTAAAGTGCTTTAAACCATTTAACAGGTAACCGTCAGGGTTCTATTGAGTAGCAAAACACTCTAGAAGAAATCAGGCTAAATAATAGCATGCGTCAAAACCTCTTTGAATGGTATGTAATCTATCTAAGTGCAAAGTGGGCCACATGATTGTTGTAAACACCGAGGAACCTTTCAGGGCCAAATGTAGATGAAAAAGGTATAGTAAATTTGAGCCCAAAAGAACTTTGTCTGGGTTGCAGTGCAGAGTGTTGCCAGCCCAGCTTCAATCAGTTCCCTTCATGAATGTTTGGAGATGGGTGTTTCTGTGGGCGTGGTAGAAGATTAATTTCATAGAGAGACAGGGCCTACTTGTGACAGAATGGGCAGAAGTGTACTTAGAGCTGTGGGCCTGCTGTTGTCTCCTGACCGCCCTCTTACCTAACTGTGATTGCCACACAGTGCGCAAGAAAACCTAAAGCTTGAGGCAGACAGAGACAGGTTGTGTTTCATGACACCTTTCTCCCTAGTCTAGTGAGTATATAGATACATGCATATATGTTGTAGCTTTTATCCTGCCAGTCTCTTCAGAGAGAGCATCTTTGGCCATCAGCTGGGAAGGTGTTTTCCCATCTGACAGTATGGATGTGTTGGAGGCAATAGGGTGGTAACTCCTGTCATCTTGGAAACCTTATCACTGCCTGTGGATCTTGTAACTCACCGGGATCTTCTCTGTAATGAACTCAGAGATCTTGACTTCAGACCTTAAAGAACATTCTGTAAGTTTGTTTCTTGCACTGCCATCCTTGAATGTGCTTGACCCTGAAAAAATACAAGAGTCTCTCACCCAGAGAGGGAATCCCTGAAATAACAGTGCTTGATCTGAAAGAAGTATCACAGGCTGGCTGCCTGTTCTGGGGAGCTGGGGAGCCCCCAGTGTGGAAGAGAATGCTGTCTCGGAAGACTGATGGAGCAGTATGCACTGACAGAGCCCTAAGGAGCCAGGCAGGATTCAGGGGATTGTGGGCCCAGGACTAGGCCTGTCACAGACAAAAATGTCTCATTCTGACATGAAATTGGCCCAGCACCCTAGAAATGTTTTATCAGGAGCCAGTCAGGGTTGGGTGTGTCTGAAATGAACTCAAGCACTGTGGGGGAGGGGTTTTGATAGGCAGTTAGTGAGCTTTATATGCTGATGTCAAACCGTTTATGAGGATTAGGTATTAATACATCATAAATTTCTATACCAAGCTAGCGGTGTGCAGGACAGAGGGCCAGTGGCACTGATGGAGGTTGTGAGTGATGCATCCTAGAACAGAGGTTGAAGATACAAGAGATAATTAGCCTTAAGGAAGAAATGGTATTCAGAAACTGACATCTGAACTGTGATGGTACCAGGAAAAGGGTGTTACAGGCATTGGAGGGAGAGCTCCTTGGGCCCCAAAGGGCCTCTGAGCAGAGGACATCGTTGAACATCCCATTCGCCTGTAAGATAGGATGGCAGGGCTGGCTGCAGGGCTGGTTTCTTTCGTAATCCAGATCCCAGGCATCAGTGGACCCTCCCACCGCAGCTGAGTAAATCCATTTTGCCTTTTAGGTGTTTTTTAAGCAGTAAAAACAGAACCAGAAGTCTTTGCTGGCAGTGCTTGCCTTGTCAAACTCACAGGTGTCATTTCCTTCCCACAAACTTAAATACAGGCCTGTCTCTACATTTTCACATTGGAGCAAAATCACGAGATGAAATAAGGAAACAGCTAAATGAAAACACTTAGTTACTCAGTCTGCTTTGCCTTTTATACACCCACCTGGTGGAATGATAATTTAATTTCTCTTCATGTCTATTTTCTTTGCTCAGTAGAATGTTAGTTATTGATGACTAAACACTTCTTGTAAGCTACAGTTATTTTAACTTGATATTTTGAATTGTGCCACTTGGTTTAGTTCTAGTATCCATTATAAAATTTGCAGTGTTGAGAAATTCCATCCTAAAAAATGTAAACACATTACCCATCTTTGAGTGTAATTCTGCTAAAAGCAAGCCCTCCTTTATTTTGCTGTTTGGGACACACTGCCACATGAATGTTCTGTTGTAAGCATCAGTTATGAAAGTGTGATTAACCTCTTACTCTTGGGGTTGTCTCCCTTCTTTCCATCACAGGTGGAGTTGGCTTTGTGGGACACAGCTGGGCAGGAAGATTATGATCGTCTGAGGCCACTTTCCTACCCGGACACTGATGTTATACTGATGTGTTTCTCTATTGACAGTCCTGATAGTTTAGGTGAGTGGCCCTAAAGCCTGGTGCTGACTCTTGCTCCCTGTGCACCTTTCTGACACCTGTTTTGGGGGGTCATTTCTGGGCACCAGGCAGTTGCACAGCAGAGTAAGCTTTAGAAAAGGAGTCTTCAAGGCTGAAGTCTTACAGCCTTGAGACTAGACAGCGTGGTCCCTGGGTCCCTTTTCACTAGGTCTCTCACGGCTGTTGTGTTTAAAATTCCAAAGCAAGTGATCTTCAGGTACAAAGCTATTTCTTTGAGTAACATTTAGGGGAGGGTTTTTTTTGGCTTCGATGCCTTTTTTCAGTACTTTGTATCTGGATGCTGTGGCCCAGCATCCAGAATGGTGATTTGCTGTGTTGGCTGTAGTGTTGTTAAAGCCCAATTTTAGCCCTTTTCTAAAATGGTTTACCTGATAAAGGGAGCTCTGCACCTGACTGTTCCCTGGGCCCAGGTGACCATATATGCCTCACAAGCCTCTGTCACTTAAGAAGAAGACTGAATGATGCTGTCCTCACACTCTGAAACAAGGTGCTGAGGCTAGAAGCTTGTGCTTTGGTAATGCCAAGGTGTCTTGCTTGGTGCTGCAGTTCTGTTGTAACAGGGCAGCAGGGAACCAAAGTTTCTGCTTGTACTAGGAAGTTCGGGTATTTTTGTCATGGTTTGCACACCCAAGTGATGGTACTTGGGGCACTCCAGGACCCTGAACCCCTTGCTCAAGGAACAAAGCCAAGGTGTGGCCCTCAGGACTGAGACAACAAGCACTCTCTGCCATCAGTTTGCTGTGATCTTTTTCAGTAGTTTTGATTATTTTGGGTTTTCAAACTGGTCTGGCTTCCTGTCAGGGATTGCTGGAAGGGCCTGGAGGCTGGGGCACTAGTGCTTTAGGCCACAGAGAAGATGGAGCCATGTGACACCCCCTCAGAAACACACTTTGAACACTGCACTTGACTCATCTGGGAGTGAGGAGACTGTGTGCCCTACATCCAGGATATAATACTGTTAGGATGAAAGTAACTTCAGAGTAAGATTTTCTTCTTCCTCAGACTTGTTCTTTTTCTAAGAATGTTATCTCCTGTTTTAAAGGTCTGACTTTTGACCTCTGTCAGCTTACGCCATGATTTGTTTCTTACTGGCTTCTCCTATGGCAGGCCCTAGGGAAGAGTAGAGGTAGGAGGGAAAGAGCTCAAGCTCCCTGTTTGGGCGGGAAGTATTCTTGGGGAGAGTCTGGATGCTGGAAGATGCTCTCCCTTACTAGAGGTCACTGCAGGAGCATACGTGAGGACCCCTGGCTAAGCTGACAGAGTCTGGCCCTGAGTCTGGTCCTAGGACAACAAACAAGACCAAAAATCAGAATCACTATGTGTTGACTGGCTTCTGGCCGGTCCTGTGACAGGTTTACTTCTGGAGCATGAGGAACAGCAGCACAAAGTCTCCATGTACGGGAGTGATGTGATCTCCCTTACTGTTCAAAGGGGTCACTGTGGCAGCTGAGCTGAAAACTGAGAGAGAGCAGTATGGCCCTTCAGCAGTACTGTGGCTCTGGAATGGGACCCCGTCTGTAAGTGAAGATAGGAGTCATAGGGCAGTATGACAGGGATGGCCATTTGGGGGCAGTGAGTGCCATGGTGAAGCCACCCTGGTGGTATGGATCTCCCGCTCCCCAAGAGCCTTGCCTGAGCTGTACCCCTTTAGGAACTCAGCACCTGGAGAGTTCTCTGACATGTCTGACTTGGTCATTCTGTATTGTGGGGGAAGGGTGTCAGTTTTATCTTTTTCTGTGGATTTGAAACAAAAAGATTCCAGTAAATGTCCAGCAAACTTCTAAAGTAGCAAGGGAAATTTGTTTACATTTTAATCAGAGCTCTTAGAGATTCTTCGTAATTAAATGATATGTATCCACAAACTGTGCACTTTGCTTTTTTCAGAAAACATCCCAGAGAAATGGACCCCGGAAGTCAAGCATTTCTGTCCCAATGTGCCCATCATCCTGGTAGGGAACAAGAAGGACCTTCGGAACGATGAGCACACAAGACGGGAGCTGGCCAAGATGAAGCAGGCACGGCTGGGGCGGGGCTAGAGCTGCCTGTAGCATTCTCAAACTTGGGCCCCAGGAGTGGAGGTTTGGGGTGACCCATCAGAAACTCTCACTGGTCAGCCTGTGTAAGAGAACTGCTCAGAAGTTCCTCTGGTCTTTGTCTTTCATTGACAAGGGCCTGCACAGAGGGTTCTCAGGGCCCCTCAGTTGTGTGAGATGGTATGCCTCTTGTTAGGTAGTAGCACTGTGTCCACAGGACTGCCAGCCTCACAAAGGGTCACCATAACAGTTGTCGGTGTTCCAGAGGCAGGAACTTCGGACATTTTTCCTCTTCAGTCACAACCTTAGTAGATGTGAGACCAACGATAATGTTAGTGGCCGCAGAAGAATCAGGAAGTCCTGAGGGCGAGGAGTCTGGCCACCGACAGAGACTGCTAATGCCTTTATAAAAAGGATGATGGGAGTGACATCTTGTCCTCTCTGCAGGCCAGTGGCCCAGTGGCAGGGTTTGCTCCCTGCAGGAGGAGTGTTCTGAGAGCTTCCCTTGAATGGTATCCTGCTTGTTTCTTCTGAGTGGGGTCTCTGTCTGAATATGAAGATCAGGATCTGTTTCCTGTTATGGGCATTCAGTCTTCTGTGAAGCTACTACAAGAAGATGCCAAGGGCAGCCCCGTGTATCACTGCTGCCTACTCCTACTGAAACAAATGCCACAGACCAGTGGCTTTAACAAACAAATGTACCTTCTTACACGAAGTCCAAACTCAGGGTGCCGGCGCTAGAGGAAGGCTCTCTTTTTCTCTTGTCAGCTCTGGAAGAATGTCCTTGTCTCCTGGGCATTCATCACAAGACTTGGCATCTCTCTTCCCCTGTGTTGGCTTGTTAGCTGATGTTTCATCTCGCTCATGTCTCAAAAGAGACTGATTCAGAATACCCTGCTACACTAATCTTGTATCCTTAACATAACAGATACCTGATTTCCCAAAGGGGATTATAACCACAGGCATGGAGATTAGGATTTGTAACAGATATTTTTTAGGAACACAGTTTGATCCGTAATGCCTTGGATGGACACCTTGGGGAGTTCTGCCGTGGGTTCCTTCACTGATGTCCCCAGCCTTCTCTGACCTTTTCGTTCTTTTCTTTTTTTTAATGTCAGAGTATCTTAATAATCCTTTTTTTCTCCCCCCTGACCTTTTCATTCTTCATCTCTACTTCCAGAGAGGAGCTCGTTTGATGGGGAGTATATATTTTGGGGGGAATTCACTGCATATCAGCTTCAGAATTCCGTAAGACAACTCAAATCTGGGAGTTGGGCAGCTTGGAAAAAAAGTTTTCTAGCTGAATTTCAGTAGTTTGTGCCTGCATATTATATGTATGTGCCACTGTGAACTGAAAGCTCTTTTGTCTGTTTTCTAGGAGCCAGTAAAACCTGAAGAAGGCAGAGATATGGCAAACAGGATTGGTGCTTTTGGGTACATGGAGTGTTCAGCAAAGACCAAAGATGGAGTGAGGGAGGTTTTTGAAATGGCTACGAGAGCGGCTCTGCAAGCCAGACGTGGGAAGAAAAAATCTGGGTGCCTTGTCTTGTGAAACCTCGCTGCAAGCACAGCCCTCATGCGGTTACCTTTCAAGTGCTGTTTATTAATCTTAGTGTATGATTACTGGCCTTTTCCATTTATCTATAATTTACCTAAGATTACAAATCAGAAGTCATCTTGCTACCAGTATTTAGAAGCCAACCATGATTATTAATGATGTCCAGCCCCTCTGGCCCACCAGGGTCCCTCTGACACTGCTCTAACAGCCCTCCTGCATTCCCACCTGACACACCGGGCACTAAGAAATTTCTGAACTTCTTGCTTCTTTCTAGAAAGAGAAAAAGTTGGTAACTTCTGTGAATTAGGCTGTAACTCCTTCATCACTAACATGTCCTGCCTGTTGTCTGTCAGCTGCAAGACCCCCTGGTGAGTCACCACTTCAGATCGACCTCCTTGGTGGGTTTCGTTGGTGTGGCTCTGAAGTGGGCATCCAGCTTTTTGAAAATGTACTCAGCCAGAAAGGCCCAGCTCCACAACAGCTGTGGCCAGGTTACAGTTCTGTGTTTTCATGTTAGTTACCATATAGTTACTGTGTAATTAGTGCCACTTAATGTACCTTACCAAAAATAAACATATCTACCCCAGATTAGATGTAGTATTTTTTGTATAATTGGATTTCCTAATACTGATATTTGTCATCTCTGCAGAAAGTGTATTGGTTTTTTAAAGAAGAAAATGTATTTGAAAATAAAATCAGATGGAAAATTCCTATTAAAAATTCCCGTTTTGTCAGTTTCTCTGATGAAAGATGGCCATATGACCCTTTTTCAGTACCTTCCCTCTCACCCTCACCCCCAGAGCTGGGCTAGCTATATAGGAATTTGGTTTCAGCCTGAGACAATTATACACTTTGGAAGGTGGCTTGACCTGTCTGCCTGGACTGCAGGGTCTGGCTGTAGTTCACAGTGCTCCTTTCTCCACTGAGTCCAGATCCCCTCCCAGAGGAGCCACCAGTCCTCTTGGGTGGCACTCTTTTTCTCTCTCCTCTCCAGCTGACAGCTTTTTTTCTGTACCAGTTAATTTTTCCAAGTACTAATAAAGGCTGTTTTCTAAACTTCTGTATCCTGGTGTTTGTGTTGCTCTCTCCAGGGGTGGGAGCAGGAGAATGGAAGGACTCAGCCTCCTACCCTGGCTCCCCCTGGAGAGGTCCCCTGAGGGCAGCAAAATGCCAGCTGCCTCCTTTTTCTCACTCATCACTAACCTGGCATCTCCGAAGAATGTGGGAACACTTAATGCTGTGTCATATTCAGGTTGAGTGTGGGTGGGTATGCAGCTTACTGAGGAGACACGAGGGACACTTGGCCGGCAGTCATGCGTCTGGAACAGTCTTAGGAGTGTAACTTTCTCTACTCTGTTTCCAGTTCCAGTGTCTCTTACTTCCAGGCTTGAGCTGTTGATAAGGTAGAGGAGGGATGGACGATGGCCTGACTTTGGCAGTTTCCTCAGCCCTGCGTGCCATGGGTTCCCATTTCTGTGGGGCAGGGTTTGGGTGGTACCTGGAGCCTTAGGGCCCTCTAGCAGCCCCAGAGGGCAGGGAAGTGTATTATGAGGGGCACCTGTATTGAGGCTGGGATCACCTGGAGTCTGGGACCCTGGCTGCCACCAGCAATGCCCATGCTTCCCATCTTGCATTTCATAGAGTGGCAGAGCCTTGGCATAGAACCAGCCTGCGCATCCGCTGGCAACCACACCACCGCAGTGAGTCACACCTGGCTCTGGCAACAGTAAGGCACATACTGAGTGGAATGTGGCACAGGAAGGACCAACAGTGGCTGTTGCTGCTGCCTCCGCCGATGTCGGCCAGTCCTCCAGCTGGCCACATCTCCTGTGGGACCTTACAGGAAGTATCTAGCCTTCGAGGGCCCCTGGGTGACAGGACTAGCTGAGGACTATGCTGCCTGAGCCGGATCGGAAGTGTTCGCGGCTCTACCGGGCCTGGGAGTTGCCAGAGTCCCACCCTGTCCCGCCCCCGCCCCTCGCCCTCCGCCTTCTCCACCGGCGTCCCCAGCTGAGGGAGGGGCCGGTGCCTGCCGGGGTGGGCGGAATCCGGATGAGGCGGGACCCTTGGGCTGACAGGGCGGGCCAAGCGGGAAAGTGCCTGTGCCACGTGACCATGCTGTGGGCCAGTTAAAAGGGGGTGCCTGCTAGCTGCCCCGACAGTGTTCTTCTGGGATTGTGCGTGCGCCATGTGTGCTGCTCCTGTCGCAGGGGTAGCCGCCCTCGCGGCGGCAGTCCCGCGCTCCGTGCACGCCTTCTCTGCGCGCCCTCTGGCCGGTGGGGATCCCGTGAGCTTGGGCTCCCTGCGGGGCAAGGTGCTCCTCATCGAGAATGTGGCTTCGCTCTGAGGCACCACGGTCCGGGACTACACCCAGATGAACGATCTGCAAAGGCGCCTCGGCCCCCGGGGCCTGGTCGTGCTCGGCTTCCCGTGCAACCAATTTGGTCATCAGGTGCTCCGGGCAGAGCGGGGCGGAGGGGAGTGTTCTGTCGGGGTTAGGGGTGCCAGCTGGGCAGTGGGCGGCCACTGGACCTGGGAACCTCAGGCCTGAGCGCAGAGACGCGGGCCAGCGGTTCGCTACCGTCCGGGCGCTGCCTTCAGCTGGAATTCAGGCCTGCCCTGGAGTTGTGCCAGGAGGTCATGGGCCCATGACTCATGGAAGAATCCTTGTTTGCTATTAGACGGGTTTTGCAGCCCCTCGTGGCCCCGGTCCCAGCCACTTTTCTGTTTTCACAGGAGAATGCCAAAAACGAGGAGATCCTGAACTCCCTCAAGTACGTCCGACCAGGTGGCGGGTTCGAACCCAACTTCACGTTGTTCGAGAAGTGTGAGGTGAACGGCGCCCAGGCGCACCCGCTTTTTGCCTTTCTGCGGGAGGCCCTGCCGGCGCCCAGCGATGATGCCACTGCGCTCATGACCGACCCTAAGTTCATCACCTGGTCTCCGGTGTGCCGCAACGACATCGCCTGGAACTTCGAGAAGTTCCTGGTTGGCCCCGATGGGGTCCCTGTGCGCAGGTACAGCCGCCGCTTCCCTACCATCGACATCGAGGCCGACATTGAGGTTCTGCTGTCTAAGGTGCCAGGCAGTGCCTAGGGCATCCCGCTTCCTCCCAGGCTGCTTGACAGTCACTGTGCCACTTTCCCTGGGGGTTTCATCAATGAGGGTGTTTTCTCTAAACCAGAACGGAGAAACACCTGATGTCTGGGAAAGACCCCCAAGGTTGGCACTGGTCCTGTCCATTTCAGCTTCCTCTCCTAGACAAGACAAATCTTTCCACGAATAAAGTGCCAAGCCTAAAGAGAACTCAGTGTGTGCGTCTGTGTGTGTGTGTGTGTGTGTGTGTGCGTGCGTGTGTGCGTGTGTGTATGCGTGTGTGTGTGCGCGCGCGTCCTTCAGCATTGTTCTGGAACACCTGTCCTGCTAATCTTAAACTTTCTCCCTTCTCCCACGGCCAGTCCTGGCGGAACCTGAGCTGTCTTTTATCTAATGTGTGTGGAGGGACGCAATAAGGCTGTCATCCCGAGACACTGCTATATTGCAGAGTCCTTATTCTGAAATAAGGACCAACAGTAGTCGGCTTCTCTTTTTCTGGGTATTTGCTGGGCACTGAAGTGACCTTCACAAAAATTAAACTAATGATGGGGCCCCAGGCATGTTCAGTCACGACTTCATCAAGGGTTGAGACCACACAAGCCTACTGAGCACACCTGGAAGTCTTGTGCAGTGCTGTAAGTTCTCCACCTTTTACTTGGCCTGATCTTTCCAGATTGCTATCCACTGTTCGGCTGGTTGCTCCCTCATATATTCAGAGCTGGAAAAGTGTACAGTTTAACTGACTCTTCTGATTACGTCCTGCCCAGCATTTCTCAGGTGTGATTGCAGACAGGCGCAAGATAGGGGCACATCTTGGAGACCATCTGCTGCTTTTCAGACACAGCTTTAGTACAAGTTCTCCATCTGTTGGCCCTGCTGCTGATTATCCTTTGAGACAGACCTAGAGTCACTTCTTATCATTGTGTGGGGTACCCTACAGGGCCTCAGTGCAGCTTCTGCTTGGGCAAATGAGCCCAGAGGGAAACTGGCAAGGTCACTTGGCAAGTCCCAAATATGGACAAGATGTTCTAGAGTCCCTGGTCTGGTGCTTAAACTGTGGCTCAAGTCCCTTCCTATGTTGGAGCCAGCTTACTCAAGAATGGCTCTTTAAGCCCTAAGTGAGGATTTTTGCAGCTGCTGCCTTCAGATGACCAGGGACTTAAGGGCCCTCTACATCTGCTCGGTTCATCTCCCTACCTGACCAGAGCACCTGCACAGGCCCACCAGGTTACAAGGTATCTCTGCCTTCTCAGTTTTTGAGTACCCCCTGAAGTGACCTAGGCAGAACTGTCTACGCTCCTCAGAACTGCGAGGGGTCCTGACTGCATTTGAGAGCAAAGGGGAAAGATCAGGAGATGGGCTGTGGCTGGCTGGCTGTCTCAGAGCTCAGGGGGCCTGGGATATATACATCAGCAAACATTTGTCAATGTAAAAACTGCTTACTCAAGCTGAGGGATCAGGAATTTTGATGGTTATGCTATAGTGTTTTATTTTTTTCTAATTCCAGATTCAACTCCTGAAACAAAGCATAACCTTTACACCTAGGTGTATCTGGGTACACCAAAGTCACTTGTTTCCCAATGCTTTCCTCAGAGGCCCTTTGCTCCCTCACCGCAACATTCATTCAGTCCTTCTGTTGCTGGGTCCTCTGCTGGATGCCAGCGATACAGTCCTCAGGAAGGTAGAAGGAAGATCATTACTAAAAGTGTATTCTACAAGGATGCTTTGGGAATAATTAAAAGCCCTGGCCCAATAGGAAGGATCGTGCTTGCCTTTTGTAGGAAGGGACAGTGAAGCTAAACAGAGATCAAGAAGCAGCTGAGAAAGGAGCTGAAGGAAGGGTGTGCAGGCAGTGAGGGCCTCAGGTGGGAAGATGGCATCGTTGATGGAAACTGGCAGTACAGGGAAGATCAACTTTTGGGGGCAGGGGATGTATTCAGATTTGGATATGTTGCAAACGGCATCCAGATAGAGCTATCCGGGGCAGGTGGACATGAGCTGGAGGCAAAGGTCTGGCTAAGGGCACAGCAGCCACTGAAGAGGGTAAACTCACCAGCAGAGAGGGGCAAGAACAAAAGTCAGTGGGTGGAGTCCTGAGGTCCCAGGCCTGTGGACTCACACTTTTTCCAGGTCAGGTGCAGCTGCAGAGTGACTAGGGCAGTAGCCAGGGTGCTGAGGGAAGGTGCTGAAGATGAATGATCAGCTGGGACAAGTGTCACTGGATTGAGTGTCTCTCAGCACGTGTAGCTTCAGGGCAGGGGTGTAGGCAGCTGGAACTGAAACCAGATAGCCAAGGCCCTATTTTTGTTCAAGTGTTCCGCAGCTCACTGTCAGAGATCCCCATCTGGAAAGTCTGGGGACCTAAACTGTAAAAAAAAAAAAAAAAAAAAACTATTGCCACCAGAGAGTTACTTCCAACCCACAGCAACCTTATAGGATGGAGTCAAACTGCCCCATAGAGTTTCTAAGGAGTACTTGATGGACTCAAACTGCCCCCTTTGCTTAACTGTGACAGCACTTAATCCTGTAAGGAGAGCTTTCATGCCCCAACTGTCCCCTTTCTCCCCTGGATCAGTGCAGCCCAGTCTACCATCTTTGGTTAGGTTCAGGATGGAACCCAGCGCTTTGCGACTGACTCCAGGCTTGTCCCCCGAGGCTGCCTGGTGACTCGCCCTTCCTCACCCATTTCTTTTCCTTTTGGTTCATGCCTAGGGCTGCCCAGGAGGGGAATTGCCAAGCTTCCGACATGGCTGATCCGGGCTGGGGAACATTCCTCCTCTGACTCCAAGCTGCCTGCTTCCCTTAACTGAAAGTCCTTTCCAATCTTCTCTTCAGGAAGACTCAGAATAAAGCTTCCACGGCAGGAAACCAGACATCTTTCCCCAATAACGTTAAGGACTCTGGAGCATGCGCTCCAACACACAGATTCTGTATCAGTCAACCGTGTACCTGCTCTGGCCCTGACCTGCGCCTGCTCCACCCCACTGTGAGTCAGCAGCTCTAATTAATAAGTAAGAAGAAGAATAGCAGGGAGTCTGCAGGAGGTCCTGGCCTCTGGCTACAGGACTTGTTTGCTTTGGAAACCAGCAGCAGCATTCAGGTCATAGACCTTCTGGGTAGGAGATGAGTCTGTCTCTCTTTGTTTTTAACATTAATTCTGATAAAATTAGGTCAGGCAGTTCTTGCACAATTAGCCTTTGATCAGATGGATGGCTTCCTTATTCTATCTCAGTGTAGTTCCCCAAAGAGCAATAAAGCAAGCTTATTCTCAGAGAAGCATTCCTAGCCTGATAAGCTTAATAAATCTTTTATGTTTTAATTTGGGAGCAATATTCAGCAAAAGAGCACTGCCTAGAAAGTTTCCCAAGAGAACACAGCAGGGATTTATAAAGAACAGGCCATGATCCCTGTCAGATGGCTCTGAAGCTGTCAGGTGTTTGTCATTACACTCACCAAACACCAAGAGCATGCTTTCCTACCTGGTGATGTACCTGGGCTGGCTACTAAAATAAAGCCCACCACACAAGCCACTCAACACCTGCTTTCTCTCAGGCGCTTCCAGGAGGACAGCCTGGGGCTGTTATATAAATGAGTCAAAAAAACGGCCTTTGTGTACCGGCCACAAATTATTTACTTCCTCATAGCAAGCTGAAGTCTGTTAGCCCCAAAAAAGCCTGTCAGCACCAAACTTAAATTTGTACATATTCAGCTGCTTTTAAAATAGCCCCAAGAAGCAGATTTTTAACCACTTAGAGCCTGCCTGTTTACATAAGCCATGAAACTGCAGCACCGACTGCTAGCCCTAGATAAAGGTAAAATGCTGAGGACCTGCAGCTGCTGAGGACCCAGAGACTGCCCACCCTGCTACTGGAGGACATCATTCCTCTTCCTGGGGCTTTTTGTGCCTCCTCCCCTTCTGAGGGCACCCTGCTTTTCTGGCTTTCGAGGTGCCCTACAGCTCCCCATGTGCAACTGTCTGTTCGGAAACCAGGTCTGTTGCTGTCCACTCAGTTCTGACTCAGTGATCTCGTGTGTTACAGAGGAGAACTGCCCCGTGAGCTTGTCTTGGAAAAAGGTTGCCAGGCCTTTCTTCCATGGTGTCACTGGGTGGCTTTGAACCGCCCACCTTCAGGTTAATAGGCGACAACAAACCATTTGTGCCTTCCTTGCAGGGACCTTATTGATACACGGTATTGTTGTGTGCAGCTAAGTCAATCCCAATTCATAATGACTTTATACGACTGCAGAACTGCCCCAAGGGCTTCCTAGGCTGTAATCTTTACAGGCTAAAGTAAAAAAAATCCAAACCCACTGCTGTCAAGTCGATTCTGACTCACAGCAAACCTATAGGACAGAGTAGAACTGCCCCATAGTTCCCAAGGAGTGCCTGGCCAACTCTAACTGCCAACCTTTCAATTGGCAGCTGCAGCCCTTAACTACTATCCCATCAGGGTTTCCAGGAAAAGATAACCAGGTTTGTTTTCTCCTATGGAGCAGCCGGTGGGTTGGAACTGCCGACATTCAGTTAGCAACCAATAGCAGCCAAGTGCTTAGCCATGGCACAACCAGGACTCAGACCCCAATAAACAGCTTGTTGTACAGTGCTCCTACCTCATGGTTGTATCTTTTTCCTTGTCAGTTCCAAATCCCCTTAAATTTACTACAGGGGCACAAATTAGAGAAATAAGATCTCATGGGCTCTGGCTGTGGGATGGCTTCTCAGAGGTGTCTACAAGGCAGAGACATTGCTAGTCTCCCCACCCAGTAGCCTTCCCTAGCTCTTCTCTTGGCCAGGGTTCCCAGCCAAATTCCTGGCAGAATCTGCCTTCCTAGTCAGCATCACCTGCTGCAAAGATAGGGGTAGGTGACCAGGTCTTGGCTGCAGTAAAGTTCCAGCGGTCGTGAGAAAACTGCCATGATCTTATGAGGTAGGACAGTGGAAGATGCCTCCCTCCTTTCTGGGTGGTGGACATCGTTGAAGGTACCCAGAATGCTGACAATCAAGGCAGCCTTCTTAGGGCCTCGAAAATAAAGCAGGCCAAGAGGACCACAGAGAAGCATGACCATCTCTGTTCCTGTAGCCTTGACATCCTTCAGCTTTGACTTAAAGACCTCAACTCCTGACTTGTCATGTGAGAAAACAAGGAGGAAGACGTGGGTAGAGGCCCCTTGCTTCCGGGTATTCTCTTACTGGCACCCAGAAACATCAACACTGACTGACATGACAGTGGTGTACTGGAGATGGACCCAGCAGTCTTTCCAATCTTCATGCTACAGAGACCCTGACCCTAGCACCCCAGCACCCCTCCCAGGTCCAATGTAGTTCTGATCTGAAGGACCAGAGTGGTTGTAGTTGCCAGCTTGCTTCCAATTCATGATGATCCCGTGTGTGGACAGCAGAACTGTTTCATGGGATTTTCAAGGCTGTGACCTTTCAGAAGAAGATCACCAGGTCTATCTCCCAAGGTACAGCTGAGTGGGTTTGAAATGCTCACCTTTTGGCAAGTAGTCCAGCACTTAGCCATTTGCCCCACCTAGGGAAAGGAGCCCAGAGAGCAGGCCCATCTGACTTAGGTCCCTAGAGCCCTGAGCCACCTTCGGAGGCTCCTGAAGCCCACGGCGGGGAGCATTACAGTCCTGCTGGTCGCTTGCCTCCACAGGAGGCAGGTAAAGGGACCTGAGGGGAAGCATCTGTTATCCCAGTCTCCACAGTTCCTCTGTGTGTGTGTGTGTGTGTGTGTGTGTGTGTGTGTGTGTGCGCGCACGCGTGCAACAGAGAGACAGAGAATCTAAAGGCCTGGCCCCAAGCATAATTTGCAGATGTCATCATGCATCCCCAACAGCCAAGAGGAATGCTAAATATACTTAAGCTCCCTGCTCCATTTGCTTAAGTTTCCTTCCCAGGGGAGTGCCTGCAGCCCATCCCCTGGACCGTCTGTGTTCCTGTAGCATCTTTGTTACACAACACCATAGTAACATGTATAACTTAAGGACCTTAACTTAAACTGTAACTGAAACACCACAGTTACATATGTTCCCATCTTCCCCAACCATATTGGCTGTGAGCCCCTAGAAGGTAGGGACTGTGAGCATATGACAAATACTGAATTACTGCTAGGGAAATGAAAAAAAATAACCAGGATCCAGATAATTCTTTAATTCACATCCAAGAATGCCTATTGAGCATTGACTCCACACAAGGGGCAAATGACACAGACAAGGTAACATGTGATTACTTGTTCGTGATTCAGACACCCATGGTAATGAAATTAAGAGGAGGAAGAGAAGGCATTGGCTACACCAGAACCCAGGGTGCTACACCTCCCCACCCAGACAGGGCTGGGCACCAGTAGTGGTACAACCAGAATGAAATCTGCCCAGTAGCACAAGTTTCCAATGCAGGAATGGTGTCTCCACCTTTCTAGCGTTACCTTCATCCCGCTTCCTGCCAGACTTGTTCAGTTTGTTTCACTTTTTTATTTTGCCTGTCACCGCTCCCAGTAACCTAACCCTCATATAACAGACTCATGTGTTACAGAGAAGAACTGCCCCACAGGGTTTTCTTGGCTAGCATCTTGAAGGAAGAAGATTGCCAGGGCTTTCTTCCTGGCACTGCTGGATGAGCTGTAACTGACTCTGCAGCACACAACGACAAAAATAACTTATGGCCCAAGGTCCCCTGCACTGGGTGATGACATGTCGACTCCTGGGGTCTGGATGTCAGGCCTGGGCATCCTATGTGGCCTACACTTCTCCCTAGGGTAGAGTGGCCCCTCAGAACACATCTGTGAGGCTTGGGTGTTACCCAGGATGAATCACTCACTCAGACCATTTCCTTCCAAGTTGGTAGGTCACTCCTACAAGAGCAGAACACCCATCAGTTGTTGTTTCTAGTTCCCCATTTTTAAGCATTTTAATAAAACAGATGTACTAACAAAGTTTAAAAAACCATGAAAGTGCACTTTCTTCTTCTCCATTTAACCCCTGGCATGTTGTAATCTTGCTGAGTATGAAGAGGATTTGAAACTGCTGAGGCTCAAAGACCACAGCCTTCAGGGCCGATTGCACCTCTGTGTCAAAAAAAACAGGACTTCTCACAACTGGCCCAGTAAGCAACATCACAATAAATACAGAAAGGGTTGAGGTTGTCAAGGATTTCATTTCACTTGGTTCCACAATCAATACCAATGCAGGTAGCAGTCAAGAAATCAAAAGATGCATTGCATGGGGAAAATCTGCTACACACCTCATTGCTGAATATTACCATAGTCAGTTTTGAAGTATTTCCCTTGGGAAGCTATGCACTGACACCAGCACCTAGTCCACCCTTCAATTTTGGAATTCTTTCTGGAATGGCCATTACACATGGTGGCAAGTTGGCAAGTTTGCAAACTTACTTGTATAGTAGTCTGTGAGGGGGGTTTCAGCCAAATAACTGTATTGGAACACCCTAACTACTCACTTGATCTGGCCCCCAGTGACTGTTTTGTTGACCCAAAGATAAAGGAAATATTGAAAGGAAGGCATTTTGATGACATTCAGGATATCAAGAGTATTATGACGACAGCTTTGATGGCCATTCCAGAAAGGAGTTCCAAAATTGCTTTGATAGGTGGATTAGGCACTGATGTCGGTGCATAGCTTCCCGAAGGGAGTACTTCGAAGGTGACTGTAGTGACATTCAGCAGTGAGATATGCAGCTCTTTTTCTAGGATGAGTTTGCACACTTAATTGGTAGTCCTTGAACGCTGGACCTGGAAAAGGACAACAGGCTTGGTAAAGGAGAGGGTCAGCAAAAAAGAGGAAGACCCTCAAGCAGACTGACTGACAACAATGGCTGCAACAATGGGCTTAACCATAAAAATGACAGTGGGCATAGGGCAGGACTGGACAGTGTTTTGTTCCATTGTGTATATAGTGTTGCTATGAGTCAGAATGGACTCAATGGCACCTAAAAACAACAAAAACATCTACATTAAGTTTTTAGGACCTACCCATAACTCAAAAAAACAAAACAAATCTGTTGCCATCAAGGGGATTCTGACTCACCGTGACCTTGTAGGTCAGAGTAGAACTGTCCATAGTGTTTCCAAGGAGTGGCTAGGGGATTCGAACTGCCAACCTTTTGGTTAGCAGCTGAACTCATAACCAGTGCACCACCAAGGGCTCCACTCACAATTAGTGCACTATTTTTACAGCCGTTTTATAACACTGAAAAGTTGCAGATTTAAAAAGATTTTCTGAATCTTTCATTTGTATAATTAGGTTTTGTCCTCCTTTCTAGACAGTGCTGGTGCCAAGGACTTGTCCTACTTCCTTAAGATTCTGACCCATGCCATGAACGGTAAAAGGAGAAACTGCTGCAAAAAGAAGGAAGCAAATAGCCTCCAGTATTGATTCTAAACTAATGTCAGTAACCTAACTATTTTTACTCATAAATAACAGTAATACAAGTAGTTTGTCTTGTTCCATAACACTTTTACCAGTTTCAAAGAACTTGCATAGGAGGGGTGAAAGCAGTCAGTGGTTTTGCAGAATCACAGGGTGCTCTGCTCTGCAGGAGATTACCTGCTATTTTTTCTTTAAAGAAAAAAAAATTGCCCTGAATTCTGACTCATGGCAATCCCATGTGTTACAGAGTAGAAATGCTCCATAGGGTTTTCTTGCCTGTAACCTTTACAAAAGCAGATCACCAGGCATTTCTTTCACAGCACAGCTGTGTGAATTTGAACCATCAACCTTTAGATTAGCAGCAAAGCACCAACTATTTTTGCCACTCAGGGACCTCATGCAGTTCTTCAAGGCAGTTTTAATTCCAAGTTTACTTTTCCCTACTGCCTAGTACCAAGAGGCTTATGTTTCCAGATGGTGCATAATGTTTCAGGGAGTACAAACTAATCTCAATTAGCCAAAACTCAACATAAAAAAAAAAAAAAACCAAATCTGTTAAAGTAACCTACCATACCTTCTCTGAGCCAACCCTCCCCTCCTTCCTCCACCCGTCAGGGATTAAATTGTGTCCCCCAAAGCATGTGTGTAGCAATTTAGCTGGGCCATGATTCCTGGTGTTGTGTGACTTTTCTGTGTGTTTTATATTTTGCCTCTGTGATGTTAATAAGGGAGAACAGGCAGTAGTTTTGTTGGTAAGGCTGCACTCAATGTATAATACTATGTTGTGCCTTGGGGTACAGAAGAAAAAAAGAAACAAGTAGAGATGGTGGAGACTTCATCACCATCAAGAAAGCATCTCCAGAAGCAGAGGATGTCCTCTGGATGTGATGTTTCTGTGCTGAGATGCTCTCAGACCAGGGGAGGAGACTAGGACCTTCCTCAAGAGCCAATGGAGAGGGAAAGCCTTCACCCACAGCTGACGCTCTAAATCTGGACTTGTAGACTACCAGGCTGTGAGAAAATAAATTTCTCTTTGCTAAAACCATCCACTTGTGGTATTTTTGTTACAGCAGCACTAGATGACTAAGACAACATTCCCGTACCCACCCAACTCCCCACCCCCCACATAGCACAGCTCATTTGTTGCTCTCCTATCTTCCCTTGAAATCTCCTCCCCAGTGAGAGCTGTCCAAAGGCTGTCTGGGCTGCGCCACTGTCTCCTGGGTGTGAAGCACCCCCAGCCATTTCTTCTCCATTCTGAAACCTCCTACGGTATCTGCCTGCCATTTAAGACAGGACTGGAGATCTCTCCAGTCTCCTTTGTAGTCGGTGATCCCTTAGGGCTTGTTAGTTGTCTGCCCACAGCTCAGTTGTCCTAATCTCCACTCTGATCCTTCCCTGCCAGTTCCAGAACTTCTCTTCTGATCTTTGTTGTCTCCCCTCCCATAACATGCACTCTCATCTCTTGGTCTCCACTGTCTTCAAGACCACACCCAAACACTACTCATACAGCTAAGGGTTGCACTTGGCACTCCTGCAAAGCTTGGTTCACATCTTTCTGTGGCACTTACCACATAGTCCTTGGCACTGTGGTCATTTGTGGAAGCCTCTTCCCTATGAGATTATATGTTTTCTGAGAGCAGGAACTGGATCTTTTTATTTTTCTTGCTCTAGGTTTACTTCCCCTTGTCCTGGTTGTATTTATGTGTGCAGGGCTGGGAGGAAAGCATATAGTGCCCAAGAGATATGTCTTGTTCTCAGCACAAATGAAGATGATGCCTAGGCACTTAGTGTGGAGGACACACCTGGATTTCCTCCTTCTCTTTTTACTGTTGCTGCTCTGTGGCTGCTTGTCTTCCTGAGAAGCCAAATAGTTCTGTGTGGATTTTGTGGGTTTTGCATAATTCAGCCTTGGGCTAGATGATTCTGCAATCCAGATTTGCTTGGAGAGGACTGTTAATGACAAGATTACACCTGGCACCTCCTGGAAACTCTGTTAAGGGTAGCGAGGCTGGAACCCTGATCCCACCAGTCCCATGTTTGGGTAGTTATTGCTTACATAAGGTTTGCTACTGAAGACAAAATACAGTAGTTGTTAGTTGCCATGGAGTGGGTTCCAAATCATGGTGACACACATACACACACACACACATATATATATATGTACACACACATGTATCTTAGCAGGGACCAGACCAGAAAACCAAACCAAGGCCATTGCCACTGAGTTAATTCTGACTCATACAGCAGGGACCAGTAAGGTGATATATGCCTCCAAAAATGAAGGCGTTCCAAGAGACTAAAGAAAAGGCAGACAACCTCAGGGTGACAGCAAAGGAATTTATTAGTGAGACTTACATACAAGGAGGGTCTTGGGTGGCAGCAGGACCAAGTGGATCTCTTGGGCAGTAACATTCGGCCTTGTAAAGCCTATGTCCTGTTCAGTCCACACTTAAGTTCAGCTCTTACAATCTGGTACATTCTCCCTCTTCTGCAAGATCCCTGAAAGCCCTGAAAGGAGTTGTTACACCTTTGTAGGCAGGGACAGACAGCACTGCTGTCACTGTGAGGCACACATCATGCCAGCAATATAGGCAAACACAGGTATATTAGGCTGGGTTCTCTAAAGAAGCAAAACCAATAATGCATATAAACATATATAGAGAGAGATTTGTATCAAGGAAATGGCTCACCAGTTGTAAGACTGGAAAGCCCCAAGTCCCTGGGTCAGGCTGCAGGCTTCTTCTAATTCACAGGCTTCAGGGGCTTACCCAACATTGGCAGGTCAGACAGCACACTTCTGACTCACAGGCAACAGAGAATGACAAATCCCAAGATCAGCAGGCAAGATGGCAGGCATGCTGCTAGCTCAAGTCTCAAGAATGGAAGACAGACAAGAAGGAGCCAGCTGCAGGATCCAGAGAGAGCAGAAATCAGCGCACCTTGTCAAAAAGTCCGTTTATATTTTATACAGGCTGGATCCCCAAGGAAACGCCCTTTCAACTAATTGGTTATTCACAGATTGTATCACAGAGATGGTTGTATTATTCCAAATCCCATCATGAAAGTGATCACATCATCATCTGACTGCCAAACTACATTGTAACTGCCAAACCACTGAGGCCCAGCCCAAGTGGCACACAGCCTTAAAGATCACACCAGGAAAAGTCCAAGACCCAACAAAAAACCTCACCAACCATAAAAGGAAAACCAAGTGGCCACAGCAGGCCAGTCATTAAGTGTGTCCAAGGCTTCTATCTGTTTCTTCACATGGCCTAACAAATTAGTTATGTCCTTGTGGTAGTCTGCTCCATGAGTACAATGTTCAGTTTTCACTATGGCACATGTCCTGCCTTGAGCTGTGAGAATGTCTAGAGTTACTCAGTTCTCAAGGTTTACCTTCCTCATTTGGGTGGTTTCAAAAGTTAACAGCTGCAAGCACTCTCTGCTCTCGTTCAGGCCCTGTTTACTAAAATTAGAGCTTCAGTTTGTCCCATTGCTTCTAAAGAGCCAATGGGGGAACAAAAATAGTTAATGGGAAATCATACCAGTGGAAAACACGACATTTGGCCCATTTGGCTTTTTTACCACAGGGTCGTTCAAAGGTTTTGGTATAGTTTCTTCTAACAATTCCTGCAGCATAGGGTAATCCCAAGGTGCAGTGTCATATTGAATCACGTGGTAACCAAGGCCACAAGTAGTAGCCACATAGCCATTGAGTGCTGCTAGGAGCAAGGTAAAGTCCTGCAGTCCTGTTGGGGTTTTTATAGTGCAACCATTCACTGGTATTAGGCATTATCACCCATTGTCTGTGGGATGCTGGAGTCCAGCCCATTGTGTGAAAGGAGAAATCGGAGCGGGGTGGGAAACCCATGGGGCTTTATTTGGTTCAAAACAGACAGAAGTGGGTTTCTTTAACTTTTCCTGTTCAGGCACCAACCAATGTAAATCACTCCAATCAAAAACCAAACCCACAGCGGTCTAGTTGAAGCCAACACATAAGAACCTTATGGGACAGAGTAGAACTGTCTCACAGAGTTTCCAAGGAGCACCTGGCAGATCTGAACTGCCTACCTTTTGGTTAGTAGCCATAGCACTTAACACCACACCATTACAGTTGCCCAACCACTCCAGAGTTTGCAAATACCCTCTCATGGCCATAACTCAGAGACCCTGCGACCTCTTACCAAGACGTAGGTGTATGCAACAGTCTGAGTCCATCAAAAGGGGATGCTATGCATTCCTCGTCCTACTATACCCCAACTCATTTAAGAAGCTTTAATAACCTTTCTCCATGTCTCCCACAGCTGCCCAATTGGTTCCAGAAAGAAAGAAGCTTGCCTGGGAGCGTAGAGAGGCACTTGAGAAGGGGAGATGTCACAGCCCAACAGCTATTTTTGTTGTGGGTGGCGGTGGAGCTGTGAGACCACTCTAGGAAGGCACCAGCAGCCTTAAAGGGAAGAATGTAGAGTATGTCGTACCTGTAGTTGGCAGGGCAGATATCAAGTAGGTACCAACAGCGCTAAATCTTCCCCTTCTATTAGGATGACACTAATGGCTTCCCCTCAGGTGGTGAGAACAGTACCTGCTATAGGCGTTCTTTCTGGCTGAGTATACCATACGTGCTGCCCTGGGGAGGTCACTTGAATGGTTGTAAGTCACCTGTTTTGTTGTATGCCAGAAAAAAAGAGACTCACTATGTCCCCCCAAAAATATGTGTAGCCATGTGGCTGGGCCATGATTCCCAGTATCTTGTGACTGTCCTCCATATTGTGGTTTTCCTATGCTGTATGTTAAAGGATTAGGGTGGGACTGTAAATCCCTTTATAAGGTCACCTTCCTGCTCCACTGTAAAGAGTTTCCCTGGTGTGTGGCTTGCCCCACCCTTAATCCTTTCACCCTGCAAGAGATAAAAGGGAAACAGGCTGAGAATTGGGAACCTCATACCATCAAGCAAGCAGCAATAGGAGAAGAGCGTGTCCTTTAGACCCAAGGTTCTTACGCCAAGATGCTCCCTGGACAAAAATTAATACAATACCGGACTTTCCTCCAGAGCTTACAAGGGGGAGAAAAGTTCCCCTGGAGCAGACATCCTGAATTTAGACTCGTAGCCTACCAGACCGTGTAAGAATAAACCTTCCTTTGTTAAAGCAATCCACTCTGTGGTATTTCTGTTAGCACAGCCCTAGCTGACTAAAACACCCACTTCTATGCCTTGTGCTATAACTGTTGTGCCTTTTCACATCATGTGACTGTCCAGACCCTCTGTGCCACAGAATGGTGGGTTCCTATGTTAGGCTGATCAGCTCATCTGCCAGCACAGGCTTCTATTTCCCAATGTTAGGGCTGAAGGTGTCTGCAGGACCAGGCTGTCTTGTTTCAGTAATAATCTTGGTGGCTGTGCTTGTGGAACTTGTGATGTTACTGCGGTTGTGGCTGGAGGGTCACTTGGGGCTCCTAGTTTGACATAGGTGGCTACAGCCCCAGAAGGAGCCAAATTTATCAACCTTAAAGCCTCGGGCATCACATTGGTTCACTCTGCCAGGGAAGATTTGCCCATAGGATTCATACTGTTGTTTTACGAACTCTTCTTTTCCATCAGGCCTATAGACTGGGGGTTGCTAGGCAGACAATAATGTCACTGTATCTCATTCTCAGGTGACCATCTGTACACATTGTGACTGATAAAGTGTGTAGCCTGGTTACTGTCAATCCTTTGGGGTGTCCTATACACACTGTTCAATTTTTATAATCCTTTTATTGTAGCAGCTTGGTTCACTCATTTATGCAGGAACGCCTGTGTTAAGCTGGTAAGCATTTGCACAAGTGAGAGCTTATTTTGCTCCCTTGATGTGGGATAGGGACCCTATATAATCTACCTGTCAGTCTGTCACTGGCTGTGTTTCCTTATGTGTCTTCCAGGGATTGTGGGGCAGATGTCTTGGGCATGGTGTGAGAGCACATGGGGCAATTTTGTTGAGAAACCACTGAATTACTATATTTCACTACTGGGCCTGCCTCTTTAGCTATTTTCCAAACAACATAGCTACTACAGTGTCTACTTTTCTGGTGAATCTAGTAGGCAGCTTCCCTTTTGGGATTTACTGTTTGCTCTATAGTGTCTATTTCTTGGTTCCCTGGCAAAGAGGTGAATGAGCTGCTACATGAAACAGAAGTTAGTGAACAAAGTCTGAATGTCTGCCCAAATGTCCTGTGACAAGGCTTTCCCCCACAAGACTTGACTCATTACTGTCCACTGCTCCTTATGCTATTGGCCTATTCACATAGTTAACCCATAGATTACCACCCAACTGTCTATATACAGGGTTAAAGGAGAAAGTTCATGAGTGATGAACAGCCACATCGCCCTTTATTTAGCCTATGGAATGCTCTGCCCTGAGCCAGATTCAAGTCACATTTTATTAGTGGAGGCTTGCACAGCTACTGCCATCCACAGTGGTGGCATACCTTGGCCAGAGCCACCTGTTAAGGTGTCTGCTGGCAACTGGTTTCCCCTTCTCTTGGAAGAGAGGGGAGGTGTCTCCAGTGACATACTAGCCTGAGCTGTCACTGAACAAGTATAGCCTACTACTCTTGGAATGAAGGACTGGCAGAAGTCACACTGCACTGTTGCAGGTATGCATGCCATCTGGTCAGTGTAGCTGTCTGTGTGATAGCTGATGATGGCTTGGAAAATGGCCTGGAGACCCACCCATTTAAGGGCAAAGCTGTGTGAAGTGTTACAGCTTCCACCCCAGTTAATGGCTATACCTGGTGAAGAGGGTTATGAGTCACCAATTATTTCTTGCTGGCACTGTATTGATTTTCTTGCCCCCTCCATAGCTGGGGCCCAAAACCCAGGAGGACTTTAGTTCCAATGAGATCTTGCAACGAAGCCCAGCCAACACTGTCCTTGGTGTTGCTTATGTTCCACTGGAAGAATAATCTTTCACATTTTGTACCTAGTGCTTTCACTTCTGTTCATTATGCCAATTCCAAAGGACACTCTCTTTTACCTGTTGATAAGAGTGGTCACAAGTACTGCGACCAATGGGTAACAAACAGTCTCTTATTGGCATACCGGTAGATGACTCATAAAGGTCCAAACTTCTTTTGCCATCCTACAGGTGGAGTAATTATCTTCCCAGGGGATTTTATCGATGTTCCTGACTCCTGTACCTTTTGGGGATTTATGGCCCATGCTCTCCCCTGTAGGAGAGTGATTAAGACACCTAAACACTCCTATAACAAACTTCTGCAGCAGTTAACATGATATCATCAATGCAGTGAAAGCAATGAATGATAACACAAAAGGGGGAACGAGCCAGATTCTTAGCAATCCCATAACAGCAAATTGTGAAACTGTAGATTTCCTTGGGGTATCACCTGGAACATCCATTGCTGTCCCTTCCACACGAAGGCAAACTGGTCCCAAGCAGATGGTGTCAGAGGGATGCTAATGAATGCACTGGCCAGGTCTCTACTAAGCACTTCCAAGTAGGAAGTTGCATTTGGGACTACAGCGTGTGTAGGAAGGGTCACCTTGTTAAGTTATTTAAAGTCTACAGTCATACTCCAGGATCCATGACTTCTTCACCAGCTTTCCAGGGGCTATTAAAACATTGCAGACTTCCTGGATGCCTAGCCTTTTCAATTCCAAAATGACTTCACTGACTTTCTTAAGTCATCAAGGCACCTTTTATTGTCTGATAGCTACCACTCTTTGTGGTAGGGACAGGGTTACTGGTTCCCACTGCATTCCCCTTCAAGACTGCTTTTACCACACACACTTGGCAGTCAGAATTTTCCCACCAATGTTATCAAAGTTAGTCCCATGAGGACATCCACCCCTAGGATGTATTCTGGTATTGGGAAAATAGAAATTTGACAGGGTTTGGGGGAGTACATCCTATTTGTAGGGTCAGGAGTACCCGAGATATGTGGATGGTATCTGTCACTTGCGGGGGGTGGGGTGGGGTGGTGATCCTTTAAACAGTTCAGGGTTTCCAAAGACAGGAGTGCATTCTGCTACTTTATTAACCAGAGCCGGCATCCCTTGTCTGTTCCTATGTGTTGTAAACTCTACTTGCAGCTTCTGGTATCCCTGCAGGACTGTGATCTGCAGGCTACCCTGGCCTCACCCCCAGTCCCTAGGTGTTGGCAGGGTATACCTGGTCACAAGGGGCACTTCCTCACCGGGGAAAGTGGGACTCAGAGGATGGTACTGTTGCTCTTGTTTCAGATTCATCCAAAGATTGACCCAAACTGCATTTGGTTGTTTATCCTTTTGGCTGTGGCTCCAGCAGCCACCAAGCGCCTCCACATTTGCTTTTGGGTTACTTTCAAGGGGTCCTTCGCCATTGTCTTAGAGGATTTTCTGCCTTTCTTTTCTCTTTTCCCATAAGAAGGTGGCACTGGGACCTCAAGAGTGGTACTCTTGCTCTCATTTCAGATTCTCTCAAAGGTTGACCAAAACCACACTCAATGTTTTACCTATCATTTCCACTTGGCCCTGGCAACCACTAAGTCCACCCCTATCTGTTTTCACCCTACTCTCAAGGCACCTTGGACACTCCTCTTACAGGACTTCTCTCTTCCCAAAGTTGACACCCCCTTCCCTAGCACTGTTTTACCCAAGTTGGCTCTGGCTTGTTCCAACTGGTAGACTGCCTGGCTCACTAAAGGACTACCTATAGTCACTAGTGTGCTGTCCAGGAGGGTGGAGTCACCTGTAGGAATGCTGCTTTCATTCCTGCAGTAAAGAGCTTACTGTCTAGTCCCTTTAAGAGTCCAGCATAAATGGCTTGGTTCGTGGTGGAGCATACCTTCCCTATTAGTTTTCTGTAACCCACTGTAAAGGAAGATCCCCCTCCTTTGGCCACGCCTTTCTATAACACAAGATGATCTATCCCTGAGAGTGTGTGTGACTGATGCTCTCAGCAGCATGGGGTTGGATGACTGGAGGTTATACTGCTTTTTTTTTTTCTCAGCTCCATTTAAAAGACACCATCTGCCCCACATATCACAAATGGTTTGGTTTCCTTTCCTTTGTGTTGGAATTTCCTCCACAATTCAGTCGATCCAGTCGGGGTGAATATCTGCACTGTCAGAGAAGTGGGCGGGATTTCCTAACCAGGGTCTTCAGGATTGCAGGTAGCTTTCCTTTTATGGGTAATAAGCCGCTGTGTCCCGAGGGCAAAACCCTGCTCCTTTATTACCATTTTTACCTGAGTAGCTATCAGGCTTGCTTTCCAAAGGATTTCACATTTTCACTTTTAGGTCCCAGTCATCTTTTCCTCAGTACTGTTCGGATCTAAGTCTTTGGCACTTTCCTTCTCCCCATCTTTACAGATCTGCAGGCAAGCATTTCTAGTTCCTGGAAGCAGCTCCTCAGTACGTGAGTCATGGCCATACATGACTTCCATATGTATCTTCCTAATGGTAACTCTTCCTTTAAAGCGCTTATGTGTGCTTCAGCAGGCAGCTGGGTGTGGCTGGCCAGCGAAATGCTCCAGAGCAGGGCCCAGTCTGGCCATTACTTCATTCCTAGATTTCCTTCCACAACTTAAACGAAGGCGCCATGTCGTTACTGCAGCCAGAATATGCTGCTCTTTTCCCTGAACTCACAGGGTGGTCCACACACAGAGACACACACAGAGACACACACAGACACACACACACACATCAAGCATTAAGGGCCGAACCTGTCCACACAGAGGCTGTTGGCCAACCCAGGATTGCCCCTGCAGAGTTCTCACTCCCACTCGCCATTTCCTCGGTCTCTTGGCTGACTCACCAACTGTCCTGGCAGGGACCAACAATGTACAAGCTGTCTTCAAAAATGGTCGGTGCTAAGTCTGACGAAAGCCATGGGCAATTCCCTAGTGGCAGAAAAACAGTTTCTTAGGGAGACTCACATAAGCGGAAGGTCCTGGGCAGCAGGACCAAGCAGATCTCCTCGTCTCTGAGTTGGAGACCAGGACTTTTGTAGCGGTGGTGAACAATAGTGGCTGCATGCCAGAGATGCCGCTAGACTTATATAAGGCCGCCTCAGCAAGAATTACCTAAGAATGACTTAGCAAATGTCAATGAACTAGCAGATGAGAGTAGCCATGTGTGGCCTAGCAAAGCTTGCTTCCCCTTCAATGTAAAAGATGGACAGGAAAGCAGGAGTGAAAACGGGAAATCTAGTCCCAGGGCTTCTGCAACCCGACTCTACATTTATTAAGGAACCACGACAAGCCCTCAGGTCAGAACGGGAAACCCACAGGCTCACGGGGTCTGCCGCCTGACCGACTGCACGAAAACTGAGAAAGGAGAACCGACCGCTTAAGCAGCCAGCAGGGTAGGCGGAAGTGCCTGCTCCTTTGGCCTCGTCCGCCCCCGTTTCCGGCCTCCACCAGGCTCCACGGCGACCGTCGGAGAAGGCGGAGCCGCACGTGGGGGTGGGGAGAAAAGGAAGAGGCGGGCATGCGCGCCAGACTGCGCCTCGACGCGGGACTTCGGCGCGTGCACGTACGTGCGTGCATGCGTGCGTGCGTACGTGGGCGCGGCTCGCAGCACGCCGTGCGCGAGGCGGATGTCCGGGCCGGCTGTGCCGGGGCCGCGGGTGAGATGGCGGAAGGCGGAGGCTGCCGTGAGCGACCGGATGCTGAGACCCAGAAATCAGAGCTTGGGGCCTTGATGAGGACCACGCTCCAACGAGGGGCGCAGTGGTAAGCCCTTGGCCTGCCCATCTAAGGAGCCGAGAGGGGCGCCGGAGCCCAGCTTTCAGTCCCGGCCCCTCTGTTCCGGCTTGGGGAGGAGCCGGGCGGAGGCGGTGTCTGGTGACCCTGAGAGGGTGGCCTGACCCACGCCCCTCGGGGGAGGAACCGTGAAATCTGTGTTTGAAAAGCGCGGCTGGCTTGGAGCTCATCCTGGCCCTGTCGGAGCCTAGTGGGTGGACCTGCTGGGGGCAAGAGCTGTAAGATGGGGAGGAAGGGGAGTTCCCATTGGGATCAGGAGGATAGGGAGATCCCTGTACCTCTGAGGACTCGTGTGACCTTGGGCGAAGACGTTCATGCCTCGTAGACCCTGGTTCCTTACTGATAGAACAGGGTAGCAGTACTTGGCCCACTGCCCTCCCTGAATTGAGGCAAGGATCAAAACTTAGTGCACAACAGATGTCAAGGTCAGAAGCTGAGCAAATGTCTTGTGAGGTGCAGGTTATTTTCATAACAAATGTGTAAAATAATTTAGCAGCAGTATCTTGAAGTGGGAGAGAGTGATAGACAAGAACCTAAAGCTCAGTAGAAAATTAAAAAGCACAGAATTTAGAAGAGCTCACCGGGAACTTGAACTTTCTTAGTAGATTGTGTAGTAGAAGGGCGCCCTTCCACTAGTGCAGAGAACACTGGGTGGTGTCATTGCATGGCAGTAGAAAATGGGTTAGACTTCATTGAGTAAGATTGAACATTTGTCTGTAAGAAATCATGATGGTGATAATACTGTCATTTACAGTAACAGGAATTGAACTGGGGAAAGAAACATTGGGGTTTAGAGGAGTTCAGATACAGCTTCACTTGTTTTTCTTGAGCTAGCAAAGTTTGGAAAGGCAGGGCAAGCAGAGGTACTTTCAGATGTTTGCTGCATAGGGGTGATAGATGGAGAAGAATCTTTGTGGAAACAGTGGGAGTTCAAGGTAGGCTAAAATCACATAAAGTGTGTGGAGGGTATTACTCAAGAGGTTTGGAGCAAACAGTATTCAGAAGTTTGGGTGTATTTGTGGACCCTGTAGTCTCTGGGCAGCTGCCTGATCTTCCCTAAGTTTTGTTGGTTACAGAATTTGAAGGATTTATGAATATTTGTGTTCTTTTGCCCCGCAGAGGTTTCTGCCTCCTTCTATCTTGATTGTAAAAATGACACTTTTAAAATAGCACCAGGTTTGCTTATTTTTTGTAAGTATAAAAGGCAACAAATTAAATATGAAACACAGTTTAAGGATTTTTGGTAGGATGACCACACTTAGACACTAGCTTTATATAAGTGTGTATATGTGTATATGTTTGTTTACATGTATATGTTAGTGACATAGGTATGCATGTATGTATATGTGCACATGTATATATGCACCATTTTAATGAATATTAGAGGAAATCGTTTATTACAATCGAGTTGGATGTCCTTAAGGAAGGAAGAAAAAGAGTTGCTTTCATACCTTTTTGATACCTTGTTTGGTCCACAGAGGAAATCTGAAATAGGTGGGGCTAATATCTCACTTTTAGAAATAAAATCAACTTAGTGTTCTTCACATCAAGCAAAGCAGTGTAACCACAAACTTTCTACCTGGTTGAGGAACTCTGTAAGAATCACAAGGGATTAATGACCTGGCTATTTGCAAACAGAATTCTGCCGATAGAAAAACTTCATTTAAGTAAACATTTTGAAGCCGGTCATTTCTTTCCTTCCATTCATTTGTTCACTTAAACAGGTCATTTCACTTGATGGACACCTGCTTGGGCCAAGCCCTCTGCGCCATCTGAACTTGGCCCTGCTCCTCATCGTGGATAATTGCCAATTATCCAAAAGGAAAGACTGTAACAAAGGAATGAGGGAATAGGCAGAGAAACTTGTAACCTCAGCTTTTGTCCCTAAGTAAATTTTTCTGTGTCTCTAGGTATCTGATTGACAGCCGGTGGTTCAAGCAGTGGAAGAAGTATGTGGGCTTCGACAGCTGGGACATGTATAATGTGGGTGAACACAACCTGTTTCCCGGTCCAATAGATAACTCCGGGCTCTTTTCAGGTGCGGTATACTCTTGCTTTTTTAGTTAAACATACCTGTTTGGGCAGCGACCTGAGTGGATATTTACATGTAGCATGGACTTTCCCAGTCTGAGGAGTTAGAAATAAATATCTTCAATTTGTGTCCGTAGCAGAAGTCTGTAGACCCTCCAGGAGGAGTTGAACTGCTTTTTTTCCCCTCTCTAAATTAAGTGCTGCCAACAAAAAGATGCTTTCAGCAATTTATTTTTTTATCATCATGATTGAATGAAAATGGCTTTTAGCAATTTAAATCTCTGTCTCTCTCTCTCTCTAAATTAGCTCTGGGCTAGAGAGTTTTGGTTTTAGGTTGTTATATGGCATAGAAAGAAACAGGATATCTTTTTGAAATTGTATCTGGAGTCTGAAACTTGGAAACCAGAGTTTTCTGTATCACCTTTGCAGTAGTATGAATTGTAGACTGTAGATTGTCAGGCATGTGATGACTGTCATAGAAGTGGAATGAAGAAAGGGGGAGGGTCAGTAGACAGAGTTGTGACCACAGTGACTTCTGATGGGGACTGTGGCAAAAAGGACACATGACATACCTGACCTTGCATTGGGCCTGTAGATGTACAAAGATGAGAGTCAGCTCTCCCAGCTTTGCTCTGCCTGGCTTTACACGCCCCCGCAGGACAGAGGTGATCTGTTGCCTAGAATCAGGGCAACAGGAAAGGAGGCCATGTGTGAGGCTTGATCTAAGTTCCTAACACTAACCTGGATATTTTAAAAAATGAGCAACACTTCAGTTCAGTCCTTGTCTAAGGGGCAGTCTAAATGAAGTAACAAACCGTTGCAATCTGCTTTGTTTGCTGATGGAGGCCAAAGGGTCGCAATATGCCATGAAGTTGCCCAGACAGTGAGGAAGTGTCACATTATGTTGGCATTTTGCTCTTTACCTTGTTTTTTTGAAAAGGACAAACTTTTTAAGTTTGTAGTAATAATGATGAGAATCTTGGAGCTGAAGGAATCCTCAGATGGCATTTTAGATGACCATCTAAGGGAGAGCATTTCTTTTGTAGTCTCCCACTTTGATGTTACCTGTCTTTGGCTGAAAGTGTCTCCTGCATGCATGAGAGGTGAGCAGTACATCCCATTCAGACCCTGGAACACTCACAGTGGAGGAGTGACCTATTTTTGGCTAATGAGCTTTGCCCCTTAGTTCCCAGACTCTTGGTCCCTGCCAGTCTCAGTCCAGCTGCCTTCTGCACAGGGTCCTGGGAATGGCCTGGAAGGGATTCTTGAAAGAGTAGGAAGGAAGAGGAAGAGCATATCCTTGCTGGTGTTGTCTGCAACCACTCCTCCTCTCATTTCCTCCTGTGTCTCTGCTGTGTGTCTGATGGATTTCCTGTGCCAAGACTGAGGCTTTCTCATTTTCCCCCTTTATTGGCCCCTCCGTTAAAGAGATTTACATAAAGTAAATCCTCATTGAAAACCCGTGTGATTATTAGCAAGATGCTCTTGGACTGAGCCAGTTTTGAGTGAAAATAGGGATCGACATTGAAAAATCCAGGTGAGTTTCCTGGTGTTACTCTGTAGTGCCATAGGGATGACTTGTTTGAGAATGTTGTCACTGAGCCACAGAGGTAGAAAAGCCTTCTAGAACTGGTGTAGTTGGTGTTGATGAGGCTGAAGGTTGTTGGTTAGGTTCCTACATTTGAAGGTTTCTGGCTAATGTGTGACATTGTATGGGTGGCCAGATCTATGTGGCACTGGTATTAGAAAGGAATAAGGTGTGTCTCACCACAGGTAATACAGTACACGAATGACTTTTATGGAAGGTTTTAATTTGTAAGTCAGAAAAAGTTTTTTGAGTTTAGAAGTCAGGCGTTTCTGAAGTTCTTAGTGGAAGCCAACTGGTAAGTACTACCCCTGAACTAGCTTCCTGTCCTGAACAGAAAAGCCCTAGTTTGTCAGTGTTGACAGTTACGCCGTAGTTGCTGTTGAAAGTGGTTGGCTTATTAATGAGCAAGATTTACCTTGGCATCTCTTTTTTTTTAAATAAAACACACATACATTCACACACCTCTGTTTGTCCTTAGTTTGGTGGTCATGTACCTTGTAATAATTTCTGTGACAACCTTCCAGACCTGTAAGCTAGCGTAGCACTCCATATTTCCCTCTCTAACACCGGCGGCATAGTGGTTAAGTGCTGTGCGTGCTTGAGGTGGGCTGTTTGGCAGTTCCAGTGAACTAGGCACTCCTTGAAACTGTGGGTCGGTTCTACTCTGTGCTGTAGCGTTGCTGTGAATCAGCATTGACTCAATGGCAGTGGATTTGTTTTTTGGGGGGTTTTTATGCAAGTTACCATGTTCTTTTTATTTTTTTGGTTAAATTAATACAGTTGTGAGCCATTTTGACAGGTTTTACATGTATAATTCAATGATACTAATTTATCATTTTGTGCAACCACCACAACCCTATTTGCAAATTTTCCTATCACTCCAAACAGAAATGTAATACTTTCTCATTTCCTCCTCCCTCCTGTTGCTGGTAACCACTCATAAACTTTGGTCTCTGTTTGCTTAATCTCGATATTCCATATAAGTGGAATCATACAGTGTTTGTCTTTTTGTGACTGAGTGATGTTACTCAGCATAATGTTTTGAAGGTTCACCCGTGACATGACATGTATTGGAACTTCATTTCTCTTTATAGTTGCATAGTACTCCATTGTGTCGGGGTAGTGCATTTTTATTTACACTCTAGCATTCTTGTTCCCCAAAGCTATTGAGTTCTTCTCTGTTTTCCATGGAAATGAGAGGTGGGCTGGGTCAGAAACCTGCCCCTGAAGAGGGGACAGAAGACCTGATGGGATGGAAACAGGTGGAGAGGTAGGAAGCCTTGGAGGAAGTGTGTATGCATGCACGCACACACATGCACACACACACTTTTAAATCTTATCTGTCTTGAGATTCAGGTGAGTTGCATCACTGTGGATACTTTCTGTTTCCCTAATTTTATGACTTGCTGGTGTCAGGGATAGCAGTGGGTTCCACTGCTCTGGGAGTGTGTACTGATTGGCACAGACTTGTTAGTCCATTGGTGAGAGGTGATCTGTGTTCCGTTGATCCAGTCCCTTGCTCCTCCCTGGAGAAAGTGTGTTTCAGGCCATGGATGTGTTCTGATCCCCAGCACAAGTTGGCCCTTTTTAGTGGGTGTAACATCAGTGGGTAGTATATTAAACATGTTCTCCCACCACAGGGGATTTTCTAGCTGGGCTTTGACTTGAAGTATTTAAAACTAAGTATATGAGTAATTCTTGATGAAGTTAATCTTTCAAGGGAAGACTGAATGACTTTAGTTATCATTGCATGAAATACTGAGGTAAATACTCATAGTTTTATTTGTAGAACCTGGAAGCTCTTTGGGAGTGTAAACAGAAGTTTTTCTCTTTTACTCCATTCCTCCCCAGTCTAGAAGAAATACAAGTTCCTCATAAATGTTCAGAAAACATGGCTGTGGACGAGGAATGGTCTGCTCTGTTGTTTCCTGTGGCCGGAGACAGAATTTTGCGGTTTTGTACCTGGTTCTGTAAATACTTGTGTCTGAAAAATACCTAGACCCAGGTAACAAACATTTCTGAGGAGAAGAGCAGTGAGTTATGGGCCCTTTTCCTTTTTCAGATCCTGAAAGTCAGACTTTGAAAGAACACTTAATTGATGAACTGGACTATGTATTGGTTCCAACTGAGGCCTGGAATAAGTTACTAAACTGGTATGGCTGTGTTGAAGGCCAGCAGCCCATTGTCAGAAAAGTGAGTATGTGAATTGTCACATTGCTGTGGGTGCTCCCCAGGGGACACTTGACTGGTGTTCATTTTCTGGGGAACAGAACAGACCAAGTGGTTGAGTGGAGGTTTTGAGGCCTTGTTTGTGGTTTTCTTAGGGAGTTATGGTTGTGAGTTAGGCTGATCACCGAGCACATTAAAGCAAGTGGCCTCCAAACATCAACACTGTCCAGTGGCAGGAGATATGTCCAGTGGTGCCATGAGCATACCTTCTGGAAGGCTGTATAGGAGCCAGTTCACTTGGGGTATAAAGACATAGGATAGAAACCTTTCTGCTACTGCTTCCCTGCTATGCTGACAAGTCTTTGGTCACACAGTTGGGTAACATCAAAGTCGAGCATTCAGAAAAGATTGGCCTCTTAAGGCAAACCTGGTTGTGCTACAGAAACCCAGGTTATAAACCCCCTCTGGAAGACAGAGCTCCTATGGAGGCTCTTCCACCTTTCTGCTGCGTACTGTACCAGAGGGGAGATACAGGAACATGGACACCTGCTGATCTTAGACACTGGGTAAACTTCTTACTCTGCTCTGTACGTGGTTCCCCTTTTGTAGTAAGGCAGAGCCTCAGTCCTGATACTCTCCTCCCAAGAGTTGCTGTTTAGCGTCAGTTACCTTTTTCCCCTAGCTTAAATCCCGAGACTGAGAAGATTGAAGGTTCACAAGATGAGGGGCATGGGAGCCTTCTGCAGGCGTCCCATTAGTGTCCACAGTGCTGTCACTTGGGGAGTAGTCTGCTCAGGCTTTGCTTATCTGCGCTAATCCTCTAATTCAACGAGCCCTGAGAGGCATCTTGATCCCTGAGGTGATGAGGAGTGACGTCTCTGCTGCGCACTGTCTGGTGGTCTGATGTTAACTGGCTTATGGGCAAGTGAAGCTCTTTTCTGCTAATTATTTCTCAATTAATGAGTTAACTAGCTTTTGAACTTTGGGTAATGACCATCTGGTGGTAGTTCTCATGCTGTATTATAGTTATGAAAAGTAATTCTTTATAGTCAGACATGTATTTTAAGGAGAAAGAGCAATTGATAACAGTTTATTTTTTAATGCATCTGAGAGAAGACCTTCCTGTTCAAAGCCAGCCTTCTGGAACCTTCCTTGAGGCTCTGATGTTGCTGCCCTGCATTTTAAGAACAGTAGGGAAAGAGCTTCTCTCTGGTTCCATCAAGGGGTCAGAGTGCTCTTGTTTGGTCCTAATGAGTGGAAAAGATTTATAAGCTCTTGGGACAGATGCTGGTGGCTTTTCAAACGTATACTTCCAAGTCTCTGATCACTTAAGGAAACCAATTATCCTGTGGTTTCTGCCTTTTGCCACTGGTGAGACTTACTGCTTCCAGGATTGCCCAGGTATGGAACCACTGCTCCTTCACCTGTGCCTCTCACCTACAGGTCGTGGAGCATGGCCTCTTTGTCAAGCACTGCAAAGTAGAGGTGTATCTGCTGGAACTGAAGCTCTGTGAGAACAGTGACCCCACCAATGTGCTGAGTTGCCATTTCAGCAAGGCAGATACCATCGGTGAGCAGCTGGACTGGGGTCCCAGGCATCTGGTGAGAGAGTGCAGTGGAGGGAGGCTGAGATCTGCAGATCATCAGCCAGATAACTTTGGGCTGTGGTTTCTCCTGCCGACTTGGGATCCTGCTCCCCAGGGGATACTCGTGGGAAGCTAAGCCTGGGAATCACGTTCTCTACAGCACTGGGAATGCTCCTTGCTCATTTAACATACAATAATAAATAAAACATGAGGACACGCTGCTTCAGAGAGTCTAAACTTAAAATCTTTTTGAGATCATGGCAGAGCTGGCATTTGAAGCCAGAGATAAGTTAACTTATCTGTCTTAACTCCAAAGATAAGTTTCCTCACTTTCCTGTGTTGCTTCTGTGCTGTAAGTGGGACCTGCATCATCAGAGAAGGATAAGGGCAGGAAATGTTTCCAGGCATGTAAGCACAGAAGGATGCCCATGATAGCCAGTGGCCCTTAGAAGTCACCATGGGATTGAGGTCAGTCAGAACTTTTGATCCATAGCACCCTGTGAACATCTGGAAAGGAAGGAGGAGTTTTAGCTAGCCCTGGCACTTGGCTGGCTGGTGGTCTTTAGAGAAAGCCCTGAATATCATTTCTGCCTGTCCCTAGCAACCATCGAGAAGGAGATGCGAAAGCTGTTCAACATCCCTGCAGAGCGGGAGACGCGGCTCTGGAACAAATACATGAGTAACACCTACGAGCAGTTGAGCAAGCTAGACAACACTGTCCAGGACGCTGGGCTCTACCAGGGTCAGGTAGGAGGCTGCAGGCCATACCCCCGCAGGCAGGTGTGCCCAGGATGTGTAGCCAGGCACCTTCTGGTTCTAAGCACAGCGAGAGTCAGGTGGCTTGCGCTTTGCTTACTGGCTTTCTCCTTCCAGGTGCTAGTAATTGAGCCCCAGAATGAAGATGGCACATGGCCCAGGCAGACTCTGCAGTCAAAGTAAGTGTATTTTTTCTCTTTTCTGGGTGGGCTCGTAGGAGTGTGAGAGACACCCTTTGCTAAGGCAGCTGTTTGTTCTAAGAAAACTTGTTCTAAATCATATGAAAAAACATTCAGTTTTGTATCCAGAATCTTGAACAGGAGTCCTGGCCTTTGGTAAGTGACATACTGGGTAGCCACCTAGAGGAAATCGGTCATGGTAGCTGAGCAGAAGGTGTGAGTGAGAGTGGGAGAGGAGGGCTAGCACCTGGGGTGGTAGCTCCGCCAGGAGGCAGCTTTGTTTTTGTCAGGCTCTTTCATTTTCTCCATTTAGAGTAAGGGGCTTGGGTGAAAAAGAACACAGTCTCATATGACTTAAAGAGAATAGTTTAATCCCACCCTACTCTTTACCCAGTGGACTGTTAATGTCACTGTTGGCTTTGGAGCTTGCTGGGGTAATTTCTTCGCTACTAAACTTGGACTCTAGGCACATTTGTCTCAGGAGATACTCAGGTGGTTTGTAGGATTGTACATGTCCTTAAGAGAGAAGCAAAAGAAGCAGTGAATTTTTCTTATGGTGTGAGATGGCAGAGTTAACATCTGTGTTCCAGTAGTTGTATGGGCAGAGTTAGTTTCTGCTGTCCTTTATTTGGGTTTGAATGGTGAGTGTTATACTGGGACTGTCAGTTAAGTTTGTGAGTTCATCCTAGAATAAGGGCTACATACCTCATTGCTGAATATCACTACAGTCACCTTTGAAGTAAGTACTCTCCTGGGGGAAGCTATGCATTGACGCCAGCGCCTAATCCACCCTTCAGAGAAATTTTGGAACTCATTTTCTGGGAATGGCCATCAGAGCTGTTCTATTACCCTTGGTGTCCTGAATGTCATCCAGATGTCTTTCAGTATTTCCTTTATCTTTGGGTAAACAGAAAAGTCATTGGGAGCCAGGTCAGGTGAGTAGGGAGGCTGTTCCAATACAGTTATTTGTTTACTGGCTAAAAACTCCCTCACAGACAACTATACGATTAAATTTACAAACTTGCCACTATGCCACTGTGTGCAACGGCCATTCCAGAAAGAGGTCCAACATTGCTTTGAAGGGTGGACTAGGTGCTGGTGTTGGGGCATAGTTTCCCAGGGGAGTACTTTGAAGGTAACTGTAGAGATATTCAGCAGTGAAGTATGTATCACTTAAAACAACGAAGTTGGCAAACTCAATTGTCAGACTTCTTTTTATATTTTATTTTATTTATTGTGATTGACTGAAAGTACACAGTGTAGTTTAAATTTGCATGCCCACCTATGTGCAGCAACTACTGCTCTCCTTGCCCAGTGACAGCACATTCCACTTTTCTGAATTGTCAGACTTCTTGTAGTGATGGGCACACAGCTCCTCTGAGAACAGAAAGCTATAAGCCCTCTCTTGGGAAATACACAAAGACCCAAAACATTTTGCAAAGAATTCCCTGGTTGCCAGTTCCTGACAAGATGGCATAGCTGTGAAGACAGAATAACAGCCTTCAAAGATGTCTGCATACTAGTTCACAGAAGTTTATGTGGCAAAAAGGGCTTTGTAGATGTCATGAGGCTAAAGATCTTGAGATAGGGAGATTGTCTTGGATTGTCTAGGCGGGCCAGTGTCATGACAGTGGTCTTTGTAAGTGAAAGAAGGAGGCAGGAGAGCCCAAGGAGGAGATGGGAGGATGGATGCAGGGTCAGAATGATGCAGCATGTGAGAAACTGGGCTGGTGGTAAACCGGAAACGGGGCAGCCTCTAGAAGCCCTGAGGCTCTGTCAGCAGCTTCGTTTTGCTCAGTGAGGACCGTTTCAAGCTTCTGGTGTCTACAACTGTAAGACAGTATGTTTGTATATTTTTAAACCGCTAGGTTTGTGGTAATTTTCTACAGCAACAGTATGAAACCATTGCATTAACCTAGGCTGGTAACTCCCTTTGTGGCACTGGAGATGCCACAGAACTGAGAGAACGTAGTGTGAAAACATGAGAACCCCCTGAGGTGACAGAAGGTGGTTGAATTCCAGACTGTGAGAGGTGGGGTTGGCAGCTCAGTAGGGGAGGACTAGGTGTTCCAGCCAAGGGTGAGTTCCCTTGTCTCAGTGTTGTTTCTTCCCACCCCTTCCACACCCAAGGGCTGAAGAGACGCCAGTGAAGGGAGACAGTGTTTGGAGAAGAGCAGTGTCTCACTGAGATTTCCTGAAAGGAAGTCTCCTGGTGATTTGTAGCCAGTGGGGCCTGAGCTGAGCATAGTTCAGAGAGCAGTGCACATTTCAGATGGTTTATAACCGTGGCAGAGAAAAGTCAGGGAAGAGACTCAGTGAGTGCTCGGGTCTGGGGAGGGATGCACTGAAACAGGATGGCGGGGAAGGCCCACTCAGGTGTCCCGTGAACATGGTCTTGAAGGGGGTCGGGGAGTTAGCAGTGAGGGTGGTCCTTAATTGGGGGACCAACACCGTAGCAGGTATGGAAGTCCTGAGGCAGAAGCAAGCCTAGACAAGGACCATCAGCACTCTTTAGGGGCTGTAGCTAGGAGTGGTGAGGAGAGGATGGCCTGAGAGGTGAAGGAGTGTTGGGCCCTAGGATGGTTTATAGAGGCTTGACTCTGGTTTTACCTCTGGGTAAGGTGAGGAGCCCGTTGGGCAGGGCAGGGCCATGGGTGTGTGTGCAAACGGAGAAGTGGTATGATATCACTTTGTGAAGAGCTCTCTGGGAATTGTGACACAAAGCTGATGAGTGCAGTTTCTATAAAAGGAAAATGACAAGTGAACAGCCTGTGTTAGTTGGAGCAGAATTAATGTTCTAGGCAGCACAAGGGATGAAATAAGAATAACAAACACCCTTTGGAAAAGAAGGAGATGGCTATGTGAATCAGAAACAGGTAGACAGACTTGGAAAGAAAAAATTCAGGGAATGAGTTGAGTAGTAGAAAAGATGTAGCTGAAGAGTGAATGAACAAGGTGAAGATCTGGTTGAACAATTCTGGAAGTCATGAAGAGAGAAAAAGGCAGAAAATAAGAAGATAAGTTGTGCTGTGGTAAAAGGAAGTAGAAATCTCAGTATGCACATAATAGGAGTCTCAGAAGCAGAAAGAAAAAGATGGAGATGAGAAGAAAACATTAGAAGAAATAATGACTGAAAGTTCCTTAGAAATCAAAAACAATAAATGATCTTAAAGGATGCCAAACAAGATAGAGGAAAACCTAGACCTAGAGAGTGTGAAGCCTAATGACAAAGACAAGAAAACCCTGGATCTTTGTCATAACGGTGACTCTAAGAGATACTTTTTCATTGTCAGAGGAAAAGAACTGTAAAAGTAGCGTTTCTTACCTTGCTGACTATTTAAATGTAAGATGAAGTATTTTTCCTGGCATAGATGACTTTAAAGTTTTCCACACAGTGTTCTTCTTGGAAAACCCATTCAAGGAAGTGCTGTTGGACTTCAGGGACTTGTAGTAAGATCCATGGGGTGGGAAGTGCTCTGTGAACCAGAAAACGAAGGATACTCTGGACTCTGGAACACGCAGAGATTTTTTATGCAGGACACAGCACCAGAAACCGCAGAGGAAGAAATGGACAGAGGGTTAATCCTTGATTTATTTTTCTTTTCTTACTGTGTTTTAAGTGAAAGTTAACAATTCTAGTCAGTTTCCCATATACAGGCTTACACTTGGCCGTGTGACCCTAGCTGCTCTCCCCACAATGTGATGTAGCGCACTCCTCCCCTGTAGCCCGTATTTCCGTGTCTGTTCAACCAGCTCCTGTTCCCCTCTGGTCTTCACCTCCAAACTGGAGGTGCCCAGTTAGTATCCTGTATGTACCTAAACCCAGAAGCATACTTTTCACTGGTATCATTTTATGTCTTATAGGCCAATTCAATCTTTCTCTGAGGGATTGGCTTCCTGTATGATTTCTGTTGTGGAGTAACAGAATTCAGGGACCCTCCAGTGTGTCAGACTATTAAGTCTGGTCTTTTTACCAGATTTAGAGTTCTGCACCCCACATTTCATCTGATGCATCATTTACTCTGTTGAATAGAGGGTTAACTGTTAATTTAAGAACTTCTGTTTATCAAAGAGTTAAGGCAAGGCATGGTACATGAGAAGATACATGCAATATGTGTATCTGACAGGTTGTATTCAGGATGTTGAAAAAACTCCTAGAAGTCAGTAAGAAGTCAGACAACTCTAATAGAAAAAGGGGCAAAGCCCTTGAACAGGCCCTTCAGGAAAAAGAATATCCAGATGGCTAGCAAATGCATGGAGAGATCCTTGACTTAGCAGTCATCCAGAAATGGTATGTCAAAGTCCGGATGCTGTGCTGCTCCCTCACCCACTCGCATGGCAAAGTGAAGACGACCCTGGCCGTGCTGAGGAGGTGGAGCTGCCAGCCTTGTCAGACCTCCCTGATGGACGAGTGGATACCGGCTTGGCTGTTTCAGAAGGCTTGGCAATAAGTACTGGTGTAGAAGTATGTGGGTGTTTTGCAGCTTAGTGGTACTATTCCTACACAAGACAACCAGCAAAAATATATGCCCGTATTCACTTAAAGACGTGTTCAGGGAAGTTCATGGCAACACCACTTGTCATGGTCACAAACTGGAGCTAATTTAGGTGTCCACCAGCAGCAGAGTCGATGGGTAAATGGGACATACTGGAATTTTGATAGCAGCACACAAGTGTTGATGAGTCTCTTCAGCAGTGTTCAGTGAGAGAAGCCAGGTACAGAACACTGCGTACTGTATAATCCATTGATAGAAAGCTTAGTGATAGGCACAGCTAGTTTTGGGGTTCAAGGTCAGGATAATGGTTCGCTTTGAGAGGCATAGTGACCGAAAGGAGGACATGAGGTGGGCATTTGGGAGGACTGGTGCTGGTGCTGGTGCTGTGCTATATCGTGGTCTGTGTACTGGTTATACTCATTTATCCACATCTCTAGGTAATACTTCAGTAAAAAGTTTAATAATAATTAAAAAAATTATAGCTTTGAAAAATTTTTTGATGGCAAGTAAAAATCTGAAAGTTAATATGTTAAGCAAGATAGATGCTTATATATTTCTAAAATTTTATAGAAATCACACATAAAACCCTCTTTACATCTCTTGGCAGTTAAGAAAGGCTGGGAAATACATTTTAGTGGGGTTGCAAAGAATCCTGCTGAAAAATTGGAGTTTAAGAAAGAGAGAGAGAATAAAGTGTGGGAGGTGACCAGCAAACTGTCATACCTGCAAAAGGAAATTTAGTGGAAGACAAGAATTAAAAAACCAAGTAAAAAATATGATAATTAGAAAATATGAAATATGGAGGTGGAATTAGGTCCAGTCGTCACAGTAATTGGGGCCCTGCTAGCTCAGTGGTGAGGACCTTGGCTGCTGCCTGAAAGGTTAGCCATTTGAATCCCCCAGCTGGTCCTTGGAAATCCTGAGTGCCTCTTCTGTCCCATAGCATTGCTGTGAGTCAGTGGGTTTGGTTTTCATAGTAATAATTGTTGGAGGAAGACCTGGTAATCTGCTCCTGTAAAGATTACACCCTAGAAAATCCCATGGGTGGTTTTATTATGTCATACGGGATTGCTGTGAGTCAGAATGAACTGCAGAACACTAAACAACACAGCAGTGGAACAAAAATCAGTAGATGGTTTAGATTCACAGATCAAAAGGTACAAACTTTTAGATAAGTTGTTTAAAAAAACAGACCTGTTCAATAGTAATGACTGTTGAAGACAGCTTGAAATTGAGAGAACGGAAAATAGGTCAGCTCCAGTTTGTCATCTGGGGAAAGTCACTGGTTGGCTGAGTACTTTTTTTTTTTAAAAAAAGTTCTAACCAACAACGAGACTGTTAAGGAGGAAATTATCAAATCTATACCATTTGTGATAGCCCCTATGAAGATAAAGTACCTAGGAATTAATCTAACCAGAGAAACAACAGACCTTTACAAAGAGAACTACAAGCCCTTACTATAAGAAACTAAGAGAGACTTAGATAAATCAAAAAACCTACCCTGCTCATGGATAGGAAGACTTAACATTGTGAAAATGTCTATTTTACCCAAAGCAATTTATTTAT
The DNA here is from genome assembly GCA_028571685.1 of Heterohyrax brucei. Classification (NCBI taxonomy): domain Eukaryota; kingdom Metazoa; phylum Chordata; class Mammalia; order Hyracoidea; family Procaviidae; genus Heterohyrax; species Heterohyrax brucei. Next base: position 17,062,144 of record CM053158.1, read on the forward strand.
ATAATGCAATCCCAATACAAGTTCCAGCATCATTTTTTAATGAGATGGAGAAACAAATCACCAATTTTGTTTGGAAAGGGAAGAAGCCCCAGATAAGTAAGGTACTACTAAAGAAGAAGAACACTCTGGGAGGCCTCTCATTACCCGACCTTAGAACATACTACACTGCCACAGTGGTCAAAACAGCCTGGTACTGGTACAAGAACAGAGAGACTGATCAATGGAACAGAATTGAGACCCCAGAGATGACACCATTTGCCTATGAACAGTTGATATTCGACAAAGGCCCTAAGACATTAAACTGGGGTAAAAACAGCGTCTTCAACAAATGGTGCTGGCAAAATTGGTTATCCATCTGCAGTAAACTGAATCAAGATCCATATCTTATACCTTATACAAAAACCAACTCCAACTGGATAAAAGACCTAAATATCAAACCTAAAACGATAAAGCTCATCCAAGAAAAGGTAGGAACAACAATGGAAGTTTTAATACACAATGAGGACAGACTCCAAAATCTGTCAAAGAAACCTCAATCAACAGAAGAGAAAGTAGATAAATGGGAACTAGTAAGAATCAAACACTTTTGCTCATCCAAAGACTTTATTAATAGAATTAAAAGAACACCCACGGAGTGGGAAAAAATATTTGGCAACTCTATGTCAGATCGACGCCTGATCTCCATAATCTATAAGATACTACAAAATATCAATAAGAAGAAGATAAACCATCCAATTAAGCGATGGGCAAAGGAGATGGACAGATACTTCACTAAAGAGGAGATCCAGGCAGCCAAAAAACACCATGCGGACATGTTCACGATCTTTAGCTATTAAAAAAATTCAAATCAAGACAACAATGAGATACCATCTCACCCTAACAAGATTGGCCATGATCCAGAAAACACAAAACAACAAATGCTGGAGAGGCTGTGGAGAAAGTGGAACCCTCCTACACTGTTGGTGGGGTTGCAAAATGGTCCAGCCTCTTTGGAAGGCAATCTGGTGCTTCCTTAAAAAAATGGATATTGATATACCATTTGACCCAGTAATTCCACTACTTGGAATATATCCTACAGATTCAAGGCCTTTCACACCAACGGACACATGCACCAGAATGTTTATCACGACACAGTCCACAGTAGCAAAAAGATGGAATCAACCCAGATGCCCAACAACAGAGGAAAGGATAGGTAAACTGTGGTACATATACTCAATGGAGCACTACGCAATGATAAAGAATAACGATGATTCCAGGAAACATCTCCTAACCTGGTTTCAACTGGAAGACATTTTGTTGAGTGAGAGTAGTCAGCGACAAAAGGACAAATACTGTATGAGACCTCTACGATAAGATCTCAAAAACAGACTTGTGTATAGAAGAAAAGACTCTTTGACAGCTGCAAGGGAGGGGAGGGAGGGAGGGAGGGCAAGGGGGGGAGGGTTTAGTTTAGGTAGTTACTAGAAATCTAGTTGGGAGAAAGCGGTGGCAGCACACATTAGGAACAAGAACAACATTAAGTGGACTTCAGCATAACTTGAGTACTCCTTCCATCTTAACTCAATACTGCAAGGATAGAGTAGCTGGGGCGGGGGACCATGCTCTTAGGCGAATTCCAGGCCAATTGGCACAACTAGCGTTTTGCTAAGAGAGCTCTCTGCACCCCACATTGGTGAGTGGCGTCTGGGGTCTTAAAAGCTGCCAAGCTGCCATCCGAGGACACAGCAAATGGTCCCAACTCAGCAGGAACGGATGTTCACCGAGGGCCAAAATGGCATGCGGTAAAGACAACCGAGAAGACAAAGAGACCCACAAGAGTGGGTGCCTACATCGACCTGGGACTGGAAGAACCGGATGGTGCCCGGCCACCACCAGTGATAGCCATGACGGAGCTCACAGAGAGGAGCCTCACTGGCAACACAAGAATAAAAAGAGGTGCATCATGAGATCTCCACTAAAAGACCTCAATTGATGGTCCAGCGGTTTTGGGGTTCCTCTGAGAGCATGGCCCCTGGCCTTGATGCTGCCCGTTCCCATAAATTATAACAAAGGTCCACTCTTTGGACAGGAATGGAATGGACTTGGCAATGCAGAGTAACCATATGTTGGAAGCACTTTATGGTTCTATACATCTATAAGATATCATCTTGCTGACCTCTGGCTGGAGGAAGGGGAGTGGACGGACAGGAGGGTAAAGGAGACTGTTGGGAGGATGAGACATGTATGGAGCAGAGAGGAATAGTGTGCAGTCACCGGACAGGGAGAGCAGTGGAAGCTGCATATAGGGGGGCATGTAAATTTTCATGTGAATGTACATTTTCACTCAGTTATGTTAAAAAAAAAAAAGTTCTAGAATAGTAACTTTACATATTTTCTGGTGGGCGGGCAGTATAGTAAAGTTGTCTTCATGGAGGGATTCCTTGGTTGTCTGTACCCAGCCCTTTTGTTCACTGCATACATTCCTGAGCATTTTCAGCTAGTTTTCGTCTCCTTGTGGATTGCTCCAGCCTTTGTGTTAGTACTTCACAGGCATTTCTGCAGACCTGGTCTTATCTCCTCCTCTCCTTAACTTCACTTGCGTGAGCTCTGTAAGGCCTAGTTAGACGTATACCATGTTCCCCTTCTGGGCTGCTTGCCCACAGCCAGAAAGGCAGTGTTCTGAGCGGTAAGGAGGGCCGCCTCTGCATCAGATGAGGATTAACTGTTGGCAGAGAGAGGTTATGGCTTAGGATGTTGTGAAAACAACTCTTGTTAGAGTTCATTGCTGTCTGAACTATAATGTCAGATGGAACACTCTGGAAGCTTGAAGTCAAGCTTAAAAGATAGTCTCTTGTTCGGGGCAGCAATGAACCTCAAGAACATCTGAGAAGCAAGCGGAGTGCTCTGTTTGCCTGACCTGCCATGTTTTCCATAAAAGAGTGTTGAAGCAAGGAGAATAGATGTAGGCTGTATCTGGTCTCATGGATGCACATTTTGGGCATGGATGCAGGTGTGTCACAGTCCTCAGTTGTGGGTTCCGGGGCTTGTTGAGTTGTCATACTTGAGCAAGAGGAAGTACCACAGTAGGAGAGGTCTTGGGAATCCAGAGGCTTGACCAAAGCATCTTGGGAGCAGAGAGATCCTTATTTAGATGTGTGACTTCTGCTTTCATGATATTGGCAGCATGAGACCCAGTCACAGTTCAGACTGAGGTCTTGTCTCACCTAATGTTTGTGCATGAAATCCAGGCATTTCCCATGATACTAGTTTCCCAGTCTGCTCTGCTCCAGGATGTACTCTGGAAGCTGCTAGAGCATTCCCCAGATTTGAGTTGCTTCTGTGTGTAGAATTCTTGCCTTTAATTTGTCTCGTCTGTTTTTAAAAAAACTTTGTAGTCACTCAGTTATGTTAAATAAAAATAAAAATAAACTTTGTAGTACTTAAACTGTCAAGTGTATGTATCCTCATTAGATTTTTTTTTAAACCAAATTTATTATGAAAAGTGTTAGCAGCATTTTCTAAAATATGGTAAACATTAAATAAAAGTTTTGTTTTTTTCAACCAGAGATGCTCTCTCTTCCCTTTGCAGAATTGACAGCTCTTGATGTACATAATGATGTGCATAATGGCATTTACAGTGGTTTTATTTTTCCCTTTTAAGTTCAAGGGAGTAAGTTACGTGTGCACAGTTAACAGAGGATTGGGGAGACTATGTGCCCTGAGGGTTCTGTCCATCCGAGTTGGAATGTCACTCTCCTGGAGCACCTATCTCCAGTTCAGAGATGATGAGTGGGCCACCACCGTGGTGGTAGACCCTTCTGCCTGCTGAGGCTGGGGAGTATCTGTGGCACAATGGACAAGTTAGAAATGTGTGCTTTCACGACCTGTGTGGTGGAAGAGTGTGCCAGGGCTGTAAGAAGCCTCACTGGATGCAGCCGGCATAGTGGGTTCTGAGACTCCTGTGCAGTGTGAGGGTGAAGCTGTAGGAAGCAAATCCTCCTGAGCTTCAGAGGCGGTGCCTTGCCCTATGGGGCCTCTCCCTCTCTGTGACCTCAGGGTATAGGACAGAGCTTGATTCCTGGTGCCCACAAAGGACCACCACTGCTGCTGTGGGCAGGATCACTCCTTATTTCTGCTGCTGTGTTTCACTTCTCTTCAGGGAGCCTGAGTGAAGATCAGATCCCACGACACTGGGCTCTGTGCCAGGATAGCACACCTTAATCACTTTCTCATTCTCAAAATAACTCAGTATCCTAGAGGGAAAACCATAGCTGTACACATTGGAAATGATGCAGAAAGATGTTGCCTTCTGTGTGTGTTTACATGTGTTTTAGTAGAATACTGTTAAAATTGATACTAGTTTAAGATGTGGGGCAGTTAGCCTTTGAATTAATCTTAATGGAATAAATCCCAAATAATATTTGATGACAGATATTGAAAGAAGAGTTTGAAATAGGTTTATTTAATTCCCCTGTATTCACTTTTGGTAAATTTGAGGAAACAAACAGAGTAATTGCCCTTAAATGGCATAGTAAAACCAAACTGCCATTTTCCTATTCTGGTGTCCTTACAGCCAGCTATAAGCTATAATTTGAATCAAGGTTTTGGAGGAAATTCATCCCTTACGGCCATTTTTCTGTGTCCTTCACTGGTAACTGTTCACATTCAAGGAAGCTTGTGGTTTAGAAATCAGATCACCAGGTCCTGAAGCACTTGGCAGTTAGTCACATGAAAAGGTTCATTAGAGGGGCACAGGGACAGATGAGACAGGAAGCCCGATTTCCTGACTGTTGCGTAAATGAAACTTACCTCGAACTAGCGTGAAAACAGGCTTTTTGCTATTTGTTTTAGATGACTCAATACAGAGAGCGCCTATTTCTTGAGACAAGCCCTAAGGCGTTACACAGGGCTTGCTCTTTGCAAAAAGTCCGTAGCCTTGTTTCTGCTTCTCTCCCAGATCAAGCATTGCGCCTAGCAGAAATTTCACTACCTCTCCAAAATCATCAGCAAGTCCCTATTCCTCCATGTCTGCCTCTCCCATTGCCAATGGTGATAGCACTAACACCTCTGGGATGCACAGCTCCGGTGTCAGCAGGGGGTAAGAGCAGGCCGTTTCACTTTGCTTCCTATTCTCTGAGTCTTCAATGGGTTTTTCCTGGTTAGCTTCTCTGCTGCTGCACTGAGCCTAATGGGTTAACAGTTCCCCATGGGAACATGATGAATGTGTTTTCTCACCCCATTTCATAGCCACAGTAAAGCGTGCCTCCTACTTCTCACTTACGCTGCCTGCTTTCCTGGGAGCTGGTGTTTTCCCTATACCCCAAGTTCCCTGTGGCTGTTTTCCCTATACCCCAAGTTCCCTGTGTTTTTGTAAAAGGACATTGTGGCCATATGGCAAGATCACTGTGAGGATGGTTCTCAGCTGTGGGGAAGTCCTGCCTGTTTTCTCTCTGGATTGCTGTGGCCCTTGCTCCAAGCAGTGCAGGAGCACCTGCCATGTGGCGTAGATAAGGTAGAGGAGGCAGCGAGATGAGAGAATGTGCATGAAGACTCAGGCCAGTTGAGGCTGGATGTGGGTGGTGACAGGCAGACTCTTGGTGTGATAACCAAAGTGTTCTTCCCCAAAGTCACAGGCAGGCAGTGCTCCAGAGGGCCATAAAACTTAGCATTCGCTGAAGCCTGAGAGAGGAAGATTCAGGGAACATTTCTCCCCAGGAGGATTTGCTTACCACGTGCAGGAGCGGGAGAGAGTGAGGGACTAAGGAAGGAAGTCGAGGGAACCCTTGTCCTGGGGTTACTACCAGACAGGAGTCCCAAAGGGTCTGGAGGAGCCCCAAGAGGCATCCTGTGGGTATGTGTGCAGTATTCACTTTTACCGTTGATATGGATTGTGTTTTCCAGTGGATCTGGCTTCTCTGCTTCATATAATTGTCAGGAGTCTCCAACATCACACGTACAGCCTGGGCTCTGCGGACTGGGAAACCTAGGAAACACCTGCTTCATGAACTCGGCTTTGCAGGTAGAGGCGGGAACTGCCATCTGGACAGCACCATATCTCTCAGCACTTTGAGGTCTGGGCAAGAGTGGCCTGCTGAGGTGCTGGGTAGATCTCCCAGAGGTCTTCACCAGTCCCTGCCTAAGGCTCAGTAGCATGCTAGAAGGATCCATGGAACTCACTGGGAGCTGTTATACTCACGGTTAGGGTTTATCATAAGGAAAGTATATAGGTTAAAATCAGCCAAGGGAAGAAGTGCATAGGACAGTCCAGGAGAATTCCTTATGTAGAGCTTCCACTGTCATCTCCCTCTGAAGTCAGGAGTTGCCACTCTCCTGGAATTAATGTGTGACAATATACATAGAAAGGTCACCTAAGGTTCAGTGTCCAGAAACAAAAACGGTTAAAAAACAAAGGTTAAAGTTTTGTGATTTGAATTTCTGTCTCACAGTGCTAGAAAAAGAACAAATGAACTCTCAAAGAAGTAGAAGGAAAAAGACAAGTGGGGATAAAAACAAAGATGAATGAAATGCAAAGCAGGTCTATGGTACAGCTAAATTTGGTTCTTTGGAAAAACTAGTAAAAATAAACCTCTAGGAAGACGGATCAGGAAATAAAGAGAAAATACAATGACCAAAACCAAGAATGAAAAAAGACATGGCACTATAGAACCTTTGAACATCAGAAAGATTGTTAGAAGATAGTAGAACAACTTGAAGCCACTAAAATGAGTAGTTTAAATGAGGTAGACAAAGTGCCTAGAAAAGCACAACTTCTCAAACTAACACAAGAAAAGAAATAGAAAATCTGAACAGCTCTGGTATATTAAGGGAGTTGATTTCATAATTGAAAGCTTCACAGTAAAGAAAATTCTTTTTCTGGATGGCTTTACTGGTGATTGTTTTTACAGGTATAAGGAAAAAAATAATACCAGTCATATAGAAACTCTCCAGGCAGTAGAAAGAGAGGGACAGCTCTCCAAGCCATATTATAAGGCAGCATACTGTGATACCAAAATCCAACAAAGAAGTTAAAGGAAAAATGCCATGATTATAGACAAACATAAGTAAAATAGAATTTTAGCAAATCAGATTCATCCCAAAATAATAACTCATGACAAGTGGGGTTTGTGCCAAGAAAGCTAGGTTGGTTTAACATTTGAAAATCAATGGGTCATTTAGGTTAGTAATGGGGTAAAGGAGAAAACTATATGATTGTTCTCAGTAGATACAGAAAAAGATTTTAATATAATTCAGTACCCATCTTGCTTTTAAAGCATGAAGAGTTAAAATCCATATACACGTACACATGATGATGTGCAGGCAGTCCCCAGGTTAACAGAAACATCTGGCTTACAGACAGCTTGTTGTTATGACTTAACCCCTGTAAAGCCTATCGAGAAAACACTCACTCCGTGTTCAAGCCACCAGGCTCCTATGACGGGCCTCACTTCTCCCTCTTGTACAGGTGCCACAGCAGGTCCTTAGGTGGCTGCTCGTGGCGAGCAGGCCCCTGCAACATGGTGCACCCAGCCATGGCTGGCAGTGAGCAGTGAGCCCACATGTACCTGCCTCCTTTGAAGCTCCACGCTGGACACACCATCAGGCCTCTGCAGCGCCCTCTCACCCAGCGCGACTCAACTACATCCTGCCAGGCCCTCTGTGCTGTATAGCCTGGGGCCTTTACAGCATCTCTCTGGGCTTGTTTCCCATACTTTACACATGTAGGATTTCACTGTTGGAGTAGTTGGCTTTTGGGTGGCTGCAAGGGGGCAAGGCAATCATAGATTCATGAGCTCTGCATGTCCATATTGTTTCCAGAGATCTCTGGAGAACTTCAGACTTGGGTTTCCCTAAGCACCCTCTTCCCAACCTTTGGGCTCAGGGCGCAGTCTTAGTGTGTCCTGAGCAACACTTTCTCCTTTGCTCTCATTGGTGGGGTGTAGGGTTGACAGGTTAGTTAGGCAGTGATGGAATGAGCCATCTGGGCCCAGCACTGTCCTACCCACACCTCCAGCCCTCCCCAGCTCTTCTCAGGATGGTTCATAATGCAGCAAAATCCAGCGTGGTGGTACCACTTAGACTCTTTAGTTCAGAATCTACAATAAAGTGTAATTGGTGTCTGACAGATTTTACAGAAAAGAATCTTCTGAGTTATCTTGAGTCATGTTGGCCCAGTAGGTATCTGTTTACTTGTGGAGAAGGTACATAGAATGGTTGGTAATAAAAAATGGGAGCTACTTTGTGACATGCACGAAAACGTTTTTACAGTGTTATGTTAAAGATGCTTTAGTGTATTTGGAATTGTTTTATTTTTTATGCATAGAAAGGTGCACTGTATATGTTGTATACTAAGACAAACATTTGACTGATGTTAGATTGAAACTGGACCTAACTGTTCCAACTTACATACAAATTTGACTTCAGAGACTGACTTCAGAATATAGTTCATTCGTAGTCTGGGAATTGCCCGTACTGGCTACCTATCTGGATTCCCCACACTCCCAGTAATGTTTTGAACGTTAGTAAAACATCTTGCCTTCAGCTTATTTATATTTTGTCTTTGCTTGAAACACTGGAATGTCCCAGTCATTTCCACTGAAAAGAAAAATTATTATCTCCTTGAGGTACACAGGTGTTGCCACTGGTAGCCTCTTATTTCAGAGACGAGGGCTTATGCAGTGAACTTCAGTTCATCCAAGACCATGTCCCTGGGAGATTAGCCTTGAGGTGGTCCACCAGCTGATGCTCTGGGGAAGCATAGTGTGTGAGCCTTGTAGAGAATATTCTGGGTGCTTCATTTTGTTGGAGCTCCCTTAGTGGCCTTTGGGAACTTGGTTTGTGTTCTGTCTCTGTGTGCTTTCTAGAATGGGTGTGAGCTGTAGTCACATTCTGTTTCAGTGCCTGAGCAATACCGCACCACTGACTGACTACTTTCTCAAAGACGAGTACGAAGCTGAGATCAACAGAGATAATCCCCTGGGAATGAAGGGGGAGATTGCAGAAGCCTACGCGGAGCTCATTAAGCAGATGTGGTCTGGAAGGGACACTTATGTGGCACCTCGCACGTTCAAAGTAGGTTTGGGTATTTGCTTCCGTTTTCCTGTTCTGTGGAGAGTGATTTAATGTTGTCACGAGGCAGTTCTTTGCGTGCATGTTGGGATTAAGCTGTGAGGTGAGGAGAGAAGCACATACCACCTGATCAGCCACCTCTGTCCTTCAGTCTTCAGAGCCTTTATTCAGCTCACACTTCACTTAAATGTTCCTTACTCCCACCTTTGAGCTGGGAGTGCTCCCCAAGTCATTTGTAAGGTGGTTGCTCAGAACACCCTGTTCTGCAGTGACAGTCTTTAAATGATCCTAAGCCAGACCATAAAAATTCAGTACAACAGGTTTTCTGAGCCTGGGCCCTATACCACGCTGTCGTTTGAGTTGGGTCACCCTAAATCAGCAGTTGGGTTGATGTTGTTGGAAGGTGGTCAGGGGCAGTTCTCACTTGGGTCCCTCAGCTGAGAAGATCTGGAGAGCAGATAGGCAGCCTGGAGCTCGTGCTTTGTGTGGCCCTACATGCTTTTTCTTGCTGAAGGGGAGTGCCTTAGCCCGCATATGTTTAAATCTTAGCGATTCTCTGTGGCCATCACCACTGGCATTCAGCGCGCCTCCAGGAAGCACATGGTGGAAAGGGTATGATTCAGAGAGGAAAAACAAAGTAAATCAGTGAAAAAAATGGGACCTCAGGCAGCTTATTAAAATTGAGAACTGATTGTCTTTTGTCTCCTTAGTTACGTGTAAATTGTAGTTTATATACTAAGTCAGTAAGGAGACCAGATCAAATTGGAAGTAATTGGAAGACAGTATTTAAGGGTATTAAGGAGCTCTGGTGGTGTAGCAGTAAAGCACTCAGCTGCTAACTGAAAGGTTGATGTTTGGACCCACCAGCTGCTCTGCAGGAGAAAGATGTGGTCGTCTGCATCTGTGAAGAGTGCAGCCTTTGAAACCCTATGGTGCAGTGCTCCTCGGTCGTATAGGGTTGCTGCGAGTTGGAATTGAGTCAGTGGCAGTGGTTTGGTGTCATTATTTAAGTATGTTAGAGGTAGTGTAGAGCTCTCAGTGATGGATATGTTCTTTATCTGTACCGTTGAGTGTGATAACCACTAGTCACATGTGACTATTGAGCACATGAAATGTTGTTAGTGTGGCCGTGGAACTGAATTGTTTATTGTGTGTCATCTTAATTACTCTGAGTAGCCCCATGTAGTTAGTGGACAACGCACATGTAGAGCAGTGGCTCTCAAACCTCACGGTGCCTCAGAATCTCTTGGAGAGCCTGATAAAACACAGACTACTGGACCCATCCCCAGAATTTCTGATTTAGTAGGTCTGGGCTGTGACCTGAGAGTGTGCATTTCTAACAGGTTCCCAAGTACTGCTGGTGCTTCTTGTTTGGAGGCCACGCTCAGGACCACTGAAGTAGAGGAAGAGAAGGCAGACAGTTAGGTTGTTATGTGTCTCAGGCATTCCTCACCATCTTAGCTGACTCTGCCAAGCTGCTTTTGATCATTTCCATCTGACTTCATGGGCCCTTTTCATGTGCCATGCCTTCTGATGTGGTGGTTTGTGTTGTAGACCCAGGTAGGACGTTTTGCCCCTCAGTTCTCTGGCTACCAGCAGCAAGACTCTCAAGAGCTGTTGGCCTTTCTTCTGGACGGCTTGCATGAAGACCTGAACCGAGTGAAGAAGAAGCCATACTTGGAGCTGAAAGATGCCAACGGGCGACCCGATGCGGTATGACCATATTTCCCAGACCATAAGTTTCCAAGGAAACTGCCAACTCTTGAAAAAGGGGGGAGTTCTCTCAGTCTTTGAGGGTTCCTACAAGGGATGTGGAGTCAGAGAAAGACGTTCCTTGTAGTTCTGCTTCTGGTCTTACTTGGGCTTCTTCAAATTAAAGTCAGCTGGTTTCGTCTGGGAAACCCTGCTGGTGGACTGGCTAAGTGCTGTGGCTGCTGTCCTAAAGGTCAGCAGTTTGAGTCCACGAGGTGCTCTTTGGAAACTTTATGGGGCAGTTCCACTCTGTCCTGCAGGGTTGCTGAACAAACCAAAACCAGTGCCGCTGAGTTGATGCCAACTCACAGCAACCCTGTAGAGAGAGGAGGACTGCCCTGTAGAGGTTCTAAGGAGCACCTGGTGGACTTGAACTGTTGACCTTTTGGTTAGCAGCCGTAGCACTTTGCCGTCACACCACCAGGGTTTCCGTAGGGTTGCTGTGAGTCAGTACCGACGCCACGGCGGCAGGTTTGGTATGGCTGTTTAGTCTGACCTCATGGTGAACCAGAGACTAGGACACTCTGAAAACTGTGAAGTGTTTATGGTGGGGGGTTTTCAGATTGTTAACTAGTCTCCTAAAGATTTATGCATGATTATTGAAGTCAGTTTTAATAATACTAGTATGACATTTATGCTTTTTCTCTTGATTTTCTGGGCTTTAAAACGGTCATTTAGTATTTCAGTTACCCATCATGTAGAGAAGGAGCCCTGGTGGTGCAGTGGGTAGGTGCTTGGACGCTGACTGAAGAGGTCACCAGTTCACACCACCAGCAGCTCAATGGAAGAGAAGTGTGGCTGTCTGTGTCTGTAAAGATTGCAGCCTTGGAAGTCCTGTGAGGCCTTTCTGCTCTGTCCTGGGGGGTCGCTGTGAGCTGGAGTCATCTTAACAGCAGTGGGTGTGGTTTTATTACATACACCTGAGCAGTGTGGGGTGCTTTGAAATAGCATTTAGGTCTCAAAAGCAAAATCATGAGTTACACAGTTATAAAATGCTGAATACAGATTAAGGAGCCTTGATGGCACGATGCTTAAGCACTCAGCTGCTAACCAAAAGGCCCGAGGTTTGACCCCACCAGCTGCTGTGTAGGAGAAAACACCTGGTGATCTATTTGGGCAAAGGTTACAGCTGGGAAAACCTCGGGGGCAATTCTAGTCTAGTCCGTAGGGTTGCTGTGATCTGGAATTGACTGGACAACAAGCTACCACATAGTAAAGATTAAAACCTCGTTGAAAGAACTTGAGATCATCAGAAACCCCACTGGAGGCTACCCTTGCCCCTGTCAGGAGCATGTGTCCACAGGGCTGTCAGACATGTCTCCTGTCAGAGGACACACAGACCTGTCAGTTTCCACAGAGCCAGTGTAGACCCCTTTTTAAACTTTAGGCACCTGGGGACATATGGCGTGAGTATGGTCTACTAAAAGTAGTCCCAGCTCTGCCTGGTCTACACTGTCCTGGCTGCACAGACTGCCTATCAGCCCATCTGGGATTGGGGCCATGTCTCTGGATGCAGGGTTAAAGGACTGGGGGAGCTGGAGAACGTTCTTTTAACCACTTCTCCTTTCTTCCAGGTGGTAGCCAAGGAAGCCTGGGAGAATCACAGGTTGAGAAATGACTCTGTGATTGTGGACACTTTCCACGGCCTCTTTAAATCCACTTTGGTTTGCCCAGAATGTGCAAAGGTTTCTGTGACCTTTGACCCATTTTGCTATTTAACTCTCCCACTGCCCTTGAAGAAAGATCGAATTATGGAGGTCTTCTTGGTTCCTGCTGACCCTGGCTGTAGACCCATGCAGGTAATCGAATCAGCACCTCATGTACGTGAGTGCTGTCCAGACCTGGGGTGCCATGCTTCTGTCTGCTGTATGGGAAGCTCCCTTTGTTGCCTCTGAGACCCCTTGCGCTGGCCTAAGTGTGTGTACCATTGGCCTGTGTGTAACGCTGTATATTCCAGGCTTCTTGCAAAGGTCCTCTGGTTCTCCCTTTTTTCTCTGTGTTCCATTTGTGTGACTAACTTCATCTGCTACGTGGGCCTTGAATCTGCATGTTGGGGAACCAGAATTAGTGCACTTTTTCTTAGTTGGGTTCACCCCTCAGTTGGCTGGAGAGCCTAGCCAAACCAAGAGGCCAGACAGAGATGTGATGTGCTGATGGCTCATTGGGTGACTTTGTACTTCATCTCTGGCTTTAGTTTCTTCATCTCCAAAGAGAGGTTCTAGATGGGATTGGACAACAACTGGTATAATTTTAATAATTCTGTAAAGGAAGTAGTGAACTTCTCTAGGAAGTTAAGAATAAAATAAACTGTTTGCAGGGGAAAGAGATGTCCGGGCTCCCAAGCTGCTGCTTGAGTAGAGAGAGGGGTGGTGATGCAGACCTGTCTGTTTGCTGGTAGCTCACCTGGGCCTTGCTCTCATCACATGCAGTTTCTGGAGGGATACTTCCGTCCCCAGTAGTGCTGGCTTTACCCCCTTTCTGTGGAGGTGCCTCACATCCCCTGTCACCCAGATTATCTGTCTTGCAGTACCGTGTGACGGTGCCGATGATGGGCGCTGTGGCGGACCTGTGCGAGGCTCTCTCCAGGCTCTCGGGCATTGCTGCAGAAAACGTAAGACAAGGCTGGTTAGTGACGTGCAACCTGTTAGGGGTGCTTCATGGTCCTTTGAAGTTTACTTTGAGTCATGTTGCACTTTGGGGGCTAGTGTTACTGGCCAGCACAAATAACTCTTTCTGGATGCCAGATATCCTGGGACTTACTATGGCTGACATGTTCTGTCTTGGGCCCAGGACACCCTTTCTTCCATTGCTGGCACACTAGATGTAGCAAGAAGGCAGGAGTGGGGCTCTGTTCTAGGCTGTACTGCCCCTTCCTACATGACTTCCATAGCATGAGGGCCCAGAAGTTCCTTGCAGCTCTACTCTGTAATTTTGTGGAGTGACATTGTGAAAACTTGTCTTTTAAAAACAGCTGCTCATTCTAGGCTTTCTGCTGAGCCTGACACTGTGGTGAGGCTGGGGAACTGGGCACTTTCCCTTGTGGTGAGAACCATCCTCCTGGATGCTGCCAGCTGTGGCTGATAGGTAGCCTGTGAAATGCTGAGTTGCCAGCCCCAGCCCCTCTCTCCTCCCAGTCTTGGTCACTGCCCTGCTCCTTCCCTAGCCCCTGGCACCCCTGCTGTGGTTCAGGGTGGTTGGGCTTTGGCTCATTCCAGTCTGTACCGAGGGTGTTGTAGAGACCAGTCCCCAGGTGACTCGTCGTCTGGTCAGCATTCACTGCCACACCGGGCTCCTTGCCAGTCTTGCCACTCAAGGGCAACTCTCTTTATTGGCCTTGGGACAGGTGTTACTAGTGTGTCCACAGCTAGTGACTGCCATGCTGCACAGGCCTCAGCCTCAGGGCATTAGGGCTGGTCACATGGTGGCCTCCTTGGGGCCAGCACTCCAGCAGGGGATTTTTTCCTCAGAATTAAGTAGTTTGTTAGCATAGGTGCTTTTATTCACCTTACACTGTGTCTGTTACTGTTAACTCTTAGATGGTGGTCACAGACGTGTATAATCACCGGTTCCACAAAATCTTCCAAATGGATGAAGGCTTAAACCACATCATGCCTCGGGATGACATTTTCGTGTGAGTGCCCAGCAGTCCTGCCGAGGGATGGAAGGAGGCATTCCAGAGCATGCCTGTGTCTCCAGAGCAGTTCTTTCAGTCGGAGTTCATGTGGCTTTCCCCAGCCCCTGGGTGGAGGGTGTTTAGGGAATTGTGAGTAACCACCAGTGCTGAGAACCTACTGGTATTTCGGAGCCGGCCATCCAGGTAACTTGCCTTGACACAGACACAACCTTTTGACAACAGTTGCTGCCTGTTAGAAGGCCTAGTCAGTGGCCCCACAGATGACTGTGCTGTCAAAATGCCCTTCTCAAGAAGGGTCAGAACTGTGTGAGAGGCCTTGGAAAGACAGAAGGAGAGGGTGCAGAAAGGATCTCCTCCTCTGCAGTCTTTGGCTCCTGAGACCAGTTTTGTGGTCTCACAGATGTCCAGCTCAGGAAAGACAAGGAATGGCTAATGGAAACATCTTTTTCTGGCTCTCACATCCAGTGACCTCTGAGATGCTGTTTTCTCATCTTTGTGGGGCCCAAACCCAGTGATGTTGAGCGTATTTCACGTCACAGCCACACTGTAGGCGGAGTAGAACTGCCTGGTCAGATTTCCTAAGCTTACACACTTAAGAAAATAGACTGCCACGTCTCTCTTTGTGGAGCAGTGGGTAGGTTTGAACTGCTGACCCTTAGTTTAGCAGCTGCTGAGAGATTAAAACACTGTACCACCAGGCCTCTGTCTAGTGGGGACCAAACCCACTGCCATTGAGTCAGTTCTGACTCTTAGTGACACTATAGAACAGAGTAGATTGCCCCATAGAGTTTCAAAGAAATGCCTGGTGGATTTGAACTGTCAACCTTTTGGTTAGCGGCTGTAGCACTTAATCGCTGTGTCACTAGAGCTCCTATGGAGACCAAACCAAAAACCCAAAACCTGTTACTGTCAAGTTGATTCTGACTCATAGCGACCCCATAGACAGACTAGAACTGCCCTGGAGAGTTTCCAAGGAGCGCCTGGTGGACTTGAACTGCTGATGTTTTAGTTAGTTGTAGCACTTCACTACTAGGCCACCAGGGTTCCCACTGTGGGGACAGTACACTTCAAATCCAGCTGGTCTATTTGGTCCCCCGTGGGTGCTGTTGTTTCTTGTCTGCTCCATGTGGGAGCATCCTCTTCCCTGGGAGCTTGTCTTGCTCAGAGACCCTTGAATGTGGACCACACCCATGTTGTCCCCACCTCATCAGCTCTCACATTTTCCTCTACTCACAGGTTTTTAGAATTTTGTTTTCGGCTGAGGAAGGCAGTGCACAAAGGAAATATTCCCTTTATTTTGGGGTCTGGACTTCTGGATCAGTTTTTAGAAGCGTAGTTCTCGGCCATTTATAGATCCTGGTTCTGGTATCCTTGTACATGCCTCCCACCATGCCATCTTTCCTGCCTTCCCTCAGGGTGCATGTAGGCCCACAGGACTAGGGCATGGGAAGGTCAGCTTTCACGTCCATTCTGACCCCGGGCCTGATCCACAGCCCCCATTATTTCTGGAAATTAGTGTTTGCACCTACCTGAGTGGAGGAGAACTAGCTGACCACCACCAGCAAAGGAATTTTCAGAGGGCTTGACAGCCAACCAATGGGAAAGTATCCTTTCAAGATGACTTGATGATTGTGAAAATAGTGATAGCATCTATAGTTTTGGGGAAACCCCTGTGGCGTGGTGGTTAAGTGCCACAGCTGCTAACCCAGAAGTTGCTAGTTCTGGTGTTACATACACTGTGCTGTGAATTAGTTAATTATTACCAAGCAGTGAAGGTGGGTAATCCCATTGTCCTGTGAGTAGTTACAGTCAGAATGTGGGTCTCTTGTCCTGTGTCACAGCAGCCAGAAAGTTGGACCTGGAACCTGGGCTAGCCTTGCTTTGAGGCCTGGTCCTTTCATGAACATTACTACAGTGGTCCACAGGGTGCTGTCCATTTTGAACAATAGACATTTTTTGAGTCATCCTTAGATGCTCTTCCTTGTTCAGCGTCTGTTAGGACTGTGTACCAGGCATTTGAGGAGGTGTGTGTAGTTCCAGTTTCCAAAAATTCAGTCAGTCGGTTGGTGTCTCCCCCTATAGGAAGAGGGGAAAACTACAGTTGGTTGTCCACAGTTTTGCTAATACCAGTTTCAGGATAAAACATCTGTCAGTCTCCTCAGTACCATGTATTCACTAAGTAAGAAACATTTTTGAAAGCCATAGATTTTTATTTAGTGATTACTTATCTCTGGTTCTTTAAAAACATGCTTAGGATTCTTTTATATAAATGTTTTTTAAAAAGATGGCAAATTTATAAATTTGTTTTCTTGTTTGAACAAGAGTATTTGACTAATATTTTGGGTGTACACTTTTGAAAATATTTAGTTTTATTAGTGAGGAGAGCACTGAAATGCATTTTTAATAGTTGAGCTTCTCAGCAACAAGCTATGACCTTAGTGGCATGTGTGTATGTTTGTGTGCAGAATGATGGTCCAGATGATGGCCGTCATCTCTGTACCAAGTTTCAGTTGAAGGAAGCCAGAGTTTGAGGCCATGGGTGGGGAGCAGGGATCCCAGTCTCCCAGAGTTCTGGGCCGTGTAGGATCACATTGTGCAGACCACGACTCCCTTGGGGGTTCCCCTACACAGCCTCTAGAAGTGTTTTGGAAATGGCTTCTCCACGTTTTCTGCCCAAGTATGCCATTCCACGTTAACCACTGCATAGCCACAGCTCAAAGCTCTGTTGCTCACAGGGACCTGCTTCTGAAGGTGTCCTCTTGTATGATTGACACAGGTATGAAGTCTGCAGCACTTCCGCGGATGGGTCAGAATGCGTTACACTGCCAGTCTACTTCAGGGAAAGGAAGTCCAGGCCATCAAGCACATCTTCTGGGGCCATGCTGTATGGGCAGCCACTACTGATTTCTGTCCCCAAGCACAAGCTAACCGTCGAGTCCTTGTATCAGGCTGTTTGTGAGCGTATCAGGTTGGTGGCAGGGGTGCGATTTGCTTGTTATCTGAGATCAAGGTTGGCCCAGTCATGGTAGTGACATCCCCTTGCAGAGTGCCTGTGTGGCTTCTGTGGGCTTGTGTCTGTAGTAAATTATAGTAGTGTTAGTCCCGGGGAGGGCCAGGGCAGATGCCATTGGGTGGAGAGTCTGGCTGACCTCAGGCACCAGGACACTGGGTGCCCAAGCCTCGTGGTCCCCAGTGTCTTCCTGTCTGTCATACTCGTTACCTGGTTTAGGAAGTGTAGTGCTTTGATAGCATTTTGTATTTCAGTACTATGTCTGAAGGTGGAAACTGCCATGACTGGGAACTACTTAGGGTGATGTTGCTATATGATGTTCAGCAAAGACTTGAAACAAACTTTCCTGGGTTCTTCAGTGACTTGGTAGTTTGATTAGACCTCTGATCTCTTGGGTTTCTGTTAATTTCTTGAGAGTGTCAAGCCATTACATGCTTTTAAAGCACTTTTACTTAGATAAATTGCTGTGAGTTAGCTGAAATATAAATTGTGAACTATTTCTTAGCTGAGCAGTAGAGAAAGATAGATAAAGGTTACAACTCACCCACTGTTCTTCTGTCTGTTTTGTTAAGCCGCTATATAAAACAGCCTTTGCCTGATGAGTCTGGCAGCTCGCCCTTGGAGCTGGGAGCCTGCAATGGCTCCAGGGGCGGCTGTGAAGGTGAGCGCTCGCCATGCTGTGGGGCTGTGACTGACCACATCCCTCCCGACCTCCCTCCTCTTCCAAAGGTGTTGTACACAGGGGAGAGGGAGGCTTGGTTGGGGGTCTACCCAGAGCAGCCATCCTGGGACACACATCTGAAACACCTTGCCAGTTCCCCATATTGTCTAGCGTCAGTACCTCATGGAATTTTCTTTTTGACTTAGAGATGTAGGCCAAGTTTCCCGTAAGGCTGACTGAGCCTGTGGAGATTTAGTTGCTTGTCCAAGATTATTAAGTCGCAGGATTTGGATTCTGATCTGTTGGGTTTACAGAGTGGGTGCTTAAACCAGCCCACGAGCTGATCTCTGTTGGCAGAGCTAGTATCTTGCCATTGCCCATCAGTGTGGTATGGAGTTGCCCAACCCTTGAGTGTTTGCCTGGACTGGCTGGCAAACCTTTAGCCCTGGGGAGAACTGGTAGTTACAGTCTACCAGATGGGCAGCAGAGACCAGATTTTTTGGATGTCTCTTTCTCTACTTAGGAAGCCATAGGTGGTAACCAACTTCAGACAGGCCCTGCTGTGGGCAGAAAGAAGGCAGAGTCTGAAAAGCATTGGAATAGTCTTGGTGCAGGAAATTCAGAGCCCTTGCCATCCTCCTGTGGCTGGGTGCTGACAGACCTGTCCTGACTGAGGAGCTGTTTGTGACCCACACTGGGGCTGTCACTCTTCCTTTTGGGTGTTAGTCATTCAGTGACTCTCTTGTGCTACAACTGCAGATGTAGCTGTTTTCCAGGTTAGTGCCGTAAATTTAACTGTAAATCCAGACACTGTCTCCAGGATGTGCACATTCTAGGCCGGTGAGAGTTGACATTCAAAACTCCAGCCTCTGTGCTCTGTCCTCATCAGATACTCCACATTGTGTTTGGTATTTTTGGGTTGCATAGGGCTTATTATTGCCAGATTCGTATTTTCCAGATGGCCGTGTCCTCCTCCCTTGGGGGGAACAAGAATGTATTTGGTGCACAGGTCCTACAGGCAGAGGTGTTGGGAGTGGTCCTGGAGGTCTCTAAGCAACCCCAGGTGACCTGTGGATTCTGAACACTCCAGGAGTTAAGGCGCTGTGATTCCCTGCTCAAGGTGTGGGGTGGCCTGGCTGAGTCGTTTCATCCCTCTGAGCCTTGGTGTATCCATCTGCAGATTAGGATGATAATACCTGCTTCAGAGCGTTGGGGGTACAATTTAATAAGATATGCATTTCTAATACCTGGTACATAATAGGTGCTTAATGAATCACACCTGGTAAATACTGGCTGCTCTCATAACTAGCCTGAACCTACTCAGGAAGAATAGAACTCCTGTCTTCTTTTGAATTTTCCAAATGAAACTTGGTGCAGAGACTTCAGACCCTGCTTAACATTGAAGTACTTTGCCTCGTCATTGTCGTGGCTCCTTGTTTGGCCTGTGACAGCTGACCTTTGGGTCCCCTGTGGATTCTGTAGGTGACTTAGGTTAGCTGCTGTTAGTGACCCCTGCTTTCCTTTTCCTTTCTCACCATGTCACCTATGCTTCATGGCATTGGGTTCTGACTACACTGGCAGAAGGTCCCTGAGCTTTTCCAGGTAAATTGCCAGCCAGTGGCACAACCAGAGACAGAGTTCTTATAGTGTGAGGTACTGTTTGCTCGTTGGCTGGGATTTTAGTTCTCTCCCTCTCTGCAAGGCAGCAGGCAGGGCAGGGGTGTCCTTCGCTGGTCTAAGAAGGGGAAGGATTTACTTGTGTGAAGGTCAGTGCTTCTCAGCCTCAGGAGTCTGAAGAGCTGAACTAGGAAGGAGTCTGTGTGAGCTGGGGCCAGGTGGCTCTTGTGGGCCCATGTCAGCTGGCTGTTTGGATATAGCAGTGCTGGGCACTGTCACAACTTCATCCACAACTGCTGCTTCTGCTGCCTGGAAGGAGACTGCATTGTCGTGGCCCTCCTTGCATTTTAAACGTTCTCTTCCCCTGTTAGTTACCTGACACTTGAGCTGTCCCCTGGGAGGTAGGCCCAGTGAGGGGAGGACTCTGCTGTGTTTTGGAACCAAGTATGGCACCTGTCCTTAGGAGGCATTCCATAAATACTTGTTGAAGGAACATGCAGCAGCGCATGTGTCTTCTGGAGGAGCTGATTGCTGTTATTTATGGTTTGTGTTCATTATAATGTCTTAAGAATGGACTTTTTAATTGCATTTCTTGTCAGACGGTTGTCTTGAGTATTGAGTGTGTATTTTTAGTCCTTTCCTCTTGCGGGCCCACTGGTGAAGCTGAAAGAGTGGTGTGCAGTGCAGTAGACTAATGAGTGGAAAGGAGGCTCATCCTGGGTCAGACAGGACTGCTGACTCCTGTTGTGTGCCTTTGGATGACTTACTGAGCCTCCTGTCCTCACACAGAGTGGAAGTGTTCACTGTGTCTGTCCTGCAGGGTTGTGGTGAGTCTCATTTGAGTATGAGTGCCTTGCAAATGCAGAGGGCTATGTATAGTTTCACCTACACAAAGCATAGTATGGAGGGAAACACCACAGTTAGATATAAAATTAACGTTTAACTTTGAAATCGTCGCAAATTATATACACATTGTTTTCTTTTGTGTGTCAGGAGAAGATGAAGAAATGGAACATCAGGAAGAAGGCAAAGAGCAACTCTCTGAAACAGAGGGCAGTGGGGAGGACGAGCTGGGAGGTGATCCCAGTGAGACCCTCCAGAGGAAGGCCAAAGGCCAGGCTGGTCCAGAAAGGCTTTTCACCTTCAGCCTCGTGAACTCCTATGGAACAGCTGACATAAATTCACTCACAGCTGATGGAAAACTGCTTAAACTCAACTGTAAGCACTTTCTCAACAGGCTCTGTTGAGATTTATCGTCGGTGTGAACAAACCAAACCAGATGCTTGCTGCTTAGTGCGTTCTCTGTGAAAATACTTAACATTGGGTGCATTGAGCTTTTGTAAGGCTTTCTGTGGCTCCAGAAACACACTTGTGCAGTCCTTGGCTTGAAGCCCCCCAGCCTGTTTTCTGACCCCTTTCCTGCCTTGTGAGACATCTCTCCTTGGTCCTCTGTGGCCTCGTAGGGACGTAAATTATTTCTAAGCTTCCACCACTCTTCAGGACTTTTGTCGTAGATTGGTAGCACTTCTTGCAGCCCTTCTGTGTGGCAGCATTTCGTTTTTGAGAAGTATCTTTTGCTGCCTAAGAACACTCCTGAAATGACACCCATCCGTAGTGGCCATGGATTTTGTAGGCTCTCCCTTACATGGTGTCTGCTCTGGGGATTGCCCTACAGATGGGAGAAGGCATCCACAGAAGACAGCTTTGTGTTTGAAAAGTACAAATGGCCAGTAGGGCTCCCTGGGCAGGGTTGAGAGGGGCACTGCAAAAACAAGCTCTTGCGGTTTTTTCCAGCCTTGTTCGTTGGAGAAGAAATAGACTAGCTGTTGTTTAGCTTTGTTGTTTTTACACTTCTTTTAAAAATATTCCTCAGTAGTGGTTTTGTTGACATTTATAACATTCCATAAAATGCCTCTTTTTAAAATGTACAGTTTTGTGCATTTTGGTGTATTCAGAGAGTTGTCTAAACATCACTCGTCTGATGTTACAGTGTTAACTTCATCCTAAAAGGAAAGGGCAGTCACTCCGCATTCCCTCTTCACACAGCCTCTGGAAGCCGCTCATCTGCTCTCTGTCCCTGTGGGTTTGCCTTTGGGGTCATTATGTGTAGATGGAATCATACAATAGTAGATTTTTAACTTGCCACACTGCATCCAGCTAATGTCAAACCGTTTTTAAATACCATAAGAACATCACAGCGGTGAACTCTGTTTCCACTCGAGTCTTTTGTTATTGTTGTCTTCAGTTTTACTTGTACGTGTGATGGAACCACCATACATTACATTTTTAACTTTAAACATTTAATAATTTTTTGTTTTTTTCAAATATTAAAATAAGAAAAATGTCTTTACCTACATGTTTATTACTTACAGTGTTCATATTTCCATCTTGCATCATTTTTCTTATATCTAAAGAACTTTTAACATTTCTTATACTGTAAATATGCTGGCTTTTGTTTGAGAAAAAAGTATTTGCCTTCATTTTTTAAAGATGATTATGGATTGATAGAATCATGTTTTAAAAATATCTCTATCATCAACTGACATATTTTCCACTGTGAAGTCTGCCGTCCTTCCTGTCTGTGTTTCTTTATGCTTGTCTTTTTCTCCAAGTGCTTTAAAATTTCATCACTGGTTCTCAGGGATTTGAGAAGTTCCTTGGCGTGATTTTATTTATGTTATTTTGCATATGGTTCATTGAGCTTTTTGGATCTGTGAATTTATAGTTTTCATTAAGTTTGTAAGCCTGGTCGTTATTTCTTGACATGTATTTTTCTGTCCTGCCCTGTGTCTGCTTTCTTTCTGGGACTCCATTTACACACAGTTGATCACTTGGTGGTGTCCTGTATGTTAGTAATGATTTGTTTCATGTATTAATTTTTCTTTTTTTCTCACTGTTTTAGATAGTTTCTAGTCTATTTTCAAGTTCATTGATCTTTTCTTTTGTAATACCTATCTGCTGTTAATCCCTCTGTATCTGTCAGTTTGTCGTACTCGGGGGGCTTGCACGTTGTTATGATGCTGGAGCTATGCCCGCTGGTATTCAGATACCAGCAGGGTCACCCATGGTGAACAGGTTGCATTTGGGCTGCAGACTAAGACCGACTAGGCAGTCTGTTTCTGTAAAGAACTAGCAAGTGAATACCTTATGAATAGCAGTGGAACACTGTTTGACACAGTGCCAGAAAATGAGCCCCACTCACAAATGGGGAAGAGTTGCCTCTTCAAATGGACATTAATGGTGTGCATGGAGTCAAGCTTTCAGGACCTTCACTTGCTGATGTGGCTACTCACATATTTATTCCTATTCCCAAATGAACTGAATGTGGAAATAATTTAATAGTATCATTTAATACCACATGCGAGTAAAATTTTGCCAAAGATCATTCACATGCAGCTGTGACAGCATATTGAAAAGGAACTACCATGAATTCAGACCAGATTCAGAAGAGGACTTGTAACCATGGATATCACTGCTGATATCAAGTGGATCTTGGCTAAAAGTAGAGTATACCAGAAAGACGTTTACTTCTGTTTTATTGACTGTGTAGTCATTCAACTGTGGATCATAATGAACTAGAGTAAATTACAGAGAATGGGAATTCCGGAATACTTGTGTTTATGAGGAATCTGTACGTGAATCAGGAGCAGTCATTTGAACAGAAAAGGGGTCACTGCATAATCCAAGAAGCTGGACTGTGTGAAGAATGATGCATCAGGATTAGAGAAAGACTTACTAACAGCCTGCTTTATGCAGATGACACAATGTTGCTTGCTGAAAATGAGGACTTGAAACACTTAACTGATGAAGATCAAAGACAAAGCCTTCATCAAGAAAGCAGAAATCCTTAGAACTGGACCAGAGAAAAGACTGAAGTTGTCAAGAATTTCATTTTACTTGGATCCAAAATCAACATCAACATTGTTTCATGTAGCAATCAAGAAATCAAAGACACTAACCTGGTTTCAACTGGAAGACATTATGTTGAGTGAAAGTAGTCAGCGACAAAGGGACAAATATTGTACGAGACCTCTGCAATAAGATCTCAAAAACAGACTTGTGTATAGAAGAAAAGACTCTGACAGCTGCAAGAGAGGGGAGGGAGGGAGGGTGAGGGGGGAGGGTTTAGTTTAAATAGTTACTAGAAATCTAGTTGGGAGAAAGCGGTGATAGCACACATTAGAAACAAGAACAACATTAAGTGGACTTCAGCATAACTTGAGTACTCCTTCCATCTTAACTCAATACTGCAAGGATAGAGTAGCTGGGGCGGAGGGCGGGGAACCATGCTCTTAGGCGAATTACAGGCCAGTTGGCACAACTAGCGTTTTGCTAAGAGAGCTCTCTGCACCCCACATTGGTGAGTGGCGTTTGGGGTCTTAAAAGCTGCCAAGCTGCCATCCGAGGACACAGCAAATGGTCCCAACTCCGCAGGAACGGATGCTCACCAAGGACCAAAATGACATGCGGTAAAGACAACCAAGAAGACAGAAAGACCCACAAGAGTGGGTGCCTACATCGACTTGGGACCGGAAGAACCGGATGGTGCCCGGCCACCACCAGTGATAGCCACGATGGAGCTCACAGAGAGGAGTCTCACTGGCAACACAAGAATAAAAAGGGGTGCATCATGAGATCTCCACTAAAAGACCTCAGTTGATGGTCCAGTGGTTTTGGGGTTCCTCTGAGAAGCATAGCCCCTGGCCCTGGTGCTACCCTTTCCCATAAATTATAACAGAGATCCACTCTTTGGACAGGAATGGATTGGACTTGGCAATGCAGAGGGACCATATATTGGAAGCACTTTATGGTTCTATACATCTATAGGATATCATCTTGCTGACCTCTGGCTGGAGGAAGGGGAGTGGATGGAGAGGAGGGGAAAGGAGGCTGTTGGGAGGATGAGACATGTATGGAGCAGAGAGGAATAGTGTGCAGTCACCGGACAGGGGGAGCAGTGGAAGCTGCATATAGGTGGACATGTAAATTTATACGTGAATGTACATTTTCACTCAGTTATGTTAAATAAAAATAAAAAAGAAATCAAAGACACTTTGCATTGGGAAAATTTGCTGCAAAGACTTCCTTTAAGTGTTGAAAAGCAAAGATGTCATCTTGAAGACCAGGGCGCACCTGACCCAAGCCGTGGCGTTTTCAGTTGTACCTTTTGCATGCAAAAGCTAGACAGTGAATAAGAAAGACAGAAGAATTGATGCCTTTGAATTGTGATGTTGGATAAGAATGTTATATGTACTGTGGACTACCAAAAGAACAAACAGGTCTGTCTTAGAAGAAGTATAACAAGAGTGTGCTTCTTAGAAGCAAGGATTGATGGTACTGCATCTTAAATACTTTGGACATGTTGTTAGGAGGGATTGATCCCTGGAGAAGGACTTATGCTTGCTAAAACAGCAGGTCATTGAAAAAGAAGAAGATCCCCAAGATAGATTGACACAATGGCTTCAACAATGGGCTTGGGCACACCAACGGTTGTGGACCTGGTCCAGGAATAGGTAGTGTGTCCTCCTGTTTTATATAGGGTTGCTAGGAGCTGGAACTGACTGTGACAATGACAAAACAGCATCTGCTGTTAATTTCATCCGGTGTATTTTTCATTTCTGGAAGTTCCATTTGAGTCTTTTTGTATATTTCTCTTTTTGGTTTGGTCATAATTTCATCTGTTGTCTTGCACATGTGGAGCATATTGTGATACTGTTGTACTATTGCTAGGTCTCAGTCTTTGTCATTGTTGGGTCTGTTCCCATTGACTGACTTTTTCTCATGGTTATGGTCGTATTTTCTGTTTCTTTGCATGCTCTATAATTATTTATTGGATGTTAGACATTGTGAATTGTACACTGATAGTTGCTTAATACTCTTTAAGTATTGAAAAGTAAAGATGTCACCTAGAAAACTAAAGTGTGCCTGACTCATGCTATAGCATTCTCATTTGCGTCGTGTGCATGTGAAAGCTGGACAGTGAACAAAGAAGACAGAAGAAGAGTTGATGCCTTTGAACTGTAGGGTTGGAGAAGAATGTTGAAGGTACCATGAACTGCCAAAAGAACAAGCAAATCTGTTCTGGAAGAAGTATAGCTAGAGTGCTCCTTGGAAGCAAAGATGGCAAAACTGCGTCTCACATACTTTGAACATGTTATCAGGAAGGCTCAGTCCCTGGAGAATGACACCATGCTTGGGAGAGTGGAGGGTCAGAGGCAAAGAGATGAATTGCCACAGTGGCCACAACAGTGGGCTTAAGCATGAAAAAAATTGTGGCTATGACACAAGACTGGGCAGTGTTTTGTCCTGTTGCTCTTAGGGTCACTATGAATTGGAACAATATTTACTGGGAATTGCATGAAATTGACATTTCAATGTCAATAAATATAATTTTGGAGGAAACAAAGTAACACTCATTCACGTGTTGCCTGTGGGTGCTTCCTCATAGCTAAAGAGCTGACGAGTGTGATAGACCATGTGGCCTACAGAACCTAAAGAAGTACTATGTAGTTGCTTACAAAAGTTGGTGGTCCTTTGGTCTAGGACTAGTTGAGTTCCATTGCTAAGACCATAGTGTTCTGAGGCTTCTACCTGATGTCCCTCAGGTTGCAAGGACCTTACATTCTGGCTGGCAGCGTGACCTGTCTGTGCCCTGTGTGAGCCCTGGGCAGTAGTCTGCATGCTCATTCCAGTAGTTCTTCGCCTGGAGTAGTTTCCTGTTATGCAGGTGTACTTGGCAAAATACTTGAGGGGGCAGTCTGTAAATTTTCTGTTCTCATGTTCGTTCATTCTTTCTCCAACTCTGTCTTTGTGCACCTTCCTCTAGTCCAGTGCCTAACAAATTCTCACCATTTCCTCCAATTCTAATCTTGGATACCATAGTGGATTTTCCTTCCCCCATCCTGTAACCTGGAAACTGCATCCAGACAGTAAATGGGAAAAGTTATTGGGGTCACCTTGTTTCCCTTTTCTCAGGTATTACACTCCTGCTCTGCCAGAGTCTGAGAGGTTACATCTGTCTTGTCGAGTTTACGTGTGGTTTTAGGCAGGAGAGTAAATCTGGTCCTTGTTACTCCCCTGTGACCAGTGCCCTATAGTTAGTGCCTTTGTAGCTGTCTGTCACTGAGTAAATCCTTGTTAGTGGATCTGGGGAGCTGGGGGCACAGAGGATCTGGCATTGCTTTCAGCAGTGACAAGTGAGCAGAGTTTGCTGATATGGCCAGAGTGTGATTCTTCTCACTTGTGTCACCTGAGCATCTCTCCTAAAGTGAAGCGCCCCTGTAGTAATGGGGGACACTCTCCTCTTCTTCCACAGCTCGATCCACACTGGCCATTGACTGGGACAGTGAGAGCCGGAGCCTTTACTATGACGAGCAGGAGTCTGAAGTAGGTCACATCGGGTTCTTGGTCACTAGAGTGACCTGATTTCCACAGTGGACTTCTGTCAGGATAACTGTTACCAGTCTGACAGCAGTTTAACAAGTTATAATTCAAACTGAGAGTGGAAAGTACTTAAAATTGTTGTTGGTTGGTGTTCGGTGACTCCCGAAAGTACACTTTATTCTAGATGTGAGATTCTCTGTAGGCCTGTTGCATCTTGGCCCAGCAAGATCATGTTCCCTTACAGGCCTACGAGAAGCACGTGAGCATGTTGCAGCCACAGAAGAAGAAGAAGACCTCAGTGGCCCTGAGAGACTGCATCGAGCTCTTCACCACCATGGAGACCCTTGGGGAACACGACCCTTGGTATGCTGCTTCCCCCTGGGCCTCAGGGATCTGCTGGGGCATCTCTGCACATAAGGACCTTGGTGACTGAAGGTGTCACTGTCTTAAATGGCCTCTGCTGTACCACATAGGTCCTTCTGTGTCAGTTCTGTCTTCCAGACTAAGCCATCACTCCATTTTGAAAGGTGGCTTAGAGACCTCCCTGCCATGAAGAAGCTGTTCAGAGCACAGCTTGGAAGAATAGTCATGGATGCAGCTGTACACCATGCATGAGAGCCAGGCCGGCTCTGGTCCCTCTTCCCACTAAGAAGAGTTGATCTTTTCAGGTACTGTCCCAACTGTAAGAAGCATCAGCAGGCCACAAAGAAGTTTGACCTGTGGTCCTTGCCCAAGATCCTGGTGGTCCACCTGAAGCGTTTCTCGTACAACAGATACTGGAGGGACAAGCTCGACACTGTCGTGGAATTCCCAGTCAGGTAAGTTCTTAGGGCCCCCCGGTAGGAAGATGAGAAAGCAGGGAGTGATTCTGGGTGCTGATTGGCTGCTGGTTTTACCCAAAGACTTCTGCATTATGATGTGTGTTGCTGAGCTGCTGGAGTGAGACTATGTAATCAGCCCTCTCTACTTCCCAGGGGCTGGGGGGTGTTGCTTACCTCTGCCACTGGGGTCACAAGTGGGAGTGCACACCCACCACATTGGGGAGCTGGTATAGGGATCAGGACTGCTGTCTGTCTGTATCCTATCAGGCCCCAGACTGTAGAGTGTACGTGACACAGGAAATGGAATTAACAAGTAGACATTTTCCCACAAAATGTTGATTTTAAAGGGCTTTCTTGGGGAATGATAGATATGTGAAGTATAGGACGTGTCAGTGAGAGAACTTGGATGGTTGGGTGTGTGGATGTCTTAGATACTTGTAAAATTAACTTTCCTGTAGGTTTGATGTTTTCAAAATTTAGGGGGAAAATGTGGGGTGGTTCTGATGTTCCTTCCTGTCTGCCTGCTGAAGCTCCCTGTCTGTCCTCAGACCTCTTCCTCACCATTCGGTCTGGTGTTGGAGCTTTAGAGGTGGTTTCTCCCGTTTTCTGGTTTGAAAATGTCATTCCCCGGGGCCCGTCTGTCATAGTCTGTTGACACCTTGGTCGGCAGCTGGGTGTAGAACACCATTCTGTTCCCACCTGTTGCATAAAAAGTGTTGTGGGTTTCTCTGATTTCTTTGAGTTTAATATTAAAGGCCTGTTTTTATGTTTTGTGCTCAGAGCTCTGAACATGTCCGAGTTTGTCTGTGACCTATCAGCAAGGCCCTATGTGTATGACCTCATTGCTGTGTCCAATCATTATGGAGCCATGGGGGTTGGCCACTGTAAGTACTGGCATCTGCATCCTTCTGACATGTTGAGAGACATGTGTCCATTCAGGTGTCATCGTGTCTCCATGCCAGGCCCTGTCCTACGCATATGAATTGTACAGCTCCACAGGCTTTAGGCTCTAGGCAGCTTCAGTCCTTCTGGCCCACCATTCCTGCTTGATCACTTCCTGCCTCAGGAAGGCTGCTCAGTCTCCAGCCCTCACATCTACATTCCACACCATCAGAAGAGAAAAGGAGGACATAGCCTTCTCTTTCAAGTAGACCTCACCAAAGTCCTCCTCAGTCTGATAGATTTCATTCACTATAACTTGATCACATGGCTATATGTAGTTGCAGGAAAGACTAGGGAATGAAAATTGTGCCTGTTTGAAAATTTGAGTTGTATTATGGCCACTGCTGATCTCTGATTGTATCATAACCTGCACTACTGTTCATTGCTCTTCACCTTACTGTTTTCTTACAACATTAATTTGCATGTATATCTGTGTTCATGCATGCTGGTCAAATATATATATATATATATTTTAGTTTGGTGGTGGTTGAGGATATGCACAGCAAAACATACACCATTTCAGTAGTTTATGGATAATTCCGTGGCATTGATGACATTCTTTTGAGTTGTGCAGCCATTCTCACCATTCTTTTCTGAGTTGTTCCTCCATTAACATAAACCCACTGCCCTTTAAGGTTTCTGACTAATTTTTCAGGTCACTGATACACTTTGGTCCCATTCCCATGTAATAGATCTTGAAAGAGCACGGTCCTCAAGGCAGACATTCTTCACTGTTAAGTCAAACTATTGTTTGGTATTAAGACAATCTCAGGATATTTTTGGTGTAAGGTTTAAATATTATCTCAGGGAAATAGTTCCAGGAGTTTATTTAGCTTCCATGGCTCCAGAAAGTCTGTGGAGTTCATGACAATTTGAAATTCTGTTATGCATTTTGCCCCTTTTGAATTTACTGCTACTCTAGCATGTCAAGATGCCACTTGGGCAAGTTTTTGAGCCTCTGTGTGTATTTGCTTATCTGTGAGACTGTTGGTTTTGTTGAGGGTCTGGTGTCCAGCTCCACAGTGGACCCACAGTCAAAACTTGAGATTGAAAGTGACCATTTCTGCTGTTTCATGAGGCACAGGCAGTGCGATAAGGGACCACCTCCTCGTGCAGTAGACACATCAGTGAGGAAGCAGGCTGAGCAGTAAGCTGAGAGACTAGAAACGAGATCTCTGTTGGGTCCTGCAGCTCCTTAGAGTCTAGGTGGAACAGGAGTGAGAGATTACTCCTGGCACTGCTGTTGTAAACATATGCTGCCTGCAAGTGCTGTAAAATCCTAACTGGAAGAGTTGGCCCAGAGAACCTGCTTGGACTACTAATGTGAGGAATTGTTACCCAGTCATAAACTCTTGGCTCACAGTTTTAGAGAAGGATAAATTTATCCACATCTGAGCGGTGCGGACCCAGATACCGACATGTCCGTGACCAGGACTGCCCCACAGGCTCCAGAGGCACTGGGAGCCGTCCCTGGCCATCTGCCCGAGGCAGTAAGCAGTCTAATTGGGCACTTTATTTGAGAGCTACTATTTAAATTTCCAAAGTGTGAGTTCCTGTTACAGTGCCCAGGCTGTGAATTAGTTATCTGGGAGCAGTCTGAAGACTGACACTGATTTCTCTATATTTTGGATCCTTTTCCCAAACTTAAACAGTTTAAAGCCTTGGTCCATGACAGCTCCATTCTTAATTTTTTAGCCTTTTTGAGAGGGAACTAAGTAGAGACAAAAAGAGATATCCTTTGGTTGTTATGACACAAACCATGAAATCCTTTTTAATTTCAAGATGCTTTGTTTTTGAGTTGTTACGAAGTACTAAAGTAGTGTTTCATGTGACCCTGTGTACAGTAGTCAGGTTAATTCTTGGTGATGGCTACAGCATTTTCTCTCCACCTCCCGACCCCACAAGGATTGCTTTAATATTTTTATATATACTTCTATGTTATTTTAGCCTGGAAACCTTGGGGGCTTAGTGGTTAAGTGCTACGACTGCTAACCAAAATGACAGCATTTCGAATCCCCCATGTGGTCCTTGGAAACTCTATGGGGCAGTTTTGTCCTGTCTGTGGGGTTGCTATGAGTCAGAGTTGACTAGGCGGCAGTAAGCTTTTCATAGTATTTTAAGTGTATATGTTGCAAAAAAAAGATAAGTGTTAGATAGTTTTTTTTTAAGTTGTGTTTTTGGTGAAAGTTTACATTTTGTTAGTTTCGCATACAGAAATTCACACACACAATATTACGAGACTCTAGTGCCTTCCCTGTAATGTGACTGCACATTCTTCCTTTCCACCCTTGATTTGTCGTGTCCATTCAACCAGCTCCTATCCTTTTCAGCCTTCTCATCTTGCCTCCAAACAGGAACTGCCCAATCAGTCTCCTGTAAACACATTTTCATGAGTATTAATTTAATAGTCCAGTCCAATCTACATCTGAAGAGCTGGCTTCAGAAATGGTTTTAGTTCTGGGTTAACAGAGTCCAAGGACCATGTCTTCCGGTGTTTCTCTAGTTTCAGACCATTAAAGTCTATTTTTTTTTTATAATTTGTGGATATGAGTTCTGCACCCTGTATTTCTCCTGGTCCATCAGGGATTGTCTGTTGTGTTCCCTTTCTGGGCAGTCATTGTTGGTAGCTGGACACCATCTAGTTCTAGTCTCAAGCTAGTCTCTGGTTTGGTGGCCTGTTTTGTCTCTTAGGCTAATGTTTTCTTGTGTCTTTGGTGTTTCTTCATTGTCCTTTGCTCCAGGTGGGTTGAGACCAAGCGATGCAACTTAGATAATTGCTGACTTTTGAGACCCTAGATGTACTCACCAAAGTAGGATGCAGAATTTTATTTTGTTAACAAACTTCATTAATGTCAGTTACTACAGTGTTTTCTTTGTTGACTTGGCAGATACTGCATATGCAAAAAACAAATTGAATGGGAAATGGTACTACTTTGATGATAGCAATGTGTCCCTGGCCTCCGAGGATCAGATAGTGGTGAGTAGGCTCTGTTTCCTGGCTCTTCCTCTTACTCTTTTGTATTTTTGGTGGGAATAAATTTGGGTTAGTTGTGGTAGTTATCGTAGGGGTGGTAGAGAAAGTGCTGGCTGCTCTGCTTTTGGGACCCTTCCTAAAGGCGTAGCCAGCTGCCCTCAGGGTTCTGTGTTACAAGGCGCCTGGTTTTCTCCCCTCCCCTGGCAGTCGGCCTCAGGCGGAAGGGCCTTCTCAGGCACCTCTGGGCAGACGCACAGGGCAGGACAGCGGATCCCTGAGCAGGTTGTGGTTTGAAGAGTGAGAAAGAAGTCAGGGAGAGTGGGTGTTCCAGACCTAACACTGATTTTCCAGCCAGTGAGTGGACGTTTTCCCTTTTGTGTTGTAGACCAAGGCAGCTTATGTGCTATTTTACCAGCGTCGGGATGATGAGTTTTCTAAGACACCTTCACTCGTCCCTTTTCCTGGTTCCTCTGATGGGAAGAGGAGACTGAGCAGCTCCCCGCAGGGCGTGGGGGAAGACGAGGCCTGCAGCATGGACACCAACTGATGCTGCCGTGGCAGTCCTGTCACCGTGCAGCACAGTAGAATCCCCCACAACATCTTGGATGCTCTGAAGACTGCTGGTGTTCAATCTAAAAACCAGAGGAAGTTCCCTTCTTTCATGAGAAGAAAAAAAAAAGACCCTGTTTTGCTCAGAAGGGTTATGTTAAGAGACTGAATTGTTTTTCTTTTGAAGCAGGCGGAGAGAGTTCTCTAACACCTGTGGAGCTGCAGTGGGGGTGGGGGCCAGGGGTGGGGGCCTGGAGCATGTCTGATGGATTCCAGAGGGGAGGACACACTGTGACTGAGTGTGGTGTGGCCGGCCTGCCAGCTAGCCGTGAGGGCCCGCTGGGGGGGCCACCCCGGTGCCTGGATTTCTGGTCCCTTCAGTGGTCTGCTCCCAGTAAAGGAGTCCTCGAGTAAACCTGGCCTGTCCCCTGTGCCTTGCTGGGCACCTCATGGGTGGGAATCCCCGCATTAGCCCAGAAGTCCCGTCCGTTTCTCCTGAGTCATCTTGAATTCCCAGCTTCCTTCCTCTAATGAGATGGAGATCTAAAGTGCTGGGGTGTCCTGTCCCTATACCTCTTGTGGAACCCAGCAGTTCTCTTATGCCCCTTAGCCTGCTTGGTAAACTGATGAGCGATACCCTGTGATAGCACCTACAAGAAGCCTGAACACGAAACATCTGGGCTCTGCACCCACGTAGTCTCTCCCCACGGTGGCCTGGGGAGGAGGCCCAGCAGGGCGAGAACAAGGGTGGCTTCTCGCAGGAGTCGGGGTTCTCGCGGGCGCCTGTTCGCCCCTCCCCCTCGCTTCCTGGGGCGTGGCTCCCCCTCGCGGTCTTGTGGCGTGTGTGACCATCCGGGCTCGTCTGACCTTTAACCCGAGCCGTGGGGGTGGGGCAGCCCAGCTGGGAGCGAGCGTTGACCGTTTGGGAGGGTAGTGTCACCACACTGCTTGGTGAGGAGGCGACTGCGGGGCTCTGGCCCGAGGGTGGCGCGGGGATCTGGGCGGGACGGGAGACTTGGGGTGGTGGGCGGGCGAGACAGACCCCACGTGTGGGGTCGCCTGTCCTCTGTTTTAGACAGAGCGGGTAGTGCATGGAAATCGTAGCAGGTCCCCTTTCAGGGTATTTGCCAGCTGATTTGGAAGGTTGTCATTCTGTTGGCATTTCCAACGCATAACATGATAAAGACATGGTCCCTTTTAGGGGAAATGTCTGAAA
Source organism: Heterohyrax brucei (assembly GCA_028571685.1). NCBI lineage: Eukaryota > Metazoa > Chordata > Mammalia > Hyracoidea > Procaviidae > Heterohyrax > Heterohyrax brucei. The sequence goes on from CM053158.1 coordinate 17,095,748, forward strand.
AACTAAGAAGATGCAGAAAGGAGCTGACAGCTGCCATTGATCGGGCCTTTGAAGGAGTCGGTCATTCCCAGGAGTGCCCGGGCTTGCCAGGCCCCCAGAGGCTGGAGCTGGGTGCCAAGCCGCCCTCCTTCCCCAGCGCGGTGCACCAGCTCCTCTGCAGGGGACACCCGCTTGCCGCCTGCACTGCTGCGCCTTTTGCTCCTGTCGCTTGTGGTGCTGAGAATGAGAGCCCTGCCTTGACATCAAACCACACCCCAGTAAATGCAAAACCGCACACCTTCTGCCCCCAAAGAAAACCTCTGGCCAGCAAGGAAAACGTATTGATGCATTCTTCCTTTATGGCACCTGAAAGACAGTTTTGGAGAGCTACAGGAGATGGGGAAAACTGGAGAAAAGAAAGTTTAAGGTGATTCTAATCTGCAAGTTTCAAACTTAGCATAAGCGAATCCTTGTTTCTGAAAACATTCTTAAAGAGGCTAGATTGTGTTTGGCATTGCCTTTGTGTCCCTTAGGGAACACTGAGACCGCATTTGGGGGATTCACGACATTCTTCAGAATCGGGCCCAGAAGTTCCTGTTTTGTGTCTGTCAGGGTTGGGGGTGGGCATCAGTCCTGCATGTCACGCAAGTTACAGAAACCACTTTGCAGTGCTCAGAAGCTAGAAAACCAAACCCACTGCCATTGAGTCAGTTCCTACTCACAATGACCCAATAGAACAGAGTAAAAACCACCCCACAGGTTTTCCAAGGAGTGCCCAGGTGAATTTGAACTGCCAACCTTTTGGTTAGCAGCCATAGCTGGTAACTACTGAGTCATCGGGGTTTCCCTGTGGTGTTCAGGGGGCAGTAAGTTGTTAAGTAACCCAGTTTTTCATTTGAACTTTTTGTGCTATGTAAGGACAAGCCTTGATTCCATCCTAATTCCAGCTTCTGAGTCTGACACTGGGGGCTATGGCCCCACTGTGGGGAGGCTGTGCCCTCCTTCCGTTGGCCATATTCTTGCCTTGGCCCCAGCTTGCCCCCCAGATGTTAAGAGCCCCCTAGCTCAGGTCACCTCGAGGGCTTTTCTTGTCCAGGTAGCTGCCAGATGTCTTGATCTGGGGCAAGGACCACGTTGGGATGAAACTCGGGTCCTGGCATCTCAGTTCCCCTATAGGCAGGGCATGAAAAGGCCAGTTTATGTACTAGGTCAGCTCCGCAGTAGTTTTCACGGTCCTCAGAAACATCAGCGCACAGTCGGTGCTCATGAGCCACTAGCAGGATGTTTTCAGTAATTTCTTACCTGATTTAATGGTGTCCTGTTGTCCCTCAGTTACCATGTCGATGTCAGGTAAGCTTTTGTCTTCCAGAATTATCGAACGCTTGAGTTTTCGTCCAGTAGTTTCTTGAAAGATCTAATTCCCCAACTTCCCCCTCCCCTCATCCTGGGGCTACAGGAAAGATACAGAGAGAGAGATGAAGATTGACTCAAACAGGCCACTCAGCAGTTCTAGCCAAGAAGTCACGAAGGATCTGCTCGACGTGATCGGTGAGTGCACAGGGCTGGTCCAGCCTCTCCTTGGAAGGGCAGACCCTGCACACAGGCGCCCCCAGTGGGCACGGGTCTTAGATGAGAACCTGCCATCTTTGCCATCATCCATACATTCCCCAGATTTGTTTTGCCCCTAACAGGCTCTGCATGTACAGTGGTGAGCCAAACCAGCCCTGTCCTTGCCCTCACAGAGCTGATGGCCCCAGTGAGGGACACAGCAATAAGGTCGTTTCATTGTCTAGTTACAATGAAGCCCTCAGGAAAGGGACAGAGGCCCCAAGGAGATGGCGTTTGTGCTTAGGGCTGAGTAAAACAAGGCAGGCACAGGAGGGAAGGGCAGGCCCCCTGGGCTGGGTAATACAAAACCAGAATTAAAATGAGCAGCCTCCAACTCCCCTGTAGTTCCACCCCTCTGAGATAACCGCTGTTAACATAGCCGTGTGCGCATATCTGTGTATTCTGGGGGGGCGAACGGCTCCCACCGCACTGCGGACAGATAGCTGGCTGAGGCGTGCTGTGGGCCCTGGCTGAAACCGTGGGTTCTGAAGGGCCTCCCCTTACGGCCACAAAAGGGAGGCCTTCGAGGGGGAGGTACTCAGCCTAGACCTCAGGGCAGGATCCCCACCAGCCCATCCCACCAGTGGACTGAGTCCTTGTCATCATGCCTCTGCACACTCCCTCCAGACAGCATTTTGGTCATCATGGAGCCGTCACACCATGTCTTGTCATCTTTGTAGGTCAGGGAGTTCCCTGAGAGCCAAGACAAGGGTGTGCAGCTCTGTGCCCTCCTACTAATCCTGCGGGGACTGGCGGATAGTTGGCTTTGGTAAATGCTGGGCCTGGAAGGAGCTCAGTATACTCACCTTCACTTGGCCTTCCTCCGGCCCTGCCGGTCCTGAGCTTTGCACAGGCCCCAAAGAGTTTCTGTCTACCCATTTGTGATTTTTAATTTCTGTTTGAAACTTCGTCCAAAACCTCTCAGTGAAATCACTAACATAAAGGTAAATGTTCTTGTTTTTAAGACCATACAAGCATCCGAACTATTGAAGAATTGGCTGGGAAACTAGAATTTGAAAATGAGTTAAACCGCATGTCTGGTCACTGGGACGACGCACGCTTCCAGGAGGAAACGTGGGCTCTGCTTGTGGATGGGAGCCCTCGAAAGGTCTTGAACGCTGACCCCTGCGGTCTCAAGCAGGTTTTTGATGATCACAATATTGTGGAGACTGTTCTGGACTTGGAAGAGGACTACAGTTTGATGACTTCTTTGAAATACCCCATTGAATAGGATAGTTGACTTTAGCTTTGATTGCAAGGCTGGCGATAGGGAGCCTGGAGCAGCAGATGTAGTGGCCCTGACCCTTATGTTTTAGCAATTGGTAGACAGACCTACCACATCATTTTTAACTTCTGGTTTTATCTCGTTTTGAGCTGAGAGCCCAGTTTTTGTGTTGTTTTGGTTTAGAATGTTTCTTAATGGTTTGTTGTTTTTTTTTACATTTCCTGACAAATATGTTTTAATAGATATTGATTATAACCAGCTCCTGAGGCAGGCACAGATGATGGGTTTCTGTTGTGTCCCTTGGTGTTCTTTTCCACAGGCCTTGATACCCGCACACAGGCCACAGCTCCGACTGGACCCGTCTGTCCTGGGCCAGCTTGGCCTGCACAGAGAAACTGCATTCAGGGTGGACCTTGGTGCCAGGCCCTCTGCCACCCTTGCACGCTAGCTCTCTTGGGACCCCCTGTTTCCATGGGCCCTGTCTGGTTTAACAGAAACACCACACTTGGTGGCTTTAACAAACAGAAGTTTGTTTTCTCATGGTTTAGGAGGCTAGAAGTCTGAATTCAGAGTGCCAGCTCTCGGGGACAGCTTACCCGCCTGTCAGCTCTGGAGGAAGGTCCCTTGTCTCTTTGAGGCAAGAAGTAGCCGGTCTGAACCCCAGATACACTGACTCATTTCCACCCCACCTACACTGAAGCCGAATGTACATTTTAAGGAGATCCTCAGGTGATTCTTTTGTACACCTTCCTGAGAACTTGTTTAAAAAGTGAATTCTCGGCAGGGAACTCATTAGAAATGCACATTTGTAGCAGAGGTTCCAATCAGAATGAACCAGTTGGAATCCTGCTTTGAGCTGCTCCTGAATGATCTTCACATATCTTGACATCGCTTTTCCTCCATCTCTGCTCCTGTTGCTATGATATATATACCCCAAAAGAGAGGGACTTAAGACAACCTACACTAATCTTGTCTCATTAACCCAACACAGACAGTCCTTTCTCAAATGGGATTGTAACCACAGGCATAGACGTTTACAACTTACAACACCTATTTGTGAAGACACCACTTACTCCTTAACAGTACATCGACCTCCTCTCAAAGCTGCCATCCCTACACTGGCCCAGCTCATAGGCCTCTGCAGAGGTCTACTGGTTGAGTCAGGCTGGCAGTGTCCTTGGTCCCCTCCTGATGGGACAGTCCCTACGCATTGCCACACCAAACACCTGGGCCCTCAGTTGAGAGGATGCCAAGTGCCATCGAGTCAATAAACCCAGGTCACACCCATCCCACCCAGGCTGGGAGACTTGGGGAGACTACAGGGGGCTTCCACTGCAGTGAGCCTGCAAGCCAGGGAGTGAAGGAAGGACCAGGCCATGGCCCTCGTGGGATCAAGACAGCAGCAAAGGCTTAGCCCAGCTGGCTGTGGCCCCGCTCTGGAAAGAAAGGCCCTTGCCAGACGTTAGTTGGATGCATCTCTCACACCATGATGTTCTTTCCGGAAACTGAGCAAGCTGTTGGGTAAGGCTTGATGTCTTCCAGAAACCAAATCACAGAAAAGTGCTTACCTCCTGGGCTCAGATGGCAGGGGTAAAAGTCGGGGGGAGGGGGAGATGCTCACATAGGACTGTTTGCAAGAACCAAAGCCAGGTCAAGTCAAAGAGCTAGAGATGACAGTTGCTGTCCCCAGGATGTAGTGACCAAGGGACCTACCGCTTCAGAGCCATCTGCTAGGCTGCTGAACCCAGCACAGGAGACTGCTTAGCAAAGATGCAGAGCCAGTGACATCCCTTCACTGTGGGTCTGGTGATTCTCTAGGCTGTGTACCTGTCCTAGTCAGAGCTGGGCCCAGCTCAGAACGGCCTGGGTCCCTGAGAATGATGGCAGGGCCAGGCCATCAAGAGCCTCCCCAGCCCATCCACTGGCTCTCACTTGGTTGTGGCCCTGCCACTTCCTGCCTGGAGGAGGTAAAGGAGGCTAAGTCTCCCCCAGGACCACCCACCACTCAGTCCTTCCATAAGTGTCCACATTTGTTGGAGATGGAAGCAGAATTTCTCTTCCCTGAGAAGGAAGAATTGGAGCAGACGAGAAGGAATGCTGTTGACAGTGTTCTGTCACTGCTGTCCCCCCTCAGGTAGAGAATGGAGTGTCTGGATGGACAGATGTCAGGCTGCTTAATGTGAAAAACAAAAACGGGTCTTGAACCAAACCAAAACCCATTGCTGTCCAACTAATAGGGACTCCGTAGGGCATAGTGGAGCTGCCCCATAGTGTTTCCAAGGAGCAGCTGGTGGATCCCAGCTGCTGGCATTTGATTGGCCGCCTTGTTCTTGGCCACTTCATCACCAGTGCTTAAGCAGTGCATTCTACATATGTGTAGATTTAACACTCATCCCTTCCACATGTGTCTCCACATCCCAATCATACTGACTTGTTTCCAAAGACTAGAATAGGGAAAGAGAAAAATGATAGGTTTACAGGAAGAAGCCTGGCAAATGCTCCCTTAACCAAGTGATGAAGTTTCCCATCACCACTGATGGCACCTACTTCTGTGAGGAGAAGGGCACTTCACCTCTGGTATTCTTACCTAAAACCCACAACCCGAGTCGAATCATCGAACATCAGGAAAACCTAGATTGGGGGACATTCTACAAGCTGCCTGGCCAGTACTCAAGATTGGTAAAGTCATGAAAAACAAGGAGAGACTCAAAACCTGTCAGACTAGAGACTAAGAAGACACAGTGGCTAAACACATTGTGTTGCCTGGATTGGATCCTGGAACAGAAAGAGGACATTAGCAGAAAAACTGGTAAAATCCAAATAGAATCCGAAGTTAATAGTAATGTATTTGCTCATTTGTTAGTTTTGACAAAGGTACCACAGTCATATAATGTGTTTACAGGAGGAGAAGCTGAGTGAAGGACATACAAGAACTCTGCAACTTTTCTGTAAATCTGAAATTATTCCAAAATTTAAGATGTATTTAATAAAAAAGGGGAAAAAATGTAATTGCTTCTGTTGGTGAAAATTTGCAGGAATGAGTGCGAAAAACTAGTTACAGAAGAGTGAGGGATATAGTCATTTTTCTCATATTTTCTAATTCCTCTACAGCGGACGTGGATCACTTCTGTAAAAAGAACTTAACAGTTGCTAGGGTTTTTGTTTGTTATTTAATTCTCATTTTCACCAACCAGCCATGGAATTCCCTGAGGGCAGAGCCCAGGACAAGGCATGAGCCTAGACCTGAATTTTAGCAGCGTTGGGGAAGTGGGACACTGACCAAGGGCCACGAGGGAAGTGTTCTGTGGGACCCAACAGGGGGCAGTGCCTCCCTGAGGGTGGTGGGTCCTTAGGGATAAGTTGCTTTAGGCCTCATAGAGCTGCTTCTCAGGAACTCTGTTGCTGATCAGAGGCTGGTCCCTTGCCAGGAAGGACTGTGCAGAGGGAGGGGCTATGACTTGGCATCCAGCCCCAAGTCACCAAGAAAGACTAAAAGAACATTTCTTGTGCCTGGGGTGGAGACTGTGGCTCTTGGGAATGAGGGCTCAACCCAGAGGCAGTGGCTGGACAAGCGGTGTTGAGGTTCTCCCCGGCCCTACAGACAGGTGTGCCTGTGGTTAGCAAAGCCTTTTGTTGTGAAAATCAGGTATACCAACGGGTAATTCATCCTGGAGTCCTTGAACAAGGAGGTTTTCTTCCCCATAGAAACAGCTGTTCCTTAAAGCAGGTGAAACTTGAGCCGCTGGCATGCCAGGCCTCGAATGTCCCTGGTAACATCTGCTTCTGTCTTTGCACCCCTGGCTTCCCTTGGGGCCCCAGGGTGCCTTCTGCCTTTGTCATCTGGGTCATTACAGCAGGCAGATGAGTGTGTGTCCACAGGTTCAGAGTGGGGGTTTGGGGAGTGAGACTGAGCTGGAGGGGGAACAGAAGTCTGAAACATATACTTAATAAAACATCCCATTCAGGGAGCTGGGACCAAATCCTCTTCGGGAAGACAATAGTTGGCCTTGGTTATGTCTGAGAAACTTTATAAAGTTTTTACGTCATTCGATTCTCTCCCCTGCAGTTCATCTTGGCAAGCCAAAGAATTGTTTCCGTGGAAACACCAAGCTGTAATTTGGATTAGCAGAATCAAAATAGAAACAAGGCAGCTTTGAGAATAAATAGAAGCCTTGGAAGCTGCTGGCTGCAAACTGCAAATTAAAGCCACAGCTCAGGCCTCTGGGAGAGTGGGACAACCCACCTCCCACCAATGTCAAGGCTTCTAGAAATCAGCTCTGCAGGCAGACAACTTCAGAACAGTCCTTAGCCAGGAGCTGGCCAGTAGAAGCTTTTGGGAGAGGCTGAGGAAGGAGGGCCAGGGTCTGGAAGGGAAGGCTGAAGAGATAAGGACAGCAACAAGGAAGAGAGACGCGGATGCAGCGCAGACTGCAGTACGACCAGCAGCAGAGAGCCACCATTCTTTCAAAAGCATAATTTCAGGGCGACAGCTGAGGGTGGAAACAGTGACCTGACCACTAGTCCCATCGAGATCGGCCTGTCCCTCACATCCTTAGGCATGGCTGCCTGGACTCAGACACTTGCCAGCTAGCTCCGGACCACCACTTCTGGTTCGCATGCCTCTGGCTCAGTGAGGCTCATGGCAGTACAAGTGGGCACTGGGACCTGCTTTCTCATCTCTAAATCTCAGGGTGCCTCCCTTCTCCTACCCCCCTTAGCTGGGAGCAAAGAAATAAAGAAACCAACTTCTGGCCCAGCTACCCTGACTCCCTGGTATTCTCCTGGATCCTCCATTTCCATCCCAGAGAAGATTCCAAGGGCACTAAGAAGGAGAAAGATACCTGGGGTCTGTGCCCCATCTTGGCACCCAGGAATGTGCTGATGAGGCAACTGCACCATCTTGCCCCTGGAGGCTGTGAGCTGTTCACGTTCAAAGAGGATCCAAGCACATTTGCCAAAGGGGCCTAAAACTAAAAACACCAAACCCATTGCCCTGGAGTAGATTTTCACTCCTAGCGACTCCCATAAAAAAGCAAAAACAAAAACCATTGCCATCAAGTTGATTCCAACTCATAGTGACCCTATAGGTCAGAGTAGAATGTCTCCCATAAAGTTTCCAAGGAGCACTTGGTGGATATGAACTGCCAACCTTTTGGTTAGTTAGCTGTAGCACTTAACCACCAGACCACTAGGGTTCCCTGTGACCCTATAGGACAGAGTGAAACTGCAGCATAGGGTTTCTAAGGAGTGGCTGGTGGGTTTGCACTGCCAGCCTTTTGGTTGGCAGCCAAGCTTTTAACCACTGTGCCGCCAGCGCCCTAAAAGAGGCCTTGTTCCTAACCCCGCTGCTCCTAAAGGGCCTGGACACAGCATGGCCGTGAAGGCAAGTGAAAGAAGCAGGCAATCAAGGGGAGGCCATGGGAAGCCGCTGTTTCTTCTTGAAAAGGCTCCGTCATTTGGAGACAACCTGAGGCTCTGCCAACCTGCTTTCTCCCTGGAGTGTGTGGGAGAACATTAATATTTTAGCTTCCAGCTAAATATTCACAGAAGGAACCAAGTCTTACTCCGGAAATCTATTTGATAATGGATCTCAGCCCTAGTAGGGAAAGACTTTCTGTCCTAGGCCAGCTGGAAAACGCTTGAAGAGTTTTGGCCTAAGGCCTGGCACAAAAATATTTTTCAAAATTGCCAATATTTAATGGAAAGCAATTATCTTTCTTGAGGACAGAGGGGTTTTTGGACTCTGGGTAGGACGAGTGTACTCCGGAGCTGGCCCGGGAGAGAAGCAGATGGGGTGGATGCTGCTTCTGCTCCAGGCATTGATATTGCACTGGGCAATGCAGGTGAAACACACGTATACAAATCAACATGTGATTTCTGATGAAGCAGTTATGAGAAAATTAAAACAAGGAAAGAAGCGGAACAGCAAGTAGGATGTGCTCTTTCAGAAAGAGGCCGCTCTCTGGGGATGACATTTGATACTTGAATGTCAAGACAATTAGTTGCTACAGTCAGTTTAGTTCCCTCCTCTAAACAGAGCTGGGGCTGGACCTGAGGGAGGAGCCCTGGGTGCTCTCCCAGCCCCAGGCCTACACGTCTCCCACCATGCGCGCCCCTGTGTAACCACAAACCATTCCATCAGCAGGAGAGGAGCCGAAAACATTGCAGGCTCCAGGGATGTGCCTGGGCTGTGTCACGCTCACTAAATCTCGCAGGAATACAGTAGCTAATAATAATAATAAAAAAAAGACTTAGGAATAAAATAAGAAACAAAAGATCCTTCCTTGATGAGCACCAGAGACAAGCAGTCTAGTTTTAATTAACCCAGCTTTGTTAGGACATGACTTCACTGCTCACTCTACTAAAAAATACCCAGCTCATGAAACACTGAGTCATTCCGACCTTCGACTTTATTGCACAAAATAAAATACTTCTGAAGAAATACAGGATTTCATAGCTCACAGGCAGATGAGAGAACAAGGGCCCTGCTCTAGCATTTCAAAGCTGGGGTATTCTTCAGTGAGGAGGCCAGTCACAAACGCTGAGGAAATTTTCTCAGTAAGGTCTTAACTTTGAATTAAAATATGACCCAATACTTAACTTTGCAACTTCAGGTAACAAACATTCTCCGAATTCAGACCCATTTGGCCCAGAAGCCTCACGCTAACAGCTCAGCAGCCCCCTGCACATGGTCAGCCCCTCTGAAACGCTGAGAAGGGCTTGGCAGACCTTTCCGTGGCTGGCTCCTTCCCCCCATGCCTTCCTGGCACACGCCATGAAAACCAGTGCAGGGGGCAGGGGAGGCTGCAGAGGGCAGGAGCAGCAGACGTGCGAGGCCCAATGGGGAGAGAAGAGGTGAGGCTTGTCTGGACTCCCTTGGCCTGCACAAGGGTCCCTGTGACTACCAGTGGTTCCTGGCTGAAGGCCTCAGGAGGCCTTTGCTCTGGAAGTCACACTGAGAGCAGCTTAGACTGGTACCCAGCCCTGCTGCCAACCAAAGTTGGCACAGGCGCAGGCAACCCCTACAGATTTCTTGTGGGATGGGCACACACCCCCGGAGAATAAGAAAGGTAAAAATCAGAAGAAATCAAGCGCCATCACTTTCTGTAACAGTCCCCGCATACGCCCCACTGTTCCTTATCATACTGGCTTAGAAAGGAGAAAATTCTCAAAGTCTTCCATCCCATGGAGATTTTCATTTTCATGCAATAAAGGAAAAGAAAAAGAAAAAAACAGTTTGACCTGGGTGTTATTTGTTCAGATTCATCTTGTACGAAATCTAGGGAATAAAAAAGGTGTTACATATATCTTATTTAAGAGAACGGATGGGAAATTAATTCAGTAAACTTAATGAAAGACAAAAAAATTTGCTTTAAAATTAACATCTTTATTTTTCGCTAGAAAACACAAAAACTTTAGCAAGACAAATGTAAAGCTCGTCCATAAGTCCATGACTGCTGGAAATAATATAGGGTGTGCACAGTGTCATTAGCTTTAAAGGGGGCTGGAAAACTGGGTTGGCAAAAACATTCGGAAAGAAAACGGAGGCGTGTGGCTTCTAAGCAGTGGTGCTCTGGCTTCTTATGTGCACCTATCACTTCTTTTTCGCTGGCAGCTCTAACGCTCTCCATTTGTCTGTTTACAAAAAGACGGCCTTCCTATGCTCTCAGAGGAGTTCACTGACCAAAAAATGCAAACACTCTGACAGCATAACTGGATAAAAGTATGAAAAAAAGAAAAACCATCCCAAGTCCCAGAGATATACTGGTCACGAAGAGGGGGACATTCCTGAAGCCCAAGTGACATGTTCAGGGAGTTATGCTGCCACAACAGTGACTTTGTGAGGTTCACCGAGCCCAGCTGTCTCTATCCTGATGTCCCACAGCCAGGCCCCACCCCAGCTTACATCACCTCTGTCCTTACACATTTCCTTCCAATAAATAACGGTACACTTAGGCCACAAGGCACTTGCCACAGGCAGTACCTGGCACCCGGAGCACCCCTCCCTCCCCAGTGACCTCACCCAGCAGAGCCTCTGTCCCTTTGAGCCCCAAGCAGGCTGCAGGGGCTTTCTGCTGTTGACCAGCCCAACTGTTCCACAGTGTGTCCCTCCAGCTGAGACTTGTACTGTCTGCGGACATCTCTGGTCAGAAGCTGTCATCACTGCTATCAAAAGCCAGGTCATAGAGCAGATTCTTCCCTTGTTCCTTGTACAAAGTGGACTGTGAACCTCGGATGTCGAGGCTGCTGAACCAGCTCATCTGGTGGTCCCCCAAGGAGTGGGGAGAGAGCCGGCTGTGGTCTCGGGGGGGAAGCCTACTGAACCGTGAGGACACTCTTTGCACTGCCGTCCCTGTCTTACTGGGCATGACTGCCCCTCCCTGAGTGGGGCCAGCGGGCTTTGTGCAGCTCCTGGACTGCCGCAGACATAAGGGCTGCTGCCGGGGTTCCCGCTGCCCTGGGGAGGGCCTCTGAGGGTCAGAAACTGGAGGCGGAAGCCCCTGAACTTTAGATCTGACAGCACAGGTCTTGCTGGAGGTTGGTTTGACCTTCCTGGATAGGAGTCTGCCCTTCCTAGGCCGCTGCTTCTTGCCTTTTTTCCCACTTTCTACAATGCTGTCTTTGGGATCAGTTACCAAACCTCGACCACAGGGATCACATGAAAACATACCTTTGGCTAGATGTTCTTGGCAGGAGTTTTCAATGCTGGTTGCGAAGTTGTTTGCATCTAAAGATCCGGGTGGTGAGGCTCTCTGAGAGAGCAGGTCCTTGTTGCCAGGAACCTTGTGGCCTGGGAGGCTGAGGCCATGGCTCTTGGCTTCTGTCTTAGTAAGAGCACAATGCTCACAGCTAGCCTGTACCTCCTTGTCCTGTTTGTTTCTTGTTCTGAGCTGAGCTGCTGTCAGCGCGGCCTCTTCTTGGAGAATCTCACTCTTTGCTCCTTCGCTCTGGACACCATCCTCCCTGGGCCACAGAGAGCCCACAGTGGGATTCCACGCAGCAGGGAGAGGCTGGGCCTGCCACATAATGGGATCCCCAGAGGTGGACTTTTCCTGCCTACTGAAATTGAGGCTCTGGGCTAGAGCTGGTGAGGTCTGGGAAGCGCTGTCTTTCACATGTTCCTGTAGCTGAGGCATGGAGAGAAATGTCTTCAGGTCTGCTAGGATGCTGGGTATGTTCAGCTGGCCTAGCTGCTCACACAGCTGCTGGGAGTTCTTGCTCTGCTGCATAACTAAGACTTCAAGGTGCTTCAGGCTAGACTTCATTTCTGCAAACTCCACTTGACTCTGGGAAGAGGCAATGAGAAACAGGAGTGACAGAACAACCCAGAGTGCACAATAAAACATGAGAACAAACCAAAGGACATTCCAACTGAACCAAGGCTGCTGGGTAGCCCACAGGGATGTATGGTAGCCCCCACTGTGCCAGAACTTTGAGGAGGAGGCTGGCCCCTACCCTGGCCAGTTACCAAGGACCTGTGTTGGATTCCAGTCTTTGATGAGAATTTGTAACTTTAAAGGTGTCTCCCAAACATCTTTTAATGAGAAAGTCAAAAACAAACTTGAGGGAGGAAAGGGCCTGAGCATACACTTACAGCTTCCAGTCTCTTCTGCATCTCCAGGATGGTCTGCTCCATGCTGCCTTTGTCCTGCATTGCCTCCAGTACTAGGTTACTCTGGGCCCTTGTGGTCTCTTGCACTAAACACAGAACAATGACAATTGACCTCATTAAGTCTATGAGGTACCCCACCTGCCCAAGTCACAGTGGTGGAGTGGGAAGAGCTGAACCCCAGGGCTTATAGCCTAATGTGCCTTGCTAGGCCTTGTCCACCCCCACCTGACTTGGCAGACAATGGAAGCCAGAACAAGGTGGTTCTCACACACTCTTTTTCCTTCCATCTCTGAGAAAATCCTGGCCAGAACAGACCTAACCTCAGCACCTGCTGGGAACCCTGAGGGTCTTGTGGTGTGATATATCACTTTTATAAGGCCTTTCTCATCACTGTCTTGTAACTGTCACCAAGAGACTGGGTAGGACCATGTACATGAGGTGTTTGTGGCCCACTAGGGGATTGAATAGCTTGTTAATAATGTAAATGAGGTGCCCAGCACCCTTGTAGGGGTGGAAGCATGAAAATAAGGTATATGAAACTCTAATGAGGGGAATGGTCGGTTTTGTCATTCCATTAGGCTTAAAAGGGAGCCAACTCCAGGTAGAAAGGGGACCTGACTACCATCAAGAAAGAAAAGATGGGAGCAAAGTGCATCCTTTGGCCCTGGGATCTCTGTATGGAGACTCTCCTAGACCCAGGAGACAGAGAGACAGCTGTACCACGGAAGACGGCAAGACAGTGAGGAGCAGTAACAGAGAAATGGCAGCAGCAGAGGCAGCAGAACCTGGAGACCAGCAGGAGGCTTGTTGGTGGAGTGGGTGTCTCCGAGACTTGTCAAAGTTAGGCTTGCTGACCCACAGAGTGAGAAAGCTGAGGGCCTTCAGGCCACAGCTTACTGGTGGAGTAGGGTGCCTCCTAGCACTGACTGACTGAGCTAAGTTTTGTAACATTTGCTGAGCAGGGCAGAAGCTGACTGGCCAGAGAAAGGGGTGCCTGTGGGCACAGCTGACAAGAGGTTATCCTGATTAAAGGGCAGCGGGGTATGTGAGCCACGCTGACACTGGTGTAATTGACTCTAAGACTTTATTCACTGATACAGTTAAACAGGGATTTAACATGATTACATGTTCTGTTTAAAAGGAGCATTCTTCCTGCAATGTGGATGATAAACTGGAGAAAAAACTGTACATGAGATCAGAACAGAGATCAGAAATTACTAAAAATGGGATCTGAAAATCAGTGGGAAAGAGATGGATTATTCAATCATCACCTTGGGACAAAATACTTAACCAGACTCTCTGCCACAGTTCTATTAAACAACAACAAAAAGAATCAAAGCTCTAAAATATGGTTTAATTTAGAAACAATCAGAAGTTCTTTTCTTCCTTATTCAGCCTTGTTCCAGAGGCCGGCAGAAGAGAACAAAGAGCTGTAATTGCTATCGCAAAATCCCTTTTTTGGTTCTTTCTACCTTGGAGAATAAAGCCTGAGCTCTAGGAGGGAAAAACACAGAGAAACTGTTATAAGCTCAGATACATCTTAAATGAATAACAATTAGCAAGTAATCAGGAATACATCAGATATTCCTTTTGTCTTCTCATAACTAAGCATGTCTTAAGATTCTTGACAAATTAAGTTTTTTATTTTATATGGCTAAGATTAAATTGGCAATAAGAGAATGCTTAACTCTTCACAACCAAAAGAAAACCAGAGGACGTTTGCTGCTCATGAAGGACAAAATAACAGATTCATATTTAGTATTACTTGAAAACCTGCCTCAATCTGTTTAGCCAATAGATGGTTCAGCTAGTTCCCTGGACTTCAGTCCATCTCTTTTCACTTATCAGCAAAGAGCAGGGATCTACTGACTACATGCAACCTAAGTAAAACGGGTGGTGTGGTAGTTAAGAACTACAGCTGCTAAACAAAAGGTCGGCAGCTGGGATCCACCAGGTGCCCCCTAGAAACCCTGTGGGGCAGCAGCTCTACTCTGCCCTGTGGGGGTCACTGTGAGTTGGAATTGACCGGAGAGCAAGAAATTGTTTTTTTCTGCTTGGGGCAGTGGAAATAGTTAATGTTCTTGGCTGTTAACCAGAAGGTTGGTGGTTGAAGTCTACCAGTAGCATGTTGGGAGAAAAGCCTAGTGATCTACTTCCGGAAAAAAAAAAAAAACACCATTTTTGGAAACCCTTTGGAGCACAGTTCTACTTTGACACATGGGTTTGTCATGAACTGGAATTGGCTTGACAACAACTGATTGGGGGTTCTTGTTCTTTACTTAAAGTTTCTTTTTAAGTCCAAGTGATTTACTTCAGAGTTTATCTGAAAAAAAAAAAGAATAAAACAAGTCCTTCCTAAAAGGAGGTTTACATTACAGATTTCTTATACTCATAGGGTAGCAATGTTGGTAAAATCAAATAAACTATGAAATACCAGAAGGAACAGATTGGGAGAAATTTGGGAGATTCATCTACCTGATAAAGATCCAGTACAAAAAAAAAAAATTGTTAGAGATTTAACTGTGTCCCCTAAAAGTATCTCCCAACTTGACTGAGCTATGATTCCCAGTGTTATGTGACTGTCCACCATTTTGTCATCTGATGTGACTGTCCTATGTGTTGTAAATCCAGCTTCTATGACATTAATGGGGACCCTGGGTCTCATGTACATTTTATCAACAGTTAAAATGAAAAAAACACAGTAAGAACTTTTTAGAAAACAAACCTTCTCCTACTTCCCAGCCCAACTACAAGTTAAATCCAGTGTATCAACAGTTAGGGAGAAGCTGTGTCTATTTCAAGTACTGGACTCCTGCTCCTAAACTCAGATGGGGCATTTGCTGGCCACACCCTTCCCCAGACCTCATGGAGATGTTTATAGTAGACGGGAAATGTAATTCTGTTGCCTTAGAAGAGTTCCGAAGTAGTGGTGTTTCTTAGCAACAGTGAACATTACTGACCTCTCTCCCCTCCACTGAAAGCAGAAGATGAGGAAGGCTTTCAGAAAACATGTGGTCCCACACACTCTGTCCTTGTCTCTGGGGAGACATGTGTTGGGGGCTTTTCCTTTACAGGAGCTTTCATTCTGAGTACATTACCTGTGAAGTCAGTCTATTCGTTTCCTTTTTTTAAACAAAAATTACTTACGAAAATAACTCAAAACCATTAATAATAAAGAGACACACAGTGAAAAAATGAATGAATCTCTCCCATGCAGACCTTGGTCATACTTCCTGGATTTAACATTATCAGTAGTTTCTGGAAATTTGCATTAATATAATATAAATATGCAAATCCCTACATAGATTGACTGTGTGTATGTACTTCTTAGAAGGGTAATTTAATTTCTGCTTTGGTTATAAATAGTGGGTATTTTTAGATTTTGTAATAAAAATGTCATTTAAAATCCATTGCCATATTCTGGACAATTTCTCTCTTCCTATGCAGAACATTTTTTTGTTTGTTTCTATTTTAGCAATTTGATAAGAGCTTTATGAGTCAACATCAGATTCTGACGCAACTTAGAAGTCAGTGCTTTTCCACCCATGGCCAGTGACTTTCCTTTCACCCTGTAATTTTGCTCTCCGTTCTGTTTTAATGAATGAACCTAAGGAAAAATCTAGAAGCCTCTGTGTATAATGGGAGGACCCTCAACCCCTTTTTTTGGGGGGACACTGTTTCCAGTGGCCTGTTCACAGTCTGTCACAAGGATGCACCGTGAAGCTAACCGTGTGCACGTGGACAGCCCCTCACTGCTTGCATCAACCACACACACGTCCTTCCGTTCCCAACGCCGTTCTCATTGCATCTCCTTCTTCAGAATTATGTGTGACTTACTCAGAAAGGCTTTCCCCACTTCAAGATTATAAAAACATTTCCTGGATTTTTTTCTAGTCCTTTTATGATTTAACCAACACACTTAGCATACTGATTCATATGGAATCACTTTAAAGCAAAAAGTTACGTATTTACCAAAAGAGATCTTTTTAAAATTTGACTGCAGCTCTTTAGTTTTATTTTCCTAATTATCATATCTTTCAATAGAACTGATAATCTATCACGTGAAAGTCCTGCTCTCCCCCAGTCGGCCCACCTAAACTCCACATGAAGTAGAATGTGGGTAGGCTTGGCATTTCATTTTCTTGCTTTGGTTACCGGTATCCCCAGCCAAAGAACCAAAAAAAACCCAAACCCGCTGCCGTCGAGTTGGAGCTGACTCATAGTGACTCTATAGGTCACAGCAGAACTGCCCGAGAGAGTTTCCAGGGATTGCCTGGCAGATGTGAACTGCTGATCTTTCAGTTAGCAGATGTAGCACTTAACCCACTATGGCACCAGGGGTTTCTGAGCTGAAAAACAGAAGGAATTAAATTGCATCGCTATAGTGGCCTTTCTGATTGTACGGGCCGGGTGGGACTAGTGAAGAGTTCTGGGCCTTCCTCTCTGAAGACTGTAATTATGTAATAAATACAAGACAGTGCTCCACACAGCATCTCTGCCTCCTTTTCTGATAGCACGGTGAACACAGGATGGAAGCCTGCAGTGGGCGCTGAGCGGCATTCAGTGCTGCAGGCTAGCTGTACTGGGTCCAGCCAGGTAACAGGATTTGTCTGGTTCCTCTCTGTGACTTCACTTGCTGCTCCTGGTTGTTATTTAGCAAGAAAGGGAATGATTCTGAACAAACTAATTGCGCCTGTTTCCAAGAATGACCTGGCCTTCGAAGTAATGTGACTTCACTCTGTCACTGTTTGACCCCTTGGCACAGCTGTCTCATGAGTCCTGCTGTCAGGTGTCATCAAGTCAGTTCTGATACCGATTTTATGTGCAACAGAGTGAAACATTCCCCAGGCCTGCACCACGCACAAAATCACTGTCACGCTTGCGCCCATCGTTGTGGCCGCTGTATCAGTTCATCCTGTTAAAGGTCTTCCGCTTCTTTGTTCACCTCCATTTTACCAAACATGATGTCCTCCAGAGTCTGATACCTCCTGAAAATGTGTCCAAAGTATCGCCAGCCTTGCTCCTAGGGAGCCTTCTGGCTGTGCTTCTCCTGAGACAGAGCTGTTCACTCAAGAGAGTGACTACGGTGGAGTCAGCATTTTTCACCAGCATCGTCACTCGAAGGTGTCAGCTCTTCTCTGAGCTCCATCACCCAGCCCTCGCACGTATATGAGGCAATTAAAAACAACATGACTTGGGTCCAGTACACCTTAGTCCTAAAGTCACACCTTTGCTCTCTAATACTTTAAAGAGTGTTTTTGCAGCAGTATCTTAGCCTCTGAAAATTTAGCAACCATTGGAGGCAAAGGACCTACTATGAGCCAGGCTTACTCCTAGCTTTGCTTCCCTCTGCTGTGACTATGTACTGGTCCAGGGCCGTAAATGCCACACCCTTGCTGCAATCTTCTGTTTTGTGTTTCATCCGGTTTTAAATGTAAAAAGCAAAAAACAAAACAACAGAAGAGTGCTTTCCTCAGGCTGTTACAGTGCTATCCTACCATTTCATGCCGCAGAAGCACCCCTGATTGGGTCTACTCTAACTGGCTACCTTTTGTGGGGTCAAGCCGCAGGTTTCCAGAGCTGGTTCCCAAACAGATGGACAGTTACCCTGTGTGTGATATACCCAGACTGGAAGCCCACAGACAACACAGTGCTTCTTTGCAGACAGATGGATGTTAATGTCTAAGCCACACAAAGGCACTGAGTTTTACAAATGACGAGCACTGTATCCCATGGAATTTGAAAAAGATGATTTCAATTTGCGTAAAATGAAAAAAACTAAGTACAGAAACAAATTGAAACAAGTGCAGATACAGTTGTTTGCCACTGTTTAGGCAAGCTGTTGGTTCTACAGAGGTGTCCACCTAGGAAAAGCTGTGTGGTGGCTTTCTTCTGTCCAAGGAGGGCCAGAAACACCCATCCAGTCCTCTGCCATCAAGTTCATTCCAAGTCATAGCAGCCCTAAAGGACAGAGCAGAATGACCTAATGGCATTTCTGAGGAGGACCTGGTGGATTTGAACTGCGGACCTCTTGGTTGGCAGACGTAGAACTTAACCACTGTACCACTAGGTTTTTCACCAAGAACCCACTTTCATCTAAATATAAATCACTAACTGACGGAACAAAGGGCTCTGCAAACCACAAACTGTAACTGAAATTGAGAAAGATGCTGTGATTCACTATAAAACAACACTCGCTGAAACCAAGCCAGCAAGAAAAACAGTAGACAGCCTGAGTATTTTTAACAGCTAAGGGTCAGTGTCTCTATCAACAGGATAGCCAGTAATTCATCTGGAACTCAGGGACGGTGCTGATTCACCTCAGGCAGTAAGATGAGAAACTAGGCCAGGAGGCAACAGGTTTACGGGGTTGAGAAAGAGTGTTTCACAGACGGCACATGGGACCATGGTGTTGTCACACAGAGGTAGGTCTCACTGCCCAACTTGGTGCACTCCTCTGTCCTCAGGGCTAACCTTACTGTAGCCACCCTCTCACCTGAAACTGTATGGACCCTCATCACTGGCAGAAACCCGATTAACCAAAACCAAACCCACTGCCATAGAATCGATTCGACTCACAGCAACCGTATGAGACAGAGTAAAACTTCCCCATAGAGTTCCCAAGGAGCATCTTCAGATTTGAACTGCTGACCTCTTGGTTAGCAGTCATAGCACTTAACCACCACACCACTAGGCCTTCTGACACCTGGTTAGGGACTAAAAGTTCATGTTTACTGCTCACCAGTGCCCTCTGCTGATAACCTCAAGCATGGAGGCACTCACATGTCTTGGCCACAGCCTCCAAAGAATCCAAAATAGATTGATTTCTTGAACTGAGATGCTCCTCAGACTTTTCCACAGATGTCTGCAACTAAAAAATCAAAAATTAAGAAGTAATCTACAGACTGTTACCATATTTTATTAACTGAAAGGATTCTTATTTAATTTTTTAAAAAGTAGTTTTGCTATTCTACATGAATTAAAATGTACAATGTTCTAACTCCTAAAAATGAAGACATACTTACCCTGTGAATACTTTCTGTCACATAGGAAATAAAGCTGCAGAGAGTCTCACTAGAACAGGAGAGAATAAAGAAAGGAAATCTGTGAAATACTGAAATGATATACAATAGAAGTGATTCCATGAATGTGGCTTGAAATAGTACTTGATCAGCGTTGGCAAGATCCTGGGAAACCTTAATGCTCAGCTGGAAAAAACGAGAGTATAGGCATTGGAAATGCCAGCCACTCTTCTTCTTTCAGTCAACTGTTTATGAACCTGGAAACCCTGCTGATGTAGTGGCTAAGTGCTACATCTGCTAACCAAAAGTCAGCAGCTGGAATACGCACTCCTTGGGAACTCTATGGAGCAGTTCTACTCTGTCCTATGGGGTTGCGGAGTTGGAATCAACTCCACGGCAGTGGGTTTATTTATGAACCTAGTTGGTGTTGTTGGGTGCTGTCAAGTTGATTTCAATCCATAGCCACTCCATGTGGCAGTGTTTAACTGCTTGACAGGATTTTTTTTTAAGTTATATTTTATTGTGTTTTTTGGCAAAAGTTTACACAGTAAATCAGGTTCCCATTCACAACTTCTACAGGAATTGCTCAGTGACATTAGTTAAGTTTTTCACAGTGTGTTAACATTCTCTTTGAATTATATTGGTTTTTTGTTTGTAGCACTCTGATACCTATGCCAACTTCTCTTTACGTCTTTGCTTTAAAGTAAATGTTGACCTTTTGGTCTCATACAGATAGTTTTTTGATTGAGCACAGTACTCATGGGTAATAGCTTTGGTTTGCCACTCTCTTAGTTCACTAAAAAGGGATCTCCTGATAGTTTCAGTTCAAGGTTTAGAGTGCCTCAGGATGACAGTTTCAGGGAGAATTTTGTTCTTTACTGTTCCACTTTGTCCAGCCTTTTTTAAGAATGTGAGTTTTATTCTGCATTTTTACACCATTCTATCTGTGACCCTGGTTAGAATGGTCAGTAGCGGTAGCCAGGTACCATCTGTTCTTCTGGTCTCATAGTGAATGAGGCCGTGGCTTGTGTAGACTCTAAGCCCTGTAGACTTGTTTCTTTTCTGAGACTTTGATTGCCTTTTTATCTTTTGCTCCTGATGAACAGGAAGCAGTGTTATATCTCAGATGGCCACTCATAAGTTTCTAAGACTCCAGATACTACTCAATTTACTAGGATGCAGACCATGAACTTTGTGAACTATATTATGCTAATTGACTGAATCGCCCCACACAACTAATGTCTTAAGCCACCGAACCTAGAAAACTAATCTCACAGGGTATTTGATTTTGTCTGAGGAGGATCTGTAATTTTGTCTTCTATGGGTATACGTGTCCACACATGCACATCTGTACTTATACATACACACAGATATTTCTGTCTGTGCTCAGGTATGTATACACATGTGCCTACCTATATAACTGTATTACTGTACACACACATATGTGACTATACACTATGTTGGTGCGGCGGCCAAATTATGTCTGTCAAATTCTTCAGTAAACGCATCCTTTGCTCTTGAATGCTTCCCAAGCTGTGCTCACTACGTCCACATTCAGTGCCACTTTCCCCATCACCAGAAATAACAAATACATAGCATCTAGAGCATGATCTTCCCCTCCCCATGTAGCCACCAATGAACACTGGTCTTTTTATACATATACATATATATTCTTGTCTTCTGATAAAAGTGGTATCATACAATATTTGCCCTTATGTGATTGATGTATTTCACACAGCATCACGTCCTCCAGGTCCATCCGTATTATAAATGTGTATCACTGACTCATCACTGCTCTTTACTGTTGCATAGTATTCCATCGTATACATGCACCACATTTTGCTTATCCATTCAACTGCTGATGGACTCTTAGGTTGTTTCCTTTTGCTTTATCTTTTTGTGCTATTTTGAATACTGCTGCAGTGAACCTAGGAGTCCATCCCATTTTCTTGGTTATAATCTTTACAGGAGCAGGTAACAAGGTCTTTCTCCTCTGCAGCCACTGGGTAGGTCCAAACTGACAGCATTTAGCTTAGCAGCTGATCACAAACGGCTTGCACTATCCAGGCTTCTTAACTCTTCATATCAGGTCTTTTGTGTGTGTGCATGTCCTCATGAGATCTTTTTTTCTTTTAATTGTACTTTAAGTGAAAGGTTACAGTTCAAGACAGTTTCTCATACAAAACTTTATACACATATTGTTATGCGACCCTAGTTGCTCTCCCTGTAACATGATACCACACTCTTCCTTTCCATCCTGTATTTCCTGTGTCCCTTCAGTCAGCTTCTGTCCTTTTTTGCCTTCTCATCTCACCTCTGGACAGGAGTTGCCTATTTCGTCTCATGTGTTTACTAGAGCTAAAAAGCACTGTCTTCAGAAGTATCATTTTATGTCTTATAGTCCAGTCTAATCTTTGTCCTAAGAGTTGGCTTTAGGTATGGTTTCAGTTATTGGCTAAGTCCAGTGGCCATGTTTTCTAGGGTCCCTCTAGTCTTAGTCAGATCATTAAGACTAAAACCAAACCCACTACCATCAAGTTGATTCTAACTCATAGTGACTCTACAGAACAAAGCAGAACTGCCCCATAGAGTTTCCAAGGAACACCTGGTGGATTTAAACTGTTGAGCTTTTGGATGGCAGACAGCTCTTAAATACTACGCCAGCAGGGTTTCTGCCAGGCCATTAAGTCTGGTCTTTTTAGTAGAATTTGAGTTCTGCAACTCATCTTTCTCCTGCTCCAGCAGGTACTTTCTGCTGTATTCCCTGTCAGGGCAGTCATTGGTGGTAGCCAGGCACCATCTAGTTCTTCTGGTCTCAGACTGGTGGAGTCTCTGGTTTATGTGGCTCTTTCTGTCTCCCAGTCCAAGATGTTCCTGGCATCTTTGGTATGCTTCAGTCTCTTTTACTCCAGGTGGGTTGGGGCCAATTGATGCATCTTAGATAGCCTCTTGCTAGCTTTTAAGACCCCAGATGTCACTCACTGAAATGGGATGCAGAACATTTTTTTTTAATAACTTTGTTATACCAGTAAACCAGATGTCCCCTGAGACCATGATCCTGAGCCCCTATCCCTGCTACTTCGAAGTGTTTGGCTATTTTCAGGAAACAGCTTTTGGTTTAATCCAGTTGTGCTGACTCAATCTGTATTGTGTGTTGTCCTTCCCTTTACCTACTACTTAGTTAGTGAATACCTCTCTCCCTCCTTCCCCCTTCTCATAACCAGCAAAGAATGTTTTGTGTCTAAACATTTTCTTGAGTTTTTATAATAGTGGTCTCATACAATATTTGCCTTTTATCAGCTGACTAATTTCACTCAGCATAATGCCTTCCAGATTCATCCACTTAAGTGATACTCTGCAGATTCATCATTGCTCTTTATCGTTGTGTGGTATTCCATTGTGTGACTACACCATAATTTGTTTATCTACTTGTCCACAGATGGACACTTGGGTTGTTTCCATATTTTTGCTGCAGCACACAGAGGTATGTGCATCATATGCATATGATGGCTCTTCTTTCTCTAGGATACATTCCAAGGAGTGGGACTGCTGGATCACGATACTTTTATTTCTAGCTTTTTAAGGAAGCACTGAATTGATTTCCCAAGTGGTTTTACCATTTTACATTCCCATCAGCAGTATGTATTTCAGTCTCTCCATAACTTCTCCAGCATTTGTTATTTTGTGTTTTTTTGGAATAATGATAGCCTTGTAGGGGTGAGGGAAACCCTGGTGGTGAAGTGGTCAAGTGGTATGGTTGCTAACCAAAAGGTCAGCAGTTTAAATCTACTACTGGACACTCCTTGGAAACTCTACGGGGGCAGTCCTACTCTGTTCCGTAGGGTTGCTATGACTCAAAGGCAATGGGTTTTTTCCTTCTGTTTTTCGGTTGGGGTAAGATGATATCTCATTGTAGTTTTGATTTGTATTCATCTAATGGCTACTGACTATGAGCATTTCTTCATGTTTCTGCTAGCTGCCTGCATGTCTTCTTTGGTGAAGTGTCTATTCTATTCTTGTTCACATTTTCATTCGGTTGTTTTGTTGTTCTTGTTGAGATTTTTGCAGTATCTTATAGATTTCAGAGATTAGTCACTGATCAAATTTGTTGTAGCCCCAAATTTTTTCCCAGTCTGTAGGGTGTTTTGTTACTCTGTTGGTAAAGTCTTTGGATGGGCAAAAGTGTTTGATTTGTAGGAGCTCCTAGTTGTCTAGCTTCTCTTCTGGTGTTTGTGCATTGTCAGTAATGTTTTATATCCTGTTTATGCAATGTTTTAGGGATCCTATTACTGTCTCTATTTTTCCTTCCATTACTCTTATAGATTTTATATTTAGGTCTTTGATCAATTTTGAGTTAGTCTTTGTGCATGGTGTGAAGCATGGGACTTGTTTCATTTTGCTGTAGATAGATATCTGGTTATGCCCATACGAGGTCCTTTTTGATGGCTCATCTGATCAACTTTAAAATTTATTGTTACTGCTCAGGAATCTACAAACCACATGCTTAATATCAAAGAAATTAGGACATTATTTGAAAACAATAAAAATAATAATAAAGAGAAAAGTAAGCTAAGGATGTTGAGAACAGGTCGTTAAGTAATAAAAACAGAAAATAAGGAGTACCTACGAAAAAAACCAAACCCATTGCCATCGAGTCAATTCAAACTCATAGCAACCCTATAGGCCAGAGAAGAACTGCTCCGTAGAGTTTCTAAGGAATGCCTGGCAGATTCAAACTGCTGACATTTCTGGTTATCGGAAATAGCACTTAACCACTACACCACCAGGGTTTCTTGGAGTACCTAGAAACTAAAAACTAAAAACAGCGGAAACTGTAAAAATTTAGTAGAAGATGCAGTTAAGGAAATGGATAGAAGTAGAACACAAAGAGACGGAAAATAGATAAAAGGTAATAACAAAAATTAGAGGATTAATCCAGGAGATCCACCATAACCCCACGCTAGGATATCCAAAAAGAGAGAAGAGCAAAAATAGAGAGGATATTCTTAAAGACAAAATACATAAAAATTCCAAGAACAGAGGACACAAGTTTATAGATTAAAAACTACCCAATGTCCAGTACTTTGACACACCACATCAAAGCACGCCACTGTAAAAGGTCAAAACTCTAATGAAAAAATCCTAAAAACTTTCAGAGAAAAAGCAAGAGATAGAAGAGATCAGACATTAGAACAGCATAAAAACCTCTGTCATGGATTGAACTGTGTCCCCACAAAGATGGGTATAGCAATTTGGCTAGGCCATGATTCCCAGTATTATGTACTGCTCCTATACGCTGTACATCTTGCCTCTATGAGGTTAATGAGGGAAGACGGGTGGCAGTTGTGTTTGTGGGGCAGGACTCAGTGTATAAGATTGCATTGCGTCTTCAGAGAATCTCTTGAGATAGAAAGAAACTAGCAGAGAGACTGGAGCAGTGCCTGGAGCAGAGCACATCTTTTGGACCCATGGTCCCTGTGCCTCAGAAGCTCCCAGTCCAGGGGAAGATTGATACAAGGACGTTCTTCCACAGCCATCACATAAAGTCTTCCCTTGGAGCTAATGCCCTGAATTTGGACTTTCAGCCTATTTTTCCGTGAGAAATTTCTCCTTGTTAAAGCCACTCACTTGTGTTCTTTCTGTTATAGCAGCACTAGATGACCTAGACAACCTCATAAAAGCAACACAAGAGGCAATAAAACAATACAGCAATGCCTTAGAAATTTTGAAGAAAAAAATTTACAATGCATAATTCTATGTCTAGCCTAATTTGCATCAAGTATGAGGAGAAAATAAAAAACTTCAGACATACATCAGCACCACCAGTTGCTGTTGAGTTGATTCTGACTCATGGAGAATCCATATGTATCACAGCAGAACCATGCTGCACACGGTTTTCAAGGCTGTGACCTTTCCAAAGCAGATTTCCAGACCTTTCTTCTGAGGCTTCTCTGAGTCGTTTGGACGGCCAATCTTTCAGTTAGTAGCTGACTACCTAACTCTTTGCACCACCCATAGACCGCTTCAGATATATGAGATCTCAAAAACTTGTTTAGGGGCCATGAACTTATCTTCTGGTACATGTTCTCTACCAAATCCAATGAGTAAACCAATCAAGATGAGGAACACAGTGTCCAAGAAGCAGAGGATCCAACACAGGAGAGAGTGCTCTAACAGACTGATGGGATGGTAAGTCAGGTGTGAGGCAGGAAAGAGTTGTCAGTAAGACCATGAAAAGTAACCATTTGTTATAGAGTAATGGAGCCATAGTGTGTCGTGCCACACCCAGAGACCAGGTAACCATGAGTTGCAATTTTTGGCAAGGGTTTCTGTATGACAAATAGGTACAGCTACCTCGGTTTCTCAGGCTTCCTGGGGATTGGGCATTTTGAATAATCTTGAAGGGTCAGGAACATAAGGATGTCCCTAATTGTTGGGTATCTGGTCCTGGGGTAATTAAAAAGCCTGGGTTTTGACTGGAGCTAGGAGGGGTGCCTCTAAGAAGAAAACAACACTGAATTTTTTTTTTAATCTTTCTAATTAACTTTTTAAAATTTAATTTTATTAATGTGCTTAAGGTAATAATTTATAGAACAAACTAGTTTCTCATTAAACAGTACACATATTTTTTCATGACATTGGTTACCAATCTCACAACATGTGAACGCTCTTCCTTTTGGAACTTGACTCCTCTATTTCCAGCTTTCTTGTCCTCTCCTACCTTTTAGTCCTTGCCCTTGGACTGATGTGCTCCTTTAGTCTTGTTTTGTTTCATGGCCTGTCTAATCTTTGGCTGAAAGGTGAACTTCAAGAGTGACTTCATTACTGATCTATAAGGGTGTCTGGAGGCTAGATTCTCAGGGTTTCTCTAGTCTCTGTCAGACTAGTAAGTCCAGTGTTTTTTGAGAGTTAGAATTTTGTCCTACATTTTCCTCTACTCTGTGTGGGACCCTCTATTATGATCCCTGTCAGAGCAGCTGGTGCTGGTAATGAGGTAGCATCCAGTTGTCCTAGACTCAGTCAGGTGGAGGCTGTGGTAGTTGTAGTTGGTTAGTTCTCTACTGAAAGAATTTCTGATGTACTTGAGCATACAGTGAATAACTTTTAAGTTCTGCCACAGAATTTGGGGTTGAACTGTGATCCATACATAGAAAACTAAGCAAAAAAAGAAACTAAGGCAGTTTTTAACACCAGGAAAATATGATAATGTAAATATAGTTTTTCTAGGCTATCTGTAACAGTTACAAATGGTAAGGATGTAAAGACTGAATACTGATTTAACTAAAAATGTTTATGTAACTATACTGGGATGATGACGACAAGCTTATGGCGTTTGTGGTAGTGAGGAGGCAGAGAAGAAAGAAGTAAATTCTCATCTTCCAGGGTAGGAAGTTCGATATCTAAAGCCGAAAAGCTCTAGAAACGACTATCATCCTATCCTTGGATCACATACCACAGGACAGATGATTTTTACATTAAAGAGAGATAAACATCTATCTGTATAAAGCTTCTGTTATTATGAGTATGAATGTTAACATATTACATGCAGCTGAACATAATCCTAAGAGAATAAGCATCAAATGTCCTTTTACATTATTTTTACATTTTTTAATTAATATATTATGATATTAACTTTTTATTTTTTGGATACAACTCTGAGAATTAATATAGATAATCTCAGCTTATGACAGTTCCATTCTGACAACTATACTGTTGTTAAGTCATTTCTGATATAAGTCAAATACCTTTTTCTGTTTGTTTTTATTATTATTTCCTTTTATTATCACTATCTTTATAAATCCAATCTTTGTCTTTAGGGGTTGGAGACATCATATGCGAGAATGATAACATCAACAAATTACACATTGCAGTACTGATTGTAGTAGACATTACTCATGAGAGCCAGCCAGACGTACAAAAAAAATGGACCATCACAAGCCCAGTTCATCGTTAATTCCAATACACTGTACGCCAGGGAACACCTATATATACTTAGATTTACTAGCCACCACCATAATCAGGATATAGAACAGTTCTAATACTCCTCAAAAAAACCATCATAATGTCTCTTTGTAGTTAAACCTACCCCACACCTCCAGCCCCTAGCAACCACTTAACCGATTTTCCATTTGTGTAGTTACGCCTTTCTCAGAATGTCTCTTACATTGAATCACACAAGGTATAACCTTTTGAGGCTGATTTCTTTCACTCAACAGCGTGTCTTTGAGATTCATCCACTTACGCTGTTGTGTATATCATTAACTCATTCCTTTGTATTGCTGGGTAGTTTTCTATTGTATAGAGATACCATAGTTTGCATATCCACTCACACACTGAACTCCATTTGGATTGAGTCCAGTTTTTTGGTGATTATGTACAAAGCTACTAAAAACATGTGTATAGATTTTTCTGTGAACATAAATTTTCATTAAATACCTAGGAATACAATTGCTGAGACATATAGTAAATTATGTTTAACTCTCTAAGAAACAGTCAAACTTTTCCAGAGTGGCTGGGTGATGTGTCGTCACTACAGTGAGAATCCCATTTACTCTATATCCTGTCTAGCACTTAGCACTCTGTTTCTTTGTTTTTGTTTGCTTCATTTTTTTTTTTTTTTTTTAGTTTTAGCCATTCTAACAGCTATGTAGTAGTAATTCACTGTGATTTTAATTTGCATTTCCAAAATAGGTAAAAACATTTACTGTTTTTTCATGTGCTTATTTGCTACCCATAATCTTCTTTAGAGAACTGTCTGTTCAGATCTTTTCCCTTTTTTAAAACAAGTTGCTTATTTTCTTATTGTTGAGTTTTAAGGTTCTTTATATATTTTAAATACAAGTCCTTTGTTGGAAATGTGAGTTGCACATATTTTCTCCTAGTCTGTAGCTTATCTTTTCCCTCTTCTTAATAGTCTTT
The DNA here is from genome assembly GCA_028571685.1 of Heterohyrax brucei. NCBI lineage: Eukaryota > Metazoa > Chordata > Mammalia > Hyracoidea > Procaviidae > Heterohyrax > Heterohyrax brucei. Next base: position 17,124,114 of record CM053158.1, read on the forward strand.
TTCAAAGTGAAAATTTTCAGTTTTGACTAAATCAAAAATAAAAAAACTCATAGTCAGATGGTTCATACTTTCAATTCTGGTTTCCTTCTCCAGTTCACCTAGTGCCATTTACTCTTCTGAGTCCTCAGATAGCCGCTCCATGCATTCTGTGCAGGGCTTTTGGGTGCTTTCATTGGAAAACATAGGATAGAGTGTGCTCACTGTCTCTTACCAGAGCTAGAACCTATTGTACTCTCCTTTTAATAAGTCCCTTTTCTATTCACAAGGGCCAAAATTTATTTCTGTTGCTTACAACTTATTTCTGGCCCAGCTACATAATTTATTCACTACATGCAATCCCTGCATTGTGTCAATACTCTCCCCCTGTCCCTTTCCTCTCAGGGTTCCCTGGTTTCGTTTGTCCAGTTTTCCTGTCCCTTCCCAACTTCATCTGTTTTTAGGCAGGCGTTGCCCTTCAGTCTTGTATAGTTGATCAATTTAAAAAGCTCGTTGCTCACATGTATTATTTTGTTTTATAAAACTCATTGTCATCAATTCTAACTCATAGTTACCCCATAAAACGGAGTAGAATTACTCCGTGGGGTTTCCAAGGAGCAGCTGGTAGATGAGAACTGCCAGCTTTTTGGCTGGCAGTGGATCTCTTAACCACTACACCATCAGAGCTCCCATTTACTTTACAGGCCTGCCTCATTTTTGACTGGAGCCCTGGTGGCACAGTGATTAACAGCTACAGTGAGCTACAGCTGCTAACCAAAACATCAGCAGTTTGAATCCACCAGCTGCTCCTTAGAAAACCTGTGGAGGTAGTTTTACTCTGTCCTGTAGGGTTGCTTGAGTCAGAATTGACTTGAAGGCAACAGATTTGGCTTGGTTTTACTCTTTGGCTGAAAGATGAACTTCAGGAGTGACTTCAGTTCTGAGTGGAAAGGGAGCTAAGGGGCCATAATCTTGAGGGTTCCTCCAGTTTCTCTCCGACCAGTAAGTCTGCTCTTTTTTTGTGAATTTGACCTTTTGTTCTAACTTCTTCTCCCAGTCTTTAAGACCCTGTTTTATAATTCCAGTCAGAGCAGTTGACAGTGATGGCCAGGCACATATAGCTCTTCTGGTCTCTGCATTATGTGGGTTGCGGTTCACACGGTCCATTAGTCCTTCGGGCTAATTCCTCCCTTAGTCTTCACTTTTTTTTCACTCTACCACAAGTCAACATTTTTTAATGCTGACTTGTTGTTCTCTCTGTATAAATACAACTTTTTTATTACCATTTTGCAGAAAACTGTTAACAGAAAGCATTTTGCTGTAAAAAGGCAGAAAGGAAGAAAGAGAATGAGCTTACCTAACTCAAACCCATTGCCATCAAACTGATTCCAACTCATTGTGACCCTATAGGACAAGGCAGAACTGCCCCCAGAGTTCCCAAGGAGCACTTGGTGAAGCTGAACCACCAACACTTTGAGTAGCAGCTACAGCACTTAACCACCATGCCACTAGGGTTTTTCAACTTACCTAAAGCAATTTTCTCTTTTTCCTTAGCCATAGAATCATTGTTCAAATAAAGTACAACCCAAAACGCCAGAGAACAAAAAAAAAAAAAAGTAAGCCTGTTATATCTGGAGCAGAAAGGGGGTAGGGACAACCTGCTCATCTTCATGGTCTTCTGCCACAGCCCTAAAGGGGTCTCTGAGAAACCACTAAGATTCTAGGGCCTTCGTTTCCAGGAGGAAGTCTATCAGCATCTGGGAAATATTTACTAATCAATAGAATCAAAAATTTTAAATAAAGCACTTTGATTTTTTCACTAAAGGGAGATACGTAGCCCGCAAAAAGCACACTTAATTTAGGAGTTCTTTAGGAAATTCTGTGTACCAGCCCACCCTAGACACCTGTTCAGCAGGGCCAGGGGCTTGCACAGCTGCAGACACTTTCTCTGAGGCCCAGTATTTCCAGACTCTTACATATCAGTGCCCGCCGCTCCGCTGGGCATTCAGGGGTCTCCACCATTATACTTGAGTACCTGGGTAGTACAAACGGCGAAGCACTCAGCTACGAACTGAATGGTTGGCAGACGGAACTTACTCAAGGTTCCTAAGAAGAATGTTCTGGCAATATGCTTCTGAAAGGTCACAGCCTTGAGGACCCTTTGGAGCACAGTTTTACTCTGCACACACTAGATCACCATGAGTCAGCATGGACTTGGCGGCAGTGGGTGGCTGTGACTGATGTGCTCCACTTGCCAGCTGGCTAACGTCCTACTCCTTTCCAGCATATAGCCAAGTCTGCTTTTCTCCAGGTCAGAAACTTGCTGGGCTCAGTTTTGTGTCTTTGTTTTTAATCTTAATATAATACTTTTACTTAATCGTTTGTTCCAATTCCATTTTTTAAAACTATGCTTTAAGTTTACAATTCGTTAGTTTCTCATACAAAAATTTACATGCACATTGTTATGTGACTCTAGTGGCTCTCCTTATAATGCGACAGCACACTCCTTCCTACCCCAGACTTCACATGTCCATTCAACCAGTTCCTGTGCTTTCTGCCTTCTCATCCCATCTCTAGACAGAAGCTGCCCACGGAGTCAAGAAGGGACAGGGTCAGCAAGAAAGAGGAAGACCCTCAATAAGATGGATTGACACAGTGGCTGTGAAAATGGGCTCAAGCCTAGCAATGGCTGTGAGGATGGGGCAGGACCTGAACAGCACTTCGTTCAGTTGTGCACAGGGGCTGTTCAGCAGGGCCAGGGGCTTGCACAGCTGCAGACACTTTCTCTGAGGCCCAGTATTTCCAGACTCTTACATGTCAACGCCTGCCGCTCCGCTGGGCATTTAGGGGTCTCCACCATTATACTCGAGTACCTGGGTAGTACATTAAACCCTGCTGCACAGGGTTGCTAGGAGGCCAAGCTGACTCAACATACCTAACAACAACAATACATACAGTGATTTTTTAAAAGGTGTTAAAAAGCAATACTGGTGACATTACGTAATAGATCTTCACTATCACAGAAATAACAAAGTGAAACATTTCTGCTTGATTGTTTTGATTTCTGTGATACCTGAAGATGTTGCCTTTCTAATTCGTGCCAAGTAATAAACAAAGTAATTTCTCAGTGACTTCAGCTTCCTTATGTACAAATTAATAAAATACTCCTGGTAACAGGATTCATAAAATTTGGGGGATATCTAAAAAATACACACTTCAAAGTAAGAAAATCAGCTTGAACTATGACTTAAGATTAATGTACTACATTCTTCACCATAAAACAATAGCTAATTTCTTAATCTTGATGATCTGTTACTTTTCAGAGGAGACAAAATTGTGGCAGACATATTCAAATCTACTTCAAGTAACATTTATAAGAAAGCAAGTAAAGGGTGATTGCTAAATAAGCTACTAAGGCAAGAAAAGCTATCATGGTGAAATTGAATTATATAATTTATTGGCATTCCATTTTGTTTCTCTCAGAAAAGATGAGCTAGAAGTGTTACATACCTATCACATTTGTCTTTTGCCATTTTCTTCTTCTCCTCAAATTGTTCCAAGAAGCCTTTGGATTTTCCACCTGACAAAGGAAGAGGAAATAAGCCTCCATCCTTTGTACCTCCTCCAAATAGCTGGGGTTTTGTCTGGTACTTTGTGAAAATACTAGGTTCACTCTGTTAATTGGAAAAAAAAATAATTCTAGTATTTAACACATAAAAATATTTATAGCATTCTGTCTTTCTGTACAATGTATAGTCATATTTAAATACAAAACATACTGCTAAACAAAGCAGGTAATATATTTTATTTTTATATATAACAGAAAAGTATATTTAAAATAACTGAACTATTTTTATTAATATAGTTAGTTTCTGCCTCATCAGCCGAAAGATATTTAAAATATCAACCAAAATGTCTTAAAAACAATGGCACAAATTTAAACGGAACAAAAGAAAATTACTTATGTTATATCTGAGATGACATATTCAAGTTTTCATATTAATAAGTTTAACTCAAATTGCTTTTGTTCAGCTGCTGCCCACACATCTCCCAGTTTGTTGTACTGTGGTGGCTTGTGTGTTGCTATGATGCTGGTATGTCATGGTATTTGAATACCAGTAGGGTGACCCATGGTCAGCAGACTTCTGTTGAGCATCCAGACTAAGAAGGACTTGGTGGTCCACTTCTGAAAACAGCTACCCAGTGAAAAGCTCATGAACAGCTGCAGAACATGTCTGATACTGTGACAGAAGACGAGGCCCTCAGGCAGAAGACATTAAAAGGATACAGGGGTTGCAAGAATGGGCTCAAGCATAACAATGATTGTTAAGAATGGCAAGGACTGGATGCTGTCTTGTTCTGTTGCGCATAGGGTCACTATGCAGAACTGACATGACACTTAGCAAAGTACAGGGTACTAAAGACAGCACCTAACAACAACAACGACAGCCAGTGATCAACTAAAGACTTGTTGATTAGTTTGACATGGACTAGACAGTGGCATTCATGGGCAAAACTTAACTAAAAGTTTCATGGAAGCTACGTCTTTAAATCAATGGGTACCAAGTTTTGTGCTATAATACTTATCTCAGAACATACCTTAACTAATTTAAAACAATGACCTAATCTTATTCATTAAGCTCCTAATTGATACAGATAAATCTGTACATAAAATTAAATCTAGTTCTAGACCAAAAAAAAAAAAAACAATTCTGATTCACAGGAAGATGGTTGGTCTAAAAAAAATCAAGTATATCAGAGATTCTGTTACTCATTTTGGCCCTCATCCATTGGGAATCTCCTTTCTATAAGGAGATAGTGACACAGTTAACTAAAATCCACAGAATACTTGAAATTTCTTAGAAAACAATTTCCATCTAAAATAAAATTTGTTACTTTATTCATATTTTATGACAGTTATTTTTTCTCACAAAATTTTCATGAACTAGTCATAGAAAATGTCTTACAGTATTTGGCTCTTCCCAGGAGTGGCATGACTAGTCTTAGAAAATGTCTTATGATATTTGGCTCTCCCTAGGAGTAGTCAAAGGACCAGCACGATTCTACACTGCTTTGGCATAGAGGAAATTGCAAATATAGTTTCTCCACGTCAGACCACCAAACCATATGAGTCACCAATCAAACACAAATCCATATTTAAAAACAAAATCCTTAAAAATGTACAATTCTAAAATAAATTCCAACAGAATGTCTTCTTTATGGCTCATCTTCAAGATGACTATGAAATGTGTGCAGAGAAATTGTGGAAATAAGACTCACATCCAGAGAATTCTGTTGTGACTGTTTTGGATGTCTTAAGTGGGTACCGGTGTCCAAAGGTGCTGACAGAGTCTCTGAATTTTCTGGACAAAACTGGGATCCAAAGAGGAACTGGGAATCACTCAGACTGGAGTAATCAGTCTGATTATTATTCCAGCTAGATGATTTAATGGCCCTGAAATTAAGTAAGATAGGAAAGGTATATCAAGTGGACAAACATCCTGAACAAATGAAATCATAATTTACAGCTATTCATTTCAGAATACTGTGAAAAGCCTAGCTTGTTATGACCTCCCAGTTACCTGTACACTATCGGCACTACCTATAAAGAAACACAAGGAAACTTGGAATGTCAGACATTTATATTACAACAACGTGGGAATAACCTGATGGAAATTCAGACAGAAAGAACTGTGTGACACAATTATTCCTGTAGAACAGCATTCTGGGCTATGATAGCATTTTGGAGATCAAAGTTCATAAAATTTTCAAGGATTAAGTGAACATTATATTTTTAAAAGGTGCATCTGTTCATCATTAAGAGCATTAAATAAAACTCGTTACCACTGAGTCTATTCCAAATCATAGTGACCTTACATGACAGAGCAGAACCATCTCGAAAAGCTTCCAAGGAGTATCTGACTTTTTTGGTTAGCAGCCATAGCACTTAAGCACTATACCACCTGGGTTACTCACTAAGGGCATGCCAAGCCAAGTGCCGTCGAGTCGGATCCGACTCATGGCGACCCTAAGGGCATAGGTAAATAAAATACGGTATATGCATATAACTGATAAAGAAATCAGAAGCAATAAACAGTATTTAGATACGGTCACATGGATAAATCTCAGGAACATGATTTTCAATACAAAGAAAGTAAAAATGGAATGCACTCTAGCATATATTTATGTAAATTTTTAAGCCTCTTCATATACACCAAATATGTATGTAACTGAGTATCTAGAAGGTGAACTACACATTAATTATCCTCAAATATATACCATGAAGAAGGAACGGAACAGGACTGGAGGGAGAGAGGGACCCGTAATAAAACAAACACAGGCTAAGCCTCACCCAGACTGAAGAATATGATCAGCTCAGTGTGAACACAGGAAGCTCAACTAAAAATTGTTTTTGAAGTAAAGTGTTCGTTCCCCTTCACCTTTCAGTGTCTTGTCCTTGCTTATTTTAAATATTCCCAGTTGTGGGCTTCCAGTTTGCTTCCCATGCATATCTATGCCCATCTTTAAACCTCACAGATAAAAGGATTAGTGATATTTATGATGCAGTCACACTTTAAAACAGTCAGAACCTACTACAAAGACAACACGTAAGTACCCGACAAGTAAAACACAATCTCCTGCTATTTATTTGAAAGACATCTTAATTTGTGTCACATAATGCTGAGACACCTGATAAAACATTATTATTAAAACACACACACACACACATCATTCTTTTTCCAAATGTTAAATTTTAAGTAACTAGTATATAAATACATATTCTAAGCCCAAGGATATTTAACACAAAACAAAAAGAAACCCTAATCGTTTAGCACAGGGAAGAGCAATTATTTGGCTCATAGCACCATTATCTGAGATTAGCTAAAATGATCAACTGCACACATATATTGTAATATGGGTTGCATAATCACTGCTCAAAATAGCTCTCTGTGGCTCCCGTCTTGGGCCAAAGAGAATAATTAGCTGGGTGGGAAAGAAAGCAGTTCAATGAGCCTACTGGAATCACATAGGATTTACATTTTTAAAGTTGATCTGGAATTAAGAGAGAAAGATTTTCACTACTCTGTATCAGCTGTAAGCACTTTTTTTTGAGAAATAAAGAGAACAGTGGTCTGTGTTTTTGAAGAATTAATAACTGCCTTCACGAAGCTGTTAGGGTAGAGAGAAACCACTCAGTGATAAATACCAAAGGCAATCAGAAATCTGTGAAGTGTATACAACTTATGAGACACACCCATATAAACTCCAGGTCAGCAATGGCAAGCCTCTAGTCTGGCTGGTGGACACCTAGGTAAGCATGTGGGTGGAATAATAGACAGGACACTCGCCCAATGAGTTTTGTAAGCAGCTGCAATAGCCCTGTAATCCACAGTGCCCACAAAGGTCACTACACAATTGAACATGTATCTGAACATTGTCTTGGTTTTGCTCCCTGCTGTTTCAATAGCAGTCACCCTAGCAGAGGTAACAGTTTCCAGATGTTAAACCAAGACTGATTCTCACAGGCCTCATAATCCTTAGGCTCAGTGCAGGACCCAGAATTACTCAGATTACATGGCTGGATTGACATTGCTTTTATACTCAGAAAACTGCCAAAAGGAAAAAGACAAGCATGGGAAGGTGTGATGGCAACAAGAGAGGGGAAACAAAGGGGAAGAGGCTTTACAGTAACCTAATACAGTACCACTGTAATCTAATAGGAAGAAAACACTCTTTCTATGAAATCAGTGCAGCCCGAAAGCCCTTTTAAAAGTCAAAGAATATAATCAGAAAACTTACCCAGAGCCTGAAGGCATACTGAGCATCTCTTTGATATTCCAGACATTAAAATTCATTTCTTATGATTATGTCTATTAGAAAGAAGCAAGAAACATTAAGTAAGGAGACTAATACAGCTTTTCCCAATTTTACTTATGACCTTACCTATATATAGATGAGAACATTTCAGCAGTTACACTCATGTTCAATTGGTTAAAATTTTCATTATCAGTATTCCAGACACAGAAATATTCTGCTGTTAAATTGCATATAAATTCTCATCCTTTTCAACTGTAGGGAGAGCTCCCAAACACCCATGAAACAGGAAATTTGTCTCACACCCTCTGGCTCTCTTGCCCCCTTCTCTTGCCACTCTATAAATAATCTGACTTTTGGGAAGGGACCAATGGGACCCATGTTCCATTACCTGATATGATATTGTTATTAGATGCTGTCGAGTCAGTTCTGACTCATAGTGACCCTATGAACAACAGAACAAAACAATGCCTGGTCTTGCACCATGTCCACAATCATTTTTATGCTTAAGCCCATTGTTGCAGCCACTGTGTCAATCCATCTTGTCGATGGTCTTCCTCTTTATCGTTGACCCTTCACTCTACCAATGATGATGTCCTTCTCCAGGGACTGATCCTTCCTGACAACATGCTCAAAGTATGTAAGACATAGTCTTGCCATCTTTGCTTTCAAGGAGCACTCTGGTTGTACTTCTTCCAGAACAGATCTGTTTGTTCTTTTGGCAGTCCATAGTACATTCAGCATTCTTCTCCAACACCACAGTTCAAAGGCATCAGTTCTTCCTCTGTCTTCTTTGTTCATTGTCCAACTTTCACATGCATATGATGCAACTGAAAATACCATGGCTTGAGTCGGGTGCATTTTAGTCTTCAAGGTGACATCATCATGATATGATGACCGGCAATCTATTACCTGTCTCCAGAAGAGTAGTTCCTCCAAGACTACTGAGTAATAGAACATCAAGAGTTGTGGAATTTGACAGTATAGAAGCTAGCTGAGCACGGAATACTTTGGGCAAAAATGCTTTCCCACACCTCTTAAAAAGAGTTGCCTACTACGTTTAATGCTAAAGTAACACTACATGTTATAGTTCACTATAATGATCAAACAGCCAAGATTTTACGGAACAAGCTCAGTTTTAAATTTTGTCTCCTTGAGCTCACAGTAACATTGATCAGATTATACGTTACCATTGTGGGCATGAAGTATGATTCCCACATATGCAGCAGACCAAAGTCCACAAAACAACAAATGCTGTCCCAATATACAAACCAAACACTGCCATCGAGTCGATTCCAACTCATCGCGACCCTATATGAGTCCTAATATGGACTTACATGAAGTGAAACAGAAGTAAAAGAGCAAATATATCGACTAAAATTGTGTTTTAAATGAAAGTTTACAATTCAAGTCAGTTTCTCATAAAAAACTTACACACCCATTGTTAGATGACCCTAGTTGCTCTCCCTACAATGTGACAGCACACTCTTCTCTACGCTGTATTTCCCATGTCCATTCAGCCCACTCCTATCCTTTTTTGCCTTCTCATGTCACCTCCAGGCAAGAGCTGCCTGTTTAGCCTCATATGTCTACTTAAGCTAAGAAGCACATGCCTTACCAGTAATCACTTCATATAAATACAGAGATTTTGATACAATTAGGTTTTACATAATTTAACTTTGTTTAGAAAAACCTGTTATACTGAAGTTTTCTGATTTTCTAGAAAATAGATGCCTTTGGTGTTTACAACTATTTATTTATAAGAACCTAAGTGCAGAGCACAGAGTTTATTCAGCTGCTTCTATGTGCCAGTGATAGACTTAATATATAGATACTCATTTTGGGAGGCAGGTATTGTTTGTTATCCGTATTTATAAGTTGCTGAGGCAAGGCTCAGATAAGTTAAATAACTAGGCCCAAATAATTTCCAATAATTACAGATAAATAGGTTCAAAGCTACTTTGAACACACCATGCCCTTGTTTCTTAACATTAGCTCTGTGCTATGGATCTCCTAGAACTCAGCAACTCTACATTTTCCCCTTTATGAGCTGTCAGGTAATGAACTGAAAGAATATAGTTTTAGCAGCAACCAAACCAAGGTTTAGATTTTGATTCTGGTATTTAGAAGTGGAGGTTATGCTCAACTGCTAACCGATATGCTATTGGTTTGAACCTTCCAGCCCCTCGTCAGGAGAAAGATGTGGCAGTCCACTTCTGAAAAGATCACAGCTTTGGGAACCATGTGAGGCAGTTCTACTCTGTTCTATAAAGTTGTTATAGCATTATTATGAATCAGGATCAACTTGATGATAGTGGGCTTGAGATTTTTTCTTTTTCTGGTTTTACTTATAAGCTGTGTGAACTTGGGCAAATCAGTTAACTGCTCTGAGCCTCAGTAGATGAGGATAAAACCCATCATAAAGGATAGGGATAAGCAATTCAAGATCATGAATATTCAGTCTTGGCATAAACATTGACATTTACTAACCCATCCATTGCCAGCAAGCTGATTCCAATTCATAGTGACCCTGTAAGACAGAGCAGAACTTCCCCTTAGGGTTTCCAAGGAGAGGCTGGTGGCTTTGAACTGTCGACCTTTTGGTTAGCAACTAAATCTTTAACCACTGCACCACCAGGGCTCCTCTTACTAAGTGCTCTTTAATTATTTTTTCAGACTGTGACTTTACCATTCCCGAATGAATCTATGGTATCCTGGGGCCTTCCATATTCAACTGAAAGAATTCTCTTTCATGGCAGACTATAGATTCTCACAGTCACCTCAGCTGAGAATGAAGTTGCTGTAGGGTGGAGGATTTGAACGAATAACACATATCACATATATCACTAAATATCACAGCTAATTATTTGGCCTCAACCCTGCTGAACACAGAATAATTTCTTCTTTGTAGACTACCTTCAGAGAAGTACAGTATTAGATTCTCATAAAGTAAAAAATAATAATTTAATTGAGATGAAAACTTGAACAATTTTACTTTAAAACCTGGCAACATTTAAACAATTTTTAAAGAGAGCCAAAGTCTGGGAAACAGCACAGTATTAAAGACTATGAAAAGAATTCTAAAACACCACATTAACAGAATAAAGAAACAGAAACACATGACCATCTCAGTCAATACAAAGAAGTCATCTGACAAAATCAAACGTCTTTTCATGATTAAAAAAAAAACCAACAAGCTAGGAATAGAAGGGAATTTCTTCTATCTGATAATAAAGGACATTTATGAAAAATCCACTGCTAACATTATACTCAATGAGGAAACACCGATTCCCCTTAAAAAAAAATCAGCAACAAGAAAAGGATGCCCAATCTCACCACTGCTATTCAATATTGTCCTGGAAGTTCTAGCCAGAGCAATTTGGCAAGAAAAATAAATAAAAGCTATGCAAATTGAGAAGGAAGAAGCAAAACTACACCTTTTTATAAATGACACAGAAGATCCCAAAGAATCCACAAGAAGGCTACTAGACTTAGTGTAGTAACAGGATACAAATATCAACACAAAATCAGTGGGTTTCTATGTATCAGCAATGAGCAATCTGAAAAGGAAATAGCAATATAGTGAATCACTTGATATGGCTCTTCTAGCTATGGTCTTAGGAAATTCTGGTGGTGTAGTGGTTAAGTGCTATGTCTACTAACCAAAAGATTAGCAGTTCAAATCTGCCAGGTGTTCCTTGGAAACTCTATGGAGCAGTTCTACTCTGTCATTACAAGTCAGGATCAACTCAATGGCACAGGGTTTGGCTTGGTTTTTCACCCTGGTCTTTGTGATGCACACACAACAACTGACCCAGATTATGCAAGTAAGGTATTGGAATCTACGATGGTTGGGGTTATGTGTCAACTTGGCTAGGCCATGGTTCCCCATCTTTTATGGCTGTCCTTCATTTTATATGTTGTGGATCCTGACCTCTACACGTTGATGAGGCAAGATTGGTGTTGGCTGTGTCTTGGGTCAAAGCCTTGCAGGAGGGCATGACTCAAGTCCTTCCCTTACTCAAGTTATACCCTGCCCTTCTGTGTGGCCTGTATCTAAGATATATGTGTGTGCCCTGATACAGATCTCTCTCTGCATCTGGATTCACTGTCCCATTTATGATCAACTGACTTCAGGTTCTTAGAACTCGAGCCAGAGCTTACTGTCTGACCTGCTGACTCTGGGATTCACCAGCCTCTACAGCCCTCTGGGCTGGCAGCCTATCATGTGACCCAATTTGTTGGCTTCCTCAGCCTTGTGAGCCAGCAGCCTGTGGTCTGAACTGCCAGTTTCAGTTTGTCAGTCCCTGCAGCCACATGGGTCAGGAGAAGCCTACACCTGACTCACGAATTTGGGACTTGTCAGCTTCTATAACTGTATGAGCCATTTCCTTTATATCACTTCATGAGTTTTGTGAGACACTGCAGTGAATTAGGAAACCCACAGACAGGAGGGAGAGTACTGAGGGGAGAGAGGTCACTGATGTTAGTGATGATGGAGTGGTACAGCAGCTTGGAAAAGTTGAACATTTGGGACCTCTTTAATCTCCATGTCATAGCAACCAGCTTTGTGCTGATCCTTACAAAAGAAATTATTCATTTAGAAATTAAGGAAACAATTCCATTTACAATAGCATCCAAAAGAATACCTACAAATAATTTTAACCAAGGAAGTAAAAGACTTGTATGCTAAAAACTATAAACATTAATAAAGAAACTGAAGAAGATCTAAATAAACAGAAGGACATTCTGTACTCATGAATCAGAAGACTTTCTATTGTTAAGATGTCAGTACTATTTAAAGCAATTTATAGCTTCAGTGAAACAGCCTTCATCAAAATTTCAACAGCCTTCTTTGCAGAAATGGAAAAGCCAAGGCTTAAATTTATATGGAATCACAACAGGCTCTGAATAGCCACGGTAACTTTGAAAAACAAAGTAGGACTCACACTTTATGATCTCAAAATATATTATGAAGCTACAGTAATCAAAAGCTACAGTGTGTTACTGATAAAGTAGGAGACCCTCAGTGAGATAGAATGATACAGTGACTGCACCAATGGGCTCAAACATACCAGCAATTGTGAGAATGGCACAGGGCCAGGCAGTGCTTTTGTTCTGCTGTATGCAGGGTTGCTGAGCGAGAACCAACTGAGTGGCATCCAATGACAACTACTTTACTAAGCACGATGTTCTTCTCCAGGAACTGGTCTCTCCTGATAACATATCCAAAATACACAAAACAAAGAAGTCTTGCCATTACTGTTCTAAGACATTCTGCTTCTACTTCTTTCAAGATGTGTGTGGTAGAAGCTAAAATGACATTTATTCTTTTTGGGCAGTTGTCTTGCCCACTTGGGCACCACTTCTCTGAGTTCATCATACAAAACCCAAGCCCAAGCATGTCTGACTCCCCAGGATGCAGCCAAAATAGTGTCCCACAAAAATTGAGAACCTATTAGTTATACAATAACATCGTTCCCCCACCCCTCAGTTATGAAGCTCCACCGAGGTCTTAGATTTCCAACGGTTCTGTGAAAAAGACTACCACTTCTTGCTTGCAGCTGAGTGAGTCAATCCCTATGCAGCCTTCTCTGCTGGTGGTACAGTTGAAATGATGACATTGTACTGACAGAGGCTGCAACTCTGGGCAGCAGTAGAAATGTGGGAGGAAAAGGAGGGCAGTAAAACAAGGAAGTTCTTTGTTAGCTGGACAGAAGACACAAAAGTATATGAAGGTGGTTATAGGTCAAATAGATAGAACATGGCTCAACTGTAGTGTCAAGGATGGAGAACAAACTCCTACTCCCCTCAGACAGAGGGTTTCTGACTTTGAGCCCCAGGGAACTAAACTCCTTGGTGATGGAGGTCTGCTTATTCTGTAGGCACAGAGAGGCAAGTGAGTGCATGTCAAAGTGAGAACACATAGAAAGGCAGACTTTGACGGATACAAATTATTGCTGAATCCACACTGATTTAGAAATATTATACATGTGTACTCAAAACAAATAAGAATTGTGAAAACCATTTTTACTTAAGGAAATAGGCGAGAAAATTTAAGTTAGCAAATTACATGGAACGAAAAACAGGCATTTCTTTAGAAGCATCACTATTTTAACTAGTGGCAGACTAAGCTATGCTATAAACTGTATTCTAGCACACATGGTTAATATTCCAGCATTAACTCAGCAGTATCTATAACGTGTAGCCTGAGTCACAAGGACTAAAACTTGCCTGAAAACAAGCACTGAGGAAGACAGGGCTAATGCACACGCCACATACAAAATTAAACAAAGCAATAGCACCATCACCAAACAAAGGACTAAAGCAAAATGAGCTTGGCTCTTCCTACCCTCTTCATCTGTGGATCTCTATTCCACACATTCTTCATAGACAAATGATAACTTTGTCTGCCTTCTTCTTCATAAGCTCTTAGGCAAATCCCCACTCAGAGTACATCTTTTTATTGCCATAAATAAAAAAATATCAATTCTTTCAAAAGGAAACTGTGAAATTTTTCAGGGATCCTTTTATACTACTTGTAATCATTAATGTGAGCTACGAAAACTGCTACTGCCAGTATTTTAAACAGTCTCTCACTTGAGATTAATGAACTCTTATGACTAGACATTCATATAAATCCAGCCCTTTATATCTCAAAAGAGATGGACTCAAGATGCATCCTATACTAATACTGTCTCATTAGCATAACAAAAAAAAAAACAATTCCCAAATAGGATTGTAACTAAAGATTTAGGGGTTAGGATTTACAATGCATATTTTGCAGGGACACAGTTCAAACCATCCATACTTGCTCCATGGGTGATCTCATCCTTCTCATGGATTTAAAGGCCATCTATAACTCGTAGAGGCAGCAAGTTAAATAAAACAACTTCTTAAAAAAAAAAAAAAAAAAAACAGAGAAAGATAATCCCAATCCTATTTAATGTTACAGAGCATCATAAAAGAGAAACTGTTGTTGAGGGTGTGTGAGAAAAGAAGTACTTCTCATACACTGCAGGTGGGAAGGCCAAATGGTATTACTTCTGTGGATGAGGATCTAGCAAATTTGCATATATATTTACCCTTTAATTCAGCAGAACAACTACTTCTAGGAATCTATCCCAAAAATACATTGGTAAAAATATAAACGACCTATACACATGACTCCTCCTCAAACATAGCACCACCATCTGTGATAGCAAGATCAGGAATGATCCAAATGTCCATCAGCTGGAAACTAGTTGAATAAACTATGGCATATCCACACAACAGAGGTCTATGAAGCTATTAAAAGGAATGAAAAAAATCAGTATATACTCTAGGATATTTGCTAAATGTTTTAAAAAGGCAAAGTGAAGAACAGTGTGTCTAGTATATGATATTTCATCCCAGAAAGGATAGGAGAATGCATAAAAATATAAACAAATACAAATGTGCTTACATTAAAGACAGAGAGAAAAGAAAAACTGAAAACCAATAAAAATGGTTACCTTTAGGGCGAGAGTCAGAATAGGGTGGAGAGGCTAGGGGTAGATCTAGATGTCTCTAAAGGTAGTTTTTATAATTTTAATTTTGGAATCATATGAATGTTGTTTACACATAATTACAAAACAAAATTAAATCAAAATGAGAAAAGCGAAGCAAACCCTAGAAAGAAGCAAAATGAAACAAAGGATATGGGGATTGAGCCTTCCAGAGAGGAATTATGCCCTGTGCCTCTAACCATACTGATCTGACTTTCCATCCTTAGTGGAGTACATCCTAAGGCCAAAATGAACAGCAAAAGAATTTATCTGTCATTAGTCATCACATTGTTACTTAAAAAATACATATGTTGATCCAGAAAACACAAAACAACAAATGCTGGAGAGGCTGTGGAGAAAGTGGAACCCTCCTACACTGTTGGTGGGGTTGCAAAATGGTCCAGCCTCTTTGGAAGGCAATCTGGCGCTTCCTTAAAAAAATGGATATTGATATACCATTTGATCCAGTAATTCCACTACTTGGAATATATCCTACAGATTCAAGGCCTTTCACACCAACGGACACATGCACCAGAATGTTTATCGCGGCACAGTCCACAATAGCAAAAAGGTGGAATCAACCTAGATGCCCAACAATAGAAGAATGGATAGGTAAACTGTGGTACATATACTCAATGGAGCACTACGCAATGATAAAGAATAACGATGATTCCAGGAAACATCTCCTAACCTGGTTTCAACTGGAAGACATTATGTTGAGTGAAAGTAGTCAGCGACAAAAGGACAAATACTGTATGAGACCTCTACGATAAGATCTCAAAAACAGACTTGTGTATAGAAGAAAAGACTCTTTGACAGCTGCAAGGGAGGGGAGGGAGGGAGGGAGGGCAAAGGGGGGAGGGTTTAGTTTAGGTAGTTACTAGAAATCTAGTTGGGAGAAAGCAGTGACAGCACACATTAGGAACAAGAACAACATTAAGTGGACTTCAGCATAACTTGAGTACTCCTTCCATCTTAACTCAATACTGCAAGGATAGAGTAGCTGGGGCGGGGGGCGGGGGACCATGCTCTTAGGCGAATTCTAGGCCAATTGGCACAACTAGCATTTTGCTAAGAGAGCTCTCTGCACCCCACATTGGTGAGTGGCGTCTGGGGTCTTAAAAGCTGCCAAGCTGCCATCCGAGGACACAGCAAATGGTCCCAACTCCGCAGGAACGGATGCTCACCGAGGGCCAAAATGGCATGCGGTAAAGACAACCGAGAAGACAGAGAGACCCACAAGAGTGGGTGCCTACATCGACCTGGGACCGGAAGAACCGGATGGTGCCCGGCCACCACCAGTGATAGCCGCAATGGAGCTCACTAAGTTGAGCCTCACTGGCAACACAAGAATAAAAAGAGGTGCATCACGAGATCTCCACTAAAAGACCTCAATTGATGGTCCAGTGGTTTTGGGGTTCCTCTGAGAGCATGGCCCCCGGCCCTGATGCTGCCCATTCCCATAAATTATAACAAAGGTCCACTCTTTGGACAGGAATGGAATGGACTTGGCAATGCAGAGTAACCGTATGTTGGAAGCACTTTATGGTTCTATACATCTATAGGATATCATCTTGCTGACCTCTGGCTGGAGGAAGGGGAGTGGACGGAGAGGAGGGGAAAGGAGACTGTTGGGAGGATGAGACATGTATGGAGCAGAGAGGAATAGTATGCAGTCACCGGACAGGGATAGCAGTGGAAGCTGCATATAGGGGGGCATGTAAATTTACATGTGAATGTACATTTTTACTCAGTTATGTTAAATTAAAAAAAAAATACATATGTAATATCTGTATATACACCCATCATAATTTATATTCTATATAAAATATAATTATATATAACAAAATAATAAAACAAATAATTACATTAAGTTATTGGGAACCAAAATTTTCAGCATATGAGAAAAAAAGATACAAATATCAAATCCAAGAAGTTAAGCAAAACCTCGTAATACTAGGTTTGCAATGAATATTGTTAAGGACTCTAGATGTATTTTTCTCTTTAAAAAAACTATTTCATAGCTCTGTCTACTGAAAATGCCTAGAAACAATAACCAACCAGATAACAATGAACACCCCTAATACCCACTTAAGTATGGTCTTGAGATACCATTCCCCAGTAAAATGAACCAGTGTTACCTGAAAAAATGGCTAGTTCCAAGTTTGGAGCAGGAAATGTCCAAGATGAGCCTGTGGCATATTGTACCAGAGAACAAGGAAGTTATCAAAGACTGTGGGAGAATCACCTTAAAGTGGCTTCCTCCACTGAATTCATAATTTACTTAAAAAATTTCATTGATCACTTTCAAAAAAGGAAACCAATTAATTATTTTGAAAACTGTTAAATAAAGGGAAAGAAACAACCACTTATCTTACCTTTGTAGAATAAATACTTTCTCAGAGAAAATAACAGATGGATGTGACAAAGTTCTTCTTTATAGTATTCTAGCTAATAAACAGAAGGAATACCAGAATTAGAATAGCACCATTTTGCAACTGTTAAAGAAAACAATGGATCCAGACAGTGGATCCTCAGCGGCTGATAAAACTATGAGGTACAAGGTTGATGGGATACTTTATAATGGATGGATCAGGATGACAACATTTAAATCTCCTGGTCAATCTTTATATCACAAAAAGACATATAGGAGACTTAGTAGTTACCTCCTGATGTAATACAAAATAGGAGGTGCCTAGCATCCACAATGACATAAGTATTCTTGCCAAAAGTATGGAACCTTAAGCTAATTAAGCCCCTAGGTCTAACCACGAGTTTATAGCAAACACAGTGGTTAAAGGGCTACATAGGAATACAATCAGCAAAATCCAGAGATTGATAAATTCTACCATTTAAATGATCTTAGTCTTTCAAAATATATAAGACATGAAAAAGAGAGGGGTAGGAGACTATGGAGTAAGAGATTTATTATTTGAAAGTAGACAGCGGGGAAAGTAGCATAATAATGTAAATCGGTGACACCGAATCTATACTTAAAATGATTAAAGTGACATTTTATGTTCTATATACTTACCACAATAAAATAGTTTTTTTAAAAAAAAAGACTTAGAAAGCATATCAACCGAATATTATGTGTGTGGATCTTGAGTTGTGTGAAACAACCGAGGAAATGACTGGATGTTTAAAGACATTAAGAAAAATGATAATGTGGTTACACTATAAAGTCCTTATCATATATATATATATATGCATGTATGTATATATACATATATATTTTAGGTGGATAATATAGTTTCATGTTTATCATCTGCTTTAAAACAATGGAGTTGGGCTGGAGGAGTGCGTAAGAGGTACAGACTGCACTACATTGATAACTTTTGAAGCTACGTGACAGCTACATTGGAGTTCATTCATCCATTATCTATACTTTAATGTTTCACATATTCTGCAATGAAGTTAAAGATAAAATGCCTTATATTATTTGACAACTCTCAAATTTATTTCCTCTAGCCCATACCCCTCTCCTGAACTCCAGACTCCTATATTCAACAGCTGACCTGACATCTCTACTTAGATGACATGTATGTACCTCAGACTTAACAGGTCCCTAAGAGTCAGATCCGACTCGATGGCACTTGGCTTGGCTAACCCAGATCCTCAGCTTTCTCTCCAAATATTTTCTACCTACTGTTTTCCCTTTTCAGAAAATGACAACTCCATCCTTCCAGTTGCTCAGGATAAAACCTAAGAGTCTTCCTTGATTCCTTTTTTCATACTCTCATATTCGATCTGTCAGCAAATATTGCAGTAATTCCTTAAAAATACATCCAGACCATTTCTTTCTTTCTGCTGTAGGGTTGTCAAATAAAATACAGGATTTCCCTGTTACATCTAAATCTCCCAAATCTATCTCATGGGACACACTTGTACTAAAAATACTGTCTACCTAAAATTCAAATTTAACTGGGTGTCCTGTACTTTTATTTGCTGACAACCTGACAACCTTACTCCATTGCTACCAACGACTTATCACTGCAATATCCTCCCTGCTACTACTCTTGTCCCACTCAGTCTCTTCGTTATAAAGCAGCAAGAGTGACACTAGACCTAAATCAAATATTATCCCATTGCTGAACCCCTCCACTGATTCCTACCCTACTCAAAATTTAAGTCAGAGTTTCAATTCTTTGCAGGGTCCTCTGCCGTCTCCTCTCAGTATTGCTCCTCTCTTACTCCGTACCCCTTTCTGCACTATTTATTGAACCACCCAACCTCAGGCCTTTTTACCTGTGTGTGTTTTCAGTTATTATATTCCAAGTCTCTAGATCAGCACAGGCTTATCACATATTTAATACAGGTATATGTATGTAAATATAGGATTCCTGACTTTCATGTTTGATAGTTCTTTCTTCCTTTTCACATTAACAGAAATTCCTCCAAGAGTGTAGACTTAGATCCTAGACAATTGTACATATATCACTAGATCCAAGTCATGAGGGCCATTATTATTTTAAATCTTCTATCATTTTCCACCTCTGTTAATGAGGACAGAGGCAGCAATCTATATATCCTGTGGCTTGGAATCTAGAATAACTACATTGGATTCTAGAACCTAACTAATATTCTTACAAGTTGTTTTCAAATGACTGCAAGATTTCCACGGTTACATCCTAATTCTTGACTATGTCTAAAAACCATGTGGGGGCTCAATGTTCTCAGCCTCAGGTTTGTCCGTCCTATGCGTTTTTACTCATCTCCATTGTTAGCTATATAGGCTTTTAAGCTCCCTGAGAGCAGAAATCCCATCTGCCTAAAGTTATCTTTGCAGATGCTAGCACAACACTGGCAATGAAAACTAAATGAAAATTTAAATATACACATTGAAAACTTTTACGGGCAGGGTTCCCTTTCTAACCTCTCATTTGCCACCCATATTAAATAAAAAGAAGAAAGGTCGAGTGTATGATTGCAAGCAAGAAATGCACCATTACAGTACGAAGGGCCCTGGTAAGGTCTGAAGCCGAGGAACAGGAAGGCAGGACACAGTCCCTGAGGGTCATAGACCACCCCCTCCCCCCACATACGCCTCCTTCTTTATTTTTGAGAACCCAGAGGCCGTAATGTAAGGTTCCCCTACGGCCCCTTCACTTGGCTGCAGAGGAAAAAAGTGTCTCCCTTCGGGCCGGCCCCAACCATAACAGCTATTCCTCCCTCATCTTCAGTCTCTTCTTGTCAATCTGGAGATAAACTCTAGCCTCCCAAACTATTCTGATGTCCTTCCCAAAGATCTCCAAAAGACTTCCCACAATAACAAAGATAAATTCCAGGGGGTTTCTCAGGTTCTGTCAGCCCTGACCTCCTGGGCCGATTCGCTTCTTCCCATCTCCCAGGTGAGGACCCGGGATGGGAGTTTGCAGCCTCCAGGGAATCTCTTAAAGGAAACAGCACTCAAAGGATAAGAGATAAGAGGACATGTCATGTTTTCGAGAGCCAGAGCCGCCTCGGTTCACAGAGAATGAACGCGCAGGGAGGGGCTCCCTGGCTTAGCGTCGAGAAGCCTGCGGCCTTAGGAAACCACTCCCCTCCTTCCCCGCGCCGAGGCTCCCGGAAATCCTGACCTCAAACCGTCCCCCGCCCCACCCGCCGAACGGCCCCCCTCAGCTCCCCAACCCCCACCCCTCTCACCGCCCCAGCCTCTTTCTGCCCCCACCTCAGGCAGCCCACGTCAGACCCTCCGACATGCCTGGTCCTGCCACGACAGCCTAGGCATGCGCAGCCCCGCCCCAAGGACCACTTTGACCAATGGGAGCTTCGCCCCGCCCCTGGGGCCCGCCCCTGCCACAGCACGCGGTCAACGGTTTTAACGGCTATAATGGTTGTAACTGCCAAGATCCTGAGCCTAGACCAAGGCCGGTCTCGTGTCACAAATCGCCAGACGGTGTTGTATAGCGCCTGTAAACCCACTTCCATACTGCCCCACCCACCCAAATCCCACATGACACTTCCTCACCAACACCATTCTCATGCTTTCCTCACTCCCACCCCAATAAGTGAGGTGCAGGCCTGAACCTTAGTAGAGTGGCCTGCAGCCTGTTAGAACAATCCAGAGGGTGGACCAGGGGACCAGGAGCTAGGGCATGGCTAGGCACCAGGTGGTCAGAGTAGGACAGGGGCGAAGAGGCGCTGTGGTCTTAGAGAACAGATCTGGGAGGCCTTGAGGAAAGAGAAACAAAACAAAACACACAATTAGTGATTCTGTCGCATAGTGATGCTATGGGGCAGAATAGAACCGTCCCGAAGGATTTCTTTCCATGAAACAGCTGGTGGACTCCAACTGTTAACCTTTCGGTTAATAGCCAAGCTCTCCTCCGGTGGCCAGAGAAAGGAGGCAAGACACTGAAGTTCCAGTTCTGCCTAGAGCTGCGAGGGCCTGAGGGCAAGGTGGGGAAGGCACCGGAATGAGAAAGTTCTGTTAACTTTCTGCCTCTACTAGTTAGAGATGGCGTTTAAAGATATGAGACAGGATGACGTCACCAGTGGAATGAATATAGATGGAAAAGAGTTTGAGCCCGAGGACACTTGGGCTTTTAGTGCCATTTAGAGGCTCGGAAGATGAAGAAAATTGAGTATCCTGGGATGGAGAGGGACAGCATAAGAGTGTGATATTCTAGAAGCTACCTGAAATATGCTTCAGAAAGGAAGAGGAAGAGCAGATGGAGTTGCAGATAGGCAAGCATGCAAAATTAATTTGGATTGTATACTTTTACTTAATCAAAAAAGAAGAATTTTCCAGAAGGGGCAGGAAAGGAAGGAGAAATAGCTGTGTTACAAGTTGCTGATGTGTAACACTATACACAGCAGCAAAAAGACAGATGAATAGATAAGTAAAGTGTGGTACATGCATGCAATGGAATACTACTCAGCAATAAGGGAAAATGATTGGAACATGGATGAACCTGGGGATCATTTTGTTGAGCAAAACAAGTCAATCACAAAAGACAAATACTGTATGTTCTCAATTTTATGAAATCACATGAATACACACTTGTACTGAAACTAATGTTCAGTAATGGTTATCAAAGATGGGGAAGAAGGAGGATTCACTCTCTAGATAGTAAAAGGAAAAAGAAAAACCCTCTACTGTTGAGTAAATTCCAACTCCTAGAAATCCTATAGGACAGAGTAGAACTGCCCGATAGAGTTTCCAAGGAGTGCCTGGTGGATTCAAACTGCCAACCTTTTGGTTAGCAGCCGTAGTTCTTAGCCACCACTATGCTATCAAAGTTTCCCTCTAGATATTAGGCATTTGCTATTTTTGGTGATGGGTAAAGTGTGCACAGCTTGATGAAAGTAAATGGTCTTTGAAAGGTACACAATGGAAAAAAAATGACTTTTTGATAATTGCTATGGCATATATAATTTTGAAACAACAGCAGTAAGAACCAAAAAAAAAATGTGCAGTTATATATGCATGTATGTAGACATGCATGTGCATAGGTATGTATAGGTGAGTATATATAGGTATATGAGTATATATATGCATGTCTGTGACTACGCACATACACACACATACATATACACATAGCCAAGCCAAGCATATAGACACTAAATTACATAGGGTGCACAGTTGCCTATTCTTTGACATAACCAAATACCTCTTGGGATTGGTTTCCTAGGTGTGAAGGATTAGGACTGTAGTCTCACTGGACATCTCTGCTAATTGACATGATATGGTTCATAAAGTTTATAGTCTACATCTTAGTTTGGTGAGTAGTGTCTGAGGTCTTAAAAGTTTGTAAGTGGCCATCTAAAATGTAACTGTTGTTCTTTATTCATCTGGAGCAAAAGAGAAAAAAGGAAAACAAAGACTCGAGAAAGAAACTAGTCAACAGGACTAAGAGTCTACAGAAACCTCAGCCTCATCTACTTTGAGATCAGAAGAACTAGATGGTACGTGGCTAACACTAGCAGCCATTCGGATCAGGGGCACAGTAGATGGACCCTGATGGAATGTAAGAAAAATGTGAAATAGAACCTTAAATTCACCCATCCCCAAAAAGACTTACTGAACAATTAGGAATGGAGGACTTCCCAATACTACTCCCTGAGACACTGTCACAGCAGAGCCAAAACTTAACCCTGAGGTCACCTTTTGGCTAAATAACATATTGGCTCACAAAATAATATCACCTACAAGTACTCTATGTCTTTCAAAAAAAATCACCGGTATGAGATCAAACGATCAACAATTACCTTAAAGTAAAGATTAGAATGTAAGGGGCAAGGAAACTACAGTAATGGAAATAGAACAACCAGGATGACAGTATTGAAAATTTGCATGAATTGTGAAGAACATAAACAATGTCACTGAACAATTTATGTAGAAATTGTTGAATGAGAATCTAAATTGCTGTATAAACCTTCACTGAAAACACAATAAGATATATATTTTTTAAAACACTGCTGATGTGTCAAGGAGGATGAGGAATGAGAATTACTGGTGATCTTGACAGGAGGAAAAGTCTAACAGCACTGGGTTACAACTGGAAGATCAGAGGTTCAAGGCAACTCAGAAGTGCCTTGGAAGAAAAGTTGGCTATCTACTTGAGAAAAATCAGCCAGTAAGTACCCTATGGAGCAGTTCTGCTGTGATGCACATGAGGTCACCACGAGTCAGAATGGACTCCGCAGTGTCTGGCATTTTGTTTTGTTTTGGCCAGAGCAGTTTCAGTGGAATAACTAAAACTAAACCAAACCTGTTGCCATCAAGTCAATTCCAAATTACAGCAACCTCGTAACGTAGGACGGAGTTAAACTGCCTCAAAGGGTTTCCAAGGAGCAGCTGGAAGATTTGAACTGCTGACCTTCGGGCAAAAACCTGACTGGCATGTAGATTCAAAAGACCAAAATAGAATATTTCTCAGCAATAAAAAGCAATGAATGATTGATACAACCAGATGGATAAATCTCAAAGTAATTATGCTGAGTGAAAGAACTTCAAACAGATATATGTGACTCCATTTATATAAAAGTCTTTTAAAAAATTAGTGAGAGAAAACAGATCAGTGGTTATCAGAGGTAGATACTGCCATAAGAAAAGATGAAAGAGAAACAGGAGGGAACTTGAGGGTGATGGAGACATACTGGATGGACATGTTTGTTATCTTGATTGTGATGATATTTCGTGAGCGTATATGTAGATCGAAATGTATATACCTAAATAAAATTTTTAAACACATGCAAATCAAAACCACACACACAAATACCCTTTCACACTCACTAGGATGGCTGTGGAAACTCTGGTGATACAGTGGTTAATAGCTAAGGCTGCTAACCAAAAGGTCAGCAGTTTGAATATACCAGGAGCTCCTTAGAAACACTATAGGGCAGTTCTACTCTGTCCTATAGGGTTACAGTGAGTGGCAGCAGGTTTAGGATGGTTATAGGTCCTTGGGCAGAGCAATAGGTTTGTGATGGGCTGCTGCAAACCTAAAGGTAGGCAGTTGGAACTCACCTACTGACTGAGAGGCAGAAAGACCTGATGACCTTTTCCTGTAAAGATTACAGTCTAGAAAACTCTATGGGACAATTCTATTCTGTCATGTGGGGTCACTATGAGTTGAAATTGATTCAACGCACCTGATCATGTTGTTGTTGATCAGAAAATGGGAAAAAGACAAATACTAACAAAGATGTGGAGAAACTAGGAACTTCATCCACTGCTTGTAGGATTGCAAAATGGTATAGCCACTGTGAAAAAGTTCATTATGTTTTTTTACTGCACAAATAAAATAAAATTACAGATAGAGTTGAAGCTCTACTATGATATTATTTCCCTTACTCCCCTCCCCACATGACTTCTATCCTGAATTTGGTGCTTATTACTCCAATGTATGCTTTATGCTTTTAGTTCATTGTTTATATCCATAAACAACATATAGCATTGTTTTTGCACATTTGTATCATTCTGTAAATGGTATACTTCATGCACCCTGCTGCAATGTGATAATTTGACTCAATATCTTCAAGATTTATCTCTGCAGATTCAAGTTTCTGTAGCCAATTCATTGTAATTACAGTATATATTGCCGTGTAGCTGTAGCCCAATTTCTTCCTTGTCTTGTTGGTGAACATGTAGGGTGCTTCCTGTTTTTCCCCTGTATAAATGCTGCAATGAACCATTTTGTCCTATGAGCACATGTGTCAGGGACTCTGCAGAGTTATTTCACTGGGCTGGACTTTCATTTGTAAAGACAGAGAAAGGTACAATAAACTACCCAAGGACAGCTTGGAATGACCACACTGTCTAATCGTTGTGTGCTTCTCCCCGTCACCATCCGTTCGTTATTCTCTCCTTCCCTCATGCCCTCTGACCTTTACCTGCCGTGATTAGCATTCCCAGTTACCACAAACCCCTGAGAGAAGTCTGCAGATCCTTACCTGAAGCAGCAATTTTGTCATAAGAGCCACCAACTCCTGGACCACTTCTTCTGATTCCATGAGACACTTTCTAAATATGTATCTCAGGCAGTACAGTTGCAGTTTTAAAATGCAGAATTCACCTTTAAAACATTCTTTAATATTTCATTAGCTGCAGGCCCAGCCTTGTATGTTTCTATATATAAAGGCACTCCTGGGCCATTAACGCCAAGAAACAGATTTCTCCTCTGAAGTAGAAACAGAGCAGCAAACAGAAGGAGACAGTGGGCCAGGCACTGGCTCAATAATCAGCAGCATTGTGCAGTCACAACCTTCACTTGTCACTAAGCAACAAGTTGACCTCTGAGATTCTCTTTCTCAGATGTAGCCTCAAAAAGACAAGAGGAAAGCGCTTTTTCTCACCTCTTCACTGGAAGATGCAAAGTGCTTTAATAGGCTCCTGGGTAAGAATGCACCTTCCAGGTTAACTATTGCCCTAGGGCTGTGCCTGAAATTTAAGTGAGTCAAAAGCAGGAAATGGGACTGCTTTCTTCCAAGCATCAAGCCTGCAGAAGGGTCCTGGCTGCTCGCTTCTCCTTTGCCATCCTGAGTCACACCTGAAAGCCTCCTATCCTTTCTGACACCATCACCACACTCCACGTTTTTTGGTCTCTGCTAGCCCACTGAACCTCCCTCTTATTTGCTTCATACTCTCAAACTTTCAGAATTTGGCTTCTGTAAACTCCTTGAAGGCAAAACCCCCTCCCCTACAAAAAACAAACCCTTTGCCATTGAGTCGATTCTGACTCATAGCGACCCTATAGGACAGAGTAGAACTGCCCTGTAGAGTTTCCAAGGAGAAGCCGGTGGATTTGAACTGCCTACTTTTGAGTTAGCAGCTATAGCATTTAACTGCTATGCCATAAAGGCAAAGGCAATGTTTCCTTCTATCTGTATTTCTTATGCAAGCTCTGTGACTAGCACACAGTAGCACTATCAAACTAAGCTGAGCAGAGACCAAGTGATGATCAACAGATAGTAGAGGAAGAGGCAGACAAGTAGGGTGACTTGAGCCCCTGGTAGGAGGGTTTTGAGGCATGAGGGTTTTAAGGTATGAGGGTTTTGAGTCCTGTTGAAGAGTCCACTGTGATAGCCAGAGGCCAAGTTTGACAGAGAGTTCTTCTGCTCAGGGCTGTAATTGTGGAGAATCAGATATACCCATTCTTTCCAGGAAGCATTCAGGTTGGGCCATAGGAGTTCCATAATCAGATATGGTCCTCCACAAGCTGCCTAAAAACAACTGCACAATCTTCTTGGGACCTTCTGTGTTTTACTAGTGCCTTTCTCTGAAATTCTGTCTGGAAGCTGTCCCCCATTGGTGAAGTACTCTGTTTGGAAAGTTTGTCCCTTACCTGGGTGCTCCAGTTTCAGAAGGCACCTCTCTTGTCTTCTGTCTTAGTTGTCTGCTGGTACTATAAAAGAAATATCACAAGTGAATGGCTTTAACAGACAGCAAATTATTCTCTCACAGTTTAGAAGGCTAAAAGTGCAAATTCAGGGTGCCAGCTCCAAGAGAAGTCTTTCTCTCTTGGCTCTGAGGGAAGGTCCTTGCCATGAAGCTGAGGAGCTTCTCAGCCCAGGGACCCTGGGCCCAAAGGACTTGTGCTCTTGATTGTTCTTGCTTGGTGATGATGAGGTCCCCATGACTCTCTGTTTTAGATCTCAAAATAAAATCCACCACCATTGAGTCGATTCCGACTCACGGTGACCTTATAGGTCAGAGTACAACTGCCCCATAGAGTTTCCAAGGAGCACCTGGTGGATTTGAGCTGCTGACCTTTTGGTTAGCAGCTGTAGCACTTAACCACTACACCACCAAGGTTTATATCTCAAAACAGACTGACTTAAAATACAACCTAATCTTGCAGATTGAGTCCTGCCTCATTAACATGACCGTTGCTAATCCCTACTCATTAACACCGTACAGGTAGGATTTACAACACATGATAAAATCATATCAGATGACAAAAGGGTGCACAATCATATATTACTGTGAATCATGGCCTAACCAAATTAATACATATTTTGGTGAGATACAGTTCAGACCATAATACCCTATGATAGCAGAATGTGTGGCCAATGGATGTTCACAGCTTTGTCAATGGATGCAGAAGATAGTTCCACTCAAACCTTTATATCTCTGGCAGTGGGGCTGTACAATTTTTAAAATGTGAAATTGCTCTTCTGAGATCTTTAACCCACTATCAGCACTGGATGAAGGACAATAAAGGGGATCTCCTTTCAGACTCTCCAAGAAGGACCAGGCCATTGGACAGCGGCCTTACCCTCAGATCCCTGCTCAATGCTCTGGGTCACAGCAACTCAGACAACCTAGTCCCTTTCCCTGCTGAAAAGTCCTTCCTTGCTCTGAAAAGTGAATCCCTTCCCACCCCAGTCTAGACCCCGCCTTTCCCTGACCTCATTTCACAGGATTTCCCAGCTTGGTCACCATTTTTTAGCCACAGGGCCTCTTTGCTGTTCCTCCTTTCCTGGCTTTGGAGCCTTTTCTCTTGTACTTCCTGCCACGTAGAATGTTCTGTTGCTCTTCACATGGCAACTCCTTTACATAGCCACTCCTTCAGCTCTCACCCCTGTTGTCATGCCTCTAGGGACTGTCCCTGTTTCCTGTCTCTCCTGATCTAGTCACCAGGTTATTTTTTCCCCTGAACATCTTTGCTGTGT
This sequence comes from Heterohyrax brucei, assembly GCA_028571685.1. Classification (NCBI taxonomy): domain Eukaryota; kingdom Metazoa; phylum Chordata; class Mammalia; order Hyracoidea; family Procaviidae; genus Heterohyrax; species Heterohyrax brucei. The sequence continues at coordinate 17,152,553 of CM053158.1, forward strand.
CTGACTCCTCCATCAGAAGGAAGATGCAGAGAGGCCAGGATCTTTTATTGTCGTTTCACTGGAAGTTCAGCACATCAAAACCAAAACCAATCTCATTGCCATTAAATTGATTCCAATTCATAGTGACCCTAGCACATAGTAGGCCCTTATTAGAAATGAATGAATGAATGGTACCCCTTCCTTACAGACATACACGTAGTCTTCCCAGCTGGGTCAGCGCACCTGTCTAATTGCTCCAGCCATGCATGGAGATACTTTCATAATGGCCCCTCTCCTGAGGTATCTGTCTTCCTCTTTCCATGTTATCAGGAACTCCTGGAGAGGCCTTCTGGACTGGGTTCCCTGGAGCTCTCAGCTGCAGGCCCTGAGGTTTGGGACCCAGGGCAGGCAGGTTCCGGGTGGGCTTCACCCTCATACTAGCCTTGTTACAGCACAACAGTGGCTTCTATGGACACTATCGAGGCCAGTTCAAGAGTGAAAGTGCTCGAGAATACCGCCTGGCAGCCAAGCCCCAGCCTCCAGCAGTGTTTGTGCAGCGATGTAAGGTATGACACAGCCTTGGGAGCAGCTAGGGTGGCTGAGCCAATTCCTATTTCTCTCTAGCCCCAGAACATCATCCCTAGCCCTTCCACAGCTGAACCAACACCTGGGATCAGCCTGCCCCAGAGTCAGGCATGAATGAGGCCTGGTTGCTCTTTGCCGAAATGCCAGATCTTCCCCCTACAAACAGGATGGAGAGGAGCAGGTGCTAGGCTGGGCATTGTTGCCCCCAGTCCCCTTTCTGCAGATACAGGAAGGGTCAGGGCCCAGGCAGAGTGTGTGACCATGGAGAGAGGGCCCCAGAGCCCACAAAGTAAAACTTAAATTTTGCTGACAATTGCCCTTAAGCTCCTATTCCTTGATGCTGCTACAAAAGACCGTGGTGCAGCCTGTGGCCAGCCTCAGAGACCAAGGGCTTAGGAGTGGGTAGAAGGCCTCCTCTGATCACAGAAGTAGAACAAGAGGTAGCTAGGTCCCTGCCAGGATGCCTGCCCAGGGGGAATTAGAAAGGGTGGATGGTAGAGATGGCTCAGAGTGGCTAAAACAGGCTCGCAGAGAGCAGGAGAGGGGTGTAAGTCCCCGGGGTCCTCCATTGCTTCCAGGCCTGGATACAAGAAGGAGTCACTATGCATTAGTAGATAGTCTGCACACTCAAAACAGGAGGACTTAGGAGAGTCTGCTTACAAAAGAGTAGGTGTAGAGGCCTCAGAGAAAGGCAGTCTCCTCGGTTAGTGACAGCCAACTGATCAGTACTGGATCCCATGGAACAAGGGGAAAGTGTGGCTCCTAGATCCAGGAGAGTAATGTGTAGAGGGCTAACCCCAAGAGAAATGACCCTGGGTGGGGATACGTAGCCAGGTAGGGGCTAGCCTGGGAGGGAGCCAGAAGAGGAAAGCTTCCTTCTCCCAAGGCTCCCAAGTGGCTGGAGAGAAGGGAACCTAGTGTGACTGTACTCAGGTCAACCTCCTGGCCAAGACCAGGGTGGAGGAGGGCTGATAGGGACACTCAGATGGGTTCCTAGAACCCGCTTTGCTCACTACAGCTTCTTGCATCCCAGCCTCTCCCCAGATCCAACTTCGTTTCAGCTATCTAGTCTTGCCAAGACTTGCTTTCCTGGGCTCAGAGCAGAGTCCTGGAGTCTGTTAGGTGGTGGGATCTGCACTTCCTTAGTATTCCTGGTTGGAAGGGCTGCTTGGCCACAGCCCACCAAGCCAGGCCCAAATGTAGCTCCAAACTGCCCATCTGGGGCTACCTCTCCTTCCAGGGTGATAGGGTTTTGGTAGCGCAAGGGTAGAGGTACACTGGAGGCTGCGTGCTGGGTGTTGGTGGTAGCCATCCGTGGCAGTTCTCAGCCCAGAGACCAGCACATTCTCTCAATTTGTTAAACCCACACCCTGGGACCAGAGTAGGGGGTGTGTTTTGGCTGCTGACAGGAGTGAGGACTTGCTGCGTGCAGTGTTTGTTGGCATTATCAGTAGCCCCAAGCAGCAGGATCTGTGTGATCTGGGCTCAGGATATATAAATACCGAGTCCCGTGGCTCCCCCTAGGCCTAAAGCTGTTTTAATTAACGCAGACTTCTCAGGGAAGGTGCGTACCTTATTTTCTCATTAGCTGAGAGGTAACAGCTAGCTAATGTCAGTTATTATTATCAAAAACCCTTCCAAATTATGGCATCCACTGTAGTTTGGTGTAGATTAAAAAAAAATTGACTATTACAGTCAGGTGCATGAAAATTCACAGGATTCTGTTTTGTTTTATTTTCTTCTGAACTGGATTAGTCTGTTTCTAGCCTTCACCGGCGTGCCTCTTGGGAAATGTGATCCTGGTCTTGTTTATTTCTAAAGTCAGACAAGAGTCTCAGGGGCTGACGACTGCGGGCTGGTCCTTTATTTGCTGCACTGAGATGGCCATGCCTGCTGTCGCTCCTTGCTATGGTTGGCTACACAGACTCGTGCAACCCTGCTGACTGCAGGCTGCTCAGCCTCCACAGGGCCTCAGCCCTCCCCTGCATGGTGGGTGCCCCTTCCCAGGAAACCTATCTCTCCTGTAAATCCTCTTCAGCTGGAACCCCAGCTGGAGCCCCACCTGCTCAGGGCACCAAGGGTTTTATCACCTCTGTAGAAAAGAGGTCTTGAGGTTTTAGAAACAAAGATGCAGATGATAATTCTCAGGGGCAAGAAAACCCACAAGAGACTGAGTGCAAAGGAAATGACCACACTTCTCACAAGGCTCCCACAGTTGTTAAAACTTGAATCAGTGGGAGTCCATAGATTATCCTGCCACCTTAAAAATAGTGAGCTTCAACAGTCAGAGCTGTCTCCTACAAGAAAGTGTCCACATTTTAGGGCTGTGCACAACTCTGCAGCTGAAGATAGATATGAGAAGGAAGTTTGGGGGTGGGGGTCAATTGGAACTTGTCACAGGCCCATTTTTTTTAAGTGACATCTTTATTGAGATGACTGTAGACTCAATTGCAGTTGTAAAAAGTAATAAGAAGCAATCCCTTCTACACTTTGCCTGGTTTCCCTCATGGGAACTTTGTTGTCTAGTGCTGCTATGTAACAGAAATGCCACAAGTGGGTAGCTTTAACAAACACATTTATTTTCTCACAGTTAGGGAGGCCAGAAGTTCAAATTCAGGCTGCTAACTCAAGTGGAAGGCTTTCCCTCTCTGTTGGCTCTGGAGGAAAGTCATTGTTTCTTCCCAGCTTCTCTTCCTAGGTAATCTTCACATGATGGCATCAGTTTCCCCTGTCTCTACTCTTTGCTTGTTTAATCTCTTTTGCATCTCAGAAGAGATTAACTCAAGATACATCCTATACAAATCCTGTCTTACTAACATAACAAAGACAGCCTATTCCCAAAGAAGATTAATACCACAGGCTTAGAGGGGAAGATTTACAATGGATTAACAATGCATATTTCTGTGGAGACATAATTCAATCTGTAACAGTAACGTTTTGCAAAACTATAGTATAATGTCATAACCAGGACTTGGACGTTGATGTAAACCATCTATCTTACCCAGATTTCCCATTCTATTTTTTTCTGATTTGCGTATGTACTAAGTTCTATACAATTTTATCACCTGTGTCCACCACCAGTCAGGACACTGGCCGAACATCGCAAGAATCCTTCATGATGCCCTTTCATAACCACACCCACCTGTCTGCGGCTCCTCCACTCCACTAGAGCCCTAACTGATTGGGGACAAGTAGATCCAGTCTCATAGTGATCCTAAAGGACAGAGTAGAACTGCCCCACATCGTTTCCAAGGAGCACCTGGTGGATTAGAACTGCTGACCTTTTAATTAGCAGCTGTAGCTCTTAACCAATACACCACCATGGTTTCCTCCGAATCCTTAGTCCCTGATAACCACAAATCTGTTCTCTACTTCTAAAATTCTGTCATTTCATAAAAGTTATATAAAGAAATAACACAGTATCTAACCTTTGGAATTGACTTTTCCACTCCACACCCACGGTCTGACAATTAAGTCTGCGAACTTAATTGTTTTAAGTACTACATATCTCATTGCTGAATATCACTATGGTCACCTTCGAAATACTCCCCTTGGGAAGCTATGCACTGATGCTAGAGCCTAGCCCACCCTTCAAAGCAATTTTAGAACTCTTTCTGGAACAGCCATTACACATGGTAGCACAGTGGCAAGTTAGCAAACTTAATTGTGCAGTTGTCTGTGAGGCAGTTTTTAGCTAGTAAATAACTGTACTGGAACACCCCCCCTACTCACCGGATCTGGCCCTCAATGACTTTTTTCTTCACCTGAAGATAAAGGAAATATTGGAAGGAAGATACTTTGATGTCATTCAGGACATCGAGGGTAATACGATGACAGCTCTGATGGCCATTCCGGAAAAAGAGTTCCAAAATTGATTTCAAGGGTAGACTAGGCACAGGAATAGGTGGATAGCTGCCCAAGGGGAGTACTTCAAAGGTGACTGTAGTGATATTCAGCAAAGAGTTACATAGCATTTTTTTCTAGGATGAGTTTGGAAATTTAATTGGCAGTCTTCATAATTTTCTGAAGATTCATTCAAGTTTCTGCATGTATCAATAATTCCTTCCTTTTTACTACTAAGTAGTACTCCAAGGTAGGTACCCATCAGTTTGTTTAACTATTAACCTATTAAAGGATATCGAGATTGATCCTGGAAACCCTGGTGGTTAGGTGCTATGGCTGCTAACCAAAAGGTTGGCAGTTCAAATCTACCAGGTGCTTCTTGGAAACTCTATGGGGTGGTTCTACTCTATCCTATAAAGTAGTATTCTACTCTATCCTATGCTATAAGTCAGAATTGGTTTGACAGCAGTGGGTTTTTTGTTTTGTTTTGTTGGTTGGATTGATTCTAGCTTTTTGATTCCTATAAATAAAACTTCTATGAACATTTGTGTATAGATTTTGAGTTAACATAAGCTTTCATTTTTCTGGGACAAATGTCCAGGAGTACAATTGCTGGGCCATACAGTACTTACATGTTTAGCTTTTTAAGAAACTGCTAAACTGTTTCCCAGAGCAGCTGTATTATTTTACATTCCCACTAACAGTATACAAATTAGCCAATTTCTTCACCTGCTTATCAACATTTGGTACTGTTGCTATTTTTTTTTATTATTATTGTAGCCATTCTGATAGATATGCAGTGGTAGTTTATTGTGGTTTTAATCCACATTTATCTAATGATTAATGATGTCGAACATCTTTTCATGGCTTATTTGCCATCTATACCTCCTCTTCAGTGAAGAGTCAGTTCATGTTGTTTGCCCGTTTTATAACTGGATTATTTATTACTTAACTGTTGAGTTTTGAGAGTTCTCTTCATATATTCTAGACACTTATGCTTTGTCAGATACGTGGTTTGCTAATATTTTTCTTGTAGTCTATAGCTTGTCATTTTATCCTCTTCATAAGAATTTTCAAAGAGCAAAAGTTTTTAATTTTTTTTTAAATTTCAATTAATTTTTTTTTTAATGGCTCTTGTTTATGGTGTCAAGTCTAAGAATGATTTGCCTGGATCTTGGTGCTGAAGACTTTTTCTTAAGTTTTTTTTGAAAAAAGCCCTGGGATTTTAGTCCCCATTATGTCAGCTTGCTTTATGAGAAATGAAAAGTCAGGCTGACCAGCTTCTCACAAGGCTCCCATCTTCCTGGAAGCTTTCATTCTGGCTAGAGATTACCACAGGCTAAGTCAGCAGGTCCCAAGAAAGGAGCTTGTTAAAGACACATACTACAGACCCTACCCTGGAATCTGGAATGGGGTCAGTCCCTGCATTTTATCTGGAATCTGCTGTTGGCCAGTGCTCATACATCCAACCCAGTGAATCCTGAACTCATCAGATATAATCTGTAGCAAGAGATGCTGAGTGGCTGGGGAGGGAGTGGCTCTGGGGACAGAGACCAGTCACAAAGGGAAAAAGATGCTCTTGGGAGAGATTCTTGCTGAGGTCTAGAGGCCTGAGTGGTGGCCTTTTTCTGCCAGGGGATATGGCATGGTTCTCTGGCCCCATCTGGAGCCAAGGCCTTCTACCCTTATTCACTGATTTCACAGCAAACAGTGCCAGGCACTGTTCTCAATGCTAAAGTTACAGATGTGAGCAAGACAGGCAACAGTCTCTGCTCATGAAGAGCCTATCCCCCATTGGTGACATCAGATGATATGCAACATCATGATATACAGTGTAATAATATACAGTAAAATCTTTAAGAGCCAGAATCTGACGGCACTGCCTTGTTTTTCCAAGTCTCAAAAGTTTTCCACCTTTGACAAGGTACAGTCTCACCGCTTTTCTATCTCTAGCTTTAGTAGAAAATATTTTTAGTTTTCCTTCTCTGACAGGTTTCCACCTTACACAGGTTCTGGCTTCCGTAGGCTTTATTGTAGTATTTTACCCATTACCATCAAGTCAATTCTGAGTCACAGTGACCCTGTAGTACACAGTAAAACTGCTGTATAGGGCTTCCAAAGAGTGCCTAGTGGATTCATATTGCCAACATTTTAGTTAGCAGATGAACTCTTAACCACTACGCCACCAGGGTTTCCCGTAGTATGTTTTGGAGGGGTGGGAAATATTGCTTTTGAGTTGATTTCTAACTCAGTGACCCTATAGAGCAGAGCAGAACCACCCCATAGAGTTTCCAAGGAGCACGTGGTGGCTTTGAACTGCTGACCTCTTGGTTAGCAGCCATAGCACTTAACCACTATGCCACCAGTTATAATCAAAACCCAAATCCTCTGCCACTGAATGGATTCCAACTCATAGCAACTCTAGAGGACCAAGTAGCACTGCACCATAGAGATCCTGAGGAGCACCCGGTGGATTCAATCTGCTGACCTTTTGATTAGTAGCCATAGCACTTAACCACTATGTCACCGGGATTAGCTGGTTGTAAATGCCATGGGACAAAAATAAGAGTTGGGGTGACGGGACAGTTGGTGTAGTGCTTAAGGAAGGCCTTCCAAGAAGAAGGTGGCAGTCATGTGGCAAGCTGGGGTAAGAGCCCCAGGCAGAAGAAGCAGGTGGTGCAAGGGCCTGAGGTGGTAGCACCTGACATACGTGAGGAACAGCAAGGAGGCCAACACAGCTACAGGTAACACAGGGACCTGTATCAGGTGACTGTCAAGGGCCTGTATGACATGAGGAATCTGTGCATTTTCAGCAAACAAGGGATGTGATGGAAATTATATACTAAAAGGATGTTTCTGGCTGCTAAGAGAACAATTGGCTATACGGGGATATGCTTGGCACCAGGCAGGAAGCTCTCACAATAATTCAGGCGTGGAGCATGGAAAGTGGTGGATATGGTGAAGAGTGGTCTGACTTGCGGTACAGTTTGAAAGAAGCATCAACAGGATTTCCTGACACATTGGATATGGGGTTTTAAGAGAAAAGAATCAAAGGGCACTCCAAAGTGTTCGGTGGGATTGAATTTGTCATGCTTGAGCTGGGAAAGACTGTATGTGGACTGGGCTTGGGGGATGATCCAGAGCTCAGTTGTGTTTGGAGACAGCCACTGGACATCTACATGGAAATATAGACAGGTTGGTCACTGAGGCTGGAGCTCAAAAGACCTTGGCTAGAGACAGATATTACAGTTTCTAGAGGGCATTTAGGCCAAGACCCAGGGTCTGCTGATGAGGAAGGGGTTATGTGTGCACAGAAGGAGGACAGGACTGAAGCCCAAGACCTGGAAGTCCAGAGATAAAGGAAGTCCTGAAAAATGCCTCAGCCTCCTCCTTTGTCAGTGGTCCCAGAACATTCTGCTTCCAGGGCAGTTCCAGGATGAGTGCTCCAGGAGTGAGGTTTGACTTTATCTCTGCCCTTTCAGGGTGCTGGAGATTTAGCAATTTAAGCATGGTAGCCCACAGTAAGATACCACCTCACCCCCACTAGAATGGCAATGATTCAAAACAACAACAACAAAACCCAAAAAAACAGAAAATAGCAGGTGTTGACAAAGTTATAGAAAAACTAGAGCCCTCATCTATTGCTGATGGAATTGTAAAATAGTACAACCCCTACAGACAACAGTTGGGTGGCTTCTCAAAAGGTTGAATACAGAACACCATATGACCGTGGCAATTCCATCCTAAATATATACCCAAAAGTGAAGGTAGAAATACCAACAGAAACTTGTACATGAATGTTCATTGCAGCACTTTTTCACAGCAGTCAAAAAAAAGATAGGAACAACTAAAATGTCCATCAATAGATGAATGATAAACAAAAGGTGGAACACACACACAGTGGAATATTATACAGACATAAAGCAAATGAAATTCTGATGCATGCCACACCATGGAAAAACTTTTAAAACATTATGTATGATTCTGTCACCTTCCTCTGTTGATGGTGATGGAATAATTTGGAAAAAGATAGCAATAATGGTGGTATAACATGAAAAATACAATTAATGTTACTGAATTTTAAGTGTAGGAATTATTGTACTGGCAAATGTTTGGTAACCCTCAACTCATAACATATTCAGGTTATGATGAGCCTCACTTAGCCACTCTCCTTCTCTTTCATACATCTGTCAGTGATATGTACTACATACAGCGTTGCAGTTCATAATCTGCTGATGTGATCATTTTCATGCCAACCCCCAAAACAAATAAAGATCAGGTTTATAAATATGCTAATAACAAAAAACAATAATAATGAAAAAAAATGAAGTATTCAACTTACATCAGAACCAACTCGCAGTCATCAGAAAGGGTACCTGTTATAAGTAAGTCGGGGACTACCTGTATATTTTCAGCACAGTAATAACAAAAAAAGAGTGGTAACTCCCTTCTATTACTGGATCCTGAAATAATACTGAGGGGTAGGTGAGCATCATTTTTCCATTCACCTTCTTTCTCATTGTCTTTCAAGGAGCCAGTACAGCAACATTTCTTTTCCAAGCACGACAACCGTACTTCTTTTGACAAAGTGAGTGCTGGTGAGAGAAAGGGGAGTGGCCAGACCCCTCAACTTAGGGTGAAGGACAGATAAGGGGATAGGGTGAAAGGGTAAGACACTGAGGGGGGATCCTTCTATAGGCCTAGGGATGTCTGTCTTCCCAGCTGCCTCTCCTTTGAGAAACAGCCCATTCTCCAAACAGAGGCACTTCTGCTTTGATTTCCCTTGTCAATCTGCCTAACAATATGCAAATATCCTGGGGCCACTGACCTTTGGGGGCCTCACCCTAGAATGGAATGCATGCTTGGGAAGGCAGACCAAGGACACCAGGTACGGGCTGGGTATCATCAGGCAGGCTGGGTTTATATGGACCCAAATAGGACCAGGACAGTGGGTCAAGGGCCCATGCCGTTGGGGAGGGCCCCTACTGTCTGCTGCAGGGCATCGGGAGACGAAAAGACCTGAACCGCCTGTGGCAGCAACACACCTTCCTGCGCTGGACACCCTGTGAGGTGGAGTTGCATCAGCAGCCCCTTGAATCTTCCTACCAGTCCGATTTTCGGTCAGAACCAGGACTTACTGACCTCCCCCAGCGCCTCGTCCACTTTGTGCAGGTCCGACCTGCCCGTACCAGCACCACCTACCAGCAGAACTTCTGCCAGACATCCCAGGCCAGCCACTATAGCAGTGACAAAGTGAGGCCCAAGACCCCAGTCACCACCTCACTGCCTGACCTCCTCGGACCCCCAAGAGCCAAGCTGCTGCAGCATTACCTTCATGCTGGGGTCTCAGACTGTCTAAACTGGTCCAGAGTATTAAACAAGAATTACTGATACAGCAACCTGTCCACACTTGTAGTCCAAAAGTTCCAAGGTGCCCTGCACCTGGCTCCCACAGTGCCTGTATGTTGGGCAGGGGAGGATGCTGCCTTGGGAGCCCCATCACCGGGCAAGAGTGAGTGAAGACCCTAGGAGACTGAGGGCCCAAGAAGTTTACCATGGCCACAGCGGCTGGGTGCCAGGGCCCCAAATCTTCAGTTTCTAAAGCAACCCCAGCCATGAGCCTCTTGACCTCAGGGCAGCTGCAGGAAAAGGGTACCAGAAGCTTCTCTCTGCTGGTGGACAGCAAAGGCTGGAGGAAGAGGTCAGGGCTCAGAGCTTCCTCCAGGACGGTGCTGCCCTCAAGGATTTTGATGGGTAGCCATGCAGTCCTGCCCAAGAGATGGTTCCCTTGCAACTGGGACAGGCAAATTATATGCTGCATGACCCTGAACAGGATGGCTGGCAAAACCCTGACCCCAACCCTGGCCACAACCCCCACTGGACCACTCCACCCTAGTTGCACCTTTGGTTCTTTCTGGGCTTTTCACAGTCATGTGAGTAGCACCTAACACCCAGGCCAGTGTAGAAAGACCAGCATCCCATATCACCAAAGACCTGTAAGCTGGGACCTGTACAGTACTAAGGCGTCAGATCACTTTGGTGGCAGAGGCCAAATCAAAGAGGCTCCTCTTGGACCCTCACCTTTGGAAGAGCTGAAGTCTGCTAAAGAGGGCCAAGGACTGTGGGAACAACATGGGAGTCCATCAGAGGGGCCACACACCAGATTTTAGCAGCACTTTTATTTCTACATCTAAACTCCCTGGGTCCTCACAACAGCCCTGTGAGGTAGGTAGGGCAGGAAGGTTTCAGAGATCCTCATTTACAGATGAGGATGCTGAGGCACAGAGAGGTGAAGTGAATTTCCTAAGGTCACACAGCCAATAGTGGAGAAGGTCCAACACCAGCATTCCTCCGGCCTTCTGGCAGTTCCCATGTCCTCTCTTCCATCCCTGTGTGTCCCCTACCCTCTCTGCACTCTTCTAGCTCTACAGGGGCCCTCAGGGCACTGTGGCAGCTGGGGTCTTTCAGAGGCAGCCACTGAGGTGAGCCTGGTCAACTCCAAGTAGGCACTAACCCTGAAGGGCACGAGGCCAACTGAACAGAGGGTTAAGTAGGCTCTAGAACAAGTGGGGAGCCAGGTGTTGTTAGTGAATGGAGGGTGGCAAAGGTGGGTGTGAGCATGTGTGTGTCATGAGCTAAAGAGACAGGTTCCCCCATCCCCACGGCAATGCCTCCAGTGCCACCCCTGTGCTCTCCTCATCCCACAGAGCCACAGCGAGTTTCCTCAGCAGCGAAAGGAGCCACAGACATCTGTCTCTGGCACTGAGCTGCCTTGGCGCACAGGTCCCATAGGGCCTTCAGGTCCCCTAACGCAAGCACAGTGCCTCCACTGCTTGGCTGGGGCCCTGGGCCACACCCCCAATAACAAACAGACGAGGCCCAGTCTGCAGGCTGGAGCAGGAACAGCGGGCAGTAGGCATGGTGGGCAGTGCCTCCCAGCGCCGCTGTGTAAGACTGAAGCCTTCCACAGAGCCCAGAGGGCACGGCTGGTTTCCTGCAGGAGGGAGATGGCAAGCTGTATGGCACACAGGTTGCAGGAGCTCCAGGCGTTGTTGTTCCCTCAGCCAGAGGATATTCCCAGAAGGTATCACCCCAGGAAGGGCTCTCAACCCCTTGCTTCTCATTGTCCCCATGTGTCATTCATTCACCCATTCATCCATTCATGTTTTTTTGGCTGTGCATTCAGCCACAGGTCTGCTCCTGCCTCCTAGGCCCCTGCTTGTCCCATGAGACTGAGGGCTACCTGAGTCTCAGCCTAGCAGACTGTACCCTGTATGCAAAGCCCTGACCTAATGAGTGTCTGGAGAAGAGAAGGCAGTAATCCTCAAACTGGGGACACCCATTTCTTTACCAGGGGCTCCTTCAACCCCCATTCCCACAGAGACTCACCAAGGCCCCCAACAGCCACAATGTGGCCTCCGAGGGAGCCCACCACAAAGTCAGCCCTCTTATCTCGCATGCGCAGGCTGCGGGGCAGCTTGGTCCAGGACCCTGCAGAAGAGGGGAGATCAGATCTAGCTCCAATACACTGTACCTCTCCAGCCCACAGAGTGGGAAGACAGCCCAGGCCAGCCACTGCTTACCATGCTCCAGGTCAAACATCTCCACAGTGTTGACAAAGTGTGGACGTGAGTAGAAATTGTGGGGCCCTGGCTGCTGCAGGCCACCCAGACTAAAGACACTACCTTCAGCCATGGTACAGCCAGCAAAGGCCCGTCGACTGGGCAGACTTGGGTGTCGGGTCCAAGTACGGGCCTCCAGATCAAAGGCCTCAAAAGCAGTCACTGGGAGCTTGCCTTGACGGCCACCTGCCAAAGAAAATTGGGGCACTTGGGAGAGAGTCTAGGGTAGGGGGCCTGGCGAGCTCCTTACTTGCTAGATTGCTGAGCTTTAATGTTGCCCTCCCCACTCTCCCAGACACAGCTGTTTACACCTGGCTGTGGGCCATCCACCCCACAGGTCCTGCAGCACTGGAGTTCGGCTTTCCAACCCCAGCTGAATTACCAGAGTTCAGGGCCTCAGAGCAGGCTTGCTTCACCCCAACAAAGTTTCTCTTGCCCTGTCATCCCAGACTGAACCTGACCCCTAACCCAGCCAATTCATGAGGACACAGACTTCTGGACTCTGAGCCTTTTTCCCTCTATCCCAGGCCCTTACCCAGGACATAGATTTTGTTCCCATGCAGGAAGGTGGAGGCCCCGTAGCAAGGTGTGGGCATGGAGGGTAGCGAAAGCCAGCAGTCCCGGCGGGGCTCATATACCCGTACTTGGGCCTGGGGTGCCGTGTCAGGGCCCATTCCCCCCAGAGCATACACCATACCATCTGCATAAAAAAAATGGGTTCAGACTATACCCAGGCCTGGCCAGGCACCCCCACTCTGACAGCCTTGCAGGCCAGGCCAAGAATCCAGTTGTTCATAACATCCCTCCCTGGGAGCAAAGACCCTGCTGTTCTCCTGGTGTGGGGGCTGGGAGAGCTGGGATTCCCACTCTAGAGACAACTACGGCCCCTCCAAGTGAAGAGCAGGAGGCAGACGATCTAATTATAATCTGGCTCTGTCTCCCTGGAGACACTATGGCAACTAAGCCTGGCATCCAAGGAAGACTGGCCTGGACCTGTGGTCAGACCTAGAGGCCACAAGGTGGGGGCTCCCCTGGGAGGAAGGGGTGGTTTAAGTTACAGATGGGTGGGGCATGCTAAGGTCTGAGAAGAAGCTCTGGGAATGAACATGGGGGAGACTGGGAGAGGGGCTTGGACTTGGGCATGCACCTGCAGAGTAGAGGAGGGTCTAGCCCCAAGCCTTCTGCCCCGGGACCCCCACTGCACCTCTGTAGCATGCCCTTTCACTAGAGCAGATCCTGCTCCACGCTGAAGCCCTCAGGGTCAGCTGGGGACACAGCCAGGGGCTTCCGTTGCAACTGTCCCTCTCCTAGCTTGGCCTTGGTCCATCAGGATGCTTGGTGTGTGTTGGGGTTGGGGAGTCTGAGCCTTCCCTGGGCCCTGTTCCGCTCCCCTCTCCTGGACTATTTATAACCCCTTGTCTCCTAGGAATGAGGAATGGGGCAGGGAAGCATCTGGGCCTCCTGTCATCCTGGGGGCCAGCCTGGACCCTGCCCCCCACCTCAGATCCAGAAAAGGCAGTCAAGGGAAGGCTGCTACAGCCCAGCTCAGAGCTGGGGTGGGGAGGGTACAGGAAGCAAAGCCATATCCAGGGCACCTGGGCAAAGATTACAGCTCTTGTTTAATCTTTGAAGGTAAAGGATCAAGTCAGAAAAGAATGGAGAATGTTGGGGTACCTGAAGGATCTTCCTTGGGAATATGGCCATGTGTTCCCCAGTCCCCAATCCCACAGCAAGGCCACTCACCTCTCTCCACAGTGGAAACTCCCATGGCGGCCTGAGGGAGGGTGGCCCGGCGCTCCCAGCGGCCCTCATCAGCCAGGAATGCTTCCACAGCCGCTACTGGGCTCTGGCCCTCATCCACACCACCCACCACCAGCACCTGCTTGCCCAGCACAACAGCAGCAGCACCCGCCCGGGCAGTGGGCAGAGGTGCCAGTGCCAGCCACGTGTGTGAGGCCATATCCAGTGCCTCAGTGGTGTCCAGGGGCAGTCCAGCACGGCCACAGCCCCCCAACACCAGCAGATGCCCATCCTGGTGTGCCACTGTGCCATAAACCCGGCAGGTAGGCATGGGGGGGAACACCTGCCAAGCAAAGGCCCGGCCACCACTTGCAGCCATGGTGTTCACTATCAATGGCAGGCCATGCTTTCTGGTCAAGATTCAGGTCTCACTGCGAGGCATGATGGTGCTTCAAGGGGAGCGTTTGACCAATCCAGGGAACTTGCCTTTACCTGCAGGAGAGGGGAAAACACAGAGTCAGGGCCACTGACCAGTCTCTCATGAAACAGATGAGCCGCCTGTACCTGGGAGCAGACCCACTGCCGTCAAGTTGATTCTGACTTACAGCAACCCTACAGAACAGACTGGAACTGCCCCATCGAGTTTCCAAGGAGTGCTTGGTGGATTTGAACTGCTGATCTTTTGGTTAGCAGCCATAGCACCTAAACCATTACACCACCAGAGTTCCCCTGGGAGCAGAACTTGTGCAAAATCAGTTGTGGGAAAGGCAGGACAAGGACCTACCTCTTCCGGCTAGTACACCATGGCAGAGGCCTCCTGGAGCGGAAAGCAGGACAGACCTCAAATATCCAGGCAGGTTCTCCTTTCCTATGGGACATAATGGAATTTCCTCTCTGCCCCTGCCGTCCTAGAGGAGCTCTGTGGCCAAGCCTGGGTCTAGCTAGGAAGTGAAGTAACCGGGATAGGCAGGTCACTGGGACAGGGCTCTCTACACTAGCCCCCTCCCCTTCCTCTCAACAATCCTCACCCTGCCCTGCTAGAGGGAAGTGTTAGGCATTCTCCCTCTCACTACCTTTCAGTGTTCCCTGGGGCCAACTGGGCTTCATCTGTCAAGTTCCCCCACCTGCTGCCAGGAGACACCCTGTATCCTTACAACATCCCTGAGATTGATTCCTCAAGGTTTACTTATTCCCACCATCCAAAGGCCAGCATCTGCAGTGCTTAAGAATAGGGCACAGGGGACAGGGTCCCACACACTCCCCTTGAGGTCTACCCTTAAGGGTTAGCCCATTACCCTCCTCCAGGAGCCAGACTCCCTGGTATCCAGAAGCACAGGACTCTAAGGTCCCAGAAGGAATGCGCAGCTAGACTTCTGGGGCCCCCGCCTCAGATCCTCAAGTTCTCCACCCTTCTATTTCACGCGGGGGCTACACTCCTGGGACCCCCTGCGAGAGGGCCTCCTGACCCCAAACTTCCCATCGTGTTAGGGAAGGGGCGGGTCCGGGCCAGCGTGCTTGGGTCTCAGCGCCTCGCGTCCCAAACTTCCCTGAATGCGGCTCCCGCGGGACTCACCAGTCCGGGCTCCAGTGCTCCCGGGGCGCGGGGTCTGTCGTTCCGGCTCCGCGGGCGCTGGCGCGGTCTCCAGCTGGGGCTGAGGCCGGACTCCGGCTTGGCTCCGGCGCAGGGCGGGGCTGGACAGGGTCCGCCCCTCGCCCCCCCCGTCCAGACTCGGGGAAACCTGCCTCCCCCACGCCTTAACCCTGGGCCTTCTGCGGCCGGAGCAGGGGGCGCTGACCCACGGGCACACGCAAACGGCAGACAGACAGACGGACAGGTGGACACTGGGCCTGCCTAGAATTTAGGATCCAACTCGGGCGACGGGAGCAATGAAGCAGCCAGGAGCCGCGCAACACGTGTGTAGTGGGGCACCATTCTGACCCAGCCTGGCAGCGACGGCCGCTCGCGGGGTCAACCAGCCGAACCTGGGGGCCTTAGCGGCCCGCACCCGCCCACGGCATTTGAGCTCTGAGAAGCTGAAAGGTGGGTTTTGCGGCAGCGCCCCCTAGAGGCCTCTCGAGGCGTCGCCTGGGCCTCTGGCGGGGGCGGCCGCTGGGATGCCCTTCACCTGGCACAGAGCAGGGCAGAGAAGGTCCTTTGTGTACATCGAACCCGGGGAAGGTGGGAAAGCAGACAGTATCGGCTTCAGCATCTGACAGGCTCTGCTACACGCCTGAGCGGGAGAAAAGAAAGATAGAAGAATGAAGACAAGGAAAGGAGGAGTGCATATGTGGGGGGGAGGAGCATCTGGCCCCGAGCCGGGGATGAGCTTGAAGAGTCAGGAGCCAGGGGACTGCCCGGGCAGGTCATCCTGGCTTCATTCTCTGGGACAATAAGGTATGCTGTGATTATCTATCTTCAGAGTCCTGAGCTTGCGTCTAACCAACTCTAGGGTCAGGCAAGAGCTAGTCAGGCAAGAGCTATTTGGTGTGGTGGGGTCCTTCCTACCTCAGACTTGAATCTCGGTCCAACGTCCCTGCCAGGGCTGCCACCTGGGAACCTATTTGTACAGGTCAGTGGTCACTTGTGAGAAGAAGGCCTGGCAGTTGTCCGTGCGTGTTCACTGCCTTGTCCTTATTTTACAGACAGGCTTTCATTCTTGTTTCCCCAGAAGCACGCCTGGAGACAAAGAATACATGTAATTGATGCTGAAGGTTAAGACAGATAGTTGCAGCAGAAGAGTGGCAAAGAGAGCAGCCAAGTTACAATGTGTCATCAAGCAAATTACCACTGTGGGCAACTGGGGCCAAATCATCCTGGGAGTTCTGGGAGCCTTGTGTTACTGCTCACCTAAGAGCAAGACCGCTTCCTGTCTGTCAGATTGTCACACTGCAGTGGCTTGCATGTTGCTATGAAGCTGGAAGCCATACTACCAGTATTTCAAATACCAGCAGGGTCACCCATGATGGACAGGTTTAATTCAGCAGAGCTTCCAGTCTAAGACAGACTAGGAAGAAAAACCTGGTGATCTACTTCTGAAAAATAGCCAAAGGAAACCATATGGACCACAACAGAACATTGTCCAACTTGTTTGTTTTGGTTGCATCATCAGAAAAGACCAGTCACTGGAAGAGGACATGTTTGGTCAAGTAGAGGGCCGGTGAGGACAAGGGAGGCCCTCAGTCAGTTGAAGTGTCACCGTAGCTGCAGCAATGGACCTGAATATGCTGATGATCGTGAAGACGGTGCAGGACCAAGCCACTTTTTGTCATTATACGTAACGTCACCGAGAGTCACAGTTGACTCCACAGCAGCTAATGAGCAAGGGAAGCTGAGGCACTTATTCTCAAATCCTTATCAGTCATGAGGTGACAGCTGTTTATACCAGCTGCCACTGAGTTCGTTGCCAACTCAAATTACCAACCTTTTAATTAGCAGCTGAATGCCTTAACCATTGTACCACCAGGGCTTCTCTAAGGCTGTTTGCCCGTTGTTGTCCAGTCAATTCCGACTCATAGTGACGATACAGGACAGAGTAGAACTGCCCCACAGGGTTTCCAAAGACTAGCTGGTGGGTTTGAACTGCAGGCCCTTTCAGTTAGCGGCATGAGCTTTTAACCACTGTACCACCAGAGTTCCTGAGGGGAGTTCATGGCCTTAGTTCCCTAGCCTGCCTGACTTCTGGCCTACCCTGAGTGTGGACAGAGCGTTCCTGTAATCACAGATAGCACCTCAAGGCAGAGTCTTAGGGACTGGCAGTTGGAGTTGAGGACCCGCACAGAAATGGTAATACTGAAGCTGGTTACAGACTCCACGAACTGGCTCAAAGGCTACTCTGCGTCCTCCTGCCTTCACCCTTCCCCTTGTGATGTGGTCCTCATTTGGGGCACTGATGCCTCCCCCTATAGGTTTCCTATACTACCCGGTGAACCCTTCACATTTCCTGCTGTGGCCTTTGTAAGCTCTCTCCCCTTTAGAGAGCTCTGGACTCCGCACCCTGAGTTCTTTCATTTACCACCACACCCCCGTGTTGATCTCGCCCCCCTCTCAGGCTTCATTGCCTTGTCTGCTATCTCACTGCCAAAACTGCTTTGGCCAAAGTTACCACGGAGCTAAAACTAGGGTTTTCTGTGGGCCTCGTTTCAACTGAACTCTTGCTATCTTCTTCAAAGGTTTACCTCTTGTGCCCTCAGCTTCCTCCTGCCACTTGTTCTGTCTCCTTGGGGTCTTTTGCAGGCTCTGCTGCCTCCTCCTCTCCAAGAAGTGGCTCCCCAGTACTCTTCCCTGGCTTATCTCCCTGCACAATGACCCCCCCAAGGCAGTAGCAGCAAATGTGATTACTTACATCTAGATTTCCAGGGGCTCTCTGCTCAGGTGGATGCTGTTCCGGAGTCCATCAATCAAAGCCATATGAGCTATGCATGGGAAGTTGGACTTTATCCTGAGGGGAAAGAGGAAGATTCCAATCCAGCCCCAGTAGTCCCCTAGGGCCCAGAGCACAAAGTGGATGGTTAGAGTGAGTTCCATCTAGCTTTAGTGTGTTCCCTGCATCACCCCTAAAGATAACGTTGAGAGAACTCAGGCCAGGGGAAATACCAAAGCCCCTTCCTCCTCCAGAAGACTGCCCTGGTGTAGGGTTTCTGATTAACACCAGTCCCCATCCTCCATCTGGGAAACATATTTTCCTTTTACTGTGTTTTCCTTCTGTTACACTGAATCTTCTGGTTATTGTTGGTGTACATGGAAGCTGCTAACTCTTGTTTGTCTTGTATTTAGACATCACTCATGTTGGCTCCAATAGTTTTTTTAATTATGATTTTTTAGTTACATTGCCTACAAAGAGTTACATTTGTCTCTTTTTCCCCCAGTGGTTATGTTTCATTTATTTTTCCTTACCGTAGTGACTGACTCTTTCATAACAGGGTTAAGAGATCCTGGTTTAAAAGTGAAATTCTTATTTTGTTCCTGCATCAAAGTGTTTCTGTTCATTCATTCAACTCTTAGTTTTCAATTCAGTAAGCACTTTTTGGAAGGCCTACTGAGTGCCAGACACTCTGCTGGACACTGAGGAACGGAGGTGAATGAAGCTGGCACAGTGCCAACTGCCACAAAGATGACATTCTAAAGACAGGAAACCAACAAACTCTCCAGACACAATCACAAGTTTCTTTCTATTCTTTAGTTCTTTCCAATTATTTTTTGTTTTTATTGTAAAATGCACAGAACAAAATATTTGCCATTTTAACCATCTTAAAGTGTACAATTAATTGACAACAATTCCATTCCCTACATTGTGCAACCATTATCATTATCCTTTTCCAAATGTTTTTCATCACCCTGGACAGAAATTTTCAAGTCAGGAAAGTTATGCATCAAGGATTGTGTCCTTTCACCATACTTATTCAGTCTGTATGCTGAACAAATCGTCCAAGAAACTGGATTATAAGAACTCACCATTTGAATTGGAGGAAATCTAACTAACAGTCTACTATATGCAGATAACACTACCTTGCTTGCTGAAAATGAAGAGCACATGAAGCACTTACTGATGAAGTCCAAAGGCCACAGCGTTCAGTATGGATTACACTTCAACATTAAGAAAACAAAGGGACCAAGAAGCAACACTCTGATAAATAAGAAAGTATTGAAGTTGTCAAGGATTTCATTTTACTTGGGTCCATAATCAATGTCCATGGAAGCAGCAGTCAAGAAATCAAATGACACATTCACTGGGTAAATCTACTGCAAAAAGCCTCTTGAAAATGTTAACAAGGAAAGATGTTACTTTAAGGGCTAAAGTGCTGTTGGTGTTTTAAATTGCTTCACTAAAGTGTCCTTGGTGTGTGAAAGCTGGACAACATGAATAAGGAAGATCACAGAAGAATCGATGTCTTTGAATTATGGTTTTAGTGAAGAATATTAAATACATCACAAAGTGCCAAAAGAACAAAGACATCTATCTTGAAGAAGTACAGCCAGAATGTTCCTTCGGAGCAAAGATGGCAAGTTTCATCTCATGTA
Organism: Heterohyrax brucei; assembly: GCA_028571685.1. Classification (NCBI taxonomy): domain Eukaryota; kingdom Metazoa; phylum Chordata; class Mammalia; order Hyracoidea; family Procaviidae; genus Heterohyrax; species Heterohyrax brucei. The sequence goes on from CM053158.1 coordinate 17,172,341, forward strand.
CTTTGAACACGTTATCAGGAAGGCACAGTCTCTGAAGAAGGATGTGCTGGGTAGAGTAGAGGGTGAGAGAGAAAAAAAAAGACCTTTAATAAGATGGGTTGACACAGAGGCTGCAACAATGGGCTTGAGCATTACAGTGATTGTGAAGATGGCGCAGGACTGGACAGTGTTTTGTTCTGTTGTACTCACAGAGTTGCTATGAGTCGACTGACTCAATGGCATCTAACAACAACAACAACAAATGGAATTTTAGTACCGCATAAGCAATTTCTTACCTCTGTCTTCCTTCTCCCAGTCCCTGGTAATCACAGATCAACTTTTGGCAGTAGGCTTTTGCTGATTCTAGATAATTCATATAAATAGAATTATATAATATTAGTCCTTTTCTATCTGGCTTATTTCACTCAGTGTTTTCAAGGTTCACCTATGATATGGAATTCATCAGAACTTATTTTCTCTTTACAGATGGATAATTAATTGTTTGGATACACCACATTTGGTTTATCCACTCATCTGTTGATGGATACTTGGGTTGTTTCTACCTTTGGGTTATTGTACATAATGCTGCATTGAACGTTGCTGTACAAGTGTGTCTGTTTGAACACCTGCTTTCAAATCTTTTGGGTATATACCTGGGAGTGGTATTGCAAGGTTAAGGTGTTATGTTTAATTTGTTAACCTGTTTTCTGTGGCAGCTATACCATTTTACATTCCTACTAGCAATGAATGAAGGTTCCAGTGTCTCCACATTCTCACCAATACTTGTTATTTTCTGTTTTTCTGGTGATAGCCACACTAACTAATCATTGTGAAGTGGTATCTCCTTGTGTTTTTAAATTTGCATTTCCCTAATAACTAGTGAAAACCCTGGTGGTATAGTGGTTAAGTGCTATGTCTGCTAACCAAAAGGTCAGCAGTTCAGATCTGCCAGGCACTCCTTGGAAACTGTGGGGCAGTTCTATTCTGCCCTACAGGATCGCTATGAGTTGGAATTGACTTGATGGCAATGGGTTTAATGACTAAAGGAGACCTGATAGTGCAGTGATTAGCTGCTCAGTTGCTAACCATCAGCCACTTCACAGGAAGAAAGACCTAGTAATTTATTCCCATAAAGATTACAGCCCAGGAAACTCAATGGGATAGTTCTAGCTACTGGGTCTATATGAGTTGGGACTGACTCAATAGCGCACAGCAACAACTAACGACATTCTTTTCAGGTGCTTTCAACCGTTTCTTTGGTGAAATGTTTATTGGGATCCTTTGCCTAATTTTTTGACTGAGTTGTTTGTCTTTTGTTGTTGAGTTGTAGGAGTTCTTTATGTATTCTAGATATTAAACCCTTACCAGATATGTGATATACTTTCTCTTATTCTGTAAGTTGTCTCTTCACTTTCTTGCTAAGGTCTTCTGATGCACCAAAGTTTTTGATGAAGTTCATTTTATCTATTTTGTCTTCTGTTGCTCATGCTTTCCATGTCATATCTAAGAATTCACTATCAAAAACTAAGTCTTGAGAATTTACCCCTATGCTTTATCCTGAGATTTTCATGATTTTAGTTCCTATGTTTAGATCCTTGATTCATTTTAAGTTAGTCTTCATATTGATGTGAATTAAGTGTCATGGATTGAATTATGTCCCCCTAAATATGTGTCAACTTGGTTAGGCCGTGATTCCCGGCATTGTGTGGTTGTCCTCCATTTTTGTGATTTTCACAAGTGTTATAAATCATAATCTCTGCCTGTAGTTAATTAATGTGTAATTAATGTGTTAATTAATGTGTAATGTAATACTCTTGCTCAGGTCACATCTCTGATCCAATATAAATGGAGGTTCCCTGGGATGTGGCCTACGCCACTATCTTAGTCATCTAGTGCTGCTTTAATAAAAATACCACAGTTGGATGGCTTTAAAAAGGAGAATTTTATTTTGTCACAGTCCAGTAGGCTAAAAGTCCAAATTCAGGGTGTCAGCTCTAGGGGAAGGCTTCCTCTGCTGGTTCTGGAGAAAGGTCTTTATTGTCAGTTTTCCCTTGAACTTGAAGCTTCTGAGACACACGGAATGCAGCTCCTTTCCAAAAGATGCACTCTACTCCTGGCTCTGCTTTCTAGGTGGTATGAGGTCCCCAAATCTGTCTGCTAGCTTCTCTCCTTTATATCTCAAGAGATTGCATAATCTCAAGGCACAACACAATCTTACACATGGAGTCCTGCAGCACCAAGACAGCTGTCATCTGTTCTCCCTCGTTAACATCATAGATGCAGGGCTCTCAACAAGGAAGAAGATCACACAGTACCAAATATCATGGCCTAACCAAATTGCTCCAACATTTTTTGGGGAGACACAATTCAGTCCATGACAACCACCTTTTATTTTACAGGACAGAAAAAGGAAAGGGAAGCAGCAGAAAGTTAGAGACTTCATACCACCAAGAAAGAAGCACTGAGATCACAGCTTGTCCTTTGGATCCAGGGCTCCTGTGTGGAGAGTTTCCTAATCCAGGGGAGGATTGATGAAAAGGACCTTCCTCCGGATCTGACGGAGAAAGAGAAAGTCTACTCCCAAGGTGATGCCCTGAATTTGGATTTCTGGCCTATTAGACTGTGAGAAAGTAAATTATTCTTCGTTAAAGCCGTCCATTTGTGACACTTCTGTTATGGCAACACTGGGCCACTAAGACAGTAGGGGTCCAATGTCATTCTTTTACATATAGGTATCCAGTTGTCCCAGCATGTTTTTTGAGGAGACTCTTCTTTCCCCTTTGGATGGACTTGCTAGCCCTGTTTAAGAAAAAAAATCAATTCGCCACAGATGTATGAGTTTTATTTTTAGATTCTCAATTCTATTTCATTGGTCTATATATCCTTATAGCAGTACCATACTGTTTCTATTACTATACCTTTATATTACATTTTGAAATCTGGAAGTATGAGTTCTCTGTTTTTCTTTTTCCAGATTGCATTCACTAATCAGTATTCCTTGCAATTCCATGTAAATTTGAGGATTAGCTTTTCCATTACTGAAATGAATGCTTTGGGATTTTGACAAGGATTACGTTGAACATATAGGTCACTTGGGACAATATGGAAACTCTGGTGGCATAGTGGCTTAGTGCTACAGTGGCAAAAGGTTGGCAGCTTGAATCCACCAGGTACCCCATGAAAACTCTATGGGGCAGTTCTACTCTGTCCTGTAGGGTTGCTAGGAGTAGGAATCAACTTGATGGCAATTGGTTTGGTTTTGGGTTTTGGATAGTACTGATATCTTAACATACTTATTGTCTCTTAATTCATGAGCATGGGCTGTCTGTTTATTTAAGTGTTCTTTAATCTTGTTTCAGCAGTGTTTTATAGTTTCCAGTGTACAAGTATTTTGACTCCCTGGTTAAATCTATTTCTAGCTATTTTATTCTTTTAGATGTTACTGTCACCCCAAGTTTTTATCAACTCCTCTTTGCCATCTACTGAGAAGGCCTTGTGCCTTTCTTTTCCTTAACCCTTAAGTGAGCATTTTGGCTGTGTGGGTCAAGTGAACCCCTTATCCTACAGTATCGTATACAGTCTCCAAGTGTTCATGTCTTTTTTAGTACTGGGATGAGGTTGATCTCAGGGAAGGGCAACTGCAGTAAGGCTTTGGGCCAGGGCTAAAGATGTTTTTAAAGAAACCACTTTCGTCCATGCCAGAAACAGGGACATGAGCTCAAAAACTAGTCTTTGAACTCTGGCCAGAGTATCCCCAACAGGCATTTCCCATAACAAGGTGGAAGCTCACAGCCAGAAAGGGCAGGGTTTGTGGAGGGCCATGTGCCCTACAGAGACCCTCAGATGTCAAGTGAGGAACAAGGACTGAAACCTGTGATGACCTTGTGTTCTCTCCCTACCAGTCCTGTCTGATCCTTATAAGGTTAGCATGACCAGAAGTCTAGGTGAAGTCAGACTTTGCCCTGATTTGAGAGCTCCAAGGAGCTTCATCTAGGCCATGCTGGGCACCAGGGGGTCGAAAAATCAGCTTTCTCTTCTGGGAGCTGGGTATTCCATGACCTCCTATCCATAATCCATACCTTCTCCTAGCTCTGATGTCTGGAATAGATACTGCTTCTCCACTTTTCCCTAACCCCTGGGCTGGGCATCAGTAAAGAGGGAGCTCCTCTCTCCAGGACACACCTGGGCTGGTGCCATCCCTGAAGGTCTGACCCTGCCTCTCACAGAAGTAGCTTCTGTTTGCATAGCCCTGGCCCAACTGTACATAAAGGGCCAACACTGCTGGATTTGGAGAAGCTGTGGAAGACAACTGAGGCAAAAGGCAAGACTGGACCATAGATGTAGCCAGGAAGACAGCTGAGTAACAGATAAGCACTGGACGTATTAAGGTAGGACTTCCTGATTCTAACCCCTGAGACCTTGGTCCTTGGAAACCCACTCTAAGGATTGCTCTCAGAAAAGAAGGGGGGTTTGAGGTCATGCTGGACACTTTGCCTATTCTTAAAGGCACTGAGGACCCTGCCACTGGTGCTGAGGCCCAGGGAGGCTCAGTGGCACCAGGAGGATGGACCTGAGTGAGATGAGCTTGGTCTTAAGAGTCTTCCAACCCATCTGTATAAGCATGGAAACAGAGCAGCCAGGGATCCTGGCGTTATATGAGAGGGAGGAGGGTCAGAGCCCTGTCCCCAAATGAACCACCCAGCTATCCTCCTGTGACTGCCCATAGACCTTCACCTGCCCCCAGCTGGCAAATTTCATACCATTGCACATATTAGCATACAAGAGCTACACAAGTAATCTGCTGCCTGGCTCAGGTCCTGACCCAACTGCAAAGGGCCCCACCATCTCATCCATAAACAATAGCTCCCTCATTGGCTCCCAAACTGGATTTGGGGAGCCCTGACATATGGGATTGCCGGAAGTTAGAGTCAGCTTGATTGCAGCTGGCTTGCTGGTTAACCAAGAGCCTTTGGTCATAACTATGGAGGCTATGTTGAAACCACACCTGAAGTCACAGACCCTAGGGTTAATTCTGATCTGTGTCCTTTCATCTGTGCTGCTTAGGTAGTGGTCTCTGCTACATATGGGAAGACTGAGGTCCTGGTCTTCTAGATGATGGTCAGGGATTTGAGATAGAGCTCAAACTGGTGGTGGAACTGTCTGCTTCTACCTCTGAGGCCCTCAGACCAGGTCATGAATTTCCACCATATCATGCACACACGCATGAGCAAGTACACTCAGGTATACGTTGATGCGCTACAGCTCACAGACTAGCTCCTCCCCCCGCAAACAGCTGTGGGCCAGTTGCACACGTGTGATAACGTGTACAACCCAGCCTTTCATGCCATCATGAGGAAGAGAGAAAGGCCTACTGTCCCCAGAAGAGCACAGCCAAGGGGGTCCCTGCCAACATTTCTGCAGCTGGAGGTTCTGCCCTTCTGCTTTATGGGTAAGTTGCTGGAAACAAGGTGGGCCTTATCAGTGCCTGAGAAAGGACCAGAAGGTAGACTATGGCTTAGGTCTTGCTGGGCAGCCGACCCAGAAGATGCTGCATCACAACGTCCCTTCAAAGCAGGTGGCAGTTGAGGCTCCCAATGCACTCTTAGCCGGGCTTCCATGAGTTCCTGAGCGGAGACATATCAGAGGGTTCCTCCGCTCCCCAGACTCTCACACAGGCTTGGATGAGTTTGGAGCAGTCCCCACGGTCACCACCTCCAGGCAGCCCTCCCTGGTGCCCAGCTAGCCCCACCCCCAGACTTTGCAAAGAGGTGGGGAAACGGGGTCTCCAAGGTCAAAGGTTACCAGGGCGGGCCGGGTCCCGGAAGGGGAAGTGCTGCGCACTTCCGGCGCTCAGCGGGCGGCCATGTTGGAGCGGCGGAGGCGGCGCAGAGGCGCGTCTTGGGTCCCCGCGGTGGCGCCGGTAGGTTGGGGCCGCGGGCCTAGCCCTGCCGCGGAGTGGCAGTCCACGGGGCGGCAGGGCGGACCGGCCGGCCGAGACTTCCCAGACCCCAGCCCTCCAGCAGTCCGGGGAGACACCCCTCCCCCACCCCGTGCCCAGCGGCCCCACCCTGGCGCCGCGCGGCACCAGCCAGGCTGACACTCGGTGCATTCCGCAGCCGCCGCGACCCCTGCCGCCAGCTGCGGGTCCGGCTCCAGGCACGCAGACCACCCCCATCTCGAGGTCCCCACATAAATGGGGCATTTCCGTCCTCCATCTTCTGTTAACTTTCCCTGCCAGCCCTGGGGGCATGTGTAAAGGGAGGTCGGCGACCTGGCTGCAGCCTCTTTTCCCAGGGCCTCTTGGATGACACTGGAGACTCCTTCCGAGGGTCCAGACCGATCTGGGCGGAGGAATTCCAATCCACCCCTGGTGTCTGTACGGGGCGGGGGATGGGAAGCAGGCCGCTCTGTACAATTCACAGCCCTGGGAACTACACCCTACCCCCCCACCCCCAAAATCAAATAAACTGAAATCACGTGTAAGGATTGTGCCTTAGAGAGAGAAAGTGCCAGAGACACCAGGGGACCCAAGAATGTTTCCAAACAAAGAGCCCCAGGGGATTCTGAAGACTTCCTCTGCCCCATTAGGGCCGTGGGAAGAAGCCGTACAGATGCACCTCCTCACCCTAGGGACTTGTCAGATCCCAGCTGATCTTTTAATGCTCCAAGTGCAGCTGGGAAACTGCCTCTTGCCTCCGAGAACCCGCCAGTGCCGCGGTAGGTGTTAGTATTAGTCACGATTGATTGCCACAGCTTCTTCAGAGAGTTGTGGAATGACTTGAGTGTTTGCAGAGAGCTGTTAGGGCTATACTGAAGTCTCCATTCCTCCAAGCTGTAGTTAGGACAGCTAAGACCTGTGGGATGTACTTGACTCACATCCTACTTGGATCCTTTGACGCCCATTTTCCTGATGCCTTAGGCCTTTGTGGATTAGCCCCCACCTCACCCCACTGTGTGCTGTTAATGGAACCTGCTGTTAGCTATTTTCTTTAAGGAGAGCCTGGTTCTTTGGAGTTAGTTTCTCTGGCTCTAGGACTAGGACTGGACGGCTGAGTGGCCCATTTGGGGACTCTGAAGGCAGAACCTTTGGTGGGAAAGGAAATTTCCGCATTGGGCACCTCACCGCCATCAGCTACAGGAATACCAGTGGCCATAACTGGCCACATTCAAAGCTCTTTGCTGCCCCCTTCTCACTTGTTTTTCCGACTAGAGCACCAGTGCTGACTCCAGTTTAAGCCACACCAAAAACTCTCCCATCAGGGCCTTTGCACAAGCTATTCCCCCTTTTTTTTTAATCACATTTCTATCCAGTCCTTTTGCAGCCTTCACTCATGTCCCAGTTACATATCTCTTCCAGGAGTTCTTTCCTGATCCACTAACAAGCTGTGCTGGGTACCACTATTTATTCCTGAGAACTTATAATGGTAGTTTGTCTTATCTTCTCAAACAGGCTACTCGAGGACAGGAATATTCACCAGTGTTCCCAGAGCTGAGTGTAGTGCTAGGTTTTTAAGAAATTTCTAAGAAATTGCAGAATTGAGTTCGTGTGGGGCAGGCTCAAATCTTCCCAGGGTGCCAGATAGGTTGGATCACCCTGAGGAATTCCTAGATATATGTCCTGAAGGGACTGCCCTTGACCAGACACTGGCTGGGCCCTTAAATGTTAATAGGTGATGTCTGTTTGCCTGGACTCTCTATTTCATGCCGTTTTCATTGACTTTTCCTCTTGCCTTGAGGTGCTGAGCGCTGGTTTGCGGACATACGGGCAGATCGGCAGTGCCTAATGCCATGAGCTTGGTGGTGCAGCATGTGGAGGAGAAGGCTGTGCACTCTTGGTCACGCATCTCCACGGCAGGGAAGAAGGCCCTGGAGGAAGCGCTGCTTGTCTTTAACCCCATGAGTCAGGATCTCAGTGCTACGGAGGCCCAGCTTGTGGCCTTCCTCCAGGGCTTACGGGATGATGGCTTCCAACCTACTGTCTTGCGCAGTGGCGATGTCTATGGTTACAGTTCGTGCACAGCCAGCCCCCCAAGCCAGACAAAGTTGCAAGCTCGTGCCCCAACACCAGCTGCAGCATCTCCTCCAGCTCGTGCTCCCCGAACTGCCATGAGGCTGCCCGCAGGCCGGGCCACACTGCTCCCCATGCCACTTTCCAGCAGGCTGGCTAAAGCGTCCACACCAGCTCTTTCCAAGCATGCTACTACCAACCTGCTGCTGAGTTCTCTGAAGCAGTCAAATGCTAACCGGGCCCAGGGTACAGCAGTGGGCTTCCCTGCTCACCTGTATCCAGGGGTCTACCCTGCCATGCGGCTCTCTGTTGTCCTTGAGGCCCTGGTTCCACTCAAGACTCCCATGCCCTGCCTGGGGGGCAAGCACAAGGCACAGTCATTGCAATTCCCACTTGCAGACTCTCCTTTGAAGCTGCGGAAGGGTCCAGGGAAGGGTTTGAGGAACTCCCTGCCCAAGACTTCCAGAAAAATGACAAGCAAGGGACCCAAGTGTCTGACTGTTAAAGGCTCCAAGGCTGGACCCAGACGAGTCAGTGGGCCTCAGAGCAAGACCTGCAAAGCCATTAAGTCCCTTAGTGGCCTGCGTGTGAAAGGGGGCTCTGCCTTGGGCACCAAAACAGCACAGGCCAAGGCAGCTCGAACAATGGCTAAAGCTGCCCGCTCCCAGGCCAAGGTGGCTCGAACACTGCCTAAGACTGCCTCAGGCAAGGTGGCTCAGACACAGACCAAGGCGGCTCAGGCCAAGGTAGCCAAGGCCCAAGCAAAAGCCACGGTGGCACAAGTGAGGGCCAAGGCCAAAGTGGCACAGATCAAGGCCAAGGCCAAGGCAGCACGGATCAAGGCCAAGGCTAAGGCAGTGCGGATCAAGGCCAAAGCAGCACGGGCCAAGGCTAAGGCGGCCCGAGTCAAGGCCAAATCAGCAGGGGCCAGGGCCAAGGCCAAGGCCATGCGGAGCAAAACCAAGGCTAAGGTGACTCAGAGACAGCCCAGGTGCAGAGGCAGGCCCAAGGGGTCTATTCAAGCCCAGACTGCAAGGGGAGGCCAGAAAAACCACCTTGAAACTTCAGGACGGAAGAGGAAAAGGACCGAGGAGGCAAAGGAACTTCCTACCCGGAAGAGAACACGGCTTGGGTCCCAGTCCTCTAAGGCATGGCTAGAGTCCGGCACAGCAAAGCTGCTGAAGTTCTGGGCCATCAAGGTGGACCACTGGTCCTCAGATGACGAGGTGAGGCAGCAGGCTCAGCAGATCCTCCAGATGAACCTGTCCCCAGTGATACAGCTTCAGCCACTGTTGCCATACTCAGCACCCTGACTTCTTCACTCAGTATTGTTTGCGGACACTGAGCTTAGTCACCCGTGTGGCTAGTCACCAGTGGCACAGTGTGCAATGCCCATGGACTCCACAACCCTGAGGACCCCAGGTGCCTCTTCAGGGCCGTGGTGGCCAGCAGTGTCCTTTCAGAGACTGGAGGATGTGGGTGGGGTGGGTGGGAAGGGTGTTCTCATGGAGATGCACTGTGATTTGTTCCTCTTCAAGTTGTATGTTCACTGTTCATTGATCACGTTTTATACCTTTCCACTGCTCAGTCTCTCTGCTCAGTCTTTGTGGTCTTTTTTGTGTGCATGGCTACCAGCAGGCCAGCCTGAGCAGGTGGGGAAGGTGGCTCCGGGAACAGGCCTGCTGGAGAGGGTCTTGATAGCCTGGCGTAGATCATTGATGTGAGTGGTGGGGTGATGGCTTGGTGTGGGAGGGGATAGCTCCCAGGCCCCTCTGGAGAGATGGGGCAACTTGGGTATTGCACTAGCACCGCCCTGGCCTCTGCTGGGTGTGTGGGGCACATCCACTGAGGGCGGGCAGAACCACTCATTATCCTTGAGGCATCCTTGATTTGGGATCTAGACAGGCCCCATGCAGGAGGAGGGTTAAGGAGCTCTAGAGGGAACCTAGGCCAGGGAAAGGTGCTTTATGGCACTGTTCACCTGGGGTTCAGCAGACGATCTGACGTTGTCCTCTGGCTAGCACTGACTGCAACCTTGAGGTGCTGCTTGGACTTGTCTCGGGTGTGGCTGGGGTAAAGCAGGTGAGATGCTTCTGGCTCTCTTTCGACCTGATGTGATAGGAGAGTGACTAGCCTTAGCTTCCTTGATTGGTGGCAAGGGACTTGAGATTCAGTCAAGGCCAGGGCTTTGGGTTGTGGGGCCACAGGCTGAGCAAGCTGCCCAAGAAGCCAGGAGAGTTTCTGCAACTGGCTCCCTCTCCCTGTGTGGGCTCCATGTGCTTGTGTCTTACTGCCAGATCTGGTATCTGGTCTTAGCATTCCCCTCCAGCAGAGGAGCAGTTTGGTTGGTGTGGCAGGATCTCTCTTTCCTGCTTTAGGGAGAGGATAGGACCTGGAGCCCTGAATGGAATTAGGTGCCCTACCCACTTCCCAGTCTTTCTGTGGTAGCGTAGGCTGAAAGGCAGAAGTTGGGGTGAGTCAGGTGGGGGACATTCTCCAGAGGCACCTGAAGATGGCAGCCTTTCAGGGCTGGAGGTGGGATTGTCATTTGAATGAGAATCAGATCCTTTCTGCCTTCTTGGGTGTGTCTGAACCTGAGCCCCAGTAGAGCCAGCTACCCTGGAAGGTAGACCCGTGAAGAGGGCAGTCTTGTGGAGAGGCTCTCCATGCTTCTTGGTGCTTCCCCCTTCTGCATCCGGTGGCTACTGTTTACACCCTTTCCTGGGTGCAGCCCCTCACTGCTGGCTCCTCAGGCTCTGGGGCTTCCCTGCTCACCACTGCACTGTGTCCCTACCACACTGCATGTTCTTTGCCTGTGTCAGATCTGCCTCCATCACAATGTGAGTATTCTGGGTGACCTGGAGGTCACACTCTGCCCACAAGGAGGGCACTTGGCTCAGCTTGGAGTGCATACTGCATCCTCTCAGACCAGATTCTAGCACCCAAGCTCACCAGCCAGTCTGGGCCCCTTTTGTCCATTTCTTCTGCTGTTGTCACAGATGGGTGAGGAATGAGTTCTTACAGAGCTAGTCCAAGTTGGGAAGGATCTCCAGGCCTATCTGTGGGGTGGAGGGATGGGGATACTTACAGGTCATCTGGTCAGGGCCTGCTGTCGTGGTCCAGGCTCCCAGAACTGTTGTCCTGGAGGGCCAAACATTCTTCCCGTCTACTCAAGCGGCAGCTGCTACCCACATTCTCACAACCTAGTTGTCGGCTGTGGCCAGAGTCTTCAAGCCTCATCTACCTGTGGCCTCTGTGGCTGCAAGCCCTGTGGTGTTAATCATCTGTCTGCAGGTGGAAGGAGGACTGGGGCTCTGGAGACGTGCTTTGAAGCATGAAGGTGGTAATGTTGGAGTGTCTTGGACAGTTTCAGCCCTCTGAGAGGTTATTTCTGGAGGCTGGAGTAAGACACCTGCCCTGTTAGATTCGGGCATGGGAGCTGAGCTTTCGCCTGTCCAGTCAGTCTATTGGGGCCTTTCCCAGGACTCTTAAGAACTGTTGTTCTGTCACTTGGATTCAGCAAGCCTACAGCAGTGGGAATGTCATATTCCAGAGTGGCTATGGTGGCAAGAAGGCCTGGTGGCAGGCAGAGAGTGATGAGGGTGCCAACGGGCCCATGCATGTGAATTTGGGGTCAAGGCTCAGTCCCTGTAATCAGTCCTGTGGCTACAGGTGTCAAGAACATCACCATCCTGCTGGACCTAGAGGTGCCTCCTGTTCTCTCCACCTCATCATGACTTTGAAGGTGACTCAGTGCTCCATCCTGAACACTTGCTAGGCAAGCTCTGGCCCTGTTGCCTCCATAGCTGATGTCCACTAGTGAATCTGGCCCGTGATGACTGAAGAACCCTTCCTGTCCCCAGACAACAAGCTCTGCTCCTCAAGGGCTTGTTGACCATGGCCATTCCTGGCTTGTGTATTGATGTGTGCTTTGCCTGAAACTGTTCAGGCCTCTTTCATGGAATCCCTCTTGCCCAGGCCACAGGGTCAGTGACCTCATCTGTGACCAGCACTGCTCAGACATCTAACCTTCCACTGAGGGCAAGGTCAGGCCCAGGGAGAGGGGCAGTGGGGCCCAGAGGTGAAGTCAGTCTTAGGCCTGTGTCTTCCCCACAGGTAATTTTCAATGTTCTGGACCCAGCCGTTTAGGTAGGAGACCCACAGAGTGCCCAGATGGAGGGTAATCATCCTCTGTAGACAATCTACACCTCATATGTCGCATTAGAGCCAGATGCTCTCTGGGAGGAAGTAAGGCCCTGCCTGGGGGCATGGATCAGGAGGCAGAGTGGGCTAGCAAGCCAACTCCTTCCCCAGCCTTGTCCCTTCATTCCCAGCACTGTCCCCTCACTGTGCACCATCAGTTTCCACTATCATGGTCCATCCATTCTTGTCCCATTCCTGCTTCTTGTATCTGCTCCCTAGTGAAAAGGGGCTGGCATGAAAAGCAGTCCCTATCTCTGGCTCTTAACCCTGTCCTTTTGGGAAGCCTTTTAATAGGACCCCATTGCTATCCCATCACTAGCCCCCTTCCCTGCTCCCATCACTGTCTCGTAACCTTCCGCTGTATGGGCCCCATCCCCCAACACCAGCCCCGATCACAGTCCCACTTGCCATGGTCCCACTTGCCGTTGCCCCCCTCTGATTCACGGCTGTGGCCACTCTTGGTGCCCCTTGTCCCTACAGCTGCCTCTAGGTGGCACCAAGGTATCTTCAGATTTGTCCCCTTCTCTGAAAACCAGAAGTCTTGTTAAAGGACAGGAAAGCCATGTAACCATAATCTAGCAGGGCAGTCTAGAGCCAGGCCAGAAGGTTAACAGAGCAGAAGGACAAATCCCAAATTAGTGTTTTGTCTATATCTGCTGGGTGCTTTCTAACCAACTGCTCACTCTAAACCCTCATGCTGGCTCTCTGGGCAGCTGCTGCTTGTGCCTCCATTTGGGAGAGAGAGATGGAGGCCTGGCAGAGGACAGACACAGGAGCTAGTCTCTGCTTGGTAATGAAATTAGGCTGTGGAGCAGGGAGAAGAGCCCTGCACGTATTGCTCCATCTACATGTGTTCATTTGGCAAATACCCACTGAGCCTTGCCCTATGCCAGGCATCATCTGGGCAGTGACCGTGGGGAGCACACAAGGGAAAAGGCAGTTGTCTTCATGGATTGAGTTGTATCCCCCACAGTAATTTCGCTGGGTCGGGATTACCTGTATTCTGTGATTGCCGTCCATTTTATGATTTTCTGATGCTGTAAATCCCAATCTCTGCCTGTGGTTAACAGTGGATTATGTTAGAGAGGATTAGGATGGGACTGTAAATCCCTTCATAAGATCAACTCCCTGCTCCACCGTAAAAGGAGTTTCCGTGGAGTGTGGCTGGCACTACCTTTTATCCTACAAGAGATGAAAGCGAAACAAACAGAGAGCTGAGGACTTCACACTGTCAAGAAAGCAGCACCAGGAGTAAAATGCGTCCTTCAGACCTGAGGTTCCTGCACCAGGATGCTCCCCGACCAAAGACTGATAGAACACAAGGACTTTTCTCCAGAGCTAACAGAGGAAAAGACTTGTCCTGGAGTGGACCTCCTGAATTCAGACTTGTAGTCTGCTGAACTGTGTAAAAATAAACTTTCCTTTCTTCAAGCCATCCACTTGGTGGTATTTCTATTAGAGCAGCACTAGATGACTAAAACAGTTGCTACGTAAAGCCAAAGCCACATGCCATTTGGCCAGATGATGAACAGATTTCTAGTTTAGATGACAGGCTGGGGAGTGGAATTGTTTACTACTTTGGGCAAGTAGGTTTGAGATTCCTGGAAACTGAAGAATGGGGTGTCCAAGAAGTAGTGGAATGTGTAGGGCTCGGCTCAGACAGTGACACTGGGACAGGCAAAAGGGATCTTTAGTAGAGTTGGGATTCTCACTCTGGGGAGGCTGTTGTAATCCTAGGAGGGGAGCATGGCCCTAGGGGAGCAGGGAGCAGGGATTGGGGAGTCCTTCAGCCTGGGTGCTAGAAGAGGTGGCTGCAAGGATAAGGAGGAAATTCTACCATTCTCCTCCATCTCATCCATGGAGGAGTGAGGACCAAGGTACTTACGTTCTCACTGTGTCCTCAGAGCCCCTGAATGTGACCAACCTTTGTATAAACTTCTCCATACTGCACACATTGGATAACAGGTCCCTAGGAGAGCCTCAAATGACAACCTTTGTACTGCTATGCTATTGATGAGCTTGTTGCCTGGGGCAGCTGCTTGTGCCATGGTCACATGTCTGAGTGCAGGCTGGTACCAGGGGCCCCAGCCAGCGTGGAGGGCATGGTGAGAGCCATGGGAGGGATATCCTGTGGCTAACGGAGTGGGCAGGCTAAAGGACTCAGGCAGACATGTCCTGCCCTCCTCTATGCGAGATGCATGGCCTCTATGTCTGCTGACATCACACAACTGGTGCCAAGTGTGAGCCCCACCAAGACTTGCACCAGGCCCACTCATAGTGTGCGGCAGAGCCTGGGCACCCCTATGCCTACTGTGGTAAATTCCACGTTCCTATTCTGTCTAGCCATACCCGTCACGAAAAAGCCCACCTCATACCTACCTCCTGTCTGCCCACAAATGTGTCATGGGCATGCCTGTAGCTGTCACTTTGACATGGCCATGTTTCTGGCATCTGGCAATGTGAGTGGAGGTGTATGTGATACATGTCAACACAATACAGCTGGGCACTATTGTCATCTCTGCCATACCTTCTTCCGCTGTGATCTCCAGGAAGATGCCCACACCCCTCGGTCCTGCAGACATGAGTACTCTAACCCCCACCCAATTCTGACCGTGACCCTTCAATTGCATTGTGACCTCTGACCTAATTTTGTCCTCTTCAACCCCTGAACAGCTTGCAACTCTGCACCCTGCGGGTGCTCTGGAAGTGACTTTGTGTGATACCCATACAGATGGGACCTATGGCATTCTTTCTCGGTGATGTCACTGCAAAGGTCATGCCTGGGGCCAGTGCTGACTCATGTCGGCTTGGCTACTATGGCCTGAGCCCCTCCCACAGGACTGCCAGCATGAATGAACCAGTATCGTCCCGGCTGTGTCTGAAATCACTGCCCTGATAATATATGCATTACCCCAATAGCCCCACTAGCCCCCAAACAGCACCTCACCTTAACCTGAAAATATGATCCCCACAACCAGGGTCCTGGCAGTTGTGCCTCTGATCCTTCTAGTGGCACCTGCCACTGCAAGTGCTTTGTCTCTGGACAGGAGTACAGCTGATGTCTGGTGAGCCTTGAACCTGGGATTTTCCTGGGTTGACTTTGATCTTGGGTGCTGAGCTCCCAGGAGCTGACAACTATGAAGGTACAATCCGTGTGAATATAGTCTGAGCCTTACTCATGGGTGGGTGCCAAGGCCCTGCTCTGGTCACCAACGTCAGTACTACTGCCTTGGCTAACTGAACCATCAAAGCCCTCAGGGAGCTTTGGGAAGACAAGAAGGAAACATGATTAAATAGGTCACAACAGTATTCACATACTGAGTTGAAAGATGTTTCATTGTGAACATGTTTGGAGGCAGACTCATCCCCCAGGAACAGCTTGGTTCTCTTCTAGTTGCTCCTTGAACACTGTGAACTCTTTAACTTTTGTTTAACTCTGGCCACATCATCTCTTTCTTGCCTCCTGGCAGTAAAGCTATGCAGGAGTGTGACAGATTCGCCTTTTTCCCCCAGAGTTGCAGGCAGAGGAACATTCAAGCCTTGCTGCTCCGTCTTTCCTGTTTCCTTCCCACCCCCTAACCCCAACCCCAGTACCAGGCATTTCCAGTACATCACCGCTCTGCCTGAGAGGCAGGTCCTATCCAGCTCTCGTTGCCTGTCCTCCCCCTGAAATCAACCACTCTCTCCTGCAGCCCGAGTTCTGGGGTCTGAGCAATGACCCCCTAGGCTGCTGGCCTTGTGCCTGAGACTTTGAGGATACCTACAGCAATAGGTACAGGTCAAGATTTGAAGGTCAAGGGTCAGGCAGTGGAGATCAGGAGTTGACCTGGCCCCCTTATCTATCCCCACGCTTGCTCAGGTGTCCTGCAAGGGAAGGCCTCTGCCGGTCTCACCTCGGTGGCTGCCACTGCCGTGGACTCCAATCTGGGCATTTCAGTGCTGTCCTGGACCAGGCCACGACTAAGGGTGAGCTTGGCCAGAAACCCCAGTAGGCCAACCTCCAGCTGTCTGTGAGTGTCCAGAAAGGCCAGGGGCAAGATGAAATCAAGACTGAGACTTTGGGGCTCAGAGGACAGAGTGAGTTTCCAAGAAGGTCTGAGATCCACAGGGTGAAGGGTTATATGGAGGAGGAGCTGGGCGAGACTGGGAAGCTGGGGAAGGTCCTCGTGTTCAGAGGTCTGGTGTCTTGGACGGTGCTGTTACCATTGCTAGGTGCTGTCAAGTCAGTTCCAACTCGTGGTAACTGTATGTACAACAGAACAAAGCACTGCCTGGGCCTGTGCTGTCCTCACATTCGCTGTTATATTTGAACCCATTGCTGCCTCCGCTGTGTCAATCCATCTTGTTAAGGGTCTTCCTCTCTTTCATGGATGACAGAGGTCCAAGTGCTGAGGGCTGTAAGTCCTGGGTGTGAGTATCTGTGTCTCATAGTGCAGGTCCCAGCAGAGCCCCTGCCCTGGAATCAGGGGCTTAGTCTTCCACTGTGGAATGACTTAAATTTTGTACGCGTGGTTGATGGGGCTGGCCTCTCCCTGCTGGCACCTGCAGTGCCTTGTGCCCTGGAGTATGACATTGTCCTGTGCTAGGAGACCCAGATTAGTGACATGGGTGTCAAGTGGTGGATGCATGATGTTCGGTGGTGGGTACAGGCAGCTATTTGTCTTGCGACCCCTGACCCTTGACCTCAGGCACCTGAAGACTACTGGCAAGCATTGGTCAGTGTCCATGCTCTATCTTTGCCTATCAGTACCCACTGTGCCCATGTGCTGCCTTCAGAGCAGTTGATCCAGGCAGCCCTGCCCCAGGCATCCAAGTAGGCAGGAGCTTGTGACCCCAGCACCAAGACCCCACTATGCTGCCAACACATTTGAAACAATACTAAGACCAAGTAGAAAAGCCCCTGTATAGAATATGGCCATGCTGCAAAACAAGGAAAACAAGGAACTAATTTAAAACAGCAGGATTGAAGAAGCTGGTCGTTTTGCATTGTTCCTGTGCTGCAATGTTAGCCTCGATAACTTTACAACAGAATGTAATGTCCCTAAGACTGTATGATCATGACCTCCTGACCCCACCTCATCCATACCCCACCCTCCCTGTCTCCCCACAAGGCTATAGGCCTTCCCAGGCCTTTCTTCTTTGAGTTTGGAACACACCACTCTGTGACCCTGAGGCTGTGGCAGACCAAGGGTATTTGGGGGCTGTCATGGATTGAACTGTGTCTCACCCAAAAATATGTGTAGCCATGTGGCTGGGCTATGATTCCCAATATTCTATGATTGTCCTCCATTTTGTGATTTTTCCTATGCTGTATGTTGAAGGATTAGGGTGGGACTGTAAATCCTTTCATGGGATTACCTCCCTGTTCCACTGTAAAGGGAGTTTCCCTGGAGTATGGCTTGCCCTACCCTTAATCCTTTCATCCTACACGAGCTAAAAGGAAAGAGAAGCAAACAGAAAATTGGGAACCTCACACCAACCATCAAGCAAGCAACACTGGGACAAGAGTGTGTCCTTTAGACCTGCGGTTCCTGCACCAAGATGCTGCCTGAACAAAGACTGATGGAATACCGAACTTTCCTCTAGAGCCGATAACAGGGAAAGCCTTTCCCTGGAGTGAACATCCTGAATTTGGACTTACAGCCTACTGGACTGTGTAAAGAATAAACTTTTCTTTGCTAAAGCCATCCACTCTGTGGTATTTCTGTTAGAGCACCCCTAGCTGACTAAAACAGTTTGATACCAGGAGTGGGGTGCTGCTCTACCAAATACCTAAAATGTGGGAGCCATTTTGAAACCGTGAATAGATAGAAGATTCAGAAGACATGAAGAAGGCACAGATGTTGAGAAACAACAGAAGACTAGTGAAAGCGGCAGCAGCAGCAACAGAACCAGAGGCAGCGTTGGAGCCGACCCATGAAGCAAGAGAGCTAAGTGCCCGTGCTGAACGGGATGCCTCCAGGCACTTGAATCAATGGAGCTACGGAGCTTTGGAACACTTGCCCCGGCAGGGCAGATGTGGGCCTGAGGCCCAGGCCATGCGGCCATGGAAAGCAGAAGCTGAAAAGACAGTGCGAGAAGTTGAACTGCCTCGGTTACAAAAGGTATGGCCATGACCTCAGGGGTCTGAAAGGGTGGGACCATGGCGTCCTGTGTTTGTAAGGATGGAATTGCCACTCAGTTGGGCTTAGGGTGCACCTAAAGCCAATGGGGCAGAGTTTCTGTCTCCGTGGGCCTTGAAGGCAGAGTTATAGTACAGGACTGTGAGTCTCCACTCAGAATCCAGAGAATGTGGCCAATACCTAGAGTCTGGAGAACAGGGCCATTGTGTAGAATGTCTCAGAAAATGTAAGAGTATTTTCAAAGCTTTGAAGGCTAATGTAATGAGTTCTGCTGACTTGCCTGTTGGCTGTTGATGCCTTCTTTCCCTGTGATTTCTCCCATTTGTAATGGAATGTCTGACCTGTGCCTGTTCTGCCATTGTACCTTTGGAAGCAGAGAGCTTGCATTCTACATTTCATAGATGTAAAGGAAGTTTTGTATTTTGGATGGAACTGATTTCAGATTTCTGTCATACGAGCTGAATGTGTTATATGTTTCAGAGATGTGATTTTCGGGGTGCCAAAGGGTGGGATGTCATGGATTGAATTGTGTCCCCCACCAAAATATGTGTTGCCATGTGGCTGGGCCATAAGTCCCCGTATTCTATGATTGTCCTCCATTTTATGATTTTTCCTATGCTGTATGTTGAAGGATTAGGGTGGGACTGTAAATCCTTTCATAGGATTACCTCTCTGCTCCACTGTAGAGGTAGTCTCCCTGGAGTATGGCTTGCACTACCCTTAATCTTTTCATCCTACAAGAGATAAAGGGAAAGAGAAGCAGGCAGAGAATTGGGAACCTCACACCATCAAGAAAGCAGAAACAGGAGAAGAGCGCCTCCTTCAGACCTGAGGTTCCTGCACCAAGATGCTCCCTGGACAAAGACTGATGCAATACTAGACTTTCCTCTAGAGCCAATGACGGGGAAAGACTTTCCCTGGAGTGGACATTTTGAATTTGGACTTGTAGACTATTAGACTGTGTGAGAATAACCTTTCCTTTGTTAAAGCCATCAACTCTGTGGTATTTCTGTTAGAGCAGCCCTAGCTGACTAAAATGGGGACCTTGACGGGGTAACATCCTTCTGGATTTTGTGAGGTTCTAGTGACTCTATCCCACCTGTGGGGAGACATAGAGGAAACACAAATTACAACAGGATGGAAAGGGATTGAGACAGGCTAAGATTATAGGGAAGGGAACCAGACAGGGGCAATAGCATGTGCAAAGGCTAGAAAGTGGGAGGAGGCAGGGCCATACCTCCTGGGGCCTTAACCATGGCATAGGGGACTTGTGCACGTTACAGGGGTGGTGGACACCGTGGAAAGGTTTTAATCAGGAAAGGGACATGAGGAAAAGGATCTTTTGGGGAGACACCCAAATTGAGGCTGCTGCAATGATTCCAGGTGAAAGATGGCATTGCCAAGGTTAGACTGGAGTCACTGAAGAGGGAGGAGAGACAGGCTTAAAAGAGATTAAGAAATGAAAGTGGGGCAGAAGGGGACAGTGAGGGCCAGCAATGTAAGGAAGGGTGGCAGGTATTGGTGAGTGAGGCTGGACTCACTACCTCCTGCCTGCTGCCCTCTACCCTCCTGCTAGGCTGTGCACCTGTCTCGGATAGAGGAGTTGCCTGGACTGTGGTCTGCGGACCCCAGGGCCATGCAGCACCTGCAAGAGCTTCACCAGGCAGGCTGCTTCCACGTAGCCTGTTTGCTGAGCTGCAAGAATGGGCCTCTCCAACACCATGTCTGAGGCCTGTACCTACCTGGTCTGCAGCATCTTGGCCTTGTTCCATGAAGGTGACCTTGGTGAGTGTTCACTCCTCAGTGAACGCTAGAGGTTCCTCTGATCTTGCCTGTTTCTCTTGCCACCTGTTTCTCTGTTTCTCTGTTTCTCCTGCCACCACGTGAGTGCTACCCTCCGGGTTCATTGAGCACTGAGTGTACTCTGCTGGGTGGACAGTACCTCTGCCATCCCCATGTGGTCATACCTGTGACCACGGTATACTTGGGACATATGGCTTCGGGCCTGCTGGGTGTAATGGTGAGTCTTCAGGGCCAGCGGGTGTGAAAGACAGACTGAGAGTCATCTCTTTTCCCTGCCTAATTTGATCACTCTACCACTCCCCACAGAGTGCTGCTGCCATGCTGAGGGTGCCAACAGTGCCACCTGCAACCCTCTAAGTGGGGAGTGTACATGCCAGGAAAGCTTTGCCAGTTACCACTGTGACCGCTGCCTCCCTGGCTGGTGGCGATTCCCACATTGCCAGCCTTGTGTCTGCAAAGGGCATGTTGAGTTGTGCCACCCAATTACGGGTACTGCCAGGTCTGCTGGGGGCTCTCACTACAAGGGGTAAGCGCTGCCACTGGGAGTATCAGGCAGGAGTGGACCAGGCCCCATCCCATATGTTGCTGTCCCCAGATGCTTGGATGGCCACTATGGAGACCCCATCTTGGGTTCAGGCCAGTAGTGCAGGCCTTGGCCCTGTCTTGGGCACCCTGGCTCTGGCCTCTATCGTGACAGTTCCTGCCATGTGGACAATATGAATGGCATGTCCCATGTCTCTGTGTGCCTAGCAATGCAGGTGAGCCATGGTTGGCAGTGGCAGACCCATGGCCCTGGTCACCTGTTTACAAACCCATCAAGTCCATGCTGCCAGTGCTGCCTGTTTGCTGAGCTGCAAGCTGGGCACTCACCCTCAGGAAGTTCCCATTCTGGGAGGGGAAGTTCTAAGCAAAGCCTGTTTAAGCCAGGAAGATGGTCTGTAAATTAGCTACAATGTCATCTCTCCTCCTGACCACAACTGAGACTTAGTGACTATGTATGTGGCACTCATAGCCTCCAGGCATACAGGAAAACACCTGAGACAACCCCACACTCCTCTCCAGGTCCCTACTGTGACTGCTATTCCTCAAGCTGCTTCGGGTGCCCTTGGCCAGAAGGGTACCCCAGAAGGAGTGTGTGCTGGCACTGCCAGTTTCTATAATAATATCAGTCCCTGTGAACCCGCTGCCTGTGGCCCCCACAGTGGACAAAGTCAGCACTGTCTACACCACAGTCATGGCTCTGGCTGTGTTCACTGTAGGCCTGGCTTCCATGACAGTGCCTTGTACCCAGGGGACTGCCAGCATGAATGTGTGGGTGGGGTAGATGTGGACATCCAGGGTGGGGGTAGGTTCTCCACTCTGCAGACTCTACCAAGCCTTCCATCTCCTCAGGCCGCAGCTGTGATCTCCGGGGCACTGTCTCTGCCCAGTGACCATCTGGGGCCAAAGAGTTCTTTTGCAACCAGGTCAGCAGGTAGTGCCCCTGCCATCCTCAAACACAGTGGTGGGACTGCAACTGCTGTGCTCCCTTTTCTGGAGCATGGGGGCCCCTAGGGCTGCTGACCATGTGTCTGCCATACCCAGCATACTTTTCAGCTGGTACATCACCCAGTGAGTGAGCCCACATGGCACAGAGCACGTGGCAGTGCCTGGGTGTGAACAAATGTGTGTTTACCTATGACAACATGTGACTTAGGGCTGATAGGAGTGTCCCTGTGACTGCCAACACTATGTGTAGCTGCAGACAGTTGTGTGAGTCTGTGCTCTTGTGTAAATTAACTCTGAACAGGTGGCAGGGCCTGGGGAGAGTGGATATGAGACTGCATGTGTCTGAACTCATGTGCAGCTGTGCGTTACATGTTTGTGAACCACTGTGAGAGCGCCATGGCCAGTGGCGTAAGCATGGCAGGGGTGCGGGCCTGGGAGGAGGCTAAGGCAGCACAGCAGAGGTAGATGGCCACAGGAGGTGAGCCTTTCCAGAAGAGTGGGTGGTCCCTGAGTGAAATGAGACCTGTTTTAGTCAGCTAGTGCTGCTCTAACAGAAATACCACAGAGTGGATGGCCTTAACAAAGGAAGGTTTATTCTTACATAGTCTGGTAGGCTGCAAGTCTGTATTCAGGGTGTCTGCTCCAGGGGAAGGCTCAGGAGAAAAGTCCAGTATTGCATCAGTCTCTGTCCAGGGAGCATCTTGGTGCAGGAACCTCAGGTCTGAAGGGTGCACTCTTCTCCTGGTGCTCCTTGCTTGATGGTTTGAGGTTCCCAATTCTCTGCCTGCTTCTCTCTCCTTTTATCTCTCGTAGGGTGAAAGGATTAAAGGTGGGGCAAACCATACTCCAGGGAAACTCCCTTTACAGTGGAGCAGGGAGGTAATCCTATGAAGGGATTTATAGCTCCACACTAATCCTTTAATATACAGTTAGGGAAATCACAAAATGGAGGATAGTCACAAGATACTGGCAATCATAGCCCAGCCACATGGCTACACATATTTTTCGGGGGACACAAGTTAATCCATGACAAAACCTAAAGCCTGTTCTTGGGTCCTGGGCAAGAAGGGGAGTGGAGGCTTGGGATAGCAGGGTGTGTGGCTTAGAACATAGAGAAGCAAAAGGCAACAAGTCAAGAAACAAGACACACACAGGCAGTGAGTGAGGGCTGGCCATGGGGAAAGGTGGGAAGTGACTAAGAGTCAGACCAGAGGAGATCTTCAGGTGATGAGGGGTATTTAGCCAAGGGTGGGTATGGGTGCTCCCTGGGGTAGGATCAGGGCTGGGAGAAGCCAGTGTGTGGTGCCTACTGCCCAGTGGGCCCTGGTTGCCTCCTATGACTCCTCCCACAGCCTGGACGTAGCAGTCACAGCCTTGAAACAGCATCAGCATCTGGCACAGAATCATGGAGGCCAAGGGTGGGTTCCACGGGGCAAGTCACAGGGGGCCATGGCTTGATCATATGGGTCACATGGTGTCAGGAAGCATTCCACATGCAACCTATCCCTACAAGCTGCAGCAAATCTATGTCACATCAAGCTCCTCAGAAACTCACACACAAGAGACACAGCATCATGCAAAGGGGCCCTGAGGTATGGCTGCCATGGCCCCTGTACAAGCAACTGTGCAGACCATCCAGAACGTCTTCCCGGGTCTATGTCTCCTTGTCATGCTTCCATTCACAGCTGAGGGCAAGGGTAGGTGGGCATCCAAGACACTGCCATGGTACTCCTTCCAGAATAATTAATGCTTGTGAGGGCTGACCAGGGGTCAGGAGGGAGCACTGGTGTGCTGGTAAATGTCTTTAACAACTGGGAAGAAGTCAAAGGGGATTGATTTATAGCACTTTTTTCAATTGTCATGGTGTAAATAACTCTACCATTACTGATTTCAATCTACCTACTATTTAATGACCTATTTGTAAAAGTTTAGCAATTTTGACAATTGATCATTGCAAGCCTCCAGCACAGTATTGGGCAGGAGCATTAGGGAGGCCATGGTCAGGGGTTATTGGGGCAGGGCTCAGGGCTCAGGTTCTACCCTACTCCCCCCAGGCAAAGGCACAAATGTTGCAAGTGTAGAGCGGGTGGTGTAGCATTGCTGGCAGTGCCCCTCCCCCAAGGTGGGTGGCAGGTGTTGCCCTCCTGCTGGATCAAATCCAAGGTTACTCCCTGAACCAGATGTTGTGGGCCAGGAGCTACCCAGAGCTGAAGACATCCTCCGTCACACACAGCAGACCAGGTAAAGAGCCAGGAGGTCAGAGGGTACGAGGGGAAAGGAACTGAGGATCTTGAGGATCTGTGCCCTTCGGAGAAGGCATAGCTAGGGCCCAGGACCAAGTAGTGGACATTCAAGGGGTACTAGTGGAGGTGGAAAGTTCCACAGGAGCTGCAGAACAAGGACTGCTGGGAGCCGGTCCCAATACTTTGTAGGGTCCTGCACGGAGGGAGGGAAGATGTTGGCGGGAAATGAACAAAGGAGACAGGAAAGAATTTTCTGGTTTAAGGCAGCCCAACCAGCAGATGATCTGTGTATCTGTTTGTCTGTGTTGAGAGCTGTCATCTTTATTTTTTATAGGTGAGGTGACGTAGTTGGTCACCCTATTTTCTTTATAATATAAACTATTGGTTAACAAGAAACTGACCCATCATTATTAGCTAACAAGAAAGTGACTCCTCGTGGTCTTCTTCTTCTAATTAATTGCCAAGGCTTTTTGCATAATTGTCTAAGCCAGGTGTTCAGTGGTGATAAATGTCAGGAACACAATTAATGGTTTTATTTGTACCTCAAAGTGGAAGGCACAGAGGAGTAAACTTCTCAAGGCCTAATCGTTTGGCTGTCTCCATTTGTTTCTCTAAGTTCTTATTTATGTGCAGATAGTAAGCGCCTGCCATTCTCTAATTAAGCCAGCTGCACTAAGAAAGATGTTTCTTTAGTGTTATCAGTTTGCCATATCAACTATAGAGAACCCAGAAGTTTATTTATTCTTGTGTAGTTTTAATGGCTATGTGGAGAATTGTCCTTGAGAGCTTTTCAAGGGTTAGCTTGCAAACCTGTGAATATGAAGAACAGGGAGGGGGGAATGCAATTAGGGGGAAGCCAGTGAAGCTGGACAGGCCTCAGTGCTATCAGGCATGCTGCATTGAAATCCATTTCTCTGATCTCTATTCCTCAGAAGTTCCTGGTCAGATTGTCCCAATATAGTCTCATAAACCGAGGGGTTGAAGCCCCTCTCAGAAGGCACCTCCTTGATTCTCATGTCAGGAGGGGGTGTCTTTTTAGGAGAATTTGATTAAGAAGCAAAACACCATCAGGGGTAATAGGCCAAAAAACATATTACAGGTGAGATGTCTCGGCCTGTCACCTACAGAAGCCCGTGACTTTGTCTACAATGACCTATGCGGAATGGCGGGCCTCCGCAAAGGACTCTTGGTGGTGAAGCAGGTATTCAAAGGCCTAGCAGCCAGTGGGCAGGAGGTAACAGCCTAGTTGAACTCTTCAGGTCTTTCATACCTCTTGTTCAATGGCTGTAGTGATTCTCAGTGCACTCTGAGATCCTTGACCCACTGTTATGCCATGGTGCTGACCATGCTAACCTGCTGTGACCTCTATGTGACCCCATGACCTCAGCTGTAGGTGGCAGGGTACCTGAGCCAGCTAACACTGGCAGTGGATGTGGCCTCAGTCCTGGGCATCTGTCCAGTGCAACTGCGGCTCTGAGGATGGTTTTGGCCCTTCGTTAGCAGCAGGCCCATAGGACAGAGGAACAGTAGCAAGGCCATAGGTGTGGCTGGGGGCCTGGTAAGGTGAGGTAGGAAACAGCACAATATCAAGGTGTCTGGAATGGTAGGAGGTACAGTTTAGGGTGTGGATGGGATAGGCTGAGTTGAAGCAGGGTCTCAGCTCCAAAACTCCCTGCACCCCTGCCCTCCAGAACCTCAGGTCTGGGTGGGGTGGGGTTTTATGTTCAGCCCCTCTTCTGGGAGGTACAGGTGGCCTGGTTGGGTGTGGTGGAGTTGCAGGAGGGCATGTTTGGCCCAGTAGCAACAGTGCAGAATGCAGGAGAGTGGGTGCAGCAGGCACAAGCAGAGGTCCAGGAGCTGCCAAACAGAGGTCCAGGAGGATCCATCTGGAGAGTGTATGGCTGGGCCATAAGTGGGGGGCATAGGAGCAGGACAGGCACAGGGGTAAGAGAGTCAGAATGGAGTCCAGTCAGGTCCAGACTCCTGCAGGGATCAGGGTTGGGGTCAAAGTTCACAAAAAGGTTCAGGAGTTGATTACGACCAGCATTAGTTTAGGGCTGTTGCTAGAGTAAGGGCCAAGGTCATGAAAGGGATGAGGGCTAGGATTGGAACTTGAGTCAGGCAGCCTGATCCTCCGGGCTGGAGCATCACCTGGTGCAGAATGAGCAGGCACTGGGCAAGAAGGAACCACCGTATGAGCCCTGGAGCAGCAGGCAGCAGAGCTACTTGAGTACCTGCAACTGGGCACTGGTGCCTGTGTCACCTGCTGACTACTTTCTGTGGATGCCAGCAAGAGGTACTCTGGGATCACCTGAGTGATTCAAAGTCACACCAGACTGACTCACCAATCCCCTAACCTTGAGAGACTAGAAAGCCCCCTGAATGCCTGCTGACCCTGAAAGAATGACCTCTGTGTAACACCGTGATGTCTCCCAGTGAGTCTCTCGTTCTTGAGGAACCAGAAAGATCATGTAATTTCATGAACCAGGGAAGCCATCCAGTGCCTGTCCTTGATAACAGATATTTCTCTCTGAGTGACCTCCTCAAATTCTGAGTCATCTTTAGTGTTGCTGAGTCCCTGAATTGGACTACATGATTCCCAGTGTCCGGATATTCCTACTCCAGATGACTAGAGTAACTCCCAGTAACTGATTCAGTGCAGAGGATTGACATCCCTTCTCCGGACTCCTCTTAGGAAGACCACATAATTCTCCTGAGAAAACCCCAGTTGTCTCTCCTGGCCTGCAGCTCCAGGTGCCCTCGGCCAGGCCTAGACAGGCCAGTGGACCTCTTGGTCACCTAGTCCCAGGGGTCTGGGTGGGGCATGAGCTTGCAAGCAGCGTGCATTCCAAACCCGGGCTCTGGCGCTCCCGGCGGGCTGGAACGTCCGGAACAGAGAATCACAAGATCGGGATTCGTTCGGGGAGGCTCTGGTCCCGTTTACTTGCTGGAATGATAAGGGGAGCTAGAGACATAGCACCACCGGACCCCGCCACGTCCTCCCATCCGACAGGGTATGGCCTTGTCCCTTCTTTCTCCCCATCCCCACCCTGTCCTTTTCCTCAGCTGTCCTAAAGCTCTTCACAGTACTGAATAGAGGAGTTCAGCGTCACCATCGCGTTCTCGCACCTCCCCACTGATACAGGAGTCTTAGATCAAATGGCTGAGTTGGTGGTCATTCTCACGGCCTCCCACGCCGGGGACAAAGGCTATGCTCCTTGGATGGGTGTTCTCGTTTCCGACGATCAGACTTTTCTCCTTTGCGCTTGCCATGCCCCCGATTTGGTGTATTCCCTTCCTGATGCGGGCAAACTCCCAACCTCCAGCTCCTGCACAAGCCTAGGTACTAAGGCACGGTAAAGATCTGCGCATGAGCTGTCTGGTTTCTCAGCTCTTGGAATAAGGGCAGTTCCCGAAGGGTAGAGGTGATGTTGGTGGAGGATTCTTTGCGCAGAGTTGCGCTCCTTCCCGTGATCCGCCCCGTGCTTTCTTTCCTTCCCCGCCTCCCAACTTTGCTCAAAGTCGCTAGACTCTGAGTGAGGGGACTGACCGACGGAAACCAAGGGCTGGGCAGGGAACCGGCCAAGTTCTCACACTGGCGGGGTCAGCACGGGGCCACGAAGAGAGAGGGCAGATGGATGTAGACCCCCGACCGTCATATCTAATCCTGGATTCTTTTCCGCTTCAGGATGGAGTGGGCCTCGGGGGAACGCAGAAGAGGCCGATGGGGACAGCCTGCGCCTTGGGAACTTCGACTGGGCCTGCTGCTGAGCGGTGAGGGGGCTTAGTGAGGGCTGGGGGTTGTTAGATGTGTGAGTGGTTCTGGGGTGGCGGTCCCTGGGGCTCATGGGGAGGGGCTGCTCAGCAGAGCTGGCTAACCTGCTGCCCCCAGCGCTGGCCGCCGCCCTGGCTCAGGCCCCGGATGTCCCGGGCTGCTCGTGGGGGAGCTGCTACCCGGCCACGGGCGACCTTTTGGTGGGTCGCGCGGACCGACTGACTGCCTCGTCTACCTGCGGCCTGCGCGGCCCCCAGCCCTACTGCATCGTCAGTCACCTGCAGGTTTGTATGGAGGTACAGTGGGGGGCCTTGTCAGAGTGGGGCTGGTACTAGTTAAGCTACTCACTCCAATCCCAACCTAACTCAGGATGAGAAGAAGTGTTTCCTGTGTGACTCCCGGCGCCCTTTCTCAGCTAGAGACAACCCGAATAGTCATCGCATCCAAAATGTTGTCACTAGTTTTGCACCACAACGCAGGGCAGCTTGGTGGCAGTCAGAGAATGGTGAGGCCATGGGTAGCGCATAGGGGTGAGCAGGGCTGCTTGACTGTACTTTTGAGTCCCTCATCACTGTCTCCTGTCCCAGGTGTCTCTGTGGTCACCATCCAGCTGGACCTGGAGGCTGAGTTCCATTTCACACACCTCATTATGACCTTCAAGGTGCCCACATGTCTGGGACCCTGCCTGAATTGCCCTGCTTGGCTCCCTGTTGTGCCTGAGTAAACCCCAAGCTCCTTAACCTGGCTTCCATGAGCCCTTTTTCTGCTGTGTTCTGATTTGCATGGAGGGCTTCTTCTTCTCTGATACCTTCAATTTAAGTTATGCCTCCAGGCCTCTGCTCATGTTCTTCTGTTGTCCCAATCCTAGGCTGAGTTAGGCACTCCCTCTCTGGGCCCTATGACCCCTAAGTCTCCCATCTAAAGATGGCCACCCTCCCTGATCACTTCCTGACTTCTGATGGTCACCCTTACTTGTCTGTGAGTTCTCTGAGAGCAGGGCAGGGTCAGGCCAGGCTGGGTGAGGCTCTTGATAGGTCTGGACTTATCTTGAGTCCTGAACACCCACTGACCAGCCATGCTCCTCCACCCTCAGACATTTCGCCCTGCTGCGATGCTGGTGGAGCGCTCTGCTGACTTTGGCCGTACGTGGCATGTATATCGATATTTCTCCTATGACTGTGGGACGGACTTCCCAGGAGTCCCATTGGCCCCCCTGCGGCACTGGGACGATGTGATCTGTGAGTCCCGATACTCAGAGATTGAGCCATCCACTGAAGGCGAGGTGAGGCCTGGGAAGTAAGTGGGGAGTGGGTTGGGAATGTTGGGCCTAAGGCAGGGTCCAGTGTCTCTACGGACTCCCTGCCCTTCCAGGTCATCTACCGTGTGCTGGATCCTTCTATCCCAATCCCAGACCCCTACAGCCCACGAATCCAGAGTGAGTGCTCCACCCTCTGAGCCTGGCACGGTCCCAGCGTCCGGCTGGTGGCTATTTGGGGCCACAGTAACTATTTTGGGTACTTCCTAGGGCAGATGCCAAGCCCACTTTGGCTTGGGTGGCAGTGGACATGAGGTCTCCCAAGGTGACCTTGGCATTTGCAGCCCTTGGGTTGGCATGGGGCAGTAAGGCCTGGCCAGCTGGCCCACCACCTTTCTCCCCCACTCAGACCTGCTGAAGATTACCAACCTAAGGGTGAACTTGACTCGGCTGCACACACTTGGAGACAACCTCCTGGACCCACGGCGGGAGATCCGTGAGAAGTATTATTATGCCCTCTATGAGTTGGTTGTGCGTGGCAACTGCTTCTGCTATGGCCATGCTTCACAGTGTGCACCTGCCCCAGGGGCACCAGCCCATGCCGAGGGCATGGTAAGGGGCTTCAGCTAGCTGGGTTAGGGCTGGGGGTGGGGGCAGGCATGGCTAGACAGTGCTAACCATCTGCTTGCCCATCCCATCTAGGTGCATGGGGCCTGCGTCTGCAAACACAACACTCGTGGCCTCAACTGTGAGCAGTGTCAGGATTTCTATCATGACCTACCCTGGCATCCAGCTGAGGATGGCCACAGTCATGCTTGCAAGAGTAAGTGAAAACCTAGTCCCCAGAGGCCCAGAACTCTTCAGCCTGACCCACCCTGGGGTGGCCACGGTGGAACCTAGAGTTGCTTGGTCAAGCCCCAAAGACCCACACTGTGTCCAAAAGTGAACTAAACGTTGACGTTCCTGGGGATATGCTCAGACCGCCTCCACGGCCTACACTGGGTAGGGGCCCAGTATGATATTGAAGCCCTGAAGTCACTGAGGCCCCATCCACAGACTGGCCTATGGCAGGGACCTAAGGCGGTACTAGGGCCCTCTATGTCCCTCACCCTCAAGATCTTTGCACTGTGCCTTTGCCTTGCTTCTCCTGCTAGAGTGTGAGTGCCATGGGCACTCCCATAGCTGCCACTTCGACATGGCCGTGTACCTGGCATCTGGCAACGTGAGTGGAGGTGTGTGTGATGCGTGTCAGCACAATACAGCTGGGCTCCACTGTGAGCTCTGCCGGCCTTTCTTCTATCGTGACCCAACCAAGGACCTACGGGACCCAGCTGTGTGCCACGGTGAGGCCAGGACAGGGTACAGGGAGGATAGGAGAGCCTAGGGTGGGATCTGGGGAGCCAGACTGCTTCCAGGTTGCAGGAAATTGAGGTGAAGGGCTTGGGTGGGAACAAGACTGGGAGTCTACAGTAGGGAACTTGGGGGACAACAGGGGCTGGGCCAGTGGAGAGAGAATGACAACACAACTCCTTTCACCCGTAGCCTGTGATTGTGACCCTATGGGTACCCGAGATGGTGGTCGTTGTGATTCCCATGATGACCCAGCACTGGGGCTGGTCTCAGGCCAGTGTCGCTGCAAAGAACATGTGGTAGGCACTCGCTGCCAGCAGTGCCGTGATGGCTTCTTTGGACTCAGTGCCAGTGACCCTCAAGGCTGCCAGAGTACGTGTCTCCTAACTCTTTTGGGTAGATGTTTGATTCCTGAACTCTTAGTCCCGTCCCAGCTGAGTCTGAGCACTGCCACACTCCCCAAAGTGCTGATCATATTTTTCCCCTAACAGAGTGTCAGTGTGATGCTCGGGGCACAGTTTCTGGGGGCAACCCTTGCAACCCTGGCAGTGGAGCCTGTTTCTGCAAGCATCTGGTGACTGGACGTGGCTGCGACCACTGCCTGGTGCGACTGGAGGGGCCTGGGATCCTGGGGTTCTGGATTTGTCCTCAGAGCACATGGCTTGGGGACCAATGTCCATGCTTCAACAGAGGGGCATTCAGGGCTTAGAGAGGACTCAAGTCTGGGGGGCTAACTCACCAAGGAGTATTAGAGGCTGAGAGCCATTGTTAGGGCCATTCCTGGGTGGCAGGAGGTCTGTTTCTGGCTCCCAGCAACACTTTCTTCCCCAGCCTGGCCACTGGGGTCTGAGCCATGACCAGCTTGGCTGCCGCCCATGTGACTGCGATGTAGGTGGTGCCTTGGATCCCCAGTGAGTGATATAGAAGGGTCCTGGGAAGGGGTAGGGGAAGAGCCTGAGCCCGGGATGGACCCCTTCCCACATAACCACGGTGACCCCCAGGTGTGATGAGGCCACGGGTCAGTGCCGCTGTCGTCAGCACATGGTTGGGAGACGCTGTGATCAAGTGCAACCGGGTTACTTCAGGCCCTTCCTGGACCACCTTACTTGGGAGGCAGAGGACTCCAGAGGGCAGGTGGGGCTGGGTCTCGGCAGTGGGCAGGGAATGGATGGGACTACAGTGGGAGAGGTGAGGTTGTGGGTGGTACCTTGTTTGAGTGGAGGGGCTGAGTGTGTGTATTTGGCCAGGCATGGCTGCAGAGTTGGGGTTTGGGGGAAGTACTGTGGCAAAAAGAGCTAGGCCTCATTTGAGCAACAACTATTGGCTGGCCTCAACTCCCAGAGCCTGGAAGTAGTGGAGCGTGTGGCAACCAGAGGGAGTACTCCATCCTGGACTGGGTCAGGCTTCATTCGACTTCAGGAAGGCCAGGTGCTTGAGTTTCAGGTGGCCTCTGTGCCACGGGCCATGGACTATGACCTGCTGCTACGCTTGGAGCCTCAGGTCAGACCCTGTGACACCTGACCCTGAGCCCAACTTCTGTGCACTGGGGGTGCCTCCTATATCATTCTGTCTCCCCCAGGTCCCTGAACAGTGGGCAGAGATAGAACTGATGGTGCAGCGCCCAGGGCCAGTGTCTGCTCTCAGCCCATGTGGGCATGTGCTCCCTGAAGATGACCGTATCCGAGGGACTCTGCGACCAGACAGCAGGTAAGGGCATTGATAGTAGCACCCATGCTGGTGGGGGCTGTGGGCCCAGCTCTTATTTCCTTGTAGGGCATTTAGAAGAACTCTCTACCAGCCAGACACCACACATATAGAAGTACCTCCTCCTGAGTGCTGCCTGCCTGGCACTATTGGGCATGGCGCTAGTATAGAGAAAAAAAGTAGAAAGAGGCCTGATCTACAAGGTGCAACAGGTAAGTCTGTGAATTTAATTGCTCTAAGTGCTGCATATCTCATTGCTGAATATCGCTGGAGTCACCTTCAAAGTCCTCCCCTTGGGAAGCTATCCACCAGCACCAGTGCCTAGTCCACCCTTCAAAGCAATTTTGGAACTCTTTCTGGAATGGCCATTGTGCATAGTGCCACAGTGGCAAGTTTGTGACTTAATTGTATGGTCTGTGAGGGAGTTTTTAGCCAGTAAACAAATAACCTTATCAGGACACCCTACCTACTCACCTGGTCTGGCCTCCAATGACTTTTTCTTTACCTGAAAATAAAGAAAATATTGAAAGGAAGACATTTTGATGACATTCGGGACATTAAGGGTAATATGATGACAGCTGTGATGGCCATTTCAGAAAAAGAGTTCCAAAATTGCTTTGAAGGGTGGACTAGGTGATGGCATAGGTGCATAGCTTCCCAAGAGGAGTACTTTGTATGTAGGTGACCATAGTGATATTCAGCTACTTTTTCTAGGATGAGTTCACGAACTTAATTGTCACACCTTGTATGATGTACATACCTATACCTACCCGTATACCAAAATGCTTTTATCTATCCGTATGTGCTCAAATACTTGTTTGTACTTTGCTTGCACTGTACTCACTACATCCATATTCAGTGTCTCTTTTCCCCTCATCAAATAAAATAAATAAATAACAAGTCTCTACAAACTGAAATTTACTTTCCCTGGTAACTACAAATGAACATTTACATCTTTATGTATCAGTCCTTATCTTCTTACAAAAGAAGGATCATACAATATTTGTCATTATATGCTTGACTTATTTCACTTAGCATTATGCCCTCCAGAACCATCCAAATCACAATATGACTCATGGACTCATCACTGTACTTTATAGCTGTATAGCATTTCATGGTATGTATGTACTACAATTTGTTTATCCATTCATTCATTGTCGGGCACTTCAGTTGTTTTCATTTATTTACTATTGTGAATAAAACAGTAAAGAACATAGGCTCGCATATGTCTGTTCATGTCATTATTTTTAGGTCTCTAGGCCATAGGGGAAAAAACCATGGTGGTGCAGTGGTTAAGTGCTATGTCTGCTAACCAAAAAGTTGGCAGTTCAGATCCTCTAGGTTCTCCCTGAAAACTCTATGGGACAGTTCTACTTTAACCTGTAGAGTCACTATGAGTTGGAATTGTCTTGATGGCAATGGGTTTGGTTTTCTTTTAGGTTGTAGGGTAGCTATGAATTAGACTCAATGGGCGAAAGGTTAGGGTGTAAGCCTGTAGGAGAAAGATGTGGCAGTCTGCTCCTGTAAAGGTTTACAGCCTTAGATATCCTAGTTCTAGTCTGTTCTAAAGGATCACTATGAATTAGGATCTTCTCAATGGCAATTAGTTTGATTTTTTGTGTTGGGTCTATACCTAGGAGTGAGATTGCTGAATCATGAGGTACTTCTATTTCTACTTTTTTTGAGAAAGTGCCATACCTTTTTCCATAATGATTATACCATTTTACAGTCCCACCAGCAATGTCTAAGGGTTCCTATCATCCCACATCCTCACTAACATTTGTTATCTGTTTTTTGTTTTTATGTTTTTATCAGCATCATTCTAGCCAGGGTCAGATGGCCTGTCATTGTAGCTTTGATTTGCATCTCTCTGACAGCTAATGATCATGAACATGTTTTTTACGTCTGTTGGTTGCTTGGCTATCCTCTTTGGTGAAGGTTGTGTTCATGTCCTTTGCCCATTTTTGTGTCTGGGTTGTTTCTCTTTTTGCTCTTGAATTGTTGCAGTTTTCTATAGATTTTAGAGACTAGACTCTTACCAGATATTTCTGTAATATATTTTTTCCTAGTCTCTTGGTTGTCTATTTACTCTTGTAATAAAATCTTTGATATGCATACATTTTTTATTTTTATGAGGGTCTATTTATCTTTTTTGTCTTATTCTATTTCTGCATTTGTTATGTTTACTATCCTATTCTTACAAAAGATTAGGTCCTATACTTTTTTTCCCCAATGTTTTCTCCCAGGAATTTTATGGTTTCAGGTTTAACATTTAGGTCTTTGGTGACTTTTATTTTTTGTGTACGGTGTGATGTCTGTGTCCTGTTTCATTTTTCTACAGGTGGATATCCAGTTTTTCTAGCACCATTTATTAAAGAGACTGTTTCTGTGTGGCTGGTTTCTGTGTTACTGAATGGACTTTGACCCCTTGTTGAAAATCAGCAGTCAATAGTTGTCTCATTTAATTCCAAATTCTCAATTTTAGTCCACTGGTCTATGTTTCTGTCACTGAACCAATACCAGGCTGTTTCGATTATGGTAACTACATAATATGTTTTGATGTCAGTTAGTGTGAGGCCTCCTGCTTTGTTTCTTTTCCTTCAGCATTGCTTTGGCTATTCAGAATTTCTGTCAATATGTAGCTGTTCATTACTTTTTCCATTTCAGGATTTGTATTGGGATTACATAGTATCTATAGATCACTTTAGATAGAATTGATGTTTTCACTACATTAAGTTAATCCATGAGCACAGGAGGTCTTCCCATTTTGTCGCTCTTTTTCAGCCTCTTATAGTAGTGTTTCATAATTTTTATTGTATATGACTTTTGTTTCCATCATGTAAATATTTAAACATACACAGAAGCCAAGAGATGAGCATAATGAACCTGACTTTACCCATTATAGACAACTTGCCAACTGTGACTTATGTTTCACAACCCTTGTGGCTGCTGAATGGGGAGTAGACTTAAAGGGGGCTAAGGTGGAAGCCAGAAGATGTGCTAGAGGCTGTTGAGTTGGTCAGGTGAGATGCATAATAGTGGAGATGGTGAGAAGAGGGAAGGTTCCAGAGGAGTCTTGTGAAGGGCAAAGCTGGTGGCTTAGACATATGGGGAAAAGGAGAGAAGGTGGAAAGGTGACTCTAGAGTTTTTGACCTGAGCATCTGGATGTAGGTAAGGCTCTTTATTGAGATGGAGACTTAAGAAGAACAGTTTGAAGATGATTGGACACTTAGGGAGAGAAGGCTGGTGGGTAGTTAGACTTCTGTGTCTGGAGGTTCTAGGAAGGGTCATGTTGGAGACATAAATTTGGGACTCATCATTAAAATGATGAGAATCAAAGGAGGACCAGAACTAAGCTCTGGGGTATTCAGTATTCATAGTCATTAGAGAAGGAGGATGTAGGGATCCAAGAAATAAAAGGAGGGAGAGTGGGGTCCTAGAAATTAAGAAGAAAGATGTCTCAGGAAGAACGATACACTGACTTCATTATATGCTGCTGAATGCTAGAGTCAGATAAGAATAGGGAAATGGCCACTGACTTTGGCTACATGGGGGTCACCATTGACCTTGGCACAGGTGATCTTTGTAGTATGATGACGGGGAAGCCTTGCTACAGTGGGAGGTAGGACAGTGATGCAGTCTCAGGGAAGAGGAACTGACACTGTAAGGTGGGGTTGTAGTAAGCACAAAGTGGTTGTTGGGGAGGAATATCAAGGATTTGTGCTGAGGACATGCTGTGGGTTTGTTTTATGGAGTGTTTCTGGCAAGATTTGTCTGCAAAGGTATTTGATTCCAGCAAACACTTATGGGAGTCTTCCATACAAGATGCCCAGCTGTCTGTTGGCCCAGCTCTGCCCAGCCCTAGTCTCTGTTGTGGCCTGTGGTTTGGGAGCTGGGATGGGAGAGTCTCAGAGTGATGTGTCCAGAGATCCCAAATGACCCCTCTTTACTTGCCCCTGCTTCTGCCCAGGTACATTGTGCTTCCCAGTTCTGTCTGCCTTGAGCCTGGTATACCTTATACATTGCGTCTGGAGCTGCTGCGAACAGGGGGAGGCACCCAGCCTGGGACTCCCTACTCTGGACCCAGCCTGCTCATTGACTCGGTGAACTATCTCCTCTACCCAACATTAACCAAGGTGGCAGAGCCTGGTGGGGTGGAGCCAGTGGGGTAGCTGGGTAGGAGGGGTATGTGACAGAAGTGGCAGGCCCATGGCAGTGCTTAGGTAAGTGCTATGACAGTGCCAATATGTTCCTAGGTCTTCAGTTCACCTTTTCTTGCTCATCCCTCCAGCTGGTACTGCTGCCCCGTGTCCTGGTGCTGGAGATGTTTAGTGGAGGCGATGCTGCTGCCTTGGAGCGCCGTGCCACCTTTGAACGTTACCGTTGCCATGAGGAGGGCCTGGCACCCAGCAAGACTCCACCCTCTGAGGCCTGTGCTCCGCTCCTCATCAGCGCGTCTACTCTACTCTACAACGGTGCCCTGCGTGAGTACTCATGGCATGGGGTGGGTGGGGCAGATGTGGGACCTCAGCCTGACTTGGTTTTCCTCCCTACAGCTTGTCAGTGTGACCCTCAGGGCTCACTGAGTTCTGAGTGTAGTCCTCATGGTGGTCAGTGCCTGTGCAAACCTGGAGTGGCTGGGCGCCGTTGTGACCTCTGCGCCCCTGGCTACTATGGCTTTGGTCCCATGGGCTGTCGAGGTACCTGCCTGTGCTGCCTCTTCCCTCCTAGGCCTCTGTCTCCTTGTCACGCTTTTCTCTCTCTTGCTCCCTTCCTTTAATCTGCTTTGGACACCATACTCTCATTCCTGAATCACCTGCAGTTCCATTCCCTGACCTTCCCATCCTGACCCTATCTGGCCAACCCTCCAACCAGCTCCCCAGACTCAGCCTCTGCCCTGTCCCCAGCCTGCCAGTGTAGCCCTGAGGGGGCACTCAGTGGCCTGTGTGAGGGGACCAGTGGGCAATGCCCTTGCCGAACTGGTGCCTTTGGTCTTCGCTGTGACCGCTGCCGGCGTGGCCAGTGGGGTTTCCCTACCTGCCGGCCATGTGTCTGTAATGGCCACGCAGACGAATGTGATGCCCACACAGGCGCTTGCCTGAGCTGCCGCGATCACACAGGGGGTGAGCACTGTGAAAGGTGAGCCTACAGGAGGTATGAGTGGTGGGTGGGAGGGTAGGCTGCCCACTAGATGACACATCTCTTCCTGCCCCTCCCTGAAGGTGCATTGCTGGCTTCCATGGGGACCCACGGCTGCCACATGGGGGCCAGTGTCGGCCCTGTCCCTGCCCTGAAGGTCCTGGGAGCCAGCGGCACTTTGCCACTTCTTGCCACCAAGACGGGTACTCCCAGCAGATTATGTGCCGCTGCCGGGCAGGCTATACAGGTGACGGGGTAGAATGGAGGTGTGGAAATCAGGATGGGGCGGACAGCCAGGCTAAGCACTCACCCCTTCCCCCTGTGAGCAGGGCCACGGTGTGATGCCTGTGCCCCTGGGCACTTTGGGGACCCACTGAGGCCAGGTGGCCGGTGCCAACCGTGTGAGTGTAGCGGGAACATTGACCCCACGGATCCTGATGCCTGTGACCCCCACACGGGGCAATGCCTGCGCTGCCTACACAACACAGAGGGGCCACACTGTGCCCACTGTAAGCCTGGGTTCCACGGACAGGCTGCCCGACAGAGCTGTCACCGTGAGTGGGGACATGGAAGGGGCTGGCTGGGGTGAGGATCTGCTGCTTGGCCCCCCTTGACTAGTGTGCTCATCTTGGTTAGCACAGGCTGTACCTGCAACCAGCTGGGTACAGACCCCCAGCAGTGCCCATCTACCAACTGGTGCCACTGTGACCCGAGCAGTGGGCAGTGCCCATGCCTCCCCAATGTCCAGGGCCTGAGTTGTGACCGCTGTGCCCCCAACTTCTGGAACCTTACCAGTGGTCGTGGCTGCCAGCCCTGTGCCTGTCATCCAAGCCGGGCTATAGGCTCCACATGCAATGAGGTATAAAGCCCTCCTGGTGGATCCTTGGGTGGATGGGGGACTCGGGAGTCTGGGGTCAGGCTCTGGCAGAGCCTCTGACCCTTGCCTTGTTCTCATACATCTTAGTTCACAGGGCAGTGCCACTGCCTTGCTGGCTTCGGTGGGCGGACCTGTTCTGAGTGCCAGGAACTCCACTGGGGAGACCCTGGGTTACAGTGCCGCGGTAAGGGAGTCAGCAGGGGTCAGGGATCACCGCCCAGGATGGTCCACTGGAGTCCTAACTAAGGTTTGCCTTTCCCTGCAGCCTGTGATTGTGACCCTCGTGGCATAGACTCACCTCAGTGTCACCGCTCCACGGGCCACTGCAGTTGCCGCCCGGGTGTTTCTGGCGTGCGCTGTGACCAGTGTGCCCGTGGCTTCTCAGGTGTCTTTCCTGCCTGCCACCCCTGCCATGCATGTTTTGGGGATTGGGATCGTGTGGTGCAGGACTTGGCTGTTCGTACACGGCTCCTAGAACAGCGGGCACGGGAGCTGCAGCAGACAGGTGTGCTGGGTGCCTTTGAAAGCAGCTTCTGGAACATACAGGAGAAGCTGGGCATCGTGCAGGGCATTGTGGGTGCCCGGAACACTTCAGCTGCCTCCACTGCACAGCTTGTGCAGGCCACAGAAGAGCTGCGGTGCGAATGGGTGTGAGGATATGTGGGAATGTGGGACAGAGGCCCCAAATGCTAGGACTGAATTCTGTCTAAATAATGCCCTTCTCATTTGTGCAGGCGTGAAATTGGGGAGGCCACTGAACACCTGACCCAATTAGAGGCAGAACTGACAGATGTGCAGGATGAGAACTTCAATGCCAACCATGCACTAAGTGGGCTGGAGCGGGAAGGGCTTGCACTTAATCTTACCCTGCGGCAGCTCAGCCAGCATCTGGATCTGCTCAAGCATTCCAACTTCCTAGGTAAGGTGTTGGCCATCTAGGCAGGTAGACTAGGGCTGATCTCCAGCTGACTGCCTGCCTCTGCCCAATTTAGGTGCCTATGACAGCATCCGCCATGCCCACAGCCAGTCTGCAGAGGCAGAACGTCGTGCCAACTCCTCGACCCTGGCAGTGCCCAGCCCTGTGAGCAACTCAGCACACACTCGGCACCAGGCAGAGGTGCTGATGGCTGCCCAGAGGGCAAACTTCAACCGCAAACATGCAGCCAACCAGCAGGCACTAGGCGAGCTCTCTATCCGTACCAATGCCCTGAGCCTGACAAGCCTAAATGAATTGGTGAGGTACAAGTCTAGGGTGGGACAAGTGGTCATGGCTGTTTGTTCCACAGAGCCCTTACTTACTCTGTCCCTGCTAGGTGTGTGGGGCCCCAGGGGATGCACCCTGCTCTACAAGCCCTTGTGGTGGTGCTGGCTGTCGGGACGAGGATGGGCAACCCCGCTGTGGGGGCCTCAGCTGCAACGGTGCAGCAGCTGTGGCAGACCTGGCACTGGGCCGGGCCCGGCACACACAGGCAGAACTGCAGCGGGCACTGGCAGAAAGTGGTGGCATCCTCAGCCAGGTGGCTGAGACCCGTCGGCAGGCTGGTGAGGCACAGCAGCGGGCCCAGGCAGCCCGAGACAAGGCCAATGCTACTCGAGGACAGGTGGAACAGGCCAACCAAGAGCTGCGGGAACTTATCCAGAGTGTGAAGGACTTCCTCAGCCGTGAGCCTCCCATGTGGTTGTTTCCCTCCATGTCTTTTTCTCTGGATCCATACTTGGGCCTCAAGACCTGCACTGGGCCTGTATTTATGACCTAATGTCTAGTCCCTCAACACTTGCCCAAGTGTGTGTCCCTGAGTTTGTGCCCCATAGTACCCATCCCTGTGTTTACAGCCCTGTTTTGGCAAACCCATGTTCCATGTGCGGTCCCTGAGTCCACACCCCAAGATCGTGTCCCCATGCTTATACTGGAGATTCTGTATCCCTAAAAGCCCGTGTCTGTGTTCCCATAGAGGAGGGAGCTGATCCGGACAGCATTGAAATGGTGGCCACACGGGTGCTCGAGCTCTCTATCCCAGCCTCACCTGAGCAAATCCAGCACCTGGCAGGTGAAATTGCAGAGAGAGTCCGAAACCTGGCAGATGTGGACACGATCCTGGCACGTACTGTAGGAGATGTGCGACGGGCTGAGCAGCTACTGCAGGATGCACGCCGAGCAAGGTCTGATCTTGTTCTTGTCCCTATTCCTGGCACCTGGTCTTAATACCTGCAGCCCCTGATTTTCTGTCTATCCCAGGACCCGGGCTGAAGGTGAGAAACAGAAAGCTGAGACAGTGCAGGCAGCACTAGAGGAGGCCCGGAGGGCACAGGGTGCTGCCCAGGGTGCCATACAGGGGGCAGCAGTTGACACACGAGACACAGAACAGACCTTGCACCAGGTATGGTCACTTGTACATCAGTGATGCCAGGTTATGGGTATGTTCTGTGGATCTGTTTAACTCTGGACCCACCCACGGCAGGTACAGGAAAAGATGGCAGGTACAGAGCAGGCACTAGGCTCTGCAGGCGAGCGGTCTCAGCAACTGGATGCTCTCCTAGAGGCTCTGAAACTGAAACGGGCAGGAAATAGCCTGGCAGCCTCCCGCGCTGAAGAAACAGCAGGCAGTGCCCAGAGTCGTGCCCGAGAGGCTGAGCAGGTGGGTTGGTGCAGAACCAGCTGGAAGAGGTAGGGGTGGAGGCTGGGTCACCACCCTGACCCGGTCTTATGCCTCCACAGTTGCTGCAGGGCCCACTGGGTGACCGGTACCAACGGGTTAGGGCGCTGGCTGAGCGCAAGGCCCAAGGTGTGCTGGCTGCGCAGGCGCGGGCAGAGCAACTGCGGGATGAAGCTCGAGGTCTGCTGCAGGCTGCTCAGGACAAACTGCAGAGGCTTCAGGGTGAGAAGCGGGGCAGGTGGGCATCCAAGATGTGGGGCTGTGGGAATTGGACCCCTCTGCCAAGACCTGCCTCTTTTAGAGCTGGAGGGCACCTACGAGGAGAATGAGCGGGCGCTGGAGGGCAAGGCGGCCCAGCTGGACGGGCTGGAGGCCAGAATGCGCAGCGTGCTTCAAGCCATCAATCTGCAGGTCCAGATCTACAACACCTGCCAGTGACCCCTGCCCAGGGTCTATCTTAGTACCCTGCCCCGCACGTGAGAAAATGCCTATGTATAGAAAAGTTCCTGGCCCTGCAGGGCCCCCAATAAACCGGTGTGAACCCCCTCTGTGTCGCCCTGCCTCTGATTTGGGATGGGCGGGGTCTCTGGATGGAGTTTCTGGGTTGTCCCAGGCCCAGCCCGTGAAGGCGGAGCCCCGCCCCCATCTCTGGCCCTCCTCGGAGCTGCCGGGAGCTGCCGGGAGCTGCGTGCCCCGTTCCCGCCGGAAGTGCGTCACCAGCTCGGCGCTCCACCTCCCGAAGCCGTAACTATAAATCGAAACAAAACAAGCCATTGAGGCGGCGGCGGCGGTGCCGGGACGGGGGAGGGGCGCGCCGGAACCGGAACCGACCCAACGCCGGAACCGGAACCGAGAGTAGGTTGCCAAGGCCCGAAGAGGGCTGGTGGTGGCGGCCTCACTTGGTGAGTGGGACGGGCACCCAGTTGCCCGCCAGGCCGGAACGGGGAAGGCCGCGGCGCGGGCTCGGAGCGGCCTGTTCAAGGTCATAGGCCGTGCCAGCCCCTACTCCTCTAGCCCGGAGGCTCACCGGGTCCTCCGACGCCGGCGGGGCCGTTACGCTACGCCTACGGCTAGCATCCTTTCTCGGAGGGGGCTGGCGGCGAGCGAAGGCGGCTTCCTGGAGTAGGTGGGGCTGGGCCCGGGGTTCGGAGGCTGGAGGTCAGTCACGGTCCGGCCGAGGCACTGGTCTGTGGTCAGTATCCCAGCGCGATCCTAGAGGCCGGTTCAAGTCTCTAGTCAGTCCTTTTTCCCCGTCGATGTCCCCCGAGGATGGGGGAGGGATGCGGCCTTTGGCAGGGATCTGGGTGTGAGTGAGGAGGTGGCAGGTGTTCGCCGCTTGGCTCTCGACCTGCGGTCATTCAGTCCAGCCCTTTAGCACCACATATGACTGGAAGAAGGATTGTCCCCTCCCCCGCAACATGAACACACATTGGGGAGCACAGATTAGTCACTTTGTCCCGTTACTTGCTCAGGGTCAACTTGACGCTGTTAGGCGTCCTAGAGCCATGGCTTATCCTTCCTCTTCTCTGAGTATTTGCTTTTGAGGAACTTCATTTTGGATAGAGAAATGGCTCAGAATCCACTGGCCTTTCAGGGTGAAACCGAGTAGGAGGTCTCTGTGATTCAGCTGATGCATGAGGGGATCTGGGAGCAAGGGGGATGATGTCTCTTTATGCCCCTTCCTGCCTGGGGGAGGAATGCTGCTTAAGGGGCGTGGTGGCATCTGGATACCCTTTTCATCCTAGCCTTTGCAGGCCCTTTGCTGCTTGGGATAATGGCTGGGGAGAGAAGTGTCTCTTGGGATGGAAGAGGAAAAACTAAGCCGTGCACAAAAGCAGGTTCTGGCGAGGGTGGGAGGTGTCAGGAGATAGGTTGGGGCATTTCGGCCACAGGACCTTGGCTAGGCAGTGGTAGCACCTGGGCAGGGCCTGTTTCTTAACCACAGAGCCTGATTCTCCTGCAGTTTGATTGCCGCCTCCTTTCCTGTCTTCCTCCTCCACCTTCTACTTCTGGGGTGGTGACTAAGCAGCCAGTGAGAGTGAAGGAA
Source organism: Heterohyrax brucei (assembly GCA_028571685.1). Classification (NCBI taxonomy): domain Eukaryota; kingdom Metazoa; phylum Chordata; class Mammalia; order Hyracoidea; family Procaviidae; genus Heterohyrax; species Heterohyrax brucei. The sequence continues at coordinate 17,214,989 of CM053158.1, forward strand.
AAGTGAGCGCCCTGCCCAGAGCACCAGCCCTGTGGGCTGGAGCCATGGCTCCTCTCCAGCTTGGTGGAGGAGCCAGGTCCCAGACTATAGCTTTCTTGACCTGGTTCCTCCTCGGCCAGGCTTCCGGCTTTTGAGTCTGTTACGGCAGGTGTTGGGAAGGCTTGACTAGTAATGTTTGCTGCATTATTGACACTCACTTCAGAATAGTTTGAGGGAGTCTAGGGTTACTTCAAGTGGCCAGGAGATACTGCTCTGTAGGGTTAGGAGTGTCCTGGGTTGCTGAGCCCTGGCTGCAGGCTTGGAGCAAGTTATTGGGTTTTGGCAGTGATCACTGGTCCCTTCTTGTTAGGCTGTTGGTTCCTTGCTGGAGAATTTGGCCACAAAGAGTTGCCAAGATAGCTGGGCCAGGAAGGAAGCGTCGCAGCCCTGACCCAGACGCTGTTGCCGACCCCGGGGCATTCTGGCTGTCGACCAAGCGGCTCAAGATGTCTGGCGGGGCCAGTGCAACAGGCCCAAGGAGAGGGCCACCAGGACTGGAGGAGGCGACTAGTAAGAAGAAGCAGAAGGATCGAGCAAACCAGGAGAGCAAGGATGGAGATCCCAGGAGAGGTGCGAGTGGTATTCCCAGGGTGCTCATGGCCTTCTTTTTCTGTTCTCGGTTGAATTTACAGAACTGGAGGTTGGGAGCTGATGGGGAACAGTGCATTTTTGAAGAGGTGATTTTTACTTCCTGTTTCCTCTGTATTGGTCCAGTGCTGAGAGAGGGACCCATGGCAGGCTGGGGAGAGCCTTGACTTTTGAGGCCTGGGTAATTGGCCAAGGTCCTAAAGATAGTGCTCAGGGGGGTGGTAATGCCTTGGAGGCTGCCTTCCCATCACAGTCTCACTGTTCTTTCCTTTGTTGTTGGGGTCAGCGTCCACTCCTCGGGAGGAGCAGACCAAAGAGGGTGAGTGACGAAGGGTCCCCAAAGGGGCACTAGTTGAGGGAGGGAACTTGAGAGGGATAACTCCCGTCTGGAGCAGTCCTAGTAGGGCTGCATCTCTTGTACCTGCTTATTCCTCTCAGGAGCTAGTGGAGACTCTCTCAGTCTTTTTGCCGCTCTCCCTACAGAGTTGTTGCTTGATTGGAGGCAGAGTACAGACGACATAATTGTTAAGCTGCGTGTGGGAGCAGGTACTCTTCGGCTGGAGGAGGTGGATGCTGCGTTCACAGACACTGACTGTGTGGTGAGGCTTCCAGGTGTGTCTGTCTGCCCTGAGCCCAGAGCCCAGAAGTACATTTGAATCCTCTGCTATCCCCTGCCCCAATTCTTTGCCCTTACTCTGTCTCTAGATGGTAGGCAGTGGGGTGGCGTCTTCTATGCTGAGATTGAAAGTTCTTGCACGAAGGTGCAGGCCCGCAAAGGTGGTGTCCTACAGCTGGCACTGCCCAAGAAGGTGCCTCTGCTCACGTGGCCCTCTCTCCTGGTGAGTTCTAGGGTATGATAGGGTGGGGATGCTCAGAGTGAGCAGGATCTGACTGTTGTATCTTTGACAGAAGAAACCTCTAGGGACCCAGGAGCTGGTGCCAGGGCTGCGGTGTCAGGAGAATGGGCAGGAGGTATCTCCTGTTGCCCTGGAGCCAGGTCCTGAGCCCCACCGGGCCAAGCAGGAGGCCCGGAACCAGAAGCGGGCCCAGGGCCGTGGAGAGGTAGGCGCGGGGGCTGGCCCTGGGACCCATGCAGGGCCCAGCGCCAAGAGGGCTGTGCATCTCCGCAGAGGGCCTGAGGGGGAAGCACCCAGGGATGGTCCTGGACCCCAGGGCGATGCCCCACCCTTCCTGGCTGAGCCAGCCACCCAGGTGAGGGCAGGGCCTCTGTCTTAGACTTGGGAGTTTGGGGGAAAGGACGTGGGCTGTAGTGGGGTCCAGCTTCCAGACTCAAGGCTGATTCTGCCCATAATCTCTCTGAATAGGCTGGGGCTGAGGAACACCACCGAGTACCACTGCTGAACTCCCAGGCCTGCCTCCTGGGCTCAGATGAAAGTCAAGCCTTTTTGGCAGGAGAGAAGGCAGTATCTCCTAGGAATGACCCAGTCTCCCCAGTGATGATTCGGAGCAGAGACACTGGGAAAAATGACTGCTCCAAGGAAGAAGTGGCCGTGGCAGCCGAGGCTGCAACCTTGGTGGATGGTAAAGGTGGGACCAGGGGTGAACCAGTGGAGCCCTGGGCTGGGTTGCAAGGTTGGTGGGCAGGTAGAGAGTAGTACAGCAATAGACTTGAACTTGAATTGGGTGGCACTGAGCCATAGTCCTAACACAGACCCTGAGTCCATGGTGAGCCTGGCATTTGTCAAGAATGACTCCTACGAGAAGGGGCCGGACTCGGTGGTGGTACACGTTTACGTGAAAGAGATCTGCAGGGATGCCTCTCGAGTGCTGTTCCGTGAGCAGGATTTCACACTCATCTTCCAGACCAGGTGATTGGGTAGGCTGGGGACAGAACAAGCAGTGTGCCACAGGTTGGACAGCATATCTCAGACCCTTCCTCCTGTCCTGCCCTGCTGTGCCTCTGTAGGGATGGAAACTTCCTGAGGCTGCACCCGGGCTGTGGGCCCCACACCATCTTCCGCTGGCAGGTGAAGCTCAGGTGGGTGGTGCCCGGCTCCACCCCTGTGCCTGTTCTATCCAGGGCTCCATCCCCCTGGTCTGTCTAGCCCAACATGTGCTCCACCTGAGTCCCTGAGTTTAGCTTTCTTCCGTAGGAACCTGATTGAGCCAGAGCAGTGCACCTTCTGTTTCACGGCCTCTCGCATCGATATCTGCCTCCGTAAGCGGCAGAGTCAACGCTGGGGGGGCCTGGAGGCCCCAGCTGCACGAGGTCTGCACACGAGCTCCCTTCATTGCCCAGCCTTACATTACCAGGACCTTACACCACCACATGCTGCTAACCACCAGCCCCCTCATTCCCCCTTTTTAAGGTGCAGTGGGTGGTGCAAAGGTTGCCGTGCCGACAGGTCCAACCCCTTTGGATTCAACCCCGCCAGGCGGTGCCCCTCATCCACTGACAGGTCAGGAGGAAGCCCGGGCTGTGGAGAAGGAGAAACCCAAGACTCGCTCTGAGGACACGGGTCTGGACGGTGTGGCAGCTCGCACCCCTGTGGAACATGTCACCCCAAAGCCAGAGCCCCACCTGGCTTCGGTGAGAATCATGGGGTAGGGAGGACCAGCAACTGAGGCCAGGCAGCCTCTGGGCTGCTCTTCCATGCCACTGTTTCCCCCACAGCCTAAACCCACATGCATGGTGCCCCCAATGCCCCACAGTCCTGTGAGTGGAGACAGTGTGGAGGAAGAGGAGGAGGAAGAGAAGAAGGTGTGTCTGCCAGGCTTCACTGGCCTTGTCAATCTAGGCAACACTTGTTTCATGAACAGCGTCATCCAGTCTCTGTCTAACACACGGGAGCTGCGGGACTTCTTCCATGGTGAGGACAGGGCTTGGGGCCTGGAGGACCAAGCCGAAGGGTGCCTTCCCCTGCTCACAGCTCAGCTTGATTGTTGTTCCTAGACCGCTCCTTTGAGGCTGAGATCAACTACAACAACCCACTGGGGACCGGTGGGCGGCTGGCGATTGGCTTTGCTGTGCTGCTGCGGGCCCTGTGGAAGGGCACCCACCATGCTTTCCAGCCTTCTAAGTTGAAGGTGATCCGCAGCTGTTTCTCCTGTTGGCTGGAGGAGGGAGAGAGTCAACCAGCTGGGGGCACAGTGAGTACTAGTGTTCCACACTCACATCTTGGATCTTTTATCTAGGCCATTGTGGCAAGCAAGGCCAGCCAGTTCACAGGCTATGCCCAGCATGACGCCCAGGAGTTCATGGCTTTCCTGCTAGATGGGCTGCATGAGGATCTGAACCGTATCCAGAACAAGCCCTACACAGAGACTGTGGACTCAGATGGGAGGCCTGATGAGGTCAGGAAAGGGGGTAGAGGGCCGGTGTGCCTCATGCATACTGTAGTCTCCAGGTCTTCTCAGTCCTAACCACTCTTCCCTCTCAGGTGGTGGCTGAGGAAGCATGGCAGCGGCACAAGATGAGGAACGACTCTTTCATTGTAGACCTGTTTCAGGGCCAGTACAAGTCGAAGTTGGTGTGTCCTGTGTGCACCAAGGTGTGATGGGCTCCTTGGGAGAGAGGGTGCCCTAGGAAGAGACCTGCTGGCCAGGCCCAGCTAGCCTGATCTGATTGGGTTCGGCATCTCCACATGCTTCTGGGCAACCTGTGGGCAGAGAAGCTGGCTCTGAGATCTTAGGTTCTTAAGTGGGCTAAAGAGGTCAGTCAGGATATGTTTTCCAAATGAGTTAAGAGTGCTGTTCAGGACCCAGAACAGATGTTAGGTGTGGCGGGGATGTGGGTAAGATCGGAAGGACACGTGAGGTGTAGGTGAGGGGAAAATGGGTAAAGTGGACAGGCAGAGCAAAGGCTCAGATACCTGAAAGAGGGATCGTTCTGTCCTGGAGGCCAGTGAGCTATCTTGGTTATTCTTCTCAAGTATGAGAGTTTGCCAGTTGGCTGTGGGGTCCCCGCTGCCTACTCCCTGTGCAGCCACCAAATGTCACCACTGTGCATTTGCAGGTCTCCATCACTTTTGACCCATTCCTGTACCTGCCAGTACCCTTGCCACAGAAGCAAAAGGTTCTCCCCGTCTTCTATTTTGCCCGGGAGCCCCACAGCAAGCCCATTAAGGTGAGGAGTGAGCCCCTGTGTTCCAGATTGTCCCTGGAACATGCCCCCACTGCAGACACACTCTGACTCTGCCTGTGTCACCACAGTTCTTGGTCAGCGTAAGCAAGGAGAACTCTAGTGCGAGTGAAGTGTTGGACTCCTTGTCTCAGAGTGTCCACATAAAGCCTGAGAACCTGCGTCTGGCTGAGGTATGTCTCTCCGACTCTTGTGTGCTTACAGTACACGGATGTTTTTACAGAGTCTCTGACATCTAGCCAAATGTACGTGACTGGTCACAGACTGCACAAAAATAAGTGCTGTGCTCTTGGTTGCAGCGTAGTTGGAAGCAGGTATTTGAGCCCTGCAGCAGAGGTGACTTCAGCTTCCAGCTCTTGTCAGGATTTATTTCCCTTTTCCATGGTGTCCTGCAGCTGCTTTTTCCTCTTCAGACAAAGAAGTTGAGCTGCAGGACTTCTCTCACGGTGTTCCTCCTTTTACCCTCCTGGTCCCTCATGTTATTCTACATCCATCTGTTGGCCCTCCCTCAGACTCCTGGCCTCTAGTCTGGTAGTGCCTTCTTTCTCTGGGCTTAAGGGTAGAGAAGAGGCTATGTATCACTCCTCCTTGATAGCTGTGTTGCAGTCCCAGCAGAGTCCTGCTAGTTGATAGCAGCACAGAGGCCGGCTGCATAGAAAACCAGTGTGACTGAGCCCTGCCTCAGGCCTGACTTTGTAGCTCTCTGATAGGCCAGGTTCCTTATTCCATTGGGTAGAAGCCTGTGCCTCTTTTGGGCTCTGAACCCCACCTCTGACTCTGGGGGTCTGAAATCAGGGCCAAACTTTCTTGTGCTTTGGGGCAGGGCTGGATAAGGACTCATTCTCACAAGAGACCTGTATGTTCTCTGTTTCCAGGTGATTAAGAATCGCTTCCATCGTGTGTTCCTGCCCTCCCACTCACTGGACACCGTGTCCGCATCTGACATGCTTCTCTGCTTTGAGCTGTTGTCCCCAGAGTTGGCTAAGGAGCGGGTGGTGGTGCTAGAGGTGCAACAGGTGAGTGGAAGCCAACCCAGCTGCAGCAGGGTCCTCGGGGGGAGGGCACTGCCATCAGGCCTGCCCTTGCTGAGCCAGATGAACTGCCCCTAGCGCCCCCAGGTGCCCAGCGTGCCCATCTCCAAGTGTGCAGCCTGTCAGCGGAAGCAGCAGTCAGAGGATGAGAAGCTGAAGCGCTGTACCCGGTGCTACCGTGTGGGCTACTGTAACCAGTGAGGACCTCCATGCTCTCCTCTACCTGCTTTCTCTTCCACTGAGCTCCCACCCTGCTCATTCCTCCACATGTGTTTTAAGCCCTCACCAGTTACTCTACTCTACTAGGCCCTGGGGGAGGCCGGCCTGGTGTACCTAGTTCCTGGGGCCTGAGGCTTACCCCCAATGTGGCACCACGGCCACTGGGGTTAAGGCCTGTTGTTACCTCCGCCTTGCCTCCAGGCTCTGCCAGAAAACTCACTGGCCTGATCACAAAGGCCTCTGCCGCCCTGAAAACATTGGCTACCCCTTCCTGGTCAGTGTACCTGCTTCACGCCTCACTTATGCCCGCCTTGCTCAGTTACTGGAGGGTTATGCCCGGTGAGTATCCAGTCGTGAGACTAGAGCGGAATGGGTGGGGGGCACAGGTGTCCCCACGTGTCAGGTGGGCTGATCAGGATGCGTGCTTGCATTGTTGCCCACTGCCAGGTACTCTGTAAGCGTATTCCAGCCGCCTTTCCAGCCTGGCCGCACAGCTCTGGAATCCCAGGGTCCTGGCTGCACCTCACTGCTCTCCAGTAGCTCCTTGGAGGCTGGGGACAGTGAAAGGGACGCCATCCAGCCTCCAGAGCTCCAGCTGGTGACCCCAATGGCAGAAGGGGACCCAGGGGCCCCCCGGATGTGGTCTGCGCCTGAGCGCCCTATGCCCAGCACCAGTGGAGTTTCTTCAGAGATGCTGGCCAGTGGGCCCATTGAGATTGGTTCCTTGCCTGCTGGTGAGAGAGTAACCCGGCCCGAAGGTACGAGTCCATTGAAAGGGCTCTGGGTGGTTGAGGGAAGCTTGTTCAGGCCCTGGTTGGCAGAGGAGCTCTGATTACCATGTTTTCCTCCAGCTGCCATTCCTGGGTACCAACATCCAAGTGAAGCCATGAGTGCCCACACACCCCAGTTCTTCATCTACAAAATTGATGCGTCTAACCGAGAGCAGCGACTAGAGGACAAAGGTGTCTGTGGCTGTGGGTTGAAACCATGGGATGAATTGGAATCATGGAGTCGGTTGGGTTGGCTGTTCCTCACAGTTGCATGACTCTTCCCCTCACCCATATGCAGGAGAGGTCCCACTAGAGCTCGGTGATGACTGCAGCCTGGCTCTGGTCTGGCGGAACAATGAGCGCCTGCCGGAGTTCGTGTTGGTAGCCTCCAAGGAGCTGGAATGTGCTGAGGACCCAGGCTCTGCTGGCGAGGCCGCCCGTGCTGGCCATTTTACCCTGGACCAGTGCCTGAACCTCTTTACACGGCCTGAGGTGCTGGCACCGGAGGAGGCCTGGTGAGGATAGGGCAGCAGGCAAGCAGTGGGGTGGGTGGATTGGAGACCTGCTGGTCCTGACTCTACCTGTCTCCTATCAGGTACTGCCCACAATGCAAACAACATCGTGAGGCCTCCAAGCAGCTGCTGCTGTGGCGCCTGCCAAATGTGCTCATCGTGCAGCTCAAACGCTTCTCCTTTCGCAGTTTCATTTGGCGTGACAAGATCAACGACTTGGTGGAGTTCCCTGTTCGGTAAGCAACGGACCCTGGTAGCTGTGGGTGGGGCATGGGACCAGGGCGGGCATCCGGCACCTGCTGACCATCTCTTCTTTTCTTGGCTGGGACTGCAGGAATCTGGACCTGAGCAAGTTCTGCATTGGCCAGAAGGAGGAGCAGCTGCCCAGCTACGATCTGTATGCGGTCATCAATCACTATGGAGGCATGATCGGTGGCCACTACACCGCCTGTGCCCGCCTACCCAATGACCGCAGCAGCCAGCGCAGTGACGTGGGTGAGAGCACATGCAGCCATCAGGATAGGTGGCAGGGTTGGTGGTTCAGGCTGTGTTCACACTCTTTCCACCCTGCTGTAGGCTGGCGCTTGTTTGATGACAGCACAGTGACGACAGTGGATGAGAGCCAGGTTGTGACGCGTTATGCCTATGTACTCTTCTATCGCCGGCGGAACTCTCCTGTGGAGAGGCCCCCCCGGGCAGACCACTCTGAGCACCACCCAGACCTAGGCCCTACGGCTGGGGCTTCTGCCAGCCAGGTGAGGCATGGGGGAAGCTTCCTAGGGCAGCAGAGCCGACTCACAGGTTCGGGAGGGAGAGGAGGGTGCAGCTTCCTCTTCTGCAGCCATAGGCTCCTGGAGCCTTGGTGCCTGTGAGAATCAGAAAGTTCTCTCACGTCAGAGCCTTAGCCAGAAGCATCTTGTGCCCTAGGGATACTCTCAGAGGTGCACGTAGGCACCCACTTGGTACGGGCTGATCAACTGTTGTAAACCACGCTGGGCATAGTGTTGTGAACAGAGCTTACCTGATCCTCTCCCAGCTTTCCTCCACATGCTTCCCATGAGCTAGTGTGTAGACCTTCCCTTGTCATCAACCCTGTGTTCTGGTGTGCATCCAGAGCAGGGCCATCCTGGGCAGGCTACAGCCCTAGGTGTTAGTCACTGTCAGGTGAGCATCTGTCCCCACTGAACCTTTGAAGTCTTCTGTCTACTTGTTGACATGGGATATTATTATAGGCCCAGTTGGTGGGCACGGCCACATCTCCTTTATGAACTGGCCTCATCCTTGCTGTTCTCTTTCTTCCTTTGAACCCACTGTGGTCAAGGCTCAGAGAAATCCTTGTAGAAGACAGTGGTCAGGATCTGGACATGGTGGGAGGGAGCCAGGAGATTGCCCTGGGATTGGCAGCTCAGTCCTCCATGAGCCAGACCTACAGGACTCACTGATAGTGGTGATGGTGCTGCAGCAGACCCTCTGGTGGCATTATGTACACTCTGCAACTCTGCTCATCACAGGCACCTTTGTGGTGGGCTGGGCACCAGCGGTCACAGGGATACTGGGTACCCCCACCCCTTGGGTGCTGATGGCCGTTTCCACACACTGTAGGCTTCCCGGATTTGGCAGGAGCTGGAGGCCGAGGAGGAGCCGGTGCCTGAGGGGCCTGGGCCCCTGGGTCCCTGGGGGCCCCAAGACTGGGTGGGCCCTCCGCCACGTGGCTCCACCACAGCAGACGAGGGCTGCCTCCGGTACTTTGTCCTAGGCACCGTGGCAGCTTTGGTGGCCCTTGTGCTCAACGTGTTCTATCCTCTGGTGTCCCAGAGTCGTTGGAGATGAGCTCACCTGCAGGCAGCTGCTGTGAGCTGGCCTACCTGCCTGCCCATTGGGCCAGGCTGCCTCTGTGGTGGGGACTGACTCTGGGCTTTGGGCCTCAGTGTGTGTGTCTGGGGGGAGAAGGTGGGTACTAAGGCCCTAATAGGGGCAGAGAGTCCTAGGGCAGCTATCCGTCCAGCTGTGTGTCCATTTGTCTTGCTGCCCTGACCCTTGGCATGGGGTTTGACTCTGCCCAAGCTGCTTCCTGTACTTAAAGTGTTAATAAAGCGAGACTGTTCAGGCCTGATCTCGTCTCTCTGTCTCAATGCCGCTGCTGTCTGCGCCTGCCTTGGGGCCCTCCCTTGGGTGCCTGGGCTCTGAGCCAGCACCCCCGGGATGCCAGGCGGCATGCTGGGCAGCCCCCAACCCCTGTCCTCGTATTCTGTTGCAGGGACTAGGCCCTGGCCAGGCCCCCGAGGCGGCTCCCCTGCGGACAGCCCCTGAGCGCTTCGCCCCCCCTGTGGACTGCCCAGCCCCCACCTACAGCAACATGGAGGAGGTCGATTAGCAGGTCCCTTTCTGGTGGAGAGGCTGGGTTTGGGGGATCCTCCACAGAGGGCCAGCTCTTCGCTACTTCTCCTTCTCTAACCCAGAGGACACTGGCTCCATCAGTGGGGAACTGGGGGTGTGATTTGGGTCTGGAGACTTCTCAGGTGGGATCCTTTTGTCAGCTGGGTCACCCGACCAGTGGGCCTTGACTTCTCCAGCCACCCCCAGTGCTGCGTGATTTGATTCTCAGTTGTATCTTCAGTTCTGATTTGCATTATAAACATTAATTTTATTCTAAAAATTGTAATTTTTTTTTTTTTTTTGCATTTTGGAAGTGATTTGCTGCTGTTTAAATATATTTTAAAAATAAATAATAAGAAGCAGACTTAGTGACGGTGATGCACAGGTGCTGTAGCCTCCTCCCGTCCCTGCCTCTGTGTGTGTGTTTGTGTCCTCGGAAGTGCTCTGGTTTGAGGAGAGGTGGCGAGCATGGAGGGACGAGGGTCATGAAACCCCTAGTGCCATCAGATCTCTGTGACCCACCTGCTGTCTTTGGAGTCCCACATGGAGATGGGGCATCACTGTAAGGATATGCCTAAAGGAAGGAGGAATAATTGATAAGGCTGTAGAAAAAGTCAAAGGTGCAGGCACTGGAGCAGCCTGGGACTGACAGCCAGATAGCAGGTAAAGAACGATTTTCTGGGCAACAGCAGGAAGTATTGCCCTCTGAAACCCCAGCCCATGTCAGAGCTGGAGCCTGCAGTCAAAAAAGATGATCAAGTGCCATCCTGGCGGCAGTTTGTGACTTTGTATTCCTGGGGTCTATGAGAAGAGCTGACTCCTTAATCTTGAGATTCAGCTTGAAAGAGCATAACTGGGATTTGGGTTCCTGTCTTGAGGGGATCCTCCTCCCCTTTGCTTGCTCTCAGATCTTCTTTTGCTATAGTTTGAGCATCAGTTGGATCCGCCAGGGGAGCACAGGGCAGGAAGAAAACATTAGGCAGTGAGGCAGGTGACCCTTGTCTGAAAGAAGGACAGAAAGAAAACCACAGCTGATCTTGGTTGACTTCCTGTGGGAGGGAAGGTATGGGGCCTTGCTTGGGTGCAGAAGTAGAAGCCTCCAAGCTGGAGGGAGATATTTAAAGAAGCCAGGGAAGGGAGAAAGTCAGAGGCAGAAGTAGGGCAGGGTGTCAGCAGCCCTGTAGGCCCATCCTTACCTCAAAGCTATGGGGGCAGAGTCTTATATAAAGCTGAGTATGGAGAAGCCACCAGTAACCCTTAGCCTCAGCCAAACTTGGGCCATGGCAATGAGCAGAGGGAGCTCCTGGAGACTGTTAGCCCTGTGATCAGCCTCTGCTTTTTCCTGTGGGGACAAGGGCACAAGGGCTATGTGGGGCAAGAGCTGGGTGTGGAAACCTGGCCACCAGAAGCCTGCATGTGCTGGACATAGAGATCAAAGGGCTGTGTGTGCCCCCTGACTGCAGTTATGTGCTGCTGAGTTCTGCACACTACCCTTCTGTGGTGTCTGCATGAGGCTGCTGTGGCAAGGACCTTCCTCCAGAGCCAACAAAAAGCTTTAGCCTGGAGCTGATGCCCTGAATTTGAGCTTTTAGCCTATTTTTCTGTGAGAAAATAAATTTCTTTTTTAAAGCTATCCACTTGTGGTATTTCTGTTACAGCAGCACTCAATGGCTAAGATACTCTATCACCACCAGAAGCACCAGTTCCCTCCAAAAAAAAAAAAAAAAACAACTCCCCCAAAACAAAACAAACAAAAACTGTAGGTTGTAATTTAGCTTGAAGACTCCCAGAAGGCCCTGGGAACCCAATGATAGTCTGTGGGAAATCCTCAAGGACAATAGCCATATTCTTGGTGATTCTGTTTTCTCTGATCTACCCTGTTGGCTGCTAACCTGAAGGTTGGTGGTTCAAACCCACCCAGCTGCTCTGCTGGGGAGAAAAGACCTGGCAATCTGCTCCCATAAAGATTCCAAACAACCAAACCCACCGCTGTTGAGGCGATTACAAGTCACAGCAACCCTACAGAGTAGTACCGTCCCATAGAGTTTCCAAGGAGCACCTGGCAGATTTGAACTGCCGCCGTTTGGTTAGCAGCACTATCGCCTAACCACTACACCACCAGGGTTTACCCATAAAGATCAAGGTTTAGGAGACCTCATGGGGCAGTTCTATTCCGTGAAACAGTGTTGCTAAGTCCAAATCAACTACATGACATGCAACAACGCTACCCTACCCTCAATAAATACTGTCTCAGAAATTTGCAGATGAGTTTCAAGGTCAAATTTGCTTGTTATCTGCATAATATTTGCAAGCTTTGGAAAAGGGATGAAGTGTGCTAATACATGCTAAATGAAATCGCATCACAGAACCTTTGGGAAGTCAATGCCTATTCCTATCTCTCCGTCCGGGAACCGGGGTCAGATACTGAAGAGGGTGCTTGAACAGTGTCAGATTTACGGGGCGCCTAGACCAGCCTTTCTGCACATTCTCTGCCCTGGAGTCTTGACCAGAGATTTCCCGGGCTTCATTTTGCTCTAGTTTCCATGACAACCCCTAAGCTGTGACGTTAAAAACGCGATTGGGAACAACCGTCCCTTTCGCTACTCAAGCATAGTATTGGGGTGAAGTTTCCAGGGCCGTAGGAGAAAAGTTGAAGCGCAGAAAAGCTACGCCCGCTTCTGCCTCCTGCTTCGTGCTGAACACCCTCCCTTCAACTCCACGTCGAACTTCCCTGTCAGTCCGGCTCTGCCGTAGCCGGGATCGCGACTTCTAGTTGCTCAAAGCATGGAGGCGGAAGTTCAGGGGCGGGAGAGGCGGGTGTTCGCTTTCAGTCCCTTTAATGGAGTCGTCGACCCTGGAGATCACCGCCCACTTCCCCTAGAAAGGACACCATTGGCTCCCCCCAGAAGCTTCGCTTTCTTATTGGTTCCTGGTTCAATGCCAGGGCTCAGATTGGCCTCAAAGTTCCTTTTGGTTTCCGGTGTCTCCGCGATGGCGACGGTGGACTCCCTGTCGCTGTTCACCAGCCTCGGGCTTAGCGAACAGAAGGCCCGCGAGACGCTCAAGAACGCTGCTCTGAGCGCGCAGCTGCATGAGGCGGCGACCCAGGTGCGCGCTCCCCTGCCTTGGCTCGGGCTGCCTGTTGCCACATCGCAGCGCTGGGCCGTGTCCGGGTTCCGGCGTCTTTCCGTCGTCGCGCTCACCTCTCTCACTGGTTACGGGCTTCTCTTCTGACCCTTTTGAAACAGGCGCAGCAGACTCTGGGTTCCACCATCGACAAGGCTACCGGGACCCTGCTATATGGCTTGGCCTCCCGACTCCGTGATCCCGGGCGTCTCCCCTTTCTCGTGGGCTACATTGCCACTAAGAAGATCCACACTGAACCCCAGCTGAGCGGTGAGACCCTTGCCTGCCCTGTCAGTTCCACATCATACCCCTCCGCTCAAGCCAGGGCACTTAATCTGCCCGCTCTGCCAAGTTCCCATGACATTCTAGACCCTAGTTCTGCACTCCACTTCGAAAACAGAGCTGTGACACTGGTGAGGCAGGGGAACGGCCTCTGGCGAGACTGGAAGGGAAACTGTCTAGGTTTGAGTGGGGAGTCTCAGGCTTTTCTATGGTCAGTCAAGGGCTTAATCTCCTAGGAAACCAAACTGGTTGAGGTCTGGTGGGACTGGGGCACAGTCTGGCTGTTCTTGGAGCTGAGAGCCCACCAACTCATTGGCCCTCCTTTTTCAGCTGCTCTTGAGTATGTGCGGAATCACCCCCTGGACCCCATTGACACCGTGGACTTTGAGCGGGAATGTGGTGTGGACGTTGTGGTGACCCCCGAGCAGATTGAGGATGCTGTGAGTCTTTCCCCCAGCAGCTGCCACTCCAGGAGTGGCCCTAGAAATGAGTGGCTCAGCTGCTTCATCCAGGCGGACCCAGGGTGAGGGTGTGGGCTCCTAGAGTGTCTCTCAAGGGATCTTTTCTGAACCACATGATTTGGCCGTCTACAGGTAGAAGCTGCCATAAATCGGCACCAGCCTCAGCTCCTGGTGGAACGTTACCGTTTCAACATGGGGCTGCTGATGGGTGAGTAGAGCCTCGGAGTGGTGCTGTTAGCTTGTTTTGCGTAGATCACGCCTTCTTTTCTGAGCAGGAGTGAGAGGAGGTGGGTTGAAGAGTAGGAGTAGGGGGGTTTGGCTAGGCCAGGCTCTGGTTCCTGTGGTCAGCCTGGACTTTTCTTTGGTTTTGGTGGGGAAGTTCCCTCCTTTGGCTGCGTGTAGTTCCTTGTGCCTGTGCTTGTAGGAGAGGCACGTGCTGCACTCAAGTGGGCTGATGGCAAAATGATCAAACACGAAGTGGACATGCAGGTGGGCACCTCCCTGAGCTGAAGCTGGCAAAGACCTTGGCATGGATGGGGTGTAAAGTCCACTGAGGGATACGGGAGGAGAGGAGACCCTGTTGTTATCCTGGCAGTGGAAAGTAGAGCCTGCGGTGGAGGGGGCAGCACCTGAGTGGGCAGTGAGACTTGATCCTCTGTGCTGTGCCTACCTAACTTGGGGTGAGGACTTACACTGAACCTCAGATTCCTCAGCCCATAAATAGGGATGATATGGCCTTCGTCTCAGACTGCTGGCATAGGATCACAAGAAGGTGATGGCTGAGATGTGTTACTTGTGCTGATGCTAGCAACACTGTAAAGGGCAGTTCTTGTCTGGATCGAGTATAGACTGTTTAGGAGGGAGAGAGATTTGAGGCCAGCTGAACTGTATTATAAGCAGAGATGGAATGGGCTAAGCAAGCTCTCACAGTGGGAGTGAGGGGAATAGTGGGGAGGCTTGTGCACAGAAATCCTTGGGTGTGTGGTCAAAGATTAGTTAGGAGCTCCTTGAAAAAGGATACTCTGGTTTCTATTCAGGTCCTTCACCTTCTGGGTCCTAAGATGGAGTCTGATCTGGACAAGAAATCCAAGGTAGGACTGGGTGTGGCTTTGGGTCTTTGAGTGTGCTGAAGCAAAATAAGACTTCAGACTGGGTAAGGGACTGTATGACCCTGGTGATCACAAGATCCTGCTTACTTAAGAGATACCTTGAATCAGTTTTCTGGGCTTCCCTTAGGTAGTGAAGGCTCGGCCAGAAGAAACAGATCGGAGGAAAGCAAAGGATGTGGTGGAGAATGGTAAGAGGCCTGGGGCTCCAATTACATTCAGCAAATTGACTTTTGGGCCATGCCTCTATTAGGTCCTCAGCCAGCCTCCTCAGGCCCTTGGCTTGTTCAGTACCTACTTGCCTTCTGCTTCAGGGCTGGGATTCCTAGTGTTTCCTTTGTTCCCTTTGCCTCAGAGCTGGCCTGATGAGGCCCCAGGAGTCTGGTTCTCCCTGTTACCTCTGTGGTCAGAGAAAGAGGGGCCTGCTCAGTTCTGTTCTGGTTATAGGATATACATGTTACTGAAAGGTACCTTAGACGGATATAGTAGTCACATCCAGAGGACAAGTTTTCCTTGGTCTTGTCTGCAGGTATGGCTGCTGGCCAGGCTCCTTCCCTGATGGAGCAGCTCCGGGGAGAGGCACTCAAGTTCCACAAGCCTGGTGAGTAGGTGGGTCAGAAGGCTGGGCAGGACTGGGCCTTGGTACTACTCTTGCAGTCAGGACCTTGGCAGTGGGGATCTTGAGCTGCAGCCTGATTGCCCCTTGTTCTGGTCTGGCAGGTGAAAATTACAAGACCCCAGGCTATGTGACCACCCCACACACCATGAATCTGCTGAAGCAGCACTTGGAGATCACTGGGGGACAGGTGTGTGTGAGAGTGGCCAGGCAAGCTAGTGTCATCAGCTCCTGCCTGAGTATCTTGACCACCTCCATAGTGCCTCATCTCACCTACCATCGTGACCTCCCTGGAAAGGGGCATCTGCTGCTTTAGGGTGGTTTGAACTGTGGCTTTCTTCCTCTATTTTTGTGTTTTTATTTTAGGTGCGCACCCGGTTCCCACCAGAGCCCAATGGAATCCTACACATTGGACATGCCAAAGCCATCAATTTTAACTTTGGTTATGCCAAGGTGAGAGTGCATGCAAGATGACCACATGCTGCCTCCATGACTGGATACCAGAGATGGCCTTGTTTTCCCTGCTATTGCTGATTAACATGGCCTAAGTGGGTAGAGGCCTTTGGAGGTTCTTGGGAGCAAATGCCTGGGAATCTATGATGCTCATTTAGGAAAAAGCTCTGAGGTGAAGCAGTGAGTTGATCTTTGGGTGAATCCCCAGTACAGTGCTTAAACTTTAGAGACATTTTGTTCTTTGCCTTAACTTTGTGTCAGTGATGCCTTGTCTGGGGCATATAGATGTCATAAGATGAGAGAAGCTCTTGAAGGCATTTTCATTTCTGAGCTGGGAGAGCTCAGAGAAGTTCACTGGAAGAGCTAGACTGGGAGCTGATGATGTTAAGAGGTCACAAATATTGCGACTCTTCTAGGCCAACAACGGGATCTGCTTTCTGCGTTATGATGACACCAACCCAGAGAAGGAGGAAGCAAAGTTCTTCACTGCCATCTATGATATGGTGGCCTGGCTGGGTATGGACTGGGTGGACGTGGGCAGGGCTAGGGGTAGTTGGCCTATCCTTGGGCCATGACCAGCCGCTGGAAGTCCCTGGTGGTTGCTCATACTATGTCTCAATCTGCCCCAGGTTACACACCTTACAAGGTGACATATGCTTCTGACTACTTTGACCAGTTATATACCTGGGCTGTGGAGCTCATCCGCAGGTGAGATCAGGGCCTTGGTGCAGCAAGCAGACCAGGTCGCAGCTAGGCTGGAGGCTCATACCCCTTTCCCACAGGGGCCAGGCTTATGTGTGCCATCAGCGAGTGGAGGAACTTAAAGGCCACAACCCACTGCCCTCACCCTGGAGGGATCGTCCTGTAGAAGAGTCGCTTCTGCTGTTTGAGGTATGGTCCTGGAGGGGCGGCTGGGTCTGGATGGGCCAGGATGCAGGGTACTCCTGTGCTTAGAGGCAGCCTGAGCCTTCACTACCCACAGGCAATGCGGAAGGGCAAGTTTGCAGAGGGTGAGGCCACACTGCGGATGAAGCTAGAAATGGAAGATGGCAAAATGGATCCTGTGGCCTATCGAGTCAAGTACACACCGCACCACCGCACAGGGGACACCTGGTGGGTGTGGGCATGGGGTGTGGTGGCTGGGTTGTACAGTAGGGTGATGGGCCATGTGAGGATCCATGGTTTGGCGCAATGCCTGTGCCCCACAGGTGTATCTACCCCACCTATGACTACACACACTGCCTCTGTGACTCCATTGAGCATATCACCCACTCACTCTGCACCAAGGAATTCCAGGCCCGGTGAGGGAGGTGGGCCTGTGGGGGTGGGCACAACTGGTGGGATTCTAACAACCTTCCTGGGATCCATTCCGGGTCCCAGAGGTGTCCTGGGCTGACCCTATCCTCTCGACTCAGACGCTCTTCCTACTTCTGGCTATGCAATGTGCTGGATGTCTATTGCCCCGTGCAGTGGGAGTACGGCCGCCTAAACCTACACTATGCCGTTGTTTCTAAGAGGAAGATCCTTCAGCTTGTTGCAGCTGGCGCTGTGCGGTAGGTGTAAATGATTCATCAAAGACTGTTGGTACTGGTGGCATGTGCTGTCAAAGACCTTCACACCTCCTCCTTGCCCTTAGGGACTGGGATGACCCACGACTCTTCACCCTGACTGCCCTGCGGCGGCGAGGCTTCCCACCTGAGGCCATCAACAACTTCTGTGCCCGGGTATAACCCAGTAGGCTGAGATGGCAGGTGGAGATTGAGTGTGGGGTACTGTGATTGTGGCTGTGACTGATACTGACCTTTGCCATCAGGTTGGGGTGACAGTAGCACAGACTACGATGGAGCCACACTTGCTAGAAGCCTGTGTCCGTGATGTGCTAAATGACACGGCCCCACGGGCCATGGCTGTGCTGGAACCACTACAGGTTGTCATCACCAACTTTCCTGCTGCCAAAGTAAGCTTGTCTCAGTTTCTGTGTGTGTGTGTGTGTGCGCGTGTGTGTGCGCGTGTGTGTGTGCGCGCGTGTGTGTGTGTGCGCGTGTGTGTGCACTAGCGATTGGACTTGGAGTTTCCGGTGCCCGGTATGACTCAGACACCTGTTTTTTGCCATAGTCCTTGGACATACAGGTGCCTAACTTTCCAGCTGATGAGAGCAAGGGCTTCCATCAGGTTCCTTTTGCACCTGTCGTCTTCATCGAGCGAAGTGACTTCAAGGAAGTGAGTGTTCAGTGCTGAGCTCATCCTGGACTCCTTTCATCTCCTTATCCTTTGTCATTCCATCTACTTCTTGCTCAGATTAACCAACCCCTGTCAGACATGGGGGCGGGGAACGAGCCTCTTATTTCTGTAGTGCTTTTGGAGTCTCTTATGTCTACCCTCCTTCCTACCTCCAGAAGCCAGAGCCAGGCTATAAGCGCCTGGCATGGGGCCAGCCTGTGGGCCTGAGGCATACAGGCTACGTCATTGAACTGCAGCACATTGTCAAGGTGAGAGCCAGATACAGCCTTCTTACCAGAGTGCCTGCTGAGGCCACAGTCTGGGTGCAACCTGTAGTCCTGAAGACAGCCTTTCTGTCTAACTGCAGCTGGCTGTTTCCTCCCTCCCGTTTCCCTGTTTTCAGGGCCCCAGTGGCTATGTGGAGAGCCTGGAGGTGACCTGCAGGCGAGCAGATGCTGGAGATAAACCTAAGGCCTTCATCCACTGGGTGTCCCAGCCACTGACATGTGAGATTCGCCTCTACGATCGACTGTGAGTGAACGTAGCTGGGTCGCAGCAGGTATAAGATGGGTGTTGCCTACTGTGGCTGCCCAGCTGAGGTCTGACCTTCACTCTGGCTGCAGATTCCAGCACAAGAATCCTGAGGATCCTGCTGAGGTGCCTGGTGGATTCCTAAGTGACTTGAACCCGGTAGGCTCATGGGCTGTGTGGGGTGAGGGTTGTGAATGTCTCTGGCCAGATGACTGTATAAGTTCCTTGCCCACAGGCATCACTACAAGTGGTGGAGGCAGCATTAGTGGACTGTTCTGTGGCCCTGGCAACACCCTTTGACAAGTTCCAGTTTGAGCGGCTTGGGTACTTCTCTGTGGATCCAGACAGCCACCAAGGACAGGTGCTTGGCTTTACCTGCCTCCTCCTTTAAGCAGCAGTGACAGTGGTAGCTGTACTGTGCCAAGTGCTCAACCAATATGTTCTCAGTTGATCCTCACTATGTGAGGGGGGTCATTTTGATGAGAAACAGGCTCAAAACTGAATATGGATTCTGGGGCGGAGTGTGGATAGGCCCAGAGCCATCCATTCCTTTACCCAAACTCATGAAGCCAGAGGGAACTCGATCTTCCGACCTTTGGTCCCTCAGCTTGTCTAGAATGGGTTATAGAGTATCTGGTAAGATATGCCTGGACCTCTGGCCTGATTCCGAGTTGATGATCATTCTTCCCCCTCTGCCCTCCAGCTTGTCTTCAACCGGACTGTCACACTGAGGGAGGACCCAGGAAAGGTGTAAGCTGGAGATCCCAGTGGACCTGGATGGACCTATCTTATCTTCCTGGGGACTGTGAGCACCCTCATCACCCCAGAGTCCGTTAATAAAAAAACAGCTAAATGCCCCTGGAGTCCGTGTTATGTGTCTGCCCTGCAAGCATCGGAGGGTCCTGGAGACATGCTGGGTGTGTGTGGGGTGTGCACCATGCATGCTTGTCTCTGAGAATGGGCCTTCCCAGAACAGTGTGGCACTGACAGCTTTGGGACACTTCTTGGTGCTTAAGAGCGGGGTTCTGGGCCTGATTCAGTATCCTCTGCACCTGGTCCAAGGGAATGGTTGGCAGCGTTGTGCCAGAGAGATCCAGAAAGTCCGTGTCTGCCTGTGCACACGGGCTGATGAAGAGAGGCCTGGCTCCCAGCAAGTTGTTGAGCAAATAAGAAGCAGGTGCCTGCTCTGCGTGGGGCACAGGGAGCTGAGGCAGAAGAAATGCTGCAGTGCCTTTCCAAGTATCCATTCAGTAGGGGCAGAAACAGGGGTAACCAGGTTTGTGTGGGGCTGGAGGGGGTTCCTGACCCAGTCTAGGGCTCGGAAAAGCCTGCCGGGAAATGACTTCTGGAGGGAATCCCGAAGGACTTGGCGGAGTGTGCCCAGGTGCAAAAGCGCCGGAGGCAATGAAGGCTTAGGGCCGGCCGGTTGCTCTCTGGGGCAGGGTGGGCTGCCGGTGAGGTTGCCGGTGCCTGCAGCTTTAACACCCTCCACATTTTCCCTGTATACAAACAACGGGCCGCTCGAGGCCCACTTTAAGGTGGACCGGAAGGCGGCAGCCTGAACTTGCACTGTGGCTGAAGGCAGGGGTTTCGGACACTGGTTATCTACTTGAGCCAAGTCATCTGGGGACTCACCAAGTGCGCCGTGGGATGGGGGGTGCCGGGCCCAAGTGACGGGTTTTGAAGGGCCACCTTAAACAACAGGCCGATCCGGGCCCCGCCCCACGCAGAACTGGGCGGAAGAAGCAGGCTGTGGTCGAAGACTAAAGGTGGGTCCAGTGAGAGACCCTTGGGCCGAAGCTGGTCCCTGAGTCGGCTCCGGCACCCCGGCCGGGCTTGGCAGCGGCCCTGGCTCCGCCCTGAATGGAGGGGCGTCTGTGGGCGGGGCTGCTCGTCCCACCTTCTGGGCCCAGCACGCCGCTTCTTTAGCCCGAACCGCGGCCTCCCTCCCGGGCTGAAGCGTTCCCTTTAAGTCTGGCCGGGAGGCACCCTTCAGTTCTCGCGGGATCGGCGGCTCAGATTCTCGCGAGAAGGATATTCGGCACCGATTGGCTGTGGGTGTTGAATGTAAGATGGCGCCCAGGGAGCTGTGAGGGGAAAATCCTGTCGGTCTTGGGAAGGCGACGGCAGAATAGGAGCCCCAGGCGGTGCGGCGGGGCCGGCGGGCAGAGCGGCGGCGGTGGCGACGTCGCCGGGTGAGGGCTTCGGCGGAGGCAGGGATGTGGCGAGGCTGCGGGCCTGGGACAGTAGGCCTACCTCACACAACGGCGAGCGGGGGTGGGCAGATAGCTGCCGCTGGGCCCAGGAGACCTCGGGGCGGCTCCAGAGCTCAGAATGTCCCTGGACCCGCGCGCCCCTGTTCTGTCGGTGGGGGAAGGGCGGTTTGAGGATTCGGGTGGGCGCGGCGCGCGCGAGCGCGCCGCAAGGCCTGTTTGTACGCGCGGGGGCGCGCGCGCCGTGCGGCTTTTCTGTGCGCGTGGCCGCCGACGTGCGCGTTCCCGGCCCGGATATTGGCTTGTGGAACTGCGGCCTGTGGGCCAGAGTGGCTTTCTGGGGCGCGCGTCCGCCCGCGACCCCCGACTTAGGGATGCGCGCCCTGTTGTTGGGTGGCGGCCTTGCGGCGCCTCCGAAGGTCGGCAGGCAGGCGTCTGCCATCTCCAGGAAGGTTTTGGGTTCGGCTCTCTGTTTCGGATCCTGGTGACGTCCCCGGGCAGCTGTGGCTTGGGCCTGGGGAGAACCTCACCAGCGTTGCGTTTGACTTACGGACCTCCTCCTGTGCCAGGGTGGTCAGGGTGCCAGTTCTCGAAGAATGCGGTGAGCTGAGGCCTATGTACAGGGTGGATGCTTGGGGAAGGCGCTGCCCCGCTTCGGAAACCAATCTCTGTTGGCCTTGGGAGGGCAGCGAGCCCCCCCTTCCCTGGGCTTCCTCACCTTGTTTGGTGCTTTGTGCTGGGGAGGAAAGGTTAATCCGAGAAGACCTTTCAGCGGTGTCTGCTTGCTTGTCATTATGAACTAATTCGTTCATAAGTGCAACTCCTACACGTCGCTTCTGCGTGCTCCGGAAGGATCTTCTGTGGACGATGTGTTTCACTCCAGCCTTAAAATTGCCACTTTAAATTTTAAGTGGAGCCTTTTTTTTCTGCTTGGGTAGGAGGGGCTTAATTTTTTCTGTTAAACTAGGGACCCGCGGTCGCCTCAGTCAGAAAGTTACTCAGAACAAAATTAAGCAGTGTGAGAATGTTCTTTTCTTACTTCAAAATTTCTCATCAGAAATTCTTAAATTCACTTGTGTGTCGCAGCAAGAGTCACCATTGCCTAGGGTTTCGATTCCTTTCAGTTCTTGTAGCACTGTTTTTCTGGTGCAAGAGTTCTAGGTTCACTTAGAGAAATATGATGTTCTTTTTCTGAGACAGAACGTTTGCTAGTACGTGTTTTACAGTTTAGTTTTATTATATTTAAGGAAAAGGAAGCTAAAAGGAAGTAAAATTGGCGGCCAGTCAAATTTGATACTGATGGAAATAGTTTTTTCCTAATATATTGTGTATTAAATACAAAGGTAAAACATAAAAAGAGTCTAATGAGAGAAAAACTTCTTTGTTCTCTCATCTTAAGAATGTTAGAAGTCTTAAAGAACTCAGAACAAGCAGCAGGAATACATACATCATGATGACGGGTGAGCGGGTGAGTTAAATCGTTGATATGCCAGAAGTATGTGTGCACAGTCTTTTTCTGGTAATACGTAAATATTAAAAATTTTGTCAGTCATTCTGCCAGAAACTATCGAGTGCTGGAAAATTGAAGTTGTAGAACTGCAACTTTGAATCCAGTCACTAGCTTCTGCGTGGACAGTTTTGTCTGTTTGCAATGTTAAGTGAGTGCAAGTTCAAGATTTTTTTTTTTTAGAATATTAAGGAATCAGTTTTTCTTTTTTTTTTTATTTAACATAACTGAGTAAAAATGTACATTCACATGTAAATTTACATGCCCCCCTATATGCAGCTTCCACTGCTCTCCCTGTCCGGTGACTGCACACTATTCCTCTCTGCTCCATACATGTGTCATCCTCCCAGCAGTCTCCTTTCCCCTCCTCTCCGTCCACTCCCCTTCCTAGGAATCAGTTTTTCTAAGGATCTAAGTACTACCAAAAAAAAAGGAAACAAAATTTTTTACTTAGGATACACTTATAATTTTAATATACATTTTTTTAGGTCTACTTGGTGTGGAATATCTTTGTTTTTAACTGGTAAGTTTGAGATCTGCCTTTTAAATTGGTGGGTAAGGAATGTTTTTATGAGTTCACTAAAATTTACCTATTAGATGACCTTCTAGTCCTCAGTGATGCATAATTTGTGTTCCTCTCGATGAGCCTCTGCGATTGCACGTCCCATTTCCAGCTTGTGTGGCCATTTCAAGCGAAAAGATCAAGTAGTAAAATTTTTTTGTAAGATTGACTTGCCTTTTCTAAAGCGGTAACTATGGTCCGAAGCTGTCAGTGTGACTGTCCTCCTCGATTGTAGCTTCAGAATAAGGGTGGTTTTCTTCATGTTCACATGGGTTGTTTTTAATTTAACCAGCTGTAGTTTGTCCTTGTGCCTTATTTAAACATCCACTTGTGTTTTATTTCTCAGTGAAAGTCAGAGTGAGGTGTTACAGGAACACCTGTTCTGCTACCTTGTATTTAGCTGCCCTGTGTTTTGTTCCATCTGTTCCAGATGTTTTAAGTCTTCTCCAGTCTGCATTTAAATGCTTCCTTTGTTGTTTTGCTAATTCTCACATTGGATTGTGGTTTCTGTTTTCTAATGTAAGCAGCTGCATAAAGAAATGGTAGATCAACTTCTTACTTTACCGAAAGGGGGGCGTGGAGAACAGGTCCTTGGTCTCACTAGAGGCCATGGCAAACTGCAAGTGGGGCTGCCGGTGGACTGTATCAGAAAACTGATATTTTTCTTTTTTTCTCTCTTAACTTTTTTTTTTTTCAAACTATCATACACTAAATTTGACAGTTTTGGTATATAAGTATGCACATAAATTCCATCACTCCTACAAGCTCTCATGCTTTAATAGTCACTTTGCGCCCACGCCAACCCTTGGCAACCATTGCTCTGGTCTTCATCACTCTGATTTGATTTTTTTTTCTTATATTTTTTTTATTGTGATTAAGTGAAAATTTACAGTCCAAGTCAGTTTTGCATACCCTCTTGTCTGCACTCCATCTGCTCTCCTGACCCTGTATCAGCATACTCTTCTGGTTTCCACTCAACCAGCACTTGTCCCTCTCCTATGAAACCAGTAGGACAGCCTCACATGTATAAAACCCTGAAGTACATACATCACATGGGTCACTCCGTGTCCCTGGGTTCAGTTAATTGTTTTGTCTTCCTTTTCCTTTTTAAAGTTTATGAAATATGTGTCTGTATAAATTCAGGGGATATGTGTACAGCCAAAAGCCAAGTGCCATCGAGTCAGATCCGACTCGTGTGTACAGTTTAATGAAAAATTATAAAGTGAACACATGAAGTTATCATATATTCAAGAAATAATGCCAACACCCTTGAACTGTTCATAGTTCCCTTACTGGTCGTGGCTTCTCTACCCCTATAAAAAAATACTTGCCA
This sequence comes from Heterohyrax brucei, assembly GCA_028571685.1. NCBI lineage: Eukaryota > Metazoa > Chordata > Mammalia > Hyracoidea > Procaviidae > Heterohyrax > Heterohyrax brucei. Next base: position 17,239,036 of record CM053158.1, read on the forward strand.
TCAAGTTTATTCCAACTCAGAGATCCCATGTGTGTCATAGTAGAATTGTGCCTCATAGGGCTTTCAGTGGCTTACTTTTTTGGAATTAGATTACTAGCTCTCCTGAGTTGTCACTGCATTCTCCAACCTCTGGGTTAGCAGAGAAGTCCATTAACCGTTTGCATCACACAGGAACTCCTCAAGCCCTAAGGAGAAGCAGTTTTCTGACTTTTGTGATAATCATGTTCTCTGTGTTTCTTTTCAGTTTTACTAGTTTTGTATCCCAAAACAACATAGTCTAATTTTGCTTGCTTTTGAATTTTATGTAAGTGGAATCATTCTGTGTCATTTTTTGTTTTGTGTTAGTATTATGTTCATGAAATTTGTTCATGTTGTATGTAGCTGTAGTTCATTCATTACAGTTTCTATGTATGTTCTGCTGCATGGAGCCCTGGTGGTGCATTGGTTAAGAGCTCAGCTACTAACCAAAAGGTCAGTAGATTGAATCCACTGCCTGTTTCTTGGAAACCCTATGGGGCAGTTCTGTTCTCTGGGTTCACTGTGAGTCAAAATTGACTCAAGTGCAACGAGTTTTGGTTTTTCATTCTTCTATATGAGTATACCACAGTTTATTATCCATTCTTCTATTGGTAGATAATCTAGATTGCTTCCAGTTTTTTGGCTGCTATGAAAGTTCATGTACGAGTACCTTGGTATACATGTACGTCGTGCACACCTGGGATAGAATTTCTGGGTCATGTGAAACTTGTATTTTCAGCTTCAGTAAATAATACAAATGGCTGTACCATTGTACCTTGTTAGTCCTTGGTAGGAATGTGAATTATAAGTTGAAAGTGTGTGTTGTCAAAAACAGAACCATGGTAAAAATACCCCTAAATCGGAGACCCCTCTGGCAAAGGCTTGGAGCAGATGGGTGGTATTATGGGATAATTTCCATCAAAGTTGCTTAGTGGATTAGTATTAGGTAAAACAGGAATTAGCAAGGGTTTTAGGACAGCTGTGAATGTGTGTCTTCCTTTCTTCCATCACTTTCTTAAGACCCACTCTTTGTTACAGATGAGAGGACCCAATCAAGAGGTGATTCTGATGGGTAGTTAGGTCCTCTAGTACCCAAATAGAAAAAAAAAGAACTTAGCAAATAGAACTCTAGAAATGTGTGGACTATTGTTTTGGAGTAACCTCTTTCCAGTGGTACCATCTCATGTTCTAGTGGTAAAATAATAAAAATGGTGATGAAACTCTCATGTATTGAGGGGCCCGCTCTGTCAGACACTGCAAAGCTCCAGCTGAAGAAACTACAGAGGAGGTACCATTGACCAGTGGACATACAGTGATAATCTCCTGGGTCTTTGGTGGGGGACTGGCCTTTCTGTTCATTGTTTTGCAAAGCAGCAATGCTAAAGCATTTAGAAGCAGTTGCTTCCAATGAATGCAAGAGTGTTTTCTTTTTTGTCCATTGTTAATCTCATATGACTCCCAGAAATTGTGAGTAGTGACTATCTCTGACTTCATTTTTTTCAGAAGTGTTTTACTTTGACTTTAACTAACTAATAATGTTGTTTCTTTTGGGATTATAGTGGGTAGTTTCATCGAGCTTCTCCATTTCTGTTAATTACTGAGATTAAAACTTGTGGATTCTCTTAGCAGCATCTTGAAGACATAAACAGTCTTATTAATAGGCAAGTTTGTGGTACTTATGGTTTTGTCTGTCTTCCAGAGTTTTGGATTTTGAGGAAAAATATACTACAGCTGAACAGAATGTTATTTATCTTTACTGAATCTTTCTGACTTGCTGTAGGGTATATATTTTTGTCTTATGTATGTAACTGTCCTTTGACTTACAGGCCTTGTGTCTCTTACTGTTACTGCTATAGAATCACTGTGCAGAAAAAGATGAGTTTGCCTATCTTTTTGGTTTGATATAAATTGTGGAAAATACGAGAGTATTAAATAGGAAGAAGTGTAAATTCTTTGATTCCACTACCTATGTGTAACTGCTGTTAACATTTTTTAAAATTAATACACTTTATTTTTAGAGTAGTTCTAGGTTTACAGAAAAATTGAGCAGAAACGTGAACATTCCCATATATCCTCCTGTGTGCATGTGGGTTCACACACAGTTTTCCCTATTATTAACATCTTCAGTTAGTGTTTTATATTTGTTAAAATTGATAAACCTATATTGATACATTATTACTAAACTCTGGTTTACATTAGAGTGCCTTTTTTGGTTTATACAGTTATGTGGGTTTTGACAAATGCATAGTCTTGTGTATGCACCATTACAGTATTATACAGAATAGTTTTACTGCGCTAAAAATCCTCTGGTCTTAACCAACGTACTCATTCTTCTCACCACCCCACCCCCTGGTAACCACTGATCTTTTTACTGTACAATACCAAACCAAATGAAACTCATTGCCTTTGAGTCACTTCTGACTCATAGCGACCCTTAAGACAGGGTAGAACTGCCTGAGAGTTTCCAGGGAACCTCTTGTGGGTTTGAACTGCTTACTTTTTGGTACACAGCTGTACCATTTAACTACACCACCAGAGTTTCTACTATCTCTGTAAACCAAACCCACTGCCCTCACATTGGTTCCAACTCATAGTAATCCTACAGGACAGAATAGAACCACTCATAGAGTTCCAAGCAGTGCCTGGCAGATTCGGACTGCCAGCCTTTTGGTTAGCAGACATAGCGCTTAACTATGCCACCAGGGTTTCCATAGATTTGCTTTATCCAGAATGTCACATAGTTGCGATCGTGCTATACATAGTTTTCTCAGACTGCCTTCTTTCACTTAGCAGTATTCATTTAAGATTCTTCTGTGTCTTTTTAAAATTGAGATTTTATTACTGTTTTAAGAGTTCTTTTTATGTTTTGGATAAAACTTGTTACCATGGAATCAGTTCCAACGCATAGTGACCCTATAGGACAGAGCAGAACTGACCCGATAGGGTTTCCAAAGCTAATCCTTACGGTACAGTAGCTCTCTGTATTCCTTTAATGTCCTTTTGATACTTCTTTTGTTGTTCACTGTTTTGCTTATGGAATTCTTCAATACTGCAAGTTTAGGCTTTATTTATTAAGTTCTTTCAACTTGAGACATGCTGAGTGTATTCTTCCCTTTTGATTTTCTAATTCCAGTTCTGTGCACATTTCATTATAGTACTTTACTTTGTCTTGTCAAGCTGCCCTTTAAAGTCTCAGCTCTTTTACTTCACCATTTCTTCCCTTTGCTTTAGCTGCTCTGTGATCAAGAACAGCTGTCAGAGCCTCTTCTGACATCCATTTTGCTCCTTCTTTCCTATCTTTTTAATAGCCTTTTGCTTTCTTTATGGTGACCCCGATGCCATTCCACAACTTGTCTGGTCGCTAGTCATTTAGTATTCGAGTTTCAAGTCTGTTCTTGCTTCTTAGAAGCCAAGATGGAGAGACCTTGTCTTACGTACTTTGAACGTGTTATCAGGAGGTACTAGTTCCTGGAGAAGGACATCATTGGTTGGTAAAGTAGAGGGTCAGCAAAAAGGATGAAGGCCCTCAATGTGGTGGATTGAGAAAGTGGCTGCAACAGTGGGCTCAAACATAACAATGATTGTAACGATGACACATATCTGGGCAGTATTGTGTTCTAACCCAAGATCTGTATGAGTTGGAACTGACTCAGTGGCGTGTAGCAAGAACAACAGCAACAATCTCTATACAAGTAGATTGCCACATCTTCTCCCGAGAGCAGCTGGTAGATTTGAACTGCTGACCTTTTGGTTAGTGGCCCAAGGTTTAACCGTTGTACCACCAGGGCTTCTTATGTTTTGGATAGAGGTCCTTTATTATATATGTGTTTTGCAAACATTATCCTCCAGTCTGTCTTTTCATTCTTCTATAATTTTTCAGCATTTTGATGCATTTCTTGCCAGTCTTTTAATTTTCTCTTAGTGTGTAATTAAGCAAAGCTGGGATGCATAAATGCAGTTGTATTGGCTGCCTTTTTATACGTAATATGTTTTTTGTGTCACTAAACAGTAAAAATAACTTCAGGTATGGGCAGGGACAAAGAATCTTCCATGCTTTTAAAGCTGTTGTGTTATAAAAAGATCAGTGGAATCACATGAATAACTTAGAAGCAGACCTTATTTATATAAATATGGTCCATAATAATAGTGCATCTTAAGTCAGTAGGCAAAGGAATTTCAATAATTCAATAAAATGATACAAGAACAAGTTGTTAATCTTCAGAAAAAATAAGATTCTAAATGAACGAAAGCATGTGTGGAAAGTTATCCTGTAAGGTAAAAATTAGAGATAATATTGATCTTATCGTGGGGTAGGGAGGACTATCTGAACCTTTTTGTAAGTAAGCAGCAGAAGAAACCATCACCACTATTGAGAGTTTATCTTATTAGTGTTTTTCTTTACTCACTGACTTGTTTAAATTAGTTAAATGTATTCCTGAAGCTTTTCAACTTTTGATCTTTAGAAGAAAGGGAAGGGACTGAAAGATGACTGGAGTGTAGATGGGATGGTTGCATCTTGAATATCGAGTTGTGTGTCAAAAGCTAAATTCTGAGCACAGGCTCAGGTGAATGTGAGAGGTGTCCATGGATTTCCAGGGCATTTGCTTGTGGTACACTGGCATACTTGTTAATTTTTGAAGTTGTACAGGGATAATGTTACTTCAACAACATGACAGTTAAATTCTTTGTAACTGTGTATTTATCCTTTTAGGAGTTTATATTTATCCTTTAGGAGTTATTTTTTTGTCTTCATTTTTACTTCAGATATCTTAGAAATACATTATTAAACTATCTCTTTAACACCTGAAAAATCAGTAGCACTCTGCCTCAATAGTCTTCCATTCCTGTTTCTCTCCTGTGATAAATAAGCTTTCAGATTTTATTTCTTCCCATGTGTAATAAACCTTTTGCTGTCAAATTGATTCTGACTCATAGCAACCCTATAGGACAGAGTAGAACTACCCCCTAGGGTTTCCAAGGAGTGACTGGTAGATTCAAACTGCCAACTTTTCGTTAGCAGCCAAATGCTTAAGCACTGTACTGACAGGGCCCATGTGTGATAGAATTGTTAAGTCTGCGTTCTTCAGGAGGTCAGTAGTAGATTTTGCCCTAGCAGTCAAGAGGCGTACGATTTAGTCAGGCTGCTCTGTGTTGTGTGGTTGCTAGTGAAGTAGGACCTCTGGGAGCGTTGTTCACGCTGAAATTGCTCTATTTCAGGAGGACAAATGGCTGGAGCCAGATCTTTTGGGCTAAAATTGATGTTGCTCTGGACTTCCTAAGGTAGCCTAGAGTTAGCCTAGCTACCCCAAAGCTGAGCCACCACTAGAATGCTACTACTTTATGGGAACTGAAGCTTTTCAGGGGGTGTCTTCCCTTATGCGTTATGGATGGCTCCATGGATCGAATTTCCTTGGAACCAACCTTGGCTAAGCCTAAATGCTACAACAAGAACCAGATAGCAGAACTTGAATTAGGCACTTTGTGTTTTAGGCCAAGATAAGACAGAGCCAGGGGAAGGTCATTGAAAATGTAAGTTTTTTTTTTTTTATGATTGAATGAAAATGTACATTCCCATATAAATTGGCATGCTCAGCTATATGCAGCTCCTACTGCTCTCCCTGCCCGGTGACAGCACACCCTTCTTCTCTGTTCCGTATATGTCCTATCCTCCCAACAGCCTCCTGTCCCCTCCTTTCCACCCAGTCCCCTTCCTCCAGTAAGAGGTCAGCAGGATGATATCCTGTAGATGCAGAGAACCATAAAGTTCCCACAAGATACGATCACTCTGCGTCACCAAGTCCAATCCATTGCTGTCCAAAAAGTTGACCTTCTTTATGATTTATGGACAGGGGTAGCATCAGGGCTCCATTAGTGGAGATCTCAGGGTGCACCCCTGTTTATTCTTGTATTGCCAGTGAGTCTTAATTCTGTGAGCTCCATCGTGGCCATCACTGGTGGTGGCTGGGTACCTTCTGGTTCTTCTGGTCACAAGTCGATGTAGAGACCCACTCACATGGGTCTCTGTGTCTTCTGGGTTCTCTTTCCCCCATGTCGTTCTGGTCCTCGGTGATCATCCATTTCTGTTGAGTTGGGACCATTTGCTGTACCCTCAGATGGCAGCTTCACAGCTTTTAACACCCCAGATGCCACTCACTGATGTGGGGTGCAGAGAGTCCTCATTAGCAAAATGCTAGCTGTGCCAGTTGGCCTTGATTTCACCTGAGAGCATGATCCCTGGCCGCCCGCACCAGCTACTCTATCCTTGCAATATTGGGTTAAGATGGGAGGAGTACTGAAATTGTGTTGACGACCAGTTAATATTGATGTTCTTTCTAATGGGTGCTGTCACTGATTTCACCCAACCAAATTTCTGTTACCTATCTAATCTAAACCCTCCCTCCCCACTCTCCCTCCCTCCCTCCCCATCCTTGCAGCCATCAGAGAGTCTTTTTCTATACATCAGTCTGTTTTTAAATTCTTACAGAAGGGATCTCATACAATATCTGTCCTTCTGTCACTAACTGCGTTCACTTACCATAGTGTCCTCCAGTTGAAACCAGGTTATGAGATGTTTCCTGAAATCATCGTTGTTCTTTATCATTGCATAGTGTTCCATTGAGTGTATGTACCATAGTTTACCTATCCATTCCTCTTTTTTTGGGCATCTGGTTGATTCCATCTTTTTGCTGTTGTGGACTGTGCTGTGCTGAACATTTGTGTGCATGTGTCAGTTGGTGTGAATGGCCTTGATTCTGTAGGATATATTCCAAGCAGTGGAATTACTGGATCAAATGGTATATCTAGATCCATTTTTTTAAGGGAGCGCCAGATTGCTTTCCAAAGAGGTTGCAACATTTTGCAGTCCCACCAACGGTGTAGGAGACTTCCAGTCTCCCCACAGTCTCTCCAGCATTTGTTGTTTTGCATATTTTGGATCATGGCCAGCCTTGTTGGGGTGAGATGTATCTCATTGTCGTTTTGATTTGAATTTCTTTAATAGCTAATGATCGTGAGCATGTCCACATGTATTTTTTGGCTGCCTGGATCTCCTTTTCAGAGAAGTGTCTGTCCATCTCTTTCGTCCATCGCTTAATTGTGTAATTTATCTTATTGATATTTCGTAGTACCTTATAGATTATGGAGCTCAGGCATCAGTCTGACACAGAGTTGCCAAATATTTTTTCCCATTCTGTAGCTGGCCTTTTAATTCTATTAATAAAATCTTTAGATGAGCAAAAGTGTTTGATTCTTGGTAGTTCCCATTTGTCTATTTTCTCTTCTGATGATTGTGGTTTGTTTGACAGATTTTGAAGTCTGTCTGTGTTGTGTATTACTTTTGTAATACATTGTAATTACATTGTTCCTACTTTTTCTTGGATGAACATTATCATTTTAGATTTGAGATTTAGGTCTTTTATCCAGTTGGAGTTGATTTTTGTATAAGGTGTAATATATGGGTCTTGTCTTAATTTAGTACAGATTGATATCCAATTTTGCCAGCACCATTTGTTGAAGAGACTGTTTTTACCCAGTTTAATGTCGTAGGGCCTTTGTCGAATATCAGCTGTTCATAGGTAGATGATGTCATCTCTGGGGTCTCAATTCTGTTCCATTGATCGATCTATCTGTTTTTGTACCAGTACCAGAAGATTTAGAGTGTGTAAGGCGACTTCTTTGTCGTTCCAGTAAGATTTCCATTGAATTTATACGTGTGTCAGACTGTGAATATCACTGATTACTGAGTGTTTGTAGGCTACTATCTTACCTTCTAGGAATCAAACAAAAAGAAAATCCTATGGCCACAGAAATTTGCACATTTGTCCAGAAATAATTTATTTAAAAAATTTTGTTCAGTTTTATCAAGTTAACAAGATGGCTTCAGTTTTCATTGTTTTGTTGTTACTGTGTCCTTTTTCTTTTCTCCATGAGTCTTCTAGGAGCCCTGGTGGTGCAGGGGCTAAGAGCTAATTCCTAATTGCTCCTTGAAAACTCTGTGGGATTCTTTTCTGACCTGTAGGGTCACTGTGAGTGAAATTGATTTGATGGCAACAGGTAAGGATGTTTTTTTTTTCTGGAGGGTCTTTTAGAAGCAGCTCTTCCCTGGTGGCTGAGCTTTGCTGGTAAGTTAATTGTAGTAATGCTGCTCCCTGATGAGGAGTGCCTGGTAGAATTCCCTATACCTTTATGTGTCTTCTTTACTTACATGCAGGGGGCTGGAGAAGCCTTCATGTCCTTTTATTTGGGGGGGGTTGTAGCACTCATGTATTACATAAGTGCTGACTCAGTGTACATTCACTGTCAGTCTGGTGGGTGCTTCCAAGTGAGTAGGTTACAAAGGATGAGAAATGAAGCCATCCCTGTGTTAAGTCTGTATGAAAGGGCAGATTGGAATGTTCTTTCAGATTGGTGTTTTCCAGTAAAGGGGTGGGTGTGTTTAAGTTCTCCATTGAACTCATTATTTGTTGCTATTTCTTAGCTTCCTCAGATTCAGTGGTCTAAAGATTCTGGCTTGTACAAAGTCAATGAAGAACCTTCTGGGGAGTGATTGAAAGAAACCACTGTTAGGGAAACAGTGATTTCTACTTGAAACCCCACTGAGAACTTGAAGCTTTGAAGTATGTGAAGAACCCTGCAGAGGGTTCTAGGTACCCTTAAGTTTAAAGGTGTTCTTATGATCAAATATTTCGCTTCTTAAAGACAGAGGAAACTATAATGAGCACCTGTGTATGAACCTTTATCTACATTTTCTGTAAGTTTTATAGAATTTTTCTTGCTTTAGTCTTGTGAGACATTTCTGGTGAAAGCTTGAAGAATGAACTTGGATATACCAGATATTTTTCTAAGCTTTTATTGTATTATCTGAGAACTGAATGTCCAGCTTATTTGACTTTTTGTTAAGGGAATAAATTTCTGTTTGGACTAGAGTTTTCTTGTCATATTTACTTATTTATTTTTTTAAGGTACTATTCTAGAACTGGTGACAGGATTTGTTTGGTGGTACCTGGACAGCTAAATTGTTTTTGTCTTTGGAACTTTGAATTTTTTTTTAAAGTTTCTGGAGTTTGATTTAGTGTGAAATGCTGTATTCTAGAACTAAACGTTGATTAACCAGATGGTACACTTAACTAAATGCTTGTCAGAAATGAGGACATGGAACTTTAATTTTATTATCTTAGAGTCTGGAGATGGTGCTAAAACTGATGAGTCTAGAAATAGAAGTTGAAATATACTACTTTCAAGCTTCTGTGAAGATGATCATACAAAACCTAAAAATAAAAATGTGATTGGCAGGATTCATGGGAGGTGGATGGTTTAGATGCTATAACTTTACTTTTCCTAGAAGAGAGGTAACAGATGTTTAAGGCTGGTAGATTGAAGAACCAAAGATCAGAGCCTACGTAGAGTTATGGAGTTCATCTCTGGTGAACTCAAGGTGGAATTGGGAGAAGACAGTTTTTACTTTTCAGTTTATATCTTTGTATACCATAGATTGGAAACTGTGGTGGTGTAGTGGAGAAGTGCTACATCTGCTAACCAGAAGGTCAGTTCAGATCCATCAGATGCTCTTTGGAAATGCTTCTGGGCAGCTCTACTCTGTCCTATAGGGTCTTTGTGAGTCGGGATGACGTAATGGCAGTGGGTTTGTTTTTTTAGTTATACTATAGGTTTGCTCTGAGTTGGAATCGACTCAGTGGCACACGAGAGCTACATACTACTTGAAAGTTTTTTCTTAAAGGGATTGCTTGAATTCTCAGATTTTATAGAAATACAACTAACTTGTTGAAAATAAATTTTAGAAAATGTAAATTTTGGTTGGCTGTTACTGTTCTTTTATAATGGAAGTGGAAAACTGAAATGTATATCAGCTTGATAGAGGACCACTTAATGACCGCTTATAAAATTCTCCTTTGTACATTTTGAGTATGGGATATTTTTTTCCTTTTTTTTTATTTACTGTGACTGAAAATGTACATTCCCATATAAATTTACATGCCCACCTATATGCAGCTTCCACTGCTCTCCCTGTCTGGTGACAGCACACTATTCCTCTCTGCTCCATACCTGTCTCATCCTCCCAGCAGTCTCCTTTCCCCTCCTCTTCACCCACTCTCCTTCCTCCAGCCAGAGGTCAGCAGGATGATATCCTGTAGATGTATAGAACCATAAAGTGCATCCAGTATATGGTCACTCTGCATCACCAAGTCCAATCCATTCATGTCCAAAGTGTAGACCTTCGTCATGATTTATGGGCAAGGGCAGCATCAGGGCCAGGGGCCATGCTCCCAGGGGGACCCCGAAACCACTGGACCATCATTTGCGGTCTTTTAGTGGAGATCTCAGGATATACCCCTTTATATTCTTGTGTTGCCAGTGAGACTCAACTTTGTGAGCTCCATTGCAGCTATCACTGGTGGTGACTGGGCACCCTCTGGTTCTTCCGGTCCCAAGTCTCTCTAGGCACCCACTCATGTGGGCCTCTCTATCTTCTGGATTGTCTTTACCCCATGTCACGTTGGTCCTCGGTGAGCATCTGTTCCTGCTGAGTTGGGACCATTTGCTGTGCCCTCGGATGGCAGCTTGGCAGCTTTTAAGACCCAAGATGCCACTCACCAATGTGGTGTGCCAAGAGCCCTCTTAGCAAAACGCTAGTTGTGCCAACTGACCTCGATTTCGTCTAAGAGCATGATCCCCTGCAAGCATGGGGTATTTTTAATTAGGTGTTAAGAGTCTCAGGTTGTGGACTTTGTAATGTGGTTAGGTTTTTCTTGTGAGAGATGTGTCCTCAAGGGAGTTGTAGCTAGCCATACGCTGTTACCAAAGGGACGTTCTGACATGTTCTCTGTCAGTGCTGATGGGTCACCACACAGTGTCCTCTTGCAAATCTGTAATGGAAGGACACTGTTTGGCTTTGATGCTTTCCTGTCCTCACTCATGTGCCATGGACTTCATCTAGTATCTTATTCTTGAAGTACATTTTCTTACTCAGAGAAGAAAAGTTCCTGTGGCAAAGGGAAGTAGTCAAAAGAGAGGTGGGACAGGGGCCAGAAGGAGCGTTAAGTTTCAGAGGATGCAAGGTCATTGGCAGCAGCTTTACCTTGTGTCTACCTGACCTGCAATTGCTTTGTCTGCACTCTTGTGCTTGTTTCCTGAGAATTAGCAGCTCTACTATGTATAGCGACCTGGAAATCCTGATTTTATACATATGTGTTGTTCTTTATTTATAGAGATATACATTCACGATATATTTATTAACATAGATTATTATAAGAGATTCATTGCTGGGTCTGTTCTCTTTATAAGTGCTCAGTTATATAACGTGAACACATAGACAGCACCCCACAGAAACAGTGTCGTTGCTGGTAAGTTAATAATAAAAATCCATCGCTGTCAAGTCAGTTCTGACTTAAAGCAACCCTATAAGACAGAATAAAATTGCCCCCATACAGTTTCTGCAGAGCACCTGGTGAATTCACACTGTGACCTTCTTTTGGTTAGCAGATTGTTTTAGTCATCTAGTATACTGCTCTAACAGAAATACCACCAAGTGTATGGCTTTAACAAAGGAAATTTTATTCTTACACAGTCCAGTAGGCTCTAAGTCTGATTCCAGGATTTACGCTCCGGGGAAGACTTTCCCTTTGTTGACTCTGGAAGAAAGTCCTTGTGTTGTATCAGTCTCTGGTCAGGGAGTATCTTAGCGCAGGAACCTCAGGTCTGAAGGACAGGCTGTACTCCCAGAACCGCTTTCTCGATGGCATGAGGTTCTCAACTCCCTGCTTGCTTCCCTTTCTTTTCATCTCTCATAGGATGAAAGGATAAAAGATGAGAAAAGACACACACCAGGGAAAACCCCTTTACAGTGGAGCAGTGAGGGGACAGTAACTAAGGGATTTACAGTCCTACCCTTATCCTCTCTAACATAATCCAATCTGTTAACTACAGATAGAGATTAGGATTTACAGCATCAGAAAAATCACAAAATGGAGGGCAATCACACAATACAGGGAGTCCTGGTGCTGCCAAATTACTATGCATGTTTAAGAGAGGGGGCGGACACAATTCAATCCATGACACAGCTGTAGCTCTTGACCACTGTGCCATCAGGGCTCCAGAATTAATAGTAGCAAGGACCAATTTCTCTTTGATTTTACTCTTGTCATGGATATGTAGAGTTCTTCAGTATACTAATCATTTACTGGGAAAAATTATTTTATGGTTGTAAGTTAACACGTATTACTGGAGGAAGGGGCATAATTTTTCTGTTACACCTGAATTCTAGATGCGAAAGATACATAGCAGGCACTTACTGTTGTGAGCCATTCAGAGAACCATGACACAGTCGTGTCTGCCCAAAGTTTATGGCCAGGTGGAAGAGATGAAATGGTTATAACGTGCCTTACAGCTGGGGAGTGAAAAAGAGATTGGTGTATCTAGCCTGTTATTGTCTCAAGGAAACAAATCAATTTTCCAGACCCTTGAGATTGAGAGTTCTTTTTGGGAAAAAAGTTCACTTAGTTTATGTTACTCTATGATCTTGCTGTTGTTTTTGTACTGGAAGTGCTGCAGATTAAGGGAGGATGATACACAGGCAGCAGTAGCAGGGCAGTCAGTGGTCTATAGATTACAAAGTTGACCCTGGGTAACTGAGAGTTACTACCTCCCCAGCTGATCAACTCTTCAGGTAAATACCCCAGTGAAAAACACGCAGAAGTGATTTCTGAATTTTAGGCATGATTTAGTTATTTTTTTAAGATACTATCCATCCCCAAACTAAACCATTGCTGTTGAGTCAATTCCAAGTCACAGCAACTGGATAGGACAGAGTAGAACTGATCCATAGGGTTTCTAAAGCTATGCTCTTTTTTTCTTATTATGATTGGATGAAAATGTACATTCCCATATAAATTTGCATGCCCACTTATATGCAGCTCTCACTGTTCTCCCTGCTTGGTGACAGCGCACTCTTCCTGTGTCCTCCATACATGTCTTATCGTCTCAACAATCTCCTATGCCCGCCTGTCCACCCACTCCTCCGCCTCCAGTAAGAGGTCAGCAGGACGACATCCTATAGATGTGTAGAATCATAAAGTGTACATAGGATATGGTCACTCTGTGTTGCCAAGTCTGAAAGCTATACTCTGTATAAAAACAGATTGTCACATTTTTCTCATGCAGAGTGGCTATGGGTTCCAACCTGCAAACTTGGTTAGCAGCAAATGCATAACTGTGGAGCTACCCAGCTTCTTTCTACCATCACTACTGTTGTGTGACCCTAGCTGCTCTCCTAACAGCATATTCCTTCCCTCCATCCTGTATTTCCCACGTGCATTCGGCTATCTTCTGTCCCCTTCTGCCTTCTCATGTCACCTCCAGACGGGAGCTGCCCATTTAGTCTCATGTATTTACTTGAGCCAAGAAGCACACTCTTTATGAATATCTTTTTTTTTATGAGTATCATTTTATGTCTTACAGTCCAGTCTAATCTTTGTCTGAGAAGCTGAGTTCTGAAATGGTTTCAGTTCTAGGCTGAAAGAGCATCCAGATGCCATATCTTCCGGGGACCCTCCAGTCTGTCAGACCGTCAAGTTTGCTCTTTTTACTGATGTTCAAATTCTGCACCCTACATTCTTCCCATGCCATCAGGGACTCTTTGTTGAGTTCCCTGTAAGAGCAGTTGTTGGTGATAGCAGAGCACCATCTAGTTCTTCTGGTCTCACATTGATGTAGTTTCTGGTTTATGCAGCCCTTTCTGCCTCTTGGGCTCCTGTTTTCCTTGTGTCTTTGATGTTCTTCCTTCTCTTTTGCTCCAGCTGGGTTGAGACCAATCGATACTTTTTAGATGGCTGTTTGCTAGCTTTTGAGACCCCAGATGCCAGTCACCAAGTTGGGATGCAGAGCATTTTCTTTTTTTTTTTTTTATTATGAGTGAAAATGTACATTCCCATATAAATTTATGTGCCCACCTATATGCAGCTTCCACTGCTCTCCCTGCCTGGTGACAGCACACTATTCCTCTCTGTTCCATATATGTCTCATCCTCCCAACAGTCTCCTTTCCCCTCCTCTCCACCCACTTTCCTTCCTCCAGCCAGAGGTCAACAGGATGATATCCTATAGATGCATAGAACCATAAAGTGCATTCAATATGGTCACTCTGCATCGCCAAGTCCAATCCATTCTGTCTGAAGAGTGGACTTTTGTTATGATTTATGAGCAAGGGCAGCATCAGGGCCAGGGGCCATGCTCCCAGGGGAACCCCAAAGCCACTGGACTGTCACTTGTGGTCTTTTAGTGGAGATCTCAGGGTGCATCCCTGAGTGAGATTCAACTTAGTGAGCTCCATCGGGTCTATCACTGGTGGTGGCCAGGCACCATCTGGTTCTTCCAGTCCCAAGTCTATGTAGGCACCCACTCAAGTGGGTCTTTACCCCATGTCATTTTGGTCCTCAGTGATCATCTGTTCCTGCTGAGTTGGGACCATTTGCTGTGCCCTCGGATGGCAGCTTTTAATACCCTAGACGCCACTCACTAATGTGGGGTGCAGAGAGCCCTCTTAGCAAAATGCTAGTTGTGTCAATTGGCCTCGATTTCACCTAAGAGCATGGTCTCCTGCCCCCTGCCCCGGCTATTCTGTCCTTGCAATATTGGGTTAAGGTGGAAGGAGTATTCAAGTTATGCTGAAGTCCACTTAATATTGTTCTTGTTTCTGATAGAACATTTTCTTAATAAACTTAGTTACGCCAACTGAGCTAGATGTTGCTAAAGAAACCAGGGTCCCCAGACTCCTGTCCGCCACTACTGTGTCCCTCAAAAAATTTGAAAAACTTCTTAGCTTTTGGTTTAGTCCAGTTTTGCTAGCTTTTTGTCTTCTGTGTTATCCCTTCCTTTACCTAAAATAATTCTTGGGTATTATGAGATTAGTGAGTATCTCTCTCTTTCCCTCCTACCCTTGTAACTATCAAAAACTGTTTTCTTACATGTTTAGCCCTTACCATAGTGGTCATACAGTATTTGTCTTTTTGCAGCTGACTAATTTCACTTGGCATATTGTCTTCCAGATTTGTCCATGTTCCACGAATTATTTTAACACTTATTGATAACTTCCGTGACATCGACTGTGTGTTAGGTACTTTTTACATGTATTTAATCTTCATGTGAACTTATTTTATCTCTATTTTACAGACAAGAAAACTAAAATTATTTGCCTGGGCTTACATAGCTGAGAGATGAGCTGCCTCTAGAGTCTGTGCTCTTACCCAGTAATGTATGCTATAGAAGGCTGTGAGCAGTGTAAGGCAAAATGGGATTTCTGATATTTCTAATGGAAGATGATGAACACATTCCTTATATCTTGAATCCCACCACAGCTAGATGGCTTACCTTCCATTGTAGGACATAGTTGGTTTTGGAAATAAGACATGTCAGTAGGAATCTCTGTTCTTGCCTTTCTTCTCCTTGCTTGACAGTTTTCTCTGATGCTCTTAGAGTAGTTTTGCATGTGACATTTTACTGTCCAGTGCCTGGCTCTGCAAAGAAGGTGGGATTAGCCCTGTACTGGGAAAGAAGTATATCCAGCCTCTGTTTCATCCAGTACTGTGAAGGAGGCTTCCCCCCCCCCCCCCGCCACTGGTGTAGTTCAGTTTGATTTAATACATATATGTGGAAAAAAATAGCAAGAACCTTTAACTGAAAGAGTGCAATAGTATGATAAAGTTTTATTTTGGATTCCAGATTCATACAGCTGCCCATGAATATGCTGCTGTGAGGTGAGGGTGATGGCTTCTGTGCATTTTAGGATATAAAAATAATAGCTTTATTTGGAACTCTCTTTTCTTTTGCTTCTAGGAACCCTAAGGACTCTGCAATATGAATAATTCTCTGGAGAACACCATCTCCTTTGAAGAGTACATTCGAGTAAAGGCACGATCTGTCCCGCAACACAGGATGAAGGAATTTCTGGACTCTCTGGCCTCCAAGGGGCCAGAAGCCCTTCAGGAGTTCCAGCAGACAGCCACCACTACCATGGTGTACCAGCAGGGTGCGAACTGCATTTATACAGACAGCACCGAAGTGGCTGGGTCGTTGCTTGAACTCGCCTGTCCAGTCACTACCAGTGTTCAGCCACAAACTCAGCAAGAACAGCAGATCCAGGTTCAGCAGCCACAGCAGGTTCAGGTAAAAGAGTAATGTTGAGTTGCAGCCCTGATTGTTAGGGTTTCCAGGAGCATCATATCTGTATAGATACACATTTTGGAAGTTATTTTCACTAAGGGGAGTATTCAGTGTTTGTATTTGTTTAAAGGTCTTGGTTAATGGGATTAAAAATATTTGTAGTCGTTGTCAACTGGAAAGGCCACAGATACTTGTTGTTGGTCTAGAAACTAGAGGTCATCTGGAACTAAATTCGGAAGTAACAAAGCTGGTATGGCTGAGGCTTCCCTTCTGTATGTGTTGCACTGAGTAGATGACTAGAAGCATGGCATATGGAACTTACTTCATAATGGAAAGGCCAGTGTATTTTAGTGGTCTTCATTTTGTTGTATGGTTCCATGACTCAAGTGACCTGCAGATTGCTAGTTCTGCATTTGCTTTTTATAAGCTTCAAGAAATAATATTAATTGGTGAGTTTACTGACAGAGGAAAAGCTAATGCATTGGCTGAGGAGGTAAACTTTTCTTCTTTAGGTGTCCTTGTGTGAAACAGCAGACTTCTCTAGTTACAAATGCTGCCTTCCTGGTACCATCTGTTATGGCTGTATTTCATCTTACCCTTGATTTTTTTTTCCACCAAGAGCACAGACAGAAAAGGGACTGAAACATGAAGAGGTAGGACTCTGGAGATGTACCTGGTGAGGTAGATGTTTTAACTGTGGTTTCTTTGCCTCTCAGGGATTCAGACCAGGTGTACTGAAAGGACTCCAGAGTTGCAGCCCTGCGTTTCAATTTGACTTGAACACTTATTTGTGAGATGATTTTAATCTTTCTGAGCTCCAGTTTGTTTATTTGTCACATAGGGATGAAACCATTTAGTGAGGCTGACTGAGATAATAGACAGGAACATGTCTGGCATAGGGAAGGATGCAGTCATTGTTTATCCCAAGTCTTTCTAAGGAAGGAAACATGCTGGAAAGGCAGATAAAAGAAGACTGACCTTTTGGCTTAAAAAATTATTTCACTGTTATTTATAACTTAGACTTCCTCTTTCATAAGCATTAAAGAGGCTTGGGATTGGGGTTTTCAGTGTTCATTTGATACCTTATGCTCAAAATGATGGATCAAGAGCACCTGTTCTCTGAGCCCCATCTAAGTGAAAGAAAAAAATATATAATAATAAATCCATATTAGTCACTGAAAAGATAAAGCATTCTTTACAGTGCTGGGGAAAAAAATGCCACCAGTAAACGATGAAATTCAATGAATTTCTAAAAGAGATAAACAGAGATAGGTGACAGGAATTCATGTAGGAGACAACTTTGTAAGGCAAGCTGCAGTTTTGAGAGTGCCTAAGCTCAGAAGTAGGGGGTACACAGAACAGAAAGACATCCTAGACCAGCTTTAGAGCGTGGGCTGGGTGTTGACTTAAGATGCCGATGTGTGTATGTGTCCACAGACATTACATGTGGGCACGAGGATGGGGTAAAGGTGGCAGTGGTAACACTGCAGATCAGTGGGGAAAGGGTACAGTCCTTCAGTGGGGTTAAGGCAGTCTTCTCTTTTGGAAGTAAACTCAGATACCTCTCATAATATGAAAATGGTCCAGATGCATTAAAGTGTCAGAAGTAAAATGATAGAACTGCTAAAAGACAGTATAGAATATTTTTTAAGTTGAAAGCCTTTCTAAGGAAGAAAATAAATGCTGAGGTAACCTAGTCCAAACAATCTTCTGGTCTCAGGAAATACCTGCATAAAAATTATAATTATAAATCAAAATATTATTGATCAGCAAGTTATAGATAAAAGAATTCAGTAGTAATTTTCAGGCTCTTTTGAGTAAGAATCTTTTTTTTTTTTGTAGCTTTATTTGGCCAACTTATTATATTACCTTTTTTTGTGATTGCCTTTCACATACAGGCTATCAGTCCTAATGTAAGTTATTAGTATAGGTAGAGAAAACTTAATTTTTTTTTAAAAAAGAGATTCGTACTTTCTTGTTGTTGTATTATTCAAGTTGACCCAAAAGTCTTATCTTACATATTTTTACCATCAAGGGTGCTAATGAGACATGGCTTGTACAAGAATAGATTTTTGTTTTTTTTCCCTCTATTTAAAATTAAAAAGAACTTTTCAGAAGCTTTTCCTTGTTAAAAGGGTGGTTTACACTTTGTAGCTTATCTTTCTTGAAATTAGTCTTTTCATAGATTTTAAAGGCTAGGATAATTATATATACATGAGAACTGGCTTGCAAAAGGAAACCTTGGTGGCATAGTTGGTTAAGTGCTACATCTGTAAACCAAAAGGTCAGCAGTTCAAATCCACCAGGTGGAAACTCTATGGGGGCAGTTCTGCTCTGACCTCTGTGGTCGGTCTGAGTTGTACCTGAATTGCACCTGACTCCATGGTAGTGGGTTTAGTTTTTGGTTTGCAAAATTGGATTTGTGGACAACCTTGGTGACACAGTGGTTAAGTGCTCTAGTTGCTAACAAAAAGATTGCAGTTCAAATCCACTAGGTAGTCCTTGGAAACTGTCCTATAGGGTTGCTATGAGTCAAAATTGACTCTATGGCATTTGGTTTTGTGGTTTGTTTGTTTGATGTTTCTTAACTGTTGACAAAATAATAAAGCTACCAAAATCCTAAGCCAGGTGATATGGATAAAGATCCAATTTTGTGCAAGTTTTTAAAAGAAACATTTTCTTAGTGACATCAGGCTACATAGAGGCCTAGCAGTTACAGCATTGTTGTACACACATGTTGGCTTGTTGACCTCTTTTATAGGTCTCTGTTACTGTTGTGTGCAGTCTCACTGATTGTGGCTCAGCAACCCTGTAGGCCAGGGAAGAACTGCCCTTAGTGTCTTCTAGGCTGTGATCTTTATAGAAGCAGAGTACCACGTCTTTCTCCCACTGAGCAGCTGGTGGATTCAAATGAAAGCTGTTCGGTTAGCACCCAAGCCATGGGCTCTGTAGGTGCATTAAAGTTTGAAAAGCAGAGTACTGTCCAGCGGTTCTTTACCTTAGTTACTCATTAGAAACACTCAGGGAGTTGTGAAAAAGCCTGATGCTCTGGCTATACCCCAAGCCAAATAAATCAGACTCTTGAGTAGGGGGGACACCCAGATGTCAGTATCTTAAGACTTCCTAGTAACTCCAGTGAGCAACAAGGGAGAACCACTGTTCTAATCCATATACTTTGAGGGGCCCAAAAATTTTGCTGATGGTAGACACCTGTTGGATTAGTTGTCTGGAGAATTGTCTACTATGAATGGTTGGAGTCAGAGCTGTTTTGTTCCTTCAGTGTTGCCTCCCAAGTTAGCTACGTGCTAGGCCAATTAGTTCCTACCCTTGAGATTTTAGAACTGGGCCTGAATTACCCTCTTGAGTGGCTGAATCAGTTATACCAACAAGTAAGGTACAGTCAGTGACCCCTTTACCATCATGTGGACCAGAAAAGTAGAAGCAGCCAGGAGAAACAGCATTGAAGAGTGAGTGAGTACTGATGGTATTTGAATCCCTGGTGCCAGTGTTGTCCTGATGCCCAGTTCTGTGTTAGTTTCCTGTTATGATAGGTGCTGTTGAGTCGGTTCCAACTCATGACCCTATCTACAGCAGAATGAAACAGTCCTGGTCCTCTGCCATCCTCACAATTCTTCTGCTTGAGTGGATATGGGTAACCTACTGCCATCGAGTTGGGTCCGACTCAGCTTCCCTGTAGGTCAGAGTAGAACTGCCACATAGAGTTTCTAAGGAGCGCCTGGTGGGTTTGAACTGCTGACCATTCAGTTAGCAGATGTAGCACTTAACTCACTACGCCACCAGGGTTTCCCCCACATAGACCTACATGTATTTTAAAAGTATGATTTTTTAAACTAAAAATAGCAAACGAGGTGTAAGGAAGTTGTCATATTCCGAAAGCCGATATTTGCACCCCACCTGTTTTGACTTAAGCATGTGTTCTTGATAGTAGAAAAAAAAAGGTACAAAAGTGAACACAGGGTGTAAGTAGACAGTTCATGCAGAAATGCACAGGGTGCTAATCAAAAGATTTCATACCATTAGTGATAATAGAAATGTACGTTTTAAAAGTGAAGTACTTGATTTGCTCTACAAGATGGGAGAACATTTATAAAGATTTCACCCAGTGTGGTTAAGGATATGAGAGGATAAATCAGCCTTCTAGGAAGTGAATTTGATAACACTTGTCACATATTTAAGTGTGTGTGCTTTTCACTTTGCTGTGTGTTTAGTGGGTAATGTGTGTGCGTGTGCTACATTGCTTTTAGAAGTAACGTTGGAAACAAACCCCTGTTTTAATAAGGAAAATGACAAATAATGGTTTAGTTGTTTTATATTGTCCTATGCAGCCAGAAGGAGGAAGTAATCTGTGCATGTTGACAGTAAACCAAAGCCCACTGCCGTCAAGTCAATTCTGACAGTGACTCTATAGGACAGAGTAGAACTGCCCCCATAGGGTTTTTAAGGAGTGGCTGGTAGATTGGAGCTGCTGACTTTTTGATTAGCAGCCAAACTCTTAATCACTCACTGCACCAAGGTGCATATTGACAGCAGGAGATGTTTAGTAGGCTGTTGAATGTTGAATGTCAAAACTAGTATAATGTCAAACTGTTTTATAACATGTACAGTTAGGATTAGAAGGATACAGGCAAACAGTCAAAACCAAACCTATTGCCATCCATTGGATTCCAATTCCTAGTGACGCCATAGGACTATGTAGAACTGCCCCTGTAGAGTTTTTTGTAAATTTGATTTTTTTTATTGTGATGAAATGAAAGTATATAATCTAAATAAGTTTTCCATGCCTGCCTATCTACAGCTCTTTTGTGCACTTTGCCCCATGACAGCACACTTCTTTTCATTTTGTACTTGTATCTTCTTTAAGAAGCTCCTGGCCCCTCCTCTCCACCTTCTTCTCCCCCATCAAGAGTGGGACAGCCTCCTATAAATGGATAGAACCATAAGGTACACCCACTACATGATCATGTTGTGTCTGTGAGAGTCCAGTTCATTTTTGTCCGAAGAGGTGACCTCAGTAGTGTTTTCTGGACAGGCAGCAGTAGGTCTAGGGGTCATGTTCCTAGGGGATACCCTGGGCCATTGGACCATCAGTTGTGGTCTTTTGGTCAAGTTTTTGATTTGCACCCCTCTTTTTCTCATGTTGCCACAGAGTTTCAACACTGTATGCCCTGTCATGGCTGCCTGTGGTGGTGGCCGGGCATCTTCTGATTCTTTTGGTTACATGTTGATGCAGTTTCCCATTACATGGGTCCTTCTGTCTGCTGGGCTCTTTTTTTCTGCCCCCATAGAATTTTTGAAGGAGTGGCTGGTAGATTTGAACTGCCTAATTTTTGGTGAACAACCATGCACTTAATGACTGTGCTACCAGGGCTCAGGAAATGGTATACTAAGGATGACAGAGCTTTTTATTTTCAAAGATGTTTGAATTATATACAAATTGTACATTAAACATGTTACTTTTAAAATCACATGCTGCTCGGGAGAACTTTGCTGTGAATCTGCAGGTGTGAGAGAAAGATTCTTAGTCTTTTTCTCTACCCCTGAGATCTCCATATGTGTATGTGGAAAGTATTCTGCTGGATGCTTGGATACAAAAGAAAGCTCCCTGCCCTTGGGAAGGTGGGGAGTGGGAGAGAGGATACACAAGAAAAACCTTGTGTTATATATTGATGAATGCAAAGGGGAAAAATTGAGATGTGGTGTCCAGGGAAGGCCTCAGTGTGCGGGTCACATTTGAGTTACAGCTGAAAAAAGTTGGCAAGTGAGCCATGTGGTTATTTGGGAAAAGAGCATTGCAAGAAAGTGAGAACAAACCTGCGTATTTGAGGATAGTATACAGCCCTGAGGTGGGTGCAGGCTTGGTTATTTGAAGAATTGCAAAAAGGCTAGTTCAGTTGTTATCTTTTTGGACACAGACTGCCACTTCTTCTGGGTACACAAGGACTGACCAGTTACCTGAACTCATCGTAGGAAAATGCTGCATACTTCACTGCTGAATATCACTACAGTGACCTTTGAAGTACTCCCCGTGGGAAGCTGTGTACCAACGCCAGCGTGTAGTCCACCCTTCACAGCAGTTTTGGAACTCTTTTTCTGGAATGGCCATCAGAGCTATCATCATATTACCCTGATGTCCTGAATGTCATCCAGTTGTATTCATTTGGGGTGAAGAAAGAAGTAATTGGGGGCTAGGTTGGATGAGTAAGGAGGGTGTTCCAATACAGTTATTTGTGTACTGTCTAAAAACTCCCTTCCAGACAACTAGATAAGTAGACAGTGAACTCGCCACCGTGTGCAATGGCCATTCCAGAAATAGTTCCAAAATTGCTTTGCAGGGTGGACTAGGTGCTGGCGTTGGTTACATAGCTTCCCAAGGAGAGTACTTTGAAAGGGGCTGTAGTGATACTCAGCAGTGATGTTATGTAGCACTTAGAACAATTAAGTTTGTGAACCTAAAGGTGAAATTGGTGGGTCATGTGGTAGTTTTGAGGAGTCCCAGTAGCTGCTCTACAGGAGATAAATCATGGCAGTCTGCATGTGTAAAGATTGGAAACCTTGTCCTGTAAGAGTGTGTAAGTCAAAATCAGTTTGATGGCACAAGAAGAACAAAACATGGTAAGTCTGTGTTCAGCTTTTTAAGGAACTACCGAACTGTTTTCCACAGTGGCTGAACCATTTTACATTCCCATCAGCAATGGATGATGGTTCCATTTTCTCCAGTTCAGCCCAGCTGTTTTGATGAGAAGTTTAGCAAAAAAATAAAGGCCTGTATTAATGTTATTAGAAGAGTCAAAGCAATTTACTATGTTAAGGTTCAGGCTGTTTTCTACATTGCATTTTTAAAAATTTTTATCTAAAAAAATTTGGTATCTAATACATATAAAATCTCCTGTTTTAACTGTGTGTGTGCATGTGTGCTTTAGGTAAACGTTTACAGCTCAGGTTAATTTCTCATAAAGAAATTTATACGCATATTGTTGTGTGACCGTGTCCCTGTACTAGCACACTTCCTCTTTCTGCCCTAGGTTTCCCGTGTCCATCCAGCAGCTCTTGTCCCTTTCTGCCATCTTACCTACCTGTTTAGTCTCACATAGCTGCTTGAATTAAGAAGTACACTCTCCACGAGTATCGTTTTGTGTTTTATGATCTTTGAAGAGTTGGCTTGGGAATGGTTTTAGCCCTAGTTTAAGAGAGTCCAGTACTCAAGTCTTGTAGGGTCCACTTGAACTCTTTAAGTGTATGATTCAGTCATGTTAATTACATTCAAAATGTCATCAAGCCTTCCAAATTGCCTTTTTTATTTTTTTTGGTGTTAGAATATGTAATACTCACGTGCTGTATGTGTATGAGATGATTGAAAATACTGTGTTTGGATCAGGTACACCTTAGCCCTCAAAATGACATCTTTGCTTTTTAACACTTTAAAGAGATATTTTTGTTTTTTAAATTGTGATTAAGTGAAAGTATACAATCCAAATTAATTTTGCATGCCTGTCTATCTGCATCTCCTTCTGTTCCTGGTGACAGTACACTCCTTTTCATTCTGTATTTGTTGTATTCTCTTAACAAGCTCCTGTCACATTCTCTCCAGCCTCTTCTCTTTCATCTAGAAAGAAACAAGTAGGACAGTTTCCTATAAATGCATACAACCATAAAGTACTCACACCTTATGGTCACCCTGTGTCCCTTGGTCCAGTCCATTTTTGTCCAGAGTGTTGACCTCAGTAGCATTTTCTGGTCAGGGGCAGCAGCAAGTCTAGGAGCCACATTCCCAGGGGACTCTCCAGGCCATCGGACTATCAGTTTTGGTCTTTTAGTAGAGTTCTTGAGCTGCAACTCTCTTTTTCTCCTTTTGCCAAAGGAACTCTACATTGTGAGCCCCGCCATGGCTGTCTTTGGCATGGCCAGGCACCATCTGGTTCTTCTGATCACTTGTTGATACAGTCTCCCATTCACATGGGTCCTTCTGTCTCCTGAACTCTGTTTTCCTCCTGTGTTTGTTCTTGGTCATCATCTGTTTTGGATGAGTTGAAACCATCTGGTATACCTCAGGTGGCAGCTTATTAGCTTCTAATAAAGAGGTTTTTTGAAGTAGTTTTACCTAGTTTACCAGTTGAACGTAGATTACTTTTTTTAAGCCTCCTATCATCGCTCCAGAATGTCTCCTCTGTCTCTTACTTAACTTCCTCATCTGTGTAGCACCTAGATTCTGGCATCTATGAAGTTAATTGACGTCAGATGCTGTTGAGTTAGTTCTGACTTTTAGCGCTGTATGTGACAATGGAACAAAACGTTGCCTGGTCCTATGCAATCCTCACAATCATTACCATGTTTGGTCCTGCTGTTAAGCCACTGTATCAGTCCGTCTCATTGAGGATCTTCCTCTTTTTCACTGACCCTCTCTACTTTACCAAGCATGATGTCCTTTCCAGGGACTGATCCTGCCTGATAACAATTCCAGAGTACCTGTGATGAAGTTTTGTTTGCCATCCTTGCTTCTAAGGAGCATTCTGGGTATACTTTTTCCAAGACACATGTGATTGCTCTGCTGTGTCTATTCAGTATTCTTTGCTAACTTCATAATTCAAAGGAATCAGTTCTTTTTCAGTGTACATTATTCATTGTCTGGCTGTTACGTGCTATATGCATATGAGGTGATTGAAAATACCATGGTTTGAGTCGGGCACACCTTAGTCCTCAAAATGACATCTTTGCTTTTAACACTTTCAAAAGTTTTGTTGCGGTGGATTTTGCCAGTGCAGTATGTTTACTTTCTTGACTGCTGCTTCCATGGGTTTTGATTGTGGATCCAAGTAAAATGAAGTCCTCAGTAACACCAGTTTTACCTCCTCTTATCCTGATGTTGCTTATTGTCTGCTTATGGAGATTTTTGTTTTCTTTATGTAGAGGTGTAATCTATACTGAAGACTGTAGTCTGTGATCTTCATCAGTAAGTACTTCAAGTCCTCTGCACTTACAGCAAGTAAGGTTGTGTCATCTATGTATTGCAGATTTTTAATGGTTCTTCCTCCTATTCTGATGTTGTGTCCTTCTTTATATAGTCTAGTTGCTTGAGTTGTTTGTAAGCATACAGATTAAGTATGGTGAAAGGATACAACTCTTGATATACACCTTTCTTAACTTTAAACCACATAGTATCCCTCTGTTGTGTTTGAATAGCTGCATCTTAGTGTACATGCCCGCTCTGCATGAGCACAAGTAAGTGTTCTGAAATTCCCATTTTCACAGTGTTACCTGTAATTTGTTACGGTTCACAAATTCGAATGCTTTTGCATAGTCGGTAAAACCCAAGTGAACATCTTTCTGATGTCTCCTGCTTTCAGCCAAGATCCATCTGGCATTGGCAGTGATTTTGCATATTCCAGGTCCTCTGCTGAATCTGTTGTGAATTTCTGGTAGTTCCCTGTCATGCTGTTGTAACTGATTTTGAATGATGTTCAGCAAAATTTTATTTGCGTGTGATATGAATGGTACTGTTTAGTAATTTCTACATTCTGTTGGGTCACTTCTCTTTGGGTTGGGCACAAGTATGGATTTCTTCCATTTAGTTGGCCAGGTAGCTGTCTTCCAATTTCCTTGGCATAAACAAGTAAGCACTTCCAGTGTTACATCTTTTTGTTGAAACATCTCAGTTGTTATTCTGTGAGCTCCTGCAACCTTGTTTTTCATCTGTGAATTCAGTGCAGTTTGGGCTTCTTCAGTACAATTGGGTTCATGATTGTATGCTACCTCCTGAAGTGGATGAGTGTTTGCCAGTTCTTTTTGGTACACTGACTCTTTTCATTCCTTCCGTCTTCTTTAGTGCTTCCTGTGTTGTTCAATATTTTGCTCATGGAATCCTTCATTGATGGAACTCAAGGTTTAAATTGTTTTCTTCAGTTCTTTCAGCTTCATCCTGTCATTGGTGTCCCTAAAACAGCTTCACAGCTTCAGTGAGGAGTTATTAGGTGCCATTGAGTCGGTTCTGACTTGTAGCGATCTTACAACAGAACTAAACACTGCCTGGTCCTGCAGCGTGCCCACAGTCGTTTTTATGCGTAAGCCCATTGTTAAAGCCACAGTGTCAGTCCATCTCCTTGACCCTCTGCTTTACCAAGCATGATGTTCTTCACCAGGGACTGATTCCTCCTGACAACATGTACAAAGAATTTAGACGCTATCTCGCTGTCTTTGCTTCTAGGGAGCACTCTGGTTGTACTTCTTCCAGAGCAGATGTGTTTGGTCTTTTGACCAAATGTAGCATGGTACATTCAATATTCTTCAACACTACAATTCAGAAGCATCAGTTCTTCTTCTGTCTTCCTTATTCCTTGTCCAGCTTTCATGTACAGATGATGCAGTTAAAAATACCGTGGCTTAGGTGAGGTGCACCTTAGTCTTCAAGGTGACGTCTTGACTTTTGAACACTTTAAAAGGTCCTTTGTAGCAGATTTTCCCAATGCCGCGTGTCTTTTAGTTTCTTAACTGCTGCTTTCATGGGCATTGATTGTGAAACCAAGTAAAAGAAATCCTTGGCAACCTCAGTCCTTGCTCCATTTATCATGATGTTGCTTACTGGTCCGGTTGTGAGAATTTTTGTTTCCTTGATGTTGAGGTACAATCCATACTGACAGCTGTGGTCTTTGATCTTTGTCAGTAAGTGTTTCAAATCCTCTTCATTTTGGGCAAGCAGGGTTGTGTCATCTACATAAGGCAGGTTGTTAATGAATCTTCAAGCAATCCTGATGCCTCATTCTTCTTCATATAGTCCAGCTTTTTGGATGATTTGCTCAGCGTACAGATTGAAAAGATATGGTGAAAGGATACAACCCTGACACACACCTTTCCTGACTTTAAACCATGCAGTGTCCCCTTGTTGCATTCACATGACTGCCTCTTGTGATCCATATGTAGATTCCTCATGAGCACAATTAAGCATTCTGGAATTCTCATTCTCCACAATGTTTTCCATAATTTCCTGCAATCCACACAGTTGAATGCCTTTGCGTGGTCAGTGAAACACAGGTAAGTATCTTTCTGGTATTCCCTGTTTTCAGCCAAGGTCATCTGACATCAGCAGTGATATCCCTTGTTCCACGTCCTCTTATGAATCTGGCTTCAATTTCTGGCAGTTCCCTGTCAGTTGCTTTTGAATGATCTGTAGCAAAATTTTACTTGTATATGATATTAATGATATTATTTGGTAATTTCTGCATTCAGTTGGATCATCTTTCTTAGGAATAGGCATAAATACAGATCTCTTCCAGTAGGTTGGCCAGATGGCTGTCCTCCAAATTTCTTGGCATAGATGAGTGAGCAGTTCCAGCATTGTATCTGCTTGTTGAAAATCTTTATTGATACTCTTGTCAGTTCCTGGAGCTTTATTTTTTGCCAGTGCCTTCAGTGCAGCTTCAACTTTTTCCTTCAGTACCATCAGTTCGTAATCAGATGCAGGCTCTTAAAATGGTTGAATGTTGACCAGTTCTTGGTGGTCTAATGACTGTATATTCCACCCATCTTCTTTTGATGCTTCCTGAGTTGTTCCATATCTTCCCTGTAGAATCCTTCACTGTTACAACTTGAGGCTTGAATTTTCCTTCAGTTCTTTCAGCTTGAGAAATGCAGAATGTTTTCTTCCCTTTTGGTTCTCCATTTCAAACTCTTTGCACATGTTGTTATAGTAGTTTGTCCTCTCGAACTGCACTTTGAAACCTCCTGTTCAGTTTATGTACTTCATTTTTTCCTTTTGCTACTTGATGTTCAAGATCAAGTTTCAGTGTCTCTTCTGACATACAATTTGGTCTTTGTTGTTTTTTTAATGACCTTGCTTTCTTCATGGATAATGTCTTTGATGTTATTCCACAACTCATCTAGTCTCAATAATTAGTGTTCAACACATAAAATCTGTTCTTGATGGTCTCTGAACTCAGGTGGGATGTACTCAAGATTGTACTTTGGCTTTTGTGGACTTGTTCCAGTTTTCTTTAGTTTCAGTTTGAACTTACATATGAGCATTTAACTGTGTAGCAGTCAGCACCTGATCTTGTTTTGACTGCTGATAGTGGTTTTTTCCGTTCTCTCTTTCCACAGAAAAGAGCAAATTGGTGGAGATGAAAGTATGTGTCATGCTAAGTAGAAGAGTAGCATAGGTCTGTTTTAAACCTAAAAATCTCTTGCCAGCTCAGTCTAGTTTATTCAGAAAAAGAGCTGATATGTAAACTAACAAACTGAAGTTGAAAAATTGGACAGACCCATAAAAAAAGAAGACATTGAAGAGATAATGACCCCCAAAAAGCTGTGGTCTAGGTGAGCTGGAAAATTCCATCAGACATTCCAAGAAGAGTTCACACAAATAGTACTCAAAACTATTTCAGAGGGTAGAAAAAGGACATGTGCTATTTGGATGAACATGAGAAACCTGGGATGGAAAGGGGGAGGGAGTGTGCTGTCATTTAAAGAAATTACAGCTAGGGTCGTAACAGTATGTACGTAAATTTTAGTATCACAAATTAACTTGAGCTGTAAACTTTAACCTATGGACATGCACACCGATGTTCATCACAGCATTGTTCAGAGAAACTAAAGAATGGAAACAGCCTAAATGCCTGTGAAGAGATGAATTGGTTAACGAACTGTAGTACATACACACAGTGGAATGCTATATAACGAATGACAAAAAAAGGACAAAACCATGCAACATCTCACAACATGGATGAATTTGAGGACATAAGGCTGAGTGAAATAAGTGAATCACAAATATTGTATGAGACCACTAGTACAGAGAAAAAAAAGATGTACATGTGAAAAGAAGAAAAAAGTATTCTTTGATGAGTCCCAGGAATGGATGCCCGAATGTCAAGTAGCTAAAACAAAAGGAAGAATTGATATAAAAGAGCTGAACAGAAGATTTCAAAGGGTAGCTTGAGAAGTCAAAGCAAAGTATACAATGACATTCAAAGAACTGAAAGTTAGAAAACTAAAAGAGAAGAACATGCTTGACATTTCTCAAACTGAAAAAACTGAAGAAAAAATTGAAGCCTTGAGTTTCAGTATTGATGAATTCTATGAGGAATATATTAAACGATGCAGAAAGCATTTAAAGAAGATGAAAAAATTACACAAGAGTCATGATTGACATTCAGCCATTTCAGGAGGTAGCATATGATCAGGAACCAGTGGTACTGAAGGAAGAGGGATGAGTTCAGCTAAAGGCATTGTCAAAAAACAGGGCTTCAGGAATTGATAGAATACCAATTAAGATATTTCAACAAACAGCACTGGAAGTGCTCGCTCAATTAATGCTAAGAAATTTGGGAGACAACCGACAGGCCAACTGACTGGAAGAGATCATATTTATACCTAGTCCAAAGAAGAGTGATCAACCAAATTTGGAAATTATCAAGCCATATCATTAGTATCACATGCAAATAAAGTTTTACTGAAGATTATTCAAGAGCAGTTGTAGCAGTGTGTAGATGGGGGCTACCAGATATTAAACCCAGATTCAGAAGAGGATTTGGTATGAGGTATATCACTATTGATGTCATATGGGTCCTGGTTGAAAGCATTGTACCAGAAAGATGTTTACTTGTGTTTCATTGACTATGCAAAGGCACTCAACTTTGCGGATCATAACAAATTATGAATAACATTGTGAAGAATGGAAATTCTGGAACACGTAAAGTGAAGATCTTGTACATAGATCAAGAGACAGTCATTTGAACAGAATAAGGGGATACTTTATGGTTTAAAGTTAGGAAAGGTGTGTGTCAAGGTTGTATCTTTTCACCATACTTGGTTGATGTGCTGAGCAAGTAATCCAAGAATCTGGACTATATTTAACAGGAATAAGGCATCAGGACAGGAGGGAAATGCACTAACAGCGTACATTATACAGGTAACACAACTTGGTTTGCTGAAAGTGAAGAAGGCCTGTAGCACTTATTGATGAAAATCAAAGAGTACCACTTTAGCGTGGATTGTACCTCAACATGAAGAAAACAGTAATCCTCACAACTGGACCAAAAAGTAACATCATGATAAATGAAGATGTCAAGGAATCCACTGTTAACATCCATGGAAGCAGCCATTGATAAGTCATATTTGTCAAATCTGCTAAAGACCTTTTCAAATTGTTAAAAGGCAAAGATGGCATTTTGAAGAGCAAGGTGCTTCTGATCTAAGCCATGGTGTTTTCACTTGTCTCATGCATTTGAAAGCTGGACAGTGAATAAGGAAGATTGAAGAATTGATGCCTTTGAGTTATGGTATTGGTGAAGAATATTGAATGTACCATGGACTGCCAAAAGAAGCAACAAATATGTCTTGGAAGAAACACAGTCAGAATGCTCCGTAAAAGCTAGGATGGCGAGACTTCATCTCACATACTTAGGATGTGTTACCAGGACAGATCAGTCCCTGGAGAGTGACATCATGCTTGGTAAAATAGAGGGTCTGTGAAAAAGAGGAAGACCCCCAACAAGATGGGTCTACGAAGTGGCCACAACAGTGGGCTTAATCATCGCATTGATGATTGCGAATATCGCACAGGACTGAGCAGTGCTTTGTTCTGTTGTACATAGGGTTGCTATGCGTTGAAGCCTGCTTGACTGCAGCTACTGCACCTAACAGCAAGAAGGGGTAAGAGGGATCGAGGGAAAATTGCCAAATAGATACAAGAGGTGTTAATTGTGGTGAAGGGAAAGGCAGTGTGCATTATGAGAGAAGTCAGTGTGACATGACCAAGGGAAGAAAGGACCCTGAAATGAACACAGGAATAAAGAGCAGCTGTGGTAATTACTGGAAACCCTGGTGGTGTGGTTAAGAGCTGTGTTTGCTAACCAAAAGGTCAGCAGTGTGACTCAACCATGTGCATCTTAGAAACAGAGCAGGCACTCCTGCTCTGTTAATTTGGGGTCTTGATGAGTCTGAATCAGCTAGGTGGCAGTGGATTTGATTTTTTGTGTGTGAGGTTACTATTACAGCATAGACAATCCTACAGCAATAATAGTAATTCACAAATGGGTACATAAGTGGAAATGCCAGGAGGCGTGGAAGGATATAAGGAGATATACCCACCATCAGATACAAGTTTGGTGATGGATATTTCTGTGTATAGGTGTGTGTAGGTGCTCCTTATATATTACTGTAGGCAGTAGAGCCCACAGTGGACAAAGTCAGGGAAGCATCTCAGGTACAGTAAAAAGTTTCATGGGATGAAGTCCTAGGCTGAATGCAAAACGACCATAAACTCGGGGACAGCTATGTCAGTTGGTACAACATTATTCATAACAATAATATTCTGCATCTTTGGTGAGTAGCGTCTGGGGTCTTACAGCTTGCCTAGCAGCCATCTAAGATTAAACTGTTGGTATCTTCCTGTCTAGAGGAAAAGAGAGTGAAGAAAACCAAAGACTCAAGGGAACATGTAGTGCAGAGGACTAATGTACCACATGAACCGCGCAGCCTATAGGACCCTGAGAACAGAACTGTGTGGTACCTGGCTACCACTACTCACTGCTGACTGGGATGACAACAGAGGGTCCTAGACACAGTGGGAAAAAGGTAGAACAAAAACTTAAATTCACAAAAAATAGCAGACTTACAGATTTGACCATTAGAGGAACTTCTGAGACACCCTTCTGATCTGAAAGAAGCCTTTCCCAGAGATTCCTTCCAGCCAAATGGTTGACAGGCCCATAAAATAAACAGTAACACCCAAGAGAAACTTGCTATCTTAGAACAGTCAATCATGTGAGATCACAAGGGCTATATTTGCCCAGAAGCAAAGATGAGAAGGCAGGAAGGGGTAGAAAATCAGGACTGAGGAAAGGAGAACCCAGGGCGGAAAGGCAGAGAATGTTGACAGGTTGTAGGGAATGAAACCAAGGCAGTGAAATACTTTATGAATAGACTATCAAATGTAAAACGGTTTTCCAGTGTTAAAAAAGAAAAAGGCTGAAGAAGAATAGATAGTTCATGGAACTTTTAGGAGAGGCAGAGAGTGCGCCTTGGAGGCTACACAACTAGGAATGAGACTGGCAGGTTGTATCATTTGTCTGCTTTGGTAGAAACCTTTAACTACCCTCTTGTCCCCCACCCTCACCCTACAGGACCTCACCCTACCACAGTCTTCAGTTGAGCTTTGCCATCCCTTTCTGTGTATGCTACAGTCCTGCACTCACTGGAAAAGGGAAACTGGTTCATTTTCCCTCTTGTTGTTGCCCTGAGTCCAGGCTTCATGCATTGTGTCTCAAT
Source organism: Heterohyrax brucei (assembly GCA_028571685.1). NCBI lineage: Eukaryota > Metazoa > Chordata > Mammalia > Hyracoidea > Procaviidae > Heterohyrax > Heterohyrax brucei. The sequence continues at coordinate 17,271,501 of CM053158.1, forward strand.
TGAAAAGCTGTGTAATTGAAAACTGGAGTACATGCCTGTACTCCAGTTGCAGGAGAGATTGGGAAAGTGAAGCTGGCTTTCCTCTTGGGCAGGTAGCGCTCATAATATGGTAACCAACACAAAAAATGGTTACCATAGAGTCGATTTTGATTCGGCAACCATGTGGTACAGAGGAAAACTGCTCATTAGCGTTTCCAAGGAATGGCTGGTGGATTCAAACTCCAGATCTTTTGGTTAGCAGCTGAGGTCTTGAATTACTATGCCACTGGGGCTCTATAGTGACTAAAACAAGGCTAAAATCAGATACTCTCTTGATGGTACTTTGTGGACTAATTTGGAACCCTGATCGTCAGTTAGGATTGCAGACTGTTTATTGCTCCCTTTTTGGGCTCTTCAGTCTTTATCTACATTTAAATTTTAGCCAATATTTCTGAGTTCTTTTGTCTAGTAGGAATTTTATATACGTCTAACTGTTGGATAAAGACTTGACCACTTTTAGAAGTGCTGGATAAAATTCTACCAGGGTCCCTAAGGTTTTGCTTACAAGTTGTTGACAGGCATGCAGATGGATTCAGATCTTGGATGCTGTGACTCACCACCTTGTGGGGACCTCCTCTGGCTCATTGAGTACTCTCCTCATTGTTCTCTCTGTGATGGGACTCAGAACATGAAATAGAATGCAAGCCACATGTGTTATTCTAACTTCTCTAGTAGCCTTTTTGTAAAACTAAAAACATTAATTTTGAAAATATATTTTATTTAACCCAATATTTTAACATGTAACCAATGTAAAAGTTAGTAAATATTTTACTTTTTTTTCCCATGTTTTGAGATCTGGTCTTTATTTTATACTCCCAAGTGCATTGTCATTGGCAGTAGCCACATTTCTGGTGCCTACCAACTTCATGTAACTAGTGGATATTGGACCAGTATAGCTTTAGAAAAAAATACAAGAGGGGCTGTTTCTTCCCTTGTGGAAATAAGGAAGTATTTTTAAACATTGCTATTTGTGAGGTAGAATTTAGAAATTGGTCCAGCACACTGACCCAGCACATTATCCTTTAAATAAGGTGATGGCTGTACACTGCAGTCCCCAAGTCAGCGAGTCAGTCCAGAAAAAGTACTTGGTACACATACTTCGCAGCGTCAGTGATTATTTGGGAGAAAAGATTCCGCGAGGGTTGATAATACATGCTGCCCCTTGGCTCTCATTGTTTCCTTAGTTGGCATGCTTAGTCCTCATGTTGGAGTGTTGAGTACTGGATCACTGAAGAAAAGGACAGATGGTTCATTTGCAGGTAGTTAAGAGTGTAGACTAGCTAGTCCCATAGAACTTCTAGACCCATGGTATCAAACTTTAGGGTACATCAGCATCACCAGAAGCGTTTCTTAAAGCACATGGCTGGCAGTTGCATTTTTAAGTTCCCAGATCAGATATGCTGCAGGTTTGTAGACCACACTCATATATGCTTTCTGAAAAACTTGATGATGTACTCAACAAAATAAAACAAGAAAGCAGTTTGTAAGGATAAAAGAAATAGCTTAACTAGCTCAGCATTGAGATCTAATCCAAGTGTAGTAGCTCTACAGAAGAGCTAGGGGAAAAAACTGTCCATATGAAAAAGGCAGAATGCTTCAAGAGTAAGTTAACACTGTATATATATTGTGTAGTCCCCAGAATGCTTCAAGAATAAGTTAACACTGTATATATTGTGTAGTCCCCAGGTACTACTAAAGGTTAGCACACTTGGCGTAACAGAAAGATTGTAGGTTCACATCTACCCGGAGGAACCTTGGAAGGATAGACCTAGTGATCTGCTACTAAAAAATCTGCCTTTGAAATCCTATGAAGTGCAGTTCTACTCTGACACACACAGTGTAGCCGTAAGTGGAATTGAACTCTTGGCAGCTGATAGTGTTCATGTTGTATGATCAAGAAGCAGGCAGTACAACTACTTGAACCTGTTTCTCTTCTGGTCAACAGAAAAAGAGAAAGGCTATTAACAACTCTGAAAAGGAAAAGAAAAACTATATTAAAGTCATGATTGACTTGAGAAGGGACCAGAAATACAATGTGATTTATGAGGACTTGATAGGAATAGAAATAGTGCTTGTTGAAATTATCCAAATTCAGCCTTCAAGGAATGTCTCTTCCCTTCCCCTCAAGCAAAACTTTTCTAGGATATTGGGCTTTGGGATCATCTTTTTTCCTTTTGTTATCTCTAGAATCACCTTAAATTTAGGCTTGTGTTTCAAACTGCAATTTTTTTCTGTTTGTTTAGATATCAGTGTGTCAGTTAATTTTCTGAGACAATCTAAGTTTTGTAGCCTGGAATATTACACTTAAAGCCATTAAGAAACAGAGTTAATAAACACCCAGCCAACCAAACCCACTGCCATTGAACTGGTTACAGCTCGTGGTGATCCTGTAAACAGAGGAGAGCTGCCCAACAGAATTTCCAGGGGGCGCCTGGTGGATTTCACCTGCTGTTAGCAGCCATCGCACTTAACCACTATACCACCAGGGTTTCCTAATACAGCACAGTAAACCTGAAAGAAACCCTTTGCCATTGAGTCAGTTCTGCCTCATGGTGACCTTATAGGACAGAGTAGGACTGCTACTTCTTTCTCCCGAAGAGTAGCTGATAGGTTTGACCTGCATGCTTCTGTTTTTTTTTTTTTTGCGGGTCTTCCTTTTTTTTTTTTTAAATTTAATATGATTGAGTGAAAATGTACATTCCTGTATAAATTTACATGCCCACCTATATGCAGCTTCCACTGCTCTCCCTGCCCGGTGACAGCTCCATACATGTCTCATCCTCCCAACAGTCTCCTTTTCCCTCCGCTCCACCCACTCTCCTTCCTCCAGCCAGAGGTCAGCAGGATGATATCCTATAGATGCAGAGAACCATAAAGTGCATCCAATATATGGTCACCATGCATCGCCAAGTCCAATTCATTCGTGTCTGAAGAGTGGACCTTCATTATGATTTATGGGCAAGGGCAGCATCAGGGCCAGGGGCCATGCCCCCAGGGGAACCCCGAAACCGCTGGACCATCACCTGTGGTCTTTTAGTGGAGATCTCAGGGTGCATCCCTTTTTATTCATGTGTTGCTAGTGAGATTCAACTTAGTGAGCTCCATCGCGCTGTCACTGGTGGTGGCCGGGCACCATCTGGTTCTTCTGGTCCCAAGTCGGTGTAGGTACCCACTCATATGGGTCTCTTCTATCTTCTGGGTTGTCTTTACCCCATGTCATTTTGGTCCTTGGTGAGCATCCATTCCTACTGAGTTGGGACCATTTGCTGCTGAGCTGCACTCTTACCCCCTTAGCCAGGAGGGCAAGTTAAAACAAAGATAATTAGGCACTGTACAGAATCATGCAGTAGTACTCTCATTTTAGTGACAACATTCAACCAAAGGAGATTTCAAGAATTTGTCTGTACAGTGTTTTCTACTAATTGCTGATCAGAGAAAGTTTTGATCCCTGGTTGGACAGTTGGGCTCTGAATTACTGTGAAATGTACTTGTCTTTCTGACCTTACAGGAACCCGCACTTTTTTGTCACCTTCCTATGGGTAAAATATTTTGGGGGCATACACACGAAGGTATAAACTATGCACTTGTATTGCTATACCAATATACAGAATAAGAAGGAAAGGCATTTTAGAAGAAGTGTTACAAGTTAACAGTAGCTCTGATGCTTACTTCTTTGGACTGAAGTAGATCATTTGCTTTATGCCGTGGGGTGGATATGTGTCATGAGTGTAGTGTGATGCTGGAGAACTCTGCCTGTAGTTTTAGGGGTTGTGGCCTCTTTGGAAGCCTTGGGTGTGACAGTCCTTGCCCTTCATAGTGCCCAGGCCCCCTTCCAGACGTGTCTTCTTCCCTTGGGGGATGGGTGTGTAATGCTGCCTGACTCACTCACTGGTGAATCTTGTTGCTGCAGGTACAGGTGCAGGTACAGCAGTCTCCGCAGCAGGTCTCGGCTCAGCAGTTCTCTCCTCAGCTCACCGTTCACCAGCCTGCTGAGCAGCCCATCCAGGTCCAGGTGCAGATCCAGGGCCAGGCACCACAGCCAGCAGCCCCCTCCATCCAGACCCCATCTCTGCAAAGCCCCAGCCCCTCGCAGCTGCAAGCTGCCCAGATCCAGGTGCAGCATGTGCAGGCAGCCCAGCAGATCCAGGCAACAGAGATCCCTGAAGAGCACATCCCACATCAACAAATCCAGGCTCAGCTGGTGGCTGGACAGTCTCTTGCTGGGGGTCAGCAAATCCAAATCCAGACCGTGGGTGCCCTTTCCCCACCACCGTCTCAACAAGGCTCACCTCGGGAAGGGGAGCGGCGGGTTGGCACAGCCAGTGTCCTCCAGCCAGTGAAGAAGCGCAAAGTGGACATGCCCATCACTGTGTCCTACGCCATCTCAGGGCAGCCAGTGGCCACCGTGCTGGCCATTCCACAAGGCCAGCAGCAGAGTTACGTGTCTTTGAGGCCAGACTTACTGACAGTAGACAGTGCCCATCTGTACAGTGCCACTGGGACCATTACTAGCCCCACAGGAGAAACCTGGACCATCCCTGTTTACTCTGCCCAGCCCCGGGGGGACCCTCAGCAGCAGAGCATTACTCACATTGCCATTCCCCAGGAAGCCTACAATGCAGTTCATGTCAGTGGCTCACCCACAGCCCTGGCAGCTGTAAAGCTGGAGGATGACAAGGAGAAGATGGTGGGCACCACATCTGTAGTGAAAAACTCCCATGAAGAGGTAGTGCAAACCCTTGCAAACTCTCTCTTTCCAGCACAGTTCATGAATGGCAACATCCACATTCCAGTGGCTGTGCAGGCAGTGGCAGGCACATACCAGAATACAGCCCAGACTGTGCATATATGGGACCCCCAGCAGCAGCCGCAGCAGCAAACGCCCCAGGAACAGACGCCACCACCGCAGCAGCAGCAGCAGCTCCAGGTTACTTGTGCAGTAAGTGAGACTCGTCTGTAGGGCAGTCTGCTCCCTCAGGACCTGTTGTGAAGCAGAACTTGCCTGGCAATCTCAGGAGCCTCTGGATTGTTTACTGCCATGGTGTCTGCCTTGTGAGGATGTGGTATTTAATAGCTCAAGGGGGGCGGGAGCATGGCGGTGGAAGCAGCTGTTTGTTTCAGGTGAGGCTATCCAGCCGACAGGAAGTCTTTAGCGATAAATGAACAGTTACTGCTTTGGGGCCGGAGTTTTGAGGGTGGGTACCTGCGTGAACCCTTGTATCTCTTAGGAACAGTAGAGTTTTGGGTAAGATATGAGTGGGATACCTAGGTGTTACCTATGTCCCAAGAGCTATTTCTGTGCATTGCTACATACTGTAAATCCATCACGAAAGAGGCTATGTGTCTAGGTGTCATCTGTAGAGACAGTGCAGGTAACTTAGAAGACCTCTTGGTGGACATGTTAAAAATGATTCCTTTTGGGAGCCTTGAAAGGGCCACATACGCAGTCAAGTCTCTCAAAAGGGTTTTTGTGTGCTTTGAAAATAGGTTTTAAAAAAAATCCTGCTGTCAAGTCAGTTGCAATTCATGCCGACACCATGTGTTACAGAGTAGAGCTGCCCCTTAGGATTTTCTTAGCTGTGAAGCAGGTCGGGGGACCTTTCTTCTGTGCTGCCACTGGGTGAGTTTAGATGGCCACGCTTTGGGTTAGCAGTTGAATGCAAGCTGTTTGTGACATTAAGGACCATATAGTCAGGATAAGTCTAAGTTGATTAAGAGTTTTCTGTATGGCTACTGTGTTTGGTTTTTTTCCGCCCATCATTTTACTTTGAAGTAACTGTCAGCTTAGAGAAAAGTTGTGAAAACAGGACTGTGTTGAAATTTTAACTTTAAATTTGCTCTTTTATTTCAGCTGTTAATCTTGTTTGTCAAGATCTGTTATCTAGCAGATCTTTAGAGTGAGATCAGGGTCTCTAGGCTCAGAGACTGCTGAGGCGATGTGCCGCCGAGGGAAGGGGCTTCTGGAAAGCAGTGTGTGAGGGACCTGGCATACAACAAGGCACTGTTAGAGGAGGGGTCCCATCAGGAGCTCAGGCTAGGCTGCTGGCGAGTAGCAGAAGCTTGACCCAGTGGTTTCATACAGACGACAGTTTACCATCTTGGGCGACTGATTTGTTAAAGACATGCTGAATATCTAGTTGTCAGGCCTAGTAATAGAGTAAGACGGAGTCCTTAAGCTAGTCTTTGGAGTAAAAATGTAGGATTTCTATTCCTTTCAGTTATTTATAAGGCAGCATGAACAAGTGTGCTGTTATATGCAATACACAGAAGAGGATAAAAACCAGAAATTCAGAAACCATTCTAGGCTAAAGAGTCAGCAGGGACACATCATTGCAGAACAGTGTAAAGCTGAAACTCTAGTTTATGGCTTAGGTGGGCCAAAGCACTGTTCCAGGGAGTTGAAGCAGCATAAATACAGAGCTAGGGACAGAGAGAAGGAGCATGAGAAGGACCTGTTGGAGAGGAGCTAGTACAGAGATGAGAGGGTTGTCTTCTCAAAGTGAAGAATTGAGCTTGATCTGATGTGTAGTAGAAAATCTTTCCAGAATCCTTAGTCCTGGTCACAGGAGGACTCAAGGAGAGGTATGTAGACTTGATTGTGGGTAGGAGGGAGCAGTCAGGAGATTGGTAATGTTCATAGGTCTGAAGCATCACGTCTCCTCTCAGCCATGTTGAACGTGATGGTCTAATCTCAAGTCAGGTATCTTTTGGCACTCACTGTTCTCTGTAGAAATTGTATGTCTGGACCCTGCAGTGGGAAGCTCTGTCTCTTTTGAGAATGCCTTCTAGGGACTTAGGTCAAGTATTTATTACCAGAAAAAGAAGTTGAGCAGACCCTTTGCAAGGGAAAGATGAGTTTGTCCATTTAATATCACAGACATCCCTGTGTCCCTCCTTATTAGGCTTTGCTCTAAGTGCTGGGGAGCAGAGGTGAATAAGACAGCCATCACCCTTGGAGTGGTTATGGCTCAAGGGGATAGTAGGCCCTTCTCACAGCACCCCAGGTCTCTGAAAAACAGATCTTCCCTTGGGGGCACTCACAACCCATAGCAACTCTGAAAAGTATTAAGTGCACAACTGGCTCCAGCTATATCCAATTTTTGTTTTTCAAGAATGCAATGAGTAGTGGCCTGGCTTTGACGGGAACCATAAGTGGTGACAAACTTCCTGGTGAAATTGAGTGTATTGCAACAAAAGCTTTTAGTGAAATGAACGTATTTCAAGGTTAGCTGAGAAAATGGTTATTGATTAGGTAAACGGAGACTTGGATCTGTGCAGGTGGAGGAAGGGCTTCTGCACAATTCAGTCTGAGGGTCTTGGGTGCTGTTCTGTCACCTGGCTCTGAGTTTGGCTGCCCTTCTGGCCCACAATAGGTGTGTGAGAGAAATGGGATAGTTAAGAGTTAATGGAAGTATTTCTGAGTGATGGCTTTGTTTTGTGACTCCTAGAACAAACAGCTAGTGGAGTCAAGGAGGAAAACTGTCCCTAAGATTTTTCATCACCTTTCTACAAATTTAATCAGATCTTAGCTTAATACATTTATGTATTCCTGGGCCTAGTACAAATTACACATGATTGTTGAACCAGTGAGTAAGAGAAACTAAGGCTTTTACGTGATTTAAATTGATTTTTTGCTGTTCCTCAGCACTTTGGAGAGTTCAAGCACATTCTTTGAAGGTAAGTGGTAACTCAGTTCTCTGCTTGTAAAATCAGAGCTCTAACTAAGGAAATGGAAAATCCTAACCTTGGGGTTTTAATATCTGAGCATATAAAGATCTCTTTAACATTAGGTGGTGAATTACCTGCTTGTATAAACAACCTTTGAAAGTTTGTATTAATCTCAGTTTTTAGCTTCAGTAATTTTGAAGTCTGGTGATGAGATTTTACAAGGAAAAATGGCTGCTTTTTGACGGTCCAGAGAATTAAAGCTCATTTACTGAGTGTCAGATTTGTGAGAACACCGTGTAGTGAGAGCAGTTGTAGGCCTAAGTTTATGTAATGATGAGATTATAGCCAATTCGTACTATTCACAGTAATTGTTTTATAAAGAACATAATTAAACATGATCAAGTTAGATATTAAATTGAATATCAGTTAAGCGTAATCAATTATAATTATACACTGGAATAGCAAATACTGACCCTCCTCCAGGGTTAGGTTCCTGTGAGTCTCTGGTCACATTTTGTCAACCAATCAGTACACTAAAGAAGCAGTCAGGTTGCTTCTGGCTCCTGGTGACCCTATGTGTGTCAGAGTAAACTATGCTGTGTAGAGTTCTCAGTGACTGACTGTCGGAAGTGGATCTTGAGTCCTTTCTTCCAAGGTGCCTTCTGATTAATACTGAGCGTGTAGAACAATTTGCACTACCCAGGAATGCAATCAGTACATGGTCTTGGTTTTTTTATGTTTCTGTTTGAAGATGTCTTACTTGATACATGTTATTGATTTCATCAACACTGAAGTCACAGCACTGTAAGGCTTGCTAGAAGAGGGTTTATCTGACATACACATTTTCCATGTAAAACCCATTACAGCCTGCTGTGCTGAGGAATGCTAGACCACAGTTTGCACTGTAGTACTTGGGGCCATTTGAACGGTAAAAGCACCAACAAAAGCATAAAATAGGCCAAAAACATGGCACTAAAGCAATCTTTTAGCAAGTAGGTGAATTTGCATGAAGATAAATTTATTCTTTTTGTTTTCTCTTGGATTGTATTGCCCCTTTCTTATTTATGTAAAACCTTTATCAAAGTTTTCATTGCAAGAAAAAGAACACTTGTGAATTACTGTTCTTCCATTATAGAAGTGTTAGAAAACACAGAAAAGTAGGAATTATTTTAAAGTTATTCGTATGTTCACCCCTCTTGCCTTTATTGTAGTTTAGTAGGGGAAAAAAATCAGGTTTGCTTACAGTTATTTTTATACTTTGTCTGCATTTTCATATCTTAGTTCTTTTTACTTAATATAAAAGGTATTTCTTAGTCATAGTTAATATGTCTGCTTTGTAATGTATTTGGATGGGCCGATATAATTTGCCTAAGCATTCCCCTTTCATGGACATTCGTATTTTATATTTCCCCCTAATGTAAACAGCTTTGCCATACATTTTTTAATTATAACTTTCTGTAATTAAAAATTATGATAAAAATATACTTGGCAGCTGTAGTCATGTCAGCATTTTTACACAAACAGTTCACTGACGTTAGTTATGTTTATTATGTTGCAGAGAAATCACCACTGTTGACAAATTTTTCATCACCATAACAGAAACTCAGTGACATTTATGTAGTAACTCCCTCCCCCTACATCGCCACACCTGTAATCACTAATGAACTGTGGTTTCTCTGCCTGTTTGCAGTGTTATCTTGATGCTGTTTTTCAAGTGTATTCTTAGGATAGAGTCCCAGATTTATTGGGTCAAAGCATATAAATGTTTTCTTAGGTGCTGATACATAGTGCCAAAAGCAGTGGTATTGCTTTATCTTCTGTTCAATGATATATCTCATCAAAGCTAGTAGGGTGATTTTTATTCGCTGATGTGCAAGTTTGTATGTGTCATGTATGAATTATTTTACCTTTGTTTGAATGAGTTTGACATTCCTCAGCCCTTTGTTAGAGAAACAGATGTGTAGGCCCAGAACCAGGGGAGTTGCTCAGGAGTATTTATTCAGAGCACAGGCAGGCATTGGTGCCCAGGAGCCTGTATTTGGTGTCCATCCATCAGAGACTGTGATTGAGGCTCAGGGGCATTCTCTGCATGATTCAGCTGGGAAGCTGTTGAAGACGAAACCATTCTTCCTTTGCAGGCAAGAAGCTGGAATAGTACCTTCTGTCTTCAGAAAATGGATTATGTCTTCTTGGGCCAGAGTAGTAGTATTTTGGAAGGAACGTGAGAAAAATGGAATGTAGCTAGAAAAAACATCAAGATCCTGAAGTCTTACTCTCTCATTTTACAAGAGTTTGGGGTGCAGGAAGACAAAACTTGTTGTACTTTTATGGTCAGGACTGTGACTCTCAGCCATGGCAGGACATTGGAATCACCTGGGGAGCTTTTAAAAATAATGATGTCAGGGCCCTGTGCTAGACCAGTTAAATCAGAGAATCTCCAGGGATAGGGCTAAACGAAAACCCATTGCTGTTGAGTTGATTCTAACTCATAATGACTCCACAGGACAGAGTTAGAATCACCCCATAGGGTTTCCAAGATGTGGCTGGTAGTTCTGAACTGCCAGCCTTTTGGGTAGTAGCTGTAACTCTTAACCATTGTACCAAAAGGGCTCCAGAGATAAGGACAGGTGAGAGTATTTTTAGAAAAGTGGCCCAGGAGACTTAAGGGTGCAGCCATCTTTTAAGGATCATTGCTGTAGACACATGCTACTTAAAGTGTAGTCTACAGACCAGTAACCTCAGCATCACATGCTTGTTAGAAATGTAGAATCTCAGGTTTGACCTCCGATCTTTTGAGTCATGTACATTTTAGTAAAATTCCCAAGCAATTGTTTGCATATGCAAGGTTGAAGAGCAGTTGATGATTTGGACTAGTAGTTCCCAGTGGTGACTGAACATTAGAATTACCTTTTTACCTAGAGAGATTTTAAAAAGACTGACACTTGGGCTTCAGAGACTCTGAGGTGAGCCTTGGTAGTGGTATTTTTTTAACTAGAGATTACACATTGCAGCCAGGGTTAAGAGACATTGCACCAGTTAATTGCATTTCTACTCTTGCCATGCCTAGAATAAGGAATAGAACTCCAAATTTCTGTACAAGTAAGACAGCCAGGAAACAGATTTTGGTGGTGGTGGTGGTAGTTAAATGAACCATGTGTAAAATTTCTTTTTTTGCCTGTTGGAGATGGGCCTGTTCCGAAACAGTATTGACACATCTTGATGGTTTCTCTTTCATAGGCTCAAACTGTCCAGGTTGCTGAAGTTGAACCACAGTCACAGCCACAGCCTTCCCCAGAACTTCTGCTCCCAAATTCTCTGAAGCCAGAAGAAGGGCTTGAAGTGTGGAAAAACTGGGCCCAGACCAAGAATGCTGAGCTAGAGAAGGATGCTCAGAACAGACTGGCACCCATTGGGAGTGAGTGTTTGGGAGTAAGGAAAAGATGGGCTCTATCTAAAATGCCATGGCACTTGAAGTAGGAGGACAGAATGGCAGGAGAGTGGTATCCCCTGGCTCTTGGAACTAAGTAAGAGTATCATCTGAAGTAGTATGCTGAATTCAAAACAAGCAGTAGGCAGGGAACAGCCAGCTAAACTGGCATAACATAATTTGTGAAGAAAAGGCTCTACATTCTGCTTTGGTGAGTAGCATCTGGGGTTTTAAAAGCCTGTAAGTGACCATCTAAGATACTCCACAGGGCTTATCCTTTTAGGACCAAAAGAGAATGAAGAAAACTAAAGAGTGAAGGAATAGTCCAAAAAACTAATGGAACATATCTACCTTGGCCACCACCACACTGAGTCCAGTACAACTAGAGGGTACCTGGCTATCAACACCAGCTGCTTTGACAGCAGGTCCCAGACAGAGCTGGAGAAAGATACAGAACAAAATTTAACTCAAAAAAAAAAACAAACCCGGACTTAATGGCCTTGACAAAGACTGGAAACACCCAGAGAGTATGGCCCCTGGGCATCCTTTTAGCTCACTAATGAAGTCACTCCTGAAGTTCACCCTTCAGTCAAAGATTAGACAGGCCCATAAAACAAAGCAAGATCAAAGGGGCACACTAGCCCAGGAACAAGGACTAGAAGGCAGGAGAAGACAGGAAAGCTGGTAACAGGGAACCTGAAGTCGAGAATGAATAGTGTTAACATGTCATGGGGTTGTTAACCAGTATCATAAAATAGTATCTGTACTGTTTAATGAGAAACTAGTTTGTTCTGTAAACCTTCATGTATATGAAAACAAATTTTAAAAAAGCAGTAGATAGGCCTGATTGTGCAGATGAGCAGGATTTGTGGGTTTCTGAGTTGACCTAGGAGGCTCGGGCAAAGCAGCTCCTGGAAGGAGATGGAGACCAGCGAGTACACTCAGGACCCTTCTTCCTTGGCAGCAGGCTTGTACACTTCTGTAGTTTGGGAGATGTGTAAGGTGGGAAGAGGGTTAGGGCATGTGAGATTATTATGTTAGTAGGCCAGTTCTGTTCATAGATACAGGTGACCATTCCTGACCCAGCACCCTGGCTAGCAATATCTGCTCTGACTCCTCCTTCCCAAGCATACAAGTGACTGGTAAAGAGACAGCAGTTGCCAGGGCCCCGTTCACCTTAGGGGCTTGTGTTGCAGGACGACAACTGCTACGATTCCAGGAAGATCTCATCTCCTCTGCTGTAGCTGAGCTGAATTATGGGCTCTGTCTGATGACACGGGAAGCTCGAAATGGAGAAGGTGAACCCTATGACCCAGATGTGCTCTACTACATTTTCCTGTGTATTCAGAAGGTAAGAAACACCTCCACAGGAATGTGTTCGAGCTGTGTTTCCATTGGGTGAGTCCCAACCAGCAAGCCCTCTTTCATAATACTTGTCGTCTTCTCTAGAGCCATCACATTCTAAGAAATCCACCTCTGTGCTTCTAAACTGCCTATCTAAAATGAGTCCTCTGTTATGCTTCTGGTTTGCTGGTTAATTAAGTTAGCAATGTGAGAAGCAAGTGGTTATAATAAGAGTTATCTTAGCTATATAATTTTTAAAATTCACATTATTTTAAATTGTGCAAGATTTACTTGTTTACTTTAGAAAACAAGCATCATCCATAATGCCACTATGACGTAGAAAAACTTGTGTCAAGATATTTGGTATATTACCTTACAGCTCTCTCTCTCCTCATTTTTCCTTTTTTTTTAAATCATAGAGCATATATGTTGTACTTTCATTTTTGTTAAAGTAGATGTTTTAGTCAGCTAGGGCTGCTCCTAACAGAAATACACAGAGTGGATGGCTTTAACAAAGGAAAGTTTATTCTTACACAGTTCGGTAAGCTTCAAGTCCAAATTCAGGATGTCCACTTCAGGGGAAGGTTTTCCCCTGTTGGCTCTGGAAGAAAATCTGGTATTGCATCAGTCTTTGTCCAGGGAGCCTTTTGGCGCAGGAACCTCAGGTCTGAAGAACAGACTCTTCTCCCAGTACTGCTTTCTTGATGGTGTGAGGTTCCTAATTCTCTGCGTGCTTCCCTTTTTTTTTTTTATCTCTTGTAAGACGAAAGGATTAAGGGTGATACAAGCCATACTCCAGGGAAACTCCCTTTACAGTGGAGCAGGGAGGTCGTCTTCTAAAGGTATTTACAGTCTCACCCTAATCCTTTAACATAGAATTTAGGAAAATCGCAAAATGCTGGGAATCATGGCACAGCCACCTGGCTACACATATTTTTTGGGGGGACACAGTTCAATCCGTGACAGTAGATAGAAGATTTTCTGAAAAATTCAGTCTCAGCAAAGTCAGGTGCTAATATGAAGCTTTTTTTTGTAGTAGTCTCTGCATTAACAGAAAATTAGGATGTGAAGGAGCGTGCCTAGATACTATGCATATGTAATTTTCAGGATGTCCGAGGAGAAGCATGATGGAGTACTCACTGGAGGTTGGTGGTTTCAAAGCACAGAGGTGGACTTCTTAGTGTTTGGTGGCTCTTGAGAAGCCCACAAGTATGGTGGAAGAGGCTTGCTGACAGGGACTCACCCTGTTACCTGGCTTCAGAAAAGATTACCTCCCTGTTGGTTCTTTCTTCCCGGCCCCAGAGCCTGCACTGTGGTGTTTCACTATCCCAAGGCAATGCTTTGCCGGGATAAATTGTCAGTCACAAAATTTACCTCATTGTCCCAGCTCTGGAGGATGTTTACAAGGATCAGATCATGAGGTCAGAAGTGCGCTGTGAAATTGATCCCATGCTGGGCAGTTTGACTTGGTGTGTTAGTGTGTTGAGTGAGTGGGGAGAGGTGTGGTGCCAGGGGTAGAAAAATGTTTATTTCTCCTGAAAGTTACCCTGGAGACTTTCAGCAACTTTTTTGCATTGTTTTTCTTTCAGTATCTGTTTGAAAATGGACGAGTTGATGATATTTTCTCTGATCTTTACTACGTTCGATTCACGGAGTGGCTGCATGAAGTTCTGAAAGATGTTCAGCCCCGGGTCACTCCACTTGGTAAGAGTCTGCCTTGTACTGGGATTGCTTTCTTACTGGGTTTAATAAAGAGGAGTAACTTCGGGTGCTGAGTATGTGAGCAAAGGGGCTTGTAAACCCCAAACAGCAGCAGCTAGTTCTTTGCTGATTGGCCTGGCAGAGGATGAAGGACACTTCCTCAAGGACATGGGCAGGAGTGACATTTTTTTCTTAAAGTTTTATTTATTGGTTAAATTTAGAATCATTGTGACAGTTAAAAATGATGAACTGTTTAAGCTGTAGGTTCTTCATTTCAGTTTGTAGGTTCCTCATGTTCCCACAGCCCCCCATATTTTTGTTAATGCTATATTTAAAACAGAAGTTTTGCCTTATCCACTGGCAGTGTCCTGGGCAGCATGTGCTGGTAGAGTATTTAGAGTAAAATATTCAGAATTTTAATTCTGGCTATTGCTTAGACAATTTTTTTTTGTTTATTTGAGTGCCTACCAGAGGGTCGCTGTGAGTTGGAATCAACTCGACAGCTGTAGGTTTGGTTTTACTATGTGCCTGGCAGTTTTCCGGGTACTGGAGGGTATAATACAGCAATGAGCAAAGTGGAGCTTACCGTCTAAAAAAGGGAGACAGTGTACACATAATCACATTCATTTGTGATTAAATGCTTTGTTTTGAGAAAGCACAAGGGAGTGGAAAGTGACAAGAGTGTAAGAAGGGAGGATTCTCTGTGGGGTGTCATTAAAACAGACCTGAGTGAATCACTATTGACTTGTTCTGCAAATTTTCAAGCCACTTATGGATATGCAAGGTTCACTTTTCAACCTTTTTATTATGGAAATTTTAAGCATATGTAGATGCGTAGAACCATAAAGTGCATCCAATATATGGTCACTCTGCATCTCCAAGTCCAATCCATTCGTGTCCAAAGAGTGGACCTTCATTATGATTTATGGGCAAGGGTAGCATCAGGGCCAGGGGCCATGCTCCCAGGGGAACCCCGAAGCCACTGGACCATCAGTTGCAGTCTTTTAGTGGAAATCTCAGGGTGCATCCCTTTTTATTCTTGTGTTGCCAGTGAGACTGAACTTAGTGAGCTGTATCACGGCTATCACTGGTGGTGGCCAGACACCATCTGGTTGTTCCGGTCTCAAGTCTATGTAGGCATCCACTCATGTGAGTGTCTCTGTCTTCTGGGTTGTCTTTACCCCATGTCATTTTGGTCCTCGATGAGCATCTGTTCCTGCTGAGTTGGGTCCATTTGCTGTGCCCTCGGATGGCAGCTTGGCAGCTTTTAAGACCCCAGACGCCACTGACCAATGTGGGGTGCAGAAAGCCCTCTTAGCAGAATGCTAGTTTGCCAATTGGTCTTGATTTCGCTTAACAGCATGGTCTCCTGCCCGCTGCCCCAGCTACTCTGTCCTTGCAATATTGGGTTAAGATGGAAGGAGTATTCAAGTTATGCTGAAGTCCACTTAATATTGTTCTTGTTTCTAATGTGTGCTATCACCGACTTCACCCAACCAAATTTCTAGCAACTATCTAATCTAGACCCTCCCCCCTTCGCCCTCCCTCGCAGCCATCAAAGAGTCTTTTCTTTTGTACATAAGTCTATTTTTGAGATCTTATCATAGGGGTCTCATACAATATTTGTCCTTTTGTCGCTGACTGCTTTCACTCAACATAATGTCTTCTAATTGAAACCAGGTTATGAGATGTTTCTTGGAATCATCATTATTCTTTATCATTGCATAGTGCTTCATTGAGTATGTATACCATAGTTTACCTATCCATTCCTCTGTTGTTGGGCATCTGGGTCGATTACTTCTTTTTGCTGTTGTGGACTGTGCTGTGATAAACATTCTTGTGCATGTGTCTGTTGGTGTGAAAGGCCTTGATTCTGTAGGATATATTCCAAGTAGTGGAATTACTGGGTCAAATGGTATGTCTATACATTTTCTTAAGGACAGGCCAGATTGCTTTGCAACCCCACCAACAGTGTAGGAGAGTTCCACTTTCTCCACAGCCTCTCCAGCATTTGTTGTTTTGTGTTTTTTGGATCATGGCCAACCGTGTTGGGGTGCGTGGCAAATCTTGTCTTATCTGTACCACTCCCTGCTTTCTCCTGCCATGTTAATTTGAAGCAAATCCTAGACATTTTATCCATCAGTGTATCAGTATGTATTTTTGACATAACCACAATGCCCTTATCACACTTCAAAAAGCAAACAAATACTGGAACTAAAGAGTAAAAACCAAGAGTACAGGTAGAGTTGCAGTCAGGTAGGTATATACCGAAAATTGACTCAGATTGTAAACTTTCACTTAATCACAGTAAAAAAATTAGAAAAAGGAAACAAAGTCATTCCAGATTGTCATCAAGTATCTAGGTTCTGTAATAACTTTTAATTATCTTATAAATGTCATAATTTTTCTCTAGTCTGAATTGATCTAAGACCTGTACTGAAATTAGCTGACATGTCTTTTAATATTTAGTATTAATTTTCCTCTCCATTCTTTTTCCTTGCAATTTACTTATGAAAGACAGTACTCTTAAAATGTCACACAGTTTTGCTGATTGTATCTGCCTATGATGTAGTTTATATCCTTCTGTCTCCTGTGTTTACAGTTAATCGGTAATTGAGAATATTAAGGCTTTATGTACTGTAATTTGCTGTTGTTTTGGTGAGGTTATGGATGTATTAATCTTGAATTGGAAGAAAATTTAATACCTAAAATTAGAGGAAAAATTTAATACCTTTGCTGTATCAGAATGCCTTTTAATTCATTAAAGTTTAGAGATAGTAGTATTCTGATCAGATAGTATTACTTTTTCATTTATTAGCTCTAATCCAAAGAGAAACTTACCTTCCTCAACACTCTGGCTTTCTGTACAGTGGTACAGACTGTATAGAAGGGGCAGGATGGAACTGGTTTCTTTTTCTTCATTTACCAGTTTTCATAGTAGTGAGTTGGCACTAACCCCCTCTAGTGATAACCAATTAGGTTGGGTTCCCCCCCCTTTTAAAAATAATTATTGTAAACTCATTATTAAGCAAATGTTGTTTGTTTTGTTTTTTTCAGTTTCACAATTTTAATGCTTGGTATTCATCTTTGATTGCATTGCTTCAGTTTCTGATTAACTATGTTGATGGTAGTTTTTAAACAAACGCTTTTGATGTTTCAGCCCGTTGCAGTTGTTATCTTTACTGATGTGCAAAATGTCCCATCTTTTGTTCACTAGGAATTTCTAGTACCACAGTCTACATGCTGAGGGTACTCATTGCCACTGGATTAGTCATTGTTCTAGACCTTTCAGTGGGCAAAACTAGGGAAAAAAACTTGAAAGATAAAATATTTTGGTGTTTGCAGTTCAGATTCAGAGCTACAAGACTTTTACATAACATCTGTGTTTATATCTCCTTTCTCCCACTCCAAGTATCCTGGTTCTCAGGCATTAGAGTTCCTTTTTAAATTACATTGTTAGGAAGAAAGAAAAGTTGGGAAATTGCCACCAGAGAAAGTGGAACATGCGAAGGTGTGCCTAGAACTACTCCCAGGAGCAGACCTTTCCCAAGAAGGGCTGTCTTCTGCCACTCATCCTGCTTCTTGGAGGCTTCAAATATAACTGAAAACTGGAAAGCTTGTTTCGTTGTCTCTAGCCCATAAAGTAGCCAAAGGGTGGGCTAGAGGAGAGCTAGAACAGCCTTAAAGAGACAGCAGTGGACTAGTGGGCCAGAGTACCAGCTTTGGCAAGAAGAAGAAAGAAGATTATAATGGGCAGAGTGTTCTTTTTTTGTTTGCTGGAAGTAGCACCTTTCACTGCCTGCCTGGAGAATCCTGAAGTCCTTATGGGTGGTACTGGTCTCTGCTACTGCACCATGCTGCCAGAACCTGGCACAAACAGTTGCTCCTTGACTGTTGAATGAACGCAAGAAGATGGCTTGGTAGTCAACCCAAGTGCCACCGTTCTGTCAGGGTCCTTGATGACACCTCTGGCATCTGCTCCTACTCAGCTTTGGGATTACTTACAGTAAAACATGCCCTGCAGGGGAAACTTGTAATATTTCTGAATGTCAACCTCCCTTTTTCTGGAGAGGGGAGCTACTAGACTTGTTTCTAGGTAAGATAGGCATGAGAAGTCTGACAAGGGGAAATGGCTACATATACCACTTTTTTAGGCCCTGGATATCTCTGAAATATGATGGAAGTTCTGTGTCCTCAGTCCTGACAATTGAGCATCTATGCAGAGTTTAGTTTGCAGGTTTAGGTGTTAGATTCTCTTTGTCAGCCATCATTTTGCCAGATATTAATCTTGAATTAGAGGAAAAATTTAATACCAGGTAAGAAGAGTCCCATGAGACAGTCCTTTCCCAAATGTGGTGCCCAGAGCAGTGGTATTAGCTTCTCTTCGGAACATGTTAGAAATGCAGTTCTTGGGTTTCCCTCCAAAAATTCAGGTTGGGACCCAGCCATCTGTGTTTCAACAAGCTTTCCAGATGATTCTAGCACACTTTAGGGAGATGTGACTCCTGTGCCTCACATGTCATACATAGCCTGGCCCTTTGAGGGACCTCCTACCAGCTTCTTGTAGCAGTCCTCTCTTCCTCCTAGGCTATGTCCTGCCCAGCCATGTGACTGAGGAGATGCTGTGGGAGTGCAAGCAGCTTGGGGCTCACTCCCCCTCCACCTTGTTGACCACCCTCATGTTCTTTAACACCAAGTAAGTGTTCTGGAGGCTCCACACTTAGCCACTGCTGGGGTCTGCCCAGTGAAGAGGGTGGAAACTACCCAGGAGTACTTCTGAATTCCTCTGATACATTATGTTTGAGAGCCTTCGGGCACTGAAAGCCCCCGACCCCGCTTCGCTGCATCTTGTGTGGAGACAAGTGAGGCAGACAGCCTTCCCAGACCCCTGTCATCAGTCCTCATGTGGCTCCTCCACTGGACAGTGTGCTTGGGTGTGGGTCTGTCCACATCCAAGAGTGTGGGCAGTGACTCTTCTGAAGCATTGGTGGGTAAAGGGTAAGTCACGGTCTCTTCCCGGCACCCCTCCCTCTGCCTTGCTTTCACTTGCGGTTTAGGTACTTCCTGTTGAAGACAGTGGACCAGCACATGAAGCTGGCCTTCTCCAAGGTCTTGCGACAGACAAAGAAGAACCCCTCAAATCCCAAGGATAAAAGCACGAGTATCCGGTACCTGAAGGCACATGGGATCCACCAGACGGGCCAGAAAGGTAGGGGAGGGGAACAGAAGCATCTGATGCAGGTGTTAACTTGTTTTGCCAGCCCTTGAACCTGGGAGACTAGTAATTAGTGTGAAAGTTGGGGCTTACCAGTAAAGTGCTCCACGTCCTTTCCCTCAGCCGAGAACTGGAACCTTTCTCCCTTGTGCCTGAATCCCCAGAGAGAATAGCTTCCTTCTCCCTTAATAGCCACTACCCATGCCTCACAGACCCTTTTGTGCCTCCAGCAGTTCCTAACAGGTGGCTGGGAGCCTCCAGTTCCTGATCTGGGCCTGACCTAAGACAGACTGATGCCATGTCTGTGGTGGGGGGTATGCTTTGTAGTTACAGATGACATGTATGCAGAACAGACAGAAAATCCAGAGAATCCACTGAGGTGTCCCATCAAGCTCTACGATTTCTACCTCTTCAAATGGTAAGGAGGCTTTATTGTGACCGGGTGACCTTGTGTGTGTGCATGTGCACACGTGCACACAGCTATGCTTACCAGTGTGCATATCTTGTCACAATAGAGAGGTAGGTGTTCTTTAGCCCCAGACAGAGAATAAAACACCACTTTCAGAAAGTTAAATACAGAAGCAGCCCAGCTGTGATGTGCCTAGCACTGTGATCTTAAAGGAGGTTTCTGCTCCCAGATAGTCACTGCTCGTGGTTGAGTATGACACGTACAGAAAGGCTACCTCCAGTATATATTGAGGATGGCCGTGCATCATCTTAGCTTTTTCCTGCCATCACTGCCACTTTCCAATTTAGGAGAACTCCTGCCCTAAGCATTTGTTTCTGCTTACCCTGCAGTTTGGCCTGTTCTTTTCATAGTAATGCCAGTATGGTCTTTTTTTAGATTTCAGGTCTTAAATGTCACTTAAAATCTTTGTGGTTTCACTTTGTCTTACAAAGAAAGACAGTAAATCCTTAACAGGGTTAACAGGGACCTCCATATACTCCCCTGCTTGTGAACCGCATGTCCATGTAGCTCTTGGCTCTGGCCTCTCTGGCTCCTCCCCACTCCAGGGTACCTAGCTCTCTCTCTCAAGGTCTTGGTACTGAAGTGTCCTCTTAGATAAGCTCCTTACCCACCTCTAATTGACACTCATTAATCCCTCTTGTCATCATAAACAGAACTTTATCAGGGAAACATTTTCATATTTCTTGACTGTTCCTTTGGCTGTATCAAGTCCCGTGGCTCTTTGCCACTGTTTTTCATTTTGTTTTGTTGCTGTCTGTCTCACCTGTGATCTGTGATCAGTCAGAGTGTTGGTCTCACGCCTTGCTGTAACATCAGTGCATGGTGCATGGCTATCACACAGTACCCCTTAGATATATCTTGGATGGACAGATGGGTTAATTGTTAGAGGACAGAGTGTGTGTGTAAGTGCTTAAGAGAGGTGCATCTCAACAAGTGCGGGACGGAGGGGCTCCCAGGAAGGGACCCCCAATCTTAGCTGAGCTGGAATGGCAGATAGGGTCCATGAGGTAGACTTGAGGGATTATCAGTGGATCAGGTAAAGGAAATGGTGTGAGCAGAACTTCAAGATACACCTTCTAGGCAGTAAAGTGGGATAAGGCTTGACTTCAAGTAGAGGCATCCTAGGTAGGTAGAGGTATGGGATTGCAGCAGGCAGCATGTGACAGAGGAGCAGAAGGGAGGCAGCCTGTGACTGACATTTGTGGTCACCCCAGAGGAGTTCCTGTGGTGCATGGAATTCTGTATGCTGTGTCACACTCTGTAGAGCTGCTGCCATCAGTTTTGTAGGCAGCATCTGTCTGGGAAGTTCAGGTGGGAGGGTTAAATTTGTAGAAGTGGTACCCAGCCTTTACCAACATGTTCTTCAGCCCCCAGAGTGTGAAAGGCCGGAATGACACGTTTTACCTGACTCCTGAACCGGTAGTGGCCCCCAACAGCCCAATCTGGTACTCGGTCCAGCCTATCAGCAGAGAACAGATGGGACAGATGCTGACACGAATCCTGGTGATCAGAGAAATTCAGGAAGCTATCGCCGTGGCCAGCACAAGCACCATGCACTGAGCTACTCTAGCTGCGGTGCCCAGGAAACCAGCCAGGAAGAACTGGACAGACTTTTACACTAAAGAAGAGGCCTCCATTTTCCTTTTTCTTTTTTTATTGGTGTAGTTATGAAGCCTTCCAGGCCGCTCCTGTTTAAAATGTAAAAGGAAACTTTGCCCCCTGTGCATCTTCATAAACCTGCTGCTGTCGACTCCTCAGCCCATGGGGGCTTGTGGTTTCCTGAGCACCAGATGACCTGGACAGTTGCTGGCTGGCTTTGTTATGGGTTTTTTGTTTTTGTTTCTGTTTTTCCACATCTGGGGCCTGGGGAAAGGGCCTGGACTGCTAGGAAAATGTGGCTCCTTCTCGTCCTCCAGAAAGATGGAATTAATGATGGATGGAACCTCCAGGGAATCTCCCCATCCCCACTTTTGACTGGCTGACCTCGCTGACCACAGGGAGCCATGTTGTTTTCTTCATACTCAGACATAAACTTAGCATCTTAATGGAAGGAAAACAAGGGGAACTTCAATTATGATTTATTAAAGACAATTTCTATTACACCCCCTTCCAGACAAGTGACATTTTAGATCTTAAAGTAAAAACTTTACCATGCCTTTTTTTTTTTGGCCTAACATTGAGGCCTTAAACCTGAGGCTCCTGTGCCTGATGGAATTCTTGTAACATACACTTGTGTATCATATAAAGATACCACTCTGTTTCTCTTATGTATTCTTACTCTAGTTGTTTATTAAGAATGACAAGCACGTCTTTTCAGTATGCTAGTGAACAATGCCTCTTTATTTGGGGAGAAGGACCCTGGGGGGACAGCGGAAGCGAAACCCATGCCTGTTAACTCTTTTGTGCCTGACAGTGCATGTAGCAACCACGAACATTTTCAGTCTCTGGGGTATTGGGAAGCTGCTATACCCTTGAAAGTGCATGCTGCCACCAGGCAGGAACCATTATGACTGTTTCAAATGGAAAAAAATGGGTGTGGGCTGCAAATTACTGTTTATCAGAGTATTAAGTGAAATTTTGGTAAGAAAAATAGAAAAACACATTGAAGAAATTTTGTACCAGTGGACCCTGGTGAGGACTGTGGGATAGAATTATATGAACTAAGAACACTAAGGGTACGTTTGTAGGAGTGGGTTCCAAAAAATAAAACCCATATTCCCTAGCAAAAATTTAGACACACTGAATGACTCAGCATACTTTCATAAATGCAAACAGTATCAACATCAAAATTCAAAGCACAAAATAATTGAGTCATCAACGGGTCAGTAAGACCAACAGACTGATCAACCGCCGGGGGCTCAAGTCAATCGTGGCGAACTGTCACATCGTGCGCATGTGCATGTCCTAGCAGTCCCGCCCCGCCCCTTCGCAGTACGTCTTGACGTAGATGGCACGTAGGCGCCGTGACGCTGTCAGCGAGTTTATATTGGCGCGGTGCAGGCGCCTGCGGCCTCTGCGGCGCGGTCCACGGAGACACGCGGCAGCAGTCCGCGCTGGCCATGGCCGACTACCTGATTAGCGGGGGCACTTCCTACGTGCCAGACGACGGGCTCACGGCACAGCAGCTCTTCAACTGCGGGGATGGCCTCACCTACAAGTGCGGACCTGACAGGCTCACCTAGTCGAGGAGAGGGGCGGCGTGCTGGGCAGGGTAGCCGGATAGGGGCTTCTATGGAACCGTTTTGGGCTAGGGTGGGAGGGAGGGTCCAGTTCCAGGGATTCCCCATTTGTATCCTTGGCTCTGCCAAATCTGGAACAGGACTTGGTGAAAGGTGGGGTAGGAGGCATGCTGGCAATGCCTAGATTTCATGCTAAAAACTTGTTTTCTGGGCACATGGAGTTGTTACGGTGCCAGTAGCACCGATGGCAGATTCGTAGCAGAGAGGGTCCCCTTTCCTCATCTGCACCGCGTGCTCTGCCTTGCCTGTGACATATGCTCAGTGAGTGTCTGTTCCTGTCTAGATTTGTCATGCTGTCTAGATTTGTCATGGGGTGAGTTAATAGGGATGGATTTTCAGGCTGCTCTAAACGAGAGTTCTTCTCCCAATCTCCATCCGTCCCCACAGTGACTTTCTCATTCTTCCTGGGTACATTGACTTCACTGCAGACCAGGTGGTGAGTATGGCTGGGAACTGCGGCCTGGGCACGAAGCTGGGTCTGCTCTCTGTTACCTCACCAAATTGGACTTGGGGGGTGGATTCTATGGAGTGGTCGGTCTTGCTGCCTCACATGCGAGTCAGATAGGGTTACCTGTTTTGGCAGGGGTTCCTGGTACCAGGAGGTGGTTTCTGTCACTCTAACAGACTTATTTCCTTAGGACTTGACCTCTGCTCTGACCAAGACAATTACTTTGAAGACTCCACTGGTTTCCTCTCCCATGGACACAGTCACTGAGGCTGGGATGGCCATAGCAATGGCAGTAAGTGCCATGGGGTGGTGGGTGAAAAACAGGGATCCTATCTTTTCCTGAGAACATATAATTATACTTACTATATCAGTCTTATAACCTGTTACATATTCTCCGTTCTTTTTGTCTGTCTTGCAGCTTACTGGTGGAATTGGCTTCATCCACCACAACTGTACACCTGAGTTCCAGGCCAATGAAGTTAGGAAAGTAAAGGTCAGAGAGACATCCTAGTCAAGAGTCCTTGAGAACTGCATTGAGTTGTGGGGGGTGGGGTGGGGCAGTTGGTCTGCTCCTGATTTAGTACCTTTCCTTGTCATTTGTGGTATTCAGTTCATGAGTAAGAGAGCCCAAGGCTCAGTATCTTCAGGCAGCAAAAGAAAACAGTGCCTCCACTGCACTTGTATCTCCTTGTTCTCACTTCTGGGAGGGATCTGAAGTGTTGATGTGACTTGGTCGTGTGACATGCCCAAGAGGGAGTTGGGCAGCTTTCAAACTGAGAGCCTAAAGACAGTAGTTAAAAAATGCGCCATTCTTCCATCCCCTCCAGAAATATGAACAGGGATTCATCACGGACCCTGTGGTCCTCAGCCCCAAGGATCGTGTGCGGGATGTGTTTGAGGCCAAGGCCCGGCATGGCTTCTGTGGTATCCCCATCACAGACACTGGCCGAATGGGGAGCCGCCTGGTGGGTATCATCTCCTCCCGGGACATTGATTTTCTCAAGGAAGAGGAGCACGACTGTTTTTTGGAAGAGGTGGGTACCACTGGTAGAGCACAGCCAAATTCTGGCAACCTAAGCCAAAGAATTGGGGGTGATTGTTTTCTACTGGCTGAAAGATATGTCTGCACACCTGTGCTGTCCAAGAAAGACCGATGACCAGCCAAGTTTCTGAACCTTTCATAGGGTTCTTCTATCCACCTTACTCTAAGAGGCTCTCCATCTGCCCCGATGCTTGCCAGTGCACATGATATGTATCTTACTCCAGGGTGGGCAGCAGTTTTCTACTCTATTGGGTTGCCTTTCTTAGTCCACAGTGTGACAGGCATCATGTTGTCTTTCTCAGTTCTCATTCTTGCCACTAGACACTGATTTGTTGGATTTCCTTGAGGGTTGTTTGGGTGCTGATGGGGGAACATGGTAGTCTTTGGAACCACACCCCTGGATCAACATAGTGTGAGTAGGTCTACTTTCTTCATCTGGCTCTTTCTCATAGTTTGCTTCCCTCCCAGATTATGACAAAGCGGGAAGACTTGGTGGTGGCCCCTGCAGGTGTCACATTAAAGGAAGCAAATGAAATTCTACAGCGAAGCAAGAAGGGTGAGTCAGGGTGAGTCGTGGAGATGGGAATGAGGCCTGGAACCAACATCCAGGGCCCTGAATCATGTTCTGCTCCACCCCCAGGCAAATTACCCATTGTAAATGAAGACGATGAGCTGGTGGCCATCATTGCCCGGACAGACTTGAAAAAGAACCGGGATTATCCACTCGCCTCTAAGGATTCTAAGAAGCAGCTTTTGTGTGGAGCAGCCATCGGCACACATGAAGATGATAAATACCGGTTGGACTTGCTGGCTCAGGCTGGTGTGGATGTCGTGGTTCTGGTGAGCTGCTGCTGCACAGGTCGGGTGCTGGGGTAGCAGGGACAGCTGCTGTGCGGTGATCTCACTGGGACTTCCTCCCTGTCCCAGGACTCTTCCCAGGGAAATTCCATCTTCCAGATCAACATGATCAAGTACATCAAAGAGAAATACCCCAGTCTGCAGGTCATTGGAGGCAATGGTGAGGCAGGGCTGAGAGCTGAGGGGTGTGGGGGTGCTGGGCTCCCACCTGAACTTTCATATGAGCCCTTCCCTCTTTCTGCAGTGGTGACTGCTGCTCAGGCCAAGAACCTCATTGACGCAGGTGTAGATGCCTTGCGGGTGGGCATGGGCAGTGGCTCCATCTGCATCACTCAGGAAGGTAAGATGCTTTGACACGGCCCTTAATGAGACCTGGCTTCAGAAAGGGCCTTTAGCCCTGTCTGCCCTGGGACCAAGCCCTCTTAGGGAAACTGTACCATGAGTTGCTTAGTAGAGGCAGGTCCAGGGGCCAAACAGACCCCTTGGATGGGTGACCTGCTGGAAGCAAGATGAGCTGTTGTCATCCCTCACCTGCCGCCCCTGCCTAGCCTGGCCTCTTTGCTCCTGCTGTGCACCCTCTCTAAACTCTGGTCTGTTTGTTTTTAGTGGCTCCCAAGATCCCTCCAGACATAAAGTCCCACAGCCCCAAATGCCCTTCTACTGTCACGGGCTGCTATAGTAAGTCCAGCCTGGCCCACTGGCCCGGCCCAGCTGCCCACTGCCCGGCTGCTTGGTTGACTGTAGCTGTAGCTCCCAGGGTTTGTGGTGCTGATGGGTGGGCAAGGCAGACTGATGGACAGACATGGTTTCTTGGGCTGCTCCAGAACAGTCTTCTCTTCCTAGGGCACACATAGATCAGGCCTTTCTTTCACAGAGACCCTGCTCTGCTCATATCCTCTGCAGTAGGCATGGCTCAGGCATCAGTGCCAGAGCCTGCTTGCCCTTCCACATCACTGCTGCTCTGATCTTGCCAAAGCTGCCTACCACACATGGATGAGGGCTTGAGCCCACCACAGTTCCTCTGGGTACTAACTGCACGGTGATCCTTGCCCCACCTGACACCAGCTGGGCGGGGCTTTCCAGCCGATTTGACTGCATGTGCCTGAGGCTGCCCTGGGCCCTGCACACATGCACGTACAGAAGTGGAAGCCAGCCCAGCTGTTTGTACTACATTAAGACAGACAGGACAGTAGTCAACCGAGACATACCTCTCCCATAGTCCACCTGTACTAGTGCAAGGGTAGCTGAGGGCTCCTGAGTGGTAAATGAGGTCACTGGGCACTTTGCCTGTCACCATTAACACTGCCTGCCCATCTTCCATTTATCTCTCAACAGTGCTGGCCTGTGGACGGCCCCAGGCAACAGCTGTGTACAAAGTATCAGAGTATGCAAGGCGCTTTGGGGTCCCAGTCATCGCTGATGGAGGAATACAAAATGTGGGCCATATTGCCAAAGCATTGGCCCTTGGAGCCTCCACAGGTAAAGCCCAGCACCCATGGAGCTTCATGGGGCTCCTTCCCCAGTGCTACTCAGGCTGTGCCTCAAGCATTGCCTTTTGTCCACAGTCATGATGGGCTCCCTCCTAGCTGCTACTACTGAGGCCCCTGGTGAGTACTTCTTCTCTGACGGAATCCGGCTGAAGAAATACCGTGGTATGGGTTCTCTGGATGCCATGGATAAGCACCTCAGCAGCCAGAACCGCTATTTCAGGTGGGACAGGCAGGCCAGTTCCATTCCTGCACCCCATCCCTGCCAGTACCTTCAATTCCTGCTGTGACCTTGCCTATGTCTTGGCCTCTTTCTACAGTGAAGCTGACAAAATCAAGGTGGCCCAGGGAGTGTCTGGGGCTGTGCAGGACAAAGGATCCATCCACAAATTTGTTCCCTACCTGATTGCAGGCATCCAGCACTCTTGTCAAGACATTGGTGCCAAGAGTTTGACCCAACTCCGGTGAGTTTGGGGAGGTTTAAGGTGTGGGTAGACACTGGCCCAGGGCCAGCGACCCACACCTGACACTGGTTCCTATATTCAGAGCCATGATGTACTCTGGGGAACTCAAGTTTGAGAAGAGAACATCTTCGGCTCAGGTAGAAGGTGGTGTCCACAGCCTCCATTCGTAAGTGACTGACACTCCCACCCCTCCTGTCCTTTGCCATGCCTCCCTTCTGCCCTCACCTCACAGTTCATCTTTCTGTCTACAGGTATGAGAAACGACTTTTTTGATCCAGTGACCCTTCCTCAGTTTTTCAATAAAAGTTTGAAAAAAGTGAAGCCTAGTTGTTGTGGTCAGCAGGGAGGGTGGGGCTTTGCTGCATAACTACCACAAATGCACAGGAACACAACACCCTCATTTCCAGGGAGAGCCTCAAACAGTAGCTCCATCGCCCTGAAGGAGTTCAGTGTGCCCCCTAAAGCAGCCTACGGGTCATTTCAGGGCACCCCTGGCTTCCGAGGATACATGGGACTTTCACTGAGGTTCTGCAGTGACATCCACAAGGCTTCTTAGTAGCCCAAAGCATGGCTACATGTGACCAGGTCAAGATTCAAGGACCTTATGCTGAAGGAAAACACTCAGCTCCCGTCTAATCTGCAAGCAAAGGGATAAACTAGGTTTAGAATACCTGTACATACTGCTCCTTGCCCTCTGGAGGGCTGAGAGTCCCAAGAACTCTAGATTGAAAAGTGACCCTCTGGCTTTTTCACTCACCCCCACTGACAGCCCACTGAGCCAGCAATACACCTAGTACAAAACAGGAGGAATGGTCAGATTATTAATAGTCTGGCAAACAAGTATGAAAGTGCTGGAAGCTGCCCTTACACCCCACAGAAAGGGCTAAGGCCCTCCTGGATTGACAGGTCACTTCCTGGTGGTTCCTTCTTCAGCCTGGGCCAGAAACAGTTGTGAGTGAAGTCCCTCCAGGTGGTGGGATGAGAGCAGCTCCTGTCACACGGCCTTCATGGCACAGGAAGTTGAAGGTGGCACAGGCATTAGGCTGCAAGAGATAGCAGGTGTCAGCTTGGTTTTGTCCAGGCCTGGGATCCTGGCTGTTTTCCTAAATCC
This sequence comes from Heterohyrax brucei, assembly GCA_028571685.1. NCBI lineage: Eukaryota > Metazoa > Chordata > Mammalia > Hyracoidea > Procaviidae > Heterohyrax > Heterohyrax brucei. The sequence continues at coordinate 17,300,013 of CM053158.1, forward strand.
TGGGCCTCACCGTGTCCTGTACTTCCACAGCAATGCCCCGTTGCCTCATGGCTCGAAGCACCTTGGGCTGCAGTCGCTCCACCCTGTCTCCAGTGCCCACAACGACAATCTCTAGGGAAGAATTAGGCACAGCTAGTTGATGTCCTGGCCTGTGTTAGAGCCTTCTGGGCTCTGGACATACCTATTGGGGGCTCCAGCATCCAGAAGAGGGAGAAGCTCTCTTCAGTGATATCTCTGTGGGATCCCACCTGTGCCGGGTTAGAGGCAGGTTCAGTAGGAAAATCAAACCCCTGCAGCTTCCCCCCTAGACCATTCATTCCTCTACACACATGGGCAGCAGAGAAACACCCGAGTTTGCCAGCAACAGAAACAGATTCAGCCTGAAACTTGGGTTCCTTGTGTGGGCCACGACTCACGTTCCACTGCACCACTGAATACGGAAGGAGAGCACAGGGTCCGAGCACGCGGTCTCCGTTAACAGTAAAGCCGCGGCAGCTGTAGCTGTCGATGTACATGGCGTGGGGTGACTCGCGCTGCAGCAGTGAGATACGCGTCCGCTGGTACAACTCATCGTCAACCGGTGTGAGCCGATGCCCACGCTGTGGAGCCCTGCAGTAGGGGTACGGTCAGGGGAGCAATAATCCTGAGCCACCCAAAGTGGAAAGAAACGGCGTGGAGGTGGGAGTCTCGCCGGTTCTCGGGGGCTGGAAGGAACGGGGCCCGAGGGTCACTGGGGGCGGGATGAGATTGACAGCCTCTGGGGGAGTGAAGGAAGGGGCGCTGAGTCCAGACTCACCACAGAATTGCGGGCAGCGGACAGGGCAGAGCCGGACGCGCCCGGTACAAACCCCGAAGGGCGAAGGCGGCAGCCATGATGAACCAGCGTCTAGCAAGACCGGCGTCGTTTGGGGACGTGGTCACGGAGCGCAGCCCAACGGGGATACAGCGCCCCTTGCCGCTCGGCGGTCACGGCACAGTTTGGCAGGGGCAGCCCCAACTATCCCAGGAGGGCGTGTATCTCAGTGAAGCTCGGTGTCAGCACCTATCGCCCGCCCCACCCCGCCCCAGGCCCCCGTCCGCAGTCCCAGGGGAGCGAGGCATCTGGCGGCGTGGCTGGCTTTAGGGTACAGACTGTGCCCGAGCCGCGACCGGCTGTCTCGGCTCTCAGCCATTACGCAGGGCTCCGGGGACCCGGGCGGGGGGGCCGCGCACCTGCTTGTGGCCCGTACACCTGGCCAGGGCGTGGAGCCAGTTTTCGAGCCCCTAATCTCTAGCTTTCGGGCGTCGGGTTCCAGGCTCTAGGCTAGCGACTCAGGTTTCCCCGCCTCGAGGTCGAATCACACCCCTTCCCAACCGTCATCCATGCGACCGTTGACGGCGCCGCCGCGCGCCGCAGGGGGGCGTGGCCGCGCGTGGATTGGCTTCACAGGAGCGCGAGGGGGTGTGGCCGGTGGCTTCACCTTAAAATGGCTCCAAGGCAGCGTCTAGAGCAAGCGGAAGGGGATAACGCGGAAGGGCTGGTGGTGGCTTTGCTGGGGAGCAAGCCGGCCGGACCGGACCGGACCAAACGTTGAACTGAACAGCGACTGGAGCGTCTCCCTGGCCTCGCCCGTGCTGCTTGCGTCCCGAGAGCTCTCGCCCTCATCTTGAGCGAAGTCAGAAGGCCTGCTGGCGCGAGAAGCGCTGGCAGCCGTGGGGGTTCGGGCATCTCCGTGCGGCCTCCCTGACGTAGCCTTGAGGGAACGTGGCCTCGTCTTTTAACCAGCGTGGCCGGGAGGGCGGGCGGGAGGCTCGACATAGCGAAGCCTTGCTGTTTGTCGGCCAGGGCCGGTCCACAGTGTATTCCTGGGGGCCCCGCCGTCGCCATGGGGCTCGTTCGGCCGCTGGCGTTCCGGACGCCTGGCAGCGTCACCGGACAAAGGCCCCAGCGCGGGGGTGCCCCAGGGCGGGCGCGCGGGTTCACTTCCTCCTCGACCTGGCGGGTGAGCTTCCCTCTTGGCCGGTCTCGAAGCCCTTTCCACCACTGCCCCAGTAGCCCCGGATACGTAAGACTGGCAGGACTAATCCTGTCCGGCGGATCTAATCCGGATCGGGATCCAGTCTCAGGGGAGGCCCCCACTTTCTCCCATTGTTCTAGGGACTAGGTGAGCGCCTCGTTCCCACTAGACTGTTTCAGTGGCTACTACTAGGTCCGTCCCCTGGGATTAGGAATTGGGGATTCTAGAATGCCACGAAGGCTAGGGACCTGAAGGCAGAGCCTCGTCCCCAAACGGCTGGACAGCGGGCAACGGAATCCCAAAAGCAGCTGTTGTCTCCAGAGCATTCCAGCTGCGCTTGGATTTCGTTCCCTGCTCTCCTGCCTGAGCAGCGTCCTGGCCCAAATAAAGTGGGTTAGCTGTGAGCCCCTAGACAAACTTTGCCGGGCCGCTCTGGTCTTTTTTAAGTGCGCCCTCAGGCTGATGCTGACGGGTATAGACGTGGGAGAGCTGGGGCTGGTGTTTCACTGGAACTCCGGAGAGCACTGGCGCGTGAGTGAGGGCCGGCTCCGGGTCTCTGGGTAGGGCTGCAATGGCGGTGAGTCCCACAGGGCCGCCGCAGCTCGCTAAAGATAGCGCTTCACTTCCTGGGGGAAAACCACCCCAACCGCCTTCATGGGTCGAGAGAGCCTGCTATTCTCAACTCTCCTCAGGCCCATAACCCGGCTAGCAGCTGCCCTCCCCGGGTCGGGAGCTTGCCGTATGGAAAGCGCTTTGGAATGACACGATCACTCCCGTTGAGTGGGCACCCAGGAAGCCATCGGGAATGTCGTGTCCGCCCAGTGCTCTTTTGGCGCCTCCCAGCGGGGCTTCGCAGAAAGGGGCTTTGCCAAGCTTTTCTTGCGCCTGGGATCCCCTTTTCTCGGACCGCTTCAGGGCAGGGATCGTAGGGTTTCCCAGCGCTCTGTGCTACGTTGGGTTCAATCTACGCGAAAAGTAAAACGAGAAGTTACACTGAAAGCATTCGGGAGCCTTCCTGCAGGTGGAGGGCTATTATTTAGTTGGGCCTTACTTAGTCATATTGTTGCCCCCCCCCATTGGCTCGTTGCCTGAAACTCGAAGCGAGAGAACTATAAAAGTTTTAAGAAGTAGCATTAAAAGCTGGTGATTCTAGAAACGTCCATAACAGTGGTCCAAACTGCTTACATTTCAAGAGAAGATCTGAAATAATACCGGTGTGGGTGTTGATCCAAAATAAAGATACTTCAACAATGAAATTCTTGCAAGTAACCCGAGACACAGAACACTTTTTAAGATTAGATTTTGTTTCTAGTACGTATAAATTTAGCTTTAATGGTATGCCACTGACAACTCATTTGAAACTGACGTTTCAATCACCTGTAAGAACGGGAAAATGTAACATTACACAAATACTGAGATATTTTGATGAGGATGGGGATCCAGGTTAAACCTCCACTGACTGGGTCGTAAGAATCCTTTACCTAATTGCTAATAAGAGACCGCGGTGAAAGAGACCCTGGGCAGCACGCGAGTACTACGGGAAGCTGAGCCACGCGCACGGAGCTCTGGGAAGATGGGTCGGAATCGGCTGGCACCGCCCACTCAGAAGCACCTGTTTGGTCGGGCACTGCGCCTGCCAATTGCACCTCCCTCCCGGAAGTTCGGCCCCTCAAATTTTGCTTCCGGCTCCGCTTGCGCTTTTCCGGTCGCCATGGCGACAGGGCGACTTGGAGTCGGGGAGACGTTGGGAGCACTTAATGCTGCACTGGGACCGGGAGGCCCCGTGTGGTTCAAGGAGACGCGCGCCCGCCACCTGCGCGCCAGAGACTTCCTGGCCCCACGACGTGCGCTGCAAGCGCGCTTCGGAGATGAGCAGGTGAGCACAGGTCAGGGATTCATGGCCACGAGTAGTGGGGTTGCCGGGGCCCGCTTACCTGCCGGTCTACCCGCAGGTGCCCGAGCCGGTGGTCGCTGCTGTCACAGGCCTGCAGGGCCCCGGCGTGGCCCCGGTGTTGCGTTGCGCGCCGACCCCTGCAGGCCTTGCACTCCAGCTGCAGCGGCCAGCTGTTTTCGAACGAGTTCTCAGCTCAGTGGCCACCTACGTCACTCCTGCTGTGCCCGCCTCGCCAGGTCTGCGTGTCGTCTTGCACTGCGCGGCGGTGCGCAGCGCCCCCTGCACCCTCCGCCTGAGCCAGCTGCGTGCGATTCTCGTAGCCGATCATCTGGCGCGCTCGTTGCGCGCTCGCGGGTAAGCTGGGGGGCAGGGTCCAAGTGCTGAAGACAGGCCCAGTGGGGACCTAGAGCATCGCCGCTTGGGGATGAACACTAGGAGCTGAAAGTTGGGAGAGCTGGGCTGTGTGCACCGGCTGAGGTAACCTCCCTCGCTTCACAGGGTTAGTGTGCGCCTTGTGCCGGCAGCGCGAGATCCGCACACGCGGACCTTCTTGCAGCAACTCCGAGTAGAATGGCCAGCTGCCTTGGAGACAGCCGCGACTGAAGCCCTGAGGAACCATGCTGTTGCTGTGCTTGCTTCTGCCCAAGATGGGGAGGTGTTGCCCCCTGGTATCCTGGGCAAAGTGTGCCTGAAGGAGCTGGTGGAAGAGCAAGGGCGCTCAGCTGGCTATGACCCCAACCTGGATAACTGCCTAGGTAGGACCCAGACCCTAGCACAGCCACGAAGAAGGCAGGGACCCCTGCACTCCCCACCAGCCTCAGCACTTATCTGTCGTTGCAGTGACGGAGGATCTACTCTCCTCACTGGCTGAGCTGCAGGAAGCTGTGCAGAATTGGCCTGAGAACCACTGCCCCGGCCTGGTTAGTGCCTCTTCTGTCGTGCAGGTCCTTACAGTCTGGGTGTCCTGTGACCCCAAATGATTGTCCTCCTCCTTTGTAGGCTGGGATCTCAGATTCAGGTACTGAGAGCTGCGTTGTAGTGCACGTGGTGAACTGTGAGGAGGAGTTCCAGCAGCAAAAGTTAGACCTGCTTTGGTACAAGTTGGATGACCAGGCTCCTGTCAGACAGGTAGGTCAGTAATGGTGAAGGTCACCTTTCAGCTTTCTAGAGCCCTTGGAAACTCATCAAGGAGCCTGAGAGCCAGAGTCTAAAGTATTACACTGACCTTGAGGGAAACCCTGGGTGTGGTGAGACCATGTATGCTCAGTGGGTACAGAAGCCTGAGAAACACTGCGGTCTGGAGCTGCATCCCAGAAAATAGCTTGAGGAGTTTGCACTGTGTCCTGAGTGGCTGAACTTCAGAGACACCTGATTGGGAGCACTAAGCCTGGTGCTGACAGGCTAGGAAGGTCCTGTTAAGACTATAAGCACCAGATTTGGGTCACATGAGGGACTTACTGTTGGGAGTTAAGTGCCAACTGGGTTGAAGCCCTGCCATCTTCTTGACAGAAGCACCTGGTCTGTGGCACAGTGAAAGTAGCTGGTGGACCTGATACCCTGACTGCCCCGGAGTACTATGAGTGAGTGAGGCTAGAAGGAAAGCTACCCTGGGACAGGGTAGGTGAGGCGGTGGGGGCAGAGGGTGCAGGGTCTTTGATGGGACCCTGCCCCCCAGCCCCTCCTCTTTTCAATATATAGGCTCCGGCTTGCCCAGGTACACAAGGCCTCAGCACTCAAGCATGGCGGGAATTTGGCACAAGGTACTTTGGGGTAGGAACAAGTCATTTGTACCTTGCTTCCTGCCTGCAGAACTGACTGAGCTCTGCTCCCTCAGACCAAGCCTGGACAGAGACCTTTGGGATTCTCTCTGTGGCTACCATCAAATTTGAGATGCTCAGTACAGCCCCCCAAAGTCAGGTGAGCCTGAGTGCCCCCCAGGGCCAGGATTGTGATGACAGGGTGTGGTGGCTGCCTGATCTCTCTGCAACTATGCCTCCGTCCTTCAGCTCCTCCTGACTCTGGCTGACAGCAGTGTTTCCACAAAGGGCACCAAGAGTGGCACCTTTGTCATGTATAACTGTGCCCGCCTCGCCACACTCTTTGAGAGTTACAAGCATAGCACAGAAGAAGGTCTGTACCCCACCTTTCCACCTGTGAGAAGCCTGGACTTCTCTCTGCTACATGACGAGGTACGTGCCACATCTGGAGGGTGGCACAAGCAGGTGGCTTGGCCTTTCCTCTCAGCATCCTCCTCTCTCACAGGGTGAGTGGCTGCTGCTTTTCAACAGTGTCCTGCCCTTTCCGGACCTGCTGAGCCAGACAGCAGCCCTGGCCCACACAGCCCCAGGACTGCACATCACTGCTCACACAGAGATGGTGAGGCCAAGACCAGGAGAAACACCACACTCTATTTTTTATTCTGGGCTGGGACACAAGAACAGTAAGAACAGGTCAGTGACTTAATCTTTTTCACCAGGTGTGCAAGTTTCTGGTGCAGCTCAGCATGGATTTTAGCTCCTACTACAACCGTGTACACATTCTAGGGGTAAGCACACAGCAAGAAAGGGTACATGGGGGGCTCAGGAGGGGTGCCGGGGGAAGCAAGAGAAGCAGAGGACAATGGCAGGTGTTTTCTCCAGGAGCCCAGACCACACCTCTTTGGTCAGATGTTTGCTCGCCTGCAGCTTCTGCGAGCTGTGCATGAAGTGATGCATGCTGGCCTGGCCCTGCTGGGCCTCCCTCCACTGAACCACATCTGAAGCCACAAGGCCCTACCTTACTACCTGGGAATGTTCACAAAGTCACAACTGCAGGGAGGGACAAAAAAAGCTCCACAAATTTTGCTAGGAGAATGGAGACAAAATAAATGGCCCTGTTATAAAGCTGTGTCCTGCTGTGGGGAGTTGGAGGGGGGGCGGTGTTCTCTGTCATCCAGGCAGCACTCTCCTCCCCCTGGCCCCTGCTGTCAGGTCAGGAACTTACAGCTGTCTCTCCCTCATCTCATGGTTCTGTGGGCATGGGCACTCACATCCTGCTTAGTCATACCAGTTGTAAATCTCAAGCCCCTGGCCCCCAAGAGCACAGCGGTGGCCAAACTCAGGGCTCACAGGCCAACAGTCCATGTCAGCCACGTCTGACACATGGTACACAGCACTGTTCATGAAGGTGGGCTCACCATGCCCCAAACGCCAGAAGGTCAGCCGCTGGTCAATAGAGGCTGAGACCATGAGGTCTGGGCTCAGGATCTTGAGGCCTGTCACATGAGCAGCATGTGCACAGGGGACAGAGTACTCCTCCAGCACACGCAGCTGGAGACCTGGCTCAGCCTCCCCGGCAGCCTCTTCCAGCTCTAGCACCTCCACGGCAAGCGTGAAGACATGGAGAGAACCATCCTCACTGCCACTGGCCACAAGGTGGTGGCCCTCACATGTAGGCAAGGTGTGCAGGCTGTTAATACCACAGGTGTGGGCCTGGAGAGTGAAGCAGGGGGTGCCCAGCTCTGGGGGAAGACGACACTGGTCAGGACTCAGCCTGCTGTGCAGGTCAGAGTACAGGGGTGGAGTGGGAATGGCAGCCAAGTGCACACTAGTGACTCACGGTAGGGAAGCCCAGGCTCTGCTGGTGGCTCCAGGACAGCTGAGCCATGGTCTAGCACAGTGGTGAGGTCCCAGAAGGCCAGGCTACCATCGGTGGCTGCACTGCACAGGAGCAGCCTCCTGGAAGCCAGGAAGGGGTAGGGAGATCAATGAGGGGGACACAGGGTAATAGGAGCCCCCAGCTAACCCAGACAAGACAATCCCCCAGCCTCTCACCGGCGCCGGTTGGGTGCCTGATGTGTCAAGGAATGAACCTTGAGAACACAGCGCTTATGGTGGAAGGTTTCGGCAAGCAGCTGAAGGCGCCGCCCAGAGTCCTGCAAGAGAAAGAGCCTGGGCCGGCAGGGGTGACCCCAATCAGAGTTTACTCTGCACAATCGCCCACCCTTTTCCTCCATCCCCCTGGGCTGTAAGTTCTCACCTCACTGCCCCATCACTACAGGCTGCAGCCACCAGGGGGCCAGCGCCAGGCAGGTCAGGCTCACACACAGCAAGGGACATGTACCTATAGCAAGAGCACACAGCCTTCAGGTAGGGCTCCGGAGCCCTGGGGCAGTAGCAGGTGGCTTGCCCTCCACAACCCCACCCCACAGCCCTACACGCCACCTGGTCTCTGGGTCCACCTTGACCATCTGGTGCCGATTGCGCTGCCGGTCCCAGTACTCGTCCAGCCGATGTGAGGAGAGGTGCATGATGTGGCAGGCGAGGTGGCTGGGGGTGGTGGGGTCTGGGGTGATCATAATGCTGAAGCACTGCATCTCAGCCCGGCCCCCGGCAGACACAATGTGGGCAGTCAGGCCTGGCTGAGGATCCTCGGGGTCCCCAGGGGTGCTGGTGCCCCACACAGCCACAGCACGCACCGAGGAGATGTGGTTGCAGACAGCTGTAAGCGCATGGGCCGCGCCTGTGGCCGTGGGGAGTGCCAGGACACAGATAGTAGTGTCTTCACTGCCTGTGATCACGATGTCGATCAGGCCAGGCTCCTGACTGCCAGGCTCCAGGTGGTCGGGGTGCATGAGGCTGGGCATCTCAAATTCTGGCCCCAGGGTAACAGTGCCCACCCGTTTTACACAGGTGATCTCACGTCCATGCAGACCCTCACGGAGAATCACATGTGGCCGTGTACAGCCACCCAGGGCCCGGTACAGCATGACATCCCCATCCTTGAGGTAGGCAAAGGCCACAGCAGCCTCGGTATCCGAGAAGGCCCAGGAGCGGTGCCCTCCACCACACTTGACGATGTGCAGCTTCTCATGTGACCGGGGGCTCCATACCACAAATTCATTGGCATGGAAACCCAGGATGACCATGCTCCCATCAGGCACCATGCGGAGCCCAGCCAGCCAGTTCATGCCGCGACAGGACTTCTGCCGCAGGACTGGCTGGAGCTGGCCGCCTCGCACAAAGAGCTGGTAGTAGGCGCCATCACGCCCTGTGGTATACACGTAACCACCATGACAGGTGACCGAAGTCACACCATGCTTCCCATGCAGGGCAGGGAGTGTGGACACAGGGCCCCACTCAGGCAAGGTGTTCCCTCCCCCAAAGCCACTGCTCCCCAGAAGGACCCCTGCCCCTGCCAAGCCTGAAACCCCAAGGACCTTGAGCAGACCTGGTCTACAAGGGAACAACAGAACAGAGCCTCTGCGGTCCCCGCATACCAGGAAGTCACCTGGGGGCAGGAAGGCACTGCATGTGAGCCACCTCTGCTTGCTTGGGGGCAGCAAGTAGTGGCAACGTTCCTTGACAAAGATGGCCTTGCCAGTGGGTGCAGCTGAGATCTCCATACAAACGACCACCCCATTAGGGCCCGATGCCAGCAACAGGAGCTCCTCATAGCCACGCAGGGCCCAGCACAGACTGTGCACCTTCCCCTGAAACAGAGTCAGGTCTACAGCAGCAACTGGAGTGTTGATGGGGACGACCTTGACACGACCCTCCCCATTGGCCATGGCACACAGCCCGAAGCCCTCAGGACCAGGGGCTGCTTCCAACAGGCAGTAGGACTGGAAGCGCTTGTCTTCCAGCAGCTGCTCCCAGCACTTCACCTCGAGGTCATAGAGGTACAGAGCCCCTGTGTCAGTGACTGCCAATACTCGCCAAGAGCCAGCCAGTGTTACAGCCTTGAGGGTGCCTGGCCTGCTTCGGGACTTGAAACAGAGAGCTGAAACCCCTGAGCCCGGGTACCCACGGCCTACCAGGTGCCACAGCCGGATGCCGGAATCATCACCACCGGTGATGATCCAGGCCTGCTGCTCATGAGCAGCTACGGCCCGGATCCCACGGCCCTGGTGGCCCCGAAAGGCCTGCAAGATCTCACCTTCATGGCTCCACACCAGGCACACACAATCTTCTCCTGCACTGATAAGGTAATTCTCCAGGAGCTTGACCTGCCACACACGGGCGCTGTGCCCGAAACAGTGCCCAATATTTTGCACCCGACCCCCGGGCACCCGGATATCGCCCACCTTCCAGATGCGGACACTTCGGTCTTCTGAAGCTGTGGCCAGCAAACCCTTACTTTCGAGGTATGACATGCTGAAGATGACCCCCACGTGCCCACTGACGCGCCGATCGGGTGCCACCGGCTCATTTTCTGAGGAGGTTGCTGGGTACCATACCAGGAGCTCATTTGAAATGGCACCCACCACAACGGTCAGCTCTTTCCAGGTGTTTCCAATCAGGCAGGCGGAGGAGAGGGTGCACCTGTCTGTGCAGTGCACATCCTGTATGGAGCGTCCCACCATAGGGTCGTACAACACCACTGAGTTGTGGCCCAGAGCCACAGCCACGTGCTCCTCCAGCCAGCGTACGTCCCAGATCCAGTCAGACATGCTCCACAGGCCGGAGCGCCAGACCTCCCGAAAGCGGTCCTGGCCCCAGCTAACTTTCACAAGTCGGAGTCCCTTGCTCCCAAACACAGCCACCATGGCCTGTGACTCCAAGTCTCCATCAGGCTCTGACCGCACCCGGAACCCATGTATAAGATAGTGGCCAAGCAGGTTCTGCACTCGCGTCATCATCTGCAGGTGGCCACCAAGGTCCAAGCTGTACACCAGGACATCTGGCCCCTCACCTAGACAGAGGCAAAGAGCCACATCAGAACCGACCACCTAATGTTGGTGACCTGTGCGGAAGGGACCCATCAACATGTACCTGGTGACTGGGTTAGGACACGTACACCTCAGGAAATCCTTGGCCTGAGTTTCGGCTGGATTTTTCACTGTTGGCTTTCTGCTGTCCTTGTCAGCCACTCCATTTCAACCATAAATTCCTTCCTCTTCGCTTCCTCTTCACGCATCTCACTCACTTGTTACGGGAACCCTCTTGGCCTCAGTCCCCAGTCCTTGGACCCATCTAGCTCCCTATGCATTCTTCTTCCTCTCTCCGCCATGGGGAGAACGGCCTGCTAATACAACTGTGCCACCCTCCGGTCATCTGCCCCGCCCCATCCTGATTTCCAGGAGCCTCTCCCCTGAATCTGATAAGGCGTGAACAGGTTCAATGCCAATGCGAAGGGCAAGGAGAGGCAACCCACACTGTGGTCTCAGCAGAGGCTTGCCTGCCGTGTGAGCCCCCCTCCTGGGTATGGTGGCCTTGGCACCAAGAGCCCAAAGCAGCAGCAGCATAAAGGACGGTAAAGAGGAAAAGCCAAAAGCCACATCCAGGGCCTAGATGGATTCTGGCACACAGCAAAACCACAGCAAGTATCAGCTATGGAAATGTCATTTTCCTTCATGATATGCCCTCTCCTTGCTTTCCCCTTACTCTCTCCTGGGCACATCTGTTCTAAGTATTAGTGCTCCAAAAGGCTTGTCCCTCCACATTTTACCCTCACACAGGCTTTCTGGACAGTCATCCTCAACCCAAACCATCTCCAAACCAAACACCCAGCTGGCTCCTGCAGGCACCTCCCGCTCCACTGTCATCCTCCCCAAAGTCTCTCGGTGCTCCACACCCCAGTGACCATCACATCCTTGGACCATCCTCCAGCCAAACCCCTGCAAGTCTCTGCTGACTGCTCTCTCAAGCTCCCACTTCTCGGCCTCCAAGACCTGTGGATTCCACATATCCTCCCCCCCATGGCAAGCTTGGTGCTTTACCTGAGAGACAGAGACACCCCTTCACAACACTGCTGGCCAGCCATCTCAAACTTTCAACAGTCAACTGTCATTTACTAAGCAGCATAATAAACTGGCCATGGAAACTGATGTTGGCACTGAAGTAAAGATGCTGCTCTCTGGGTTAGGCACACACTAAAAATCATACAACTACATCATGACAATTTTGGCAAATTTCAGGAAGGAACCCTGTAAGTCACTGTAAAAATATAAAATGGCATGGTTTAAAGCAGTGGTTCCCATAGGGGGTGACTTCACCCACAAGGAGGCAGCTGGCAATGTTTGGAGACAGTGTTGGTTATCACAACTGGAAGGGAGGGCTGCTGCTGGTATCTACTAAGGGATGCTGCTATAAACAAGACAGTCCCCTACAAAAACAGTTATCTGATTTAAAATGTCAGTAGTGCCCAAGTGGAGAAAGCAGCCCTGGTCTAATTTAATTAGGCTGGGTGACAGCCAGGGGAGGCCACCTTGATAATGCAACATTTGGGGTAAGCATTCAGAGATGAGCAGCAGTCAGCAAGGGGAAGAGCAGACGGGAGAGCAGCTCTCCCAGCACAGGGATAGCAGATAAGAGTTGTAGGTAGCATGGCTAGGACAGGAAAGGAAGGATTGAAGAATGGTCCAGTGAAAATATTACTGAGTGGAAAAAGGAGACACAGTGGCATGTCCTTGACTGATATCACTAAAGGCAGAGAAATGGATAAGCACCACCTATGTGAAGTCAAAATCAACTAGATTTGGTCCCCAACTGGCTTGGGAAGCTGGCTGGGTCTTGGCTTTAGGTAACTGGTGGCTTCCCTGCAGAGCTGAGCCTTCAAGCTGACGGTCCACTGAAAGTGCAGGGAGGAGTTCAGTTTGTAGGCACCTGTGCCATGAGCACAAGACTCTGGGGACAACAGGGCTGGGGATTCACGTTACAGGTGCACATGGAATTAAAAACGGTAGTGACATGAAAGTCACTTTGGAAGTCACAAGAATGGCTGATTTAACTTGAATGCAGCCTTCTAAGTTGCATTTCCTACCAAGTCATTTTCTTGCTTAAAACTCTTCAGCTGAGCCTCCCACACCACCTTTCAGAATAAAGTGCTCAGTCAATAGGACTGCAGCTCACTTCTCCAGCTGCCTCTCCTCCCAGCCTTACCCCGGCACCCGCCTCACTGGAATTCCCTCCTTCCTAGAAAGTAACCCTTTTCTCCTGGCCTTTGGCGAGCTTACCTCTACCAGGAACTCAACCCTCCCCCTCTCCTAGTTCATTCGCAGTGCTCTCGGTTTCTACTTAGCTGGCCCCAACTACTGGATCCTTCGGAGTTTAGCTCTTGTTAGGCTCCCAGAGCACCCAAGGAAGATCAAAACTGAGCATCCGCTTCCCAGCCACCCTCCCCTCCCCGCCTAAGACTGGTAGCAGCTCACTCAAGACCCTTTTAAAACAAAGAAGTACCTCATCGCCACTGTCCGTCAAGAGCAGCTTCTAGTCAGACCCCATAACTGCCCTGGACTCCTGTGCCAGTCACTGGGGCTTCGCCACCTGGCGCTCCCTGGAGGGGAGTCGCCCGAAATACAAACATATCTGGAGATGCCTCATCCTCCGTCTTCCGGGGCACTGCCCAAACTAGGAAACCCTGGTGGCGTAGTACTTAAGTGCTACGTCTGTTAGCCAAAAGGTGTGCAGTTCGAATCCAGGCGCCCCTTAAAAACTATGGGGCAGTTCCCCTCTGTACTATACGGTCGCTGAGTCGGAATCGACTCGACGGCAACAGGTTGCCTGAACTTGGAAGGTCTCGTCCCCCATTTCCCGAAATCTCAAGAGACATTTCAATCCCACCTTCCCTGGAGAGGCCACGCCCCCCACTCCTGGCCCAACCCCTAGCCATGCCCGGCACCGCCCCTTGAGGGGGGCTCATGGCCCGACCTCCCGCTCCGCCTCCTCAGGAGAGGCCATACCCCACCCATCGCCTCAAAGAAGCCAAGCACCCCTCCCCCTAAACGACTGCATTATCCCGCACCTTCCTGCGGCACCTCCTCCCTCGTTATGTCGGCTGCAGATTATGAAGGGCTGCAGTAGCCGCTTCATGATTTCTCTCCCAGGCCTGTCCTCATTCCCGTGGTCTCTTGAGGTCCCTTCCCACCTCCGATCGGCCCTCGTCCCGCAGCCCGCCCTTCTCCTCGGGGCATCCCTTTGTTCCTCTTGGCCCCGCCTCAGGCTGGCGCTAGGTTTCATCGCTCGCTAGCGCGCGCCGCAAACGAAACCTCACCCGCCAACAGCCGGTCCCCCACGCACTCCAGACCCGTGACCGGGAGGAGTATGAGCTCCGAGGTGGCCCGGGGCCACACGTAGTCATCGTGAGCGTCCATGTCGGTCCTCAGCCGCGACTACTACCACTGAGAAAAGAGCCGCACTCTCGCGAGAACGACCCTTCCCCGCGCGCCGCGCCGCCGATCGACTGAGCCTCTGGCTACAGGTAGCCGACCTTAGGGACGCCTGGGCGCAACTGATGTCCAATGACGACCCTCCGCCCCACGCGATCCCTCTCATGATTGGTGGGGCCTGCGAGGGGCTGCAGCCCTCGCCCCTCCCCTCACGTGACGCTCGCAGAGTACTCCGGACCGCTTGCCTGCTTAGGCTTGCTCAGGTCTCCCTCCCATCGAGCAGGAGCTTGTTAGGCCCGTGGCTCGAAGCCGTGTGATTTTATTTGACATTATCAGGGCATCATGGGTCTATACACAATAAATAACATTACTATAGGAACTGCGCTCCAATCGCGGCTGGCGGTGGGGTGGGGCAAGACATCGGCCATGCCTTTGGTCTGCAGCAGGGCAGGGGGACAGCAGGGCCCCAATCTCAGGCGGTGGCCGCCTCGAGGGGGAGGGGCCGGAGCCGACCCTCCCCTCAGAGCTCCACGCGGGCGTCGCGGTAGGCCCGGTCTAGAGCCCACTCGGGCTGCGAGTCGGCGCCTTCTTGGGCCAGGCGCGCCATCTCCTGCTGGAAGAGTGCCTGCCGTGCCCGACTAGGGTCTACGTTGATCCAGTTGTTGGCGATCCACTTGGTGCCGCGCGTGACCAGGCAGCCTCCATGCAGTGAATAGTCGTCCACGTCGCCCACCCAGCCTGTCATTGGAGGATGTTGTCAGCAAGGAGAAAACTGGGAGACACCGCAGGCTGGGCTAGTCTAGCCTCGGCCTCTTCTGGTCCAAGGGCTCGGAGTGGGCCCAGCTCTGCACACCCCAGGTGGCAACTAGCCAGCCCCAAGGCCTCTGTGGGATGTCAGCCTGTTGACCAACTAGTGCTTTGTGCACACCACTAGCCCTCCAAGACCAGCTTTCTTACTGGCGGCCCTGTCCACAGCCCTTCCCAGGGTGAGCTGACAAGGACATGGGTTGACACAGTCCCAGAGAGCAGGAAGGCTAGGCTAGGTACCAGCCCATCGAGGTCAGTTAGGATAATCTTTGAAGGGGCACCAGAGACAGAATACTACTGGGGTGACCAGAAACAGCCCTACGGGGGGGCTGGGTAAGGGGAACCCTTCCCTGGTCCCTGGTCACCCCAGCCTGACTGCAAGCACTCACCTTGCCCGTCAGGCAGGTAGTTGTACCAAAAGACTGCTGTGCCCTGCCGGGGTTTAACACGCAGATTCCCCTTGTCACAGTGCCTCCGAGTGTCACGGAGGTCCACATCATCCTGAATTAGACTCTGTGGGCAGCAAGGTGCTGGAGTTTGCACGCTGCCCCTACCACATGGACAGGCAGCCCAAGGTGGCCAGAAGAAACCAGCCAAATGTGCCAGGGTGTGCTGAGCCTGCCTCCCAGGCCTGGCACGGTATGTACTCTGTGAGCCCAAGGCCGGGCTAGCTCTTACCATTTCATCATAGGTCCTGTTGTCTGCTACTGGGAAGACAGTCTCACCTCCGCCGGTGACGTTGTTCAGATAAAACAACACCGTCATGTAGCTGCAAGGCAGGGGGGTGATGAACAGGTCTCTGGCCGTACAACATTCCCATGGGCTCACCTGTGGGCAGGACAGGCTGCCCGGGTTCCCAGGGACCAGACGGATAGGCCAGTGCCAAGATGCCCCTAGTCCTTTCCTCTGCCCACAAGCCCTGTTCTTCTGTGTGCCGTGTTTTCGGCAGCCGAGATCACAGGTGCACTAAGCCAAATGATGTGGCTCTGACCAAGAGCCCAGATAAGAAAAGGAGGCTACAGAGGCAGCTAGGTCATGCAGAAAGGCTGGTGGGGGAGAACAGGGGGCTGAGCCCCAGCAGCCACATGGAAAGGAAAGACCTGCCTCGGCATTGGCAAGGAAAGGGCACAGGAGAGAGAAGTTGAGGACTCCAGCGGTGGAAGCAGGATCAGCACCTGGGAACTCTCCCAGGCAAGAATGAGGCAGCTAGTCTTTCCCCTAGCTTCAGACCTCTGGGGGCAAGGTTCAGTGTCTCTCTGGGTACCTCAATCACTGTTGACCAGAACGGGCAAGGTGGCCAGCAGCCAACCCTGTCCTATCACTTGGTAAACAGCTTGGAGGAGGAGACAAGAGATGCATCCACCAGAATGGCCTCAGTGCTCTTCTGGCCCCATGCCAAGGGGTGTGCCCACAGTACTGGGCCTGTGTCACAGAGGGTGCCTGGTCTGGGAGCTATAGGCAGTCCCTGGGTGGGTGGGGAGGTACTTGCCGGCAGGAAGTCTCGAAGGGTACGGACTCATTGGCTACCAGCTTGGTGTGAGAGCAGATGGTCTCCGGGTACACGGGCCCACTGTCCACGTGGGCATGGTAGTGGCCTCCCTCTCCATATCGTACAACCTGCAGTGGCTCGCTGAGCTCCACGATCTCAGGTGACAGGCGGGTGAGACGCAGCACCCTGGTGAGCAGCGGGCAGTCGGCTGGGCACCCTGAAGGAGCCAGCCAAGATGGACCCTGGGCCTGCCCCAATCTCTACCCTCGCCCACCTTCCCTGGAAACCTCGTGAAGCACCCCAGACTGGCCCTGTAGGAGCAGGAAGGGATCACTCATGATGAACTCTTCTCCCTGGATGTCAGAGGCCCATTGAGTGGGAAAGATGAGATTCCACTAAGTTTGGGGGCTCAGACTTGCCCCATGCCCTCAGGAAGGAGGCTGTTAATCTAAAATGCCTAGCTGCTCTGGGATAGGAAGTCCCACGAGCAGAGAAAGGGGGGTCATTTCTTCTAATTAACTGAAAACAATCTATTTCTAATCCTAGTTGTTTGTAAATTGTTTCCTGCAATTAGGGCTAATTTGTCTTGTTAATTGCCCGTCTTTCAGCAAGACCCATCCTGGTCTAGCAAGTGAGACTTAATCCTGAGGAGACTAATGAGTTCTGTCCTCTCAGCCCCCTTCCAAGCTTCTCAGGGGCCCCAGCATGTCTTCTCCCCTGCACCAGGCAGAGATGGAGGACAGACTCAGGTGCTCACCTCTGGCGGATGGCACGCATGACGTGGTGGGCGCCCTCACCCTGGTAGAGCCATGTGTGGTGGCTGTTCCTCACCAGCTCACTGGTCTCTGCCTTGTGATTCCTCATGTACTTGTGGAAGTCGCGAAGGTCCATGCTGGAGAACTCTTGCAGACTCAGCACTCCTGCAGAATGGAGCTGCTGTCAGTGCTCACTGAGCCCCCAGGGAGGCTGCAGCAGCCCCTGGCCTCAGGCACTGGGAGGCTGTGTGTGTACCTGCACCCCACCCGGACTCTTGGGCCAGGTAAACCTGGTTTCCGTCACATCAGGCCCTAAGGGAAGGCCCAAAGGAGTTCATCATTTCCTCACTTAACCCCATTGATTGGTCCAGAAAGGGAAGAAACCCAGCCCCTGTAGAGTGGCCAGACCAGAGCAGGGTCTCCAAAGGAAGCTGCAGCCAGGACCCCTAGGCTAAGGACCACCTCAGTCTCTGGCCTCGCTCGGAAGACTGGGGTGGCCACCTTCTAGCCTTATGGAAGGTAAGGAGAGAGAGTAGCCAGCCTGCACTCCTCCAGGCCTTTCATACCTTCATACTGGATGGCACCTGCTGGGTCCAGTCCTCAGGGGATGCCTCAGGACCTCAGGCCCCATCCTGGACGAAACACATCCAGCCAGTCCTGCCTGCTGGGTCACTGGCCCACTTTGGCAAAGAAAGCCAGGCTGCTCCCCTAAATGAGAAGCCCCTCCCCGTTCTTGCCCAACCCATAGCGCAGGGGCTCCACCCTGTTGGGGCTCTACTAGCTGGCTGGTGGTACCTATGCTCCATGCTGTTCTGGCTGACCCAAGGGAGACACCTGCCACCCCTTGGCCCAGATTTCTCTGAGGGTGGGGGATACTCAAGGGCTGTGAGCCTGTCACCAGCTCTGTACATAGAGGCAGTGGCTGTAGGACATCCCTCCAGTCACAGGGCCAAGCCAGGTAAGATTCTTCAGTCAGGGTTCACCCACAAGGCCATTTTTCTCAGTCCTGTTTTGCTGTTGTATCTTCATCAGTTGGTATAGAATGTAAGCACTAGGGTGATGACCACCTCTCAGAAGCTTCCTAGGTGACTCCTGAAGGCGGAGAGGTCACTCATGTGACAGCCTCCCTGCCCACTCCCAGCCCAGCAGTCGGCAGCTCCGCCACTGCTGTGCTTCAGCGTGGCTTCAGGTGGAAGGGCGAAGGAGGGGCACCTTGGCTAGGCCACAGGGGCTGCCTGCGGGGGCACACCCCACCCCTGGGAGGACAGAGGCAAGACTGAGCAGGGCAGCCCAGCTCAAGACTGGCTCGCTGTCCCCTTGTTGCCGTTCCACTTGCTATGCCCTCTGCCAACTGACAGCCCCATCTCCTGCACCCCAAACTCCGCCTGAGGAGAGTCAAAAAAGGTCTCCAAGAATTGCTCTCAGGTGTCACCAAGAAGAATGGGAGGGGCTGGCTGCCCGATGTCTTGTTTGGGATGAGAGGCAAGGCTGGGTGCTTCTACGTCCCTAGCCACTTGAGCAGCTGGGCAGAGAAGCTGGCTGGCTATTGGGCAGCACCTCAGCTTTCAAGGGGTAGCCAGGGAGCTCAGGGAGCAGGACTGTGGCCCGGTGTGAGCTCACCATCACCATCAGGGTCAGCCTTGATGACGGAGTACATCTCTTGAATGCTCTCGGGCGTCATCCACCGTCCATTTCCCAGGCGAGTGTGGGCCAGGACCTGCAGCACAAGAGAGGCCCCTCAGTGGGCAGGCTCCACTAACGGCGGGTCATCAGGGCACAGATGGACCAGCTCTTGCTGTAGGGCCTAGGGAGCAGATGAGAGGAGATGGACATGGACTCAAGATAGAGCCTGAAGGTCCCTGGGAAGAAGTGGGTGTGGGCAGAGAGGTCCAGAGGCATGTGGATAGACTAGAGAGTAGTCAAGAGGTCTCAGAGCCATGGGCATGTCAGCCCTGCTGGTACTGTGACCTCCAGGGCATGCGTTAGTGACTGGCTAGAAGCAGAGTGAGGACAGACCTCTGACTCATTCAGATAGACCAGGTTGGGGAAGCCAAGCCTGGGGTGTGAAGAAACAGGCATCAGAAACAGGCCACTGGGCTCCTCGAAGGACCAGGCTCGGGGGGCAATAAACCTCATGCCCTGCCAAACCTCTCCTAGAAACTCTGCGTGAGGGGCATGTAGGGTGTCTGGATTGCTGGTCACTTCAGTACTGTATCCCCCGTGAGGTCTACGAGGCCCCCAGCCATGGGAGCAAGGGACCTAGACCAGTGAAGACACATCACCTGAATGCCGTGGCAATAAATACCAAGTGGGTCCCCCTGACATCTTTTGGTTCACTGGGTACCAAGGGGTCCTCCAGAGACAGAAGCGGGGGACCCTAGACCCGGATGTGCCCGAGCTAGCCTGGGGTAGCATCTGACTCTTGAGATCAGGGCTGAGCTGGACAAGTAAACTTGTCACCAGAAAGGAAATTCTGGGTACTGCTACCCTGTGCCTATTCCAGGGTCCTGACCTCACGGAGCTGCAGGCGACCATCATGGTTCTGGTCCAGCAGCTGGAAGAGGTCCAGCTGGCTGACCTGCATTGTGCCCAGTGCCTCCTCATACTCCTCAGTGGGCAGGATCTGGCTGCGCTGCAAGCCCTTCATCTGTGCCAGGTGGATGATGAGCCGACACTCCTCGTCACTCAAGAAGCCGGGTATTTCTGCAGTAAGAGAAGGGGGTGGTGAGGCCTCGAGGGAGGATCTTGCTCCCTGCAGGGCTCCTAGGGCCTGCGGCGTTCCCTACCCTCCAGTGACACACTCCCTGCTGTCACACACCACTTTCCGTCTGGTCTGGACTCTAGCCTCAACATGAAGTTGTCCTGCAGTTAGCCAATTTTTGGAAAGTGGACCCTCAGTCTTTACTCAGAGAGCACAAGTCAAGCTGAACTCAAGTTAAACCCTGCCACCCTGGAGCAGGGCAGAAGGCTGGAAGGCGGACCTCCATTTCTTACTAGGTATATATATAGTTAAAAAGCAGTGGAAGGGTCACTGGTTCTTGCTTTCATTTTTGCTTTACAGCAAAAAAATAAGGAAGGTACAAGACATCCCAGTGCTTCTGGCCAGTCCAAAGGCTTTGCCCACCACTGTTCTACACAGGTGGGCTCTGGTCATTTGACCAAGACTGGGTTGTCTGGTGACTTTCCAGGCTGGGAAGAGGGAGGGAGAAGGTGTCACTCAGATTTCGGCCCATACTGATCTCTAAGAAGATGCTTCAGGCACCAGTGTACTGAGTAACTGCTGGGTGCCTCTAAGGCTGAGTGCAAGTCAGACCTGGGCTTTAGCTCTCGTGGCTAGATGTCCTCACACCAGCAGGCAGCTTGGTGGAATGGAACGCCCCTGTCCTGACATTCCCAGAGCCTTTCCAGGGCAGCAGTCCAGACCTTGCTTCGTTCCTCTCAAGGTTAGCTAGGAAACATGATCTCTGCCACCACATATTAACATATTTTACTCCAGAATCTAACACTTTCTAGGGATAACAAAGATGTGGTTTGCATTATAGAACACACAGTATTGGTAAGGTTACCAAGGGAACCTGATCAGCCACAGATCAACAGCTTTCCCTGTCAGTTTGTGATGCAGATATGGGTTCTTCCTGACTGTTGTGATGCAAATAGAACAGTTCCTCCTGGCAGTTGAGAGGTGGCTACTGTGGACTCGGGCTGAACTGCAAACCAAGTTACTACCTCCCCCTCCCATCTATGGCATCGCTCCCCTACCCCCACCCCCGCTTCCCATAAAACCCAACTTCCCAAAATCTATGTGGGGTCTTTTTCCACTCATGGAGACTAACCCATTCCCTCTTTGGAACATACTTTCCCTTAATAAACTTTTCCATCATTTGCTACTAAAAATGATGCATCCTTGTGTGCTGTGGGGGATGGGGATCGCTGTTTGCCACCCCTTGGGAGACCGAACTTGCTAGGTCGATCTCCGGAACCTGGAACCCGAATCAGGTCACTTGGAGTCTAATCAGTTACACGACCTCGACGATTCCCTGCTGGGAAAGCGGCCTTCCTTAGATGGGGGTCAGAGGTCCAACGCAGGGGCTGACTGAGAGGACAAAAACCACAGCTGGATGTCTCTCCTTGGGACTCCTACAGAGGGGCTGGCCACTTACCCTGCACTACTCCCAACATAAAGCACGAGTCATCGTTGAGAGGGAGGAAACGGCTGCTCTGGCCAGGAATGGAGATTTTAGTAGCAACTCCCACCTCTGGCCTGCGTGAACCCTCCCACCCCAACCCTGCAAACCCAGAAAGGGTGGGAGCTGGGCACTGGGAGGGCCCCCTGCCAGACCATGGGGCTAGGTCAAATTGTTAGTCAACAGTCATCTCTTGATTTGTTCTGTTTGTAAAAGTAAACCAGAAAAGGAAAAAAAAACAAAACACAGGCCCAGATCTCTTCAGTTTATTAGGGCCTGTAATCCGCAGGCCCAGCAGTCCCCTCCCCCTCCCCCCTGCCGTTGCTAATCAAATGCAAACAGGTGGGCCCAAGCCCTGGCGAGCTGGGCAAACACCAGCACAAACCCCCATCTCTGCTGTGCAGCCCTCTAAAGCCCTCAGCCTCGGCCCATTCAGACCAGGACGGACAAGGCAGGTCATGGAGCGAAGGCTGTGGCAGCTGGCAGCACTGGCGCTGCTGTGGACTCACAGCACAGTGGCAGCTCTCTGGGGCTCCCCGCAGTGCACCCCCACCCCCCAAAACATGGCACTGTGCCACCATATTGGCTATGCAGAGATGCGGCTGCCCAACTTGCTGGACCAGGACACGGCAGCTGAGGCCACCCAGCAGTCAGTCAGCTGGCTGCACCAGCTTACCTGGGAGTGTCCCCTTGATGCCCACCTCTTCCTCTGCCCATCTTGGCCCCTTTGTGCCTCGACAGGTAGGGCAGAGACTCAGAGGCTCAGCTAGCAGGTGCAGACGGGAACCCCTCCTCAGCCAGGGCCCACTCTGGCAGCAACGTGCCCCTTCACTGACCCTTGCTGACTAAGCATAATCAGGGTCATCCTGTGGTGGTCTCCAGTGCCGGTGGGGCAGGTATCCATGGGATCAGAGGAGATGGGGGCTGGGGACCACCAGCTGTGAGCACCATGGGCTCAAGCTTCAGTCCAGCCCCACAAACAAGCAAGGTTCTTGAATGCTGAGGTGTAGCTGGGGGACCGGGAGCACTCATCCAGTGAGGTATGGGAGCTCCGTGGCTCAAGGAATCCTGGCAGGAGATGGTGCCATGTCCCCACCGGCACCCCAGGCCTCAGACACTCCTTGCCCATCTGGTGGTCTTTTCTTGCCAAGTCCTGTGATGGAAAGGCCAGGCCCTCTTCCTCAGCCTACACTAGACTCTGAACAACTGCTCCTTCTTCTAGGAGCGAAGGCCCTTTGCAGAGCCTCTGGCAGCCAGGGCAGTGACAGCGGGTGCTTTCCCCACATGAGGCCTCTGCACTCTTCACCATCCCCAGGGACTGCAGGGCCTTGAAGGCCTTTCAGAACAAGAGGGAGGGCTCTGCCTTCTCCCTTCAAAAGGGGAGGGAAGGCCCAAGGTGCAGGGTCCCTCCCATCCCCCTCTCCCTGACAAAAGACTGCTACTCCAGCCAGAGCCACTGGTGCTCTGGAAAGAAGTCCCAGCTACAAGCAGAGGGCAAGAGAGAGGAGGAGGCAGGAGTGGGAGCCTGGAGGGAGGGTGGAGACGCAAGCCTACAGGAACTAGGTCCAAGGCAGTTGCTAGGTGACTGGCAGTTGCTAGGTGACCAAAGTGTCCGTTGCCCAGTGACCGTGGAGACTCACCGGTCACACAGCAGAGAGGCCACAGCTGATCTAGGAGCCCAGCCTGCAGCCTCCTAGTCCCTGTCTCGAGTGTCCCGACATCTCTGAGCTTGTTCTTTCCGGGGTCGTCTACCCCTGTTGCAGGCCATGCAGGCCCGCTGAGCCCCCATCATGGCCTGCTACGGCTACCCTTGGCCAGCCATCCTACCTTGCGACGCTTCCCTGCAGACCATGGCCTCTGTGTCGGCGGCGCCGTCGCCAACGCCTCGTACTAGGCCGGCCCCTGTGAGAGTACCGCCTCCGGGCTGGGCTCAGCCCCTTCAACTGACTCCCCACAGCCATCAGTGAGCAAACCAAGGGATCCTCCCGCAACAGGGGTCTGTCTCCCAAAGAGCTAAGAACTCGGGGAAAGCAGGGGCCCGCGCCCTTCCCCCAGTGGACGCCTCACACCATCTCCTCCCCCCAGCGCAACCGCCAGCTGCACCGACCGCGAGCTGCAGGAGGCGCGCTGGTCCAAAGAGATCCCGGACACGCTCTGCGTCAGCGGCTTCGGTCAGCCCCACGCACGAGTGCAGCACCCCTTACATGTCCCTCGCAAGTGCCTCTTTGCCAGGTTCTGGCTCAGTGCCAAGGCGAATGTGAAGAGGGGATACCCAAATGGCATGCGTGGTTAACGCTAAAAAACAAAACCCCAAATAAACTTTTTACACATAAGACACTGCTAAAACATCACACACACACACACACACACAAAGGCCGGGGAACGCGGTACCTAGAGGACAGCCCTTCCCTGAGATCTGTTTTCAAGAACAGAGCATCGGTTTAGTTCGCCAGGTGGGGCAACAGGGTGGGGAGCCACCTCATCGCCTGTGCCCTCTGATCTGCTTCAGCTGGGAAGGTCAGGCTCTCCAGGCGCAATAGGACAGCCTCCAGCCTCTCAGACTGTGACCTGGACTCCGGCGGAATTGGCGCCCATCCTGAGACGGTGGCTGCAGCTGGACGCCACGTGCGTGCACAAGCTCGTGCGCGGTGCCCACAGCTGTGCCTCTGTGTTCGGCCGGGAGGCGGGGGTGCGGGCGGTCTTGCCGGCTCTGCATGACCACCGCCTACGCCTGGAGCGGTGCAGCGGCCGTGACAGGGCCGTGGTGCGCAGGTGGCGCCGGCACCAGTGCTCAGCATAGCTCTGGTCCGAGGAGCAGAGCACCTGGGACTCTGTTACTAAGGCCTCTGCAGTGGCCAGGCAAAATGTGGCTGCTCCTAGGGACATTGATAAAAACCTGTCTGCTGCCCACTCCCATGGGGATTTGCAGACACATCTAGAAAGGCCTCAAGGGTCCCCCACGAAGAGCTCACTGAGAAGTTGCCTATTTTCCATGGACACAGCCAGCAAACGGCCAGAGCAGGCACTGCTGTATAGGCAGGAGCCTGCCTGCCCCTTTCTGACCTCCCAGGCACAGGATGACAGCCCAGCTAAAGCTTAGCTGCCGCTTGCAAGCCCGGGCACCCCAAGCTGAGTCAGGGCAGGCACTGGGTCTTGGGCTGTGCTCACAGGCACCAGGATGCTGCTTGTCACAGTTCAGACAGACCCCCTTCTACCCGCTGACCCTTCCTGAGTCCACAGCCCCGCTAAGCAGCAGAAAGCACACGGAAGAGCTGGGCTGGAGGGTTTCCATGCAGAAAGCTGCATCAAGCTGCTTAAAAACCTCAGATGTTGTGTACACTAAAATTCTTTCTTTCTTTATAGGCCTCTGGTGTTTGTCACTAACACAGTGGTCTCACCTGGCTGCCTGTATTCTTAAGCAGGAAAGTACATGTGGAAATCCTCTGATAAAGCAAACTGTACTTTTAAAATGAAATGTGTTGTGTACTGGTGGCAGTTACTCGTTTATCTTCAGTAATTAAGAAAAGATAAAAGTCTTGCTGGCTCACTGGAAGTGTCTGTCCCCTCCTGCCCTTGCCTGATCAGGAGGTCCCTTCCCAGTGTGATGGAGGAGGCCACTCTGAGCAAGCAGGTAGGTGCTGGGGTAGGAATGTATGGTAAACTCCTCCAGCCAGCCTTGAACTTGCAGCCCTCGATATGGTGCTAGGCACTGGACCCACAGCTAGAACAAATCAGGCCTCCCACATGGCAGCTCCCCTTTGGGGCCAAAGGCACAAATGACACAAATGGATACAGAAAATCTTCTTCAACAGTTGAGAGTGCTCAAAAGGAAAGCAAGCAGGCTGAATCTAAGGGGCAGGGCGGGGGTGGGGGAGTGCCTGGGAGCCTCTAAGGATGGGAGGGTGTGGGAGGCCTCTGAGCCCTAGATGTCTGAGTGGGTGCCTGACGGACACTGCTATGGACCCAAAAAGTATGTGCTGTAAATCCTAACCTCTGTGCCCTGGGTTATAATCCCACTTTGGAATGGGTTGTCTCTATTGTATTAATGAGACAGGATTAGTGTACAGGGTATCTTGAGTCAATCTCTTTGGAGATATAAAAGAGATTAAACAATGAACAGAATGAAATGGTGTAAGAGAGATGCCAAGACACATGGACTCTCCAAGGAACCAAGCAACAGACAAGAGCCTTCTTCTGGGGCCAAAAGAGAGAAAGCCTTCCCACGGAACTGCTGCTCTGAGTTCAGACTTTTAGCCTCCTGAACTGTGAGAAAATAAATTTCTGTTTACTACAGCCATCCACTTACGGTACTTCTGTTAGAGCAGCACTAGACAACCCCCACAGAGGTGAAGGCACCAGCTGTGCAAAGAGAAAGTGTGAGCTTTCTGGTGGCAGGAACAAGCACATACAAAGGAGGCAGCAATAAGCTCGGTGTCTGAGAATCTGTGAGGAGTGTGTGAGGGGAAGAGGTAGGAGATGAAGCCTGAATGGAGAGAGGGCCAAGGGGCACCGAATGAGACTTAGAAGTGTAATGGAAGTCTTGGAGAGCTTTAAGGAAGGGAGTGATGGGATTTGATCTGCCCTTTAAAGACAGAATTAATGTGGAATCAAGGGAGGCGACACCCCCAGGGAGGTGGCAATGACTCAGAACTGAAGCATCCCTGTTCTGAATGAAAACTTCTCAGTGTGAAGTCCTCAGCAGACTCCTGAGAGCTCAAACCTTGGGAAATACCCACCACAATCAGGTCCCCCTCACCAAATGTCTCAGGATGGGTGGGAAACAGGAATGTTCCCTGGACAGATCGGAGCTGCATGGGCCTTCCCTGTGAAGTGGTGGGATTCCCTTCCACAGAGAAGGAGGCACCATGGGGCAGAGCCCTGGCTCCCTTAACCCAGCTCACACCTGGAAGCATCTACCCCTTCAGTCTTGGCATCCTGGGTCCCCCAGGCTGCTAAGTCACAGGTTTGGAACCAAGAAAAGCAGGGCAGGGGAGACAGAGCTCTCAGCAGGCTCACCCCTCTTGGGCCCTGGCTGCTTCTTTAGGGTGATAACAGACAGGAGACTGATTGACAGACAGATAGGCAGGTACAGAGCCATACTACTCCTTCTTGGGGTGAAGGGTCCTTTTTTGTATTAATCTAAAAACAGCATTCAGGACTTGCCGAGGCCTGTCACCCACAAAAGCCCCTGTGAACAAAGTTGCAAGCTTATGTGATGGTGGGCAGAGGCATCTCACCCGTGACATATTTCTGGCCATACTCTCCTTGATAATATTTTGCAACCTAATCAAACCTTCCTCAAAAACACCTTTTTATCTCCCGGCACAAGGATCAAAGAAGAAGGGTTTTACAACCCACTTGGCTTAATGAATTCCAATGCAGCACGCCCAGCCTGAGAGCACCGAGGCCGGCCCAGCCCTGCTGGCTTCCCCCATCTGCACTTCCCCCTGCACATGTGAAATGCAAGATTGCAGAAAAGCCCTGGGGAGCTCCCCAAGGTGACACCACACACAACCTTTCCACTTCCTACAACAGAAAGACAGATAGGCTTCCAAGTTTATTATATTTGGTAAGGCAAATAGACAAATACTAAAGAAATACCCTTCTTAGAACAGTTTAAGAGAGGCTTAGAGTGGGGGATAGTGGGCACTTACTGTCCCCACAGGAAGAGATAAGAAAGAACAAAGAAGGAACAAATAGAGACAGTCAGATTAACTTTTAAGATGAGTCTATCCCTCCTTCCTGCACCTTTGACCTCGAGGATACAGCTCAAGGTATAGCTTTATTTTCACTGTTGATTATAATCACAATATATTTGTCTTGGGACATTACCTAAAAGACCCTAATGATTAACATGAAAAAAGACCACAATGTATCGGTTCTTTTACTAGCTAACAGAGAAGACCCTAATAATTAACATGAAGAGAGACCACAAGGTATCAACTCCTTACTAACCAATAGCTTATGTGGTCAAAGAGCAGTTACCTCATTAATTATAAAAATAAAGACAGGCCTTGACAGGCTGTCGATCTCCAGATTCCTGGTTGTCTCAGTCTCATCATTTCCTCCTTCGCCAACGCCATCCATCCCTTCGTGGTCCCGAAACCCTGCTGGGGCTGGCTCCCAGCAAGGACTGCTCCTCCCTGAGTATCCTGTCCCCTGTAGGTTCCCTCTCTCACTCACTCATCCTTATACACAGCCCACTTCATTTCTCCAGAGCAAGCCCTGGGACTTTCAGGGAAACCCTTTTGGTGTAGTCGTTAACTGCTACGTCTGCTAACCAAAAGGTCAGCAGTTCATATCCAGTTCAAAGGTCAGGCACTTCTTGGAAACTCTAAGGAGTAATTCTACTGTGTCCTATAGGGTCACTATAAGTCAGAATCAACTTGACAGCAATGAGTTTGGTTTGGGGGACTTTCAGTGTAAAACTGGAACATTTCTCACTGACTGACCTGAGGATAATTTAAGTGTTTTGAAGGAGCAGGACAACAGGCAGAAGGCTCTTGTTGCACCTGCCCAGTTCTCCTAATCATGCCCCCTTAATGTGTCTGAAGAAAGACGGTCCCATCTGAACCAGTTTACTTTTTCTCACATCTCTTCTGTATTCCTGAAATTTACTCCTGGTGACTTCAGGTCTGGGTTTCTCATTCTGTGCTTTGTATGACTTTGCCACAAAAAGGTGCTTATTAGAAGGCCTTTGGCCTCATGAAAGAGCCCCAGTGGCGTGGTTAGTTAAGTACATGGCTGCTTACTGAAAGGTTAAGAGAATCCACGAGCTGCTCCATGGGAGAAGACGTGGCAGCCTGCTTCGATAAGATTTATAGGCTTAGAAACCCTATGGGACAGTTCTACTGTGTCCTATAGGGCCGCTGTTTGAGTCAGAAACCCTATGGGGCAGTCCTATTCTGTCCTGTAGGGCTGCTAGGAGTCAGAATTGACTCAATAGCAATGGGTTAGTCCCATGGCTTGCTAAGTCTGAATTAAATACATATAAGTGTCAGGAAGGCTGAAAAGGAAAAGCATACCCCTCTCAGATGCATCTGTTCACAGCAGTGTAGTGGTAATGGGGTGCTGTTCTCTCTGCCTGGATCACCCTTCTCCCAGCAACCACCTGGCTCAATCCTGCACCTCTTACAGGGCTTTGCTCAAGTGACTTTTTCATGGTGGCCCTCCCAGGCCACCCTGTTTAGAATTACAACTGAAAGTGAATTCTGTCTTATTTGTCTGCAATAACTTATCCCCTTCTGACATACTGTTTGTATTTATTTGTCTATTTATTGTCTAACTTCTCCCATTTGAATATCAACTCCATTTTCTGTTTAGTCTTGTTTTGTTTTCCTATTTTGTTCAGTGCTGTTCTGAGCAGCTAAAATAGAACCAGGCACAGACTTCATTGTCAGTGGTAATCATCGCAATAATAAAGAAGGCAAAGGACTGATACCATAATCTATTTTGCCATAATCAGCAAGCAGGGGACATTAGTCCCATAGGTCTGGGAATAATTCCCAGCCAGGGCCCTTTCCCCAAAGGGCAATGGTATGTGCTCAGATGCTCTGCTGAGGTCCCAGCCCCCTTCTTAATGCCCACTACCCACACCATACCCCCAGCAGCCAGGAAAGGTCCCAAGTTGGCAGAAATGTATGCCACTGAGGCCAGATTCTCAGGGCTGAGCCAAGCAAGGCTACAGATAAGGTCCATGAGTCTGGTGTCTCTACCTCCACTGACATGGGGAGGCTTTGAAGGACTCCAGGGTCTTTATAGCTAACACTGTGGCTTTAGAGAGCAGGCTGCCTGGCTTCTAATCCTAGCATCACCAATGAACTGGCTGTGTGAGTTGGCTTCACTGTCTCATCCACTAACTAGCCAGAGAGTTGGGGACCATGCCCACCTGCGAGGGGTGACGAAAGGTTTAAATAAAGCGGTCAGGTGAAACCCACTCCATAACAAGAGCTCAGGAAACAGGAATTAGGATGCTGGCTGCAGAGGACCTGCCCTGGAAGGCTTTGTCTATGA
Organism: Heterohyrax brucei; assembly: GCA_028571685.1. Lineage (NCBI taxonomy): Eukaryota > Metazoa > Chordata > Mammalia > Hyracoidea > Procaviidae > Heterohyrax > Heterohyrax brucei. Next base: position 17,329,239 of record CM053158.1, read on the forward strand.
GAGCTGATACAAAGACTCCACCTAGACTGTCTGTAGCAGAGGTTAGTGTCACCGGGGGACAGGCCTGAAGGTGCCAGCTTACCCACATCTGGATAGCCTGCTTCTCATCAGACCACAGGCTTGAGGTCCCCGAACAAGAGGCTCAGAGATCAGCCGTAGACCAGATTATCACTCCCTGCCCCAACTCTAAAAGGTGATATAATTAATGGTGGCAGGGATGTCCAAAGATATCGGAGAAATGTTTAGACACTAGCTTCAGGGTCACATTGCCCAGTCCTGAGATGGAAGGATCAGCTGTAGAGAAGACGCATAAGAGGGAGTGTGCAGAGGTCACCCCTTTACCCTGTTACGGGGACAGCCATGCCATTTCACTTTGGTAAACATCTGGGTGGATAAAAGAATGGGCTACTTTGACGCAGCCATTTTCAAAACAGATGTCACGTGGTCAAACTGAGTCTTAGGGCTGCCACGGACTGCAGCCCCTACCGGGCCTTCCAGGGGCACCCGAGCTGACTCACCGAAGAGCAGCGGCTTCAGGCTGAGGGTTCGGATGAAGTGGTCCCTGTCGGCGACCAGCTGGACTCTGCGCTCATACCCCACCTAAGGGAGAGAGGCGCAGCGGGCAGCTCTGTAGCCAGGCTGCCTGGGCCTCCCTCTCCTCACCCGGGAAGGAGAATGTCACCCCATCCCGGCGTCCGTCCTCTCTGGCTCGACCCTACACAACCTGAAGCGGGTGGAGCAGCTGGTCCTCACCTTGATGCCCTCAAGCCTGGTGAGGGGGCCCAGGGTTGGCGCTGGCCCCGGGCTCGGGGCGCGGCGCTGGGGACCGGGGTCGCTGCTCTCGTCGCCGTTGCTGTAGTGCACGAAGAGGAGCAGCGCCAGGACGTTGCCCAGGTACAGGTGCACAAACACCATCAGCACTAAGAAGTAGGCGCGCGAGCAGATGCCGCGGGGCTTGCACAGCGGCCTCACCGGCGCGTCCTCGTCATCGCCCAGCCCCGCCGCCACGCGGGCCCGGCTGCGCTCGGCCGGCGCCCACTCCGGACACGCGGCCTTGCAGGCCGCCGCCACCTCGGGCCGCGGGTCTGCCGCCGCCGCCATGGCGCCCCGGCCGCGCGCGCGCCCAGGGGAGGGGCCGCGGGGTGCCCGCGCCGCGCCGTCACCCGGACAACGGCCGCCGGGCCCGCGCTCCGCGGTCACTAGGAGACGGTGCCGAGGCAGCTGCGCCGGCTGGGCTGCCTTCGCTGCACTGCGCTCAGCCTCTGCGTGGCGGACCCCAGGCCAGCGAGCCGCGAGACCAGCAGATAGTGATGCACACGCCTCGGGGCAGAGGCCGACCCCCAAAGCACGGAGGCAGGAGACAGCCGCACCAGTAAGGCAGCCGCCATTGGTAGTTGCTCCGTTCCCGGCTTCAGATGCCTCCTTCCCTCCGCCCAGAAAATTACGGTCTGCATTTTCTCGCTGCGGGAGTGGTGATGGTAGGGCAGCGGGGAGGAGGCAGCGGCAGGTGATGATTCAGTACTGCGACAGTTTCAGGGGCGCCGCGGGGGCCGATGACTACGCGCGTGGTGATGTAGGACCCACGACACACGCCTGTGCTGGAGGCCAAGAGCACGGAGGACTGCTGCTCCACCAGGCCCTCAGCAGGAAGCCGCCTGGTGCCCGGGGTCGCCTAGGCGTTGGGATCCAGGAGGGGCCTTGGCACCAGGAAGGTCACCTCCGTAATGGTAACCCACAGAAATGCGGTTAAGTCGTGGGGAGGGAGGAAGGAAACGGGAGCACTCTATTTGCCTGGAAGCACATGTAAACAGCCTCTTCCACAATCGAGACACCATCACCTCAGAACCAAAAACCAAACCCGCTGCTGTTGAGTTGATTCTGACTCACAGCGATCCTATAGGACAGAGTAGAACTGCCCTACAGAGTGTCCAGGAAACGCCTGGTAGATTCAGACTGCTAACCTTTTGGTTACTGGATGTAGCACTTAACCACTAAACCATCAGGATTTCCTACAGGAAAAAGAAACTCAGGTTATCACCAAGAATAACAGGAGACCTAACAATGGCCAAGTGCAAGGCCTGAGCACTTTCAGCTCTGTGCTCTAGGGCTGAATTATGGACCCACTCAAAGCCACTGCGGTTCAGTCGGGCCTGACTCATAGCTACCGTAGAGGTCAGAGTAGAACTGCCCCATAGAGTTTCCAAGAGCATCTGGCAGATTTGAACGGCTGACTTATGTAATACTTAACCCAGTATACCACCCAAGTTTCCTGGGTTATGCACAGGCTGAAATAAATACACTCACCAAAGGCAGAAGCCAGCTTCCAGGTGGAGGTGCAGACCAGAGAAATAACATTAAGGCAAGCCCCCCTGGTAGTTTCTGGTTACTCTGCTCAAATCCACACCGCCCCTCCCAGAAAAGTATGGTCTGTATCTTTTAATCTCTCATTCAGGGCAGGCCAGGAGAGATCCAAAGGGCAGGCTGCCTCCCTTTCCAAGATTCTACACATGACAGCTTTTACCAGGGCTCTGAGCACACTGAGTGTACCCCACTAGTCCAGTCACCTTCTAACCATCTTATCAGTTTCTTTAGGATTCTGCAGAGAAACACCAACCTACAGAAATGTTCAGAAGGTCTGCTGCTGAAAGGGGAAGTGGGATGGGGGAGCAGATGGCAATGGGAGCTGTGTAGCCCAACCAAAGATGAGATGCTGACCAAACGCCACCGGCAGTCCAGATGGACTGGTCATCATCAGCTCTGGAGACACTCAAGCAGGCCTGGGCCCCCTGCACGGTGGCAGAGGCAGAGGCAGTGGCAGCTACACTGGCCCCTTCCGCTTACAATGAATTCCCAGGGGCATGTTGTTGCTGATTCTAATAGAAGAAGATTCTCTCACCAATTAAAGACTTAAGATTTCCTACAGTTTAATTTACCATACTTGGGTCAGAACTCCTTAAATTTCTGAGTCCCAATTAATAGTACAACTGAAACTAGTTTTTCCAAAACTATACGGCTCTGTAAGTCTTCAAGCATGGTAAGTGACAACAAGCCCCACATCTTTACTTATGAACAAATGTTGAAGCCATTTTCCCCCCAGGCTTTTAAAATCTGTAACTGCATCACTGTAAAATTTCCCGTTTCTCGGACCATACTCTCAGGCGAAATCGAGGCCAATTGGCACAGCTAGTGTTTTGCTAATGAGGACTCTCTGCACCCCACATCGGTGAGTGGCGTCTGGGGTCTTAAAAGCTGCCAAGCTGCCATCTGAGGGTAAATGGTCCCAACTCAACAGGAACGGATGATCACCGAGGACAAGAACGACATGGGGGAGAGAGAACACAGAAGACAGAGAAACCCATGTGAGTTGGTCTCTACATCGGCTCGTGACCAGAATTGGATGGTGCCCGGCCACCACCAGTGACAGCCACGATGGTGCTCACAAAACTGAGTCTCACTGGCAACACAAGAATAAATAGGGGTGCACCCTGAGATCTCCACCAAAAGAGTGCAGTTGATGGTCCAGGGGCTTTGGGGCTCTCCTGGGAGCATGGCCCCTGGCCCTGATGCTGCCCCTGTCCATAAATCATAACGAAGGTATCAACTTTTTGGACAGCAATGGATTGGACTTAGCAACGTAGTGACCATATCTTCTGGGAACTTTATTGTTCTATGCATCTACAGGATGTCATCCTGCTGACCTCTTACTGCAGGAAGAGGAGGGGACAGGAGACTGTTGGGATGATAGGACATGTATGGAGCAGATACGAAGGGTATGCTGTCACCGGGCAGGAAAAGCAGTGGGAGCTGCATATAGGTGAGCACGTGAATTTATATGGGAATGTACATTTTCATTCAATCATAATTTTAAAAGTTTCCCATTTCTCAACCAGTTTTCCTGAACCCCATTTGCCTACATTTCTATTACTTATACCCCGTTGGGACACCCTGGGGGCATAGTGGTTAAGTGCTGTATCTGCTAACCAAAAGGTCGGCAGTTTAAATCTGCCAGGTGCTCTTCAGAACCTGTGGGGCAGCTCCACTCAGACCTATGGTGTTGCTGTCAGAACCCACCTGATGGCAAACAGTTTTGGTTTTTTGGTTTGTACCCAATGGAGGGACTCCTGCTGCTACTCACAGCACCTCTTTGCCGGTTTCTGTGCGTCTGCTCCATCTCCTCCACCTGTCAGCTGTGGGAATCTCACAACAGAACTTTTGTGGCCTTTTAAAACCTCTGATCCTCTTGATGTGCCAACCTCAGGCTACTTCCCCTCATCAAAGCCCACCTCTATCACCGAGGTATGCCGTGTCAAAGCTGAGCGTAACTTGGGCTGTTTTCTAATGCATTACTACAAAAATTGGTTCTTTCCTGTCCTTAACCATTAATGTGGTCTTTTTTTTTTTGCCTTTCACTTGCAGTGGTGACCTTGGGCAGATCAGCTGTAGCATGGGGACAGTGGAAGCGCCCATACCAAAGAACTGCAGTGAGGAAGCAGTGGATGTGTGCTCAGTCACCATTAGTATGACTGTCACATGGGGACAGGAGCTAGTGTGCCTTGTCAATGGCTGTGTCCTCCACATGTAGAACAGCCCCCAGCATACTGGTGGTGTTCAGACACTTGTTGCACGAACTTGTGGGGCGTATGTGGAAAAACCCTTCTGTTTGCTAGAACACCCTGACCCCTCCTGTTCCCTTTAAAGGTATAGTGCCACAGCCACTGTATTCTTCCCACTGATCTGCAGGAGTTCCCTGTATACGGATGGTCCAGCTGCATGGCCTTCAACCCCTGGCCACACTGCCCCAGTGGAAACACTCACTAGTGACCAACTGCATCAGCAAGACTAGAGGCTCCCACAATGTGGGGCTCATGCGTGTTCTGAACACCATTGCTTGTCTAAGCACCAAACCTGGAGCTGGCACACACCCAGACCTAAAGAGGGACAGCCATGGAATTTTAGCCTGTAAGTGTCTCAGGCCTCTTCTGGCCTCAACTGCCCTGTGCAAGCTGCAGGGGGTTCTGGAGCCTTAAGTCTTCTTGTCATACAGCTCAGGGCCCTTTGTGAAAAACTGAAACTCCCTATCAAACTGCATGGCCACAGGCACCCATCTGGCTCTGGAGGAAGCCAGAAGTTTCAGAATGAAGGGTTTGGGGACTGAGCAAGGATGTGGGGCATCAGAATCAGTGCCCTATCACAATCCAGGGGTCCTGCAGTAATAGTTTGGCTGTCACTGTGGGAGTCAGACTCTGACAGCTTGGACGACCCGGGGTATTTCACTTCTCTCCACAGGGGCCACTTAGAGAAAAGAAGAAAGGCAGGCTCCTGCACAGCCCCTGGAGGAGGGGGTGACCAACAGGGAGGCCCCTGCGTGGCACTCAGTGACCTAACCCGCCTGAGGCATGGGCTCAGGAGGCTATGTAGGCTTTCCAAGACAGACTAGAGACACTTTCATAATCAGAAACTTACAGTTTATTTTCAATAAACCAGTCAACTCTGAGCAGATATCATTTCCTCAATTAACTTTTTCTTTGAAGAAGAGCAAAGAGATCTGGTAAATTAATGAAAACACCGTGCATTCCTTTCTCTTCTATTCTTTGGAGAGCAGAAAAATACTGCCCAACCATTCCTATCCTCCTGATGTTAGCAAAGAATAGCCACTGGAGACCCAACATGAAGCTCTCCACAGGTCAAGGGCTGCAGGCTATGGGGCTGGGCACGGAATCCCCTGCAGCTCCAGTGGTCAGGGCCACAGCTAGGTAAGTACAGAAGGAGGCAGCTGTGCAGTCCAGAAAATGCCCGGGGCACAACTCGGGGCAGGAGGCAGAGCTCCAAGTCAGGTCCTTGGGCCATGGCAGTGCCTTGGAGAGGTAAAGGCTCCACACACCACGTCTCCCACGTGTGAACACAGCCTTCACACCCAAGTGTCGCTCCAGCAACAGGTGCTGGTCTTGTTCACATGTTCTCCCCACTGACCGACTCTGGGTTTTTGTGCCACATTTGTTCTCCCACCCCACCCCACAGACCCTCTTTGCTGGCTGAGGACGACAGGAAGACAAAACCTGAGAAGGGAGAAAGGGACTCTGTAGCCAGCCATGTACCCCAGTACCCCAAGAGTCATGGCTGTCCTGTCTTCAAGAGTGATTCAGTTTCACAGCTTACATGGTACCTGGGAAATTGCTGACTAGAGGTGAAAATATATGAATAACAAAGAATTTTCCAACACAATATTCACAGATCATTTCCCTACCAGCTCTTCCCCCAGGGGTCAAGGAGGCCCTGTTTTGAGTGCAGGTAGCCCTGCCAGTCTTGGAGTAGAGGCGCCACACAGACTACACATCTAAGTTCTCAAAGGCTCAGAGGCCCAGGTAGGATACCAAGTGAACCACTGGCTCCTTTCTGTTCGACCGTGTCCCCACAATCAGCCCTCTCCCCCCATCAGCCCCTCGCAGTACAGGAGTTGAGACTACCAACAGGGGAGCCTCTGGGCTGTAGAATCCCAGGTCCTAGAGATGGTATCCTCTGATGAGTGGAACCAGAAGAAGCTTGCTCAGAGCAACCACTGGCTGTACTCTAAGTGACACGAAACCTGGCCCCTGAGCCTAGGCAGCCACTGCATTTGAGAGGACCAAGCAGAAACGACCACGACACTCAGCAGAGGAGGGTGCAGCAGGACAGCACTTGGTCAGTTATCACCGGGACATGGACACCCATGAAGGTATCACGGTATCCCAAATGTACTTCATGGAGCAATCCCATTCAAAAGTGGACAGATCCCTACCTTTAGGAGACAAAAAGAAATGTGCTGAATCTCAGACCCCTCGTCTGGAGGGCCACAAACACACCTGTGTTTCGCAGGGGCTCTGGCCTCAGTGGCCAGACTCAGGTAAGCTTTGCTTTCAAGACTAAAGATGAGCCCACACACTTAGCATCACCAGAGAGGGCAGCTGTGGCAAGAATCCGCATCCTGCACCATCTCCTCATTACCATGGTAAGGCAAGTACACCTCATCACAGAAAGGTCTACAAGGACCAGGCAGGAGACATGATGTGACTCCCTGCACTCCACCCCTGCTGCCTAAGCCAACTTGACTCTCCACCATCTGTCACCCATGCTCTTCCCTTGGGACTCCAGCTGTGGCCAGACACATGTGAATCTGGAAGGCAGAGAGCACCTAAGGCCCTCCTCCAGTCCTCCAGGACAGTCTTCTGAGGCCAGGTGGGTGGGCAGCATATGTTACGTCCTAAAGTAAAATAGCTAGAGGGTAAAACACTCCAATGCCAATTTATTTTTTAAAAGGATTCTTGTTATTCTAGGGTTTGCCTTTTTCTCTCCGTTTTTGTATAATTGTACAACCTTTGAAAATTACATTAAGTTGTAATGATCTAATACTATTAATAGCCATTCAGGAAAAACCTTCCCCTCCCACCCAATCATCCAGGGAGAATGAAAAGTTCTGAAAAGAAGCCTATTCAACATGGCTTCTACCCTGGCAGAAACAAAAAGCGAAAAGATGAGAAGAAAACAGAAATCGACTAAAGGTGTGTTGCCAGTGTCTCTCATGAGTGGGGCCCTGGCTGTCGCCTGGGGTCGTGAAAGGCAGAGCCTGCAGCATGCAGTGTGGCAGCCGGGAGGCCTCTCAGCAGCATCTTCCTCACCCCGGCCGTCCAAGTCCTGACCTAGGTGTCATGGAAATCCTTCAGCAGGGTTCTCCTCCGCTGCTCAGCTATGTGCATCTGGTTCTCCAAGTCCTGTGCCAAGGAAGCAGAGAGGTGTCTGCACAGCCCAGTGGAGAGCAACTGAAACCACGCCCACCACATAAGGGGCTTGGGTGGAGCCAAAAGCAACTGCCCTCTCCCCTCCTCAGCAGCAGCTTCTAGTGCACATGCCATAGCTGTCACCTGTTACCACACCAGTCCTCCCTCCTGCAATCTAGGATCACAGAGAGCAGCAGGCACTTACCCCTCTATCATAGCTGTCTGCGCGCTCCACTTTCCACGACAGGTTTTCAATCTCAGCCTCCAGCTGAGCCTGCTGGTATTCAAACTGTATGGGCAGAGCAGGAGGGTCAAAAGGAGAAAGGGTTGGAGCCAGGGCAGGGCCTGCAGACGGAGGGGCAATGCAGTCCATCAGGCTCGCATGAGCCGCCAACAACTTGAATACTGTCCTCAGGAGCACAGCGCAGTGTTACTCCCTGTGCTCAGAGCCACAATCCTGACCAAAGGCTACCCGACGAATACAGCCGAGGGGGGAGGAATATAAGCCACAGAAAAGAACGGTTGGAACATATAGGGAAACAGATGCTACAAAAACAAGTCAAAAGAGGCATTCATACACAGTCTGCACTAAACATTTTTTCATGTGTTCAGCCCTTCTGCAAAAAATTCACACTATCTGACTTAGTAATTGTATTTCTAGAATCTCACCTTGAGATAAAGCTTTACATACAAAAATGATCCTCAATGTCATATTTATAATCAGGAAAAATAGGACACAATAAATGTCCCAAATACTGATGCAAACATATAATACAACACTCATGCAACCATTAAAAAACTGTATGTACCAATCTAGCAAATGATGACAACTGTACATAAAATGTCATATATAACACAGCCTTGATTATATACGTAGTATTCATTTTAAAAAGCCAAAAAATTCTAAGACTGGTCTTTTCTGGTGGATTATGGATGACGCAAATACTTTTCTGTGCTTTACAACATGTAAACAAGAAAACATGGTTTATCACTGAGGAAAGAGCCCATAAGTAAGAAGCACATGTAAGAAACAGACCCTGTGGAATAAGCCAGCTATTCTTTAGGGACATGCATGCCTGAAGTCCTCCCAAATAATGAGCACTTGGCTTCTAAATGACCATGGACCTTCTCAAGCCACAGAGTTGACATCACCCTCAGCCAATTATTCTTTAAATATGATTATTCAGAGGCTGAGGTCCACCTGCTTTACTATAAACAAAAAATGCCAGCAGCCCCCGAGATCTACCCTGGAGATGCCCAGAGTAGAAATCAACTGTTTTGTTTTGATTCTGCTCTCCCAACAACCAGGATCTGGTACCCGCTTTCCTGCGAAGTGCCAGTAGAAAGGGCACCTATAGGAGCTAAGAAGGCAGAGTGAGGGGTTGCTTCGCCTTACCAGTTTCTTCCTGGGTCCAGACTCCATGTAGTACGCATACGGGTAGGTGTACTGCAAGGTGTATCGACACTGCAAAAGGAGAGAAAAGAGAGGATGTCATTCTAACCTACCGACATCTCAATTAGCTCTAGACGTGTGGGCCGGAACAAAGTCACCAAGCCAGAGAGGCTGAACTAGGGGAAGACACTGGGATAACTGAAAGAAAAATGGTCACAGAACACCCATGGTTCCTCTTCCAAACTGATTTATCATCAGCAGCTGCCTTAATGCTCTTCCCTTTTGAGTCGGACCCAGAGACTGTATGTCTAGGCTCAACACTTATCGAAAGACAATCTTGTATTTTCCTTTGAGTAATGTATAGATGGGGACAAAAGCAGCAAAGGCTCTAGTTTCTCCTGCAGCTTCTTCCCTGAAGAAAGAGGCACTGGAGCACTCCTCTTGGAAATCCCCCGAACACCCAGCAGAGGGCTGAGTCCTCAGGGGGCCTGGCCCAGGTATAGGTGGACCCATAAGGAGTGTGCAGGGCTGCACAGTGCATTGAGCACCCATCCCACCAAAGGCCTCCTACCCTCAGAGGTCTTGATGTGACAGGACAAGGCATCCAGTGGAAGTTGGAAGGGTACACAGGTACATACCTTCGCCAAGAGCTTGGCAGCGTTTTGTAGGTACTGCCAGTCAATCCATGTCCCCAGGTTGTTCATGACCCTCTCCTGAATCTTCTCGTGAATCCGCTGGTATGTCTGTGCCTCCAGCTGCAAGCTTTTGTTGTGGTTTTCCCACTGGAGGGTGTAAGAGGAGGCAGAAAAAGCTTCAAAAGTCATGTGGACATCTACACAGGAGTTCAGCATAGACAGCTTGGCTGGCAAGACATGGCTACAAACCACCTCTAAGTTGTGGGGTAGTGTGTCCTTGAGAAAGGAGCCCTGGTCATGGTATGGTTAAAGTGCTCAGCTGTTAACCAAGAGATCAGCAGCTCAAACCCACCAGCTGCTCCACAAGAGAAAGATGTGACAGCCTGCTTCCGTAGAGATTTACAACCAGCTGTGGAACCCCTACAGGGCAGTTCTACTCTGTCTTAGAGGACTGCTGAGTAGGAACTGACTGAAAGGCGTGGGTTTGGTTTGGTTTTTGGTTTGGTGTCCTCGAGAAGGCAGGAGGGAGACTTCTTCAGTATACATTCTAACCTATCCAAAGCAGCTGCCTGCCTGCCTGCCTGCCTGCCAGATCACTCTACCCATCTGGGTCAACATGGCTCTGGTCCTGAGGACTAAATGAAGCCAGGCATCCACTATTTTGCTGTGCTTAGAAACCAAATGTGCTATACTCTGTGGGCTTCTGAAAGGTCACTCTGGAAGCAACTGCCCTCTAAATCTATTGAGGCGGCATGAGGAGGAAAAGATTATCAGGCAGCCCTTCTTGTCTTTCTTTCCATCATCCAACCAGTCAGCACCACATCCTTTCCATCAACTTTGGCTGCCGTGAAGAGTCTGAAAGCCACACCTATGGAGGTAGCACTCAAGATCCTCGCCTGAGCTCCACCCACTGATCTGTGTGTGAACAGGTGAGCTGTGGCTGCCAGCCACTGGGAATTCCACCCCAGCCAAGCGGATGCAGTAGCCTTCCCTTGAGGAGCAGGTGCACATGCAGCAGAGGATGCCTACCCTCTCAAAGTAGAATAAGTACTTCTTGAGGGCCTCCCTGGCCTGGGCCTGCTGGCTCTGGTTAACAATGTCAGGATTCTCCTTGTACCGACTACACTCGTAGTACTCACTGCCATGGGTTTTCCAATCTCCTAGACACATCCAGCAGAAGTCTGCAGAGAACAGAGAGAGAGTCATTTACACTCAAAAAACCACCCCACATTCCTCTAGAGGCATAGACAAAGCCGTGGAACACACAGTGGAGCAGCCCAAGGCACAGATCTTGCTCTAGGGTGGGGTGGGGAGGCACCTGACTTGAAGGACATTCTCTTTCCAGAGCGAACATACAGCTCTCATTCCTGTCTCATCCCACTGTCCCTGTCTGTAGCCTCCCTTTGCTGGTGCCAACAGTCCACAGACGTTCTTGATTCCAGGAGCACAAATGCTCTGTGCCTTTGCAATCCAACACAGGCAGATGTGAGCTATACAAATACTGCTGGTTTCTGTGTCAGTGCAACTGTGAGAAGCCCAGGCTTGTCTAGCTGAGGTCCACCCGGACGTCTGGGACTGTATTATCCTCCTGACCATCTCTCACCCTCACAACACCTACCCAAGGAAAATGGTTTGTATATAAAGCTGGAATCAAGACTCCCACCAGCACCTTTTTATTATTTTTAAATAGCCCATTTCTGTAAAATCTACAGCTACTCAAAATGTCATACTAAAGAATTATGATTATGCTTCCACACTGAGAAGGGTGAAAAAAACAAAGATTTCCGTTTGGACGCTATACATGCCAACAGTACCTACAAGCTAGCGGAGAATGGCCAAACACACTTCCGCCGGATGTCCACCATATACTTCACATCTGTCTCTGTCAGGGACCCTGACTATGTTAAGTACTGTTTCCTATGATCCACTCTCACAACTTGACTCACTGACTTCCCAAAAGGGGCTTTTGTGAAGTTTTCGGGAAGTTAAAGCCAGACCCAGAGATCTACAAGCTGTTCACCCTGTCTTCCTGTAAGCCTTCATCTAGCAATGGCAATAAGCCATGGCAATAAGCTCTTTTAAAAGGAATGTGCCTACTACTCTTTTTAAAGGAATAATGCACTGCTTGGAGTTCTCTGTGCAATTAATATTAAGTATAAAACAAAGCAAGGGAAAAGCAGATTGCGACTGGGAAGGGGCACACAGGGCACTTCAAGTACTAGGAATGTGATAGGTATAGGGGAGTTCACTTTACTGTCCCTCTTTAAACTATGTGTTTTATTTACTGCTGCATGCACGCACGCACACACAGACACACACAGACACACACACAGAGAATGAGAACCGTCAAGGAAATATGCAAGTCCTCTGACCCTGCCTTTATTCTATACTTCAGAACGACTGACCGCTCCTGTCTAAGACCTTACCATATCTACCTTGATCACAGGGCTCCTGGGATCACACAGGAATTGGATCAGCATGGGCCCTGACAAGGAAAAATCCTCAAGGCCTCCTGGTCAGCAGCAAAGCAGTCTATTTGGACACATTTTCTACTTGGAAGAATTCTGTTTCCTAATTTGGTCTGGCAAAACCAACAGGTTGTATCTGGGTAACTTGTTCCTCATAGACGGAAACCTGAAAGGACATATCAAAACTCTTTCTGGAATCTTTACAAACCCTCAAAGGAAAACTACTATTTTGCCACCTTGTAGAGGGTTACTGTGAGTCAGAATCTACTCAATGACAATGGGTTTGGATTTTTATTGGTTTGGTAAACCCATGGATGGCCTCTGGTAGAGCAATGGTTGAAAGTTTAGTTGCTCACCAAAAGGCTGGTGGCTTGAAGGCACTAACCACTCCACAGCTGAAAGATATGACAGTCTGCTTCCATAAAGATTTACAGCCTTGGAAATCCTGTGGGACAGTTTAACTCTGTCCTATAGGGCTATAATGAGTCAGAGATGACTTGATACCTGTAAGGTGTTAAGATAAGCCCACAGTACTTACCCACCTTGGCAAAAAGTACAAAAACAACACACTAAAATCATCACGGTCTAAAGTAATCCCAAATTCGACTTCTGACTACAGGTGTCGGCAAGGTGGCAATGCAATTCTAAGAATGCTGGAATCAATCCACAAAAACTAAAGAGCTGCTTTACGACCATTACTATGTCTCTGAATGACTGGGGTTCCCTGTGTTTTGTTATTTCACTACAGAAGTACTCACTAAACAAGCAATGGAGACCCAAGCACAAGAAACACAGACCACGCCTCTGGGCCTTGAGCACCAAGCCTGGGACTCACCGTGTTTACACTTGGAGCATTGCTGTCAGAGGGAAACAGAAGAGAATACGTTAAGAGCATGCTGACCAAAGGTTCCATACCACAAATGCAAAGTGTACAGGTGCCTGTGCTCACCATGTGATTGCAGCCTCCATTCTTCTCAATGCAGATGTTGCACTTCGGACACTGAGGAGACAGAAGGGCGCCGTTAGGCTCACACATCATCAGGCCGGTTCTAAGAAAAATTACACAAAGCTCCTGGCACCCATGCCCAGTAGCTCATCGTGCAACATTCTGGGGAAGAGCATCTCACTTAAATGAGGCAGGTCGCTGAGGCTGGAACAGCAATTCAAGGAAATGAGGTCAGCATGTTTGGCTTTGAAACACTCCAAGCACCAGCTGAGCCTGACTAAGCCTTTGGCCATCTGTCCCTGCCATGAAGGGAGCTCAGATTAAGCACTGGCCGAGTCAGCAGAAGGGCTGCCTGCTTGGGAAGACTGCCAAAGAAAACTTAAGAGCTGACACAATGGACTGCCTTGATCAGCCTGCCTGGACTTCTGCTTCTAGAAGCGTGCAAGGAAACCATCTCTAAGGCTTACTCCTCTCATATGAGAGATGCCAGCAATCTCACACACTGAGGCAGAGATCAGTCTAATGCTGTGATTTCCCACTGCCACTAAGACATTTATGTTTGGTGACTATCTACCATCATGATATCCTATGCAGTATCACCTGAAAAAGTTTAACTGATGGGCCCATGCTCATGAATTTACTCATCTTACCGTGTTTCCTATCACCCTGAAGCAGTTGGATTAATGGAACAATGGAATGGCCTTCTAAAGACACAATTAGGGTGCCAACTAGCTAGTAATACCTTGTGAGGTTGGGGCAATGTTCTTCAGGAGACTGTATATGCTCTAAATCAATATACATAGGGCTGTCTCTCTCAAAGACAGAATCCACAGCCCCAGGAATCAAGAGGTGGAAATGGGAGTGGCACCACTCATTATTACCCTCAGTCACTTACTCTCAAAACTTTTTCTTCCTGTCCCTGTGACCCTGTGGTCTACAGGTCTGTAAGTCCTGGTTCCAAAGAAAGGAGTATTTTCACCAGGTGACACAACCCTGATTCCACTAAACTGGCCACCTGGCCACTTTGGTCTCCTCATGACTCTAGATCAACACACAAAGAAGGGAGTTATCATACTGGCTGGTATGAATGATTTCCAAGAGGAAACTAGACTGATAACCCATAATGGAGGTAAAAGAGAGTATGGAAGTATGTCTGGAATACAGGAGATCCCTTAACAGTGCCTCTTGGTACCACCATCCCCACAATTAAGGTCAATGGAAAACTTCAGTAACCCAATTCTGACAGCCTATTAACAGTCCAGACTCTTCAAGAATAGCAAAGAGATCTATGACTAACTCACTAAAGGCAAATGGAAACTGAAACGGGTTGTGGAAGAAAGAGCTCTAAATTCCAGCTACGATCACATGACCAGCTGCATAGACAAGAACTGTAACTGTTTTTTTTCCCTTGTTTTGATGTATGTGCATCTATATCAGATATCTTCGTTTTCTCCTTCCCTTATCCCACTGGAAACCTTGGCGGCATAGGTTAATTGCTACATCTGCTAACCAAAAAGTTGGCAGTTCAAATCCGCCAGACACTCCTTGGAAACGCTATGGGGCAGTTCTGCTCTGATGTATAGGGTCACTATGAGTCGGATATGACTTGACAGCAGTGGGTCTGGTTTTTGGTTTGGTTTTATTCCATTACTCACTGTAAAGTACAAGACGTAAACAAGGCTAGTACATTTTTAGTTGTACACATGTTAGTATACCTTGTTAGGTACCGAGTATGACTTTACAATTATCTTTATTTAGAGATTACATATGGCTTAGTAACATGTGTACAGGTGCCAAGTTGACATGGGGTAGACGGACGGTTAAAGTTATGTGTCAACTTGGCTAGGCCATAATTCTCAGTGGCTTGGCAGACATTGTGTATTCATCCTCCATTCTGTATGTGAGCAGTCAATCAGCTGAAAGGTGGAATTTCCTTGCTTGTGGCTTACATCTGATTTATACAGATGTCCTGGCAAAGCTCACCCTCTTGCAATCCTACATCCCACTCATCATTCTCTGACCTTGGGTTCTTGGCATGTAAAGCAGCAGTCTGCCATCTGACATGCAGATTTTGGGACTTGCCAACTCTTACAATTCTGAGAGCCAGCAACCTTCTACATAACCTGTTGATTCTGGGTTCATCAGCCCTGCAACCCCGACAGTCAGGAATGGTCTGCAGACTGACACATTACCCATCGATCTATACTTTGCCAGCCTCCACAATTATGTGAGCCATTTCCTTTGAAATACGTCTCATTCTATATTTATTTATATATGCATATCACTCATTTTGCTCCTCTAGAGAACCCAGCCTAAGACAATGACATCATGGTCAAACAGCTATGTTTGTGAGTGCACTGATTCTGCAAGTGACAGGCACAGGGTACAGTCCAGGGTGCTGCGTCACCTGGGGCTCAAGGGACCACAGGATGTGTTGCTCATGGGGAGTTGCAGAATGAGAACTAAGCAGAGTGGGCTTATGCTACAGCTTTGCTATTTACCAGCTGTGGCTATTAACTTTTTCCTCCCCGAGGTCTGGTTCAAACGCTTGCTAAGAATTTCCATTTTCACTCCAGATATACTGAATCAGAAGTTACATTTTAACAAGATCCCTAGGTCATTCTTATGTATAATAAAACCTGAGAACCACTGCTCTACCAGTGGTTCTTAGACTCATGCCTAACCAGCAGTAATCCCACCACCTGGGAACCTGGCAGAAATGCAAATTCTCAGTAGGAATTCAAACTGGAATCGACTGGTTTAATGTCCTGGCTACAACCTGGTAAGCATTCAATACAGACTAGTCTTCCTTCTGATTAGATCACCTTTGGATCAGACTTTTCCAGGCAGTTCAACATATTATTAAAGGCACACAAATCATCCTACAATAAACCACTGCAAATTCTGTCAGGTGTGGGGAAGGGTCTGCAACCTCCAAGCAAGACACTGGGTGCTCTGCTCTCAGGTGGTGCATCTTTCACAGGTAAGGCCTTGGGCAGCACTAACAGGGGCAGACCCATGACGTGTAAGATACAGTCCTTACATCTTTAGTGTGAGCACTAATGTAGTTGGCCGTTTCAGAGTCGTCTGCACACTTCGTGAGCCATTTCCGGATTGTGGCGCAGTCTGTGGGAGCGTGATACATCTGACGACACTTGAAACTTAAAATCAAAAAAGAAAAACATTTAAAGACTGGCAAAGTCAGGATCTCATGTTTTAAATTTTCCTTCTGTTCAAGTCAACTGATCCCCAGCAAGCTTTTCAAGGAGGCATGGCCACCTCTAAAGGCCTTTGGGACTTCTACTTACCTAGAATTATAATGAAATACTCTGTGAACTTCTCTTCAACCTGAGCCCTTTAATACATGCTCACAATACCCTCAAATAGACTGTTTCTGTTTTAAATATCTTGTGTGGTGTCAACCCTTCCTGAAAGCATGCTAAACGTAGAGCTCAGTTTCTCAAAGGGCATGATGTGGTGTTCTGTGCAGGATACTTCCACTCAGACCCAAGCCAGGCCTGAGATCCACTTCTCACCTACCAGCCACTTGTAAACACGAGGACACACAAACTTCAGAACCTGTGCATGGATGGGGACAGGATACATTTCGAAACAGTTGATACTTAGAATCTAGTAGAAAATATTCCAAATGCTCATAAGATCATCTCTCATATTTTCAATTTCCTTTTTGTCCAAGCCAATACAACACTGTAGACAGTAAAATCCCTCAGACAGATAGCCAAACATATGCCCCAGGAAGAAAACTTAATGTGGGACATGAAAGATGGAGAAGAATTTTATTAGTGACAGTTTTATTAACCTTTAGTGGGCCACACATTCTCTCATCATCTGGCAAGGCAGGCACATATGCACACACACACACATTTTCTATATAGTTTTCCTGAAGCTCCACCACAAATCCTCCGGAGAGGCGTCATCAGAGAACAGACCAGGACCTAATTATAACTGTCATTTACTAGCTGGGTTACCTTGTGTCTTGATTTCTTACCTATAAAATAAGGGTAACAAGAGTATAAACCACACACAACTGTGACAGTGGAGGCAAAGTGATCAGGACAGTGTCTGTCATCTGTTAAGCCTTCAGTTAACTTTAGTAAGCCTCATCACACTGACTCAATGGACAAGTGAACCCCTAGTTAGATGGACCATCTGCTTTGTCCCTTCTAAGAAAGAGTATCCCAATCCCCGAATACTGAAAACTGAAACAATGAAGACCAATTGAACCTGTCTAATTTCAGTCCACCAACATCAATCCAGCTCACAGCCTCTCCTCATAGATCCCTGCAAGTGACAGCTTCAAGAAACAAAGCGTCACCTGCAGGTAACATGTTCCACCACTTCCTAGTCACACATTAACCTCAGTCATGCCAGAAAGCATTCACGTTCCTGGCCTGGAGTCATCCCACCACTTTGTTTCACATACACACCTCAGCAACTCCTCTTCCTATGTGAAAACTAGATCTTACCTCCTCTGTGAAGTCCTTGTTGATGACCAATCCCCCTAAGCCTCTCCATCAGGCAGGCACTCCTTCCTCTATTTTTCTTTATTCTGCATTCAGTCCCTTCCACCTCACTCTGTAGTTTATTTGATTCCAAGTCTATGCTCCAAGATGTAGATCATGACTTGTTCACCTAAGGCACACCTGGCACATACTGAATGAAAGGACATCAACCTATCACTGATGTTGGTTAGTGGTTCTGTACTCTACACCAACTGCCTCCCAAATTCAAGAATGCAACAACGTTATTTTTCTCAGAAGAGAAACTTACTGGTGAAAATACCAAATACCTAATAATATAAAAATTCTGCAACTGACATGGTTAAGAGGCAAACCTAGTAACAGCAAACAACTGTTTTCAAAATTTTCTACTCCAGCTTGATCCACAAAGAATTGATGGTAAACATGAAGCTATGATCTGCCATGAATGTCTGCCCAGGCTCAGGTCACCAGACAAAGATCTCTGCTCCATACCCCAGCCCCAAGAACACACAGAGCTCCATGGAAACATAGAAGCATGAAGCAAAAGCTCAGAACCTCATTAACACATCATGCCTGCCTTTTATCACATTGTTATTTTGGAAGAAATGACTTTCCCCTCTACTTAACAGTTTTTACCCAATAATCAGAATGCACACAATTTTGCATTCTTTATGCCAAGAGGAGTCCATGCTGGCACAAAGAGTTATGCATGTGACCACTAGCTAAGAGGTGGGCAGTTCAAACCAACTCAGAGACCTTGGAAAACAAGCCTGATGATCTGCTTCTGAAAGGTGCTACTGTGCACACATGGGGTTGCAAAGAGTCCAAACCAACTCACTGGCAGCTAGTAACACACAGGAAAGCTTCTTGTGTGTTGCTACATGGTTTTCTTTTTAAAAATTCTAACGGCTACCAGGTATTTTAGGTTATTGATAAATTAACTTACCGAGATGTTTATGTGGTTTATAATTTTCTGATAGTGCAGAAAATGCTGAAACAGAAAAGTACCTACCGATTTTGAGTGCTACTTTCTTGGCACGCAGTAAACCTTCACCCCTTTATAAAGTATGCTAATCACGGAGTGTGGTGCCTGCTGGCCATTCTACATTCCTCATTAATTTTTCACCTACAATGTAGCTATCTTGAAAATCAGGCAAACTCTGTACTACATTAAAGCCATTCGTGACTTGCCAAGCCAAAGCCAGCCAAGTGCCACCGAGTCGGATCCTTTAAAAAAATTAGCCTAGATATGTGAAGATTAAAACTTAAAAGGCTGTAGCTTTTCCAACAGTAGTTTTGTGAATTATCTGTTCAGCCAGACACATACCCACGGAGACTCACACAGTTTCTAACTCACAAGTCTCAGCTGCATAACCCACAACATCTACTCTGAGAATGTCTTGTCTCCAGACTAAGTGTTCATCAACCACCTCACAGAACATGAGATGTTAAGCACAAATCTCCCTCTTGGAGTAGACCTGCTCGTCTGGTTCAGAGACCTCATCTCACAGATCTCCCCTCATACAGAGTGACAGCAGTGGAACTGTGGATGATAAGAGGGTACCAGCCCAGGGCCGCTGAGCACCCACACTCACTCTTACCAGAAGACCTCGTTGCATCGATTGCACTGCACTCGGCGGGCTCTGGGCTCCTGTACCCGGATAACCATGGGGCAGTCTGCACCAGGGCACAGCTGGAGCTGATAATGACTCTGTGAACACACCAAAGGGAGACAATGAAGATATCCCCTATTCACTGTCTCCAAATCAGACCCTGAGTACCCAAACAACTAGCTGTTCCTCCAGTTCATGATGATGCCTGTCCTGTCTACAGAAGATGGTCAGAAGTCATACAGCAAAGAAGCAGCAGGCCTGCACTCACACTTCCTGACTCCACGGTCTGTGCTTTTCACTACCACTCAAATGGTTTTCAAACTTTTTTAAAGCCACAGAGCTCTTTCTTCAAATAACTTGCTTGATGGCAGCCCAAACTACAAAGTAAGTAACTGTGGACAGCTCTGATACAGGCAGACCCAAGAAAACGTCAAAACAGGGGGGTGGTTATACCTCCACGTAGTCCCTAAAGAGGTAGCGTCTGTATTTGTCTCTCAATTCTTCATTAGGCAGCAACGGAAACACAAAGTCCTCTGGTGTTCGGAGCAGGCAATCCTGAGCCATACAAGAGACCCCTATTGAACAAAGACAGAGTGATGAACACATGTATTACAGACGATACACTACACTTCCTGTCAAGGAGTCAATTCTTAAAGATCAACCAACAAGTAAAATTCAGATTCCATAAAAAGAACCCTTCAAGCAATCAAATTTATTCAGAGGGAAATTAATGTATCTGAAAAGTGATGCAACTAAAAATATTATCTCAAATTACAAGTACATCACCAATAGCACAACTTGAAAAAAAACCATTTAAAAAATACTATAAGGTGGGTTCTTGACCAGCAATTGAGTTTTAGGATGTTTAGTATTATGTGCAAGTGATCATCATCAACACACGTTAGATTCTGCAGATACCAATGAATGTGATGCTCCTTTCGTTTCAATGGCATCAAATCACAGTATAACGAATGCTCCTCTAACTATCATCAAATTTGATCTGTGCTGTTATCTAGATAGCGGCAACCTCTGGGTGTTTCTGAGGTAGGGTTGCCACTGGACGATCACCCCGGGTAGACAAAGGACAGTTTTCACAGCCTCAAGAATGTACCCTTGCAAATATGCCAACAAAAATGCCCCACAATGTCCTTAACTTTCTCTCTTTGCTGAGGACTGGGGAAAACCTTGTCAACGTTCAAACTGATGCACTTGCGAGCTATAATCAGGGTGGGAAGAAAACACTCAGTTTACCTGAGTACCTGAAAGGGGAGAGTCCAAGGTAAAACACTTCAGCCCAGTCTTTATAATAAAGTCTGTGGCAGACTCACCCACGCCCACGCCGTCCTTGACAAGTACTGAGCAGTGCTGCTCCCAGCAGCTGCGGCAAAACTGGTGCTGACAAGCCAGAGAGAGCAGGTTTTCCTTCCGCACAAACTGCATACACACTGCGCAGTGGTGAGGGGGATGGGCTGTGGGGACCTGAAGAGAGGCATAGCCACGTGAGCCAAAGAGGAGCCTCCAGGTCCCGGAAGGCCACAGAGGTGCCTTGTGCAGCTGGGTGCAGGGGAGGCGATCTGAACCATGCCACAAATGCCAGAGCTCAACTGCACTGTGTGCACTCTGTAAGTCCCAAGGATGGTGAACAGACCACGTATGAGAGGAAGGCTTTCTGAAGAAGGCAACACCTGAGCTGGACTTGCTGAATCCTTAGGACTCAGAGAGGCAGAAAAGCTGAAATGACCTTACAATGGTTTATAATGTCACCATGAAAAGCTGGAATTACTTAGAGGTCATTCAAGGAATCCTGGTGGTACAGTGCTTAAGAACTCAGCTGCTAACCAAAAGGTTGGCTGTTTGATCTCAACAGTTGCTTTGTGGGAGAAAGATGTGGCAGTATACTTCTGCAGAGATTAGACTTAGAAACCCTAAAGCCAAAAACAAAGGCCAAAGCCAGTGCCACCAAGTCTGACTCACAGGGATCCTACAGGACACAGTAGAACTGCTCCTTTTGGTTAGCAGATGTAGCACTTAACCACTACGCCACTGGGTTTCCAGTAGAGCAGTTGTATTCTGTCCTACAGGGTCTCTATGAGTTGGTATTACCTTGATGGCAATGTTTTGTTTTTTTAAAAAAGGTTATTCAGTTCAACTATCTCTTTTACAGAAGACCCAGATGTCTTTTGTAAATTGCCCTGACTCAGCACAGTAGAAAGCTGCACTTCAACAAGTACCACCAGTCACAAAGATTCTTAGAGGCCATGTCCGTACAGCTTCTAACACTCTATGTTGCACTTTTACTTGTCAAGGACAGTGGTCTTTCCATGTCAATATGCCCAAACCACAAAACCACTTTTACCAAGTTACAATCTAACACATGCAAGGTATGTCACAGATAATTGGTTCAGAGTTCCTAGATGGACAGAAAATTGCTAGGCATTATAAACATGATCCCTAACCTTAAAGCATTTACAGTGTCAGAGGAGCTCAAAGGCTTTGAATGAGTCACTACAACACACATTTAAAGATTTAAAGATAAAACCAGGAGTTTGGAGGGGAGTGACCACAGGAGACAGATTGTGAACGAGGTAACTTCAGATCTGAGTTCTTTTTAAGTGAGTTCTCTTCCCACAAACAAAGATGGGGATAAGGTCTCAGCATTCTAGGTTATATAAGGCACAAGCAGAGTCAAAAGTGAGCTCAGAAATACCAAGGATCCTGGCAGAAATGGAATGCAGGCTACATGTCAGTGCAGAAGGTAGTCAGATGGAGAGGGCCCCAAGATAAGCAACAACGGACACGCATCTATGAGGAAACTTTTCAAACTTGTTCAGAAATTAAAGATTTAGGCCCATACTGGGATAAGCAGCAAGAGCTGGGCACAGTGGGAGAAGTCTCACCCAAGTAGGAGACACTCACATGTTTTGATGGATTGGGCTGAACTCGAGCCTCAACAAGCAGCTGAGCAGAATTGGACTTGTATCTGAAAGAACAGAAATAAAAACAAACTGAAGACAAAATTTTCACCTCTGAACATAAACAGGATAGACCACCATGTGCTGCAGTTCCACTGAAGAGTCTTCGTCTCCATCTATCTCCACAAAACACCAAGCTCTCTTTTACCTATACTGAGGTCAAGTATTTTTTTCTCTTTCAGTTTTCTAGGTCTCACCAGGTATCAGAATAATAAATAACTCTGCTTCAAAAGGAGTGAACTACAGATAAATACTTAAGAAGGACCAGTCTACTTCAAATTCCTTGTTGGAAATATAAGTGAGCATCTCTATGACTTCAGTTCAATTGGAAGACATCACAAAGCAAAAAGCCAAACCATAAATTGGAAGATAATTCAGTACATATATAGCAGACAAAACTAAAAATCAATTTGAAAAAACAAGGTACATACTTTGCTGTGTATATGTTCAACAACAACAAATTACTTAAAAGGGGGGCAAAAGACAATAGGCATTCAAGGAAACACAAATGGTCATTAAGTATATGAAAAGATGCTCAATCTCCTTAATTAATAACTAGGGACACTGAAATTGAAAACACTTAGGTACTGTTCTATGCTTACCGGACTGACAATTCTCAGTATAACAATATAACAATTCTCAATATATAGGAATGTTCACACAACTGGTGGCACAGAGAATGGAACAATCACACAAAACCGGTGGAACAGAGATGGGACAATCACACACAGATGGTAGGGTAGAGAATGGGACAATCATACGCCACTGGGAGGGCGGAGACTAAGACAATCACATACCATTGGTGGAAAATACGACAGTCATACATACACCACTGGTGGAGTACAGAACCATCACACACAACTAGTGGGACAGAGAATAGGACAATTAATACACAGCTGGTGGAGCAGAGAATGGGACAATCACACACCACTGGTGGGGCACAGAAGGGGACAGTCCTATACCACTGGTGGAGCAGAGATGGCACAATCACATACAGCTGGTGAGGTAGAGAATAAGACAGTCATACACCACTGGTGCAGTACAGAACAAACACACACAACTAGTGGAACAGAGAACAGGTCAATCGACGGCACTTGGCTTGGCATACACAGCACTGGTGGAGCAGGGAATGAGACAATCACACAGCACTGGTGGAGCAGAGAATGGGACAATCACTTTGAAAAACAATGGGCCATTTTCTAATAAAGCTGAAGACTCATATAAAACCTACAGCACAGCAATTTACTTTCTATACTTAACTCTCAAAAAATTTTTATATATGTATACACTAAGAGACTCATAAAAGAGACTTCAGACCTGTATTATTTTAATAGCAAAAAACTAAAAATGCCACAATGTCCTTTGACAGGATGGATAAATGTCCTTAGACAGAATGATGGCATAAAACACAACCATATTAATCAAAAATTTTGATAACACACAGCATTATCGTTGTTTGTGAAGTTCCAAAAGCATGTGAAACAAAAAGGTAAGCCATTTAATAGTAAGTATGAAAAATATCTACACTGAGTTCCATAACAGGACACTAGTTGCACAACAGAAGGAAGGAGGGGGTATGAGGTGTGGCGGGGCCTTCGAAGTACACACAGTCTCTTATTTGGGTGGAGATTACAGTGTTTATTATTCTTTAAACCATATTTAAGTGACTGACACACATACACACCTTTTTTTTAAAATAAATGATGTTCTTCCTAGTAAAAATTTAATTATTTTCTGAAATGACATATGAAATACATACATACCATACAAAAATAAAAACAGAATTATCAGATGGCAAAGAAATTACCACATAAAGCCCAAGTGAACATGTGACCACGACACCAGAAATCACAGCCAGGAAGAATTACATCTCCTAATGTGATTTCCTTACTCCACTGCATCAGAATACCTCTTTCAACTACCCTCCTTGAGGGACTTATTTTATTTCTAGTTCCTCACTAAGTATTTCTAGTATCTTTAGCTATTCAAAACTTCTTTGCTCCAGAGGCTAGTGAACTGAATAGTGAGAGACACTCCATCACCAGAACCTATGTAGTTCCAGAGCTATGGGTAGCAGTAACAACAGTACAAAGTGAAGAATCATCTGAAAGTCTATCTAAATGTATCCAGTTTTCAAGTATGGAGTGTCAGAGTGCAGTTTGTGAATCAGCAATTCATTTGTCCCTTCCTAGGCATGCTTGCGTTGAGCTACTTCAGCTGGTCTGGCTATCTCAGTTGTGCTTAGCCTAGAGAAGGAAAGACATAAGCATTCCATATAAAGGAATCATATCACACAGAGAAAGGACAACTCACTGCAGCATGACAGAAGAAGTGTGGTGAGGTAAAACCAGTGGTTCTCACAGGAGTGATTTTCTACCCAAGGGTCATCTGACAACGTCTAGACACATTTCTATTGTCAATGACTGGGTGGTGCTGCAGCTGCTAACATCTAGCAGGGCAGCGGTCAGGGATGATGCTAAACATCCTATGACGCACGTTAACAGCCTCCATAACAAAACTTATCCAGCTCAACAAGTCAACAGTTCTATAATCGAGAAACCCTGGGCCAGAAAGAACCATAGGTCTCTGAGGGTGGAGGGCAGGGAATTTGCACAGAGGTTGCAAGAGGAGGAAAAAACCTCTCATTCTGACACGCCAAAATCTCTTAAGACTCTCAAGTCTGTGCTTCAAGGGCTCTGTTTCTGTGGGAGGTAGGAGGAGACACTCCAATACCCTGCTGGAGGGAATGGTGGGTAGTAAGCTAGCCAACTGTTTTTGTGGGCAACATGTAATTGCTGAGAGGCATGCCTCACTTGATGTATCCAAAAGAAATAACTGCAGATGTTGGCAAGTGTTACCCAGAAGGGCAGTGATTAAAATTAACAGCCAAGCCAAGCCAAGTGCCGTCGAAATTAACAATGACATAAAAAATTGGAACCAACCTCACTGTCCAAAAACAGGGGTTGGGAAAAGAGGAAGGGATATCTATGTCAATAAAACACTGGTGAAACACTGGTAACAAGAATATGCTAAAACCAGGTTAGAAGAACATGCTACACACAATCATAATATACTGAGAGAAAAGGATGTACAATATGATCTGATGTTTTAAAAATATGCACATAGCAAGGATATACTCCGAAACATACACAATTATCACCATCAGACGGGTGAGCAGAGGGGGAAGCTATGGCCAATACCATTTCCCATTCCCCAAACACCTTACCTGTCCAGTATCTCTGAGACTTGCCAGTGGAAATTAACTAATATGAGTTTAGCAACTGAATGAGATACCTAGAAAAAAGAAAAAAAAATCAAACTAAAACATAGCTTCTTTTAGAGTATTCCGCATTTTGGAAAAATGTTTACATTCACGTCTAATGCCAGGCCCAGGATTGATTTCCAAATTCTTCTGCATGGTTCTCTGGTTTGTCTTTTAAGTTCATATTCTTACAAATTTACTAAATTGACGGACCTCTTGATTTTTCTGTCTGTGTTTTCACTAAAGATGATCCCAAGAAAATGAGTTTTATTTGAAGCTTAAACAAAACTACCAATCTACAGTAGATAGCAAGCTAGTGCCCAGCAGATTCCCTGAAGTTATCATGCTCTCTGGGAGTGCTCCTCTACTTAGGCCTATTACATGCAGAAAACTTCCAGGCTTGCACTTCTCTCACAAGCCTCACAAAATAAAACAAAACTACCCTGTTTAAAAATTCTTCCTAATAAAGGACATGTGCACCACAGTGTTGTCATTAACCATGGTAAAAAATTAGAAATGATCTATAAATATCTAATAAAAGGGAACCAGATAAATAACGCATGAGAAATCCATACAACAGACTACTATGCAGTCACTGAAAGAATGCTGAAGAAATAAGCTTAGCGATACAGAAAGATGTTCACATTTTACTACCAGGTTAAACAGCAGGTTCTAAGACTACATGTTCATGTTATGGCCAAGATACTTTGTGAACAGGGGAAATAAAGTCAGTTACAAAGCGAAATAATCCTGAGTGATAAGACTGCGTAAAGGCCCAAAAGACCAAGATGTGTTTGCCTGGAAAGAACACTGTGCAGGATGAGGGTTACTGAAGGAAGGAGAGTGCTTCAACTGGCGAGCGGAGGGAATAAACACAGGACCTTCAAACTCGACTTACTGGACCTGGTCTTTGAAAGGAGCTACCAAGACCTGTAGAATACTGCAAGCCTGGTCAGCAGACAACAGCTACAAGGGGAAAGACACAGAGGGATCAATATGTGATTCCTTACTCTTCCACAGAGCTCCAGTCACCCCTCAGATATGTGCACCTCCAATAAACAGGGGTGTATACTAGTACAAAATCAACTTGTTAAGACTGTGCAATCTGCCTCCTGATTTTATAGCCCAGGTGCATCTGACGAAAACCTAAGACTCCAAAGAGCTGATTCACTTAGGAAGTAGAGGGGTAAGGGAGCTCCCACTTCCCTTGCATTTGGAGGCATCTAACCCATGTGTACTGCCACAGTATCTCCTCGCTGAGGCCCACAGAGAACTTAGGTCTAGGATCCCTGGAGTACAGCCAGTGTTTCTTCTAACTGCTGCTCAATAAAACTGTTTACCCATGAAGCCTCTATTACAGAATGAAAACAGACGTGGTGTTTCCTTTAACCTTTACCAACTGCTTGAATACATCTTTTGCCTACAAATACATGTTTTAAAGCATGATAGTGTTAATAGTTTGGGATGAGTCCATCACTGGGATCTATGTCTCTGTTTCTTACCCAGGGAAGGTCCAGCCAGCCCTGTACCCACAGCTTTCTGTCCTGGCTTCCCCAATGTCTCATCATGCAGTGGCCACCAAATCCAAACTCCTTGCCTTCTAATGGATTCTGACTTACAGCAACCCTATAGGATAGAGTAGAATTGTCTCACAGGGTTCCAAGGCTGTAATCTTTACAGAAGCAGACTGCCACATCTTTCTCCCATAGCTGGTGGGTTAAAATCACCAACCTTTTGGTTAGCAGCCAAGTGCTTTAACCACTGCACCACCAAGGCTCCTTCAGTGGCTACCAGGTACATGAAAAGGCACTGAATCGTGCAGAAAATCCAGGGAAATCTTCGCCACGTCAGACAGCCTTCCTCTTACCATCATTACTTCATAGGTGAAGAGGACTTCAAGGTAAGGACAGGAGTCAAGGTGCCTCTCATACATCCACAATGTGCTGAAATGGACTGGACACACGGTGACCACTCCATAATGCTTATCATTAAATGGTATTGTTTTGAACTGTGGATTTTGAATACATGTAGCATTTTCACACTGTACCTCGTCTGATCCCTTGTCACAAGAGCACTAACAGCACCTACAAAGCTTCAGAATTAGCACACCAGGTACAGCCAATCTATGATAAATAAAATGGTCCTCTGTTGAGAAGAAAGGTCTGTTGGCTGACTCCAAGTACCCTAACAACCAACTCAGACTATGCCAGTGGAGTTCTGGTAAGAACAGCTAACGTGACAAGATAACTCAGCACTTGGTAAAACTGACAGCCAATAGATCTGAATCTATTCTTTTCGTGACAATAGTCAAGAATATATCAATATATACAAGTTACTGGCACACACACCAGGAGCTCTGGTGGTGCAGTGGTGAGAGTTTTGCTGCTAACCAAAAGGTCTGTCAAATTCACCAGCGGCTCCTTGGAAACCCTATGGGGCAATTCTACTCTGTCCCACACGGTCAATATGAGTTGGAACAGACTTAATGGCAATAGGCTTGGGCACACAAATATCAACCATATGTACTCCTACCGCTCCTCTGTAGGGGGCACTACTGTGATCCCTATGTCAAGTGAGGGTGTGGAACTGCCCATGTTATGTCCATAGTACACTAGTGAAAGATCCTTCCCTCAGTAATTAATTGTAAGGCAGATGGAATTCTGAGACCACTAATTCAAGCAAAATTATTGCATCTCGCCCTGTAACGATTACCAGGGAGGACCTATAGGACCATGTTCCTCAAAGTCCTCTGAGCAAAGGCAGCACAGGGTCGGAGGAAGCGTATTCAGAATTCAGGCTACCATCAAGGAGGCCACCTCCTCCGTGATCTGAAGCAGGAGAGGGCTAACAGCACAGCTCCCCAGCCATCTCCCAGAGGAAGCAACAGGATGCTGACTTGGGCATGGCAGGTCAGCAGCAGGGCAGAACAAACCTGTGGATGACACAGTGAGACCTGTGAGAGCTAGAAGCACTGAGGCTGCCTTGTTTTCCCAGGTCCCAAAAGTTTTCTGCCTTTGACAGGATGCAGTCTGCTCGTTTTAGCGGAAATATTTGACTTTTCCTTATGACAGGTTTCTGCCTCACACAGATTCCAACTTTCGCAGGTCTTACTGTACTATGAAAAGTCTCTTTAAAGATTAAAATCTGTCTAGAGTACAAACTGCTGGCTTCTCTCAGCAAAGAACTACCTGAGTATTTGCACCTGTATTGTTCAACACTCAAAAGAGCTCAGCAATTCACTCTGGGCCCATCAAAATCAATACTTCACCACCTGAGAAGAGTCTGCCACTCTTTGCTATTCTGTATGTTTTCAATGTGGAAAGAAAACCTTTCAGCAAAAATCAAGAGGAACTCCGGTCACATTGTTCTGGTTAAGGACCTACACCTACTGGTAGTTTGGATTAACAAGAACGACATAAAGAAAGTTAAGAAAAAGGAAAACTGGTTCAGTGTGGTGATCAACTACTGGAAGCCAAAAAAAGACTAATAACTTGGGATAAACTTCCAGTTCAATTAGATCAACATGCAATACCAAAAAAAAAGCCTCCACTGCTGTCAAGTGGACTCCAACACACAGCATCCCTGTAAGGACACAGCAAAAATGTCCCACAGGGCTTCCAAGACTGTACATCTCTAAAGAAACAGGCTGCTACATATTTCTCCCCTGGAGTAGTGGGTGGGTTCAACAGTCTATTATTCAGTTAGCAGCCTGGTGCCTAACAACTGTATAACCAGGCCTCCTTTGATATGTAATGAATATATCAAACCCATTGCCATCAAGTCAATCCTGATTTACAGTGACCCTATAGGGCAGAATACAACTGCCCCACAGAGTTTCCAAGCAGCACCTGGCGGATTTGAACTGCTGAACTTTTGGTTAGCAGCCACAGCACTTAACCACTATGCCAGTAGTCACATTAAGGAATGCTTTTTCTATTTCTAGAAACACTAACTGAGGAAAAGACTAAAACCAGAAAACTTCTTGTCCAAGGACTAGGAGTCTCCTAGTAAATTATTCATAGAGATAGAATCTGAGTCCCTCATTCTCAACATCTCAGACATAAAAGAGGGACCCTCTTCATAGGAATATCACATCTGTCTAAACAGCGCACTTTAAGTTGGTGGAATTTGACTTGACGGTCACTTTGGACATTCATAAGATCATGAGTCAAGGAAAAAAAAAGAAAACTGCTGTTGAGTCAATTCCAACTCATAGCACGAGTCAAGAATAGTCACGATGAATTTAAACAGACTCTCAATAGCAGATAATAGGTTTTCTTATGAAAAGATCATGTTAAGCTCAATCTTAAAGCTTCTGAAGAGCCATATTTAATGATCTGTATAAAATACAAAGTTTAGCAGGTATAACTGCCAAAATCAGGGGGACAAAAATCCATGGATTATTTCTGATTTTAATTCAATTTTGTTCATAATTTGGTAAGCTGCTGCTTTCAATTGCTAAAATTTCAATTTATCCATAACTGCTGGCAGTGGATATACTAAGGCATTCCTTATATATATGTATACACCAAAAAGACCCCAAACCAAATCTACTGCTGTTTAGTTGATTCTGACTCATACTGACCCTAAAGGACAGAGTAGAAATGTTTCATCAAGTTTCTGAGAAGCACCTGGTGAATTCGAATGGCTGACTTTCTGATCAGCAGCCAAGCAGCACTTAAGCACTCTGCCAGGAGAGCTTCCGCACACACACCAGGCAATCACAATTCTTCTGTTACTGAATTCAAAGAACATTTTTCATGCTTCATCTTGCTGGCAGAATCTGGTCAAATACTGAGCCTCCCTTTGCCTTATAATCCCTCTCAGTCTTTGTGATGGGTTTCTCACAGTACCTTCTGAGAAACCACAAAAAAACAAAAAAACCCACACCTGTTGCCACTGAGATGATTCTAACAGAGACCATATAGGATAGAGCTGAACTGCCCCACAGCGATTCCAAGGCTGTAACCTTTACGAGGCACACTGCCACACCCTTCTCCTGCTGAGTGGCTGATGGATTCAACTTGTCCATCTTTCAGTGGGCAGCTAAGCACTTAAACCATTGAGCTACTAGACCTCCTTGGGTAAACAAACCCAAACCCATAGCCATCGAGTCAATTCTGACTCACAGCGACCCTACAGAACAGAGTAGAAGTACCCCATTAGGTTTCCAAGGTATGCCTGGCAGATCTGAACTGACAACAACTGTCAAGTTAGCAGCCATAGTACTTAACCGTTACACCATCCTAAGTTCAAATGTGCTCTTGCTCACATGTATAACCCTATCTCAGCACTGTTACCTTCCTAAGCTTCCCACTAAGACCCTCAGTCTGTTCCTCCAAGTCTCATTCTTCCTCCCTACTCTGTCCTTTTCGATCAGCACCACTCTACTTTCCAGTCTCTATTCCTTCTTCTCCTTGGCACTTCCATCAGAAAAGTCTCACTTTCTATCATCTGGACTATGGAAAGTTGTCTTAATTATATCTCTCTATTGTCAGAAACCCTCCACTCTATTCTCAGAACGAGCTTCCTGAAGCTCATATGTAACAGTAAATAATAACAGCCAATTCTCACAGAGCCCTTACAACTTGATAGGCACAGTCCCTACCCTGTTTAAAACCTGTTACTGCCCTCCAATATTGTGATGGGATGAGAGAGTCTTCACATACATAAACTGAAAGGGGTTTAAGGAAGAAGGAAGCCAAGTGCCAGGTTTTATCAACAAGATAAAGCAAGTGAAATGTTAGGTGAATTTTTGGCAACAAAGGAATTTTTATTTGTAAACCTGTAGACAAACTTGACACACCTTCAGTAGAACAGTCAATAGGACCTACTACCACTCCAGTCCCTGCTTTAGAGTCCTGCAACCGATACAATGATTCCAGCACCCTCATGCCTTCCCCTAACTCTTCTCTGCCAAAAATGCCTTTCTTTGTGACATTATTTTGTAAATTAAAGAATGTATTTCTATAGGACTTGTATGTCAAAAAATAAATCACAGGGAAATCAGAAAATATTTTTAAGTGAATGATAATGAAAATACCATATAATAAAATTTGTGATATGTAGCTTACAGAACTACAGATTTTACATTAGGAAAAAAGGTCCAAAAATCAACAACACAGGAATCATTGAGGAACTAGAAAAAGGAGACTAAACTCAAAGTAAGTGGAAATAAAATAATTACGATAAAAGCAGAAGTGAATAAAGTCTAAAAAAATAATAGGGAAAATTTACAGTCCAAAACATGATTCTTTTAAAAAAGATGAACAAAGTTGATTTTAAAAAACCCACAGGAGAATTAAGAAAAACAGAATACAAACTTCTTTTAAGAGGACTGAAAGAGGGACTATCACTGCCAACCTTAGAGATGTTAAAAGGAAAATAAGGAAACATCATAAAAAATCTAATTTCAATAAATTTGGCATCTTAGACGAAATCAGCAAGTTCCTTAAAAGCTACTTCTTACTAAAACTAACAAAATGAAACAGAAAAACTCAATAGCTCTATACCTATTAGAGATATTAAATTCATGATCAAAAATCTTCCACAATCATCTTTACACTGTCTCCTTGACAATTTTGCTGTTGTTACTCTACATTCTTGATTTCTAAGAAGAAAATTC
Organism: Heterohyrax brucei; assembly: GCA_028571685.1. Taxonomy (NCBI): domain Eukaryota; kingdom Metazoa; phylum Chordata; class Mammalia; order Hyracoidea; family Procaviidae; genus Heterohyrax; species Heterohyrax brucei. The sequence continues at coordinate 17,361,406 of CM053158.1, forward strand.
TAAGTAAGGAAAAAGGTAGTGAAAAGGCAGCTAGCTGGGGTCTCGGACGCTGTTCCTTACAAAACTGATGTCCTTGCCGAGGGATATGATCTCCTAAGTCTGGAAAGATTGCTCTGTGGACTTCATGTCTTCAAAATATGCACAAAGGTTCCTGTATATAACCAAGCAGTGCATAGTGGAGACATTCAGACACTATCATAGAAGAGACAGTTATGCTATAGAAGCAGTTCTCTGCAATAAAACATTTACTAAAGATTGGTATGTCAGTTTCACTGAAAGTCAGAGGAAATTACATTAGAATATTTGTAGACAAGTGAATTGCTTGCTACTAGTGTCCATGATTTGGGCACTCTGTCAGACCTATTTACTGATGCTGTGAAGTGTCCTTCAGCTATCAAATTCAAATCTCTAAATAAGACCAAAAAGTAAAAACCTTCCCACAAAATTCCAGGACCAGGGGTTTTGATTTACTGGTGAACAGTACTAACGTTAATCTTATATGAACTAGAGGAAGGAAGGAAAACTTTTTTCTAATTTATAAGGCTGTTGTAATCTTTGAAGTCTAAGGTTAGACTAACCCAAGCCATGGTGTTTTCAACCACCCCGTAAGCACGGGAAAGCTAGAAAATGAATAAGAAAGAGGAAAAATTGATGCCCTTGAATTGTGGTGTTAGTAAAGAATACTGTATATACCAAAAGAAACAACAAATCTATCTTGGAAGAAGTACAGCCATAATGCTCCGCAGAAGGATGACAAGATTTTGACCACATACTTGAGCCATGTCATCAGGAGAGATGAGTTCCTGCAGAAGGACAACATGCTTGGGATGGTCAGCGAACAGGATAAAGATCCTCAAGACAGGCTGACACAGTGGGCCCAGGACAACAATAATCAATAAGATTGGGCAGGATTGGGAAGTGTTTAGTTCAGCTGTGTGTAGCACTGCAACAAGTAGGAACCAACTCAACAGCGTACAACAACAATTTAATTCTGATGCAACAACATAATAAAAAAAGAAAATTACAGACCGACATTTCTTGTGAATACAGATACAAAAATCATTAATCCAAAAATTATGGCAAATAAAATCCAGCAATGTATTAAAAAAAATAATACATCATGATGAAGTGAGATTTAGCCCAGGAATGGAATGTTAACGTTGATGTAACATCTGAAAATTCCTCAAGGTAATTCATAGCATTAACAAATAAAGGAGGAAAACAAAACAAATGATTATTTCAGTAGATGCAGAAAAACTCTCTTGATAAAATTCAACACTCAAGAATAATGAAGAAAAGTAAACTCTCTGAATCTGATAAATGGTATCTATGGAAAGCACAATATTCAATGATGAAATAATGTTTTTCTCCATAAGACATGATAAACACCAAATATGCCCACTGTCACTGCATTTAGCATTATACTGGAGGCCACAGCCAACATCTTAAGGCAAGAAAAGAAAAACCCAAATCTGTCCGTATTTTCAGAAGAAATGACTGTTCAGAAAATCCTACAGAATCTACAAAACTATTAAAGTTAAGAGATGTTAGTATGGTCACAGAATACAAGGTGAACACATGAAAAATCAAATGAATTTCTATACTGCAGACAGTAATTTAAACCCCCCCAAAACAGTTGCAGTACATCTTAGTATTTTATTTAACTCAATATATTCAAAATATTATTCCAACACATGACCCATAAAATTAATTAGCTATCTTAAATTCTTTTTTCATACTATATTTTCAAAATCTACCGTGTATTTTACAGATATTAAACATCTTAATACAGAGTGGTCACACTTCAAGTGCTCAACGGCACATGTGGTCATGCCTACCACACCAGATAGCACAACTACAGAATAAATTCATTTAGACAAAAATCTCAGCAGGAGTTTTCATAAAAATAGCTGATCTAAAAAATTATGAAAATGTAGATTTAGAATATTCTGAAACAGTCCTGAACAATAAAAGCAATGTTGGTGAACACAGAACTTCAGACTTCAAGTCTCTAACAATCCAGTAATCACAACTGTTGGATCTAGTTCAAGGATAGGTATACACATTAACGGAACAGACTAGAGTTTAGAAGTAAACTCATAAATCATGGTCAATTTTCAAAAAGCTGCCAAAGTAATTCAGTGGAGAAAAGGTTAGAACAGGTAAAAAGTTAGAAAATGTAAGAACTTAAACTCCTACCTCGTATCATACAAAAATTAACTCAAAATAGTTTATGACTCTAAATGTAACATAGAACTTCTAGGAGGAAACAAAATCCTTGTGGCCCTGGTTTGAGCAACATTTTCTTAACACGAGAAACATATCTTTAAAAGAAAAAAAGACATCAGAAGGAAACTTCTCCTTCAAAGACATTATGAAAAAGAAGAGACAAGCCACAAACAGGGAAAAAATAAGGGGTCCAACAACGAAGTCCACAAACTTCATCGTTCCAAGCGCTACATACCTTGCTGTTGAGTATCACTACTGTTGCTTCTGAAGTACTCCCCTTGGGAGGCTATGCACAGATGCCAGCACCTAGTCCACTCTTCACAGCAATTTTGGATCTCTTTCTGGAATGGCCACTGCGCACGGTGGCAAGTACACAAGCTTAATTGTATAGTTGCCTGTGAGGGAGCTTTAGCCACTGAATAAATAACTGTGTTGGAACACCTTCACTACTCACCTGTATCTGGCCCCTCAATGACTTTTTCTTTACCCAAAGATAAAGGAAATATTGAAAGAAGACATTCTGAGGACCCTCAAGACATCAAGGGTAATATCAGGACAGCTGTGATGGTCATTCCAGAAAGAGAGTTCCAAAATTGCTTTGAAGTGTGAACTAGACACTGGTATTGGTACTTAGCTTCCCAAGGGGACCACTTCAAAGGTGACTACAGTGATACTCAGCAATAAGGTATGCAGCACTTTTTCTGAGTTCATGAACTTAACTGGCAGTCCTCGTATTTATAAATCATATATCCGAAAAAGACTTAATTCAGAATTTACAAAGTACACTTTGAAACATTTAACAATAAAAAAAGGGCAGTCCTGGTACATGCTATAACATGGATGAAACACGAAGATACTACACTAAGTAAAATCAATCACAAAAGAACAAATACTGTATGATTCCCCCTATACGCTATATCCAGAATAGGCAAATGTCCAGAGACTGAAATTCATGACTGGATCAGGTGTGAGAGGGTGGGGAAAACACAGTGTCACTGATTACAGGGCACTGGGTTTCTGTTACAGGTAACAGAAAAATCTGGGAATGGATAGTGGTGATGGCTGTACAACATAATGAACACAATTAATGTCTCAATTACACAATGTAAAAATTGTTGAAGTGAAAATGTTTTGGTTATATACACACACACATCGATCACAATATATAAATATGTATTTTTTTTACAGTAAATAAAAAATGGCCAAAAGACTTGGACGTGTCATCAAAATAATATATGGATAGTAAGTAAGTACAAGAAGAGATCGTCAACATCATTAGTCATTTAAACTCAAACACCCAAAACCACCACTGTCAAGCACATTTTGACTCATTAGACATTAGGGAACTGCAAAGTAAAAGTAGGTACCAATTCAAACTTACAAGAATGATTATAATCCAAAAGATTGACAATACCAAGTGTTTGCAAGGATGTGGGCCAAACACATAACTTTATATAATGCTGGCAGGAATGTATAGCATTATAGCCACCTTGAAAAACAGGTTGGCAATTTCTTAAGACATTAAGCATACACTTACCACACGACCTAGCAATCCCACTCCTAGGTATCCATCCAAGAGAAATTAAGACATATGTTCACCTAAAGACCTGGACATGAGTGGTCATAACATTATTCTTAATAGTGACAAACTACAAATAACTCAAATGCCCACCAGCTGATGGGTACATAAATGAAATGCAGTTATACACATAGAATATTACTCAGTAATAAAAAGAAACAAACTACTGATGTACAACATGGATGAACCTCAAAAACATGTTTAAGTCAAAGAAGTCAGGCACAAACAGCCACAAACTGTGTATCATTTATACATGGAATTTCTAGGAAAGGCCAAACTATGTAATACAGAAAGATCAGTAGTTCCCTGAAGCTGGAAGTGGGTACTGACTACAGGACAGGCCCAGTGGAATGTTCTCGACAATGAAAATGTTCTCAAATTAGGATGTGTGATGCTTCACCGCTATAACTCATCTAATGGCACACTTTAAGATGGATGAATTTAATGTTATATAAATAATACCTTTGACTGTGTGGATCATAAGAAATTATGGAGACTGTAAAATTGTTATTAATTCACAATGAAAAAGAAAAAAGACATTACATGTAACATTAAGGAGCATCGGAATTCCAGAACACTTAATTGTGCTCATGAGGAACCTGAATATGGACCAAGAGGCAGTTGTGTAAAGAGAACAAGGGGACAATGCCCAGTTAAAAGTCAGGAAAGCTGTGTGTCAGGGTTCTACCTTTTCACCACATTTTTTCAGTCTGTATGCTCGGCAAATAATCCGAGAAACTGGACCATATGAAGAACAAGGCATCGAGATTGGACGAAGACTCATTAATAACCTGCCTTACGCAGATGACACAACGCTGCCCGCTGGAAGTAATGAGGATGTGAAACATTTACTGATGAAAACCAAAGACCACAGTCCTCAGTATGGTTTGCACTTCCACATCAAGAAAACAAAAATCCTCACCAATTGGACCAGTAAACATCATCATGATAAAGAGAGAAAAGATTGAGGTTGTCAAGGATTTCATTTTATTTGGTTCCACAGTGAACACCCATGAAAGCAGCAGTCAAGAAATCAAGGCACACTGCATGGGAAAATCTGCTGCAAAGGACCTCTTTAAAGCACTGAAAAGCAAAGATGTCACCTTGAAGACTAAGGTACGCCTGACCCAAGCCATGGTATTTTCAATCACATCATGTGCGTGCAAAAGCTGGACACTAAATAAGGAAGACAGAAGGACTGATGCCTTTGAATTGTGGTGCTGGAGAATACCGAATGTTGCATGGACTGCCAAAAGAACAAATGGATGTGTTCTGAAAGAAGTACAACCCAAGTTGTACTTGTTTGTTCCTTGGAAGCAAAGATAGTGAGACAGTGTCTCACATACTTCAGACATATTGTCAGGAGGGATCAATCCCTGGAGAAGGACACCATGCTTGGTAGCACTGAGGGTCAGCAAGAAAGGGGAAGACCCTCTACAAGACTGAATGATACAGTAGCTGCAATGATGGCCTTAAGCATAAAAACAAGAGTTGGCATGGTGCAGGAACAGGCAGTGTTTTGTTCTGTTATACAAAGGGCTGCATTGAGATGGAACTGACCTAACAACAGCAACAGCAAATAATACTTCAAAAAAGCTGTCAAAAATTGAAACTGACAATGGACAGAATCGTAATGATGCAAACAGAGCAAAAGACTGGCAATTTTATCACTTAGATAGTAAAGGCATACGGATACCACTGTACAGTTCTTTCAACTTTTGTGTGTTTCAAATTTTTCTTAATAAAAGGGAAAAAAGTTTTGCCAAATTAACGGCAATCACTTGTATAAGCCAATATCAGAATACACAAACGGTTGACCCTTAACACTACTGCCTCCAATGATTCATTTTGACCTTTTACTTATAATCCTAAAATAGAGACTCTAAAAAATATATATATATGTTAGGCTAGTTTTCCTATAAGTTATCCCTTCCTGTCTTTAGAGTTTTAACCAAAGATTAATTGAAAATACAACATAAATTTGAGTATGAAGTCCTTTAATTAATACACGATCTCCATGGTAACTAACACTGGTAACTTTACATGGTTTGATCAGGCTCTCTTTCTCCATTTCCCTGACCAGGCTTTCTGAGTGTTCCACTGGATACCCTGTTCTCAGTCTACCACCTCTCAGTAAATGTCACTGCTCCACAGGACACCGCTATCAGCCTACCCTCTTTCTCAGTTCTTGGTTTCTCTGAGTAATCACAATTGTGCCTGAGCACTGGTGAATGTGAACACAAGTCCCAACTACAGGAGCTCCTCTCCCGGTTTTCTTGGGAGCTGGGGAAGTGAGTATATCTGAGCAAGGTAGGGCAGCAAGGGCAAGGAGTCGTTATCCAGTTCAGCAAAATGCTGTGGATGGTCCAGGGGAGGCTTTCAGAGAGAGGCCACAGCAGGGACCAAATGGCCCACCTTACTGGGCCTCTCTATTCTCTTTCTCTGTGCTCTCCAAACCGTGTACCACTATAGGTGATAAGCCACTGGGACTCTCCCTCCAGCTGGAAGGGACTGTGGGATCATCTTTGTTGTCCTTTACTATGGATACTGCTTCACATGACCACAGGCCTCACTTCAATCTGGCTTTGTTTTTCCATTGTCTTTATGATCCCACAACCCTCATGCAGTTTCCAGATCTTTATTTCAGGAAATGCTTAGTTACACGCATGTGAAAAAGAACTTTAAAGCTGGTCCCTCTACAATCATCACTTACAACAGAAACTTTAATTCTCTCTCCAACACAGGCCCACAAAACATCCACAGTTATCCTTCGGTTACAACATGCAGTGGTACCTCAAGGAGTAAACAGCTGCCGAAAAGTTAAGTTCTCCTCCAAGTTTATGATAAAGAACACAGTAAGTGTGCCACATACTTCTATTCCTGCTTTATACGTGGCACTGGGGGATGGACGACAGGGACTGAAGGAAACCCAGAATGAAGGCCAGTGATGTTACTACAATTCTCTCAAAGATGGAATGAAGGTTAAGTGTGTTTGAATTCTTTCACTGCTGTTGCCAGCAAGCAGTTCCTGACAAGGCTGCTTGGTAGTAGTTGCCTTCAAGTCGATTCTAACTCCTAGCTAAAAACACATACATCTACAACCTCAGCAGTTAAAAAAACTTTGTACAGGCATTTTCTCCAACAACCTAAATAAAAAAGTGAAAGTGTAAACTTCAATCTATAGGTTTACCTTGTTAAGATAAACTCTGGACTTGAGGACTCTGACTCATTCACAAGTAGACAGCTCCGTGATTTCAGAAACTAGGTAACTCCAGCAGTGTCAGATTGTGGGCTTATACAACTTTGTGACTTGCTCATGCTTCAACTTTATTCAGTGTGCATGTTCCCCCATGAGGTCCCTAAGCAGAATGCCATACCATGGTAAAATCATTTTTTAAACCACTAGTCCCCAAATCCATTTCAAGTTTGCTAGTAAATACAAGCCGCAGACTTTTCCAGTTTCCACCAAAGGCCTCCCTCCACCCCCTAAGGGGACAAAAAAAAAAAAAAGATCAAGCACACTATCAGAAGTTTAAATTCATCACTGAAGCAAACATTTTTTGAGCCCCCCACCCACAAGGAACTTACAATACCAGTAGGAGATCAGCCCTGTGACTGAAGGAAATGAGAAGCACAAACAACATTTAGGGTCTTTTCTAATACATAACCAATACCTATTTTCTAGAAAATTATTTTAGTACTTTCATGAAATTTAGCAGTTGTTACTTTACACCCCAGAGCACTTGACTACTGATACGTTTACTGTCAAAAAAAATAGCACAGACACAAGCCAATTTCATGTAAGGATCAAGACAGACTGAATAGCCTACGTTCTTGACAACAGTTCCCCAAGGAAAACAGTGAGCATGGTCAATTGCTTCTTCTTCTTCTTTTTAATCTACTATAGCTAATTCAAACTGTCTAACTCTTGGGGACAAGTTAACACAGCTTCCAAACAGATTTTTTTCCCCAGGAAAAAAAAAAATCCAGCAGCCCACCAAAACTGTCACCAGCCCTTCCCACACTTACCAGTGCCATAGGGAGGATGCAGCTGATAGCAGTGAGCATCAACGGCCTGAAAAAATACAGGTGGTAGTTTCAATTTTTATTTAAAATTCTTGCTTGCCAACTGCCTGAAATCTTGTACATGAATGGGTCTCCATGCCTCAGCCTGGTGATTCGATCATATTTGTTAATACTAGTTAACTCACTACAAAGCAGAGATGAAGGAAGCAAGTAAACCGTGGGCCAGCTTCCAGGCCTGGAGTAGACAGGGACAAGCCTAAAGAGACCAAGATGGATGGATTCAGGTCTTGAGAGGTTGGCAGGTAAGGCAGAAAGTAATGGAGGGACAAGAAAAAGCAACAAGGTTAAAGCTGAGGCAAAGGAGCAGGTGAACACCAGCCTAGAAAGAGATAAAATCAGCATTGGTGGTAGTGGTGGTGGGGTCCCAGTGGCCTCTGATCATGGGCAAGGCTCACCCCAGGTCTAACTTAAGACATGAGACTTCGCATCTCTCATACTAACACATTCATACTCCTAGCCTCTTAAAAGGCCAGATCTCTGGCAACTGATCCAAACTTTGCTGCCTTTCAATTTCTTTTTTCAGGTCCATGCAGGAAGAGGTGACTCATAACCGAGGCACCCATATTACTCATGTGTATTTTTTAAATCCAATTAAGAAACACATATTTGAAGATGTCCCACTAGTCCAACTTTAACTCAGTCCTAACCACTATGGTCTCCAAACATTAGAATCAATGCCAAAAACCAAAGCCCCCACACTAAATAAAAGACTATACAAAACATAATAAAATTAGTCATCATTCTTTGATCATGAGGGTGTATTTTTTATCATGGAAAAAAAAATTCCAAATATATACAAAGCGCAGAGTAAATGAACCCCGTGCACCCATCACCCAGCTCCAACAGGGATTCGACGCTAGGCTCACTGTATCTCTATTCCACCTACCTTCTACGTTCCTGAGCACTGTCATATATTTTAGGGTGTATTTCAGAGAAAATCCTCTGGACTGCACTTAGTACAAAAGGCTGGTATAGCTAGCTCCATTGAGAATTTAAAAAAAAATTTCTAGGGGGATGTCATATGAACAGGATAACCTCCACTTCAGCAACCAAGGTAATTTCTAGCAATCACAAGCAGAAATGTGGGAGCTACTATCTGATACACTGCACACAGTACAACTAAAAGTCATGTCTCTGACCATGTTACTACAGACACAAGCCCATCTTCTCCAGAGATGATTTCAAACAATGTTCTGTCTCTTTCAGCTGCCGACTCTGTGAGCAGGCAAGGAAGAGGTAACACCAAACACCAACTAGGCAGTACCATACCCAAGTCCCCTTTTTTCTCCAGAGGGAAGATATTCCAGAGGGCAGTGCATCTCACTGACAAAGCCACAGACTTTAACATGTCTCAAAGACAGCTTCAATCCCACTGACTCTGTCTTTACCTATCCCTTTAATTATGCTCAAAATACATGACCCAATTTTTATTTAAAGATAACCATTCTGTTCAGAATAGAAGCTCCTTGAGGGAAGAGATTTTTTGGTCTGTTTCCTTCTCAGCCTATGAAAGCACCTGGAACAATGCTTATGCCAGCACTAGGTCCCACATGCTAACACTACCCTTGCCTATCTCTGGTGACCCAGTCTCAAGACACTGCACACTTACATCCACCTCCAGAACCCAAGCAGGCACCAAGCCGTCAGGGAATGTAACCATCTAACAGAATAAGCCATACACACACTAGCTTCTCCAAAGAAGGATGCAGGGTCAAGAGGTCTCATGACAGTTATAGAAGGAGATAGACTTTGGCAGGCAGTTAGAGGGGGCAAAAATCAAGCATGTGCACTAAGGAAAAGAATAATGGGGAGGTGCTCAGGCTGGAGTCTGGAGAAGCCACTTCCAACAGAGTGCCTAAAACAAAATTAGGAAGTGGAAGTAAAAAAAAAAAAAAAGCTTTATTATTTACACCTTCTCTCTAACAGTTCTTAAAAAGGAAAGGGGGGGCAGAAACTAAAGGCAAAGAAAATTTTAAGTTCTTTTTAGAGTTCAAACTTCTCCCATCTCTCTCAACACATTAGCTGAAAATCAGAACACCCAAAGACACTCAAGAAACTATTTATTGGTAAATCAACAAACTCTTTACCTACTCCAATTACCAATGAACAAAGAAAATAAAATGGTTCACAGACAGCACTCAAACAAAAAGGCATGACATCCCAACTCACTTTGTCCTCCCCTCCCCAGCCTTCCTGTGCAGCAGATACTTCTTCCATTTGTTTCTCTGGGTTCTTCCACCACTGCTAAGCACACAATAGCACTCTGTACCAGATTTAGTTTACTTAAACCATGCCTGAGAAGCTTGCTAACAAACAAGCTGGCAGTCTGAACCCACCCAGCAGCTCTGCGGCAGAAAAACTTGGCAATCTGCTGCCACAGTTTACAGCCTAGAAAACCCATGCAATAGTTCAGTCACATTCGTTCGCTAAGTTGGAATGAACGCAATGGCACCTGACATCATATTACTGCCTGCCTCCTCCTTACAAGCCCCAACTTTCTGACATTTAAATTCCTATTTTTAGTTCCTCTTAGGTTCTCTCTGCACCTTTAAGATATCATTAGCAGAAGAACTGCGTTTCCTTCCCTGTGGTTCCAACCCTTGGGCCACACAAAGGAAAATAGTCCTACGTCAGACACAAGTACATCACTTTTACATACTTTTCACTGATTATGTATACTCATGCCACATACTCTGGTTTATTTGGATCACCCCTCTTCATAAAGAATTTTACAGTTTCTTTTCCATATCCATCTTCCAGCTTCTTCATTCCATCTACTGCTTAGGACTCATTCCTATTCTTGAAGAACATTTTTTTGGATCTCAATGTTTTCCAGGTCTATTGTATAACTGATGTTGTAAGAATCTCCATTGGACTACCTGGTTTATTCAACCATTTTCTGTACTTCTAAGCTTCCTCCTTTCTTATTTTCATCTTCAAGAAACTACTTCAAAAAACAAACAAAAAAAGTGAAAATTTGGTAGTCTTCACATGCCCGAAAATGAGTTTATTTCGCAATAGCAGAATTCTAAGTTTAAAAGCATTTTCCCTCGGGACTTTGAAGATCAATGCTCCACTGTCTTGTCTGTCACTACTGCTAATGACATGTCTGATTTCTACCTCCTGTACCTGGTGTATCTTAATGGAAACTTAGAGAGTTCTCTCTATCCCTTTTCTAAAATTACACAGCAACAGTTCTAGCAGTGGGTCTTTATCCTTCTGGGCAAAGGACAGGCCCTTTCACTCTAAAGACTGCATCTCTCTTTAGCTCTTGGAAATTTTCTTATCATGTTTTTTATATATGCCTCCCTTCAATTTTCTCTGTGCTCACTTCCTGAGGAATTCTATTAGACGATGAATCTCCTAAATTGATCCTCCATGTCTGTATTTTTTCCTACATACCTTTTCACCTGTATTTTGAATTATATTCAGAGATTTTTTTTATTCTATCTTCTGATCTAGATACAGAATGACTTTTGCTTCAATCTGGCAAACCTATAATTCATCTTCATGAGCTCTTTCTAATTGTTTTTTCTTCACAGTATCTTTTTTTATTGTGATTAAGTTTACAGTCTGAGTCAATTTGCCATATAAACCCCAAGTTTCCGTAACTCTATCTGCTCTACTCACCCTGTGACAGCACACTCTTCTTTTTCACTCTTTACTTTCCGTATCTACTCAACCAACACTGTCTCCCCAACCCTCTCTCCTCTCTCCTCTAAAAAGAAACCAGTAGGACAGCCTAATATATATATTAAAACATAAAATACACACACCACCTGCATCACTCTGTGTCCCCAGGTCCAATTCATTCCGTTTCTGAAGTACTGGCTTCACTACTGGTTTCAGCTCTGGGCTAGCACCAAGTCTACGGGCCACGTTCTCAGGGGACCCTCCAGGTTGTCAGACCATCAGTTCTGGTCTTTAAATAGAGTTCTTCATCTGCACACTCCTTTTGCTCATACTACATCAGGGACTCTACTTGTCATCATGGCACTTTTGATTGCTTTATGGATGCCACATCTTCAAAACCTTGGAGAATATTAAATAGTAATCTTTAAAACAATAAAATTATCTTCTGGTCCCTATTTCAGTGAAGATCAATTTTTCTGTTTCTCTTTCATTTTGCACTTTCTTCAAATGTCTGATGATTCTTGGTTAGCCACTTCTACTTAAAAACAAACAGTCACCATAAGCTGATATATTCTACCACATAGCTGAACCTCAAAAATACTATGTTAAATAAATGAAGACAAATTATAAGGTTCCATTTGTATGACACATCCAGTACAGGTAAATCCAGAGAGACAGAAAGTAGGTCAGTAGTTGCTAACAACTGAGAGAAGGGGGAAGAATTGGGAGCTGACTACATACTGGGCACAGCATTTTCTTCTGGGGTGATACAAATATTTTGTTAACTAGGTGGAGCTGATGGCTGCACAACACTGTGGATGTTATAAATGCCACTGAATTGTATATTTTAAAATGATTAATCTTATGTTTTGTGACTATTCAAAAAGGACGGGATGAGAAAAATGAATCGTAAGCTTGTATATATGGACACAGCCTGGGCACTGATAGGCTTAAAAAAAAAATTATTGTCCTTTAAGAAAAAATTTACAATCCCAATCAGTTTGCCATATAAGACCTTGAACGTACACCACCATATAACTCTAACTGTTCTACCCCACCGTCACCACCTCAAGACAGCCTATTTCTTCTTTCCACACTGTACTTCCCCATGTATAATCAACCAACTCCTGTTCACGTCACCTCTAGAAAAGACCTGCTCAGGCAGCCTCATGTATATACGTAAATCAAAAAGTATATTCTACACCAGCATCACTCTATGTCTTCTAGTGCAGTCCAATCTGTGCCTGAAAAGTTAGCTTCAGTACTGGTTTCAGCTCTGGGCTAAGAGAGTCTGGAGGCCATGTCCTCAGAGGACCCTCCAGTCTGGCAGACCATCAAGTGTGGCCTTTTAATACAGTTCTAGTTCTGCACACTCATTTTTCTCCCGCTACATCAGGGACTTTACGTTGTGTTCCCTGCCAGAGCAGTCATTGGTGGTGTCCAGGCACCATTTAGTTCTTCTGGTCTCATGTTGATGTAGTCTCTGGATCATATGGTACATTCTGTCTTCTAGGGTCCTATTTTCTTCATATTGATGTCATTCATCCTCCTCTGTTCCAGTTGGATAGGGATCAACTAATGCTAATTAGATGACCACTTGCTGGTTTTTAAGACCCCAAGTGTCAGGGGCCCATACTCTTAGGTGAAGTCGAGACCAATTGGCACAACTAGCGTTTTGCTAAGAGGGCTCTCTGCACCCCACATCGGTGAGTGGCATCTGGGGTCTTAAAAGCTGCCAAGCTGCCATCCGAGGACACAGCAAATGGTCCCAACTCAGCAGGAACAGATGCTCACTGAGGATCAAAATGACATAGGGTAAAGACAACTCAGAAGACAGAGAGACCCACATGAGTGAGTGCCCTAGATCAACTTGGGACCGGAAGAACCAGAGGGTGCCCAGCCACCACTGGTGACAACCGTGATGGAGCTCACCAAGTTGAGCCTCACTGGCAACACAAGAATAAAAAGGGGTGCATCCTGAGATCTCCACTAAAAGACCTCAATTGATAGTCCAGCAGTTTCGGGGTTCCCCTGGGAGCATGGCCCCTGGCCCTGATGCTGCCCTTGTCCATAAATCATAACGAAGGTTCACTCTTCGGACACCAATGGATTGGACTTGGCGATGCAGAGTGACCATATATTGGACGCACTTTATGGTTCTATACATCTACAGGATATCATCCTGCTGACCTCTGGCTGGAGGAAGGAGAGTGGGTGGAGAGGAGGGGAAAGGAGACTGTTGGGAGGATGAGACATGTATGGAGCACAGAGAACAGTGTGCTGTCACCGGACAGGGAGAGCAGTGGAAGCTGCATATAGGTGGGCATGTAAATTTATACGGGAACGTACAACTTCACTCAGTCATATTAAAAAAAGAAAGACTCCAGGTGCCACTCACCAAAGTGGTATGCAGAACATATTCTTAAAAAAACCTTATTTATGCTAATTAGCCTAGTTGTTCCCTGAAACTGTGGTCCTCAGATCCCTGCCTCTGCTACTCTGCTACTCTCTCAAAACGTTGGACAGTATTTAGAAAACATTTTAGCTTTTGGTGTAACCCAGTTGTGCTAATCTCTCTTTGACTGCATGATGTCACTTCCTGCACCTAACCCAATTCCTACCTACTATATAATCTATAAATACCCCGTTTCTCCCTCCCCAGCCTTGTAGCCATCAAAGATTCTTCTGTGCTTAAATCTTTTATGTCCTTATAATAATGGTCTCGTACAGTATTTGTCTTTCTGCATAATGTTTTCCAGGTGACTCTATGTTATGAGACATTTCCTAAAGTCAATGTTGTTCTTTATCATTGCATAATATTCCGTTGTGTGAATATACCATAGTATGTTTAGCTATTCACCTGATGATGGGCACCTAGGCTGATTCCATCTTTTTGCTGTTGTGGACAGTGCTGCAATGAATACTGGTGCACATGTATCTGTTCATATGAAAGCCCTTATTTCTCTAGGATATATCCTAAGAAGTGGGATTACTGGATCATAAGGTATTTCCATTTCTAGCCTTTTTAAAAGGTGCCAAATCAATTTCCAAAGTGGTTGTATCATTTTACAACCCCACTAGCAATACAGAGCATCTGTGTATGTCTACAAGGTCAAATTGGTTGATTATAGCATTTAGGTCTTCCATGCCTTTATGGAGCTTTTTTTGAGACATTCTGTCCTTCACCAAGAGTGGTGTGCTGAAGTGTCCCACTGCTATAGTGGCACTGTCTGTTTTCAATGCAGACAGTGTTTGTTTTACATACTTGGGAGCCCTGTTGCTTGAGGCATAGATCTTTAAGACAGTTACGTCCTTCTGGAGTATCGAGCCTTTAATCATTATATAACGTCCTTCCTTATCCAGTGTGGTAGATTTTACTTTAAAGTCTATCAGAGATTAATACTGCCACTCCTGCTTTTTTTCTGTATGCTGTTAACTTGATATATTTTTTTCCACCTTTTGAGGTGTAGTTTACTTGTGTCTTTGAATCTAAGGTACGTCTCCTGTAAGCAGTATACACATGGGTCATTTTTATCTAATCTGCTACTCTCTTTATTGGGTATTTAGTCCATACACAATCAACATGATTACTGATATGTATGAGCTTAGTGCTGTCATTTTGATATGGTTTATTTCTGCAGTTTGTAGACAGTTCCTTTCTTGCCATTTGTTCAATTTGTCATTAGGCTCTACTGTATTCCTCATCTCCTTCTTCACCTCTTGAAGAGTTCTAAATATTAATCTTTTGTATTCCACCTCTCATGATTCCAGGAATTTCTCTACCTTTAGAAAATCCTGATTATTTGTTTTGAGTGCTTTCTGACAAGATGATGGTCTGCTCCTTTAAGTGCTTTAATGTGTACTGTTGTTTCTCAGCCATCAGTAAATCGCAGTAATTTATGCTTACCTACTATGTTCTATCTTCTTGTTTTAAACCATACGGCTTACTTTTCTTACATAGATTCAGCTCAAGCGTCCAGGTGGTCAGTGGGTGTAGCGCAGGTTCTCACCTACTGTCCTAGAGGGGCAGAGGTGACTGGTATATGCACAGGTGTCTGGCTACAGCCATGGAGAAAGGCAAGGGGTTAACAGCTGCCCCTGAGTGTCTAAGATGCTGGCGTATCCCTTATGTCTGAATCTAGGTAAAGGAATAGTCTCTGCCCTGATTTTCCGGTTTACAGGAACTGGCAGAAAAAAATACTTTTCTTTCTTTTTCTTCCCTCCCCTGAGTTTATTAAACTGTTTCCCTTTGCAAGTCTTGGAGAATGGCTCAGTTAGCGGTGCCAAACTTCACAGTCTGGTGCAGCACAGAGAAGGGAGAAGGTGAACCACTCAGGGCAGGCGTGAAGAGTCCTACTTCTAGCTCAGTTAACGGCTCCAGACTCCAGCACTGGACACAGCTGAGAACAGGTAGGGGGAGCCTCGGGAAAAGGGAGACAGGCCCTATCGAAGGAAAGATTCAAATGCCTGCACACATGTTGGGTTACATGCAACGTCCCAGCTTTCAGTGATTTGGTGCTCTGTTTCCCCCTCTGCCTTTCCCTCAATTCTGGAAGGGTGAGCAGACTCTCCATACAACATAAAATCTCCTCCACTGAGGGGAACACCCACCAAGCACATATCAAAGGAAAGATTCAAACGCCTGCACACACACTGGGTTATATGCAATGACCCAGACTTCAATGATCTGGTGTTGTGTTCCCCCCTGTCTGCCTCTGCCTCAACTCTGGTGGAGTCAGTACTCTCCATACAACATATAATCACCTCCACTGAGGGGAACACCCACCAAGCTCCTTGCTAGCCCATCACGTGGCATAGCCACTGCCCAGCAGATCAAATCTGTGGAATCCTACATAGTTCTGGCACTGTTCTCCCTCCCCTTTGCTCAGAACAATTTCTCAACTTTACCCTTGATATTTAAGGTCCCCAGGATGTCATATGGAAATGCTGGTGGAGTAGCGGTGAAGTGCTATGGCTGAGAACCAAGAGGTCAGCAGTTCAAATCCGCCAGATGCTCCTTGGAAACTCTCTGGAGCAGTTCTACTCTGTCCTATAGGGTTGCTACGAGCCAGAACTGACTAAACGGCACCCAACAACAACAACAGGATGCCATGTGCACTGGATTCATTTGTTCTTTAGGGTCTCTGTTAGAGGGGCCATGGGAAGTGTCCGATTACTCCGCTATCTCAGCCCCACCTCTGATAGGCTTTTTTTTAGAGTGATCAGTCAGAGGTAGCTGTTACTCACGGGCACCCACAATAACAAATGAGGTCAGTCAAATCTCACATTCTAAGGTTCTTATTACCCTCCAGTTGATTCCATTTCTTAAAAATAAGTAGATTTTTTTTTTTGCCTAGAGACCAAACAGGAGTTGGGGTAACTGCTATGCATGAAAAAAAAAAACAAATCCAAGGAGGCTGTTGGGAGGATGAGACATGTATGGAGCAGAGAGGAACAGTGTGTGGTCACCGGACAGGGAGAGCAGTGGAAGCTGCATATAGGGGGGCATGTAAATTTATACGTGAATGTACATTTTCACTCAGTTATGTTAAATAAAAATAAAAAAAATTAAAAAAAAAACAAATCCATTGCTGTCGAGTCAATCACAACTCACACTAACCCTACAGGACAGAGGAGAACTGCCCCACAGTTTCCAGGAAGTACCTGGTGGATTCGAACTGTCGACCTTTTGATTAGTAGCTATAGCTCTTAATCATTATACCACCAGAAGTCTGACAGATCTTTAATTAATAACCCCATTTGCAGCATACATTTTCCCCCAGCCTTGTGGCAGTCAAACAACCCACAGCCTCTTCATCATCTCCTGAATAAATTAGCTTTCATATGCAAGGGTGTTCTCATAAACCAAACCAATCCAATCCCATTTTCTTTCTTATTATTAGCTGAAAATATTTACATGCTTTTATTTTCATTTTCATGCTATTTAAAAGGGGAAGGGGAAGACAAAGGAATGTGAATGCACCAATCATCTAGAAGCAGAGGCCAGTATAAAAAGCTGGCAAAAGAGATGTGACATGTTCTACTACAATACTGTCAAGTTTAAAACTTTAAGCACCCACACTGTAATTATGACTGCACAAACATTAGTCATCTTTACAGTAACAACCCACTTTTACCCTACTGCCAATAAAATATGAAAATACTTCTGGAAACCTATCCAACTTGTGAGCACCGTTGGACAGTTTAAATCCAACTCCCACTCTGGTCAGGAAACCAGTACATTCTGATGGTTGCATACATCCTTTCAGCAGCCAAATAAAGTTACGCATTTCTCTTCCTCACTGCAGTAAGAAATGAGTACTTAAACCATTTTGTAATTTGTTTTTGTACTTCCACATGAATAATAGAATGTAAAATGCCTTGACTACCTTCACTCCTGAAGATTACTTCATGAAGTCTGTGTCAAGTTCAGGTTTCTGTATTAGAACTACCACGACTGATTCTGATACGCATCCCACACCATGAACCATTCATTTGTAAGGTGAACAACACATCTTAGAGACGGCATATATACAATCTCTATTCAGCTGCCTTCATGGAAGCCCTCTGACAAGCATGTTTTCTGTTTACGTACAGTAGTAAAGCTTTGAGGTTATATTCTCAACTTCTGCATTTACTGAGATGGGCTTAGACAAACCAACAACAAGCAACACTTACTAAGAACATAACTACTCATTTTTGCTATGTGCTAATATGCAAAAGGAAACCCCGGTGGCCTAGTGGTTAAGTGCTATAACTGCTAACCAGAAGGCTGGCAGTTCAAATTCAACAGGCACTCCTTGAAAACTCTATGGGACAGCTATACTCTGCCCTGTAGGGTCATTAAGAATTGGAACCAACTCAATGGCAGTGTTTTGGTTTTGGACTATGCAAAAGAAAACCCTAGTGGCGCAACGCTACAGCTGCTAACCAAATGGTCAGCAGTTCAAATTTATGAGGTACTCCTTGAAACTCTATGAGTCAGTTCTACTCTGTTTCACAGGGTCACTGTGAGTCGGAATAGACTTGACAACAACGGGTTTAGTTTTTTTGGTTAACATGCAAAGAGAAGTCACCTTGCAGAAATGATTTAACTGCCTGGCTGATAACTGAAAGGTTGGCAGTTCAATTCCACAGCGACACCTTGGTAAAAAGATCTGGTGGTCTTCTGAAAGGTCAGAATTGACTCAACAGTCAACTGATTTTGTTTTTTATCATGCAAGGAAAAAATATGGAGCTCTACCTCAAAGACTTCCTGCATCGTCCTATAAACAAGTAACTTCCATCAGTCTAAGTAGATCCCAACAAACATGTGCAAAGTGGTAAAGAAGTGAAACTGACCACTGTGCCTGGAGAATCAGGGAGGGCTTCATGGGGAGAAGAGAGTCAAGGGTAATTCTGAAGTTTTCGGATCAGCACACAGGCAGGTAAATGGTGGTACCAACGATCAAAACAGAGAATTAGGCAGTCTCGTCACATGGTATTGATCTTTTTTCTTATAAAAAGAAAAAAAACTTTGCACCGACTCTGGGAAATGATGGCCAGAGTGTTATAAAGAGACTGGTAAAGACCTAAAATAAAGGATAAAAGAGATTAGAACAGGCAGATTGTATATTAGTGAAGAAAGCAACTTAGTCAAAGAAAGCAACTTTTGCAGGTAGAGATCACTCTTTGTTTATAACAACTCTGTTCTCCTATTAAAACTTTCAAATCTTTCACTCACCCTAGCTACATTTTTTTCTATTTACGGTTGATAACCTGTGGTTACCACTGTGAAACCATTTCACGTTTACAAACACTCAAAATCATTCAAAGAAAATGGAATACAGCATACATTTCATGTTCTGACAAAGTCAGTCTGAGTAATAAAGCCCCAGGACAGACATTTTAGGAAGAACAATCAGAGAACCTCCTTTTTCTTTCACACTGTACCTTTCTCAAATCTTGCCAACAACTCTTCTTTTGGGCAGGCTAATTAAAAGGAGCCTTGATGGAGCAATGGTTAGGCATCTGGTTGCTAACCAAAGCTTAGTGATTTGAACTCATCAGCAGCTCCATGGGAGAAAATAGCTGGCAAAGATTACAGCCAAGGAAACTCTACTGGGCAATTCTTCTTCGTTCTAAAAGGTCATTAAGAGTCAGAACTGATCTGTGGCACACAACAACAATCTAATTCTTGTAACAGCAGGGGCAAGGACAAAGTTAAAAAGGGGAGAGGAGGTAGATTGGGAACAGAGCACAAGTTATAGATAAGTGGGTATCTCAACAACAAGGCAACAACAAGGACCCCAAAGTCAACTAACACTTCAGTAAAGAGTGCTTTCAAAACACAAGCACAAGACCAAACACTGCAGTCAACCTAAAGTGTAGGAACTACAGATAGCCTATTTTCTCCAGTGTCCTTTTCCTAGCCCAATTCAAAATTCATTTTGTGTTTTTATTTATTTATTTATTTAAATCAGTGGATCCATGAGAAAGGGTCAGAGGTTCTGGATGAAGGCAAAAACATTTAAACTACATGACCCAACCATATGCACACTCAGGACCCAACTATCATACACATACTCAATCAACAATATATACGCAAACAACAAATCGAGAAACTTTCCTGATGTGATTTCTACCCCGTAACTCATGATCCTGAGAATACATTTTAAGAAACCATAGAGAACATGTTAAAGTAACACCACCAGTACTCCATTTTTCTTTGCCCCTGCCTCCACTATGACAAAGCAACTTGGTTTGACTACTCAAATACCAGGCACTTTACACGTCATTCACAGCATTAAACGAGGTAATATATATTACTTAACAGATGGGAAAAGTAACCTCTAAAGATGTTGAGAAACTGGCCCCAAATCATATCACACTAACTGGCACAGAAGGGACCAG
Organism: Heterohyrax brucei; assembly: GCA_028571685.1. Classification (NCBI taxonomy): domain Eukaryota; kingdom Metazoa; phylum Chordata; class Mammalia; order Hyracoidea; family Procaviidae; genus Heterohyrax; species Heterohyrax brucei. Next base: position 17,381,825 of record CM053158.1, read on the forward strand.
GCCCAGTACTCCAGGTCCTTTACTCACTCTGCCCAAGAGATACAAAAGTTACATCCAGGAAGATGCTCACTGCAGTATGACCAGTCCCCAACAATGGTAATACATGAGAACTCACCTAAATCCCCAATAGGGAAAGCCTGAGTAAATTATGGTTCATGAACAAGGTGGTATACTAAATGGACATATAAACAAATTTAAGATGACGAAATAAAAACCAGGGGAAATGTCTGAGACATGCAAGAAAAAAGCAGAGTATATAAACACATGTACACAATGGTTACTAAAATATCTAACAGGGTAAGATTTTTCTGTCTTGTTCATGGCTATATTACCAGTCCCTAGCCTATAACAGGTACTCGATAAATACTGCTAAGTGAATTACAACAAAGTAATAATGTATATGAGCATGGATAAGACTTGAAGGCTAACAGGCAAAGAAGAAAACTTTTAGGTTAATGAAATGACGAGAAATAGTCTTAAAATACCACCGCAACATCACCTTGACAATGAAAATTTAAACATAAATCCAGGATTAGGACACAAGTGGGTGATCAGAAATATCCTTGATTACACACAGTGCCCATAATTCCTGAGGAAATATATAAGCACAACAAACACGCAAGAATAAAAGCAGGTCTTGAATCTGATGAAGAGCTTCTTTTCTGTAACGCAGTGAACTTGTTGTCTGTGGTACCAGGTACAGAGTGGACACACAAAGTCAAAAATGACAATAAGCTTTCTAAGCTGGCATGACAGGGACAACTCTAGCACTAATTATACTTAAGCAGTCCTCAATGTCATACTAGACATTTCCCATCTCTCTTCTAAAAATAAATTCATCTATCTGTAAAACTCACATTAGACTTCTATATTAAAGCAATGTGAAACATACCAACACACCTACTACCAGCCAACTATTTCAAACACAGGAATTTAGTCTAGATTCTACTTACATACAGGCACACAAAGAAGCCTGACATGAGATCACAAAAATAGAAATCAGACGACTACTCAGCACACAAACACTTGGTATTACCAGGATATTACTAGGACCAGCTTGAAGGTATTTCCCATGAGTAATGACCAAAAAAAAAAAACAAACTACTAATTAATGAACATGTAAATAAATAGTCTTAAAATTCAGCTATATGAGACAATCCAATTTAATAATTAAAAGTCTTCAGTAAACATCATATAAAAACTTGGTGCTATGTAAACAAAGGCTAAATATATTTCGTATTAAGAACATCAACTGCTCATGGTACATACAAGTGACAAAAGCATACAGACTAGATTGCTTCAAATACAGAACTACCAAGACTCCAACTGCACTCAGTCAGAAGCCCTGAAAACTAATTACGATTCATACACAAAGGAGGAAAATGATCCACAGAAGATGATTCTGGAAAAGATTTTTCCAGTCACAATTTGCTGAATAGGAAACACTTGATTTTAAAACCAACGTAAGCAAGAGAGTAGTAGAACAGTGTTCTAGGGGACATTTTCCACTCTCTACTACAGTTTTTAAAGCCATCGGAGACCAAGAACTATGGTAAAAGCATTGATAATAATCAGCTTATTTCTCCAATCTTATATAGGAAACAAGCTCAAGGAGTAAGCTCTCATATGATAAGAAATTTTAAAAATCTCTTCCTTTTCTCTGATAGCAAAGATGCTTCAGGTGACATTCATGATCCTCTAAACCTTATTCCCTTTTACCCATACAACTTAGTCTGTCCCTCCAGCCCAGAATAACCTACTCATCCCATGTTCAGCACCCTGTGGAGTTTGCACTGCCCTTCTACTCTGCCTTCAAGGTTGTCCTGCCTCAAAGGAAAGCTCAGACAGCTCCCGACACAGCTCTCCACAGGCTAGATGTAGCCCAAAGTCACGTATTTCTATTCCCTCCTGAAGCAACTGGGTGGGATCTTCAGTGATATTCTTCCTCTCCAGCCCACATCCCCAACATGTGTCTGAGAAGGGAGCTTAACAGCAAGACACATGTTTGGTCCATCGCCAACCAAAGAAAGCGAGCACCCCCATTATGGGCTCTGTCTGGGCTCTACCATGGCTGAGGCCCTTTTGAAGCAGCATGTCAGCAAACACCTCATAAATTCCACAGCACATTATTAACAGGATTCACTGAGTAACTGACGAAATTCTTGACTAACCACTACAACTTTTGTAATACAAATGCTTTCTCTTGTCAGAAAGGACCTCTATCTGTAATAACTTTTTAAGTTTCATATAATAAGTATAGCATGTAAAAAAAGGATGACTGTTTTCAAGATTCATATATTGTCAGTCACTAAAAATATCTATTTGTTGAAGACTTTCCCCCTCCCCTGCAATACAACATCTCACTCAGCAATCGTATCTCTTAGAACTAATCCATTTGTGTAGAATGGTAACTTACTCTCAAATGTTTCTGTGGTATCTTGCCACTATATCTGAACACCAACAGTCCTCCCTACTATAACAGATACACATTTCTGTGTCCTCAACCTCTAATCTGATTTACTGGGTGCCTTTTTCTCTCTGGATTAACGATCTCACTCATAAACCAGTCCCGGGACACATAAAGTTAGCCTCTGACACCATGAACTCATACTAAACCAAAAGTCCAGTGTCCTCAACATTTAAGAGACTTAGAAGTCCAAAAGACAATAAAAGGCTCAACTTTTGCACATCCACAGGAAACTGCTAACACATAGTAAGATAGGTATGACTATGAGTGAAAAATTCAAGCTACTCCTCAAACTTTGTTCATAGCCAGCTATTCAAGACACTGTAACTGTAAACTGCATATACACATCATTATTTCCTGCTAGCCAAATAGCACTAAATCATGTGAAAGAATTAAATGATGCTGCTTGCACAGTCAATATGTCAGTGACTGCAAGCAGCAGCATGACCCATGGAGGAAATCAGTGGTGCAGAAAGATGACTAGGTGACTATCACTATCAAACCCCACCCTCAGACATACTTGTTAGAGTACCCTGAGCTGTCGAAGCACCTGGGAACACCTTTCTGTAAACTTAGCACTTGAAATATTCCATCCCACCCTCAAAAAATATTCATTTCAAAAATAAAAACAATGCAAGCTGCCAGGACAAACCTGATTACTAACCAGCTTGGGAGAAAAAGGCTGTATATGAGTCCTTTTCCTTCACTTTTAATGAAGCTGCTCTGCCTAGCCTCACTGGTCAAGTTCCTGAGCCACTTAAAACACTGCTTAGTCTTTTTATGTGTGACCAAACAACCAAAAAAGCCAAGACCCTTGCTGCCCAGTCCTAGAAAAGAAGTGGGTATTAACACTATGTTTGGTGAGATTCACTAAGGGAAAATTATCTAAAGGAACCCTGATGGTGCAACAGCTGCTAACAAAAAGCCAGTAGTTCAAACTCACCTATCTGCTCGGCAGCAGAAAAGACCTGGCAGTTTCCTCTGTTGAGATTATAGCCTAGGAAACTCTATGAGGCAGAGTGCTATTCTGTCATACTGGGCTATTACAAACCAAAATTGATAATGGTACACACCACCACCACCACCTAAATTTTTGTGATTATTCTTCTCTTTGCCCCATTTTTTTCTTTAACCATTTCCTGTTTCAACTTTTTTCTGTCTCTTTTTATTTCTCTACCTCTGTTTCAAGTTATTTTTGCTCCTCCTCTTCATGGTCTTGAGGACAATGCCTTTCCACAACAGTAGAGAAGGAAAGAATACACAACAGGGACCAGGGAATCCGGCTCACAAGGTCACATGGATAACAGGGGCTGACCCTGTAACAGCAGCAGTAGCATTTGTCATCAAAACCCACAACTATCCAAAAAACTTTTCAGTTACTATGGATGAAACAGTGTGACAGGAATGACAGGGGAGACAAGGTACAAGGTAGTTTCTGCCCTCCAAGAACTGACAATCTAGCTGGAGAGACAATGGCAAAATACATGAAAAGGTTCAACAAAAGAAAGTAGTCCGTAGATGGCACTGTGTGCCTGGATACACATTCGCTGCAATGTTTAGATCATAAGACTAGAGGAGGGCACGATGACTGTCTTCTAAGGGCTCTCTAGGAGGCTTATCAAGGGACAGTACAAAGTAGACAATGATGGAGCCCTGAGGGTATTAAAAGTGAAGAGATGAAAGGAAGGCTTTCCAAGGGACTGAACACATGTCAACCCTGTAAGAAAGAAGGATGAGTGCCTAGGGCCTGTCAAACGTCTTTAGCAGGACAGGCGTCCAGAGAGAGGACCTGATAAACTGGAAATTTCTGTGCATACAGTAACATCCTGATGGACTTGATCAATTGAAACTATCTAGCACAATCCACACAACTAAACCTTCTGTTTCTAATTTTAAATACCAACACTGAAGCAAAACAAAATGAACTAGCCAGTAAGGAAGAAGTGTGCACACTGAGGAACAAAGGAATCTGATGCCTTTATTCCAACAGGAAAATGCCCTCTGTAGACAGAGGTCCCAGTTGATCTGCCACAGCTACCGTGTAGAAATCCCAAACCCAGAGGTGCCACAGGAACCCAATTCTCAGAAAGGTTTCTGCCAAGCATGAGAGGAAGTCTGCAATCACTTCTAGGAATGAGTCACAAGAAAAGTTTTAGCTTTCAGCTTCCAGCTAGTTGCTAACAAAGCCTTGGTAAGACCCTCTGGTATCTGATTCCAAGGAAACAGACTTTGGAAACTGGTAGCAGAATGGTTAAGTGCTATGTCTGCTAGCCAAAAGGTCAGCGGTCTGAATCCACCAGGCACCCCTTGGAAACTCTGTGGGGCAATTCTGCTCTTGACCTATACGGTTGCTGTGAGTCAGAACTGACTCAACAGTAACAGGTTTAGCTAGCCTTTGCTAATTACCTGGTGGGGAAAAACTTCAAAACTAGTAAGTAAAGCAACTGTTACAGGAATGATAAATGGCGTATCTCAGTTGTTTCCACTTGAATAATAAGAAAATTTATTTTGTTGAAATCATGCCTATGTGCCCTTGACCTTTAAACTGAGCAGACAACAAAATCGATAGAAGAGTTTCCAAACAAAGCTCAGCACAAAGTGAAGAGAAATGCCCCACCTTTCACAGAATGGCCAACCAACATTAGAAAAGAAGTATCATGGAAAGTTGTCTAAATGACCATAAAAAGCATAAACAGCAAGGAAAACTGGCCTGAGGTAAAAGATTAGTTTAATTGTTTAAAATAAGATTCTTGCTGGAATATCCACTTCTGTTTATTCTGTAAAATTACCATGTTTACCACTTAATCCATCAAAATCAATGAGATACAAATTATGAAAACTTCATTTGTTGCTCAGATGACCTCTTTGAACATTAATCATTAGTCATCAGTATATGAAACAAGCGAGAGCATCAGCACAAAGACACTTATCATTCAGGGCAAACAATGGAGATCTGTCTATTTTCAAGACATTTATCAGTCACTCAGAGTTGTGTGGAAGCCCATGGAGATTTGATGCTTATCACATCTTACCTCAGTTTCGTAAGACTCACTTTCTGAAACAAGTGCTCGTCCATGCAAATCTGCCATTGACAATGCACTTCTGATCTGCCTTTTCTGAATCCACTCCATCACTCCTTTCTAATTCTTAGTAATTTGGGAATTTGAGGGCCTTAAATGTTTGTACTAGAAAACAAAGTATATGTAACAAGGCTACTTCAAATCATGCACTATATACTTAACTTTGCTTTCAAGCTACAGGGCCATTTAACATCAGTTTGGAGAAGTCACTGGTTAACAGCAGCTCATCCTTAGATTTCATTTGGGGGAACATACTTAGAATTGACAATACCACTCACCTTTAGCACAGAGGCTAAGCTGGTCATGTGCTCGTTGAGGGCACCCTCTGATTCTTTGTAGGTCAAGCAGGTGAACTGGTACTCCTCAGGATCAAAGGCATCAGCCCCCTGCTGCTCCACATCACTGGCTACTCCCACATAATAGTCTTCTATGTCCCCAGGGTCCTCATCTTCCTCTTCTTCCTCTTCTTCACAATTTGGATCATAGTCCTCTTCATTGCTGTCCGATCCCTGGCTATTCATGTCCACAGACATCTTAGCATCCGGTCAAGTTGCAGATCAGGAAAGTAGTTGCTTTTTACCCTCCCCCCAATCTTTACTGCTTTCTCAAAAGCATTAGTGTTTATGTCTTCTAAAAGAGGAAAAGAAAAAAACAAGTGTTATTTTTTTCCCCATGAGAAGTAATAGAAGCCATTCCTGAAGAATCCAAATGGCCTTATTCCATCTATGATCTATTCCAACTCTGGTTTTATACTAGCCAAGTGCCGTCGCTGGTTTTATACTGGAAACCTCAATTATCATTCCTCCAACTAGGCTTACTGGAGGGAATCCTTCTCTGGAGAGGTATAAGTGCCTGTCAATGCACTGGTAAGTAACTTCACATGAAATGTCTGGCCTGAGAGGGCAAGACTGTCTGCTCCCTGTGAAAAAGTCAAATTCCTATGGATGTGTCCTTCCAATCAGAGTCCTTACGGAAGAAGCACACTCCCACAGGTGGCTGCCCACACACCCAAAGATTTAACTCCAAAGTTTAAAATTTCCTTGTTACCACTATGTGGCGACACAGCCCATAAATAAGGACAAATTCCTTCCTACTACATGTAGGAAAAGAAAATCACTGCTACATAGACATTGCTCTCAGACATCTGAAGAAAAGGTGCAGAATTAATAAGGAAAAACAGAAAAGCCACATAGCTCCTAGGGAAAACTAGAATCTACTTAGGGTGAAGAACAAAAGTTCAAATTGAACTACTAAAAAAATCTTCACAGACAAAAATGCTACTCAATTATATACAAATGACAAGAAAACATTAGCTGAAAAAACAAAAGTCACACATCCTAACCTCACCTTGGGGAAGGTGTGTACTAAATACCCACTCATTTTTTCAACTGATCATTGTAAGAAACAATATTGACTAGTGATATACATTTAAAAACAAACAGGACCTTAAAATACAAGAGCATTTGGATTAGCATGTAAGTAAGTCACATAAAAAATTGGTTAAGTACAAAACTAAATGTAGTCCATGTGCACCAATGTCTTTTAAAAAAAAGTTCTAAGATAAAGATTAAGAACAAAAGCATACTGAGTATGCAACCAGCCAGCCTAAAGGACTATACAGCCATCTTTTTTTAATGATATTGTAAACACATCATTGGCTCTAGGTTTAACATGTCAACTATAAATGCTCACATTATTAAAAAATATTAATGATAAATCCAAACCATCAAGTTGATTCTGACTCATAGTGACCCTATTTGCAGGAGTATAATATTTGCAATTTATCTGATGTTTAATAAATTGTAATGTATGGTAGAACCAGCTATCACAACTCAACAATGTACTTCTCTAAGTGAAAAAGTCCATCTCTCAATTAAAAATACCTGCAGTTCTTGAAGATCTGTCAAGATGATAGCACCCAAATATGCTGTCATATGATTTCCATCTAAAAGGAAAAGAATTGCATATTTTAAATTCATACCTTGCTTTTGAAAATTATTTTTTAACAAGCAAACATGTTTAAAACAACAAGTAACAAGGGGCCACAGAAACTACTAAATTCATTATTTTTTAACAAGTTTCAACAGAAATTCTTTTTTTTTTAATTTTTATTTAACATGACTGAGTGAAAATGTACATTCACGTATAAATTTACATGCCCACCTATATGCAGCTTCCACTGCTCTCCCTGTCTGGTGATTGCACACTATTCCTCTCTGCTCCATACATGTCTCATCCTCCCAACAGCCTCCTTTCCCCTCCTCTCCATCCACTCCCCTTCCTCCAGCCAGAGGTCAGCAAGATGATATCCTATAGATGTACAGAACCATAAAGTGCTTCCAATATATGGTCACTCTGCATTGCCAAGTCCAATCCATTCCTGTCCAAAGAGTGGACCTTTGTTATAATTTATGGGAAAGTGCAGCATCAGGGCCGGGGGCCATGCTCTCAGAGGAACCCCCAAACCGCTGGACCATCAATTGAGGTCTTTTAGTGGAGATCTTATGATACACCCCTTTTTATTCTTGTGTTGCCAGTGAGATTCAACTTTGTGAGCTCCATCATGGCTATCACTGGGGGTGGCTGGGCACCATCCGGTTCTTCTTGTCCCAAGTCTATGTAGGCACCCACTTATGTGGTTCTCTGTCTTCTGGGATGTCATTTTGGTCCTCAGTGAGCATCCACTCCTGCTGAGTTGGGACCATTTGCTGTGCCCTCGGATGGCAGCTTGGCAGCTTTTAAGACCCCAGACACCACTCACCGATGTGGGGTGCAGAGAGCCCTCTTAGCAAAACGCTAGTTGTGCCAATTGGCCTCGCTTTCGCCTAAGAGCATGGTCCCCCGCCCCCCGCCCCAGCTACTCTATCCTTGCAGTACTGAGTTAAAATGGAAGGAGTACTCAAGTTATGCTGAAGTCCACTTAATGTCGTTCTTCTTTCTAATGTGTGCTATCACCGCTTTCTCCCAACTAGATTTCTAGTAACTATCTAAACTAAACCCTCCCCACCTCACCCTCCCTCCCTCCCCTCCCTTGCAGCTGTCAAAGAGTCTTTTCTTCTATACACAAGTCTGTTTTTGAGATATTATCATAGAGGTCTCATACAGTATTTGTCCTTTTGTAACAGAAATTCTTATATCATGATTACACCGACAGAAGTTACAAAATTTCTATAAAAAGAAAATACTCGGAGCAAACAGTTGACAATAATTTAATCTGGAGTGCTGTTCAATTCCCTCCCCTGCTTTGAAAGTCTCTCTCCTTACTCCTGTCCTTGAGATTCCATAAGTACCACAATATCATTCCTAAATGTTACTTAGAAATTGATAATGCATTCGATATTTTCAGGGAGAATTGTAACTGACTTAAAACACAGAATTTTACTATGAAGTCACTTCTACTGTGATAATCACCAAACCCATCGCAAAATACTGCTAATACTTCAGATATCACTTTACTCAAGAAAAATGTCATTTTTCAAATAAAATAAAGAAGTCCTCAATAGGACAGCAATATTGACACTAGGCAATATTAATATCCATTTCCCATTTCTCTCCAGACATACACTAGGGCCATTTGGCTTTCCAAGACAGCGCTCACTATTTATAAATAAGTATGTACTACCTGTTGCTTATACAGAATTTTTATTTTTACCTACTTTATTATTTAGGACTTCTTGGAATACCAGAGCTTACAACTTCCAAAGAAACACTTCAAGCATAAGCAAATATTAACTAAATAAAAATCAAACTTGAAACAATGATTGTAGAAAATTATTCCCACAACAGTGAAGCCAAGTGTCGATTTTTTCCCAACTTGTTTACTTTTACATGTTTATGTTAAAACACTGCTTACAAACAATGTGTAAATATTCCTCTAGCCTTCAAAAATGACTACCAATTATTTAATGTGACATCAAACACATTTAATCTTGAGAGCCCAATCGCTTCTTTCAAATGAAGAAGCTACAGTTCAGGAAGATTCACTTGCCCAACATCACACTGCTGGCAATCAGCAAAGCCCAGCGTCAGACTTCCACCACGAGAGACACTTAAACAGGATTTCCTAACCCCTAAATGTCCTCCCTAGTGGTGTAGTGGTTAAGTACTACGGCTGCTATCCAAAAGACCGACAGTTCACATCCACCAGGTGCTCCTTGGAAACCCTGTGGGGCAGTTCTACTCAGTCCTATAGGGTCCCTGTGAGTCGGAATCTACTCAAAGGCACTTTGTTTGGAAAGTCCCCCCAGAAAGCCTACGACTGGCTAAACTTATTACCCAAAGACCTTTTAAAATCACACCAAGAGCACGTTTTTCATTCACTTTGGTGTTCTGAACCCACAACGTTCTCACAGACCCAACATTCAATGATGGGAGAAAATTCCAAGCTCCTCCAAAGAAAAAGAACTCCATTTCGTACTGACTGACACTGAGCATCCTAGGTTCAGAATTAAATCAAAACTTAATTTTTAATCGTTTCAAAATTAAGTGTCTGTATTTTACTTGAAAGAATGCTGAATTAGCTCAAAGGGGCCAGCGTGGATTGCCTTTACTAAAGGAACAATGCTTTTACTCCTTTTAGACATTAATTATTATCTCTACATTCCAGACAGAAAAAGAGGAATAGAAATTACTGTCCCAGCAAAGTCACGTGTTCGGAGGACCACCAGACAGCCACACTTGCATTCACTCACCAGGCCTAGTCACTCAGGCAAGGATAGGATCCAAAATGAAGTCTTCTGAGTTGGAAGTTGAAAAAAACTAGACATTTCAGTGAGCTGACGATGCTTACTCCAAATACGTATACACTAAATAGCCATTTACTAACTCTACATCTTTAAAGAAAACGACCTGGCACAGAGGTATGAATCAGCACTTTAGTGTCTGTGCTGTCCAATACGGTAGCCGTATAAGCCACATCTGGCCATTTATATTTAACTTTAAAATAATTAAAACAGAAAATTTAGATTCTGAGTCCCACTAGCCACGTTAAATGTTCAATGGCCACGTGTGGCTAGTGCTATCGTACTGGTCTGCGAAAGTACAGAACATGTCCGTCATCGCACAAAGTTCTATGGGACAGAACAATCAGTACAGTGGAGAAGTCATCCGAGAACACCGCGGCCCCTCCTGCGGCCACCACGACAGCGTCGAACGAGGCGGCGACGCTGCTCCTGGGCCGCATGTCCTTCCAAAGGCGCAGCGTTATCCCGGTAAAACGCCCGGACCGAGAGTCCACCCGCTGAGGGGTCCCTTCACGAGCCGGCGGTAACAAGCCGCGCGGGAGGAGCTGCGAAAGCTTCCAAATACGACTCGAGTGGGAAGCCCCGAAGGCGGCGCGTTTCCACGGCTCTCCGGCAGAGAGGGCCCAAATGCGCCGGCGCCGGTCCATCAGAGCAGCTGGCCTCCGACCTTTCCGCCAGCTGAGGCGACGGGAGGAGGAAGAAGAGTGAACAAACGTCGGACTTTCGCTTGCCTTCGGGCAGCCTCTTCCCAGCCCCTCCGCGGCGGCCTGGCTCTCATTCTGCGACAAGAGAACGCTGGGACGGCGTACGGGCGGCGGGGGGTGCAGGGGCCTCGCGGGCGGCGGCGAAGGCGGAGTCCCGGCCAAGCCGGGGAGGCGCGCGGAGAACTCCCCCCGCCCGCAGCGGTAAACAAGGCCGCGACTCGTACTACGCACTTACCGGGAGCCGCGACCCCGCGGCCGCTGAGCCCGGGCGGGCCACGCCGGGTCGAGCCAGGCCAGAGAGGTCGGTTTGGAGTGCAGCGGAAACGGAGGCCGCGGACCGACGCCGGTCGGGATCCGCGCTGCTTCCTCCAGCGGAGCCTTCCCTGAAGCTCCGGAAGTGCTTGATGCAGTTGCGTCACTTCCGGTCTGAGGTCGACGTGCGGTCGGTCTGGGTCGCGGCTGGTGCGCCTTTTGAGAGCCACTAGGCTAGCGTCTCTGTGCCGCTTGGGTTCCAAGAACATACCAGGCAGGGCACATCCGACGGGGACTGGTGCGAGAGTTGTCGGAGGGTTCGGTTTACTGAGGGTTAATTAATGCATCATCTTCCGCATCCGCCCATCGGCGCCGTCCGCTGGGACGTTTTTAACCATTGCGTTACTGATCTGCTCCACGTTCCAAAGGTTGTCAGTTGGTGTCAGGCACGGAGACGGCATCCTGGCGTCGGTGGAGTGGTTAAAGGAACATTGTTTCCCAGAGGCTGTTTGGTCAGAGAAGAGCTGAGTCTTCGGGTCCGCTTGGCCTAGCCAGGAAATTTCCGCCTTGGTTCCGACGCCGTCTTTCGGCAGCCCAGTAGCCGCAGTACCACAATGGACTTGAGCTTCCATCGCATCTGGCCTGGTTCGCTTCCCAGTTTCCCGGCTTCCCGCTCACGAGTTGAATTTTAACTTTCTTGCTGCTTTCTCCTCGCTGTCTTGTCTTTCTCACGGTATAGGAGCTGTCATTATGGCTTCTTAAACCTTCTAGGAACTTGTTGACAAAGCCACGGCGGATACCCTAATTACTGTCGCGAGACAGTAGAAAACGCCAGTATGAAATCAGTAATGTCGTTGAGCCTCCCATCTGTGCAAATCTGTAAACGATAACCCAAGCCATTTCCATCCATACAGGAGTGATGTATGTGCGGACAGTTATGATAATCGGTGCACACACAACGAGCGTTCTGACTCAGTTTTGCAAGAAATACTTGATTGTCAGCTTCCAGTTTCATTCAGAGCCTGTACGTAAATCAAATGCAGAAAAGCCCCAAACTAATTTGAATTGAAAATTAATAGTAATGAGTAAAGTAAGGTTATGAATTTTATATACTAGCAACATGAAATTTTGTAATCCAGTATACTTGTTTCACTGTTTTGACAAAACATATCCGTTTAAATTCTTTATAATAGTATTAGTGAAGAAACTACAATATGTTTTCTTCATATTAAATGTTAAATAGAAGCTCTTTTTGAGTTACTGGGAATAAATCTTGTCTAGTGAATAGAACGAAAACAATCAGTGTTTCTACAGAATTCTTGCATTTGCAGAATAGGGAATTATGGTGTTCAGGTATTCCAGCATGTTTGTGCACATACAGTGTATTGGAATCCTTGGGCTTTCTATGGTTATTTGTTCACCCACTTGTCTAGGGGTGAGTTTCTTAAGGGCACGGATCCAACTTTGTTTACAATATTCTAAATATCAAGCTGATGATAAGGTTATTAGTTTTCATTAGAAGTAGTTTAGAAGCCCTCATGGCATGGTGGTTATGAACTGGGCTGCTAACCAAAAAATCAGCAGTTCAAATCCACAAGCTGCTCCTTCTAAACTGTATGGGGGTGATCACTATGAGGCAGAATGGATGGCAACAGGTTTTGTTTTGGAAAAAATTTGTTTTAATTCAGCACAAAAATTTAACGATATACATAAAAATACGTGTATATGTACGTGTTTTGGAATGCTGATTCTAATAGTGTGCAGCATTCCAAATGTTCCAAAATTAGAGGCTTTGTTAAATAAATATGATAAAATACAGAGTTAAGAAGGCCATTAAATGATGCTGTACTAAGGCACCTATTGACAAAAGAAGATGTCTGTAATATACTGTTGTCATATAAACATATAACGCTTTCATATAATGCTTTTCTCTCACCCACTAGAAGGCCCAGGACCTGGAGGTAGACATTAGATCTTAGCTTGAACCAGTTAACTGTTCAGGCATGTCAAGCTAGTTCTTTTTTTTTTCCTGTCACAGGAAAATAGGAAATGACAGGTTTCAGGTTTCTGTCAGCACTAATACAGGGCTTACTACCATCTACCTGTCAGTTTTTTATACCATGGTAGCTTACATGTTGCTGTGGTGCTGGAAGCTATGACACCCTTATTTAAAATACCAACAGGATTACCTATGATAGACAGGTTTCATGGAGCTTCTAGAATAGACAGACTAGGTATAAATGCCTGGTAATCTACTTCGGACAGTTAGCCCATGGAAACCCTACGGATCACAACAGTGCATTGTCTGACTCCCTTGCTTTGGACATGACATCTGGAGGGATTAATTAGTCGTTAGTGGACAGCAGCGTGTTTGGTGAAATAGAGGGCCAGCAAAGGTGCGGGAGACCTTCAGTGAGACAAATGAGCACAGTAGCCACAGTGATGAACTCAAACATGCGGGCAGTCATGAGTATGACTCAAGACCATGTGACACTTCATTCTGTTGTACATGAGATTGCCGTGAGTTGGAGTTGACTAAACAGCAGCAATCTTACTCTCACACGCACGTATACCCAATTTTTATTTCCCGTTAATAATTATCATTTTATTTTTTTATGTAGTTCTTGCTAGGTGCCATCAGGTCAGTTCTGACTCAGCTGCTGTGTGCACAACAAAGCAAAACCCTTTGAGTCCTGCGTCTTCTTTATGATTGTTGTTATGCTTCAGTCTATTGTTGCAGCCACTGTGTCACTCCATCTTGTTGAAGGTCTTCCTGTTTCTTGCTGACCTCTCACTCTACCAAATACGATGTCCAGTAGGAACTGATCCCTTCTGATAACTTGTCCAAAGTATGTAAGATGCCTTGCTTCTGGGAAGCAGTCAGGCTCTACTTCTTACAAGACAGCTTTGCTTGTTCTTTTGGCATCCCGTGGTATTTTCAGTATTCTTCAGCAATACCACAACTCAAAGGTCTCAGTTCTTCTTCAGTCTTCTTTATTCATTGTCCAGTTTTCACGTGCATACAGGGTGATTGAAAATGCCATGACCTAGGTCAGGTGCATCTTGGTCCTCAAAGTGACATCTTTGCTTTTTAACACTTTAAAGAGGACTTTTATAGCAGATTTGTCTAATGCAGTGCATCTCTTGATTTCTTGAATGCTACTTCCATGGGTGTTGATTGTGGATCCAAATAAAATGAAAACCTTGACAATTTAGTCATGTGTACATTTATCATGATGTTGCCTATTGGCCCAGTTTTAAGGATTTTTTGCTTTCTTTATGTTGAGGTATAATCCATACTGAAGGCTATAGTCTTTGATCTTCCTCAGTAAATGCTTCAAGTCCTCTTCACTTAGAGCAAAGCAAGATTGTGTTATATGAGGACTGACAGTTAAGTTCGTGAACTCGTCTTAGAATAAGTGCTACATACCTCGTTGCTGAATATCACTGTGGTAACCTTTGAACTACTCCCCTTGGGAATCTATGTACCTATGCCAGTGCCTAGTCTACCCCTCAAAGCAAGTTTGGAACTCGTTTTCTGGAATGGCCATCAGAGCTGTCATCGTATTACCCTTTGTGTCCTGAATGTCATCAAAATGTCTTCCTTTCAATATTTGTTTTATCTTTTGGTAAATTAAAAAGTTATTGGGGGCCAGATCAGGTGAGTAGGGTGTCCCAGTGCAGTTATTTGTTTACTGGCTAAAAACTTTCTCAGACAGCTATACAGTTAAGTTCGTGAACTTGCTACGATGCCACTCTAGAAAGAGTTCCAAAACTGCTTTGAAGGGTAGACTGTGGGCTGGTGTTGGTGCATAGCTTTCAAGGGGAGTACTTCACAGGTGACAGCAGCGATACGCAGTAATTACATTTGCGAATTTAACTTCCAACAGCTAGGTTCACAAACTTGTCACTGTGCACTTACATTGACAGCACTGTATAAACAGTTTGGTAATACTGCATAGCCTTTGTATATCAGTGTCTCACAACTGTGTTCATGTGGACATGGCATGGCAGTATCTCGCTTAGTGGTGTTCATTATCGTTGCATGTTTCTTTGTGCCATTGCGAGAATGTTGGAGCTTGAATTAGAGCAAGAGACAAACATTAAATTTATTGTTAAACTTGGCAAGAATAGAAGTGAAATCAGGGACATGTTAGTCCAAATTTATGGGAATAATGCCATGGGAAAAACAGCAATGTAGAAATTGATTAAATGTTTTCTTGGGGGCAGAGAGACAGCATCACTGATAAAGAGAGGTCAGGGTGGCCAGTAACAAACAGTAATAATTGCAAAAATTCATTGAGTTGTGCATCAAAATCATCAGCTGACTGTGACAAGCATAGAAGATCAAGTAAACATTGATAGAGAAACAGGAAAATCTTAACTGAAAATCTTGGCATGAGAAAGGTGTGTGCAAAAATGGTCCTAAAGGAGCTCAACAATGAACAAAACCAAAGGAGAGTCAAAGTTTTGCCAAGACCTCTTGGAGAGGAAATACAATGTTTTGGGCACTGGTGATAAAACATAGGTGTACCAATACAACCCTGAAACAAAGCATCAAAGTACACAGTGGAAGTCAGCCAGTTCTCCACTACTAAAAAAGTTCTCAGTCCAAATCAAGAGTCAGAATGATGTTACTACCTTTTTGATATCAGAGGAATTATTCATTATGAACTTCTGTGAACTGGACAAAGAGGTAACCAAAATTACTGTTTGGAAGTACTGAAAAGGCTGTATGAATAAAACTAAAATGACCTGAACTTTTGCTAACAACTCATGGCTCTTGCATCATGACAGTACACCAGCTCACATGGCACTGTCTGTGAGAGAGTTTTCAGCCAGTAAACAAATAATTGTATTGGAACATCCTCACTACTCACCTGACCTGGCCCCCAGTGACTTTTTTATTGACCCAAAGATAAAGGAAATGTTGAAAGGAAGGCCTTTTGATGACATTCAGGGCATCAAGGGTAATATGATGACAGCTGTGATAGCCATTCCAGAAAGAGTTCCAAAATTACTTTGAAGGGTGGACTAGGCACTGGTGTCAGTGCATAGTTTCCCAAGGGGAGTACTTTGAAGGTGACCGTAATAATATTCACCAAAGAGGTATGTAGCACTTTTTCTAGGATGAGTTAGTCTTCCTCCAGTTCTGATGCCACATTCTTCATAGAGTTTAGCTTCTTGGATTATTTGCTCACCATAGAGATTGAATAAATGTGGTGGAAGTATATAACCCTGACACACACAGAAAATACATTTTACATAGTAAAAGATACTGTTTTTTTTTTTTTTTTTCCTGCTGATGTGCTATGGGGCATTGAGCTGGGATATGGATTGAATTCTCTCTCCCTAACATATGTGTTACGAATCCTAACCCCTATACCTGTGGTTAGGAGCCCTTATGGTGCAATGGTTTAAATTTTTAGCTGCTAACCGAGTGGTCAATAGTGGTAAACATTAAACCAAACCAAACTGTTTGGGATCAAGTCAAGTTGATTTAGTCATAGAGATCCTGTGTTGTTGTTAGGTGCTGTCAGGGTGGTGCCAGCTTCAAAGTGACCCTATAGGACAGAGCAGAACTGCCCCGTAGAGTTTCTGTGGAGCACCTGTTGGGTTTGAACTCCTGACCTCTTGGTTAGCAGCCATAGCATTTCACTATGCCACCAGGGTTTCCCCTAGTGATACTACTGTTTTGTTTGTTAAGTGCTGTAAAGTCAGTTCCGACTCGTAGCAATCCTGTGAACAACAGAACGAAATACTGCCTGCTCTTGCGCCATGTCCACAATCATTTTTATGCTTAAGCCCATTGTGTCCACTGTGTCAATCTATCTCATCAATGGTCTTCCTCTTTTTCGCTGACCCTCCACTCCGTCAAGCACGATATCCTTCTCCAGGGAATGATCTTTCCTGACAACATGTCCAAAGTGTGTAAGACACAGTCTTGCCATCTGTGCTTCTGAGGAGCACTCTGGTTGTACTTCTTCCGGAACCGATCTGTTTGTTCTTTTGGCGGTCTGTGGTACATTCAGCATTCTTCTCCAACACCACAATTCTAAGGCATCAGTCCTTCTGTCGTCTTTGTTCATGGTTCAGCTTTCACATGCATCTGATGCAATTAAAAATAATGATGGCTTGGGTCAGGCGCATTTTTGTCTTCAAGGTGACATCCTCACTTTTGCATACTTTGAAGAGGTCCTTTGCAGCAGATTTTCCCAGTGCAATGCATCTTTTGATTTCTTGACTGCTGCTTCCAAGGGCATTTATTGTGGACCCAAGTAAAGTGAAATCCTTGACAACCTCAATCCTTTCTCCATTTATGACAATGTTGCTTGCTGGTCCAGTTGTGAGAATTTTTGTTTACCTGATGTTGAGGTGCAATCCATACTGAAGGCTGTAGCCCTTGATCTTCATCAGTAGTTGTCTCAAATCTTCCTCATTTCCAGCAAGTAAGGTGGTGTCATCTGCATAACAGAGGTTGTTAATGAAGTGATACTTTAGTACAAAGTAAAACTGTCTTATATGGTTTCCAAGGAGCAGCTGGTAGATTAAAACTACTGACCTTTTTGATTAACAGCTGTAGCTCTTTACCACTGCACCACCAGAGCTCCTTGTAAAGATTATAACCTTGGAAGCCCTAAGGGACAGTTCTGCCCTGTCCTGTAGGGTCACTGTGTATCAGAATCAGCTTGATGGTTATAATTCTGTTTGGGAATAGGTTCTTTTACACTAATGAGGCAGTATTAATGGAGAATGTGTTTCTTGAGTCAATAGTCTTTTCAGATAGAAGAGGAACAGATAAAGGAAGCAAAGATGGGGAAGAAAGATGCCACAACACTTGAAGATTGCTAAGGAACAAAAACCTTCCCCTAGATACAGTGCCATGAATTTGAACTAGCCTCCTAGATTGTTAGAAAATAAATTTTTACTTATTAAAGCCACCTACTGTGGTATTTGTGTCATAGCAGCACTTGATAAATAAGACATCACCCCTTTCACAAATAAGTAAACTGAGGCACAAAAAAGGTAGGGTGCCTTGCTCCAGGTCACAAAGTGAGGAAGTGGGCAAGCTAATATTTCAGCCCTGGCCATTTGGTTCCAGAGCTTACTCCCTTCCCATAGTGCTGTACTCTCCAGTATTAAACAGTGTGGATGTATTATAATATGTTTGACTGCCGTTTCTTTTCATGGTACATAAAGTCTCTGTGAGTTGGAACTGTCTCAGCTGCACCTAACAACAACAACAGCATTTTTGCATTTCTGTACTAAGTGATGTCAGTCTGTGGTTTCCTTCTTTTGTGTAAGTGCAATCCTTGGCTGCTTTTAGCATCAGGATTATACAAACCTGTACAATTAGAAATGGGTAACAGTAAGAGTGACCACATACAGCAACCTGTTGGATATGGCCCAGCTGCTACCTCACAAGTGAATCTTGTGGATTTTTATCCCAACTGTTATTTTTCACCTTAACATTAAGTCATTAAGATAATTATAAGTTTAACAATTATCTTTGCCTACCATGTCTTTTTTCTTTCATGTTGTTTGTTTGGTTGTAATACATCCTTGAATAATTCTAAGAAAGCCTATGGGTAGCAAACCTGAGTTTTTTATTGTATGATTAAAAGCATTGTTCTTGTGTCTCCCACTTGAATGCTACCTTGGCTGGGTATAGGATTCTAGGTTCAAATTATTTTACCTGAGAACTTGGAAGTGATGTTCTGTTGTCTTCTTGCAGCCAGGGTCACAGAGGAGAAGTCTGATGGGTTCTTACTATTCCTTGCTTGATAGGCTATTTTTTCCCCTCTGAAGCTTTTAAAATTCTCTTCTTACACTTTTTTTCCTGAAAACTTGCTATAATGCATATATATGTCTTTTTTATTTATCTGTTGCTATGGATTGAATTTTGTCCCCCTAAAAGGTATATTGTAAATTCTAACTTTTATACCTCTGGTTATAATCCCATTTGGGAATGGATTTTCTTTGTTATGTTAAGAGACCATATCAGTGTAAGATATGTTTTAAATGAATAACCTTAGAGATATAAAAAGAGCACATTAAGCATAGAGACACAAGCATAGCTGGGTGAAGATATATGCCACCACACGAGATCTCTAAGGAACCAGGAAATAGGCTGAAAAGATACATGGACCTTCCCCCAGAGTTTACAGAGAGAAAATGCCTTTTTATGGAATAGTGCTGTGAATTCAGACTTGTAGCCTCCTCAGCTGTGAGAAAATAAATTTCTGTTCATTAAAGCCACCCACTTGTGGTATTTTTGTTATAACAGCACTAGATAACTAAGATACCTGCTTGGTATGTACTGGCCCTATTCAGTTAAAGGACTTAATTCTATTACTCTGAGATTATTTCATTCTTTCCTTTCTGTCTTTACTGTTAGATAGGTGTTGGAACATCTGAATTGGTGTACTGTGCCACAGTTTTTCTTTTCTTTTTCAGTTTATGTTTTCATGATGTCTTCTTAAGAGGATTTATGAGGCTGGTCATCTAGCTTTCTAATTTGTTTTCCAGGAGTGTTCATGTTGTAATTCACCTTATCTGTGAATTATTTTTAGAATTCAAGATCTCTGGTAGGTTCTTTTTCCTAGATTCCATTTTCTTCAGGTATATTGAGTGTACTGAGTTTGACATACCTGTGGGAAGGTGCAGAGGTACAGTAGGAGTCTGTAAGTGGGACATATATTGGGGAGATTTCAGCCCAGACTTGGAATCTAAGGAAGAAACAAACAAAGAAGGGCTAAATTCCGGCATCAGGAAAAATTAGTCCCTGTCATTCATGTTTTATTACCAATATCTAGGAATAGGACTTCTCATCAGAGATCCAAGAATGGCTTCACAGGGTCTTGGCTCTCAGGAAATTGAAAACAAACATATGTATATGTGCATTCTTCTGCAGAGACAATGTCAGGGGATTCTCCACTCCTAAATAGCTAAGAACCACTGGTTGAACAATGTCTAGCACATGGAAACCATTTAGTACACATCTTGTACATCAGTATATTATGGAACGAGGAGAGGAAGGACATTCTCTGGTGAAGGGGAAAGTATGTATAAAGGCCTGGTGATGATGTATTAAGTAGCAGGTCTGTGTGGTAAACTAGGAGAAGCTTAGTTTGCCCGAAGTTGAAGAGACAATCTGGAAAAACAATGTTGAAGAAATAAGCTAGCAGTTGATGTACAAATGTGCAGAGTAGACAGCTCTTAGAATTTGTCCCTCCACTAAAGCAACTATTGAGCTGGAAAGAACAATTGAAATCAACTATTTCACATCTCTGGAAACTAATCAAACACTTAACCACAGAATAAAGGAGGGACTACAGATCTTTTGTAAAAGGGCACAGGGTGTGAACCAGTTTTCATCCCCTATTCCTCAGTAGCACGGTAGCTGTGTGGTTAATGGTCTGGTACTAGGGTAGGCAAGTTGATGTTGTCCTCCAAACATTTTAGAGTTGTAAATTTTGGTTTGTCCTGGCAATACCCTGAGGGGTCGACATAGGCCCCTGCATTAGTTTCCTTTCCCTGGACCGCAGCAGCTTCTCTCAGAAATACCTACCACAGATTTGAAAGAGACAGTATACCTTGTTTGTTTTTGAAGCAAGATGTTTAAGGAATTTTTTGTTAGGTCACTGAATGACCATAAAGATAATCGAGCAGAAACTTCAATGATGATACACAACAAGGAACAAATTTTACAGATAGTTTGGAAAAGTCACAGATTAGCAACAGCAGCCCTCAAAAAGCAAAAATCAGGAATCTCTTGAGTAGTGTGAGAATTAGATTACCAGTCATCATGTTATAATATTCAGAATGACCTGTTCACAAAAATTAAAAACATACAAAGCGAACCCTGCCCTCCTCCAAAACAGGAAAGTATGGTCCATTTCACAAGAAAAAAATTGGCAGAAACCAGCACTTACAAGGCAAAAATTTGGAATTACCAGTCAAGCACATTAGATCGACGGTCTTAAAAATGGATAGTGAGCTAAAGGAAACCACAGACAACTGAAGGAAGGAAGTAAAACCATCTATGAACAGAATGATAATACCAATAAAGAGGTAGAAATTACAAAAATGTAAATAAATTCTGGAGCTGAAAAGTACAACAAATGAAATGAAAAAAAAATCACTAAAGGGTTTCAACAGAAGGTTTGAGCAGGCAGAAGAAGAAGATAACTTGAAGACAGCACCGTTGGAATTATCCAATCTGGGCAGCAGGACAAAAAAGTGAATGATGATAAATGAACACAGCCTGCGGGAACTGGGGAACATCATCAAGTGTACCAACATACACATCACATTTATACTAGAAGAAAGGGATAAAAGGACAAAAACAGTTGACTAAATAATGGCCTAAAACCTCTCATATGATAACATATTAAATGGTATCAAAGACATGACTATACCCATTCAAAAAGCTCAACAAACCCCAAACAGGATAAACTCAGCGATCCATGCAGGGGCACAGTTATAGAAACTACCTAGACATCAGAACTACTGGACTTTGAAGGCTAAGGACCATAGTCTCGGAATACCTAAACCTACTGGCAAACAGTTTATAATGTTCTACATCCCACGCTGGTGAGTAGTGCCTGGCATCTTAAAAGCTTGCAAGCAGCCATCTGAGAAGCAAATAATAGTCCCTTCCTACCTGGAGTAAAGGAGAACAAAAAATACTGAAGAGTTAAGGAAGCAGTCCAAAGGACTAATGGCCCACATAGACCACAGTCTCCTCTAACCTGAGACCCAATGAACTAGGTAGTGCTGATCACTCTGACCAGGATCATAATAGAAAGTACCAGTTTAGAATGGGTTAAAAAAAAAATGTAGAACAACGTTTGAATAAATAGAAAGACCAGAGTGGTCTGAAAAGAGACTGGAGGAAATTCTGAGACTGTTGCTGTAAGACAACCCAACTTGAAACTGAAGACACTCCCAGAAGCCATCTTTCAACCAAATAAAGCTTTAAAATAAACTAACACCTGTGAACAATGTGCTCCTTGGAACAATCAACTATATGAAACCAAAAGGGCAACATTCGCCCACAACCAAAAGTAAGAAGACAGGGAACAGCTGGTATATTGGACTCATGCAAATAGCCCAGGGGAGAAATGGAAAAGTGCTGACTCATTGTGGGGATTGCAACCAATGTCATGGAATAATTTGGGTAAGAATCGTGATTGGAAAACTAATTTGCTGTGTAAACTTTCACCTAAAGGTCAATAAAATGTTAAAGAATTTTAAAAATCCATAAGGACACATTATTGTCAAATTGTCAAAAGTCAAAATCAGAATTTTGAAAGTCGCAAGAAGAAATAGAAATTCTCACCAGACCTGTAACAAGTGAAGATACTGAATCAGTAATCAAAAGTTTCCCAAGAAAAGTTTGACCAAACAATCAAAAATAAATCTCAGACCAGATGGCTTCACTGGGGAATGCTAACAAATATTTAAAGAAGATTCAGTATCAATCCCTTCCAAACTCTTCCAAAATATAGAAGAGGAGGGAATGCTCCCTAACTCATTCTTCGAGGTCAGCATTACTCTGGTACCAAAGCCAGACAGAAACACCACTAGAATACTATAAGCCAATAGCCCTTATGAAGATAGATGGAAAAGTCCTCAACAGAATACTAGTAAGCCAAATCCAACACTGATTTAAAAGGATTATATACCACAACAAAGTGAAATTTATTCTAGGAACGCAAGGATGGTTCAACATTAGAAAATCAATACAATATGCTGTATTAATAAAACAAAAGAACAACATGATTCAATTGATGCAAAAAAGACCTTTGAAAATATCCAACATCATTTCATGGTAAAAAAAAAAAAGGGAAAAAAATTCTACAAACCAGAAGTAGAAGGGAAATGCCTCAAAATAATGAAGAGCATTCATGAACAACCTGTGGCTAACATTATACTCAAAGTAGAAACTAAAAGCTTTCTCTGAGTTATCTCAACAGCACTAGATGCCACAAGTAAGTGGCTTAAATTTGTTTCTCACAGTTATAGGAAGCTAGAAGTCTGAATTTAGGATGCTGGCTCTTGGGGGAGGCTTTCTTGGTCTGTGGGCTCTGAAGGAAGAGCCTGGTTCTCTTTATAGCTTCTGTTCGTTGGCTCCTTGGTGATGTGCATGTGGTATTTCTTTTATAGCAGCACTAGATAACTAAGACATACATACAGCAAAAACACTTCATATCATATATTTTATAAGAAAACAAAAAATGTTTTATGCACACATACGAGGAAGAAATAATAACAATTGGAGTCCTCATTTCTGCCATTGGTCATGTGGTCGTAACTGGTATTTAAAACTACCTTCTTCCACCACACATTCTGTATTGCCTTTGTTTTCAGCAAGCACCTTAGCTGGTCATGGTTCTTTGCCTAAACCTTAATTCCTTAAGGGTCTGGGCCACTAGTAATCATGTTGGTATTGAGTTGCTGTAGTTTCCCATTGACTTGAATCACAGAGCATAATACTACTGAGACACTCTAAGGAATCTCCTGCATTTCGGACATTCTTATTTACCTCCATTCCAAACCAAAAACAAACCCACTGCTGTCAAGTCAATGTTCACCCATAGCAACCCTATAGGACAGAGCAGAAGTGCTCCACAGAGTTTCCAAGGAACACCTGGCAGATTCGAACTGCTGACCTTTTGGTTAGCAGACGTAGCACTTATCCACTATGCCACCACGGTTTCCTCCATTACCTAATATTAATCTGATTTCCTCCTGGTAATCAGGATCAGTCACACCAGCCACTAAGATAAGTGCCTCCTTTGCCTGTTGATCCAGAGGAATAAGAAGCCCAAAGTGGCCAGGTTGCATTCTTTACTTTCAGTTCAGCAGAATCTGTGATATAGATCAAAGTGGGAGTACCCCTCCCTGTAGAACTAAGACCTCTAGACCTGCAGAACATAGGGTTGCAGGAACAGGAAGCAGAAGTTTTGCCAGTGGGTTACTAGGGGTAATAGTGAGTGGTGCCACTCCCATTTTCACCCCTTATGGGATTTAGTTTCTTGGTTTGGAGGTTTAGGGTCATTATTTCATGTACATTTCATTTAATTGGCCTGACATATTTAGTGTTTCTATTCTACCTCTTAGTTCATTTCGTAGTTCCTTGGGTCTTAAAAGCTCACCAGCACTATAACAATTAGTCTCTATTTGCCTGGAGCAACAGAAGAAGATAAAGACTATGTGGCTAATTGTCTCCATGTACAACTGTCTCCTTCTGCATGAGACCTGAAGAACTGGATGGTTCCCAGGCACCATTACTGATTGATCAAACATTCTATAGAAGAATCCTAATCAAAAGCAGGGAAATGCAGAACAGAAATTCAAATTCCTATAGACACCAGACTCTTTGGGGTCTGAAGAGTGTATAAATCCCCAAAACTATTTGCTGAGATACTCTTTAAACCTTAAACCAAAGATATCCCTTGAAGTCTTCTTAAAGCCAAATCATAGTTTATCTTAACTGATAAAAAATGTCTGCCTTGAGCATTATGCCCTCTTAAAGAACTGTCTATATGGGATCAAATTCACAATGGGAAATTGAAAGATTAAATAGGAACCTTACAAGGCGGTAAGTTTACGCTAATGGAGAACAGCTCTGAAGAGGGTGATGGTTGTACAACTCAAACAATGTAATTAATCACTATCACTGAATTAACGATACACGTAGAAACTGTTGAATTGGTGTATGTTTTGCCATGTATATTTCAGTAACAATAAAATTTTTAAAAAATGGTCTGGAATTGGTATAAGGACAGACATTATTTTGGATTGAATTATGTGTTGAAAATCCTAACTCCTATACCTGTGGGTGTAATTCTTTGGAGAATAAGATTTTCTTTATTAATGAGGCCGTAACAGTGTAGGATGTGTCTGTAGCCAGTCACTTTTTATGGTTTTATATTTAGGTATTTGTTTTACATTTTTTAAATAACATTTTACTATGTTTTTAGTTAAAGCCTGCACAGCAGTTTAGGTTAGCCTTCAGTAATTTCTGCAAATATTGTTCATTGACAGTGGTTACATTCTTCACACTGTGTGACCATTCTCATTTTCATTCTCGTTCCATTTCTGCTAGTCTGGTTTCCATCCTCCTTACCTTTTCATCTTTATTTGCAAGTAATTATTGACCATTTGCCCTCATACAGATGATTTTTTAAAGGAGGTCGATACTCATAGGTGATTTTTTTTTTTATTGTGCTTTAAGTGAAAATTACTAAGTCAATTTGTCATGCAAAAACTTACACACACACTCTTACGTAACTCTAGCTGCTCTTCCTGCCCTGTGACAGCACCCTACTACTCCTTTCCACCCTATATTGCCTGTGTTCATTCAGCCAGCTCTTGTCCCCCTGTGCCTTCTCATCTTGCCACTGGACAGGAGCTACTTAGTTAGCCTCATGTATATAGTTAAGCTAAGAAGCATACTTTTTGCCAGTATCATTTTATGTCTTATGTTCTAGTCCAATCTTTGCCTGAAGAGTTAGTTCCAGGAATGGTTTCACTTATGGGCTAACAGAGAGCTATGGACCATGCCTTTTGTGGACCCTTCAGTTTGCCAGACCATCAAGTCTGGTCTTTTTAATAAAGAGTTCAAGTGTTGCATACCCATTTTTCTTCCACTGTATCAGGGACTGCATGTTGTATTCCCGGTCAGGGCGGTCCTTGGTGGTGGCCAGGCACCATTTAGATCTTCTTGTCTCATGCAGACACAGTCTCTGGCTTATGTGGCCCTTTCTGACTTGTGGGCTCATTATTTTCCTTATGTCTTTGATGTGTTTCATTCTCCTCTGCTCCAGGTAGGTTGAGGCCAACTGATGCTACTTAGATGGCCCATTGTTAGCCTCTAAAACCCAAGACACCACTCTACAAACTGGGGTACTGACCATTTTCTTTAAAAGCTTTGTTACACCAATTGTGAGTCGCATATGGGGTCTCAAAGGCTAGCAAGCTGCCATCTGAGGTACACCAAATGGTCCCAACCCATCTGGAACAGATGATGACCGAGAACATTATAGACATGAGGAAAAATGAGGCCAGGAGACAGAAGGATCCATGTGAATGGGAGTCTGTATCAACAGGAGACAGGAAGAACCAGATGGTGCTTTACCACCACCAAACACAGCTGTGATGGGAGACACAATGTAAAGTCCAAGGCAACATGAGAAAAAGAGATGTGCAATTCGATAACTCTACTAAAAGACTAGAACTGATGGTCTGACAGCGTGGAGGTCCTCTGGGAACATGGCCACTAGGCATGCTGCTGGCCCTGACCAGAAACCAGTACTGAAGTCAACTCTTCAGACAAGAATAGTCTGGTCTTGGCAACACAGTATGACCATATGGTGTGTGTACTTTATGGTTTTACATACTTATAGGAGACTGTCCTGGTTTCTTTCTAGATGGGAGAGAAGAAGATGGAGAAGAGGGGACATGTGCTTGTTAAGAGGATACTAGTAGAAGTATAATGTGAAAAGAAGGAATGTGCTATCACTGGGTGAGAAGCACAGATGGAGCTGTAGATAGGTGGGCATGCAAAACTGATTTGGATTGTGTACTTGACTGAATCACAATAAAAATATATTTTTTCATTAAAAAAAAAAGCTTTGTTACACTGTTTGACCTACAAGTCCCCCAGAAATCATGGCCCCTGCCCCTGCTACTCTGTCCTTTGAAGGGTTAGGTTAGGAAACCTTTTAGCTTTTGGTTTAGTCTAGCTGTGCTGACCTCCCCTCTACTGTGCACCATCCCCTCCTTTACCTAACCCAATTCCTATCTACTATATGATCAATTAATATCCCTCTCCCTCCATCCCCATGAGTGGTATTTTGTGAGCCATTCTGCTGTTTAGCTAAAGGTGACCTCAGGGGTGCGTTTTGGCTCAAAGTTTAAAGAGTGTCTCAGGGCAGTAGTCTTGATAACTGCTTTAGTTTGAACTGTTCCATTAAGTCTGGAGTTTTCTAATATTGGTCCACATTTGTTTTCCCTTTCTATCAGGATGTATCTATTGTGGCCCTAATCAGAACCATCAAATAGTGGTAGCTGGGCACCATCTAGTTTTTCTGGTCTCAGGGTAAATGAGGTCTTGGCTTGTATCAACTATTGGTCTGTAGACTAGTTTCTTCTTTGAGTCATTGGTTTCCTTTTTTCTCTTTTGCTGCTGACAAGTTGAGACTAATAGTTGACCTTGGTTGCTTGCAAGCTTTTAAGACCCCCAGACACTACTTGCTAAGCTAGAATGTATCATATAAACTTAATGAACTGCTTTACACTACTGATCAAGACTTCAAGCCCAGAATATCAATCCTTCAAGGTGTTTGGTTATGTCAAAGAAATACATATCTGCAACTTAGCCCCCTTAAACCAATAACTTTAGAGACAAGAAAGGATTAGGTCAGGCACAAAAGCAAGAAAGCACAATCTGGACAGATGCCATGTCACATGAAAATCTCCAAGGAACCAAGGAACACAAGCTGAGGAGAGACAAGGACCTTCCCCTAGAGTGACACAAAGAGACAGTCTTCCTGTAGAGCCAGTGCCCTTAATTCTTGTAGCCTTCTAAATTGTGAGAAAATAAATTTTTGTCTGTTAAAGCTACATTCTCAATGGCATTTCTGTTAAGCAGCACTAGATAACTAAGACAGGCACATAGACCAATGGAATAGAATTTAGAGTCCAGAAATAAGCCTGTACATCTATGGTCAATTTGTGACCACTGAATGGAGAAAGAATAGCCTTTTCAGTACATGATGCTGGGACAACTAGATCTTCCTTCATACGTAAAAGAATAAAGTTAGACATATACCTTATACCATATACCAAAAATTAACTCCAATACAATTAACCTAAATACAAGAACTAAAACCATAAAACTCTTACATGAAAACATAGGGGTAGTTTTTTTCCTAATATTTTATTAAGATTAAGTGAAAGTTTACAATCCAAGTCAATTTGCCATATGAAACCCTGTACACACACCTCTATGCAACTCTAGCTGTTCTTCCAACCCCGTGACAGCACACTTGGGGACCCAATTTTTTTTTAATTGGATTAAGTGAAAGTGTACAACCCAAATCAGTTTTGCATGCCCACCTATCTGCAGCTCCTTGTGCTGTCCCCACTTGTTGACAGCACACTTCTCCTTTCCATTCTTCTACTGTCCCCTCAGCAAGCATCTGTCCCCTCCTATCCACCCTCTTCTCTCCCATCTAGAAAGACCAATAGGACCACCTCCTATAAATGCACAGAACCATAAAGTATGCACACCATATGGTCACACTGTGTCCCTGAGTCCAGTCCATTCTTGTCTGAAGAGTTGACCTCATTACTGGTTTCCAGTCAGGGCCAGCAGCAGGTCTACGGACTGTGTTCCCAGGAGAGCATCCAGGCTTTTGCACCATCAATTCAGGACTTTTAGAAGAGTTCTTGGACTGCACTCCTGTTTCTCTCATGTTGGCTCTGGGACTCTACATTGTGCGGGACCCAATTTTTGATGATGGATTCTGAGATATACAATGAAGAGTGCAAGCAACACAAAACAAAATAGAAGAAATGTACTTCATCAAAATTATAAATTTTTGTGCATCAAAGGAGTTTATTAGGAAAGTGAAGATAAGTCACAGAAGAGAAGAAAATATCTGGAAATCATATATCTGATATGGTATTAATATCCAAAATATACAAATAACCTACAATTCAGCAAAAACAAGGTAAAAAAATGGGCAAAGGACTTTATAGACATTTCACCAAAGGAAACACATGAATGCATAAAAACAACATGAAAAGATGCTCAACGTCATGATTCATTAGGGAGACGTAAATCAAAATCTCAGTGAAATTCCAATCATTACACGTTAGGATGCTTATGACTAGTACTTAAAAAAAAAAAAGGAAAATACCAAGTGTTGGTGAAGATGTAGAGAAACTAGAACTCCTGTACATTGCTGGAACTTCAAATGGTGTGACATTCAAATGAAGGTTTACAGAGCAAATTAGTTTCTCATTAAACAATTGATACATACTGTTTTGTAACATCAGTTGCCAACCCCACACATGTCAGCACTCTCCCCTCTCAGTCTTGGGTTCCCTGTTACCAGCTGTCCTGTCCACTCCTGCCTTCTACTCCCTGCGGCTATGCTGTTATGTTCATTTAGTCTTATTTTGGTTTATGGGTCTGTCTAATCTTTGGCTGAAGAATGAACCTCAGGAGTGACTTCAGTAGAGTATCAAGGGCCCACACTCTAAAGATTTCTCCAGCATCTGTCAGCAGTGAGTCTGGTCTTTTTTGTAAGTTAGAATTTTGTTCTACACCTTTCTCCAGCTCTGTCTACGCCCCTCTCTTGTGATCTCTTGTCAGAGCAGTTGGATGGTAGTGTGGCACTGTCTAGTTGTGCTGGACTCATTCTGGTTGAGGCTGTGGTAGTTGTGATCCATTAATCTCTTGGACTAGTTTTTCTCTTGTATCTTTGGTTTTCCTCATTCTCCCTTGTGTAAATATATATATAATTAGCATTTTGAGTTTCTCAAAAAATTAAACATAAAATTACAATATGACCTAGTAATTTCACAGATAGGTAGGTATATACCCAAAAGGCTTGAAAACAGGGACCCAGATACTTGTACACCAATGTTCATTGCAGCATTATTTACAATAGTTAAAAGGTGGAAGCAACTCAAATGTCTATCAACAGATGAATGATAAACAAAATTACATGTTTTCATACAATGGAATAATTGTTGTTTTTAATTACCTGTGAGTGGATTTAAACTCATGGAGGTCACATATACAGAACACTTCTTAGCATTTTTAAGGTTGTAAACTTTCAAAAGCAGATCACTGGCCTGTCTTCTGAGGTGCTTCTGGGTGGGTTTGAACTGTCAACCTTTCAGCTAGTTGTGAAGCATTTAACCATTTGCAACATCCAGCTTCCTGGTAAAAAATTATTCAACCATAAACAGTAATGAAATTCTGATACAATCTACAACATGGATGAACTTTGAAAACATATGCCAGGTGAATAAACCATACACAAAAAGACAAATATTGTACATTTCCACTTATATGAAGTATCTAGAATAGGTAATTCAGAAAGAAACAGTAGAAAAGCGTTTACCAGGTGTTGGGTGGAGGGGAGATATTGTTTAATTGGTAAAGATTTTTGTTTCGGATTATGACAAAATTCTAGAAATAGTGATGATTGCACTACTTTGTGAAATGGTAAATTTTATGTTATATGTATTCTAACACAATTAAAAAAATAAATAAACTAGCATGAGATTATGAAAGAGCCTTTAGTGTCCAGAACTACTTGTATTTTATTCTGAGACCAACGAGGTTCCTAGGAGACTTTTTATTCAGGGAATAACCTAGATTAAATTTCAGCTAGGTTTTCTAGCTTTGTGTGTGGTTAATCAAATTAAGAGGCAGGAAGACCATTTATTTAGCAGACAGACTCTATCTGGGCCTGAAAGAACCTGGTGTGCTTGAGTGGAGCCCCCACTGAGATCTGCAGGATGTACCCACTCTACCAGCAGGGCTGTTCTATGTCAGTGTCTCCTCCTGAAACCCCTCTGAATATGAAGAGACTACAGCCAAAGTCTCCAAGCTGTAAGTGAAAGGAGCAGTCCCCATCATCAAATCCTGGATCTTAGACCTTATATCTGAAGGAACTCCTGAGCCCCTGTCCTTCTGCATCCAGTAATGAGCACAGGGTTTGGCACACTGGAGGTACTCAGTAAACATGTTGCCTGGACACTAGGACAGTCCTGCCTTCTCATGGTGATAATTTCCTATGACTATGGGAAACCAAGACAACAATGTTCACTGAGGTAGAAAATCAAGATGAAACCTCAGGTCCCCTTAGGAGCTGACAGCTTACTTTGTACCCAAGTTCTTTCTTGACAGCTCTCTCTTGTATGATGTCTGCGATTCTTCTCCCCAGCTGGACTGAAGGAAACCCTGTGAGGACAAGAACCTGCTTTGTAGCCCATTCAACAAACATCTTCTTAAGCACTTACTAGGTTGGGCATTATGGACCCTTGGGGGATGTGTTTGTCCAATCTGAACACTTGTCCGTCTATCTTGGGGGTTCTTACCAATGCGTATTTATCAGAACCACTGATGGAGCTTTCAAGATTTTCTTGTCAAGGCCCAACTCCAGACATTCAGCATCAGAACCCTGAGATCTGTATTTAGAAGAAGCTGGCTACCACTCCCACCACCCCAGGTACCTTGTTCTGTCAGCTGCATTCTTTTTTCTCCTTCATGCCTGCAGCCTCTCATTTTCTTGGTATTTCCTTCAGTCCCATGTTAAACAAACATTGAAATCTAAACCTTGCTTTAACTTTTTCCCCCTTTTCCTTTGCTGCCAAGCTCTTTCTAACAAACTCTCAGTGCCTTTGCCTTCTTGCTGGCTATTCAGTTTTCAACCTACTGCTGTCAACACTCCTAACAAGCTTCTTTTAACTGTCACCAATGACCAACAGTTAAAACTGGTGGTCTTCTGCAGCATTTGGTTCTTCTCTCCCTTGCACTCAGCGGCACCATTCTCTTTTTGTTTTCCTCCAAAAGTTTAATGTCTTCTTTGTTTTGGAGGCTCCTACCTCTATACTGATCATTCTTCCTATGCTATCGTCTTCCAGGGATTGCATATCCATCTTACCCCTTCCCAGCCTCTCTCTTTGACCTTCACCTCTTTCCTGGTTCCCCAGCCATACACCTGACACAGACCAAGCTCCCCAGACACGCCATGGGCACCATAAGTGTAGTGTGTCTGAAACCAAGAACTGCTGCAGGTTTTCTGGTAACTCTCTGGGCACTCACAATCTCCTTTTCTGTCCTTTCATGACCCTGCCTCAGTTCATGCCTTCATGATCTCTTGGTGGTCCTGCTATAATGTTCTGTTAACTGGTCTCCCTGCCTCCAGTCTCACCCCACACAATTTCACCTATCTAGAATAGCTTTTCTAGAACAAATCTGATTCTGTCATCACCACAGTGCATGAAGTTCTCCCATGGTTCTCCATTACCTCCTAGAAAAAGCTCATCATGAACAAGATAGGCTTTTGGGCCTTACCCAGAGCCTTCCTGGGTAGTGCAAATGGTTTCTGCACAACTACTAACTGAAAGGTTGGCTGTTCAAACCCAACCAGCAGTGCCACAGAAGAAAGGCCTGGTGATCTGCTTCCATAAAGATTATATTCAAGAAAATCCTATGGAGCTCAGTTCTACCGTGTAATACATAGGATTGACTCTGTGGCAACATGTTCAGGCCTGGCCCTAGCCTTCTTGCACTGCACTCGCCTACAGGTCTTCTGTACCAGCCTGATCCAGCCACTTCCTGATCCTGTTCCTGGAACTTACTACTCATCTTTCTTCTTAGCATATATTGTTCACCTTTTCCCCTCTAGTCTGGAAGAGCCCCCAAAAGAGGACTGTTACTAGGTTGGAAACCCGGTGGTGCAGTGTGTTAGAGCACAGGCTGCTAATCATAAAGTTTAGCAGTTTGAATCCACCAGCTGTTCCTGGGAAACCTCATGTGGCAGTTATACCCTGTGAATTGACTTGAGGACAATGAGGTTATTAGGTTTGCTTGGCAAGGAGGTACCTGTTACAAAGTAGCATGTGTTTATCGTTGCCAGCATTTTTTTTTTTTTATTATGACCGAATGAAAATGTACATTTCCATATAAATCAGCCTTTTCTTTTGAGAAAATTTCAAGCATACAGAAAAGGTGAGAGACTAATACAGTGAATAGTTGGATACTATCCACAGTGTTGAACTCTATCACAATGAGTGTACTTTATCACTCTCCTCTGATACAGATTTAAATACAAAATGAATGAACAGTGAGATCTGCTATAAAACAAGTTTCAGCTATAACCCAGTTTCTCTCCTTTCCTTTTCACCTTAATTTCTAAAGAGTTGTCTATATTCTTTCTCTAGTTTTACTCTGCTTGTTCTTTCTTGAGGCTACTGAAGTCTTAGCAAGGTCACCAGTGTCCCTTGCTGCTATATGCAGTGGTCACGTCTCAGCATGTAACCTGACCATCAGCCACACCTGATGCTCTTTATTCAGTAGTTAGAGGACACTACAATCTGTGGTTGTCCCTAACTACTTCCTTAGTCACTCCCTACCTGCCTTTTCCTTTTTCCAGTCCCTCCTGATCTTCTAACACTGGAGGACCACAGGGATCTATGAATCTCTACCTTTTTTGCCATTCACTCCCTTGGTGATCTAATATGGCTGATTACTGCCAAATTTCATCTCAAGCCTGAGTTTCCTCTGAAAACTATACTTAAAACATACCTATCTAACAGGCATCTCAAACTTATTATGTCCAAAATTGAGCTCCAGCCTCCCCCCACCTCAGTTAATGATGATCCTACCCTCCAATCACTGAAGCTAATTCATCTCTCACACACCTTATATCCTATTTATTATCAAATCCTTTGGGTCTTCAGAATAAACCCAGAATCTGATCAATTTTTACCATATCCTCTGTTGTATCCAGAAATCCTGATAGCAGAGGTACTAGGTGCTATGGCTGCTAATGAAAAAGTTGGCAGTTCAAATCCACCAGGAGCTCCTTGGAAACTCTACAGTATAGTTCTGCTGTCTTATTGGGTCCCTGTGAGTCAGAACTGACTTGATGGCAACAGGTTTGGGTTTGGTTCTGCTACACCCAAGTCCAAGCCATCATCTCTGGCCATGACCTTCAGCCTCCTCAAGGCTCCTTGCTTCCTTTTGCCCCCTACACCCTATTCTTACTTAGCAGTCAGGGAGATACTGGTAACTTTAAGTCAGACTGTGACACTCCAGAGCTCAAAATCCCACAATGGCACTTATCTTCAAAAGAAATGCCAATGTCCTCACAATGGTGCACAAAGCCCCACTTAATGTACTCCCATGAGCTCTCTAGGGGCCTCATTGGTGGAAAAGGTTAAGCATTTACCTGCTTACTGAAAGGCTGGCAGTTTGAACCCATGGAGCAGCCTCATGGGGTAAAGCCCTGCTTCTGTGAAGAAAAACCATGTGGGGTAATCTTACTCTGGCACATTTAGTCTGTGAGTTGAAATCAACTCCAGAGCACCTAAAAACAACCTCTCTTTGTCCTCATCAACTATTCTCCTGCCACCTCACCCTGCTCCAGCAGTGCACACCTTCCCATAGCTCCTCATACAGGCCACGCACAGAAGCCTATCAAGGCTTTTACATTTTTTTTCCCCTTCTGCCTGGAAGGTCCCTCATCTTCACCCCATATTTTGGATAGGACTCACTCCTTCACCTTCTCAGGTCTTGAATCCAGGGTAACCTTCTCAGTAACACATTCCCTTACCTAATTAAAATTGCATATTGCAAAACTACTTGCCTCACCTGCAACCTAACCCTCCTCCCCGCTTTGACTCCATAGTTGCTATGAGGCGGAATCGACTCGACGGTAATGGGTTTAGTTTTTTTTTTTTTTAATAGCAGTGTCACCAGTTGACACGCTATACCTTTTTCACTTATTTATCTTTGGTAATAGGGCTAAAACCTATGTGTTGTGCTCCCAACCGAGACTCTAGCACCTCGAAGGGTTGTACCTGGCACAAAGCAGAGCGCAGTCGACCTCTGCGGAGCGACTGAGTGAAGCATATAGGACAAAACGCTGACATCTGGAAAGACTTTGGTGGGGTTGAGCCCATCAGCTAAAGACGCCTATTCTTTCCCAGAGTCGGTCAGAGCCCGCCCCATCATTTAGACCACGCCCACCGAGGGCGGGATCTAGGCCGGAAGCCATCCCCGGCGGAAGCCCGGCCACCCCCCTTCTGACCTATCCCGGGCCTCCGCCCCGCCCGCTCGAAAGTGGGTGAAAGGTCAGCGGCGCCGACTCCGCCGCCGGGGCAAAGCAGCGAAGCAGGGCGAGCGGGAGACAGGCTGCAGACTGACTGGTAGACCCGGGCAGACGCACTATGGCTGACCAGCCGAAGCCCATTAGTCCAATCAAGAACCTGCTGGCCGGCGGCTTTGGCGGCATGTGCCTGGTGTTTGTGGGGCACCCTCTGGACACGGTCAAGGTGCAGGGTGGCTGGAGGGACGGATTGAAGGGGAGGTGGTCCGGGTGGAAGGCTCGAGGCGCCGCCCCAGGACTGAAGGGGGGCCCTGGGATTTTCCATGAGAAGTCGTGGGAGCCTCCTTTGTCCTCTTTCAGTGTGAGGGACAGTCTGTACCTCGCGCCCCAAAGAGCCCAGCAGCGCGGAGGGAGCCGCTTCTAACCGCCTATCCAGGGGTCCGATTTAAAGTTATCTGTTCTGCAGTCTCTCCTGACCGTGTGCCAAGTTTCCTAGGGATGAGAAAGAATAAACGTCTCCCCAGAGCTCTGAATTCAGCCAGCGTTAACATCATCAAGGTAGAAACAGGTCCCCTATAAAACTTGTACTAGGGAGAGAGCTAAAGACAAAGGCAAGATTATTTTGCAGATGACAGTTGACACACTCCCCTGGGACCCGAGTGCCCTGCAACTGTCACTTCCCGCTCTAGGTAGGAATCTGACCACTTTCTACCACCTTCTGCCTGTCACCCTTAGTAGACCGAGTGGCTCTTGGGCAGAGGCGTCCCTTTGGGTGCGATGTTGCCTGCAGGAACTGAGTCTTTTCGAAGGAAGGGAGATGTGTAGCTTTACCTAGGACCTGGCTGACCTTCACACTCCCTGGTTCAGAAGCCAGAATCAAATTGAGGTTTTGGGACGGAGAAAAGTCTTCAAGGTGTATGTTTCCTGGTCTTCCTGTCATAAAAGCGTCACTGCTTTCCTGTGCAACCTTTAGCCTTGTTGAAGACCAGAGTCCAAGCCCTGTGGCTTGGTATTCAGAGCCTTGCTAAAGATGTTGTGCACTTTTATTGAAGGACAGTTTTCAGTCTTGTTTCTGTACATAGACTCTGAGGAAGTTGACAGGTCACGGTCATGGTGGGCCTATTGGGAGGAGACAAGAATCTCATAGGGTTGGAAGTGTGTTTAGGGAGCTTGTTAGGATGTTGGACCAGATTTCTGCCGCAGGGAAATAGCTTTGGGGTACTTTCTCACGTCAGGCTTGGTTGGTAGGCTCTGTGCTGCCTTTGATTCAGAGGAGCTGCCCCAAAGCAGAGCTATTATTCTGTAGCAAGACCAGGATTAAAGCCCCCAGGCTGGAGAGAGCACTGTGCAACCTGAAAGCACATATTTATCAGGAATGGTAAATACTGTGTGTGTTAGTGCTTCCAGAAGTCGTTGTTGCAGGCAGCGCTGTCCAGTTCTGCTCATTGCAAGCATAAGTCTCCTTTCAGACATTTTTTTGTCAAAAACGTGGCAAAACACACCAATTCAGCCACTTCTCAGTGTGCACTTCAGTGACATTGGTTACATTCTTTGAGCTGTACAACCATTCTCACCCCTTTTCTGAGTCACTTGTTTCAGACATTTTATTAAAACTTTTTTTATTGTGCATTAGATGAAAGCTTATGGAGCAAATTAATTTTCTGTTTGATAGTTTGTATGTAAACTGTTCCATGACATTGACATCATTTCCCACAGTGTCTGCACTCTCTCCGCATCCCACTAGGTTCCTGGTTTCTTGTGGTCCTGATTTTCTCCCCCTTCCTGCCTTGTCATCTTTGATTTGCACAAATATTGCTCCTTTGATCTTGTATACTTGATTGTCTTAAGGAGCACTGTTCCTCTTGGTTGTTATTACTTGTTTTATAGGCTTGTCTGTATTTTGGAAACCCTGATGTTGTAGTGGTTTAGTGCTATGGCTGCTAACCAGAAGGTTGGCAGTTCAGATACACCAGGCAATCCTTGGAAACTCTATGGGACAGTTCTACTCTGTTTATAGGGTTGCTGTGAATCAGAATTGACTTGAAGGCAGTGGGCTTAGTTTTTCTTTTGGTCTATGTTTTAGCTGAAAGGTAGAGTCTGGGAATAGTTTCAGTACCATTTCAGAAGCATGTCTTAGGGCTGTAGTCTTAGGGGTTCCTCCAGTCTCTGTTAGACCAGTAAGTCTGGTATATTTTTTGAATTTGATTTTTTGTTCTACAATTTTTCTCCAGCTGCACCCAGGACCCTCAGTTATGATCCCTGTCACAGTGGCCAGTGGTGGTAGCTGGTCGTCATCTAGTACTTTTGGCCTTGCGGCTGAGTAGGCTGTAGTTCATGTGGTCCGTTAGTGCTTTGGATTAATTACTTGAGTCTTTGGCTTTCTTCCTTCTCCTTTGCTCTGGGTAGTAAGAGACCAATGATTGTATCTTAGATGGCTGCTTGCAAGCTTTTAAGACCTGAGATACTGCTCACCAGAGTAGAGTGCAGAACTTTGTGTTTGTGGACTATGCTGTGCCAGTTGACATAGGTGTCAATGGTCTTTCACCTGGGAGTCTAGGAACTTCCTTCAACAAGGTGTTTGGTTATGTCTAAAATTTTGACCTGTGGCCTTGTGTACTCCACTGTCTATATTAATACACAAGCAGCACCAACAGGTGTGTGTGTAGCCTTACCTACCACCAAACCCGTAGGTGGGTGTGTGCCCTTAACATCCTCCCCAATCTCTGGGCATACCTACTGACCAATGTGTGCATTCATAAATCATTTTCCTAATACTATGGTTGCAGGATTGTCTGTCCTGTAGTA
Source organism: Heterohyrax brucei (assembly GCA_028571685.1). Classification (NCBI taxonomy): domain Eukaryota; kingdom Metazoa; phylum Chordata; class Mammalia; order Hyracoidea; family Procaviidae; genus Heterohyrax; species Heterohyrax brucei. The sequence goes on from CM053158.1 coordinate 17,419,745, forward strand.
GTTACAGTTGTCCTTTGTTCTTGTGTTCCTTCCACCTTATTGTGTATTGCCTTTCCCTTCTCCGATATAAACGCATCTCCTATTTGGAGATTTTCCTTTCCCTCTCCTCCCATCCCTAGTAACAGATAATTTTTTTTTCCTCTGTATAAACTTTTTCTTGTTTCTTTATAATGTTCTCACACAATATATGTCCTCTTGTGATTGACTTAATTCGCTCACCATAATGTCCCTCAAATTCGTGTTGTAAGATGTGAGGCAGATTCATCACTGTTGTTTATTATTGCTTCATATTCCATTGTGTGTATTACCACAGTGTTTTAAACCATTCGTCTGTTGATGCGCAGGTAGGTTGTTTCCATTTTTCACTATTTTGAGTAATGCTACGATGAACGTGGGTGTGGACATGGCTATCCATCTAATGACTCTTACTTCTTTTAGGGTGTATACCTATGAGTAGACTTGCTGGATCATGCAGTATTTCTGTTTCTAGCTTTTTGATGTAGCATCACACCATGTCCCATGGGATTGTACCATTTTACATTCCTACCAGAAGTGTGTAAGAGTTCTACTCTCCCTACAACCTTGCCAACATTTGTTGTTATTTTCTGGTTGTTGGTGTTTTTTTTTGTTTTTTTTAATCAGCGCCATTTTGCTTTTTTTTTTTATTTAATATGACTGAGTGAAAATGTACATTCCCGTATAAATTTATATGCCCACCTATATGCAGCTTCCACTGCTCTCCCTGTCCAGTGACAGCACACTATTCTTCTCTGCTCTATACATGTCCCATCCTCCCAACAGTGTCCTTTCCGCTCCTCTCCACCCACTCTCCTTCCTCCAGCCAGAGATCAGCAGGATGATGTCCTATAAAAGTGCATCCAATATGTGGTCACTTTGCATTGCCAAGTCCAATCCATTGGTGTCCAAAGAGTGGACCTTCATTATGATTTATGGGCAAGGGCAGCATCAGGGCCAGGGGCCATGCTCTCAGGGGAACCCTGAAACCACTGGACCATCAATTGAGGTCTTTTAGTGGAGATCTCAGGATGCACCCCTTTTTATTCTTGTGTTGCCAGTGAGACTCAACTTAGTGAGCTCCATTGCGGCTATCACTAGTGGTGGCCCGGCACCATCCAGTTCTTCTAGTCCCAAGTCTGTGTAGGCACGCACTCATGTGGGTCTCTCTATCTTCTGGGTTGTCTTTACCCCATGTCATTTTGGTCCTCGGTGAGCATCCATTCCTGCTGAGTTGGGACCGTTTGCTGTGCCCTTGGATGGCAGCTTGGCAGCTTTTAAGACCCCAGACGTCACTCACCAATGTGGGGTGGCAGAGAGCCCTCTTAGCAGTTGGCCTCTATTTTACCTAAGAGCATGGTCACTTGCCCCCTGCCCCAGCTACTCTATCCTTGCAATATGGGGTTAAGATGAAAGGAGTATTCAAGTTATGCTGAAGTCCACTTAATGTTGTTCTTGTTTCTAATGTGTACTATCGCTGATTTCACCCAACCAGATTTCTAGCAACTACCTAATCTAAACCCTCCCCCCATCGCCCTCCCTCCCTCCCCTCCCTTGCAGCTGTTAAAGAGTCTTTTCTGCTGTACACAAGTCTGTTTTTGAGATCTTATCGTAGAGGTCTCGTACAATATTTGTCCTTTTGTTGCTGACTACTTTCACTCAACATAATGTCTTCCAGTTGAAACCAGGTTATGAGATGTTTCCTGGAATCGTCATTATTCTTTATCATTGCGTGGTGCTCCATTGAGTATGTGTACCATGGTTTACCTATCCATTCCTCTGTTGTTGGGCGTCTGGGTTGATTCCATCTTTTTGCTATCGTGGACTGTGCTGCAATAAACATTCTTGTGCATGTGTCTGTTGGTGTGACAGGCCTTGATTCTGTAGGATATGTTACAAGTAGTGGAATTACTGGATCAAATGGTATATCAATATCCATTTTTTTAAGAAAGTGCCAAATTGCTTTTGAAAGAGGCTGGACCATTTTGCAACCCCACCAACAGTGTAGAAGAGTTCCACTTTCTCCACAGCCTCTCCAGCATTTGTTATTTTGTGTATTTTGGATCACGGCCAATCTTGTTGGGGTGAGATGGTATCTCACTGTCATCTTGATTTGAATTTCTTTAATAACTAAAGATCATGAACATATCGCATGTGTTTTTTGGCTGCCTGGATCTCCTCTTTAGAGAAATATCTGTCCATCTCCTTTGCCCATCGCTTAATTGGATGATTTATCTTCTTTTTGATATTTTGTAGTGTCTTATAGATTATGGAGATCAGGCGTCAGTCTGACATAGAGTTGCCAAATATTTTTTCACATTCTGTAGTTGTCCTTTTAATTCTATTAATAAAGTTTTTGGATGAGCAAAAGTGTTTGATTCTTAATAGTTCCCATTTATCTATTTTCTCTTCTGTTGATTGTGGTTTGTTTGACAGATTTTGGAGTCTGTCCACAATGTGTACTAATACACATTGTGTATTAAAACTTGCATCATTGTTCCTACCTTTTCTTGGATGAGCTTTATCATTTTAGATTTGATATTTAGGTCTTTTATCAAGTTGGAGTTGGTTTTTGTATAAGATGTAAGATATGGATCTTGTTTCAATTTATTACAGGTGGATATCCAATTTTGCCAGCACCATTTGTTGAAGATACTGTTTTTAACCCAGTTTAATGTCTTAGGGCCTTTGTTGAATATCAACTGTTCATAGGCAGATGGTGTCATCTCTGGGGTCTGAATTCTGTTCCATTGATCAATCTGTCTGTTCTTGTACCAGTACCAGGCTGTTTGGACCACTGTGGCAGTGTAGTATGTTCTAAGGTCGGGTAATGAGAGGCCTCCCAGTGTGTTCTTCTTTAGTAGTACCTTACTTATCCAGGGCTTCTTCCCTTTCCAAACAAAATTGATGATTTGTTTCTCCATCTCATTAAAAAATGACTCTGCAACTTGTATTGGGATTGCATTATATGAGTAGATTGCTCTGGGTAAAGTAGACATTTTCACAATGTTAAGTCTTCCTATCCATGAGCAGGGTAGGTTTTTCCATTTATCTAAGACTCTGTTAGTTTCTTGTAGTAAGGGCTTGGAGTTCTCTTTGTAAAGGTCTGTTATTTCTCTGGTTTAGATTAATTCCTAGGTACTTAATATTCTTAGGGACTATAGTAAATGGTATAGATTTGATGATTTCTTCATTAACAGTCTTGTTGGTATAAAGGAATCCTACTGGTTTACTTATGTTTATCTTGTATCCTGAGACTTTGCTGAAGTCTTCTATCAGTTTGAGTAGTTTACTTGTAGATTCTTTGGGATTCTCTGCATATACAATCATATCATCTGCAAACGGGGAGATTTTAACTTCTTCTTTGCTGATGCAGATGCCCTTTATTTTTTGGTCTTAGGTCTAATTGCTCTGGCTAGAACTTCTAGTACAATGCTGAATAGGAGAGGTGAGAGTGGGCATCCTTGTCTAGTTCCTGTTCTCAAGGGAAAGTCTTTCAGTCTCTCTCCATTCAGGATGACGTAGGCAAGTGGTTTTGTATAAATGGCCCTTATTGCATTGAGGAATTTTCCGTATATGCCTATTTTGTTAAGAGTTTTTAGCATTAGTGGGTGTTTGTCTTTATCAAATGCCTTTTCTGCATCAATGGACAAAATCAGGTGATTCTTGTCTTTTGTGTTATTTATGTGGTTAATCACATTAATTGTTTTTCTGATGTTGAACCAGCCTTGCATCCCTGGTATGAATCCCACTTGGTCAGGGTGGATTATTTTCTTGATATTGTTGTATTCTATTGGCAAGAATTTTGTTGAAGATTTTTGCATCTGGATTCATGAGTGATATCGGTCTGTAGTTCTCCTTCTTTGTTTGGTCTTTCCCCGGCTTTGATATCAGGGTTATGCTGGCTTCATAGAATGAGTTTGGGAGTACTCCATCCCTTTCTATACTGTGAAATAGTCTCAGTAGTATTGGAGATAACTCTTCTCTAAAAGCTTGGTAGAATTCTGCAGTGAAGCCATCTGGGCCCGGGCTTTTTTTGGTTGGCAATGTTTTGATGACATTTTGAATCTCTTCCTTTGTGATGGGTTTGTTAAGTTGTTCTGCTTCACATTGTGATAATTTGGGTAGGTGGTATGAGTCAAGGAATTGGTCCATTTCCTCTAGGTTTTCAAATTTGTTAGAGTACAGTCTTTCATAGTATTCTGTTATGATGTTTGTGATTTCTGTTGGATCTGTGGTGACCACTCCCCTCTCATTTCTAATTTGGGTTATTTGTTTCCTTTTGTGCTTTAGTAAGTTTAGCCAGCAGTCTGTCAATTTTGTTGATCTTTTCAAAAAACCAGCTTTTGGTCTTTTCCATTTTTTCGGTTGTTTTTCTGTTCTTTAACTTGTTTAGTTCTGCTCTAATCTTTATGATCTGTTTTCTTCTGGTGCCTGAGGGGTTCCTCTGTTGTTCTCTCTCTATGTGTTCAAGCTGTAGGGTTAGTTCCTTGATTTGGTTTCTTTATTCCTTCCAGATGTGTGCATTTATGGAGATAAACAGACCTCTGAGCACTGCTTTGGCTGTATCCCATAGGTTCTGGTAGGAAGTGTTTTCCTTCTAATTGAAATCCATGAATTTCTTTATTTCATCCTTGATTTCTTCTATAACCCATGTTTTTTTGAGCAAGGTGTTGTTCAGTTTCCAAGAGTTCCACTTTCTATCTATGTTTTTTCTGCTATTGATTTCAACTTTTATGGCTTTGTGATCTGAGAAGATGCTTTGCAGTAATTCAGTGGTATGGATTTTGTTGAGAATTGCATTATGTTCTAACACATGGTCAATTCTGGAGAATGTTCCACGTGCACAGGAGAAGAAGGTGTAGTTGTCTGCTGATGGGTGGAAAGCTCTATATATATATCAGTGAGGTTTAGTTGGTTAATTGTGGCAATGAGATCATCTGTATCTTTACTGAGCTTTTTTCTAGATGACCTGTTCAGTAGTGAGAGTGGAGTGTTGAAGTCTCCCACTATTATTGTGGAGTAATCTAACTCTTTTTTTAGTGTAGTCAGTGTTCCTTCGATGTACCTAGGTGCTCTGATATTAGATGCATAAATATTTAATATAGTTAAGTCTTGCCTGTGTACTGAAACTTTCAGCAATAAATAGTGTCCATCTTTGTCCACTGTGGTCGATTTTACATTAAAATTGATTTTGTCTGAGATTAGAATTGCCACACCTGCTCTTCTTTGTTCATTGTTAGCTTGATATATTCTTCCATCCTTTAATTTTCAGTTTGTTCCTATCTTTAGGTCTCAAATGAGTTTCTTGTAGACAACATATGGATGGGTCATGTCTTTTGATCCATTCAGTCCATTCACATTCAATGTCATTATTGATAGGTATGTGTTCAGTGCTGCCATTGTGATATGTTTATCTTTGTGTTAATGTTTTCTCTGTTGTTCTTATTAGTCTGTTCTGGGACATTCTTTTTGGTGAGTAGATTTTTTCACCTTTTTCGGAGCTGCTTTTGTAGTTGTTGAGACTCCTGTGTTACATTTCTTGAAATGGTGTGATACATCTTTGTTGTGCTTTAAAGCTGCCTCTATGATCCCCCTTAATAAACTATGTATAAACCGAATTTTAATTACTACCAGTCTAATCATCTTCCTCTCCATGTGGAAAGACTATAACAACTTTAGTACATCCCTCTTTTTGATATGATGGCACCATAGTTTTCATGATGATCACTGGATTGCTTCTTTCAGTATTAAAGCTGTGATTAACTTTGGAGCCTTCCCTAACTGAGTAGAGTTTTGAGTAGTGTGTCTTTCTAAAATGTAAAGTTAGTGGTTTTATTCTTCTAAGCCAAAGCCAAGAACTTCTTTCAGTATTTCTTGTAGTTTTGGTTTGGTTTTTACAAAGTCTCTGAGTTTTTGTTTACCTGGGAATGTCTTAATTTCGTTTTTGTATTTGAAAGATAGTTTTGCAGGATATATGATTCTTGGTTGGAAGTTCTTCTTCAAGGCTTTGAATGTGTCATGCCACTGTCTCCATGCCAGCATGGTTTCTGCTGAGAAATCTGATGACAGCCTACACAGTTTCCCTCTGAATGTTAGCTTTGCTTTGAGTCTTGCTGCCTTTAAGAGTTGCTGCGTATGTTTCATTTTGTGAAGCTTGATTATGTCTTGGAGTCTTTCTTTTGAGATCTATATTGGGAGGTGTAAGATATGCATCTGAGATGTCTATAGTCTCTTCCTTCATGATTTCTGGAAAGTTTTCTGTCAGCAGCTCAGCAATGATACTCTCCGTGTTCTCAGGTGTCTCATCCTGTTCAGGGACTCCAATTAATCGAAGGTTGTTCCTCTTAATAGAGTCCCACATGCTTCTTAATGCTTCTTCATTTTTCTTGTTTCTTTTTTCTGATTTCTGCTCATAGACACTGGCATCAGTATCTCTGTCTTCTAAGTCAGAAATTCTTTTTTCCGTTTGTTCCATTCTGTTTTCTTGGCTTTGCATTGAAGTTTCTATGTCTTTGATTTTGTTCTTGATCTGTTGAATTTCAGAGTACTGGTGTTCCATCAGATTGAACAGCTTGCTTAGTTTTTCCTTTTGTTCTGCTGCATTTTGTATGAGGTCTAGAAGGGCTCTGTATATAATCATTTTGTATTCATTTTCTGATGCTTTCATAAAAGTTTCTTCATCTTGAAAACTCCTTAGCTGTTTTGTTTGGGAGCCTTCTGAAGCCATGGGTGATTTCTTGTATGCCACAAGTGTATGTTGCCTTTTGGGCCCCATGTGAGTAAGTAGAGGCTGGAAAGATACTGTAAGGATGGACTGCAGATGTTTTTCTAGGCTGTCTTAAAATGTAAAGCAAAAGGTATCTGACCACGTCCCAAGTCAGTCAGGTTTTCAGATGTAGAGGTCTCTCTTCCCAACTGGCGAAGTAAGCACTTTATATCCAACCTCAGATTATACAAACTGGTTCAAAATACAACAATGTTGCTACCCTGTTGGCCTCTGCTGCAGAACCCAGCTTTAGGTGACACTGTATAAAGTACTGCTTTTCTAATAGAAAAGCAGTCTCCTGTGGGCCGGCTCTGGCTCCCAAGCTAAGAATTAGGTCCAGCTGCAGCCACCGTATCCAAGATGGCACCCTCCACACAGGCAGCAGATAGAGGGGCTAAAGGTGCCAAGAGGTAGTGATTCCTCTGCTTCTGTTGCAGGGCCCCACCATAGGCTTTTCTGTCGGAGAAGCGGTGTCCTGTTCGCAGGCGTTGGCTCCCAGGCTAGGAATTAGGTCCTGCTAAAATCTCCATATCCAACATGGTGTCCCGCACACTGGCAGTGCGATTCCATACAAACCCCCCTGTGGCAGTGATAAAAAGACAGGCCCAAAGTGGCTAGATGAACAGAGTCCTAAGCCTGGCTCTCAAAATATAGGAATTTCACCTGCCTATCCCCTCAGCAGTGCGTCTGAGTCTAGCCGCTAGGCAAGACCCAGCTCTGCCCGCCGGCCAAGACAGAGAAAAAAAAAGTCAAAATGGGGCATTTACCTTCAGTCCGTGAGAGCCAGGGCTAGCCAGGAGTGGGAGTCAGTGAAAGAGAGGACATTTTTTTGTTCAGTGGTATGAAATCCAAATTAACAGCCCTGTGCCGTGTCCTGGGGCTGATTAGGTGATAAGAAGGCTCTGTTTGATTATCAATTCAGGTCTTGGTTTCCAGAGGGACATAGGGAGACGTGTGCTTAGTCTACCATATTGACTCTGCCTCCACATTTTGCTTTATCACATTGGTTGGCAACCCCATAAGAGGTCAGCACTGTCTCCTCTCAGTCTTGGGTTCCCTATTACCAGCTTTACTGTCCCCTCCTGCCTTCTGGTCCTTGGCCCTGGGCTGGTGTGCCCCTTTAGTCTTGTTTTGTTTTATAGACCTGTCCAGTTTGGGGTTGAAGAATGAACCTCAGGAATGACTTCATTACTGACCTGAAAAGGGTATCCAGGAGCCGAACTCTAGGGGTTTCTCCAGTCTCTTGTCAGACCAACAAGTCTGAATTTTCTTTCTGAGTTAGAATTTTGTTCTGTATTTTTCTACAGCTCTGTGCGTGACTGTCTGTTGTGGTTCCTGTCAGACCTTTGCCCATTTGTTAATAGGACTGTTTGTCTTTTTGTTGTTGAGGTACAGATGTTTCGTATAAATTTTAGAGATTAGAGCCTTGTCAGATAGATTATAGGCAATTGTTTTCCACAGTCTGTAGGTTCTCTTTTTTACTATTTTGGAGTAGTCTTTTGATAACCTAAATGTTTCATTTTTAGGAGATTCCATTTATCTATCTTATCTTCTGCTGTTTGTGCCTTTTTAGTTATCTTTGTTCTGTTTATGACATGTATTAAGGAGCCTATCATTGTCCCAGTTCTTTCCTATATGTAGGTCCTGTGGTCCGTTTTGAGTTAGTTTTTGTGCTTTGTGTGAGGCATGGATCCTGTTTTATTTTTTTCAAGTCAGTATGTACTTTTGCCATCACCGTTTGTTAAAGACTGTGTTTTCTTCACTTAATGGACTTTGGCCCTGTGTCAAAGATCACCTGTTCGTAGGTAGATGGGTTTACATCTGAGTTCTCAATTCTGTTCCGTTGTATATTTGTGATTATACCAGCACCAGACTTTTTTTTAATCCTTAATTCTGTTTTTATTATTAAGATTAAGTGAAAGTATACAATCCAAATCAATTTTGCATACCCATCTACCTGCAAATCTATCTGCTCTCCTCACCCTGTGACAGCACACTCTTCCTTTTCACTCTTTACTTCTAGTGTCCTCTTATGTTTACTATAAATTACTTTTAACACTCTCAAGTGTTGGGAAAATATGTTTTCATTCTTATTTGATTCTAGGAATTTTTTAAATTCTATCTTTGATTTAGTCTATTATCCAGTGGTTTTTAAGCAAGGTGTAATTCAGTTTCTCTGTATTTGATTTTTGCCACCTTGATCTTCCTGTTACTGATTTCTATTTTTATGGGGTTGTGATCAAAGAAAATGCTTTGTATTATCACCTTGTTTTGGATTTTGTTGAGGCTTGCTCTGTGGCCTAAAATGTGATCTATTCTTGAGAAGAATGTATACTTTGCTGCTGTTTGGTCAAGTATTCTGCATCTGTCTTTGAGGTCAAGTTGGTTGATTATGGTGTTGAGATTTTCTGTATCTTCGTTGAATTTCTTTCTAGATATTCTGTTCTTCATTAACAATGATATATTGAAGTTTACTACTGTCATTATAGATCTGTTTCTCTTTTCAGTGCTGCTTGAGTTATATGTATTTTGGAGCCTTGTCATTGGGTACAGGTATATTTATTGTGGTTTTGTCCTCTTAGTGAATTGACCCTTTAATCATCATATAATGTCCTCCCTTTTGTGGTGGGTTTTTCCTTAAAGTCTATTTTATCAGAGATTAATATTGCTACCCCTGCCTTTTTTTTTTTTTTAATTGTTTCCTTGATATGTTTTGTTTTCATCCTTTGAGTTCTAGCTTGTTTATGTTTTTGTATCTAAGGTATATCTCTTGTTGACAGCATACTGGTGGTGGTGGGTTGTTTTGTAAACCCATTCAGCCATTTTCTGTCTGTTTACTGGTGCATTTAAGTCATTTACATTCAATGTGATTATTGATAGCTGTGAGTTTACTGGAATCATTTTGTCATACTTTCGTGTGTGTGTGTGTGTGTGTGTGTGTGTGTGGTATTGACAGTTTCTTTCTTCCACTTCAGTTTTTGTACTAGGTTCTTTTTGTTTGTAGGTTTTCTTTTCATTTCCTTCAGTGTTACTGACTGTGTATTTATGAATCTTTATGGTTGTCTTCTTTTTTATTTTGAGTAATAAGTTTGTTAACATTCTTTGTGTTTACCTTGAAATTTCCCTTGTCTTCCTGAGTTTAAACCAGTGTTAATTTCTTGATATCTCCTTGACTTCTTCTCCTTATGAAAGTTCTATGGCAACACCATTTAAACCCCTTTTTGTTTTGATATTGTCATTATTTACAAAGTGGCATCTCTAGTTCCTTGTTTGCAGCCTTTTGATTTTTATTTTTGAGAACCCTTTATCTGTGTTGGTATCTGGCTGATGTTGTTACGTGTCCTGATCCCAGGTTGCTGTTTGATATTCTCTATATTAATAACTTTCTTTAATATTTCATGTAAGTCTGGTGTGGTTTTTACACATTCCCTTAATTTTTCGTTTATCTGGATATGACCTGATTTTGCCACTGTATTTGAGAACAATTTTGCTTGCTATGTAGTTCTTATTTTTTTCTTTCTATTTTATACATGTCACCCCATTGCCTTTTTGCCTGCATGATTTCTGCTGAGTAGTCTTATTTGTATCCTGTGTAGGTGACTTTTTTTCCCAAGTTCTCAAGATTCTTTGTCTATCTTTTTTTAATTTAATGTGACTGAGTGAAAGTATACATTACCATATAAATTTACATGCCCACCTCTATGCAGCTTCCACTGCTCTCCCTGTCCAGTGACAGTACACTATTCCTCTCTGTTCCATACATGTCTCATCCTCCCAACAGTCTCCTTTACCCTCCTCTCTAACCACTCTCCTTCCTCCAGCCAGAGGTCAGCAGGGTGATACCCTACAGATGTATAGAACCATAAAGTGCATCCAATATATGGTCACTCTGCATCGCCAAGTCCCATCCATTCGTGTCTGAAGAGTGGACCTTCGTTATGATTTATGGGCAAGGGCAGCATCAGGGCCAGGGGCCATACTCCCAGGGGAACCCCGAAACCACTAGACCATCGATTGAGGTCTCTTAGTGGAGATTGTCTATGGTTTTGATAGATTCAATTATGATATGTTTTCTTGACTTTCTTTTGAAATCTATCTTTATGGATTTGTTGAGCTTTGTGGATATATATCTTCTTGTATATCATGATATTAGAGAAATTTTCTGCCAGTGACTCTTGGAGAAAATTCTCTTTTTGCCTCCTCCTGTTCTGGAGCTCCAATCATGTGCACATTTTCCCTCTTGATAGTATTCCACATAATTCTTAGGCTTTCTTCAATTTTTTTTTTTTGTGTGTGTGATTATTTTTGTCCTCAAACAAATTGATGTCAAGAAATTGATGTTTGAATTTGCAGAGTTTGTCTTGGTTGATTCATTTATGCTCTTATATTCTTCTATTGAGTTGTCTGTTTCTGAAATTTTATTTTTAATCTTTTGGGTTTCTATTTGTTGTTTTTGTGTGATTTCTAATTTATTTATTTTTTTGTTTTGTTCTTGTATTATTCTTCCCGAATTATTCTGTTGCTTTGTTTGTATTTCCCCTAATTTTGTCTATGTTTTCCTTGGTCTTGACTGTTTTTCCATGATCTCTTGGAGAATCCTATTCTTTTGAATTCCTTTCTGGGTAGTTCCATTACTGTTTCTTCCTGTGGAAGGCTTTCTGGTCACTTGGTGGAGCCCTCTTGTTTTGTTTCTTTATATGATGTGATATTGTCTGTTGTTTCTGAAGCATTAAGAAGTTATTGTGTGTGTTTATTTATTGGATGTTTGTTTGCTGAGTCTTGAATTTTTGGTTTGATATACCTGAGTATGCTAGACATGTGTGCTCCTCTGGTCATTACTCTGGTCCCAACATTGATGCTCTCATTTGCTGTCTCTGGGTGTGTGGGTCAGTGACTGGATGTGTGAGTGTGGGTCTCTGTTTACTGGTCTTGCAGGGCAGCTAAGTATGGAGCTGGCATTTCTGGTGAGGTGATGTATCTGTCTGGTCATCTGGCTATGCAGGGGGCATTCTCTCTGGTTGCTGGATTGTGTGTGCATTCTGTTGATTGCTGAGTGGTTGTGGTGAGAGTACCTGGGTTGTTGGTCACTGGGTGGGTGGTTTAGAAATTCTCACTAGTGGTGCTGGGTAGATAGCACTGTGCGGGTGTTTGGAGTGGGTACAAGCCTCTGGTTGCGGCAGAGACAATGAGAGGGATGAGGTGGGGGACATCACGTGTCTACAACTGCTCATTTGGAGAGTGTGCCATTGCTCTTTAGAATGTGTCACAAGGAATGTTGTGCAGGTGCGTATAGGGAGTTGGAGGAACTGCTGGGACTCAAGCCTCCAGCACAGGTGACTAAAAGGAGTGAGGGGAACCACCAGCCGACAGACCCCTGGTGCAGTTAGCTGGATGGAGTAGTTGGTTCTTCCAGCCATCAGGCCTCTGGCACAGGTGGCTGGAGGGAGTAGGAGGAAACGCTAACCCTCAGGTCCCCAGTGTGGGTGGCCGGAGGGAGTAGGAAGCAGCACCAACCTTTATGTCCCTGGCACAGATGGCAAGTGAGAATAGGAGGCACTGTAAGTCCGTGGGTCCCTGGTGCAAGTGGCTGAGTGAAGGAGTAAGTACCTCCATTCCATGGGCACCAGGTTTGGAGAGGGGGTAGTGGTGGATGGTGCTGGATTGTGATCACATGTAGGGAGGGTGGCTGGGCAGAAAGGTTGGGGGGGTCACTACAGGCCCATAGCCTCCAGCACAGGGTGCAGAGTGGGCACAGTGGATGAAGTGACTGCACTTAGTTTTATAGGGCAGTAAGCAGTCCTTTCTGTCTCTAGACTTGTGTAGAGAGGTGTTCCTGCATGGCTGCACGAGATGATGAGAGGTTCAGCTGTGAACACTTCTTGCTTTGTCTCAGTATGGTCACACTGTGAAAGTTTGTCTAACAGTTACTTGCAATCCATATTTCTCCATGTCTGCTTTTTTCTACTGTCTCTCCTTCCACTTGGTGTTCATTCAGATTCTTTAGTCTTGTCTTTGATGCGCAGGGTTCCAGAGTTATCATCTGTATTGGATTCACTTTGCTTTCTTGGGTCTTTATTATAAGAGGGATGCTATCAAGTATCTGACTACTCTGCCATCTTAAATTGTCTCTGTTTCAGGCATTTTAATCAAGGAAGAGATTTTGTTAATCCTAGGCAGTTTAGTCTTGGGGACATCTCTTTAAATAAGAATAAAACCCTTATTTGCTTACTTAATGGATAAATAAAATATAGTTTATCCATAAAATGGAATATTATTTGCCAATAAAAAAGGATGAAGTATCAGTACATTCTGCAACATAGATAGCCTTAAAAACTTTTTACTAAGTCAAAGAAGCCGGGTGTAAAGGACCACAATTGTCTTACTGCATTTTTATGATTTGTCCAGAATTAGCAAATTCTTGGAGACAAAAGTAGGTTAGTGGTTGCCAGGGTCTGAGAGTAGTAACAGGTAATGGACAGTGATTACTAAATGGGTAGAGAGCTTCTTTTGGAGGCATGAAAATATTTTAAAATTGATCGTAATGATGGTTGCATAACTCTGTCATGTATATTAAAAACAATGGAACTGTACACTTTAAGTAGGTGAATTTTATAGTATGTGAAAGAAGCAAAAAAATACAATAAAAACAACTAGAGCTATAGTAACTTGAAGAATGGGCTTCCAGGTGTCTTGCTCACCTGCTGACAAGTTGGCACTGTCTGTTGTCAGGAGCACTCATTTTTCCAACTGTCCTCACAATATGGTGACTGGCTTCTTGCAGAGCAAATAACTCTGGAAAGATGTCAGGGAAAAACTGACCATTTATCTTCTAGTTTCAGAAAACACATAGCATCATGTCCACTACATTGATTCTGTAGAAGTAAGTCACTGATTCTGCCCACATTTAAGTACAGAGGAATTAGGATTCACCTTTCACCTTTTGAAGGGGCGGAGTGTCAAAGAATGAGCAGACAAAATTGAAAAGCACCGTACTGAGTAAGGACAGATGAGAGCTTGACCCAGGAGTTTGAGTCAGAAAGAGAGGGGAAGCAATGATGATTCTGAGAGCCTCTGGACAGGACCACTCCACTGGACTTGGTGCTTGAGTGGTAAGAGCAGGAAAAGCAGCTGGGAGTAGTCTGAAGTGATGCTAGGGTTCAAATTCCAGGAAAGAGACAGTAAGTAAATGGGTCTGAAAACAAATGGAGCATTTACCAGGAAGGTGAGATTCTAGAGGCTATTTGAGATAACTGGGAAACTCTTGAATAGGGAGAGTTTCCCAAACAATCGACATGTCAACGTAAAGCTGGCGGAGAGAGAAGGTCTGGTGATGGCTGAGTGAGAGTCGTCACTAAGCAGAAGCTAAAGCCCTGGATCAGACCAGAGAAATAGGATGATAAGCCTTAGAGAATCCCAAGGGGCAAAGGAGATAAAGAGGGGAGCACTGAGGAGGGAACTTGAAAGAGAGAGAGACAGCTTGAAGTATTAAATACACTAAAAGATCAAGAATGATAGAGACCCATAATAGCAGGATAAAATCTTCCTCATTCCAGAATGCCTTTGTTGGACATCACACCTACCCAACATGTTATTGCATGTGCATTGGCATGGTGGCCGAGAGGTGGAGCTTTGTCATCAGTTGAGCCTGGCCTCAGCCTGTTTTCTCCAGTTATTGACTCAAACTAAACAAACCCACTGCCACTGAGTCAACTCCAAATCCTAGCAACCATATAGGACAGAGTAGTACTGCTCCATAGATTTTTCCAAGGGGCACCTGGCAGATTCAAAGGGCGAGCCATGTAGTTTGCAGATGTAGCGCTTAACCCCTTATATCACCAGGGTTTCCAGTTATTGACATGCCTCTTAAATTCACTAAGCCCAGTCTCCTTGTCTGCAAAGAGTAACTACTTACTCCATTGGATCACTGTGGGATTTATTAGATAAGAAATGAGTAATGAAAGTAAGTGGATGAGGAAATCATAGAAATTGACTGTCTAAAAGCAGGCTAATGACTTGTTAGTGCAAGGATTTGAGTAAACTGGGGGAAAGAGAAGTCTGGATCCAGCAGGTTAAATGGGTGCTGAAGACATGAACATCCCGGAGATTTTCCTGTTTATGGTTTTGCGTAATTCGGGCCATTGCTGCTGACCAGCAATTCTGAATCTGGGAGATGACTGTTTTAACTTCTGGTTTCAGGTCCGACTGCAGACGCAGCCTGCAAGTTCACCTGGACAGCCTCCCATGTACTCGGGGACCTTTGACTGTTTCCGGAAGACTCTTGTTAGAGAGGTATGGTGTCTTGGTGCTGGGCATTTCTCTGAGTCGGAGGAATACCTTCACAGGGCTGGTTTGTTGCTTACTCAAGGGGATAGGATGACTTTTTCGTGGTTCTGCTGGAGGTTGAGTCCACCACTGTGGCTCCCTCGGTGTGCACTCCAGGCCTTCTTTCTGTTATTGTCTGCTTTTGAATCTTTGATAACTCCAGCTGCTGTTTATTGTTTGTTTTTTTTTAATAGTTACTTTGTTGTTGTTGTTGAGAATATACACATCAGAACATACACCGATTTTACAAGTTCTGCATGTGCGGTTCAGTGACATTAATTCTTCAAGTTTTGCAGCTGTTCTGTCCCTCCTCTTCCAAGTTGTTCCTCCTCCACTAACATAAACTCACTCTCCCCTGTTTCCTGTCTAATCTTTTGAGTTGCTGTTGTTAATTTGATCCCTTATAGACAATTCTTTAAAAGAGCACAGTGCTCAAGGCAGACATTGTTTCCTAACTAAGCTAAACTACTGTATTTGGTTGAAAGAAGACTTCAGGGGATATTTTTGGTTTAAGCTTTAAAGATTATACCAGGGCAGTAATTTTAGGGGTTCATCCAACTTCGTTGGCTGTAAAAAGTCCAAATTCCATGAGAATTTGAAACTCTTTTCTGCATTTTCCTCTTTTGATCAGGGTTCTTCTATAGACCCTTCAATCCAAGCCAGGCATCATCCAGTTATTTTGGTCTCATGGCAAAAGGAGGTAGCTCTTCATGGAGGCTCCTAGACACATTTCTTCCTCCTCCTCCTGAGTCTCCTTCTTCCTCTTTTATTCTTGGCAAATAGTGACCAGTTGTACCCTGTATGAATTGTTGCTTGCAAGCTTTTAAGACCCCAGGCACTACTCGGTAAACTATGAGGTAGAACAGAAGTGCTAAACATGATAATAGGAATAACAGTCAACTGGGATGTCCCATGAAACCAGAACTCTAAACCTCCAAAGAAACCAAATACCATGAAGCTAGTAAAATGGTTTTGTCTTTGGAAGGCAAAATGAAAACCACAGAGAATTACTGGAAAATAATTGGAAAGATGAAATGAAAGGAAAATGCCAGTCTGGATCAGTTTGTCAGGGTTCAGTGTCAGAAGCACATGCGAAGTCTGGAGGAAAAGTCAGTCATGAAAACACTTAAGCCAAAACCTTTTCTAAATCTCTGAACAAAGACATTAAATTGGCTCAGGGTTATTGGGTTATATAATTTTTCAGATTTTTTAATAGTAAAAGCATGGAATTTTTAAGAAGTATTAGTGATATTTATTAATCAATTAGTACATGTATAAACGGGCCTTGTTAGGAATTTTCTTCTCCCTTGCTTCTTAAATGAAACATAACTTTCAAATGAATAAAGACTTGATTAAATATGTGGACTTGATTAAATATGTAAAGAAGTGAGAGGCAGATATCACCCTGATAAAAAGGGACAGGTGCTAAGTGATGGAATCAGCCTCAGAGGAGAGATTTCCCAGGGTTCCTGCAGGGTACATTGTAGGAGTTAGATCTTAGGGTGGAGTTGACCTTGAGCAATCATACATGAGTCAGAGCTACTCTTTCTCTTGTAAAGTGCTCTTCCTTGTGTCTGTGGTGACCAGGATGGAGTTGAACGAGTGCCTATTGGAGGCTATAGGCTTTTTTCTGCTTGGAATCTTCAGCCCTTATAGAAGAGAGGCAGTTTTCAATGCCCTTTGATTGGCAAACTTGATCAAGCAGTTGCCTGGGGATGGGCAATGTGCTGGGTGCTGGGGACTTGGGGGAAATTGGCTTGTGTAAACCCAACTGCCTGCAGAATCAAATAGGAGTCCTTAGTCCATGTTTGTGGAGTCGATGATTTTTGCTGTGCCAGAGTGAGCTGTCTCCTTTTTGGAGCTACCAGGCAGGGCTCTTGGTTGCGCTGCATGGAGCTGAGTGGGCTGGCAAGGTGGAAGGAAGACTGGACGAGCTGCTGGAGACGTGGGCTTGGCCCCTCAGGACCTAGGTGGTCTCAGCCCCAGGGGGAGCTATGGGAGGTGCTTTGGAAGGATTTGTCACTAGTCCTATAGATCTTCCTTCCATATCCCGTTCTTCCTTTCCCGTTTATTGCCTCTGTACTTTTTGTGCACAGTGAGGCTGCCAACAGCCTGTAATAGCTTTAGGCCTTTGCAAGATCCAGGCAGGTGAGGAAAGGGTACAGTTGTAGTTCTTTGGTTTCAGGACACAGGTGGTTGTGAGCACCCAAAGTCCTCAGTCTGGATCTCTGGGAGTCCTCCCTGTGTGAATCCCCACCCTGGTTGTTAACTTTTTTTTTATTGTGATTAAGTGAAAGTTTACAATCAGAGTTAATTTGTTATATAAAACCCCAAGCACCTGGCTCTCTTGCACTCTGTCTGCTCTCTTCACCCTGTGACAGCGCACTCATCGACACTGGTCCCCTCCTCTCCAACCTCTCCTCTCCCTCTAAAAATAGAGTAGTTGGACAGCGCACATATATATTAAACCATAAAGTACACACTACTGGCATCCCTGTGTGCCCCTTAGTCCTTTCCAATCTTTGTCTCAAGTGTTGGCTTCAGTACTGGTCTTGTGGCTTCAGTACTGGTCTTAGCTCTGGGCTAGCAGGAAGTCCAGGGGTCATGTTCTCAGGGGACCCTCCAGACTGCTGGACTATCAGTTCTGGTCTTTTAATAGAGTTCTTGATCTGTGTGCCCTTTTTTTTCATTCCACATCAAAACTGTACATTGTGTTCCCTGATGGGCCTGTCTTCGGTGGTGGCCAGTCGCCATGTAGTTCTTCTGGTCTCATGCTGATGTGGTCTTCCAGTCATATGAACTCTTCTGTTCTTTGGGTTCATATTTTCCTCATTTTTTAGTGTTCTTGGTTTACATCTGCTCCAAGTGGGTTAGAACCAGTTGATGTTCCTTAGATGGCAGCTTGCTAGCTTCTTAAACCCCAGGTGTTACTCACCAATATAGGATGCAGAATGATTTCTTAGAAAAGCCAGTTGAGACCTGCTGCTGTCCCTGACCAGAAACCAGTAATGAGTCAGCTCTTTGGACAAGAATGGACTGGACTCAGGGACATAGTGTGACCATATGGTGTGCATACTTTATAGTTCTATGCATTTACAGGAGGCTGTCCTACTGGTCTCTTTCTAGATGGGCCAGAAGGGGTGAAGGGACTGATGCTTGTTAAGAGGATACTAGAAATACAGAGTGAAAAGGAGGAGTGTGCTGTCACTGAGTAGGAACAGCAGAGGGAGCTGCAGATAGGTGGGCATGCAAAACTGATTTGGATTGCATACTTTCACTTAATCACAAG
Organism: Heterohyrax brucei; assembly: GCA_028571685.1. Taxonomy (NCBI): domain Eukaryota; kingdom Metazoa; phylum Chordata; class Mammalia; order Hyracoidea; family Procaviidae; genus Heterohyrax; species Heterohyrax brucei. The sequence goes on from CM053158.1 coordinate 17,438,140, forward strand.
AAAAAGAAAAAGAAAAAGAAAAAAAAAGCCAGTTAATCTCGATGTACCCTGAAACCATGGTCCCAAGACTCCTGTCCATGCTGCTGTGTCCTTCAAAATGCAAATGTAGTATGTTTTATATTTGTTTTTTAAAATTCTCTTATTTTCTATTAAAGTGACACATGCATTTAACCTGTTACTAGTAAAGACTTGTAACAAGTTAACGGTATTCCTCACCCCTCACCCTCAGTATCCAAGACAACCATTTTCTTCTCAGTTGTTTATGATGTTTCTACTACTCATTTCTACATGAAATGCATTTACTATTAGATGTTATATACATTTTTAGTGTGTTTTAGTATTTTGTGTTTTAGTATTCTTTGCTCTGGCTGTATAAATTTGTGTCACACTTTGTGGTTTAATCCATCTCACTGTTTTAATGATTATAATCTTTACTAAGACGTACATTTCAATTCTTATGCAACTTTTTATGTTTCCTGGGGTTAGGTTAATAATTGTCAGTTTCCTTTGTTTGGTTTTCTTTGTCTCTGTCTGTCATCCTGTATCCTAACTGCTCTTTAGACACATCTTGGTTTGGTTTTCCACTGCCCGAACAGTTATAGTCTGCTGTTCCAGTGTGTGTGTGTGTTTTTTTCCCTTGGAAATGGTCCCTCCTGGAGTCCACCTCCATCTGCTCCTATCTGGACCTGCTGCTCCCCAGGCCTTTTGTACCTGGTGACATCTTGGCAAGCCCCTTCACCTTTCTTGGGGTGAATGCCTAGTCTTCTGGCTCCCAGATCTTCATGTTCTTTAACTCACTATCTCATTTAGTTGAGATATCATCTGCCTATCTGTCTAATGATTTGTTAGCTGCTGCATAGTTGCTTTTGTTACCAAATTGTACTGGTTAAAATTGATGTACCACCATGATATATTGTTTTCTTTTTTATAATAAAAAATCACATGTGTTGATACTTTGAATATAAAAAAATCTCTTAATCTCTTGTAAGTTCATCCTACAGAAACAAGATCACATTGTATAACCTGTTTTATAGCTTGTTTTTGTGTTTTTTTTTTTTTACTCTGTAGACTCTTCCCTGGTTACAATGTGATTTTATGACTATGTGATAGTCCATTTATGGAATTAGCATGCTTATCTCCTGTTTGAGGTTTTCGGGTTCATTCCAAAGTGTTGGCCCTTTATAGATGCCTGACATCATTTTTTTTTACATCTCTGAATATTTCCTTAGAATAAATTTCTAGATGGAGAACTTCAGGGTGAAAAGATATATACATATTGCCAGATTCCCTTGCAGATTTGAACCTCTTGTCACTTCTCTAGCAATATATAAGATGAAAATTACTTCTGATAAATGTGGGGGCTTTCTTCTGTTTTAAGGCTCTCCTTGCTTGGAGGAGTGATAAAAGAAGAAAGCTACTAAGCTAGAAGGCACACTGCTTCCCAGTTTCAGTGGCATAAGGGGGTGTTGGTGTCTATAAACAGCTCCTGCTTCGGTGATTCCTTGCAGGGCATCATGGGACTGTATCGGGGCATGGCTGCCCCCATCATTGGCGTCACCCCCATGTTTGCTGTGTGCTTCTTTGGATATGGTTTGGGAAAGAGACTGCAGCAGAAATCCCCAGAGGATGTGCTCAGGTGAGTACTTATGGGCTTAGAGCACTCAGTGCTATTCTGCCTGATGGTATGACATGGGTTACAGGAAAGACCCTAGGCAGATGGGCAAGAGTTGTCCTCCTGGGCTCCTGGGGCAAGATCCTGGGAGCTCTGCATGGGGGAAGTAACTGATTTTTCTTTGCCTTGTGATCTAAAAGGGAAAAGGGAAAAAAAAAAAAAAGCAGACTACCTCCTCCCTCCAGTTGTCATAATTTCTTCTGGGGCCATTGGTAATACCAACCCCACAGAGCTATTGGGAGATCTGAGTGCTGAAATGTATGTAATATGCTGTGACCAGGGTTTGCTGCTTCAGCAGTGACAGCAGTAGTAACATCATTGTTTTCTGTCACCTGGTTGAGAAAAGGAAAGCTTCCCCTTTTGTTTTGCTTTACTTTTATAACATTATTATAATTATTTCAGATGTTAGTCTCTCTGTTAAAGTGAAGTAAGTTAGTGTGTTTTCTGTTAATAAACTTCAAAAAGTTGGATTTGAGTGTTAAGATGCAGCTGTGTTAGAATTATAGTTCAGAATTTACGAAGTCATTAGTGAAGACATCTTGTCTTGTCAGGATGCAGCAGAGTTCTGAGTAGAAACATCACATGACAAAGTGCCCTCAGTCTGAGTCAAGCAGGGTGACAGCCCCTGGGAGGTACTGTGGGCAGCACAGGACTCAAGAGGCTTGCCAGGCTTGCAATCCAGGAGCTCGATGGGAGAAACCCAGGTTACCATGCAGTCTTCTGTTGCCACTTCAAGCCACAGCCAGTGCTAGTCTAGGATGGTAGGTAGAGGTGCTTGTAACATGAAACTCTTTCTGAAGTCCTTGGGACCTTCTGAATGTGCTCATCTCCTATAAACAGACACCAAACCGAGGAAGCCTTTGCCGTTGATTCTATTCCAACTCATGGCAAGCCTATAGGACAGAATAGAACTGTCTCATAGGGTTTCCAAAGACTGCCTTGGATTCATACTGCCAACCTTTTGGTTAGCAGCTGTAGCTATTAATCACTGTGCCACCAGGGTTTCTGATGGCCCCAAATGTGCATGAGGAGTACTTTTAAAGTTGTTGTTACTCTTAGTAGTCCAAATGACCCATGTACACGTGCGTTCTGTAAGTGCCTGACTTTTCAGCACATGTGCTGATTCACAGCTGTAACTGCCGTGCATGAGGCCTCCCAACAGAGTCACTGACAGTACTTTGGCCCTTTTTACACATCAGCTCTCGGAGAAACATCCTTCCTGCCTAAGCAATGACTGAGACACGCAGGATCCCGTCCCCAAGAACCTGCCAACCCTGTCACATTCACCTCCCTATAGTAGTGTTTGGGGGTGATGTGGAAAGTAACATTACCAGTGCTTTGAAATGGGTGAGGTAGAAGCCCAGGAAGGTCCAGCTGTCACAGATACTTCCCTAGGATGGGTGGGGTGTTGGTGGCAGAATGGACCAGGCAGTCATGGAACATCCACAAGGTACCATGTTACACACAGGGAACCCCTTTCAGAAAAAAGTCCCCAGTCCCAGGAGATGGAGAGGTGCCTAGCTTGGAGTCTGATCATCTGCATGTCCTGGGAAGAATGGAGTATGTTGGTCTTCTGGGGGGGAGTGTTTAGTTGCCGAGAGGGCTCATCTTGGAGACAGCAGCATGAGGTGACTATAAAGGAGGCCGTGCATGAAAGCAAGTCTCTTGCCTGTGTAGCAGCCTCTGTGCTGGGTGTGTGCATCTGAGACAGACGCGTGAGCCCTGACTGGGGTGAGCGCATGGCACATCAGGGATTGTGAGACTGGTGGTCTGCTGCCTGAAGGGAGGGACTTGCACTGATGCCCATCTACTCTATTTTGTGTCTGTATCTCGGGACTTGGGCTCTTTGCTGAACAGAAGCAGGGTGAAAACTCACTTTGGGGGCTTGGGTTCTTGAGGGGCTTGACATTCAGGGCAGCATGACAGGGAGTCAGCAACGTTTGCTAAGTTATAGATTCTGTTGACATGCTATTCATTGTAGTTTTGTGCCCCGGTGTCTCCAGCCAATGCTGCTATTGGTAATCTCCAAAAGAAAAGGAAGTGGCACAGACAACAGTGGGGAGACAGAAGCTAGGGGCCCCAGTCTTCTTGGCATACTTAGTGTGGCCCATTTTGTGGGCACCGGAGTGAGGCCCCATGTCTCTGGTTATTGAGGGATCATTCTCTGCAGAGGGGGCCACAGGACCATCATGCCTACCTGGGTGACATTATGGCTGCCAGGCTCAGAGGAGATTCCTCTCTGGGCCTTCCTCAGTATCTTACTTCACATTCCTTGCAGCTGATCTGGCTGCCTCTCAGCCTGTGGAATGAGTGACCACAACCATTCTTCTTGGCCTTGAGGCTGCCTTGCTTGAGTCTTGGCTTAAAATGTTCTCCGGTCCTTCATGAGCCAGGGAAGGTAAGATAGAAGGGGAACTGGGGTTGACTGAAGTCCAGATTGCTGGTTAGAGGCTTTTTCTCTAACAACTATGCATCTTACAGAGGGAGAGTTGAGGTTTGGAGAGGCCTGGAGCTTGTCCGTAGCCACCGTGTTTGCAAGGTCCGGGGATGGAATTTATACTCAGAAGCTTCCACCATGAGTAGGTCGACTTGAGTGTGCAACTCCTGTTGCTGTTGACACTGAGGCTTCTTTCCTGGAAAACTTGATATCGGAATGCCCTTGTATGCTACCAAGCTGATTTCTAATTCATAGCCACCATATAACAGAGGAGAGGATTTCCTAGGCTGTAGTCTTTACAGGAGCAGATCACCAGTCATTTTTCCCACTGAGCTGCTGGTGAGTTCCACCCACCAACCTTTAGGTTAGCAGCTGAGTGCTTCACCACTGCATCACCAGAATGCACCTAGAAAGTGGCTCTTGTGTGAAATCTGATTTATGGCCGGGCTTCTGTCCTCTCCCAAGTACTTGCTTTTTCTTACAAAGCAGTCCTTCTTGCTAGGATTGCCTGTCTTGGGTAGTCACTGTCTTAGTCACAGGTGCTTGCCTGTGTTTTTTTGTTTGTTTGTTTGTTTTGTTTTTAATGCAGCTACCCCCAGCTTTTTGCAGCTGGGATGTTATCTGGTGTATTCACAACAGGAATCATGACCCCAGGAGAGCGGATCAAGTGCTTGTTACAGGTAAGAGTGTGATCTGAGTGGAGGCAGCTGGCTTTTACCATTTAGTGTACTGTTCGGAGTGGATGTTTATCTTCTGTCACCTTTTGTAAGGACTTAGGGTCAGGGGTGCAAAACAGGGTTCTCAGGAACATGGAAGCATTTGTTGGAGAATCAAGAATCAAGACAGTACAACCAACCTACCGAAAAGTCACCCCTGTGACATGCCGGCCCAGACCTATCTGCCTTTATTAGCAGCCAGTTTAGGACCCCTGAAAGGTGGTCATATCTCATCAAGTGGAAGGGAAACTGCTCCTGCCCAAAGCCTTGGCACCCTGAGAGTGCCTGGCCTTCTCAGGCTGAGCGTGTCAACTGATTGTTATCCACTCTCACCCCATAGTGAGAACTGTTACAGGATGTTTCTTCCAAGGGCTAAAATAATTTAACATAAAATTCTTGCCAGAATATTTTTTATTGTACGTTACTTTAAATGAAGGTTTACAGAGCAAATAAGTTTCTCATTAAACAATTAATACATACATTGTTTTGTGATATTGACATCATTTGTTGCCAACTCCACAACATGTCAACACTCTCCCGTTCTCTACCTTGGTTTTCCCATTACCGTCTTGCTTAGAAAACTTTGATAATACAGAGACACACAAAGGAGAGCATAAATCACCCATGATATTGCCCCAGTGTGGTAACCACTGTTAAGGTTTGTGTGCAAATCCTTCTTGTCTTTGTGGTAAACTTACATATTAAGAGATGGCATCTGTTAAAATAAAATTGTGACCACATACTGCAGTAGTTTTATAACCAACTTTTTCCATGTGATATTTCATATTTTTCTATGTAATTTTTTTTGCCATCATTATTTTTAATGGCTGCATTTTATTTTGTTATATGGCTGTATCACTGTATATTTATTCCCTTATCTGGAGACATGGTTAATTTTGTGCCATAGAGAGCTTTATAAATTGGTCTTGGCAGATATATCTGATTGTTTTCTTAGGATAAGTGTATACAGTTAGAACTGTTATGTTTAAAAGTATATACTGCCTGTGGCGCTCCTGTTAAGGCCTGGCACTTTCCATTAGTATTGTCACTGTGTCAGTAGTACATGGAAATGCCTACTTAACAGGAGATTTACAGCATCTAATGTATAATCTCTGACAGTCTGATGGGTAAAAAGTTTGCATTGTTTTAAGTTTTTATGTTTTTTAGTTACTGGTGAGGTGAATTATTCTAATGAATATAAGCATTTGTGTTTTTCTTTTGTTTTCTATTTGTGTCCTTTTTCATTTTCTTTGTTATTTGAAAAAGCCTGATTTTTAAAAGGTTTGTGCATATTAAGGCTACTATTTATTGTGTAGCTTTTTCATGGTTTACATTTGTCATTTGTGTGCATTTTTAATTAAACTTATTTTGCTGTAATTTGTATTTTCATATTCAATTGTAAAAAATAGTACAAAGGAAGAAAAAAGAAATGTAGAAATGATACAGACAGATCCTGTGTAAACTTTTACTCAGTTTCCTCTGATGGTAACTTTTTTTTCCCCCCAGTTGTGTTTTAGGTGAAAGTTTACAGCCCAAGTTGATTTCTCATAGAAGAATTTATACACGGGTTTCCTGTATCCATTTGTCCAGTTCCCATCACTTCCTTCTTTCTTGTCTTGCTTTTGGGTAGGAGCGGCCCATTTGGTCTGGTATATTTGACTGAACTAAGAGGGACGTTCCTCACAGGTGTTATTTTTTGTTTTATTGAAAAACCCCACCCACTGTCTTCGAGAAGATTCTGACTCATAGCACCCCTGTAGGACAAAGTAGAACTGCCCCATAGGATTTCCAAGGAGCACCTGGTGGATTTGAACTGCTGACCTTTTGGTTAACAGCTACAGCACTTAACCACTACACCATTAGGGTTTCCTTTTGTTTTATAGCCACCTGCTGCCACCGAGTTGATTATGACTCATACTGACTCTATAGGACAGAGTAGAACTGCCCAAAGGGTTTCCAAGGAGTGCTGCTTGGTAGGTTCCAATGCCAGCCTTTTGATTAGCAGCCATAACACTTAACCACTACGCCACCAGCCTATCTAATCTTTTACAGCCTATCTAATCTTTGTCTGAAAAGTGGGCCTCAGGAGTGGTTTCAGGTGAGTTAGCAGAGTGTCTAGGAGCTGTAGTCTCAGTAGTTCTTTTAGTCTGTGTCAGACCAGTAAGTCTGATCTTTTTTATGCATTTGAATTCTTCTCTATATTTTTCTCCCATTTTGCTTGGGAATGTCTGTTATGGTCTCTGTCAGGGCAGTTGGTAGTGGTAGCTGGGCACCATCTCGTTCTCCTGGGCTCAGGCTGAATGAAGTCTCTAGTTCATGGGGTCTTTTAGTACTTTAAGCTAATATTTCCTGGTGTCTTTGATTTTCTTCATTCTGCATTTCTCCGGACATAGAATGACAACAACTTGTAAAATCACAGTATAATATCAAAAGTAAGATGTTGCTATTAAATGTTTCTATCACCACAGAGATCCCTCAGAGAGCCTGGTTGTAGGCATACCAAATTTCCCTCCTGCCCTCACCCCCTCCTTAAGCCCTGACAACCACTATTCAGCACCCCATTTCTATAATTTTATCATTTCAAGAGTGTTATACAAATGAAATCATACATAAATTTTGGGGATTATCTCTTTAAAGTTAGTGTAATATCTGGAGACACATTTGGATTGTTGCATATGTCAATAGTTCATTCCTTTTTATTAACTGAGCAGTATTGCATGGTGTGGATGTACCACAATTTGTTTAACCATTTACCTGTTGATGGACATCTGGGTCACTTCTAGTTTTTGGCTATTAAGAATAAAGATGCCATAAAAATTTGTGTACGAGATTTTCTTTATTGGTATGTTAAGTGTATGTCTATATATACACACATATATGCAACAAAACATTTGCACTTTCAGCATTTTTTTGTATGTATAATTCAGTGACATTTAGTAAGTTCATCATGTTGTAGAACCATCCCCATTGTCCATTTCCAACTTTTTCCATCACCATTAACAGAAGTTCAGTGTCCGCTAAACGGTGACTTCCTCTTTCCCCCTCCTTCCCATTCCTGGTAACCACCAATACCTTTTCATCTCTATACGTTTTCCTGATCTAGATGCTTTCCCTATGAGTGGTATCATACCTTTGTCCTTTAGTGACTGACTGACTTCACTCAGTGTCTTTTCAAGGGTCATGCATATGTAGTGTGCATCAAGGACTGCATTTCTCTTTCTGGCCCAGTAATAATCCATTGTATGTATACAGGACATTTTATTTATCCATTCATCTGTCAGTGAACTTTTGGGCTGTTTCCACTATTGTAAACAGTTGCTGCAATGAACATTGTTTGCAGTCTTGCTTTCAGTTTTTTTGGATATACACCTAGGAGTGGAATAGCTGGCTCATATCTCTGTAGTGTTTTTGAGTTATAAAACTTGTTAAATGATTACTCTAGGTATTACATTTATATACATTACTTATCACAGTTTACTTGTGTAATTATTTTACCAGTTGAAGTGAAGTATAGAAACTCTACCTCTCTTTACTTCCCTATGTATAATACAGCTTTCTTAAATATTTTCTCTGAATACATTTAGAACTGCATCAGACAGTATAATTTTTGCTTTAACTATTAAACATAATTTAGAAAACTCAAGAGGATGAGAAAAGGCTATTATATTTATTTATAGGTTTCCTTCCTTTGTTCTTTCTTTATTCCTTATGTTCTAAGGTTTCGTTTTGTATTATTCTTTCAGTTAGAGAAATTCTTTTAGCCATTCTTTTGAAGTAGGTCTGCTGGTGACAAATTTTTTTCATTTTCCTGCATCTGAGAATGCCCTCCCACCAAACCAAACCCACTGCCATCGAGTCGTGTTTGACTCATAGCAACCCTAGAGGTCAAAGTAGAAATGCCCCATAGAGTTTCCAAGGAGTGATTGGTGGACTTGAATTGCTGACATTTGGGTTAACAGATGTAGCACTTAGCCCACTACTACCCCCTTTATTCCTGAAGGATATTTTTTCTGGGTATAGAATTTTAGGTTGATGATTCTTTTCTTTCAGCACTTAACTTGAAAAATACTGTGCCACTTCCTGTCTCTGATTTCTGCTATCATCCTAATTGTTTTTCTTCTACAGGTAAGGTATCATTTTTCTCTGACTGCTTTTAAGGTTTTTTATTTGTCTTTAATTTCCTGAAGTTCAATTATGGTGTGTCTTGATTTGGATTTTTTTGGATTTATCCTGTTTGATGTTTTCTTAATTTCTTGAATCTGTAAGATTATTACTCTCACCACATTTGTGAAGTTTTCAGCCATTGTATTTTTGAGTACTTTTCAAACCACCATCTTTTCTCCTCTGCTTCTGGGACTCCAGTGACTCAAGTGTTAGATTTTTTTGTTATAGTCTTAGGGACCTTCAAGGTTCTGTTTATTTCATTTCATTCTGTCTATCCTCTGCTGTTCAGATTGGACAATTTCCATTGTTTTGTCTTCTAGTTCAGTGATATTTCCCTCTCCTCTGTTCTGTTGTTGAAATCACACACTGAGCTTTTTTAGTTCTGAAGTTCCTGTTTGATTCTTTGTATATCCTATGTCATTGCTGAGACTTTCTTTGTTATTGTTTGTTTTTTAGTTTGTTTTAAGAGTGTTTAGAATTTCTTAATCTCTTGGTTGCTTTAAAATCTTTGTCAGACAATTCTGACATTTCTGTCATCTCAGTGTTGGCATCTGTTTGTTTTTTTTTAGTTGGAGATCTGTGTCTTGGTTCAACAAGTAATTTGGGGTTAAAATGTAGATATTTTGTGTTATTTAACTGGCTTTCTCTGACTTTACTGTGGCAGGGGAGGTGAGGGATGCCATCTCATTACTGTCAGGTAAAGGTAGAAGCTTATGTTCTCCACTGGACCTCCAGTGACACCCAAAAGTGGGGGCTCCTTGTAATTGCTCAGTAGGAGTATGTTCCCCACATGGCCTTCACTGACACCACAACAAGCAGGCTGATTATTGGCTAGTGGGGATGAAAGTCTCAGCTCTCTGCTTAGCTTTCTCTGATACCACCCAAGTAGATCATTGGGGCATTTTTTAAGAATCTTGAGAGAATGGAAGTCTAGGCTTTCCACTCCATCTTTGGGCCATACTTTTCTGTTTCTTTGTATGTTTTGTGATTTTTTTGTTGTTGAAAATTGGCCATTTGAATGTTATCATGCAGTAACTCTGGAAACCAGATTTTCTTCGTTCTCCAGAATTTGCAGTTCTTGACTGTTAAAGGCTTCTTTTGTCCATTTATTCAGTGGCTTTTATACACTTTTTTTTTTTTTTTTTTTTTTTGCAAAGACTGCATTCTTTGTTATGTATAATCACTAAAGTATCTTTTAACTTGTATCACCTAGTGTTTTTTTACAGGGATTTCTTGAGTGTCAGGAGTTGAAAAACCAAACCAATTAAAAATAAAAAAACCTCTCCCAGTCTTTGGAGATTGACTCAGTGCTGAGGAACTCCTTTAACACTTTACTGTTTATAGCTTTGTCCCACCCTTTCCTTCCTATCTGCACTGAGCCTAGAGATCAGCCAGTGGTGAAAGCTGGGAGTCTTCCTGAGTAATGTGCCTTGTCCTGGGCTTTTTAAATTCCCTTCATGCTTTTGAATTCCCTAACTTTTTAAAGATACTGTCTCCTCCACTTTTCCTCCAAGGCTTCAGGTGGTCTCCTTTGTATGTCTCAATTGTAAATGTTTGTTCAATACTCTGGGTTTTTCATTTGCCTTATAGTGGCTTTGAGCAGTGTTTTTCCCATTTCCTAAGTGGGTTCCAAGTTAAATGAAACAGAAATGAGTGGCTCTCATCCATCCTTTGTGTAGCCTCCAGACAGGTTCAAATAGAGAATCACAGTAGTTTGTAAATAAGGTTGGCACTCCTCCCTCCAGCACCAAAGACCAGGGTCCCATACTGGAACATAGGCTGCTTTCTTCAAGACTGCCACTAAGGCAGGGAGACAAGGGCAAATAAAAGTGCTACAAAGCTTTCTTACCATTTTGATGTTGCCAGTTTCTTGACTGAGCATTAATTAGCACAGCTGCTATACACATGTACGTATTGTACAAAGTTCTGACAAAGTTGGTTCTGACAGTTTCTGCTTGTTTTGATGTTTCTATAGTACGACGGGTATTTGTGGCAGCCTGCATCGATGTTTTGCTATCTGTTGCTATTTTGAATGGGATCTCTTTTTTTTCCCCAGCTGGTTATTCTTAGTATGTAAGAAAGCTATTGGATTTGTGTATTATGTTGTAAATATTTCTCCTTGGAACTGTTAAAGCTGTACTCTCTTCAGCTTTAATTACTCTTTGGCTGATATCCTGTGTGTTCTGCTTCCTCTTGGCACTGTACTTGCTGAAAATCTTGCACAGGGCTGTCTGTCTTGCATATCTTTTCAGAGATTACCTCTTCCTGTACAGAGGCTCTTGGCTGTTAGGCCCTGGGGCTGGGATAGAGACCTTTCCTTGGCCCTTCCCTGGCTCTGCACCAGACTTGCATCCAGGCACTCAGGAATATGAATGCAATTTCCTGTTTACCTTTTCTTAACCAGGCTTCATAACCAGGTAAGGCTTGGAACAGAGTTGACTCTCAGTGAAATTAGTGAATGACCAAAATATGTGCCTCTTTCTTTCTAGACCCTCCAAATAGTTTTATTGAAAATGCTCTTGTATTTGAGAGATTTTTTCATCTTATTTTCTAACCCTTCTACTCATTCTTTTTTTTTCCTAGTCAATGTATCTGTATTTTGGGATATTTTCATCTTCCTGTATTTAATAATGACTTCCCCAGTATCTCTCGTTCCAAATGTTTATAGATTTTACAGTGAAGTTTTTCATTGGTGTAATGATGATTTTTATACTTGGCTTTGTAGTCGTATGTAACCTACTGTATCTGTTGACTTTGACATAGCTATTTCTGACTTGATGGCCCTCTCCTGCTTCCCAGATTCAGGCTTCTTCAGGAGACACTAAGTATGCTGGTCCCTTGGACTGTGCAAAGAAGCTATACAAAGAATCTGGGATTCGAGGCATCTACAAGGGGACTGTGCTCACCCTCATGAGAGGTAACCTTTGAGGTCCTCACCCTGAAGAGGTTACCTGAGATGAGTCTGCCACAGGAGCTCTTGCCTGGATCTCCTTGCCTTGGCACCATGCCAGAGCTTTGGCAAGACTGGCAGTGTGTGTTATAGATTTAGACAGCCTTGCTCCTTCCCAGTGTGGACGTAGATAAGCATGGACAAGGTGAGCCATTCATCCTTTGCAGGAGCTGGCTGCAGACCCTCAAGGTCTATGTGCATGGCAAGCACATAGAAACTGAAGCTGGAGGGATGAGTAGAAGAAAGAATGACTTAGGAACAGTGGGGCTGTCGCTGGTTTGAAGAAGCACATCCTGCTGAGGCAGGAGTGGGAGAGGTAGAGACAGCCCTACCTTCCTCCTGAGATGCCAGTTTGGGACCCACCACATGCTCTAGCTATGGCTGTAACCACTTGGAGTAGGCATGACAGTGGGTCGCACTCACGAAAGACTTTTTAGGAGAAATGATATCATGCATATTGTGCTTACACAATGCTCAGAGTGGGCGTGGCAGCTGGGCCTGCTCAGAGGAGACACTGAAGATAAAAGTATGTTGTAAGTGTTTGTGCTCCCACACTTGTACTTACCCTGGCGCAGCCTCTGATAGCTGAGAAGTCATTATTGCAAACAGGCAGTGGCTACTGAGGAGCTTCTCAGGAAACCTTGAAGGGTCCAATGTCAACTTGGTTTTTCCTTTCTGAGTTCAGGAAACCTGTGAGTATTTTAGATCTTTTAATTCACCTCTTTCTTGTTACTAACAGATGTTCCAGCCAGTGGTATGTATTTCATGACGTATGAGTGGCTAAAAAATATCTTGACTCCAGAGGGAAAGAGGTGAGTAGAACAGGAGAACTTAGAGGACATCTTCCCCAGTCATGGGTGGAATGTTCTCTCCTGTGGATGGGTCCAAAGGTGGAAGAGGGATGTGTTCCTGGTACCAGATCCCCTTTCCTCTCATGGGTGCTGAGGTCCTGCTAAGACCTCCCAATTTGTGCCTCACCAAATGGACCGACTATGTGAAATAGGCACCTGATATTTTCTGTAAGAGTGGCAGATGCTATGTCATGGGAACCCTGGCCTTCGATCCCCGCCCTCCAGCCAGATTTTCCCTTTCTGTAGCTATTCTGTCTGTCACAGTCGGGATGGTCTGAACCACTCCCACAGCCTCTATCTGACTCAGGCTGTGACTGGTGTTCTGCAGTGTCAGTGAACTCAGTGTACCACGGATCCTGGCAGCTGGGGGCTTCGCAGGCATCTTCAATTGGGCTGTGGCCATTCCCCCAGATGTGCTCAAGTCACGCTTCCAGACTGGTGAGTGAGCAGTGAGGCAGATGGGAGTTGGAGTGGGTCCCAGTACTGGCTGTCCCTGGGGAACAGAGCTCCTGAGGCCTGGGGAATGGTCACTGTCCACAAAGTAGCCAGCATCTGTCTGGCCCACACTGTGAACTGGGAACCCTAGACTCATTTTCATGTCAGTGTAAATACAAAATAATTGATACAAGAAGTTGGATCAGCATTTCCTGTTCCACATAAGTGGGAGAGTTGTTTTCTTCTTCATCTCTCTTCTCTGCACTCTTAGCACCACTAACCTAGGCATTTGTGCCTGCATGATCCAAGGTGTATTGTGTTGTCTGTGGCCTGGTTCCAGAATGACCCACAAGTTGTCCCCTCTTCGGTGCTATGGACCTACAGGCAGAATTGACTATAAGCTTGTCCCCATGTAGGTTGCCATAATCACTCAAGAAACTTCCTGGAGTCTTAACACTTGGATTCTGCCCCACAGCCCCTCCTGGGAAATATCCTAATGGTTTCAAAGATGTGCTGAGAGAGCTGATCCGGACTGAAGGGGTCACATCCTTGTACACAGGCTTCACTGCAGTGATGATTCGAGCCTTCCCAGCCAATGCAGTAAGTGATTGACAGGGGTCAGATCAGGGACCAGGTGGCACTTCTACCCACTCCTGGGATTGGATGGGGAACTGTTGTCCCAAAACCCTGCACTGAGCCAGAGCCTCCTTCTTTTTGACCTTAGCTTGGGGATTTCCCTTTGGAGTTCTCAGAGGTGAGGGGCTTTGACTTCCTGACTTGGTCACCAGGAGTGGACAGTTGTAAAATACAGATTTTCTTCCTCTGTAGGAATGAGAGTGGGGAGTGAGCTTAGGGAGGGGTTCCATGCTGACACAGCTTTTGTCTTTCCCCTAATTTCTTCTCAGGCCTGTTTCCTTGGCTTTGAAGTTGCCATGAAGTTCCTTAATTGGATCACGCCTAACTTGTGATGCCCAAGGCTTCTCAAGGCTTTGGATGCTGGAAGCTGTTGCCGAGGAGGAGCAGTGGGCAGGACTGGGCAATTCCAAAGGGCGAGGGGAAGGGAATGATGAGATCAGAGCATTGTGTGTGGGCTTGGTGAGACCGTTGCCTTAATGACATCGTCTACCTTATATAACTTGATGTGACATTTTGAAACTTGAATTCACTCTCGTTGATTTAAGTAATCCCAAGAGGATTTGAAGATGGAAGTAGCTTCCAGGCCAGCTACCACCTGTGGTCAGAGTGCTAACCACCTCAGGACTGATGGCCATACTATATGCGAAATACTCCTCACCAAAGGGGAAGTTTTGGCCTGTTGGAGGCACCATGTGTATTTTTTGACCATCTTGCCTCTTTGATTTCCAGGGTACCATCTAATCCTGGGCTGCACATAACAATGTGAATTTGAGGTCCACATCTCTCTGACCATGTGGACTGGGCATGTATGCCTGTAGGCAAATAGCCTGTCAACAGTGGGATTTTGGTTTCTTTATGCATGCAAGTAATTAAGAAGCAAAACTAGAGAATCCTGATTTTCCAGGAGTTTCCCTTACTGTGTTGAATCAGCAGTCCCAGCTTGCTGGGATTAGCTAGGAAAGCCCAGGGTATAGGAGAACTCTTCCTGCGCACTCTTCTCTCTCGAGAGCACCCTGTTTTAACAAGAAGCAATAAATAATATTCCTAATTCTCACAGTGTGTGATTTCCTCCCCCACCCCCCTTTGATTCTGGACCATTTCAGTAGGTGACTTCGATGGAAGCCTTCTGGGATGCAGTGTCCTTCCCTGGGAGTCTCAGACAGAGGCTCCAGTAGGAGAAAAAGAAGGAAGTACTAGATGGCCCAGCGTTCCCTGACTGCTCCAGTCCCTGCTATAGGAAAGAGGCTGGATGGGACAGGGTGATTGGTCTGTACCAGCCCCCAGTGCAGGCTAGGCATGCTAGCTGCACAAGGCCCAGCCTGCACTCGATACTTCTATTCATTTCTTTCTCTGCCGTCAGCCACATGGAGGTCTGAGCCAACTGATGGAGAGGCCATTGTGCTAAAAGGGCAAAAGCAATTCCAGGTTATTCATATGTGCTTTGGGGTTACCGTGTGATCTGACATCATCATCTTGGCTTTCCTAAACAGGCCAGTGATGATGTCCAAGTATGGTCAGAGTGGAGAGTCCTAAGTCATTGTGTGGTAGAGGGAAGGGCATGCTGAGACTGCTAGAGCTGGGTTTCTCTGGCATTGTCGCCGTCACCGTCTAGCTGTCAGTTACAGTTCTGGCACTTCCCACCTCTCTGCAGCTACACAGAGACCCTTCAACTTTAGCTTTAGAGCTATCACTCCGTGTGGAGAAGCAAAGGGAATTAGGGGTGAGGCCAACATGATGGGAAGCTGGAGATTGGGGTTAAGGAACAAGGCTTTATTCCTGGGAAGATATTTCTAGAAGACACAATAAGAACTCTGACCAAATGGCAAATAACATTTTTTTAATTGTGCATTAAGTGAAAGTTCATAGTTGGTTAGTTTCTCATATAAAAATTTATATACACGTTGTTATAGGAACCTAGTTGCTCTCCCTGTAATGTGGCAGCACATTCTCCTTTTCCATCTCATATTTTCCATGTCTATTCAACTGTCCTTTTTGCCTTCTCAGTCTTACCTCTGTACAGGAGCTGCCCATTTTGTCTCATGTGTCTACTTGAGCTGAGAAGCATTCTCTTCACAAGTATCATTTTATGTCTTATGGTACAATCTAATCTTTGTCTCAAGAGTTGGCTTCAGAAATGGACAAATAACACTTTTTAAGGTGAAAAATTTGTGTGTCCTCTGGGAAGGTTAATCCAGTGCCAAGCCTGCCCCCTCTAGTGCAGGGGAGTGGTGTCTGTGTTTAATCTCTCACTGATTTTCAGATGGCCACACATAGGCCTCCTGAAGTTCTTGGCACCACTCAGTCTTTAATGATAGTGAAACCTTGGCCTTTGCCCAGAATCCCTTCTGAGCATATTTGCATTCCAGCCAGATGCCAGCCTTTTCTCATGGCTCAGGATCCCTCTTACAGTCTGTGTTTCTGGATAATGTGTCCTTTGAAAATACCTTCCACTCTAAAATGGAATGTTTTGGTTCCTTGATGTTAGCGTAGTAGATTCTTTTACTCCTTTGAGTGTTCAATAGATGTTAAGCAGGGAAGCCCCTGGAGGCATATTCACGAAGGCAGCAGAGCAGATGGTGCATAACCCCCTCTGGCTAGTGCTTCCTTTTCACCGATGAGCCTTGAAAGGCCACCTGTTCCTGATATATCTCTCCTCTCTCCTATAGGGGTTGTGTGTGTCAGAGGGAGGGGAGAGATCAGGACCATCACCAGCAATTTCTGTGAGTGTCACAGAGACAGCTTAAGTTGAAGCCAGATGGTGATTGTTAAACCAACCAATCAGTGATAGATAACAGCTTCCTGGGTGAAACTAGGGCAAAGGTGAGGGACAGAGGTAGCTACGGATTACCCCAGTAAGCAAGCTGTACACAGGCTTACCTGTGTTTATTTACAATTTCACATGGGTTTTATCCCATCTTTGATGCTGGGAGAAACAGGTGAAGTTGTGCACTGCAGATCAGCAAGTAAACACAAGTAAACCTGTGCATTCCTAGTTTATGGTTAATCTGCCCCCAGACGGAGGACAAATTGCTGCAACAACAGCCTGTTAGAAGCACAGTAGCACCATTTCTACTGAAAGGTCATACAGTCTCTACCCCACAGTTTCTTCCTTGTAGCCTTTTGAGGCTGGAACCCCATACAGATAACCGCTACTAACCTCCTCATGGGTTCCTTATTAGAACATCACCACATAATTTACCACTTGGTGGGTGGGGATTTTTACCCTCATTTTACAGATGTGGAAGCTAAGGCTCAGATAAGTAAACTGATCTGCCAGTGTTACTGGCAAATTGGGAATGTTGTTAGGTGCCACTGAGTTGGTTTCGACTCACAGCAACAGAACAAGATGTTGCCTGGTCTTGTGCCATGTCCACAATCATCTTTATGCTTAAGCTCATCATTGTGTCCACTGTGTCAATCCATCTTATTGAGGGTCTTCCCTTTTTTCGCTGACCCTTCATCCTACCAAGCATTATGTCCTTTTCCAGGGACTGATCCCTCCTGACAACATGTCCAAGGTATGTAAAATGCAGTCTTGACATCTTTGCTTCCAAGGAACACTCTGGTTGTACCTCTTCCAGAACAAATCTGTTTATTCTTGTGGTAGTCCATGGGACATTCAGTATTCTTTTCTAACACCATATTTCAAAGGCGTCAATTCTTCTTCTGTCTTCCTTACTCATTGTTCAGTTTTCACATACATGGTATGGAACTGAAAATACCATGATTTGAGTCACGCACACCTTAGTCTTCAAGGTGACTTCTTTACTTTTCAGTACTTTAAAGTGGTCCTTTGCAGCAGATTTTCCCAAGGCAATACATCTTTGATTTCTTGACTGCTGTGTCATGGGCATTGATTGTGTACCCAAGTAAAATGAAATCCTTGACAACCTCAGCCTCAATCAAATTGGTAATAGAGTGGGCATCCAGAGGCCCGAAGAAAGCCTGTGATGCTATTAGAAGTTGTTAGGAGCTGCTTGACCTAAGCTCCAGGAGGCCTGTGTGTACTGCCAAGGTTAAAGCCAGGCACCTGGGGTATCACGCAAGTCCCAACAGGTACTGGAAGGCCCCTAGGGCTTTTTTTTATGTTTGTATGGTCATTATGTAAGCTTGTGGTTACCCAGTTAAGCTGCCGCTTGATTCCTGGGTTCTGTCCTTGGTCTGAGGTGTCCCAGAAGCAAGCCCTGGGTCCACTTCAGACTTTGACAGATGCAGAAATGGGTGTCTTGGGTATTAACTGCTCCTTGGAACATGGATACTTATTAAAATACACCAGACCTACTGGACCAAAGTCAGTGGCCTCATAAGAGAGGCCCTACGGAGGCTGGAGGACAACTTGGTGAGAACAAAGGAACATACCTCTCTTCCTCAATCCCTGCTGCCCACTGGAAGCTCAGGAACAAACACATCTAGATGCAATAGAAACTGGTGGCATCAGATACTAAGTAACCCAGGAGGACTGGACTGGGAAAGGATTGCCATGCAGAAGTGGTCAGGTGACTAGCAGGTCCCAGGAAACGTGGAGGGCTGGAGCAGCTTAGGGAAAGGGCTCCTTTAGGCTGGGAAGAGGGAGGTGTTCATGCTGGGTTGAGCTCCTTCAGCAGGGAGGGTATCAGAGAGGGCACAAGATGTGTATAAGCTGGGGTTTCTGGGCCCAGAGCAGGCCTCCAGAAGAGTTTTGGCATACTTCCTTGAGACAGACAGGGGTGGGAAGCAAGCTTTTAAACAATAAACTCATAAAGATCATATGAGATCCTCTGTTTCTTTGGAAACAACAATTGGCACCCTACTTGTGTTCGTTTTCACCGAGTCCCACTACTCTCAGGTTAAACATGATACTGCCTGGCTTACTCTGCATCTGTGGTTGTAAAAACACTCAGAATTGGCTCCATATATCCACATCTGTGCCTGTGGCTGGTGGTGTGATGGTCTGTGCAGGTGCTGGTGCCTGCTGGGCCGTGAATAGGACTAGGCTGGGGTGGAGCACCCCTCAGGGCTCTGGAGCTGCCTCTTCTCTACCATGGTCTCTGTAATTCTCTTGATTTTGAAGGTTTCAGCTCTTTGCCTCTTCCACTCACTGTCACTTGCTGTTGGCATCTGTTTCCCAGATACTGGCTGCCTGTGGGTTTGGTTGCCATGGTAACCTCCAGTTGTGCAGCTGGACAGGCTTGAATACAGGCTGTCCTATGAGGGTAAGAGTGAAGGCTTTAGAGTTCACTTCCCTGTCTAGCTCAACTGGGCATGCATGATGGCCTTCAAGGGTCCCCTTGCTCTGAAACAATGCTTAGAAGAGGCACAGATGGATCCCTGCTCTGGGGACCAGATGCTGGGGAGGGGAGCCAGCTTGGACCTGGAGGCTGGCTGTCTATCCTTCCTCTGAATCTGGTCTGTGGAGACAGGTGAGGAGCAATCATGAGATTCCCTTTCTGTAGTGGTCCTCACTGTCTCCATAGATGGAAGATGGATGGCCAAGCTGTGGGGCTCTGAGAATATGCCAGGTAGATGATGGGCCTGCTTCTGGGCAGAGGCCAGTGGGGGTTGTTTGGAGCTGGAACCCAGCTCTGATATGAACCCTGAAGTAACCTCTCTCAGGCTTTCATTCACAGCCTCCCTCTCCCCTGTTTTATAATTGGGGTCAGAGTCCTAACTGTACAGATGCCCACTCCCCTTTAAAACACATAAAAATAGATGATATGGGAAAATTAGGGAGGAGAATGGTGAATTTGCTTTTCTAAAAGGTTGGCTGTAAGATTGCTTGACAAGGGGCAGATCCCCAGACATGGTGGTGCAATGGGAGTTGCCCAAGTTTCTGGGTATCATTCAAAGGCTGACCTCAAAGAAATCATGTCTCCCTGAAAACATGGGAGGGTCAGTCTCCCTATGAAAAGGGAAGAGTTCAGGGGCCCAGCTCCT
The DNA here is from genome assembly GCA_028571685.1 of Heterohyrax brucei. Classification (NCBI taxonomy): domain Eukaryota; kingdom Metazoa; phylum Chordata; class Mammalia; order Hyracoidea; family Procaviidae; genus Heterohyrax; species Heterohyrax brucei. Next base: position 17,457,914 of record CM053158.1, read on the forward strand.
CACTAAAATACAATACAAAATTGAGTCAATACAAAATCATAGCTCCTCATTGCCCGTCTTTAATGAGGTCGTCACATTGTGAGAGGAGCAGCTCAGCTTTGAAGCAAAGGATTTCAGTTCTAAGGCTGCAGTTAGGTGGGCAGTTTCAGTGGCTTTGCTTGCAGTGTGGAAATGTATCATTCACTCATTTAGTAAACCTTCTCCAAGAGTGTGCAGTAAGAAAAGAGAACAAATCAGACATTGCCCTTCCCTTGCAAAGTTAATGACTCGACTCCTCCCAGGCGTCAAGGAACTTGCCCAGGGATAAACTGCCATTTGGAATCACAGAGCTGTCTGGTCTAGAGCCTGGGCTAGCCTCTGCACCAGCAGGGATCTGGTGCTTCCGCTGCCAGGAGCTCAGTTCCCAGAGGCACTCATCTACTGGGTGTGTGCCAAGCTAGTATGGGAGGTGCTACTGAGAATTTTAATTAACACCGGCTAATTACCAAGCGGAGCTTAATCATCCCTAATGCCCTTCAGGTTCCCAAGCCCACAGTTAGTCAGTTCCTGGCTGAGTCCCGCAAGAGAGGGGACTTACTGAGCTTACTGTCCTAGGCTTACTGGGCCTTTGGTCAGCATCCAGGCTGTGGTATGGGTATCCTAGGAAGGTCTCCACCTTTTTCTATTGCCTTCCAACTTGGTGGGGCAAGTTGGGAAATAGCCTGGCCTCTCCAGTTTACCTCTGTCCCATCTCCAGGAGCAAAGGATGAACAGTGTCTGCTCAACTGCATCCATCGGAGATGACCAAGCGCCTGGGACAGGGTAAAGACGGGAGGGATGCACAGACCTACACATGGGACCCTGGAAGGAGTGGTCAAGGGCAGAAACTGGCATAGAGGTCGCTCTTGCTTTGGGTTTTACTCCCTTTTCTTTCTGTTTGGATGGGTGAGCTTATTTCTCTGTCGGTAGGTCCCAAAGTACTACTAACTTATTGAAACTCCCCCTTAGTGTCTTCGCCGTCTAACACTTCAAAGACCTCCTGCTAGCCTCCAGAGGGAGCTGTAATCAATCATTCCACCATTTCACCCCGCGGCCACAGTGGTCCTGACTCGGCCAGACCTTTGCAAGTCTTGCGGTTCTCTGTGCTCAGATGGCTTTCCTCCAGACCTTCCTGTGGCCACCTAAAGTAGGGTCTCTTACTTTCCACCACAGTGGGAACCACACCCTGCGGTGGTCGTGTTTGCCCCTGCTGCCTGCTGGGCACTGTTTGAAGTATTGAAAGATTAAATGAACGGTCTTCATGACTGGGTGAGAGGCATTAACCAGCACCCGACCTCACATGTAGACTACTTATTCCTCCATTCCGGGATCTCCAACCGAGAGAGAGGTGCCACAGACCTACCCCACCGCGACCCTTGGGTGCCCCGGCAGGACGGAAGCCCAGCGGCGCACGCGCACTGCGGGCCTGCGCTCGGCGGGGGCGCGCACGCTCGCGGCCCCGTGCGTCACAACCCCTCCGCCTGCCCCGCCCTCCAGCCCGCCCGCGCCTTGGTCTCAGCGGCGGCGGCGGCGGTGGCCCAGTGACAGCAGCAGCGGCGGCTCCAGGCCTGCCGAGATAACGCGGCGCGCGGCCCGGAAACACAGATCCGGCCGCAGCGTAGCGCTGTGAGAGGAAGGCCGGACCGGGACTGCGCGTGAAGAGATCGTGCGGCCGCCGTGTGAGAGGCCGGCGTCAGGGAGCGCGGGAGGCAGTGGCCGCCGGCGGCCCGGACCCGCCCGTGCCCGCGGCCACCGCCGGCATGAGCCACATTCAGATCCCGCCAGGGCTCACGGAGCTGCTGCAGGGCTATACGGTGGAGGTGCTGCGGCAGCAGCCGCCCGACCTTGTGGAGTTCGCGATAGACTACTTCACCCGCCTGCGTGAGGACCGCCGCCTGTTCCCCACCCTGCCCATCGCCGCCGCCGCCCTCCCTACTCGCGTTTCCACCGGGCCGGAGCCCAGCCTCGAACCCGTTGTCAATGAAGAAGAAGAATCATCGGAAGACGAAGAGGACTTGGAAGGTAGGAGGCCGGGAGAGGGGCCAGGGTTCGCCGGGGGCCGCGGTCTGGGGTGAAGGGGGAAAGAGGGGCCCTGTAGGGTGTCGCTAGTGGGCGGAGGGCCCCAGGGAGCCGGGCGTCCCGCCCGGGGCCGAGCAGACCGCTTAGGTAGTGAGCTGGGAGGGTTTGACAGGAGTTTCTCTGGTTTTCCGGAGCCGCTAGGGTGAACCCCGTGTGCACCACCTCCAAATCGAGCTCCGCGGTTCTCAGAACCGAACCGTAGAGCGCACCGAGTGATTTGTCAGATTCAGTCGTGGAGGAAACGTGCGCGCTTTCAGCCGGGTGGTGGCGCGGGGCCGAGAGGCGCGGAGCCCACGCCGGCCTTGTCGGAGGATCTTTGCCTCTTCGTGACGCCCCCCTCTTTTTGTTGAAGACACGAGCCCTAACATCAGTGATCCGTATTTAATTTTCTGGATGATAACCTTGTTTGTTTATAATTAATCTTTTAAAAAGTTACTGTGATAAACTTGCAGCGTAGAGAAAAGGTAAAATAAACCTCTATATACTCATCATCCGGAGATTTATCACAAATGTTTTTTCTTTTTCTTTGCCTTTGTTGAAACATTTTAAAGCAAATTTCAGATAGTTTATTAAACCCCTGCATAACTGAATCTGTATTTTGTAAAATGTAGACCCTGAGGGTATTATTATGTTTTTTAGTTTGGTTAAAACAGTTGAGTCCAATTTTATGAAGGTGAGCAGAGTTGTCTTTTTTTTTCTGCGTTTAAAGAATTATTGATAGTTTCTGCCATTATACGATTAGTTTCTACAAATAAACAGTAAAATTTTGATGACTATGTGGGCTGCAGAAAAATAACATTTTTACTTCTGATTTAAGCAAGGATATCAAGAAGCATTTGCAGTTTCTTTGGTTGCTTCGGTAGAGGCTTTATCATTTTCACCACAGAGTTATCTTACTTTTGAACAGGTAAAAAATTAACGTAACTTTTAGACCCGTAAAATAAAAAGAGAGAGACTAAGTGGATAACCGGCCTAGGGCCTAGGGAACAGGAAAGCTGGTGATGGAGAACCCAAGGTCTGGAAGAGGAGAGTGTTGCCATTTCGGGGGGCGGGGGAGGGCGATTGGCGACCAGCGAGTGTCACAAAACAAGGGATATGTTGTTTAATAAGATACTGGTTTGCTCCCTAAAACTTTAAAATAAAGTTTTAAAAATCAGGAGTGAAACATTTGCAAGACAAAGTTAGAGACTTAGAACTGAAAAGCCCTGGCTCCACATTCCAGCCACTGCTAGCCTGGAGTTGATTACTGTTGGAGGATGTAAGTGTCAGGACAAGGTCCGTAAGTTTGTTCGTGCTAAAAGAATAGAAATTATTCTTCTGTGTTTCCCTTGGCTTATCACACATTACATTATAAGTTTTTCATCATAAATTTGAAAATCAGAAATTATTGTTTTCCAAATCTTGACCACAGTTTACTTTGTGGTATTGGACAAATTGTGAAATGTGTTTAATTTTAGATTTACTTCTCTCTAAAATGGAGACAGTGACAACAGTCCATCAGAGATAAATGCGTTTTTTTAAGTTTTATTTTAAGAGTGACTCTGTTGTTTGTTTGTTTGTTTTACTGTCATTCTGTATAAATCACAAAGCCATAACTGGTTTTGCCACCGTTTTTATTTACACAAAACACTAGAGGAATATTTTTAAAATTACCCCCTTATGAGTAAAACAGTGTTTTACATTTTTTGTTTTATGTCGTGATTCTTTGTCACCTTTTGTGTCTTTTTCAGAATTGAGTTGACTTAACATGGGCTTTAGTCTTTTTAACTAAATCTCCTTTGTAACATGTTCAGTAAAAAGCTGAGCTCTTAAATTGAGTTCACTTAAAATCTTTGTAACACAGCTCTTTTTTACTGCTATTTAAATTTTATTTCTATCTCTCAAGTAGTTGCACTGTGTATAGTTACAGAAATAATAGCTAAATATAAAAAAGTAGATTTCTATTTATAAATAATAGATTAAAAGTACATTTCTTGTTAGAGTAATAAGCCCCTACTACTAAAATTAGATCAGATATACCTAACCTATTTATAGAGCTGTGTATATCTAGGAGGCTTTGCTTAGTGAGGTCTTGTATAATGGCATGACTAACCACCATTTCCCTTTATAAAACTGCATGCTAAATAGGAAATAATAACTTAGTTATTGTTTGTTTTAGTAGCAGCTTGGATATCAAAGAACATACTGCAGTATGATGTATCAAAATGAATATTTAACTGTTGGGAAAGCCTGCAGAATTCAGACTTACTAAGTTACTCTAATTGCATCATAAAGACAATAAATTGGCATTCAGACTTGATTCACTTCTGAAATTACCATAAAGCATGTTAGGCTTGTTATGCTTGTGGATCTCTGCAGCATGCTTTGGTAACAGCTTTTTTGAGATTTAATTCACATTCCATGCAATTCATCCTTTTAAAGTGGACAATTCAGTGATTTTTATTCACAGATATATGCAACTGTCACCACAATGAAGTTAAACATTTTCATCATCCCAAAAAGAAACTCCATATTCTTTAACCGTCACCTCCTATGCCTACTTTCCTCCCAGACTTACACAATCACTGATTTGCTTTCTGTCTCTGTAGATTTGCTTGTTTGATATATTTCACATAAATGGAATTGTACAATATGTGGTCTTTGATGCCTAGTTTCTTTCCACTTACCCTGTATTTTCAGGGTTCTTACATATATCAGTACTTAATTCCTTTTTGTTACTGAATAATATTCTGTTGTACAGATAGGCCACATTTTATCTCTTCATCACTTTGTGGACATTTGGGTTGTTTCCACTTTTTGACTATTACAGTTTGCTGTGAGCACTGGTGTGCAGGTCTTGTGTAGACATAGGTTTTCATTTCTCTTGGTTGTATATTGAGGAATAGAGTTGTTGAATCTTATGTTACCTCTACGTTTAGCTTTTTGAAAATTGCCAGATTGTCTTCCAAAGTGGCTGCACCATTTTACATTCCCACCAGCCAGGGGTAGATTATCTGGTAAGCATGGTGCTTGCCTTGTTTACCAGTTCATCTGTGGTGAACAATTTCACATTTTTCACCACATCAAACATGGTTTTCTTGAATATAGCTAACATGTTTGTCTCTAACTGAACCCCATAGCACTTTCCTACAGAATCAAAGCCTCTTTTCAAATTTACAATCTCTGACAGGGTAGATGACCCACTAAGCAAGATAAGCACAGGTTTATTCATGCTTGCTTACTAACCTGTAGTTATGTTATAAAACTCATGTGAAATTATTCACTACAGATTAGTAAATAAGCACAACTAAGTCCGTGCTTAGGTAGTTTATTGGATAATCTGCCTTGCCACTGAGGGTATTAGAGTTTCAGTTTCTCTGTGTCCTTATCCACACTTCTTACTATCTGTTTTTTTATTATAGCCAGCCTAGTGTGTGTGAAAAGTTGTGTTTTGCATTTCTGTGATGACTAATTATGTCAAACATTTTAAAACGTACATACTGGCCATTTGTATATCTTCTTTGGAGTCGTATCTATGCAGAGCCTTTAATCATTTTTTTAAATTGGGTTGTCTTAGTATTGCTGAGTTGTGAGAATTTTTTGTATTTCTGTTTATATAAATCCCTTATCAGTTACATGATTCACAGATACTTTCTCCCATTCTGTGGATTGTCTTTTCACTTTGATAGTGTGCTTCAGAGGAAAAAGTTTTTGTCTTTTGAACAACTTTAAGACTGTATCATCATATATATATAATAATTTATGTACATAAATGTCTTCATAGATATAGAATGATATCTATGAAGACATTTATGTACATATAAATTATTTATGTATTCTGGATTATCCAGTAAGTAAAGTAAGTCTAGGCTTACTTGTGCATACTTACTAACCAGTAGTAACAATTTCACGTGGTTTTTTTCTACATCACTGCAGATTAGAAAGTAAGCACAAATAACCCTGTACTTATCTTGCTAACTGGCATAACTTAAAAGGAGAAGAAACAGCTGCAAATTTCTGTTAATGATAGGAATGTGGGACATACAAATTATGAATCTAGGAAAATTGGAAATTGTTTAAAAAAAAATGCAGTGAAATGGATAAATATCAGTGTCCTAAGCATTGGTGAGCTGAAATGGACTGGATTGACCATTTTGAATCAGAAAATTGTGTGGTCTGTTATGCTGGGAATGACAAATTAAAGAGGAATGGTGTTGCATTCATCATCAAAGAAAATACTTCAAGATGTGTCTTGAAGCACAGTGCTGTCAGTGGTAGGATAATATCCACACGCCTGTAAGGAAGACGGAAACTCTGTGGTCCAATGGTTAAAAGCTGTGGATGCTAACCTAAAGGTCAGCAGTTTGAATCTACCAGGTGCTCCTTGGAAACCCTTTGGGGCTGTTCTGTGCTGTGTTGTAGAATTGCTATGAGTGAGAATCAGCTGGACAGTGGTGGGTTTGTTTTTTGTTTTTCTGCTTGATTGTTTTTTAAAATAAGGGAGACCAGTTAATATTATTGAAATTTATGCACCAACCACTAAGGTCAAAGGTGAAGAAACTGAAGATTTTTACCAGCATCTGCAATCTGAAATTGCTCAAACCTACAATGAAGATACATTGATAATTATTGGTGATTGGAATGCAAAAGATGGAAACAAAGAAGGATCAGTAGTTGGAGAATATGGCTTTGATGATAGAAATGATGCTGGAAATTACTTGGTAGAATTTTGCAAAGCTAGTAACTTCTTCATTGCATTGTTTTCTCAACAATATAAATGGTGACTATACGTGTGGAACTTGCCAAATGAAATACATAGGAATCAAATTGCATGCATCTGTAGACAGAATTGACAGAAAAGCCTAGTGTTGTCAATTAGAACAAGACAAGAAGTCAACTGTGACGCAGACCATCAGTTGCTCATATGGAAATTCAGTTTGATGCTGAAGGAAATTAAGTCCACAGGAACCAAAACATGACCTTGAGTATATCTCACTTGAATTTAGAGACCATCTCAAGATGGACACTGATTTCACACATTGGACAATGGTGACCAAAGACTGGATGAATTGTGGAATGACATCAGGTGAATTATACATGAAGAAAGCAAAAATGTCATTAAAAAGACAGGAAAGAAAAAAAAGATTAAAATGGATATAGAAGAGACTCTGAAACTTGCTCTTGAATGCAGAATAGTTAAAACAAATGGAAGAAATGATGAAGTAATAGAGCTAAACAGAACATCTCAAAGAGTGACTCAGGAAGACATAGTAAAGTATTATAATGAAATGTATAAAGGTTTAGAATTGGAATACTGAGAGGGAAGAACATGTTCAGTGTTTCTGAAGTTGAAAGAACTGAAGAAAAAAATTCAAGCCTTGAGTTTTACATTTGAAGGATTCTATCAGTAAAATAGTGAATGACTGAGGAAGCATCGAAAGAAGTCGGCACTTGGCTTGGCATACCATAAAGAATTGGTCGATATTCAGCCATTTCAGAAGGTAGCACTTAATCAAGAAACAGTGATGCTGAAGGAAGAAGTCCAAACTGTACTGAAGGCGTTGGTGAAAAACAAGGCTCCAGGAACTGACAGAATACCAGCTGAGATGTTTGAACACGTGGTTGCAATGCTGTAAGGGCTCATTGGGCTATGCCAAGAAATTTGAAGACCAGCTGGAAGAGATCCATATTTATGCCCATTTCAAAGAAAAGTGGTCCAGTAAAATGCAAAATTTAGCAATATCCTTAATATAAATACACAAGTAAAATTTTGCTAAGGATACTTCAGAAGAAGTTGTGGTAGTATACCAACAGGGAACTGTCAGAATTTCAAGCAAGGGTCAGAAGAGGACATGCAACAAGGGATATCATTTCTGATGTCAGTAAAATCTTGGCTGAAAGTAGAGAATACCAGAAAGAGATACAAGATCCTACAATTTAGTCCATGAACTTAATTATTCTGAGTGCTACATACCCCATTGCTAAATAACGCTATGGTCACCTTTGAAGTACTCCCCTGGGGAAGCTATGCACCAATGCAAGCACCTAGTCCACCCACCCTTCAAAACAATTTTGGAACTCTTTGGAATGGCCGTTGCACTTGGTGGCAAGTTCATGAACTGAATTGTGAGGGAGTTTTTAGCCAGTAAACAAATAACTGTATTGGAACACCTTCCCTACTTACCTTATCTGGCCCCCAGTGATTTTTTTCTTTACCTGAGAATAAAGGAAATATTGAAAGAAAGACATTTTGATGATATTCAGGACATCAAAGGTAATCCGATGACAGCTCTGATGGCCATTCTAGAAAAAGAGTTCCAAAATTGCTTTGAAGGGTGGACTAGGCGTAGGCATCAATACATAGCTTCCCAAGGGGAATACTTCGAAGGTAACCATAGTGATATTCAGCAGTGAGGTATATAGCATTTTTTTTCCAGGATGGGGTCACAAACTTAATTGTCAGACCTTTTTTGCCTGTTTTTTATTCATTTTGTAAAGGCAGTTTGGCTGTTTGTAGATCATATTATATGGATTACATTGTCTGTGGAAATTCCAGAACACTTAATTGTGCTCATGAGAAACCTGTACATAGACCAAGAGGCAGTCATTCAGACATAGCAAGGGTATACTGTGTGGTTTAAAATCAGGAAACGTGTTCATCAGGATTGTATCCTTTCAACATACTTATTCATTCTGTATGCTAACCAGAGAAGCTGAGAAGCTGGACTGTATGAAGAATGGTGCTTGAAGATTGGAGAAAGACTCATTGACAAACTGATATACACGTGACCCAACTTTGCTTGCTGCAAGTGAAGAGGACTTGAAGCACTTAGTGATGAAGGTCAAAGACCACAGCCTTCAGTATGGGTTGCACGCAAGGTAAAGAAAACAAAGTGCTTACAACGGGACCAGTAAGCAACATTATGATAAAAGGGGGAAAGACTGAAGTTGTCAAGGATTTCTTTTTGTTTAGATCCAGGTCCACAATCAACATCCAGGGAAGCAGCAGTCAAGAAGTCAAATGTTGTTTTAAGGACTAAGGTGTGTCTGACCCAGGCCATGATATTTTCAGTTGCTTCATATGCATAAGAAAGCCCAACAATGAATAAGAAAGGTTGAAGGTGAATTGATACCTTTGAGTTATGGTGTTGGTGAAGAATAGTGAATATACCATGGAGTACCAGAAGGAGTAAATATTTTGAAAGAAGTACAGCCAGAGTGCTGCTTAGAAGTAAGGATGGTGAGACTGTGTATCACGTACTTTGGACGTATCAGGAAGGATCAGTCCCAGGAAAAGGATTTCACGCTTGGTAAAGGTAGAAGGTCAACAAAAAGGGAGTTAACCCTGACACTGCCTGTAACAGTAGACTCAATCATAACAATGATTGCGAGGACAGTGCAGGCCCAGGCAGTGTTTTGCTCATTCGTACACAGGGTTACTGTGAGTCTGAACCGACTAGACAACACAGCACCTAACAACAACCTCCACCCCACCAAGTGGCAACCACTAATCTACTTTCCATCTGTACGGATTTGTCTATTTTGGACATTTTAGATAATCAAGCTGCTTTTCCCTGGCTTCTTTTGCTTGACATAATGTTTTCAAGATTCATCTATGCTATAGCATGATCAGTACTTCATTTATATGGCTGAATACTTTTCCACACTATGGATAGTACCAAAATTTGCTTATCTGCTCATCAGTTAAGGAGCCCTGGTGGCGAAAGGGAAACCCTGGTGGTAAGGTGGTTAAGTGCTGCGTCTGCTACCCAGAAGGTCAGCAGTTCAGATCTACCAGATGCTCTTTGGAAACTCTGTGGAGCTGCTTCTCCCTCCTCTAGGGTCACTATGAGTTGGAATCAACTTGATGGCAGTGGTTTTGGTGGGGAAATGTAAAGGAATAAAGTACTGTTCATACTACAACGTGGATGAACCTTGAAAATACTAAAGTGAAAAAGCTTAAATATTATGTGATTCCATTTATATAAAATGTCCAAAATAGGCAAATCTATAGAGAAAGAAAATAGTTTTGTAGTCAGATGCTTGGCTGCCAACCAAAAGGTTGATGATTCAGACCCACCAGCTTCTCCAGGAGAAAAGGTCTGGCTATCTGCTCCATCAAGATAATAGCCTGGAAAACCTGTGGGACCTGCTCTGCTCTGTCTGATAGAGTTGCTGTGTGTCAGAATCAGCTCATGACACACAACTGAACCAATTCATGTATTTTGGATTGTCTTCTACTTTTTGACTGTTATGAACAATGCTGCTCTGAACATTTGTGTATAAAATTTTATGTGAACATAAATTTTAAATTCTGTTGATTACATATCTAGGAGTAGAATTTCTGGATCATATGGTAACTGTATGTTTTAGCATTGTGAGGAACTGCCAGACGTTTTCAAAGTGGCTGCCCTGGTCTACATTTCCTCCAGCAGCTCAGGAGAGTTTCAGTTTTTCTGTAACCTTAACAACATTTGTTCTTGTTGTCTTGATTATAGCATCCTTGTAAGTGTTGATGAGGCATTGGTGGTTTGGTGATAGAATTCTAGCCTCCCTTACTGGAGACCTGGCTAGAATTCCCAGCCAGTGTACCCCATGCACAGCAACTAGCTTTCAGAGAGTGGTGGCTCATATGTTGCTAAGAGGATAAGCAGATTTCAGTAGCACTTCCAGATTAAGATGGACTAGGAAGAAAGGCCTGGCAATCTACTTTGGAAAAACTGTCCAATAAAAACCCTGTGGATCACAGTAGCCCTATCTATACCAACACACGAGAGGGGATGGCACAGGACTGGCAGCTTTTTGTTCAGTTGGGAGGAGTGACTGGAGGGCAACTGACAAAAACAAATAGGTGTGAAGTAGTATCTCACTGCTAGCTGGCCATTTATGTATCTTTAAAAAAATGTAGCCATTTGTATCTCTTCTGAAAAGACATGTCTGTTCTGATCCTTTGCTTATTTTTAAATTAGGTTTTCTTTTTATTGTTGAGTTTTAAGAGTTCTTTGTTTTAGATACAAATCCTTTATCAGATACATGATTTGCAAATATCTTCTCCCATTTTTGTGAGTTATGTTTTCATTTTCTTGATAGTGTCCTTTGAAGCACCAATTATTAAATTTTGAGGAAGTCCAGTCTGTGCATTCTTTCTTCCTTTGTTGCTGTGCTTTAGGTCCCCATCCAGCGTGTTTTCTCTGTGTCCTGATCCTCCTCCCTCACGAGTTAAAGCTGTTCCCTTCCTTTGCTTAGATCACCATCATAGCTTCTTATCTTGGATGCCTTGTCCTCCAAGCTGTTCTCCATTCCAGAGAGATCTTTTAAAAATATAGATCAGATCAGATCACATCACCCTTACCCTTAAATCCTGCCATTGCAGTTTGAATGGATGCCGGCTGTCTTCCTAGAGTCTGTACCATACTGCAGGATTCACTTTGTCTCTTAAATGGAAACCCTGGTGGCGTAGTGGTTAAGTGCTGTAGCTGCTAACCAAAAAGTCAGCAGTTCAGATCTACCAGGCACTCTTGGAAACTCTAGGGAAGCAGTTCTCCTTTGTCCTATAGGATCTCTTTGAGTTGGAGTTGACTCCATGGCCATGGGTTTGGTTTTTGGCTTTTGCTTGCTAAGCTTGTTTCTAACTCACCAAGCCTTTTCTCTTCACTGAGTTTGTGGTTGCTCCTGGCCCTGCCTTAGTTGTGCTCCCGTAACTCTGACCAGCCCGCACCTCCTCTTTCGGCCTTACCTTAATTCTGCCTTCTCAGAGAGGTTTTTCCCTTATCTAGAGTGGGTTCCCTTACTGTTCTCTGTGATAACACTCCAGGAGGTTACTTGAGAGCTCTAGTAGTAAACCATATAAAACCAAACCAAACCCGTTGCCATCTAGTTGATTCAAACTCAGAGACCTCATAGGATAGAGAAGTACTCCATAGGGTTCCCACGGAGCAGCTGGTCAATTCAGACTGTTGGCTTTTTGATTAGCAGCTGAGCTGTTAACCATTGCAACACCATCACTGCAAATGTAATGACCTGTAATTCTGTTTTGTTCTTTGTTGTTTGTCTCTCCGTAATTAGAACATAAACTCTGGGAGGATGTTTACTGTCTTGTGTTATTTTCTGTTGTGTCTCCAGTACCTATTAAACAGCTTGGTCCATAGTTGGTGTTTAGAAATCTCTTGTTGAGTATATGAGGGAGCAAATGACTGAGGGACTTATTTTGGAGACTGGTAGCACATTATATACTCTGGGATCGTAGAGATGAAAGAATGAAGGAACTGGTCCATCAGCGGTATTGGAAGCAATGGAGCCATCAAGTGAGGTAAGGCAGGTAAGGGTTGAAGTGGTTGGCTCCTGTCATGATTTCCAGGGATAGTGGCTCCATTGGTGGATGAGGTCAGGTGGCCATGGGTCAGGTGGGTCAGGGAGTTTGTGTGTGTGGGAGGCAGGGCTAGGGAAAGTGGAGACAAGGAATGGGGAGTAAATTCTGAGGACATGAAGGCAGACAGACAGGTTGGTGGATAGAAGGAGTGGTGGGTCTGAGGGAAGGTTTTCAGTTTTGCTTTCTTATTTGAGTCACCTTTTTATGCTCATGTGCAGAAGGAAAGGAGCCAGTCAAGAGGTATAGAACAAGATCCTAGATAGGTAGGTGGGCAGAACAGAGGGGAAAAAATGGGGGCATCTTATATTCAGAAACTGGTATTTGTTTTAACCTGTTGTTTAACTTGTAAATGGGTAATTTAATGTTTTGCTTCTCTGTGCCATGGATTCAAGACTTTGTTTTTTACTTGAATTTCGTAGAGATGCATGTTTAAGCTAAAGGAGAATTCTGTCTTTGAACCACGTTATTGATTTTTCTATCTTACCTGCTGGTTGGCTCCTTTAAATGCCCTGGCTACATAAAAGGAAGGCAAGTGTGTAAAGATTTCTGTAACTTAGACTTCTTTTGTTTTGTTTTGTAAAAGTATCATCTTTCTCTCTCAAAATCTTTTATCTAGAAATGAAAGAAAAGGAAGCTATTGAAACCTCTTTCAAGTCTAATTCCTTAGTATGTGATAGATTTTATTTGTAGGAATTTTTTATTTCTTGCTTCTTACAAACTTCTTATTTTCTTAATAAATGAAAGTAACTAAAAGGTCACTAGTGTAATAAAAATATAGAAAGTGATTATAATAATGATAGAATCATTTTTGACTAATTTATTATCTCCAATAACTGACTTCTACATTGTTGTTTCTGGAACTAGCCAGATACTTAAAATCACCAATTAATTGATCTAGTTCTCTTTGGGTAACTTGTGATAGAGATCCCTGATTGAGAATACAAAAGATTTCCTGCTTTTTGTTCAGCCCTGACCCTAATACTTACTGGTAATAAAATTTTCAGTTTTGTGGGGAAAAAAAAATGATGTCCTTCCAGTGATGTGCTTCCAAACTGATTTTACTGTAGGCCAGAAAATAAGATGGTCTGCAGTCAGGAAAGTGAGTTATAAGGTATATGCTGAACCACATATGCTGTTCCTCCTCTTCCTCGTTTTTCTGAGAGATAGTGTAAGTAGTGACTTCATTATGTCATTGTTAACATGTCTCTTCCTTGACAGGCCTTTTCAGTTTCCTGGATGTGAGAATGTGGGGTTGCTGCTCCCCACAGACGTCTCTTGTGCAGCTGAAACACATGCAGCCTTCCCCTCCCTTCTAAGTGTTTCCTGTTCAGTGGCAGTAAAACTGAGAACGCTCCTGCCCTTTTTGAGAGTGGTTATGAAATTAGGCTATATGGAAGAAAAAAATTTCCAAACATAAAACAAAAGGTAGATTTTTCTTTGTATTGTGACCATTCTTAAAGAAATATGATTATTAAGACAGTTAGAGGCTGCCTATTCACAGAGTAAGAATTCATAGAACAAAGAATTCACTCTAGTGTTAATACAGTTGAGCTCTGCTAATACGTTTTTTTACTGTGCTTTAAATGAAGGTTTACAGAACTAATTAGCTTCTCATTAAATAATTAATACACATACTGTTTTGTAACATTGGTTGTAGTCCCAACAACGTGTCAACACTCTCCTACACCTTGGGTTCCCCGTTTCCAGTCTTCCAGCTTTCCTGTCCCTTCCTGCCTTCCTGTCCTTGCTCCAGGGCTAGTATGCCCGTTTAGTCTCATATACATGATTAAGTTATGTTTGTTACCTTTTTATGGGCCTGTCTCAAATCTTTGCTGGAGGATGAACCCCAGAAGTGATTCAGTACTGAGTTAAAAGGCTGTCCAGGGGACATACTTTCAGGGTTTCTCCTGCCTCTATCAGACCTGTGACTCTGGTCTTTTTTTGTGAGTTAGAATTCTGTTCTACATTTTTCTTCATCTCTGTCTGGGATACTGTACTGTGATCCTTGTCAGAGCAGTCATTGGTAGTAGCTGGGTACTAGGTAGTTGTGCTGGACTCAGTCAGGTGGCAGATGTACTCATTGTGGCCCATTAATCCTTTGGACTAGTCTTTCCATTGTATCTTTGATTGTCTTCATTCTCCCTTGCTCCAGACATGGTGGGACCAGCTGAGTATCTTAAATGGCTGTTCACCAGTAATACATTTTAAATAATCTATGTGCAGCTTTTGAGATGTCTTCATTTGAAGGATCAAATGCATCTGGGGTTTCTGGACAAGCCACAGGTGCATAATCTTTGGAAGGATAGGTTGGGCATGCTTGTTTATGCTGGAGACTGTGCAAGGAACTTGTTTTCATTGTCTTGGCAAAGACTGGTCTTAATTTATAGCTCTATTGCAGGGTAAGAGATGATTTCAGAATTAGATCTTTACTTGTGAAAGTGGACAGGGCATCTCAAGCAACTTGTAGGTAAGGCAAATATCTTGCTTGTAACGAGTCTTTTTTATAGTAGTTTTAGATAATATGATTACAGGAATGAAAATAGGTGTTTGGGACAGCTAGTTTTTACTTCTAAAATATATGGCCTATTGGAACTGTCCTTGTAATGCTGTATAGTCATGATAAGTTTTTCTTATATAATTTTTCCTGTCAAGGCAAAATTTTAGTGTATGACTCTTTGGGATTTAAGGGAAAAAAGTTCAAAATCTTCAGAGGTGGGGGAAGAGTCAAGATGGCAGACTAAGCACACGTCTATCCCTCTGGAAACCAAGACCTGAATTGATGATAATCAAACAGAGCCATCTGGTCACCTAGTGAGCCCCCAGGACACGGCACAGGGCTGTTAATTTGGACTTCATACCACTGAGTGAAAAACCTCCTCTCTTTCACTGACTTCCACTCCTGGCTAGCCCTGGCTGTCACGGACTATAGGTAAATGCACCATTTTGACTTTTTTTTTCCCTCTGTCTTGGCTGGCGGGCGGAGCTGGGTCTTGCCTAGCAGCTAGACTGAGTTGCACTGCTGGTGCAATAGACAGGTGAAATTGCCATGTTTTGAGAGCCAGGCTAAGGACTCTGTTCATCTAGCCACTTGGGGCCTGTCTTTTTATCACTGCCACAGCGTAGTTTGTACAGAACCACAGTGCCAGTGTGCCAGATGCCATGTTGGATACAGAGATTTCAGTGGGACCTAATTCTGAGCCTGGGAGCCAACGCCTGCAAACAGGACAGTGCTTCTCTGACAGAAAAGCAGTAGTTTACACAGTGTCGCCTAAGGCTGGGCCCTGTCAGCAGATGTGAACAGGGCGGTAGCATTGCTGTATTTTGAACTAGTTTGTATCATCTGGGGTTGGATATAGAGGTGCTTACTTTGCCAGTTGGAAAGCAAGACCTCTATACCTGAAAACTTGACTGACTTGGGAAGTGGTCAGATACCTTTTGTTTTACATTTTAAGACAGCCTACAGAAACATCTGTGGTCCATCCTCACAGTATCTCTCCCAGCCTCTACTTACTCACATGGGACCCAAAAAGCAACAGACACTTGTGACATACAAGAAATCACCCGTGGCTTCAGAAGGCTCCCAAACTAAACAACCAAGGAGTTTTCCAGATGAAGAAACTTTTCTGAAATCATCAGAAAGTGAATACAGAATCATTATATACAGAGCCCTTCTAGACCTTATACAAAATGCACCAGAACAAAAGGAAAAATTAAGCAAGCTGTTCGATCTGATAGAACACCAGTACTCTGAAATTCAACAGATCAAAAACAAAATCAAAGACATAGAAACTTCCATGCAAAGCCAAGAAAACAGAATGGAACAAATGTAAAAAAGAATTTCTGACTTGGAAGACAGAGCTACTGACACCAGTGTCTATGAGCAGAAATCAGAAAAAAGAAACAAAATCTTCGAAGGCTGATAACTAGAACTTTTAGTTTATTCTTTTACATTTGATGTTTTACTTAAATGAATTTAAGATCTAAAAACAGTTTGAGTTTTTTTCTCTGTTTCTGTCTGGGAATTTGTGAGAAACAGATTTTTTTTTTATTGTGGTGAAATTATACACAACAGAACATTTCCCAATTCAACATTTTTACTTGTATAGTTCTTGATTACATTCTTCATGTTGTGCAACCATTCTTGCTGTTGTTTTCTGAAATGTTTTGACACTGTCCTAAGCAAAAATGCTTTCTTTTTCTCTCTAATCTGTGGTAATCACTAGTAGCCTTTGGTTTCTATGTATTTGCTAGTCTCATATAAGTGAGGCCATACAGGATTCTTTTGCAGTCAATTTATTTTGCTACTATAGTATTTTCAGGGTTTGCCCATGTTGTGGCATATGTCAGGATTTCATATCTTTTGGTAGTCTAGTAGCATTCTGTTGTATGTGTGTACCACGTTTTGTTTATGTATTCATCTGTTGATGGACATTTTGATTGTTTCCACCTTTTGGCTCTTGTGAGTATTGCTGCAGTGAACATGGATGCATAGGTTTCTGTTTGCATTGCTGCTTTTACTTCTTTTGACTGTATCTAGCATTGGATTGCTGGGTCAGACGGTACTTCTGTGTTCAGCTTTTTGTAGAACCACTAGACTTTTGCATAGCAGCTGTACTATCTTATATTCCCACCAGCAATGGATGAGGGTTCCAGTTTTCTATAACTTTATCAATACTTGTTGTTTACCTTTTTTTTTTTTTTTTTTTAATCATTGCCTTTTTAATGGAGGGGGATGAGGTGGTATTGCATCATGGTTTTGATTAGTCTGCTTAATGACCAGTCATGTTGAGCATCTTTTCATATACTTGTTGACTGTTTCAATATCTTTTTTAAAGTGAAATGTCTGTTCAGGTCCTTTGCTTATTTTTTGATTGGGTTGCCATTTTGTTGTTAAGTTGTAGAATTTTTAAAAAAATATATTTTGGATGTTAGACCCTGAACAGCTACATGATTCTGAAAGTTTTCCCCCAATCTGTAGGTTGTCTTTTGCTTTGTTAAAAAAGTCCTTGAAGTAGTAAAGTATTTAATTTTTAGGAAGTTCTGTTTATTGATATTGTCTTTTGCTGCCCTTGCTTTTGTTGTCATATTTGTAAATCCACTGTTAAAAACTAGGTCCCACTGCCATGCCCCTATATTTTCTTCTAAGAATTTTATGGCTTTAGTTTAACATTGGGTCCTTCGTTGATTTTGAATTGGTTTCTACATGGTGAGAGGCATGAATGTGGATTGATTCTTCTGCATGTGGAAATCCAGTTTTTCCAGCACCAATTACTGAAGAGATTCTTTACCATTGAAGGGAACTGAGCACCTTTGTAAAAAGTCAGTTGTGACTCTCAGTTCTAGTTCATTAGTCTATATGCCTGTTATGATAGCAATGCCAGGCTGTTTTATTAATTGTGACTGTATAGCATATGTTTTGAATTAGGAAGTGTGCCTATTCCTACTTTCTTCTTTTTCTTCAAGATTTCTTTAACTGTTTGGAGTTTCTTAACCTTCCATATAAACTTGAAGACTGGTTTTTCCATTTCTGCAAAGAAGGCTGTGAGAATTGTGATGGCAGTTGCATTGTATTTATAGATTGCTTTGGGTAGTATTGAGCTAACTCTAGTCACCTTCCACTCTACAAATGTGTAATGTCTTTCTGTTTATTTAGGCTTTCTTAAATTTCTTTTAGTAGTGTTCTATAGTTTCCTGTATACAAGTCTTCCACCTTCCTGGTTAAATTTATTCCAAGACATTTTTTAGGAGCCCTGGTGGCCCAGTGGTGAAGACTTGGCTGCTAACTGAAAGGTTGGCAGTTTGAAGCTACCAGCCATTTTGTGGAAGACCTGGTGATGTGCTGCTGTAAAGACTGCAGCCTAGGAAACCCTGTGGGGTGGTCTGCTCTGTCCTATAGGGTCACTGTGAGTCAGATGGACTCTCCAGCCCATAGCACTAACTGTGCTCTTTTAGATGCTATTGTAAATGATAACACTTCATTAATTTCCTTTGCTGCTTGCTCACTGCTGATGGGTGGGAACCCAGCTGATTTTTTGTTGGTTTCATACCCTGCCACTTAGCTAAATTAATTTGTTAGTTCTTATAGCTTACTTCTGAAGTCTTACGGGTTTTCTATGTATAGATCATGACAGCTGTAAAGGGGATAGTTTTACTTCAGCAACAGCTTAATATGTAATGCTCACAAGATATTGTCTGTGAAGGCAGTAATTACGTATAGAAATTTGAATAGTTTTTATTGATACAGCAATGGGTAGAGAATTGTTTGATTTTCAGTGTTATAATAAAGCACTTTTTTTGAGACATTGGTATTTTTAAAGAAAAGTTACGATTTGGGAAGTTTACTTCATGCTGTAAATAGACATTTATTGACTTTATGTTCTTGAGAGCTCTTTTGGGAAAGATTATTGAGGCTTTGGGTTTGTTGACACTATGATCATTAATAGGCAGGTGATTTGTTTTGCTGTTTCCAGACCAAGGTTCTGATACTTAGCTGTTGGGTTGGTTTCTCAGCTCACAAAGAGAGGTCTCCTCTGGTTGGTTATGTTCCAGTATTTTTCCCTAGCAATCACCAGATCATTCTCAAAGTATTGTTAACGTAAAATTGCACACCAAATTTTAAAAATGATATGTAGTGTAATAGGTGAGTGGTACTTGAAATGCTAGTAAATGAGGGTGTAGTCTAGTACCCCTAAAATGAATAGACAAATATGGTCTTAGACATCATCTTTGTCTTTTTATTTTTGTAAGTTGCCTAGAAAGTTTTAGCTTTACTTTACTTCAGCTGAAAGCCAGATGTCCATTTGACTCATAGTGACCCTATAGGACAGAGCAGAACTGCCTCACGTGGTTTCCTAGGCTGAAATCTTTATAGCAGCAGATCATCAGATCTTTTCTTCCACAGAATGGCTGATGGTTTCAAACTGCCAACCTTTCAGTTAGCAGCCAAGTCTCAACCATTGTGCCTTACTTGAGCAAGAGGATAGACCTTTAGTCTTTTCCAGCTTGGGTAATAAGCAATCATTCGTTCTATTTGTGTCTGTATGTACCAAGTCTCTACTAGGCAGAAAGTGGCAAGAAAGTGCCCCGTCCTTACCCCTTTGGAACTTTTAGTATGATGTGGTAGACATGTGGAATCTTTGTGTGCTGTGATAGAGAAGGGATGTTCAACCATCAGAATGGAGCTGTCTTTTCTGAGTCTTGGAGGATAGAATTGAGGTGGAGAGGGGCCTTTTAAGCAGAGGTTGGTTATTCTGGGTGCAAAGAGAGGTGGAAGGGGGATGGGGTGGCCATGGTTGTTTGAGAATAAGTGGCTGTGGTTGCTGGCCAGAGGTAACTACTAGGGCAATGATTTGCATAGTTTACATCACTGGACTACTTGTGTCAGAATCACCTTCTGCTGGCCCCCTATACCCAGAAATGCTGGAGTTTTTCTTTCTACTTTTTTATGATGGAAAATATCAAACATTGACAATAGTAAAATGAATAATGTAATAAACTGCCTTCTACTGATCACCCAGTATCAATTATTAACTCATGGCCAGTGATATGATGGTAAATGTTTAACAGCCAGTTCTGATTTATAGTGTTTGTCAATTTTCCTGGGGTGAATTCTCCTACCATGGCCAGCTTAAAGGTATGAACACAATTTTACTGAACACAGAGTTTGGAAAATATTCTCAAAATCTCTTCTCCTGACCTAATACCCTCTGGTTTCAGCACGTGAATCATTCCCAGTCAAACTGCCCTACCTCCATTATTTAAAAAGTTCTAGAAATAATTTTTTCCCAAAGTATTTCAGTGTATATCTTTAAGCATTTTTCTGATATGTGTATATATGCATGCATATGTGTGTGTGTGTATACACATATATAAAATGTTTATATATAGCCCACAAATTTTATTACTTCTATGTAATATAATTACTTATTGCATCTAGGTAATTCCTTAACATCAGATATCCAGTCTGTCTCCAGATAAGGTCCATACATTACATTTGGTTGCTGTGTTACTAAGGTCTGTCTTAATCTGTATCTATCTCCGTTTTGTATGCCCCTTGAGGCTTTTTTGTCTAAGAAATTTGTTTGTTTCCTATAATCTGGAGTTTGCTAGTTGCATCCTGTTGATTTTTGCATCAAAGTTCTTCTGGTCTCTGTTATTTCTAAATTGATAGTTGGCTTTAGAGCCTGTAAAACCTTTTGCCATTGAATTGATCCCTACTTGTAGTGAACCTATAAGACAAAATAGAACTACTCCATAGAGATTATTACAAGGAATGCTGGTGAATTCATACTGGCAAGCTCTGGAGCAGTGGTTCTCAAAGCAGGGTCCCAAGACCAGCGGTGTTAGCATCACCTTGGAAACTTACTGGAAATAGAAAATCTTGGCCCCACCCTAGGCCTATTGAGTCAGAAACTCTGAGGGTGAGGCCCTGCAATCTGGATTATAACGAGCCTTCTAGACGATTCAGATGCTTTCTGAAGTTTGAGAACCATTGCTCTATAGGCTTGTTCAGATTCAAGCTTGAATGTTTTTTCACACAAAAAAACTATTTTACAGTTTTTTTCATATTTTATAGGTGTGTTTTCCATTAGGAAGCACGTAAGGCTGGGAGCTGTGTTATTTACCATGCTGATACTAAGCAAGATCTGTTAAGTCACTGGAGTTGCAAATGGCAGGTCCCCCCACTCCCCCGTCTTCATGTATAAGCTAGAATGTTTCTCTAAGTAAAAATTCCACTCATAAATTCAGGTACACTGTGTTATAGTTTGTTGAAGGAGCCCCGGTGGCATAGTGCTTAAACTCATGGCTGCGTACCCAAAGGTCAGCATGTAGAACCCACCAGCAGTTCCAAGGGACTGACTATGAATAGGAATCAACTTGATGGCAAACAACAGTGTAATTCGTTCAGGAAAGGTAAGAAAATGCTTGAATCTTTCTTTTTATACACCTGTTTTATAATAAGTTGGTTCCTTAACATGCTTCATAGGCAACTGTTACGGATTGAATCCTGTCTTCCAGAACTTGACTAGGATGTGATTCTCAGTATTGTGTGATTGTTCACCATTCTGTGACTTGATGTGATTTTCCTGTGTGTTGTACATCCTGCCTGTATGACATTAATGAGGCAGGATTAGAGGCAGTTAAGCTAATGAGGCAGGATTTAGTCTACAAGATTAGGGGGTGTTTTGAGTCAATGTTTTTGAGATATAAAAGAGAAGCAAGCAGAGAGACAGGGGAACCTCATGCCACCAAGAAGGCAATGCCTGGAGCAGGGCGTGTTCTTTGGACCTGGGGTTCCTCGGCTGAGAAATTCCTCCACCACAAGAGGACCTTCCTGCAGAATAGACATAGAGAGAAAGACTTCTCCTGGAGGTGGCACCCTGAATCCAGACTTCTAGCCTCCTAAACTGAAAGAATAAAGCCATACACTAGTGGTATTTCAGCTATAACATCCCTAGGTAAGTAAGACAGTGACCAATGCACGATTCCTTTTCTGTATTTTTAAGTATCAACATTAATGCAAGGATTTAACTATTTCTGACATGGTTCAGTTTTTTGTTGTTTTGTTTCTATTTGATGTTCATATTATCCTGTCTTTGTCCAGTAGGAGCCCTTCAGGTTGCTTCCTGATTCCTTTTGACATATTCTTAGTAGTCTTTTACAGCTTCTTCAATATATAAAATTTTCCAGCCTAGTTGCATTTTTAGCTTCAGATCTGGAATTAGCAATTCCTTCAAGGAATCCTGTTTACTTTTAGGCAAAAATGGTAAAGACCATAGTCTGGACCACAGGGATGCTCAGTGCTACTTGAATTAGTTGTATTTTTGATTCAAATTCAAGAGGACAGTGTTTTTATTTTTGATGTTGAGACACTAACAGCAAAAACATGCACCATTTCAAGTTTCTATGTGTATAATCAACCATTCCCACCTTTCTTTTTCTAAATTGTTCATCCTCTGTTAACATAAACTCATTGCCCCCTGAGGGTCCTGTCTAATCTTTTTGAGTTGCTATTGTCAGTTTGATCCCACATGGATAGTTCTTAAAGATCATAATGCTCAAGGCGACTTTTTTTTGCTAGTTAAGCTACTGTTTGGTTTGAAGATGACTTCAGAGGGTATTTTGGTTGTTTAGGTTTAAGGTTTTTCAAGATTATTTTAGGATAATAGTTTTGGGGATTCATCCAGCTTCCACGGCTCCAGAAAGTCTGGAGTCTGTGATAATTTGAAATTCTATTTTGTGTTTTCCCCCTTTTGATTAGGATTCTTTTATAGATTCTTTAATGAAAATACTCGACGGCACTTGGCTTGGCTTGGCAATCAAAATACTCAGTAATGGTAGCCAGGCAGCATCTACTGCTGGTCTTCTGGTAAATGAGGCAGTAGTTCACGACGCAATTAACCACACATTCTCGTTCCCCTGTTCCAGACTCTCCTTTCTCTGTAGCTCTAGGCAGTTAGA
Source organism: Heterohyrax brucei (assembly GCA_028571685.1). Classification (NCBI taxonomy): domain Eukaryota; kingdom Metazoa; phylum Chordata; class Mammalia; order Hyracoidea; family Procaviidae; genus Heterohyrax; species Heterohyrax brucei. The sequence goes on from CM053158.1 coordinate 17,480,820, forward strand.
AACCAAATTGTGCCTTAGATGGCTGCTTTTAAGTGTTTAAGACTCTAGGCCCTATGCAATGAACTAGGAGGTAAAACAGAAGTGCTAAACATGTTATTAGGCCAGTTAACCAGGAAAGCCTGCAAAACCAGACCCTAAACCTCCAAACCAAGGAACTACTTGCATGTGGCCATCTAAGATGCATCAGTTGTTCCCAACCCACTTGGTGCAAAGGAGAGTGATGAACACCAGAGATTCAAGGAAAATATTAGCCCAAGAGACAAAAGGGCTACATAAACCAAAAACTCCATCATCTCGAGTCCTGAAGACACTAGATGATGCCTGGCTGCTATCACTGAGTGTCCTGACAGGGAATGCAGCAGCAGAAGAAAAGTGTGGAGAAGAACTCAAATTCACAGGAAAAGACTAGAGGAACCCTGGTAACCATGGTCTCTGGATGCTCTGTTGACCCAGAACTAAAACTGTTCTCGAAGTCCACTCTTCAGACAAGACTTGTATAAGACATAAAATAGTACTCGTGAAGAGTGTGCCTCTTGGTTCAAGCAGATACAGGAGACCAAATGGGCAGCTCCTATTTAGAGGCACACTAAGAAGGCCAGAAGGGACAGGAGCTGGTTAGGTGGATAGAGGAAACTGGGAATGGGAAGGGGGAGTGTGATGCCATGTTGGTGTCACATGGCAATGTGTGTATGAGTTTTTGTATGAGGAATTGCGCTGTAGTACCTAAAGCATGATAGAGAAAATAAAGAATCTGGGGTATTGTGAACAGACATATAACTTTAGATCTGTCTGTTGATATATGTTTCAGAATTACTAACTAACCTGAGCATAATTTTTCCATTTTATTACTAATCTATAATATGTGCTTTAATGGCAACATACATGAAACTTTGTTCTTAAAGAAAATGAAAATTGTTTGATTTTTTTCAGTCTTTTTTATTGTGAAGCTTAGGTTTTTTTTTTTGGTTGTTTGATTTTTTTGCACATTGATTACTGAGGCCATTTCTTTCATCTCAGCTCTAATTTAAGTGCTCAGTAGATACTGTGAGTGCCTGCTGTTGTTCTATCAGCTTAAAATAGTTTTGTGGTCACACAGTTTGAGACATGCTACTGTGGGCTGGGGAGGCATTGAGAAGCTTTATAAAGGGGAGGAACAGCATCACGTTTATGCCTTAGACAAACAGTGTGGAGAACTAGTCTGAAGCAGAGTGAAACTGAATGTAAGGAGACTCTACTGAAGTCCAGTATAACAGTATAAATGAATGGTGATCAGGGCATCAGTTGAACCAAATGAGAGAGTTAGTGTTAGGGGCCTTCAGCCATTCCTGTGTTTTCCTGCCTGCAAAATGCTTACCACCTAGTGGGGACAGCAACAAGCAAACAGGCAATATGATGATCCTTTCACAGAAGTTGAGGGATTCTAATATACAATATATTGCTGTGGCTCCATAATTAAATAATGATGTATTGTTATTTCCAAAAATATAAAACTGGCATTGTGTTTAATCACATCTCGGCCTTTCCTCACTTGTCAAATTTAGGTGAGTCAAATCCTGGCTTGGTCACCTTGGGGGTAGTTCTACTTAGGAGAAATTCTCTGAGTCTCAGTCTCCTCAGCTCTGAAATGGGGATGGTGATAGAGTTGTTGGGAGAATTACATTTGATTTCAAGTGCTTGGCAAAGTTCTTGCACATGTTGAGACTCAATAAATTGTAACTAAAAAAATGTTTCGTGTAGGGTGATATAGCAACTGTGAAAAAATGTGAAAGTAACTGCCAGTCTTTAAAAGATACATAATTTTGGAAACAGTGATGTCCTTAACATTGTATAGTGGTAGCACCTGTATCACCTTAATCCAGAAGGTCACTGAATCCTTCTTCAAGTCATTTGTGGTAAGTGGCATTACCCTTTTTAAATTTGAGAGATTCAGGGAGGTTCAGTTGTAAAGCCAGAATGCAAACGTGTCTTTTGAGTTCAAATATTATGGCTCTTACACTTGCCTTCTTCTCCATTGTCAGATGTTAAGAATGAATGCCTTACACTGTAAATGATAGCCTAAAGGTTGTTGATACATCTTCTGTCATTTGAAAATATGGTAGATATTCTTCATACAAAGAATTTCATAGACCAGATCTTTGGCTTGCAGTTTTCTTTATAGGCTGATTTCTCTTGGGAAGGATATCTTGGGTGTGGGTAAAGGAGGAAGGTGCCTCCCTGTGTGGCTGGCATGTGAAAGGGGATAAAGAAGCCCAACTTGTTTTGTCACACCTTTGCACTAGGATGGAGGGCAGTTGACATCACAGAATCTATGTTAGGTGGCATCTTTCGGGCTATAGTATATGTTAATATATATGGAAAAATTAGCTCTTTTAGGAATGGAAAATAACTTCCTCCTTCTAAATTGAAACACATTTAGAGGAATAAGAATCTTTTCAAGTTCTCAGTAGCTTAGCACCTCTAAGTGCTAGTGCTTTCCAAAGAAAGAAAAATCTTAAATGCAGAACATTTTTTTCTTGAGTGATTTATGTCATATCTCATTGTGATGATCTGTTCTATAAACAAAGAACCAGTTACAAAGTGCTTGGAGTGTTTTTGTTCATCGATGTATAGAGTCCAGTGGGAGGGCTATAGGAAGGAGGGGAAGAGTGAGTGCAGACCCACAGAGAGGCTGAGAGAATGTGTCTCATTCCAGGCATGGGGAGAATTTTGGATGGTTGAATGGGAACGGGGAGACTCTTAGGAGACGAGGCTGGAGAAGTATGAATAAGAAAGCTGCCTTTTTAAAAAAATTGTGATTAAGTGAAAGTATACAATCCAAATTAAATTTGAATGCCCACATATCTGCAGCTCCTTCTGCTCTCCTTGCCCGGTGACAACACACTCCTCCCCTTTTTACTGTATATGTCGTATCCTCTTAACAATCTGCTGCCCCCTCCTCACCACCCTCTCCCTTCTAGTAAGAGGCCAGTAGGACAGCATCCTATAGATGGATAAAACCATAAAGTGCACACACCATATGGTCACATTGTGTTCCTGAGTCTAGTCCATTCCTGTCCGAAGAGTTGACCTCAGTAATGATTTCTGGTCAGGGGCAGCAGCAGGTCTAGGGGCCGTGCTCCCAGGAGAACCCCCAGGCCACAAGACTATCAATTGTGTTCTCTTAGTAGAGTCTTGAGGTGCGTCCCTCTTTTACTCGTGTTGCCAGTGGGACTCAACATTGTGTGCCCCATCACAGCTGTTATCTTTTTAGTGCTTATTCTTGCTGGGAAAACAAGCTCTCGCTCGCTATCTCTCGCTCGCGCTGTCTCTCTCTCTCTCGCACTCTCTCTCTCTGTGTGTATAGAGAGGAAGAGGGAGGAAGGGAGGGAGGAGGGGCCCTCTTAATTTCACACCAACTTTACGAGGATAAAAAAAAAAAAACAAAACCCTGCTGCCATCAAGTCAGTTCCAACTCAGCGAGCATATAGACAGAGTAGAACTGCCCCTCTGAGTTTCCAAGGAGGGCCTGGTGGATTTGAACTACGCCACCAAGATTTCCTTATGAGGATAGAGGCTTCATTTTATAGATGAGAAAACTCAGGCTTAGCAAAGTAAATAGATTCTTAACTCCAGGTCCTTCTGGCCTAGAACGCATGTTCCTCATAACCTTCTTATGGTGATGAGGTGGTGATGGAATGGAGAAGATCCTCATAAAGTTGCCAAAAAAAAGGGAGAGTTAAAAATAGTTGGTTTATATATGTATGTAAACTACGTATTTTCTATAAAATAAAAAAGAAACTTGAAACTTGTAGTGAGATTTTACAAGAAAAAAGATAGAGCACATCTTTTATTTTTCTATTTTTTATTTATTTATTGTGATTGAGTGAAAGTGTACAATCCAGTTTAAATTTGCTAGCCCGCCTGTGTGCAGCTTCTATTGCTCTCCTTGCCTGGTGACAGTACACTCCTCCTTTCTGTTCTATACATGTCATATCCTCTTAACAATCTCCTGTCCTCTCTTCTCCACTCTCTCCACTCCTCTCTAGTAAGAGGCCAGTAAATGACATCTTGTAGATGCATAGAACCATGAAGTGCACACATGATATGGTCACTCTGTGTCACTAAGTCCAATCCATTCCTGTCTGAGGAGTTGACCTCAGTAATGATTTATGGACAGGGGCAACATCAAGTCTAGGGGCCATGCTCCCAGGATAACCCCCAGGCCTTTGGACCATCAATTGCAGTCTTTTAGTGGTGTTCTCAGGGTGCACCCCTTTTTTATTCTCATATTGCCAATGGGACTCAACTTTGTGAGCCCCATCGTGGCTGTCACTGGTGGTGGCTGGACACCGTCTAGTTCTTCTGGTCACATGTTGATGTAGTCATCCATTCATGTGGGTCTCTCTGTCATCTGGATTCTCTTTCCCCATGTTGTTTCTGTCCTTGGTGATCATCTGTTCCTGCTGAGTTGGGACTATTTGGTGTACTTCAGATGGCAGCTTGCTAGCTTTGAAGACCCTAGCCACCACTCACCAATATGGGATGGAGAAGACTCTCTTACCAATATACTAGTTATGCCATTTTGCCTCAATGCCTCCTGAAATTGTGGTCCCCAGACCCCTGCCCCTGCTGCTGTGTCCTGGCAATATTGGATTAAGACTGGAAGAGGTTTCAGGTTATGTTGAAGTCCAGTTAAACTGATCTTCCTTCTAAATGTGTGCTGTCACTGATTTCACCCAACCAAATTTCTGTCAGCTATCTAATCTGTAAGCAGCCCTCTCCCTCCCTCCCTCTGCTCCCTTGCAGCCATCAAAGAGTCTTTTCTTTTGTACATGAGTCTGTTTTTAAGTCCTTATCATAGGGGTCTCATACAATATTTGTACTTGTGCTGCTGACTAATTTCACTTAGCATAATGTCTTCCAGTTGAAACCAAGTTATGAGATGCTTCCTAAAATCATCATTGTTCTTTATCATTGCAAAGTGTTCCATTGACTATATATACCATAGTTTATTTATCCATTCCTTTTTGGGGGGGGGCATCTGGGTTGATTCCGTCTTTTTGCTGTTGTGGACTGCATGCAGAGTACATCTTTAAATAGCTAGAGTACACCTGTTATATTCTTTTTCTTTTCCTTTTTTTATTATGATAGAATGAAAATGTACATTCCTATATAAATATATACATGCAGCTTCCACTGTTCTTCCTGCACGGTGAGAGCACACTCTTCCTCTCTGCTCCATACGTGACTTATCTTCCCAACAGTCTCCTGTCTTCTCTCCACCCATTCCCCTTCCTCCAGTATGAGGTCAACATAACGACCTGTAGATGCTTAGAACCATAAAAGTGCCCACACAATGTGGTCACTCTATGTCACCAAGTCCAATCCATTGCCATCTGAAAAGTTGACCTTTATTATGATTTATGGACAGGGGCAGCGTCAGGGTCAGGGGCCCTGCTCCCAGGAGAACCCTGAGGCCCCTGGACCATCAGTTGCAGTATTTTCATGGAGATCTCAGGGTGCATCCCTGTTTATACTTGTGTTGCCAGTGAGACTCAACTTTGTGAGCTCCATTGTGGCTATCCCTAGTGGTGGCCGGGCACCTTCTGGTTCTTCCGGTCACAAGTCGATGTAGACATCCACTCATGTGGGTCTCTCTGTCTTCTGCATTCTTTTTCCCCCATGTCATTATGGACCTTGGTGATCATCCGTTCCTGCTGAGTTGGGACCATTTACTGTACCCTGAGATGGCAGCTCAGCAGCTTTTAAGACCCCAGCTGCCACTCACCAATCTGGGGTGCGGAGAGACCTCATTAGCAAAACGATAGTTGTGTCAATTGGCCTCGATTTCCCCTGAGAGCACGGTCCTCGGCCCCCTGCCCCAGCTACTCTGTCCTTGAGATATTGGGTTAAGGTGGGAGGAGTACACAAGTTGTGTTGTAGTCCCATTAATATTAATCTTCTTACTAATGTGTGCTGTCACCAATTTAACCCAACTAAATTTCTAACAACTGTCTAATCTAAACCCTCCTCACTTACCCTCCCACCTTCCCCACCCTTGCAGCCATTGAAGAGTCTTTTCTTCTATGCATGAGTCTGCTTTTAAGTTCTTATCATAGGGGTCTCATACAATATTTGTCCTTCTGTTGCTGACTACTTTCACTCAACATAATGTCCTCCAGTTGAAACCAGGTTAAGAGTACCTGCTGTATTCTAACACCAATTTCAGTTGGTGCCACCAGCTGCTAAACTTCCATTATTCTTCATATTGGTGATTCCCAGGCCAGAAATCTGATGTCCTCTCTCTTCACTCCAGTTTTTCAGTTAGCCACCAGTTAGGTTTGGTATCACTTAATATGAAATACTTAGAATAGGTGAATACATAGAGACAAAAAGTTATTAATGGTTACTACTAGGGGTTAGAGGAGGGCTAGTGAAGACTAATTGCTTAAGGAATATGAAATTTCTCTTTAGGGTGATGCAGTTTTTTTTTGGAAATGGATAAAGTGATAATTCCACAGCAAAGTATACACATAAAATTACTAAAATGCAAATTTTATGTTGCATATATTTTGCCATAATAATAATAAACTATTTTGAGATGGTAGAAGACAGAGAGGTGGGTGTAGGGTACCAAATAACCACTATACTCAGAAGAAGCTGTATAATCAAATATGACCCCGGAAGTAGTACTGGAAATTAGGCTTCAGATTTATATGGTGGACCATAAAAATTACCTGTATCTGACATTTTGCTCTGGAGTTCTAAATAAGGTTTGCATGCTAACTCTAGGTGTCAAAGAATGGAAAGAATTGTTAGCAAAGCATAAGCTGTGAACCAGTTGAACAACTACAGTGTCTATTTACTTGTTGGAGTAGTAGTGTTTTTTTCTTATCCTACTTAAGATCCAGTACAGTTTCAAGGCAATATGTCCAGGATAACCCTTTACTTAATCAGTGATAATTACTGAATATGCATACACAGACATCTTTACTAGTAGATTAACAGAAATGTAATGCCAGTAGTCAGTCTTTGTGGTTGAAGTAACTTCCTGCTTGTTATCAGTTATTGTAACTGATAATCCTTTGAAGAACCGAAATGCATAGGCTGACAAGAGAACAGTGGTTGTAGAAATTTAGACTGGCTTACAGATCAAAGGCATGAAACTTGTTTTTTAGTATCAGATCACATAAGTACAGACCTTTTTTTTTTTTTACAGACAGGGGATAAAATAAAGCCTGTTAGTTCTTTAACAATAAGGATTTTTTTTAAACAGTAATTTTTAAAACGTTTATATTAGCTATGAGGGAAATGCAAATTAAAACCATGATAAGATAATCACTTCACACCCACTATAATAAGCACGATAGATAATAGCAGGTGTTTGCAAGTATGTAGAGAAATTAGAACACTCAGTCACTACTGGTGGGAATGTAAAATGGTGTAGCTGCTTTGGAAAATAGTCTGGCAGATGCTGAAAAGTTAAACAGAGTTACCAGATGACCCAGCAGTACCACTCCTAGGTACACACTCCAAAGAAATGAAAACATGTGTCCACACAGAAACTTACATACACATGCACGTAGCAGTGCGATAACCAAAAGGAACAAATAACCCAAATGTCTGTCAGCTGTTAGATAAAGACAGTATGTTCCTATAGTGGCATTTCTTCAGCAGCAAAATTACTAATAGCATGGTACAACATGGATGAACAGTGGAAATATTATCCTAAACGAAATGATTCATTCATAAAAGACCACATTTTGTGTGATTTTAATTTATATGAAACTTCTAGAACAGACAAATCTGTAAAGAAAAAAGTAGAGTAGTGGTCATTTAGGGCGTTAAGGGATGAGGCGTTAAGAGGATGATAGCTAAAGGATATGAGGTTTCTTTTTTGGTTACTGAAAACGTTCTGAAATTGATTTTAGTGGTGGTTGTGTAATTCTGTGAATGCACTAAACACCGTTGAAATGCACACTTTAAATGGACGAACCATATATGAATTATATTTCAATAAAGCTGTTATTTTAAAAAGGCAGTTAGAAAAAATAACTAGCTAATGCTCATCTTAGAAAAAAGTAACCAGTTGTAGCTCTGGTGCATCAGTAAATTTTGATTACTTGGGAGTACTGCTATTAGATAAACTGAGCTCTTCTCAGAAATGAATGTATCAAGATTCCAAGGACAAGTTTATAATGACAGCTTTTAAGTTCATTTTTAGAAGATATTTTTAGGAATTTCAAGAAAGAAAAGGTCCTTTTGCAAAGTTGTATGGGTATCAGTGTCGCCCAGTTTTGAACCCGCAGCCAGCATCCCCAGGGTAGTCCTGAGTATGATTTTTCCACAGCCACTTAGTTGTATGACTGAGAGCATAGGCTCTGAAGGTGAAACTGCCAACCCCTCAGTCCTGGTTCTGCCTTTGTTAGTAGACAGAGTTTTAAGCTGTTTTACCTTAGTAGTGCCGCATAAGATTTGTGTGAGAATTCGGCGTCCTCATATTTATAAGGAGCACATTGGTTAAGAGACATTTAGCTACAACTCCTAACCAGAAGGCTGACAGTTCAAATCTACTGGTTGCCCATTGGAAGCCCTGTAGGTAGTTCTAATTGATACTGTAGGGTTGCCATGAGTCAGAATGGACTCAGTGGCAACATATTTTTTTTTAATACTTTTAAAGTGTCAGGCCAGTGTTAGCGTATGATTGTTAGCTATTATTGTTGTTATTGCACCTCCACAATTTCCTGCACTCTTTGTTATCTCGATAGAGTTTGCTTTTGATTAGGATTCTGTTTGATTGTGAAGGACAGAAAATTCTAGTAATACTTTAAAGGAAGTTTGAAGTTGAGGGGTCCAGGGCCGGTAGGGAGCATTGTAAAGTCAGGGATTCAGGTCCTCGCATCCTGCTACTCGGCTAGCCTTATTCCTACTGTCCTCTAGAGTCAGAAGTTGAAAGATTGTATCTAAAACTAAAGTAGAGAAATAGCAGTATAAATGTTATTTAAAAATATAAGTAGCCAGAAGAGTTATGTGGAGAGCAAGACTAGGAGCAGGGAGAAAGACGTTAAAGACTGTTGTGTTTTGTTGTTGATTTTGTTTTCTTGGTTTTAAGTTATATAGTAACATTTGGCTTTAAATCTATAATATGTATTTAGTTTGATTAAGACGTTTTTTAGAAAGCTAAGATTGTATTGAACTTGAACTATGTTTATGCAAATTCTTCCACATAAAAATATATCTTGAAGGTTTTCCCCTGTCAGTTCATATGAATCTGTTGTGTCCATTTTTATGGTTGCATAGAGGTTCATGTTCTTAATTTATTTTTCTAGAGCTAGACACTTTTTTGTTTCTGTTTTTTTAAACATTACATACAATACTATAGTGATTGTATTGATGGGTATCTGTGGGGCCCAAGGAGCCCTGGTGGAGCAATGGTTAAGAGCTTGGCTGCTAACTAAAAGGCCAGCAGTTCAAATCCACAAGCTGCTCCTTGGAAACCCTGCAGCGCAGTTCTCCTATGCCCTATAGAGTCACTGTGAGTCAGAATCAATTCAGTGGCAGTGAATTTTGTTTTGTCTATGGGCCCATATGTGAACTTTGTTAAGAATACATTCCTAGAAGTGGCATTACTAGGTCTAAGGCAGTTCACACTACAGTTTTAACAGACTGCCAGATTGTCTTCTAAAATTTTAAAATCATGAGTGGAGAACAGATTGTTAGAGAGCAAGATTGGCAGTAGGAAGTTGTGATCATACAATCCAGAAATACACACTTTGGACTAAGATGACAGATTTGGAGATGGAAAGAAGTAGACTGATTCAAGAGATAAAGTGGGAGGGAAAACAGATGGAATTATTAATGAAGTGGATGTGAGTAGAAGCAGTTGTGAGTGGAAGCAGTTAGTGATGACTCAGATGGAACAGTGCCATCAGTCCAAGTTGCCATGTGAGTATGATAAAACCTGTTGCTGTGACCAGACTAGATGACTCTGTAGATGCTTTGCAACTCTGACATTTTGTTTTTGGACTCCATTATATATTAAAGGGTATCTGTGTTGAAGAATTTATCGTTAATAATTGTGGAGGTAGAATTTCCTTTGATCGAAATTGTATACTTGCTCACCTTCTGGCCCACCCATGCTTAGACCTTACTTTCTCCAGATTAGGAGCTTTTCTTCTTTCCCTGTCTCATTCTCTCTCTAATAATAGTAATAATAGACTAGTTCAAACCTGGAAAGATAAATTTCAAGGCAACCACAAAGAAAGTTAACACACCTACTTATCAAAATAAGAAAGAAAAACAAAGTCTCAATAAAAACCAAATCTACAAAAACAAAAGACAGCATATTAACTTCAGAAAATAAGCTAGATAAATGGGATCTTCTAAAAGTTAAATACTTATGCTCATCAAAAGACTTTACCAAAAGAGTAAAAAGAGAACCCACAGACTGGCAAAAAAATATATAATAATAATAATTGGCTGTTACAGATCAGACAAAGGTCTAATCTCTAAATTCTACAAGAAAATCCAAACCTCTACAACAAAAAGACAAATCCAATTAAAAAATGGGCAAAAGAAATGGACGCTTCACCAAAGATGGCATTCAGGTGGCCAACAGACACATGAGGAAATTCTCATGATCAATAGCCATTAGAGAAATGCACATCAAAAGCACAGTGATATACCATCACAGCCCAACATTACTGTCACTGATGAAAAAAAACAAAACAAAACAAAAAACAGGAAGTAACAAATGTTGGAGAGGCCGCAGGGAGATCAGAACTTTTGGAAAAAGTTCCAGCCATTTTGGAAAACAATATAGTACGTTCTTAGAAAGCTAGAAATAAAAATGCCATATGATTCAGCAACCCCACTCCTAGAAATACATACTAGAAAAATGAGTCATCCATGAATAGACATGTAAACACCCATGTTTGTTCACAATAGCAAAACCTAGATGCTTATCCACAGAAGAGTGGATAAACGATGGACAACAGTAAAGAACAACAATGAATCCGTGAAGCATCTCGTAACATCGGAGAAACTGGAGGGCATTATGCTCAGTGATCACAAAAGGACAGATATTGTATGAGACAATGCCTGTAAAAACTTGTGGAAAGGTTTACACACAAAAAGAAGCAGGCTTTGATGGTTATAAGTGAGTGAGGATGGGGATGGAAAAAGACTCGAAATAGACAATAGATAAATGGTAACTTTGGTAAGGTAAGTCCACAGTACTGGGGAAATCAACACAGCTGATACAAGGCAAGGATGTGGAAGCTCCACATACATGTCCAGACTGCCTGAGAGACTGAATTGCTAGGCTGAGGGCTATGGGAACTGTGCGGTCTCTGGGAACATCTCACTCAATTAGCGTTATAAACACTTCATAAAAAAAGTGTTCTACATTCTACTTTGGTGAGTAGTGTCAGGGTCTTAAAAGCCTGTGAGTGGCCATCTCAGTCACTCCGTTGGTCTCATCTCTTTGGGAACAAGGAAGAATGAAGAAAACTAAACAAGGGAAAGATTAGTCTAAAGGACTGATAGGCCACAGCAAAAACAGCCGCCACCACTGACTGCTCTGACAGGGATTCCATCAGAGTGTCCCAGACAGAGCTGGAGTAAACGTAGGACAAAATTCTAACTCAAAAAAAGACCAAACTTGGCTGAGCTGACAGAGACTGGAGAAACCTTGAGAATATATGGTCCCAGACACCTTTTCAACACAGAAATGAAGTTACTCCTGAGGTTCACCCTTCAGCCAAAGATTGGACAAGCCTATAAAATAAACTAAGACCAAAGGGGCATGCCAGCCCAGAGGCAAGGACTAGAAGGCAGGAGTGCCAGGAAAGTTGGTAATAGGGAACCCAGGTTGGAGAATGGGGCTGTGGGGTTGTTAACTGATGTGATAAAATAATATGTGTACTGTTTAATTAGAAACTGATTTATTCTGTAAAGCTTTATGTAAAGTACAATGATTTTTTTTAATTGACATTGATGCAGTCCATAGAGATAGGGTTTTGCCAGTTTTACATGCACTGATTTGTACATTTCTGTACAATTTTATTATACATAGATTAGTGTGATCATCACCTTGTTCAATATACAGGTCTATCATAATAAAATTTATATCCATACAAATATCTGAGCATGAGTGTTTATGTTAGTTTTATTCATAATTACTAAAGCAACTAAGATGTCTTTTAATAGGTAAAAGGGCAAACAAACTGTGATACATCCATACAATGTAATATTCAGTAATAAAAAGAAATAAGCTACTACCAGACTATGAAAAATATTAAGGAATCTCAAATGCATATTTCTGAGGAAAAGAAGCTTGTCTAAAAAGGCTATATGCTGTATAAGTTCAACTGTATGACATTTGAAAACCCAGTGGCTTAGTGGCTAGGAGTCTGTTACCCAAAAGTTCTATAGTTTCAGTCTACCAGGTACCTTTGGAAACTCTGTAGGGCAGCTCTAGTCTGTCCTAGAGTGTCACTGTGAGTTGCAATCAACTTGATGTCAATGGGTTTCAACATTCTGGAAAAGTCAAAACTCTAAAAACAATAAAACATTCAGTGGTTGCCAAGGGCTGAGGGGCTGAGGAAAGAGAGAGATGGATATGTAAATCACAGGGGATTTTTAGGGCAGTAAAACTATTTGGTATAATACTGTATGAGTAAATACATGTCAGACTTTTGTCAAAAATCCATAGAATTGTACAGCAGGAGTGAACCCCAATATAAATTTTGGACTTAAATTAGTAATAACGTTATCAGTGTTCATTCATCTGTTTTAACAAATGCACCACACTGCTATCCAGTTGCTTATTACAGCCCTTCTAGTCATGGTCTGGAAACCTTGGTGGTAGTAATTAAGTGCTGTGTCTGCTAACCAAAAGGTTAGCATTTCGAATCCACCAGATACTCCTTGGAAACTCAGTGGAGCAATTCTGCTGTGCCCTGTAGGGTCTCTCTGAGTTGGAATTGACTCAATGGCAGCGGGTTTTGGTAGCTATGGTCTTTCAGTTCCCTCTCAAGTGATTGGGTGGGACTTTGTGATAAGGTATTTGCGGCCTACAAAGGGATTGGTCAGTTTTGTTACCCTTCTGGGCCTGATGTGAGAGCTTCCCCAGAACCAAGACCAAACCCTCTGCCGGATGGAAAAACTGTATCCTTGAGTGTTCCTGTGTGAATTGTAACCTATTACTTCCCTAGTAAACTCCATAATTGTGAATATGGTGTCTGAGTTTTGTGTGATCATTGCAATGAGTTATACAACCCAGCAGAGAAGTAGAGAGTGCCAAGGAAGGGATCGTTGGTATTCAGAGTTGGTAAGGGTGGTGGAGAGATAGGGCATATCTGATCTCTGCCTCGTAGAAATCAGCCTTGGGCTATTGATCTTGATTTTCCTTCCCCCTTGTGAAGTTAGAGGTCCAACACTGCCCTACTCTGTTTTTACACACACTAATGCAAGATGTTAATAATGGGAGAAACCGGAGGGAGAGGGGGATAGTAGTAGCTCTTTGCTTAACTTTTCTGTAAACCTAAAACTGCTATAAAAAGCAAAGCATACTGATTGAAAAATTCAGTGTAACAACGTCAACAGACTAAAGAAGAAAAATTACATGGTTGTATCAGTTGATGTAGAAAATAACACTTGACCAAATCCAACACCCATTCATGATAAAAAAAAACTGAGCAAACAAGGAATAAAGGAGACTTTCCTCAACTTGATAAAGAACATCTACAAAAATTCTACAGCTAGCATTATATTTGATGATGAAAGCCTGAATGTTTTTCCCCTAAGATTGGGTACAAAGGGAGGCTGTCTAGGTGGGTGCAGTTCTAAAGGAGTAGAATAAAAGAGCTTTGTGATGATGAAAGTCTCCAGCATACTGATGTGACATTCATCACACGTAATACTCTCTTTCCTGCTTAGAAGCTGTATTTTAATGATCAGGGTGTGTCAGCCATTAAGGGAGTCAGGAATGGTAAAAGAATTTTTGTTTCTTTTGAAATTGCAGTGTATTTTTAAGGAATATGCTTCACATCAGGTAAACTGAATGTGGGTCGCTGGTTAAGTGCTCAGCTGCTAACCAAAAAGTCAAGAGTTTCAACCTGCTCCGTGGAAGAAAGATGCAGCAGTGCTTCTGTAGAGACCGCAGCCCTGACAACGTGATGGAACAGTTCTACTCTGTCCTGTAGGGTTGCTGTGAGTTGGAATCAACTCAGTGTCACACAACAATAACCTAAATTTTAATTCTTCCTGTTCCCTGTCAATATTTGTTTAAAATAGAAAAATGAGAGCATTTTTGGAATTGTTTCCTTGTAATAATGGCATGGTGCCAGACCTTGCCCGACTTTGTGAGGGGAGGATCACCAACATGATAAGCATCAGTCCAAAGCTGATTCCTATGAGATCAGGTGTGCTTCTGCCCTGTAACTGTTTTCATCAGTTCTGACGCCAGCTGTCCTTTCCACAATATTCTCTACTTCTCTGCTGGGCTTGATAATTTGTTGCAATAGCCACACAGATTTGACAGATTATGGCAAGATTATGAGTTTATGAGGAAGTAACAGGAGCACATTATGATAAAGACATCTTTTCTGGCAGTGCCAGCAGGCAGGTCTCTGCTGTTGCTCCCTGCTCAGCCATGGCCTCTTGCTGTTAGCCTGGGTCCGGCTCAGGCAAGTGTTACAAAGCTCTTTAGTTCCAGTGGTAAGTACCTGGAGGTACTCCACTTTGCCAGGAAGCCTCCAGCCCTAAGACGTTCAACTCCGTCTCACTCTGTGGGTTAGCAAGCCCACTGTAAATATCTCACTCCATGGGCTGGAAAGCCCACCATGCTACCACACTCCAGCTTCCTGATTCTGCTGCCACAGTTTCTCTGCCTCTGGACGTTTTTTGCTTACTGCCACGTCTCACTACCTCACATTGTCTCTGGTGTTAACAGTTCTGTCTGTGTTCTGGGTGTAGAAGGTTCACATTATCAGGTACCCTGGGTCTGAAGGATATGTGCTCTCCCAGCTAGCTCTTCTTGATAGTAGTGAGTGCCTGCCTCCAACCTCTGGCATTGGCTTCTTTTTAAGCCGAGCAGGTTGGCAGAACTAATCAATTTCCTACAAGGGATCCATGTACTTTATTTGCATGGCTCCACCCCCACGAGGAACCTTGGTGGTGCAGTGGTTAAGAGCTTGTCTGTTAACCAGAAGGTTGGTAGTTCAGATCCACTGACTGCTCCTTAGAAATCTCATGTGCAGTTCCTTTCTGTTGTATAGGATCACTATGAGTCAGAATCACCCTGAAAGCAATGGGTTTACCTCCCACAGGGATTCTGTGCACCTATTTGCATTAGCAAAACTGTCCAGTCTCTCAGTGGGCCACAAATACCTTATTTGCATAGTCTAACTCAGTCACCTTGTGAGCATTACAGGATGGCTAGAAGAGCCATATTAAAACAATTCAGGTACCACATTCCTGCTAGAACATTTTCTCACTCTTACTAGGCTGGTTGAATATTCCATCTGATCTGCTTGTAGTCTGGTGTGCTCTCTAAGTAATGGTGAAATTAAAAAAAAAAAATCTCTGAATGCTGTGGTTGTTGATCAGCACCCTCTGTGTACTTCGGCACTGTTATCTTGGACCAACTGCAGCTATGTCTTTTGGCCCTGGAGAACTCGTCAGACACATGCAGGTTTATCAGAGCCTTTGGGCATGCATTTTGATTACTTTTTCGTTTATCCTCTCATTCAAACTAAATGCCCTAATGCCTTAGGTCTCTTTTGTTTTTATAATTACATTTTCCACCGCAGTATCAACTTTTTTCTTTTTTGTATCTTAGACCTTATTTCCAGAGTTATTTACCGTCTTTGTTTCAGAATATCCTTGTGAAGGTTCGTTGTTAGTAAGTCCTCTGGTGATTTTTGTTGTTGTCATTTTCATTCTTAGAAAACAATTTCGTTAGTTACATAAATTGTAGATGAATAGATTTTTTTCCATCTCTTTGAAGGTGTTTTTCCATAGTTGTCTGTGGTTCATTGTTTTCTGTTTTGCTTGATTTTTTTTTTTTTTTGTCCTTTCATAAAGGTTTATAGAACAACCCAGTTTCTCATTAAACAGTTACTGCACGTACTATTTTATGTTATTGGTTTAAACCCCACAACAGGTCGACACTCTTCCTACTCAAACTTGGATCCTATATTATCAGCTTTCCTGCCCACTCCAGCCTTCTAGTCCTTGTTCCTGGGCTGCATGCCTGGTTAGTCTTATTCTGTTTTATGGGCCTGTCCAATCTTTGGCTGAAAGGTGAACATAAGGAGTGACCTCATTACAAGGCTGAAAGAGTATCTGGGGCGTACTCTCAGGGTTTCTCCAGTCTGTGAAGCCAGCAAGTCTAGTCTTTCTTTTAGAGTTAGAATTTGTTTTACATTTTCTTCAGCTCTGTGTGGGACCCTCTGATGTGGTCCCTGTCAGAGCAGTCAATGGTGGTAACTGAACACCATCTAGTTGTTCTGGATGTTTATTCTTTTTACTGAGAAGTTAACTTACCAGTTTGTCTTCTGTAAATAATTGTTTTCCTCTCCTTGCTTTTGAGATCTTGTCTTTGTCTTTGTTGTTATGCAGCTTCACTGCTGTCTCCTAAGATATATCTTGGGAGGATTTGTTGTTACACAGTTTCACTTGCCACGTCTCTAAGAACACCTTGGGTGGGATTTGCAGGGTTTTATGAACTCAGGGATGTCTTTTAAGAAAATCTCTTGAAATACTGTTTTTCCCAGTTTTTTTCTTTGTCTCCTGGAATTCCTATTAGATGTGTGTGAGACCTTCTTGCTTTATTCTTCGTTCTTCTTAAAGTCTCTTTCATATTTTTGTATTGCTGCACCTTTGTACTGTAGTTTCTTTAGTTTTATCTTCTGGTTTACTAATTGCTTAAAAACAAAATGTTGCCACTGAGTTGATTCCAACTCACAGTAACCCTGTAAGACAGAGTAGCGCTTCTCCATAGGGTTTCCAAGGCTGTAGTCTTTGCTGGAGCAAGCTGCTGCATCTTTTTCCCACAGAACAACAACTTGTTCAAATCAACAGCCTTTCAGTTAGCAGCCGAGGACTTAACAACTGTGCCATTAGGGCTTCTTAATTCTGTTTGGGCCATGTCTCATTGGCTATTTGACCCATTCTTTATATATTTGGAAGCTCTGGTGGCTCAGCAATCAAGTGCTACATCTGTTAACCAAAAGGTAAGCAGTTGGAATCCACCAGCTGCTCCTTGGAAACTCTGTGAAGCAGTTCTACTTTGTCCTTTAGAATTGCTATGAGTTAGAATCAACTCATAGCAGAATCATATTGATTAGAATTGGTAGGTAGATTTGGTTGGGGTTAATTGGCTATTTTACCCATCGCTTGTATATCGAATGTAGTTTTACAGTTTTCACTGTTGGTTCCTTTTTAAATCTTCCTCATTATTTTATTCAGTTCTTTTCTCTTTGGTCATAATTTTCAATCCATTTATTTTTCTAAACATAGCTCACATGTAGATAGATACTCTAATCCAGTAATTCTGATTTCTGCGTTTTGAAGATCTAATTCTGGTTGTTGTTTTTAGTGGTAGTCATATATTATTTATTTCATTTTATTATTTATTTATGTATTTATTTTTGTAAACTCATGGTTGCTGGAACTTTATCTTTGATAAATCTCTTGAAGCTTCCATGGAAGCCTGCCAGGACTACATCTGGGCACTGCCAACCCAGATTCTCTTTACATTAATTTTTTTCCTGGGGTTTTTCAGGTCCCACAGCAAGAGTGAATTTTGTAATCTGACACAGATGGGAACTTTAAAGGGTAAACAGCCTAAATTAAAGGTGATAAAGCAGTATGGGGAAAGAGTGAACATTGTGACACAGTGTTGATATGTAACCAGTGTTACTGAATAGTTTATGTAGAAATTGTGAATGGATGTATGTTGGCTGTATATATTGCCAGCAAAAATAAATTTAAAAATAAATTCTAGGCCCAAGCATACTGAAGAGCATGTTTGTGATTGGGAATTGTGCAGCAAGTCACCTCTATCCAGAGCAAAAGTTATAACAAGAACATTTTTTACCATTTCTTGTAGGATGGTTTTAAAATTTCCACTCTTTCACTGAGGTTGTTGCTTTTAGAGTTTTGAATTTATAGATAGGTCCCAGCTTGACCTGCTATGTCACATTAACAGTAGAGTTCCCAACTCAGCAGGAACAGGTGCTCACTGAGGACCAATATGACATGGGATAAAGACAACCCAGAAGATAGAGAGACCCACATGAGTAGTTGCCTACATAAACCTGGGACCGGAAGAACCAAATGGTGCCCGGCCACCACCAGTGATAGCCGTGATGGAGCTCACTAAGTTGAGTCTCACTGGCAACACAAGAATAAAAAGAGGTGCATCCTGAGATCTCCACTAAAAGACCGCAGTTGATGGTCCAGCAATTTTGGGGTTCCCCTGGGAGCATGGCCCCTGGCCCTGATGCTGCCCTTGCCCATAAATCATAACAAAGGTCTACTCTTTGGACACGAATGGATTGGACTTGGTGATGCAGAGTGACCATATATTGGATGTACTTTATGGTTCTGTACATCTATAGGATATCATCCTGCTGACCTCAGGCTGGAGGAAGGAGAGTGGATGCAGAGGAGGGGAAAGGAGGCTGTTGGGAGGATAAGACATGTATGAAGCAGAGAGGAATAGAGTGCTGTCACCAGACAGGGAGAGCAGTGGAAGCTGCATAGAGGTGGACATGTAAATTTATACGGAATGTACATTTTCACTCAGTCATATTCAATAAAAACTTAAAAGTTAAAAAAAACAAAACAAAACAGTAGAGTTTATGTCCTATCCCCCACCCTAAGATCCGTGAAAACTGGCGGTGTTAGGACACCACAGCTTGATTGACAGTGTTCTCAGGCCTGCATCATCTTTCTGCATTCTCTGGATTTTGACTCTGGTCATTCTGAACTGCTGATATTCTTCCTTGCTAGCATGGCACATATGTTTAAATTAATATTATTTGGGTGACTTCTAGTAGTGAGGTTTGTAATTTATTTTCCCAGTATTTTGAGATGTTCTATACTAAGGGATGGTCTCTTGAGTTTAGATATAGTTTTTTAAGCTCAGTGATAATTCTCCCATCCCTAGAAGTTGTTTTCTTTTTTCTTTTGTTGGACTCCTTTACTGATGGTTTTGATTCCTTCTCCTGTGTGCTCTAATTATTTTAAGCATTTTGTTCTCATTTTCTGTACAGATATCAAGATTATAGCATATTTTTCTGTAATCTTGACATCTAGTCCTTTGTTTGAAGTATGCTCTGATATCACCTGTTCTGAATCATTCCCTACTGTTATAGGTAAAAAACATCACAAAGCTTAGTAAAGCAAAAAGAAAGTTTTATTTGGCCTATATTCAAAAGGACGAAAGTGAGAAGCAGACAAGCATGCTGCCTGCTACTACAGCCACATTTGCCCGAGCCTAAGGGAATTACAGAATAGATGGAAACAGGAAAACAGACCAGCGTGCTACCACAGCCTGTCTAAGTCCAGAGAACAATATAGAACCATCAGTATACATTAACATTAAAACTGGGTAAAACCATTGAAAGATTCACCTTTTCATAAATTGCATAGAAATTTTGATCCTTACTCATCATTCGTACAGCTCTCAGTAACGACAGTCAGGAGGCTCTTCACTGGTCCAAAAATTTTTCCATTTACTAGTTAATAGAAAAAGAGTGGAAAGTCTTGTGTTCTCTTTGGTTTGTGTGTAAATTTCCCTAAACGATATTTTCCAAGATTATCTCAGCTATTACCTTCATACCTCAGCAGCCAGTTGATGTGTCCTTGTGAGTCCTTCTGTGCCATCTCCAGCTAGGTCATATTATCTATGCTCAAGGACAGGGAATAATGATTAAGTATTATCTCCTAAATCAGTAGTGTGTTTTGTAATTTTGAGTTGTGCCTTCCTTTGACCAGGGCCTTAACTGTGGAAATTGATGAAGCCTAGGTTGAGAACTTGAACTGGCATACATTTCCTCTGTCAGCCTAAGTGAAGACAGGCACATCTGTTTCCAGTGATCTGATCCAGAGAGCTTCTTGAGCTCTCACTTCCTTCAGTCTAGAATTGAGTTCCATGAAATCAGAAGTCTTTGTTTTGTTTGCTGATGTCTCCCAGATTGTCTGGAATGGTGTCGAATTGAATTTATTGCTTTGCTTTTCCAATAGGTAGATTTATTTTGACACATGTATCCATTCACTAAGGAGTCCTAGTGGAGCAGTGGTTAACTCAGTGCTAGCCAGAAGGTCTGTGGTTAGAACCAGCCAACTGCTCTGCAGGAGGAAGATGTGGCAGTCTGCTCCCATGAAGATTACAGCCTTGGAAACCCTCTGGGGTAATTCTGCTGTGTCCTCTGGGATCACCATGAGTCAGAATTGACTGGAACGCACACAACAACAACAATCTTTTCACGGAGGAAGTAGTGACGAACAGTTGAATGTCCTTTCTATTAGTAATGACTGTGGTTTTCTTTTGAATTATTGCTTGTTTGTTCTAATAGCAAGACTTTGACCCCATGTTATGTATAAGACTGTTCTAGTTTTATTTTGATAAATGAGTAATTACCTCCTTCCTGGACATGTTTTTGTTTCATAGGCTTTGTGTTGGTTGAGTTTGGCTCTCTGAGCCATCTTTAATTTTTTGCTAATCCACAGGTTTCTCTTTTGGGGGATTAGAAAGGCATATATTTGGTAGAAATAATCAAAGTACATTTTGAAGATAAAACTTTATTCAGATGCTAGTTCAGTAGTGAGAATTTAGATAGCCATCAAACACAAGGTGCATGATGCATTAAAAGGGAAAAAAATTAGCAAAGAGTTTTTTTTTTTCCCTTTTAATGTAGAGACATGTCACTTCTTTTTGTGGCTCATATACTGACTCTACAGCACTTGGCTTGGTTATACTGATTGTGGAAAGGAGAAAACCCATCCACATGGGTACAACTTAATGATAAACTTATTTTCCATTTTAATGTACCATACTGTGCTACTTGCTGTCATGTCGACTTACCACATGGTAACCCCATGTCTGTCAGCACAGAACTGTGCCCCGTAGGGTTTTCAGTGGTTGATTTTGCTGCAAGTAGCTCTCCAGGCCTTTCTTGCAAGATCTCTGGGCACATTTCAGTTAGCAGCCAAGCTAACCGTCTGTACTACCCAAGGGCTCCCATTGTGGTACAGTATTCATTAAACTATTTAAAAGGAAATTTAAGTAATACTGTCTATGAAATGTGGAGATTATCATTAAAGAAGAGAATTATCCTTTTTTTATATATCATCACAGCTTGTGAACTTCTTATTTGATATGACAAAAATTAGATGGAGCATAGATATGAGCAAAAATTAAGTTGCCACCATGAGTATGTTGAAGTCATGGAGACCTTTTTCTTAACGAGATACTTGCTTTTCTATATTGCCTTTATATGATCATGTTGAATGACTGTTCATGGTTTATAATATGGAAACCTTGGTGCCATAGTGGTTAAGCACTACTTTGCTAACCAAAAGATTGGTGGTTTCCAAGGCACTCCTTGGAAACTCTGTAGGGTAATTCTTCTCTGTCCCATAAGGTCACTGTGAGTTGGAATTGACTTAAAGGCAGTGGGTTTTGTA